>OX415254.1:96499162-97743745 GCA_948329865.1 Linaria vulgaris | reverse complement strand
GTTATGATACCTTGATCCAAGCAGGTTCAAGGGCCTGAAGACCATATTTACCGAAACCAGTATTATTACCTTGATAAGACATTCCCTTCATTCTTCCTCTTTGCTGTTTAAGGAACATGGTCCTCCTAATAATATCCATAAATGAATTGTTTTTTCAATTGATGAACATCATTACCATATGTAAATTCGGTTGCATGATACACATCAGTGCTCAAGTGCATTTCTCCGTCTTGAGTCAGAATAAATATGTTTCGAACCTTCTCTTTAAAAATAAATGTGAATGTTCCGGCGCAAATCTCAGCAATCTTCTTTTTCTAGACTTTTTTGATTTTGTAATAATGCATTGGTTTCCACTGGTTAATTTCATCTACAGACAAAGTTGAATGAGGCAATATCTGGACCTGTTGAGGCGTTGTTAGATGGAGCTAGCGAGGATACATGGCCGGCAATAAGAAATCTTTATCAGCGTGAAACGAAAACAGCTGTGACTGAATTTTCTAGTGCACTAGCTGGATTTGAAATGGATGATTTAACAAAGGATAAAATGCTCTTGAGATTGGAGGAGCATTCAAGAGGAATAGTGGAAGCAAAGGCAAAAGAAGAAGCTGGAAGGGTTTTGATCCGTATGAAAGACAGGTATATACTATGCCTTGTTATGATGAATAATCTCAAATATATTGCAGATATGAGGTTTTTCGTGTTTGTGCAGCAAGAACTGATCGCATTGTTGTTTGTTACCAGGTTTTCAACATTATTTAGCCAGGATTCCGATTCGATGCCACGGGTCTGGACTGGAAAGGAAGATATTCGAGCAATCACTAAAACTGCTCGCGCTTCTGTATGATATGATTTTCTAAGCCTTTGATGGAGTATTAGTTTCGTATTATGATTTTAACCCTTTTTTTGTGTCCTAGTCCTTAAAGCTGCTAGCAGTTATGGCTGTTATCCGTCTGGATGATGTTGCTGATAATATTGAGAAGACTTTGTCCCTTGCTCTCATGGATCCCAAATCTGCGGCTTCCGCCAAGGGGGGTACTTCAGAGGATCCTCTTGCCTCGAGTAGTTGGGATAAGGTGGGTAGCTATGACTGTTAAAACTTATGTCTCGATGAGGTAGCTAGGTGCAGTTATTATAATCATATTATGGAGTGCCGTAACCTCTAATGCACTCAGAGTAGTACCGTTACGTGTTACTCGATACTTAATGCATTAATTAATTCGTATTTTGTGTGCTTCATCTCCTATTTTCAATATTATACCACATCAAAACTCTCGCTCTGTCTCTCTTTTCTGAAGAGCGTTTTACAAAATGTTCTTTGATGAGAATACTACGTCCTGGTTCGGTACTTCTTCTAAATTACAATTTAAAGAATTTCTAATGAGTAGAAGTTTTTGGAATCAATTGATGTTGTATCTTAATTTCTAGCTGCAATCAGTAAAATAGATCGTAGTGCCTAAATTTTTGTTGCACTCACAGTAAGAGAGTTCAGAATTGTATACATGCCACAACTTTAATGCACTAAATTTAATATCTTCTTGCATAACTAATGTTTCTCAGAGTATTAGACAAGGAATAAGCACTTGGTTCCATAAATCACAATGATCCTCACGAACTTAACCTTATTGGTGCCTGAAGTTTGGTTAGTTATGTTAAGAACTCAGTTGATCTCACTGGAACTCTTAACTTTGCATATTGATCTGCATACGGAAGCTATAGACGCGTTGGAAGTGCTTGCCTGTGTTTCTGTGTATCTTTGGTGCAGTATACTTAGCTTATGGTTGGCTTTATTATCCTCAGATTCCATCATCGAAAACTTTGTTAACACCAGTCCAGTGTAAATCTCTTTGGAGGCAATTCAAAATTGAAACCGAGTATACTGTCACGCAAGCCATTGCTGCTCAGGTAAACTTGCACGCATAATTTTTCTAGATATCTATGTTGTGCATGAGACAGGTTTGTACATCATATCCATTTTGTGTTTATTAATTAGTTGGGCGTTCCTATCTTCGAAGTAGTGGCTGTAGTTTTATACCCAATTACTGATGTTTACTTCTAACTTCAGGATGCTAGCAGGCGAAATAACAACTGGTTGCCACCTCCATGGGCAATTCTTGCATTGGTTATCTTGGGCTTTAATGAATTTATGACCCTCCTTAGGTACATTTCTCTTAAAAATCTGTTTACTTAACTAAAGAGGGCGTGGTTTAATCTTTATTCTTGTTTCTATTATGTTGTTGTGAGGAGGATATGACCATGTGCTCCATTCCTCGTCGGTTACGTTTTAATCTTGCTCATTCCAAGTTTTTATTTGACAGAAATCCTTTGTACTTGGGTGTCATCTTTGTCGCTTTCTTGCTTATTAAAGCGCTTTGGGTGCAATTAGACATCTCTGGTGAATTCCGCAGAGGAGCTGTAAGTGAACCTTACAAGATCTCATTGTTCTCATGCTCTCTATCTGTATATTTGTCTCTGGTTTAAAAATTGCTATTCGCTGAATTCTAATTTAGTTTTGAAACGTCATGCTATGTTTCTTATTCTTGTTTATTGAGCCAAAAAGGTTATGAAGTTTTGAATGTTATGTATAGAAGTAGACGAGCTTGGATTTTCTCTTTTTTTGGATGTGCACTGACATGGATTTTCTAATCTTTTATGAGTTACTTATTTTATTTTTGGGGAAGGTCCTTTATTAAGGATTGGCTAAAACCAAGTCTTGTTAGAATTTGTGCGTTTAGCTTTCTTCATGAGATGCATAATTATATCAATTAGATCTCTCTATCAAGGTTTGATCTCCTTGCTTACATGCCTCAGCTACCTGGAATTCTCTCTATATCCACCAAATTTCTCCCTACTATAATGAACCTTCTTAGAAAACTGGCGGAGGCTGGCCAAGCAAGTGCTACTAATGATCCGCAGCTCAATCCTCCACTTCAAGCAAGAGGCTCGCAAACTGGTACAAACATCAACACGGAAATGTCATCAAGTGCGTCATCTGAGGTAACTTCATCCGGAAACAGAACTGAAGACTCTAGCCCATCAGTACATCCCAAGGAGCAGTAACAAATGGTTTGGACTCCCTACAAGTTGTCAAAATTTAGGTTCTAGCAGCTAACAAGAAACGAACTTCGAATATATTGATCTGGTAGCAGGGTGGTGGTTTCATTGTGAAAATTGCCCCTCTACAAAAAAAAATTCTCTCCTTTTTTGAATCTTTTTTTCACTGTTAGATGTCAATTGAATTTCTTGTCTGTGGTGGTGACTCCAGGCTCTTACTTCCCTGACGTTGATTGTGATTGTTCCACTGTGCCTTCAGGAATATTGTGAGAAGTTATAATTTTAGTATGTACTTAATGACACAATTTTGTATTCAAGTGAGAGATGATTGGAGAGATTCATTATAAAGAGAACTTGTGGTTTTCTTTTGACCATCCTCTCCTTTTTCTTTATCTATATGAAAAATATCTTGTTTTAATGGTTTATACTGATTAAACTAGTTTTAATATATGGAGAATAAATACTTGGGGCTGCTGTTGTTGGATTTAGTGGATCCAGTGTTATCTCGTGTTCAGAACAGGTATAGAACTGGACAGTTGAAGAAAGCACTTTCTGAACTACTTCTGATTTAGTGACTTTTAAGTATTTTTGGAGTAACCATCTTTTCTTTTTCTTTTTTCTTTTTATGAAAAGGATAAATATATATATGTATATATATATATATATATTTTTTTTTAAGAGAAAGATGTATAGATATATCACGGACGCACCACCGACCTAACTACATGATGCGCTAAATCGTTGGCCTCTCGCCCCACCCAACGAAGGGAAAACTCGTCAAGTGGTTCAAACCAATGTAGAAAGTCCGCAATCAAATCCGCGCAAATTTCATCATCCCGTTTGCGATAAAGAATGCCATGAATAATACTCAAACAATTGCCCTAAAAAATAACTTCTTTCCACTCCATACCAACCACAAGTTTGATAGCCCAAATTGCTGCAATTGCCTCAACACACGATGGAGCCAGCATGGTGGCCAAACGTTTCTGAACTCGTGCAATAATTTTCCCCGTGTGATCCCGCACCGCAACTCCAATTCCAATCGCTCCTTGTTCATCAAATAAAGCCCCATCAAAGTTACTCTTAAGCATCCTTCCCGCGTAGGCTTCCATTCCTTCATACCGAGCTGCGCAATATGACCCCGACGCATCCCAAACTCGCGCCATGAAGCCGCGTATGCTGCAGCAAATTCGGCAATCTCTGCTGTGTTCTAATCCCGCTCCCCCACAAGCGTTGTATTTCTCGAGTGCCAAAGAGCCCAGCAAATAGTAACCGCAATCCCCACTCGCTCTTTCCCGATCTCCGGTAACAATTGTCGAATCCAATCTAGAAAGCTCTCGGTCTCCCTCAACATCATACCCCTCGAAAAATTCACTTAATGCCCACACTTGACTGGCGATGTGACAAGAAAATAAAATATGTTGCGGCGTCTCGTCTCTTTCCCCGCATAACACACAAAGCGTAACATCACAAATTTTTCTCCTAGCCAAATTCACCCGAGTTGGCAAAATATCACAACAAACTCGCCACCAAAAAAGTTTAATCTTGTTTGCGCACTCGAGTTGCCAAAGTCTTTTCCAATTTGCTGTTACGATCGAGCTCTCCACGTCAATTGCCCCACGAATGGTTAACCCCTGCGACATAATAAGGTGATAGGCGCTACGTGTCGGGAACCTCTCATGCTTCTCGTAATGCCATATATATCGATCAACGTGCGCCAATCTCCCAAGCGGCATTGAGAAGATGTTGCGCGCATCAACCTCCCAGAAAAGCTCACGGACTAGTTCAACATCCCACCAACCCGTGGTATGGTCAATGAGCTCTTTCACATGCACCAAAGCTGAGTGTGTTGGCCGCGTCGTAATTGGCTTGAAAGTGATCAGTTGGGGCAGCCACGGGTCATCCCAAATTGACACCAAATTTCCATTTCCAATACTCCACCGCACTCCCCTCTTTACTACCACGATCGTTTCCCAAATACACCGCCAAGAAAACGATGGATTACTCACAAGCCTCGAAATGAGCAAGTCTGTATTCGGAAAATATCTGGCTTTGTATAAGCGACTCATAAGACTCCCGGATGCCATGCTTGCTTTGCCAACAATGCCATATTGAAGGCTTTAAGGTTACGAAAACCAAGACCACCATCCTCTTTTTTCTTGCACAACTTATCCCATGCGACCCAATGAATTTTATTCTTCGTTCCAATTCCCCACCAGTAATTGCAAATAATGGACACAATTTCCTTTATCAAAGAGTCTCGTAGACGAAAACAACTCATAACAAAAGTAGGGATAGACTGCATGACGGCTTTGATCAATACCCCTTTCCCAGTCCCTCAGAGAGTTTTGCCCTTATAACCATGAGCACGCTTCCAAACTCTTTCCCGAAGAAAATCAAAAAGTTCACGTTTTGATTTCAAAACCACCGACGAGAGCCCCAAATACTTCTCGTGATGATCCGCCACCGCGACCACCAAAATTGCGCTCAACTCTTGTGACCATTCCTCAGTCGTATTCCTACTAAAAATCACCACGGATTTTTCAAGATTTATCCGTTGCTCGGATGCTAATTCGAATCGAATAAGGAGGTCACGGATCCCAAGGCCCGATTCTCTCGTTGCCTCGCAAAACAGTAATGTATCATCGGCAAACAAGAGGTGCGACACCCGTGGAGCCCTCCTACTAATCGGCAAACCCCGCAAACTTCCACGTTCCTCCGCCATAGTAATAATCGCTGAAAAAGCCTCAGAAACAAATAAGAATAGGTAGAGGATAAGGGATCCCCCTGCCTAATGCCCTCTCGGGGTAAAAAATAGGAGACTCTCTACCATTAATAAGCGTGGAATATGACACAGTACGTACACCCATCATGATCAAAGAAACAACATTGTGATCAAAACCTAATTTAAGCATTACCTGTTGCAAAAAGGACCACTCGATCCGATCGTATGCTTTGCTCATGTCAAGTTTCAACGTCATAAAACAATGATTCCCCGTTCGCATGTCTTTCAACAAATGGTTTAACTCAAAAGCAACAAGGATATTATCAGCAATAAGCCGGCCGAGAACAAACGCTGACTGCGTAGGGGCAATAATCTCATTAAGGAACGGTTTGAACCGATTTGCTAAGACTTTTGACGCAATTTTAAAGCTCACGTTGCTAAGGCTTATATGACGAAATTGAGTCATCAACACATGGTTAGTACTTTTAGGAATAAGGACAATATGAGTATAATTCACCACATGATCACGAATATGGTCATTAAGATAAGCAAAGACAAAAGTAATAATATCAGGACAAACAATAGACCAAAGTTTTTGATAAAAGAAAACCGAAAAACCATATGGTTCAGGAGATTTGTAAGGATACATATCTTTTAATGCTCTTTGTAGCTCATCCGCCGTAAATAGTTGAAGGAGACTCTCGTTCACTACAGGACTCACACGTGCACTAACATCCTGTAATACCTCCTCAATGTCGTCTCCCAAAGGTTGCGTCCTCTATAAAGTTTCAAGGAGTTATAATCATTTTGGTTCTAGATATCTATTGGACATTTCTTTTTCATTTGTTCATAAATTTAAATTGTGGTTCTTGATCTTTGCTTCATCCCTACCCCACCTCCCATGCCAGCGGCTTCCCAAACCACAATGGCAATCCGCATCCACAACATATGCTCGTTATGTTCCTCCGCTGTCTCCTGCCTTTGAACTCCCTGACCAATCGTAGCCTGTGGAACCCTTTGCCTAACAAAAAATATTTCTTGCAACATTGCATTGTGCAGCCATTATGAAGAAGATAGATAGATTTTTTTTTTTCTAAATTATAGCCACCAACCTCATTCCAGAGTCTCATTCCACTGTGCAATGGTAGTAGTAAACAAGATGTTACATCATGTCATCGTGTAACGGTTGCTGAAAATAGTGTAAAGTTTGCCTAAAATAATTGATGGGATGTCATTGTGTAAAGGTTTCTCCATTAAAGGTTACTCCAACCCATGTAGTAGTGTTAGGAGCTAATCTTAGTTTCCTAGTACAAGAAGTTCCAACTTCGTTCTTCACATAAAACTTAATTTTCCACATATGTAATAACTGAAAAGATGAGGAAACGTACGTGGTCGACTCTATTCAATAATTACACCACAAGTTTTGGCTTCGTATACCTATTATTCATCAACCACCTCAATTAACCAATTCAAGTAATAATTGTACTAATTAATTTCATTCTACATATTCTTTTCTTATGTTCAATGAAATAAGACAATTAGACTCAACAACCACTGCTGATCAATTTCTCTACTATTATGGCCTTTAAAATTCAAAACCTTTCTCCGAAACTAGCTACTTGAAAATAACGGCCTTGTTCTCTCTAATTAAAATGTGTCACTATATACTTTCTCCGGCTGTAAATGTGTGTGTACATATACACACACGTACACATATAGGTCCTGTAACCTGCCACCATCGATTAATCTAAAAGCGCGAGATTATATATTTAGATCTTTATGTACACATCTGACATCTCCTCATATGCGTGCTATAATCTTTCTTCTGTAACGTCGTGTGCACGTGACACGTTTTCAAGACGCGAAGACTTTGTAACACAACCAATAATCTTTTCGTTAACTCCCGTTCTGATATCATATTGAATATACCGTTTTCATGTCTATAAATATTATACACTTGGGGTTTAGTATGTATTCTCCAACAGTGTCTGGTCTATATATCGTCACGAAATTCATTCAGGTTATCA
This sequence comes from Linaria vulgaris, assembly GCA_948329865.1. Classification (NCBI taxonomy): domain Eukaryota; kingdom Viridiplantae; phylum Streptophyta; class Magnoliopsida; order Lamiales; family Plantaginaceae; genus Linaria; species Linaria vulgaris. The sequence continues at coordinate 97,735,942 of OX415254.1, read as the reverse complement.
AGCTCTCCGTACAACCGATAATAAATGTTGAATTTAACATGTCTTGTCTGTTATGGTCTACTGAAGCAGAATCCAGCCTAGCTTTCTGACCGCACATTGATCATCGATGAATAATATTCATGTAAATGTAAATAGAAGTGAACAAGGATGTATATAATAAGTAATAACCGAGTGGTTGGTTAATGTTAGATACTGTTTGCAGTCAGTGGAGTAGCTACGAGCATCCTTTTAGTACCAACGACAACTTTCATTACATGCTTTAATTTGCTTCATATATAGGACCTTTTGTTAGGTGGTTTTATTCATTGGACATTGTACGCCACTTCATTGAATCATGTTTCTTGTGTATATATAACATCAAATTAATAAATATTTTTTGTGGCTTGGGTTAAACGGTATATATCTCGAGGCATTTATTTATATGACCACATTTTTTTATGATTTTCTAGTGATTGTGGATTATTAACCATTCAGATCATTGTCATTTTCTCCTCGTTGCATTCTAAATTACTAACTGTGCGAAAACTCGTTAATATTCCTCATGCCTTTTATTGAAAAATATGATAAAAATATATTATTTTCACAAAATCTGCTATATAGATACTTTTGATTTTAGCAAAAGCTCATTTCTTTGTGATGATGAAGTTATCATACATTGGATCATTTGAGGGTTGCTAGCCATTATATATATCTTGACTTGTTGTTCATGGTAGCTAGTAGGAATCAAGATGTAGCAGAAGTTTATAAGAGCTGCGCGTCTGAGGCACAAAATTGAAAGAGCTCTCACATAATTTTATTAATTTCTCAGGAGCAAGTAAAGTCATGGAGGTAAAACCTATCCGAAATAATATTACAAATTACAAAAAGATTCATAACATGAATTAAAAAAAACCCTAATATTACCATGCAAAACTATAAACTATTGTTTTGATGACCCCCAGATTCTTGGAATTTGATTAAATCACGTCGGAGTGTTGGAGCGCCTTTTAAACATAATTTTTTTCTTTTCTTGTTAATATTTTTTTTAATCAGCAGTACAAGGTTTTGTTTAAAGGAGTAAAAGAGATACTCCAATAAATGTTCATGAGTTACAATAGAGAGGTAAACAGTACCACTCAAAAAATGAATAAGAATTTTTTTCAGTTGTGGACTTTAACCAAAGACTAGATTCTAACCTGAATTCCCTCAAATATGGCATGGAATTGGTCCAGCACTCGCTTTTGGTCAAATTTGCACTAATTTTTGAAATTTTCTTAGAACCTCTAGTTTTTTATTTTTATGCTTCTATTGTTTTTGAGATATGCTTCTATTGTGACAGGAAACATATCATTATGTTTGCATCGCAACAAATTATGACCCAAAAATGTGAAGCATTGCTGGTCCAGATTCCGAAAGCAAAATGGGATGAAAGAAAATCGGGTCCGATAATAAACTAGGTCTAGTTCAGGAATTTGTTAAGAAAATTAATGATATGTCAAATTCAAACAAAAAAGTAAAGGGAGATATATAAGTTATAACTATATGTAGTATTTTCTTCAAAAACCTGTTTTTATAATTAACTAGATAATGACATGCAATTAGGACATTATTCGGGAGGCTCCACGGTGCAACTACTTGATATAATTCATTATAGCGTCTCTTTCTCAGAATTAATGTGATGCAGTCGCGAAAGCGTTGAAGTTTATGGTGAAACGGGATCATCCCAAGATGAGAGGTTGATTTTGGTCCGGTCCGTTTTTGACGTGCGAATAGTCAATTTTTTTCCGAAACGGGCCAACGAACCATAGTAATCATCTAAATATCATTCAGGGAGCGGATTTTAGCCAAATTCCTTCGTTTAGGCCTCGAAAATGCCGTTTTTGCCGTTTTTAGTAATTTTCGTTTTAGCTATATCTTTATTTCTAGAACTCGGAATTGCATTCCGCTTGTTGGAGCGTGTTCCTTATGAGTAGCACTTTTAGTTTATGCTTTTATTTCGATTTTTTCTTTTTTTTTGGAAAAAACGTTATTTCCTATTTTTAGTTATGCTTTTAGGGTATATATTCTATGTAAACCCTAAGAAGACATGGCAGTTGATTATTGAATAAAGTTTTGAGAGTTTCTCTCTTTTTACATCAATTTCTTGGTATTTTTCGTGAATCAACAAGCTTTTGATTTTCGTGTGTCGTTCCTATCTTTCCTATAAGCTTCCGCTACGTCATAATATTTTTTTGCTTTTTTTCTTTTCTTGAAAATCAACGCCAAATATTAAACTAAATCAACTCAATTAATTGCATGATGTCCCATTTCAATATATTGTCCCATAAATTATAGGAACATACTCAAATTGGATAGTGCAAATGGCCCGATCGACCCGTAGCGTTTTAAAATAGACTAATCCGAATTAATTTAGACGATTGCGAACAATAGAACGTGTATGTTGTCAAGAATAAGGAATACATCAAAGACGATATTAATGATATATGGATTATTATTATAAAATTGTAATGGCCTACATATATAAATTGTGATATTATAATAGCTATATGGCCCAATATTGATTTTCTCCATTGATTACTTGCACATGTCGCAATTATGTCAACTACAAAGTTACGAGATGTTGTACTTCATATTCAAGAGAAAACAAACTATTTCAGTCCTTTACGTGTGTTGGTCCATGGATGTAGGTTAAAATGAACGAATTACATCCTCTCTAACAGCAAGATTTTTTTTTAAGGTTCACTGTAAAAAGATATATAGTACACAGTGAAAATCAAACTACGTACCAACCTATAGTAGTTAAATTCGGTGAATAATATAGCTAAAGTTGAAGTTTTATGTGAGCGTACATAAATTTATTTCCAGCTCGGCAGATAGCAATTTTTCATGTGCAAATTGTCTGTGGCAGGTTTGATAGTTTAAGGCACAGAGATTTCATTAATGTACGTTGATCCAAATGGCATGTTTTTATTTTTGTGCCAGTGTTCTTTCACTTCTTTGTGCAGACACAAGTTGATCGAGGAAGTTATATAAAATTGAATTGTATTTTCATTAAACGAATTATACAAAAGATTTTACAAATGGAAGAAGTTCTGAGCTTTGTTATGCGTGTAGAAAATCATGTGGAGTCAATTATATAAGTCAATGGGTTTTTCACGTGGGCATAGTATATGTTGCATACGTATGGTATATCTTATTTGACAGCGTAAATAGTTAATAATTAGTCAATAATAGTCTCACAATTTGTACTTCTGTTGATAATAATCGAGCAGCAAAAATCAGCAAATGGTCCAGATTCAATGGCTATATTAATTGCCACATAATAATATATACATTGAGATGGGTGCCTAGGATTTTTAATTTCTTTTATTAAGGCGAACTATAAAGACATATGTTACTTCTATAGTTCTAAATAATTTCCACATGTCTTAGGTTCGGCCCCTACTGCTTTCATTGGAGAACGTGTTGCTAAAGGGTGCTGGCACGAACGTTTTGGTCAGCCGTTCATGAAGATTAGTACTTTATTATTTTGAGCAAAAATAATTTACCATGTTTACCTTCTAGTACTTTGGACTCTGCGTCTTGTCGCGCTTGTTTTTTTGAATAAAAGTCAATAGTTGGTTTTTCATGCTTCGTCGCTTACCTCGCATCATGCTTTACAGTATATTTATGGTAATGTTTGGGGTCCATCTCCTATGATTTCGGTTACTGGTTGTCGATATTATCTTATTCTTGTTGACCATTTTACAAAGTACTGTTGGGTTTACATGTTATTTGCCAAATCCGAAGTTCATAGCATTTTTGTGCAATTTCGAACACTTGTGGAAAAACAATTTGGGGCGCCTATTCAAAACTTTTACTCGGATAATCGTGGTGAATTTACTGCTCTTCATGGCTATTTTAACTCTAATGGGAGTAGTTGGCTTACCACTGCCCTCCACACCCCTCAACAAAAATGGTTCTAGTGAAAGGCGCCATCGTATTATTGTTACTATGGGTCGTACGTTACTTACTCGTGCTCGCCTTCCACTAGAATATTGGGATTATGCTTTCCAAACAACCGCTTACTTGTACAATTGGTTGCCTACTCCGGTTCTTAATCACAAATCTCCGTTTGAGGCGTTGTTTGGTCGCACTCCAAACTAACTTCGACTGCGGGTCTTTGGTTGTCTGTGCTATCCCCACTTACGGCCTTACTTCTCGGGAAAATTGACTCCTCCTTCCCGGGAATGCATCTTTATGGGTTATTCTACCTCTCGAGCCGCTTATAAGTGTTTAGACATTGCTACATGTCGTCTTTTTCTCTCTCGACACGTGCGGTTTATGGAGTCTGTTTTTCCGGGTATTCAGGCGCATGAAACTTCTATCGCTTCTATTGCCCACGACCCTCCTGGTTCCATCTCGCCACCACTGCCCGTCACATTGCCCGCTGCTCCAAGTCCTTCCCCTTCGCCGGTTCAGTCGGCTTTTGTGCCTTCCTCTTCGCCATCATCATCTGCGGTCTCTTCGCCCACGTCATTATCGCCTGCAGCTCCTTCGGTCTCGCCTATAGTCCCTATTGCTTTCGCTCCGGCTCCGCCTCTGGACCGTACTCATCACATGATAACGCGGCCACGTAACAATATTTTCAAACCCAAGGTCATTAATCTTGCGACAAAATATCCGGTTTCTGGTCCCATAGAACCGACTTGTGCTACTAAGGCTATAACCGATCCGCACTGGCGCGCCGCTATGGCCGAGGAAATCACGGCTCTCACTAAACATGGCACATGGACCTTGGTTTCTCCTCCTTCTAATTGTCAGATTATTGGGTCGAAATGGGTTTTCCGCATCAAACGACGTCCTGATGGTTCTATTGAAAAATATAAGGCACGCCTTGTGGCGAAAGGTTGTCATCAACGTTCTGGCTTGACTACAAAGAAACATTCAGTCTTGTCGTTAAACCGGTAACTATTCGGACTATTCTCTTCTTATATGTCAAGAATAATTGGAGTTTGCGTCAGTTAGATGTCAGTAATGCCTTTCTTCATGGCGACTTAACTGAAACGGTTTACATGACTCAACCGTCGGGGTTTGTTGATAAGGTGGATCCAGGACACGTCTGTCTTCTTCACAAGTCGATTTATGGTCTAAAACAAGCACCCCCTGCTTGGTACTTGGATCTCAGTGCTGCACTTATATCTTTTGGTTTTTGTCAAACGAAGTCGGATTCCTCACTCTTTGTTCTTGCTCGGGGTTCGGTCCGTCTCTATGTTTTGGTCTATGTCGACGATATCATTATTACGGGCACTAGCGAATCCATGATTTATTCCCTTGTTCTTCAACTTTCATCCAAGCTTGCCGTTAAGGACATATGACCTCTTTCTTATTTTCTTGGCATTGAAGTTGTGCGCTGCCGTGAGGGACTCTTTCTCTCCCAACAAAAATATATTCACGACTTGTTGTCTCGCCACAAGATGGATGGCGCTAAGCCGCTTGCCACTCTTATGGACACTTATTCTCCCTCTTCCGCGACCTCCTCGCCTGTTGATGCTACTGAGTTCCGTCAAATCATTGGAGGACTTCAATATCTTGCTCTTACACGTCCCGACATCGCCTTCTCGGTAAATTGGTTGGCACAACGCATGGCTACGCCGGTTGAGGCAGACTGGACAGCCCTCAAGCGTGTTCTTCGATATCTTAAAGGCACGCTTGCACACGGTAGTTATCATTCCTTTCTCTCATTGATGGCGTTCTCCGACTCGGATTGGGATGGTGACTCGTTGACGGGGGCGTCCACTTCAGCCTTCATTATATTTCTTGGGACTAATCCTATATCTTGGTCCTCTCGCAAGCAAAAGGCGGTTGCTCGCTCTTCCACAGAGGCTGAATACCGCACACTAGCTTCCGTGGCAGCTGAGGTGCGTTGGCTGCAACATTTATTTGGCGAACTTGGTGTTTCGCTGCCTTCGTCCCCTCTCATTCACTGCGACAATATGGGCGCTCTCCATCTTTCACTTCACCCCGTTCAGCACTCGCGCATGAAGCATATTACCGTGGACCTTCACTTTGTTCGGGATCTTGTGAACAAATGTCTCATTCGTGTCTCCTATGTCAACACTCTTGATCAGTTGGTGGATCTAATCACCAAACCTCTTGCACGCTCCCGGTTTTCTCTTCTTCGTTCCAAAATATCCATGGTTGATGGCACGTCAATTTTGCGGGGGCGTATTAGATAGTATATTATTCTTGTTGTATATTCTCCTAGTTTAGAAGATTTGTGTCTATCTTTCCGTAAATATCTTTTGTATGTACTATAAATATTTGTGATGATCAATAAAGAAATTCATTCACTCCCATATATCTTGCAACTCTTATAGTTTTGAGCTTAATTAATCCCTTCTCCATGCTGATTTTTCATTCTTTTATATATCGTAATTTTATTCACTTTTTAATACAATTATAACAATTGATTGTACCAATAAGGAAAAAGCACATATATTAGTTAATTAGTAGAAGAAATATATAATGTAGTTGTTGTTTTTGTTAAATTAAATGGATGACGTTTCAGAAGAGGATTTATATATATATATATGTGTATATATATATATATAATACTAAAAGTGATCATTGTTGAAGGTTTTTGGTTTCTTGATACAATAATGTATACGAAGCTTCGATTGACAAATCGTCACGCAGGGTTGTAATTTTGGTCCCCAAAAATCAATTATTTTCATGGATTTGGTTGGCGGTTGCATAAATGTTATGTTTGAACCTAATTCTATTATCCTCTTTTTGGGATTATTAACAGCTTGTATGCTATTCGCGTAGGGTCGCACTTTGGTCCTAAAATCAATGAGATCATGGTTTGAAAATGATTAAACAACATTGGAATTTTGCCTTTCTTGTTCAGAAGAAAAAGAAAGAAAACAATATACATGAACAGCTAGAATTTCGTGATATACTTGAAGGATGACACAACGATACATAAAAAGTGGTTTTGCCGATTTTATTTTTTAATCTATAAGAAGCTCGACTGTATTAATTATGCATTGACATTTTGTTTGAAATTCGCAACATAGCATCATATTTGTGCATATGTACACGACTTTTATTTACGCGAAAGAACTATAACACAACACATTTTAGGATAATATCGTTTTCTTTTTCTTTTGTTTTCATTCGGCGAAAGCCTAACTTTTACTTCAAATAACGAAAGAGAAGTGGGTGAAATACTCCCAACGATTGGATAGAATTAGAAAACCACGTGTTTCAATGAATTAGACTTTTAAGCAATACAATTTTTTTATCGACAAAACAAAGTGCATATTATTAAAAATAAAAAAGTACATGAAGTACCCAAAAAAGAGTTCAAAGTAAACAATCAAATGGGAAATTTGTCCAATCATAAAAAGAAAACAAAAATCTTTTATGCCTAGACTTTAACCAAATCCACGACTTAATCTTGATGCTATCTACAATTTCAAACTTTTTTGGAACCTCGTCATTGAATATACAATTATTTCGGGCCACCCAAATACATCATATGGCGAAGAACCAAATACTTTGCCATTGAATCATGCCTTTTGCAATCATGAGAAGATCCGAGAATTGATAGAGGTGATTCCGAATGTCGCTTGTTAGAGCCGAGCAAATTCCAAACCAATGGAGAATGTCCCTCCAAATATCATACACAAAATGGCATTTGCAAAATAAATAATTGATGTCTTCCTCAGCTGCATTGCAAAATGAACACGTAATAAATCCAAGGAATTTCGAACCTCTTCGAGCTAGATTAATTAAATTTGGGATTCTATCAAAAAACACCCTCCAAGCAAAACCTATAATGGTGCTTCAGCTTTTCATATTTTAACTAGTGAAGGATCTGCAATATCTCCATAATGTTAAATATAATTTTACATGACTTTAATCGTTTTGAACTACATGACGTCACAAATAGATTCACACGTAAATAGAAGAGAAGAAATACCTTCGTTCATCATGTCGTGGTAGAAAGCAGCTAGGCGTGAGCACGAACCGTCAACGAACAATTGATAGGAAGTCTTGGTTTCTCTCTTCTCCCTATACACCTTATTTATGTGTTTCTTGAGTATGATTTATGATGGGTAAAGTCATAGTATATATAGGTGAAGAGAGGACCAAGTTCTAGTTAGGGTTTAATTAAGACTTAATTTCGACCGTCCATCACGGAAGAGTCTTAATTGGAAATAACTCTATAATTAATTATAATATAATTAGGTAACTAGAATATAGAATTAACATATATTCCTAGAAAACTAGGATTTCTTAGACCACAATTATGGAAAGATAAATACTATAAAGACTTATCTTACACATAATTGTAAACCAGTAAGTTATAAGCAGATTTGACGGTAAAAAACCCGTCACCATCCCATTTCCAAAACCAAACATCATGAGAATTGCCTTGAGGAAGTTTGTCACAAGAAAGGGTGGTTAGTTCTAAAAGAACTTCCTCTTCCCAAACAAACAAATGACGTCTCCAAGTCCATTTCCATTCATTTGAAGTAGTATCTCATTTATTAGAAATAGTAATATCTTTATCAAGAGCAACTTGAAAAAGACGACTAAATCTAGAAAAATAGCTTCTTCTCCGATCCATTTATCAATCCAAAATTTAGCGCTTCTACCGTCACTAATCTTCTTAGATAAACCTTCAATAAACCAATCTTGATTATCAAAAGTAGAGTTGATAGATAGAAGATCTGACCACCAAGTTGAGCATTTTCTAAGGAGACCTCTATGGAAATTAAAGTCTCGTGGACTCTCAATTTTCCCGTATTTAGAAACAATTGTCTTTTTTTTCAAATACCATCGTCTTCATTTAGCAGCCTCCACTTCTACTTCAAGAGAAGTGCATAATTGAAAAGTCCAAGATTCTTGACTCCCAACCCTCCGTGTTCTTTGGGTTTGCAAACTTGATCCCATTTAATCCATGAGATTTTCTTGGCCTCACCGGTTCCACCCCACAAAAAAGATCTTTGCATACAAGTAAGGATTTTAAGAACTTTCTTCGGAGCTTTGTAGAAACAAAAATAATAAACCGGAAGGCATGTGAGAACCGAGTTTAATAATGTAATTCTTCCTCCACAAGAAATATAATTGCTACTCATAATCTCGAGCTTTGAGCCAAAAAAATTGAAGAGAGGATTCCATGTAGAAATACGTCTCGGATTTGCGCCAGCCGTTATTCCAAGGTATTTAAATGGGACAGATTCCAGTTTGAAACGGAGAAAATCAGCATATCTAAGATTTAAATCTCCATCCAAGTTCAAACAAATAAGACTGCTCTTGTGGAAATTAACCTTTAGCCGGACGGCAATTAAAAAATGCGCAAGATAGATTTTATTGCTTGAATATTCTGGTAACTATCCTCACAGAAAAGCATAACATCGTCTGCGTATTGCACATGAGTTACCTCAAAATTCCCCCTCCAATGTTGACACCCTTGAAAAAGTCGCTCCTCATTTGCCTTTTTAATGATAACACTTAGGCTTTCCGCCGCAATAAGAAAAAGGAGAGGAGACAATGGATCTCCTTGCCTAAGTCCTCGGGAAATGCAAAACCCATATTCTGGAGAATCCTTAATAAGGATTGATGTTGTCGCTGAACTAAGACACTCGTGTATCCAATCTCTCCATTTTTTTTCATAATCTAAGCAACTCCATCATGTGATTAAGATATGTCAAACTAACAGAGTCGAACGCCTTCTCAAAATCAACTTTGAAGGCAATCATATGTTTTTTGGTCTTAATCGCTTCATCAATAACTTCATTTGTTACTAAGATACTATCCATAATTTGTCTACCTTTCACAAATTCCGTCTGTTTTGAAGAGATGACCGAATGAATAACCTTACTTAATCTGTTGGCAAGGATCTTTGCGAGGATTTTAAAAAAATATAGCTATTAGCGATATAGGACGGTATTCGTTGAGGCATTGGGGGTTTAACTTCTTCGGAATTAAGCAATGAAAGAAGTATTAATTCCCCTAGTCAATTTTCCATTTTCATGGAACTCCGCAAGGAATCTACAAATGTTGCTTTTGAAAGTTTCCCAAAATTTCTTGAAGAAGTTCATATTAAACCCGTCAGGATCTGGACTTTTCGCCCCATCGCATGCCCAAATAGCTTCTTTAATCTCAACTTCTGAAAAAGGCATTGTGATAATGTTTTCTTCACTTAAAATCTGCCTAAAACTAAAACGTTGAAATCTATCAAACTCTCTGGACGTGTCATTATATTGTCTCTCGAAATGGGATATGATGAGAGGTTTTAACTCTAGGGGTTCATCAATCCATCTATTTCCAACCTTCGAGCCTTGAATCGCATTGGACATCTTTCTTTTGAAGACTCGGGATTTCCAAGCTTTAAGCAATACAATTCAAAATCACATAGAAATTAAAGACTCGGGATTCTTGGCTAATTGTTTTAATCCAACTTCTCATAAGTATTTAATATGATCTATTGTATAACTCTTGAGTAGGTTACATACCCAGAAATTTAACTATTTTGGTGCTATAATTTGGCCACCTTTCGATTTTGGTACATTAATTTGATACATTGACTCGATCTTGGTCCCATGTTAGCTCTTCCACTAATTTCTGCCGTGAAATTCCTTCATGTGTACAAACGGGATCAAAAATTGGTTAAGAACGGTAAGTTGGGAGTCAACGGGTGCCACGTAGGAGTTTAACGGTGAAAATTGGCAGAGGAGGTGACATGATTCCAAAATCGAGTCAATGTGCCAAGTTATGTGACCAAAATCGAGACTTACCAAATTAATGTATTAAAATCTAAAAGTGGCCAAATTATGGCACCGAAATAGTTAATTTCCCTTACATACCCCCATAAAGGTTCAACCTTAGGCTAAAACAGGAATTGTTTGCGTCGTTAAATGGTGTATATCAACTTGCATGCAACGTCAGTCGCGGTCAGTTTGTCTTCAACATCACCTGGTATTAAATAATAGATAACATTAGAAATTTGTAATTTGACAACCATTTGACCTCAATCAAAGAGACATTGGACAATGAATTAATGTAAGACTTCTTTAGGCACAAATCTTCAATGGATACCACCTCAAAATGAGTACGTTACGTAATTTCTACTTTTCGTGCTTGAGTTCTTCATTGTTTGCTATCAAAATTGACAATCCTTGTTAAGATCGATAGCCATTGTCATCAACGACCTAGAAGTCGGTCATTTCACCACAAAGTCGTTTTAGCTAAAATCCAATGATAATTCAATCTTTTACTAATTTAGTCGTCAAATGATATTTTTGAGTCGATTAAAACTTATCTCCCGTGCAAGTATTTAAATGTAAGTGCACTCCATTTATACCTAATTTAGTAGACTAAACGGAATTGTATCAACGTATCATAAAGTATCCATATTGCATTAGAAAAATTATCAAAGAATTTCAAATGTCAATTTAAGGAATAAATTTTGAAAAAAAAAAACGAAATAAAGACCTCAATGTCATTTTCAATGAGAAAAAGTGGTCAATTAGAGAATAAACATAGTCAAGTCAATGTTAGTCTGTTTTATGATATGACATTTGTCCACTACTTAGGAGTTTGCTTTGTACCAATATCAACCAAATTCTTTAATCTTTATACATGAATCCCATAAGCAAGTTACAAAACTCTAGCCATATTATTACATTTTAACTTCTAAATATTACTTTCAACTTCAATTTTATTTTACTTCCTATCTTTTCCATAGCTTTTTTTTTGATGAATATCTTTTCCGTAGCTTCATCGCTAAAAAACCAACAAAAAACAAACACAAATCCCAAAGTAGAAAACTAGCTAATTAAAACTTAAACTTAAATACACATCCCCCAAGACGATTCAGTTCACATAAGTTCTTCTGTCAGTTTTTTGCAGAACCACCAAAAAGCTAAACCACATCCCTCACCTTTCACACACACACACATGTAATCTGATTACATCTTCTTTTTCAAAATTCAACACACAGAAAAAAAAAACCAGCACACATTAATAACTTTTAGTTAGTTTGGTGTGCTTTTATTTATTTTTTAACCGAATCACCACCTTACAGATAAAAATTGCAGGCTGGCTTTTTATTTACATGAGCTGTCTCTTTGTACTATAAACATGCAAACAAAATTATTATATATACACACAAAAAAAAAGTATAGTGTAATATATAATGTAATGTAAGTCCAAACGGCGTGTAATCCATTAATGCCCTCTCCAACTGTCCCATTAAATGCCCTTTTCCCAGTTGGGATTTCTGTGACATTAATTGTCACACCAAAATTTAGATAATAAAAGAGACCCTTTTTTCTTTGTTTCATCATACTCTTATCTCATCAGTCACTGTAATCCTTATATAATACACAAAATCTACCCTCATTTATTATGATAATTACATGTTAATGATTTTTGCCTTCCTGTCACCTCTGTATATATACAACACAACACAGACTATATAGTAATATAAAATAATATATTACATTGTATAGAATTTTTTTTGTAACAGAGAAAGAAACCAACCAAAATAAGCCACATTAGATCTCATTCAGCTAGTGTGTGTGCTTTCTTTCTTTTTTTCTGAATCTCCCAATGGGTTTTTCTGTTAGTGGTGGTGACTGTGCAAAAACTAATTTTAATTTATTTTTGCTTATAATCACCACTGTGCTCACTCTCTGTCAAGGTATATCACCTTATTTTTTAATTTCATTTCACCTCAATTTTGTGACATTTAATTCAAATTTGTCACTAATTAAAATTTGTGTGTGTGTGTGTTTTTTTTTTTTTTTTAAAAAAATAGGTTATGATCACCAGGCGCAGTACCGCTACCCGTTCATCAAACCAGCGAGTTCGTTCGGTGCTCCGCCGCCTCCTTCCGACACGTGGCACGCGCAGGGCGGCGAATCGGCGGCGTTCGATTACATAATCGTCGGCGGAGGTACGGCGGGGTGCCCGCTCGCGGCGACTTTGGCGCGAAACTACAGTGTGTTGTTGCTCGAACGAGGCGGAACGCCGTTCGCTAATGTGAATGTGACGTTCATGCAGAATTTTCATATATCGTTAGCTGACGTGTCACCGGAGTCGGCGTCGCAGATGTTTATATCGACGGATGGGGTGTTCAATGCGAGGGCGAGGGTTTTGGGCGGAGGTACTTGTATTAATGCCGGATTTTACACCCGGGCAAGCCCAAGGTACAACCTCGATCGCCGCAAAAAGTGATTGTGTGTTAAGACATTTTTATGTGCAATTAGTTAGTGTTACTTGAGTTGAGAGTCTCATTTGATTGCTTAATTTTTTTAATTTTTGAGCATGATATGTTACACACACAATGTGACATGTTAGTATTAAAAATGTGGTACTATGGTGTCCAATTGTCACATAATTTTGGGTTTTGCTTTGATTAGAGAGTTGAATGTATGGGTTGCCCATAAAGGGGAAGCATACTTCAAGCTGGGTCTTTTCATAATTTAGTTTATCTAGATTCCTCAACTATATTATTTTATTAGATTTTATGGTTGTTTGTATTTATTTGGAAATTAGACTTGCTTTCAAAGAAGCTTCTAGTGATCATCATGGCATTTAGCAAAATCATCAGATTCTCTTTCACACGTGTCATGAGACGAGTGGATGATTTTTGACTTAATGCATGGGTTTTTCCTTTCTTATATTATTAGATTGTTATATATATATATATATGAAAAAATAATAATAATAAAAAAGTTGTTGAGTAGTGTGGTGCTCAACCAACGACACTACTTAATATTTGTTGCATTAATGTTAGTCTTAATTGTATTCACGTAACAACCATAATCTTAAACATCAAATCAAATTAATTAAATCCTCTATGAATATGATGTTTTAGTTTTGAATTTTGATATTTAAACAAGAAAATCATGACCGTTAGGAATAATTCTCTTCTTGAAAATGACTAAATATCAATGGCCATGACCATTTGCTTGTAGTGACATTCATTTAAGACTTTGAAAATGAACTTTGTTATTTTGGATCATGACATGTTCCCTGTTTCTATTTTTGACTAATTTTCTTGTAATGGTTCTAAATCATTTAAGGCTGTTTCCTATGTTGTGGAATATAGTTTGTTGGGTAGACAAAAAGCACACAATTATAGGAAAAGGAGTTAACACCGAAAAAGCAAGTGAAATTAATCTCATTTATAACAACTTAACTACTCAACAATCACTTTTATTCAATGCAATTATTTTCTGTAATTCTGAAAGTCCTTACAGCTTTCAGCATACTAAATTTAATTGCTTTTTAATAAAGGACTTACTCTGTTGCTACTTGCTAGCTAACAAGAATATATGCATTGATATAATCACAATAAAAAACTTAATTTTGCCACAGTTATAAACTACCTAAGATTATGGTGTTAATGCTGTAATATTGTGATGCAGATACATTCAAAGAGTAGGGTGGGATGCAAAACTTGTGAACGAGTCGTACCCCTGGATCGAGAAGCAAATCGTTCATCGTCCTGATCTAAATCCATGGCAGAGAACAGTAAGGGACAGCCTTTTAGAAGTCGGGATTTCACCTTTCAACGGGTTTACGTACGATCACATGTACGGAACCAAAGTTGGTGGAACCCTCTTTGATAGGTTTAACCGTCGTCATTCTGCTGCCGAGCTTCTGGAATCTGCTGATCCTTCAAACCTCCAAGTTTTAGTACATGCTACAGTTCAGAAAATTGAATTTGATACTACAGGTTACATTTTGTTGCTCTTCTTGAAGTTTAAATAACATGAAAGTGATGAAATTGAGTTTTGTCTAGATGGAAATTTTGATATACAAACATGCTTATGATTATGATAATATGCTAAGTTTTACTATTCTTGAAACAGGTAAAAGACCTGTAGCTATAGGAGTTATCTTCAAAGATGAAAATGGGAGAACACATAGAGCAGCTCTTTCAAAGAAGGCGGGAAGTGAAATCATCGTGTCATCTGGCGCAATTGGGAGCCCTCAATTGCTGCTTCTCAGTGGCATTGGACCAAAGGCTGACCTCGAGAAATTGAATATTCCTGTAGTGTTGGACAATCAGCATGTTGGAAGAGGCATGTCTGATAACCCCCTCAACACTATTTTTGTGCCCATGAATCGATCTCTCAACCAATCGTTGATAGAAACTGTCGGGATCACCAAGTTGGGTGTGTATATTGAAGCCAGCAATGGTTTTGGACAGTCCCCTGATAGCATTCATTGCGACCATGGAATCGCTTCAGCAGAGGTGAGTTACCATTAGTTAACATTCTTGATCTTATTATGGTGTTTGGTGATGGATGAGCCGATTGAATCCAGTCTGCTCAATCTTCACTGCATAATAGATTCTTACATAATATGCTGAGGCTGTACTTGTAGACTATTGTAGTACTTATGAAATGCCTTTTAATCTGACATTGCACATTTTTTCTGAAACAAAATTGGGACTTTAATCAGTACTTGCTAATCAAATGTCGTCTTTTATATGAAACAGATTGGTCAATTGTCAACAATTCCTCCAAATCAACGATCACATGAAGCCATTCACGAGTTCAGACGAAGAAAGAGAAACCTACCAGTCGAAGCATTCCAGGGAGGTTTCATTTTGGAAAAGATTGCCAGACCCCTTTCAAAAGGTCATATCAGGCTCAAAAATACGAATATTAGCGACAACCCTTCAATCACATTCAACTACTTTAGCCATCCAGCAGATCTAGCTAAATGTGTAGATGGTATTCGTATCATAGAGAAGATTATAAACTCCAAACACTTTGCCAACTACACACAGTTAGACAAGGATACAGTCGATAAGCTGATAAACATGAGTGTCGATGCAAATGTGAATCTCATACCTAAACATACGAACGACACGGGATCCCTCGAGCAGTTCTGCAAAGACACAGTCATCACAATTTGGCATTACCACGGGGGATGCCATATGGGAAAAGTAGTTAACCGGGATTATAAGGTTCTTGGTGTGGAAAGGCTCCGTGTTGTTGATGGATCGACTTTTGAAGACTCTCCTGGAACGAACCCTCAAGCCACTGTCATGATGATGGGACGGTAAGATTCTACTATGTTCTATATAGGCTTCAAAAAGCACGAAAAACGCGTTATTTCAACTTTTCAAGTTCTAGGCAACAAAAACTGATGTATGTTTCTTTATGCAGGTACATGGGAGTGAAGATATTGAGAAAGAGATTAGGAAAAGCAGCTGGAGTTTAAGAATTGGCGGTAATAAGTAGAGGGGAATCGTGTGTACTGTTTGTTATATAGGAAAAGGAAATTGTAATTCTTTTAACTATTATTAGCCAGAAAATATATGTAGAGTGTAAGCTTTGCCATTTGAGAATGTCAGAATCAGGATATTTAACTTTGGTGTATTTGGAGTATCAACTATCTTGGTAATTATAATATTTGTGCTTGCTTTCTGCACATTCATCTTTATCAGCTTGAGTTGTTCTAATGTCATTTCATTCATTTTTGTAGTTATCTAAGTAAATATAACTTGTTTTCATACCGTTCTTCTCTAGCTAGCATGCTCACAAATTTGAAATGTAACCACTTTTAGGAAGTTGCCCAACTCAGTTTGTGGGCATTACAAGGTTTTAATGACGATAAGAAGAAAAAAGAATTAGTCTTTCCCAAAAAATTAAATGGTTTTGTAAGATTATAATTTTCTGTGTGTCTTCTCATTAATCAATAGAATTTATAAGTACAATTACAATGAGTAAGATAAGGAAAACTATACAGAATCTCTAGGATATGATAACTATGGAAACAAGATAAAACTAAACTAGGATACAACAATATACAATAATATCTAATACACCCCCGCAGTCGAAACGGGAGGAGGACGGACGTTGAGACTGGAACGAAAATCTTCAAAAAGTACACGTGGAAGGCCTTTTGTGAAAATATCGACGACTTGGTACCGAGACGGGACGTGAAGAACCCGAATGAGACCACGAGCAACCTTCTCACGAACAAAGTGGAAGTCCATTTAAATGTGTTTGGTTCGTTGATGTTGAACCGGATTACAGACAAGTAAACAGCACTGACGTTGTCACAATAGACCAGGGTTGCTTTAGTGATAGGAAAGTGAAGCTCAAGAAGCAAATTCCGAAGCCAACATGCTTCAGAAACCACATTAGCAACCCCGCGATACTCAGCCTCGGCACTAGAACGAGAGAGAGTGGGTTGACGTTTAGCGGACCATGAGATGAGATTGTCCACAAAATAAACACAATAACCCGAGGTAGAACGCCGAGTATCCGGGCAGCCGCCCCAATCAGCATCCGAGTAAGCAATGAGGTCAGAAACCGTGGAACGGGAGAGAGATAAACCATGATCCAATGTCCCCTGAAGATACCGAATGATGCGTTTCAGAGCTTGCATGTGAGAATCCCAAGGGCCGTGCATAGACAAGCAAATTTGCTGAACTGCATACGATATATCCGGACGGTTGAATGTGAGGTACTGAAGGGCACCCGCGAGACTCCAAAAAAGTGTGGGATCGGAGAATGGAGGACTGGCCGTCGCCCCCTAACTTCGAGGAGGTGTCGACGGGAGTTGCACACGGTTTGCATGAACCCATACCTGCGCGCTCAATAATACTCTCGGCGTATTTCCTTTGTGATAAGAAGAGACCACTAAAAACCCGAGAGACAGCAATGCCCAAAAAATAACTAAGTAGCCCTAAATCTTTCATAGCAAATTCGGAACCAAGAAGGGACATAATAGACCGTCGTAGAGTGGGAGAAGAGGCGGTCAAAATAATGTCATCCACATATAACAATAAATACGATGTGTCACCCCCGCGACGATATATAAATAAAGAGTGATCCGACGTGCTATGAATAAAACTAATAGTAGCTACATAATCGGCGAACCGCTGATACCAAGCTCGAGGGGCTTGCTTAAGGCCATAAAGAGACTTCTTGAGTAAGCACACATGATTAGGAAAGCGAGAGTCACGAAAACCCATGGGTTGATGCATATAAACGGTTTCATGAAGCTTACCGTGTAAAAAGGCATTCTTGACATCCAGCTGATGGATGTCCCATGAATTAGATAGAGCAATACTCAAGACAGTCCTAATGGTTGCGGGTTTGACCACTGGGCTG
Source organism: Linaria vulgaris (assembly GCA_948329865.1). Classification (NCBI taxonomy): domain Eukaryota; kingdom Viridiplantae; phylum Streptophyta; class Magnoliopsida; order Lamiales; family Plantaginaceae; genus Linaria; species Linaria vulgaris. Next base: position 97,717,820 of record OX415254.1, on the reverse strand, counting down.
AAAGTCTCGTCACAATCCACTCCAACCTGTTGAGACCTGCCATCACCAACAAGACGGGCTTTATGCCGCTCAAAGGAACTGCCAAAGTTAAATTTATGTCTAAAAATCCACATGAAACGAATGACATTAACATTAGACATACGAGGAACGAGCTCCCACGTATTATTATTAACAAGAGCATTGTATTCATCAAGCATGTCAAGTTTCCAATTGTGGTCGGATAAAGCGACCGAAGGAGAGCGAGGGAGAGTCAGCTTGTCTGGCGGCCCGTTTGTTGATGCTGGTTTCCTCCAATCCAAGCATCGACCGAGCCTTAGCGAAAAGGGGTAGGGGGTCGCTTTGTTGGATGAGAGTGGCGACCCCACTGAAGTTCTCGTTCAAGCCCGCGACAAGTTGCAGAACTAAACGTTGGTTGGACACAGGAGCACCAACGTTAGCAAGTTGGTCTGCGATCATCTTGAGTTTCTGACAGTAGGCCCCAACATTAGGGAACTCATCGAGGGATGTGTGCAAAAATTGATGTTCGAGATGCACCGCTCGTGAGTTTTTATTATCCTGAAAGATGTCGGCCAAACGATTCCATGCTCCCATGGCTGTGGAATCGGGTTCAATGATCGTATGGTGAAGATCATTGGAGATAGTGCCATAGATCCACTGGAGCACGATGGCATCGAGGCGGTCCCAGATTTCGGCGTCAGAGTCGGCAAGAGGGGGAGAAGCGCCACTTTTAGGAGGAAGAATATGATCGAGTACTTGATAGGCTCGAGCATGAATTTTGAAGAGTTTCGACCAAGAATTATATTGGCCGTTTTCAATATCCAGAGAGATGGGGATGAAATTTTTAATATTAGTGACCGTGAGGGCCGGAAAGACTTTTGTGGTGGTCATTGATGGCGGTTGGGTGGCGGTGGAGGCGGAAGAGAGGTTAGGGGCGGCCGACTCTAGGGTAGATTCATTAGGGTTAGTCATTTAGGAGAGAGAGGAGAGAAAAAAAAGGAAGGCTTGATATCATATAAGATTATAATTTTTTGTGTGTCTTCTCATTAATCAATAGAATGTATAAATAAAATTACAATGAGTAAGATAAGGAAAGCTATACAGAATCTCTAGGATATGATAACTATGGAAACAAGAGATAAAACTAAACTAGGATACAATAATATACAATAATATCTAATATGTTTCACCCCTATATATGTTAGTCTAGAACATGACTTTGCTTAATCGAACATAAGAATGCATTCTTGCAATTGTACTCACATGTGATTTGTATGTACTTAGTTCACTTTCCATAGAATTAATTAAGGAAGAGATTGCTAATACTCAGATTTGTGAAAAGTGTTTATCATGCGATATAGACTTTGATAAAACATTTTGCATAACTTACTCTTTTGATTCTGTTGGAAGAAAGTTGAGACTAGGGGTGTTCATAAACCCGCCTATCCGCCCGACTCGCACAAACCGCCACCCGCATGTTTTTATTTTTTTAACTTGTGTCACGGTTGGAAAAGATGGCAACCCGCCCTTGAGCGGGTTAATTGCGGGTTGAGACGTACACCCGTCCGCCATCCGCCCACTCGCATATGGAAAAAAATAAAAAATATATTAGTTCATTTCTCTAAACACTTCAATGAGAAAAGAAAATAATTGTGTACTAGCAAAATAATAGAGATAACTACACAACACTCTAGTTCATTTATGACGTGAAAATTTAATAATTTGATGCGTATTAAGGAAAGACTTTATATACATATAGTTGAAACTCGATAATAATAAAGCATAAATTGAACTTGTAACTAGTATAAACATACGGAAGAAAAAATAAGAAAAATAATGAAATAATATTTCTTAAATACGAATAATATAGGATCATATAATTTGTGTGTTTTAAAAAATGGAAGTTTTTTTTTTTATTTTATTTGATGTATAACATAACCCGCCAATCCGTCCGTAACCGGCATAGTATTCAAAATAAATCCAACCGCTCGGTTGAAAAAATTGATAAACTGCAAGTGTTGAGTATGGTAATTTTTCTTATGACAACCCGTCAAAACTCTATTGCGAACACCTGTAGTTGAGATTCTGCCTCAAATTTGGGTATGAGAGAGCTATCGAGGGTACTTTTTAGTCTCACTACATAAATTTTTTTTTTTTTGATGAATAGTCCACTACATTATTTAATATGAATTAACTACAATAATGATAGTTCAATTCACTTTCCTCCAAAAAAAAAGAAAAAACTTCAAACCCTTTAAACCACTAATTGTTTAAAGACTTTAATCGGCAGTTACAGAGTTTTGTACATATACGTAAGAGAAAACTTGATTGGGCTCCGACGTTTTTTATAATTAAGCTCTTCGAGTTGTTGATCCATGTAATATTACTGGGCCATTTGCATTATAGTCAACTACCTTTCTGTGAACACAAATTCAACTAAGCCCATTTTACTTCGTGTGTATGTCAAATTGGTCTTAATTACATCAAATCAAATGCACAAGTTTGCTAAATTCGCAAAGATTTAGAAATAACCTTGATTTTCTGTATTATGAACTTGTGAATAAATTCTAAAGAGGAACTTGCCAAATCAAACAGCCTAGTGTTGATCCCATGAAAATTTACAAACATCGAATAAATAGGGAAAAGTAAGTTGGGCGAAACCAAAACCCGAGTGGTACAAGCTTAATGTAGATGTTAGGGCTCTTTCACAATTTAATTGTGGCACTATTGATGGAGTTCTTCAGGATTATAAAGGGGCTTGGCAGTGGGGGTTCGTGACGAGAAGTATATGTCCTACGGTCCTTGAGTTCGAGATGGAGGCATTGCGCATTGGACTTCGTTATGCTTGGGAAAAAGCGAATGCAAAAATTTGAGATAGAAACAGATCGCATGGAGGTGTCCGACCAAATTCCCGATAACTCGGTGGGCGGGCATGTTTTCCAACAAAACATAGAAGAAAGTAGGATGTTTCCACATAAACCGTAGACAAAGAAATTTTGTTTGATTGCTAGATCGAGTAACGAGCTTACTAATTGCGATTGCAAATTACTCGAGCGATAAAGATGGGAGGAACTAGTTTTATGCTTGTCCCTCCCCTTCCGTTATGTCTATTATCCAAAATAAAAAACACGAAAAAGGATGGGCAAATAAATCAAACAAATTAACTTCTAATCTCTTTCCTAAAAAATTGCCCTCCCACGTTGTGTATAATCCACAACTCATTTGAGGAAGCGTAAGAACAAAATCAATTTCCTACTAATTTTCCTTTTTAGAATAACACGCGCTCATTTTTCTTTTTCCGTTTGTAATAAATCTTAATTATAGTCATATACAATATCTTACTTTGTTAGATTGTTTTGTTGATGCATGAAATTTCTTTGATGGCAGCCCGCATTTTAGGTATTATATCTATTTCATTTTTAGTTCAATTTAATATTTCTATAAGAGGAGGATGTGGAGGAGTTTGAATTTTAACCAATCTTAGATTTAGTGTAGGCGTGATCAACAAAGTAATTGTTGGATTATATTCAATGAACTGATATTTTTACCCAGAAAAATGGAAACTAAAAATCGACCTTTTTATTGAAGAACAAATGTGTTGATATTCGCCGTTACGGGTTGGGAGAATACCCAAAATTGTTTTGACTTTATCTTTTTGTTTTTGAAGGAACTCTATAATTTAAAGTAAACTTACATTTTCAGTTTAATCTGCTGTTTTTTTTTTATGTATCATGTGTTAATAGTCAAGTTTCAAAATAAATTGGATACTCAATGGTGGTATTTCTATGTTGGTATACGTTAATTGTGTTTGTTGATGTTATCTTTCGATAGCTTCTTATATTGTGATTTTTTACGAAAGCGCGTAGCTATATCCAGTAATCAAAGCATCAATATTATATTGCATATGTGTACATTTTACTTTGGAAGGTATTGAGATGCATGTTACATATATTATTTTATATATATTGTCTACAAGTTATTAGGAATGCATTCAAATTCATCAAGTTTCTTTTTCTGCCCCTTAATTTAGTTTAATTTCTTTTTGCAGAGGAGATTATATTACAATAACACAACGTTTAGTCCAAAATACCATTTACACCATTTAGAAACTTGCACGCGGAGATTGCGTGCGCTTTGTTGCTAGTGTACATGAAGAGAAGGACTCTTCGTGTCGCCGCCATCGAGAAGGACATCCTTCGTCCTTCCTTCTCGACGCGATGCGTCACGTCCTTGTAGGGAGCAATTCTACTGCAAAGGAAAAAATCATCCTACGAGAAAGGGAATATTTTCTCTACACAAAGCACATACCATTTCATTTCATATGTTTTGAAAAATATTGCTAGTATTTCAAGAGAACAATTTCGAGCTTCGTGGACTGTTAGGCGATAGGACGTTGTACATTGAGGACTCGGTGTTCGTGAAGATCAGAAATAAATATTCGAGCATATGGAGTTTCAAGGAAATGAGTTCAACTTCTGACATGTCCTTTGTGTTCTTCGTGAAGAATCTGCAATAATCTTGAGGTACCTGCCATTCATGTTCTTGGATTATGAACAGTTTAATCGTTCATTGCTTAATATTATTTTAGAAATTGTTGTTATATGTTCCGGAATTGAACCACGACTCGAACAATTTATTCACGAGTTATTTTTTGGTAATTAAGTAAAAATAAAAATTATTAGGCTACATCAATAAATGTGAGATTTACTTTTTTTTTTATTATAAAAAGATATGTGGTGGTTAGCTGATTTTAAGTTTTCTTTTTCTTTTGTTTTCTCTACCGGGTAGTTGAGAAAATTTGATAGATAATAATTTTGAAATTTACTTAAATAAAATTCTGTGAGATTTGATTGAATAAAGGAGAAATAAGGGCTGGTTATCCCATTATTCAAATTTTAAACTTTAAATTGGAGATAAGAGGAAGTAGTTAAGAGATTAGAGTTGGGGGTCGAAAAATAACCTCTTCGTCCACGTAATTAGGGAAGCGGATGAGTGAGATTCAAAAAATTATAATACTAAGCCTTATTTAAATTGTATCATATCTGTTTTTATTAAATTTTAAATTTTTCTTAAGTGTTTTAATTTTATTTTAGATTTTGCAAGAAGTTTAGAAAATTGAAGAGTGGGTAGTTTTGGACTTGGTGTCACAAACTATGAGGAGATGACTTTGCTTATATTATTAATAGATACTCTTATTTGATTTCTCAATACAACCAGAGCTAAGTGTAGAACATTATGTGATTCACATTCACATCTTGAATATTTGGGCTTACTCGATTAAGCTTAGTTGCAAGTTGACTTAACTCCAATATTAATAATACTTTTAATTAGCCTCTTTGTTACATTCCTCCAACATAAATAACACTTTTTTAAAAATATACCACAAACGAAGACCAAGAGTTCAAAATTGTGAGATGGCAATTAGTAAATAAAATTACTCTTTTTTTAATGAATATAAAATTAAATATACCACTTACCAAGGTCCAGTATTAGGTAATTAAGTCAAAAACCAAAAAAGGTTCCAATATTCGGCAAGTCAACAAAAAGTTCCAATATCAGGCTACATTTTTTTTTTTGAAACAAATATTAGGCTACATGGTGAGTGTCAACGGGTTTGGAATTATTCCCTATTTAACGGAAGATATTTATTTGGGTCGGAACGCCCTGTCCGTGATTCAGAGGCAATGACAAGTGGAAATAATAAGAATAGCTGCAAGAATATTACCTTCCTTTATTCACTGAACTTTTCCTCCTCTCTTTCTTTTTATGTATTTGAATGTCAAGTTGTAGTAAGTAAACTGAGTTATCTTAGGTTGTCCTTTCTTCTACGGATCACCTCCCTTTATATAGACTCTGGTAGGGACAGGTGTTATTGTGCATGTGCTTTGGTAAGGACAGGTGTTGTCGTTACCTTGATACATGTGTTTAAAATAAGGATAAAGTTTATCTTTTATCGACTAAGCGCTGACTAGATTTAATCTCCATCTCTTTTGATAGCTCCGAGGGCCTTTGATGTGGATTGTTTTGATAGAGCTATTCCTCCGAGGGACTCTTTTTCTCTTTCTTGATTAGGATCCGTTCTTCAATGATCAGGAGTAATCTCCGAGGGCATAATTTGATCTCCGAGGGGTGGTATAATCTCCGAGGGTTAAATATGATCTCCGAGGGCTGAATTTGCTCCTTTTGAAATGGTATTTTTTCATCTAAGTCCTCGGAATATGTAATATGGGCACTCTGTTATTTACTTCTGATTTTTCTCCGAGAATGAGTCCTCGGGCGATGGTCCGAGGGTCGTCTTTTCCGAGGAGTGTTCAGCAAGGAAGTTTTCTTGTAAGTTCATGGGACTCGGGGTCCGTTGTGGTCCCTCTTGGCGCATTGGTGGATATCAGAGTCGTACGAGTCCATCGGGGTTCGCTCTTTTTCCGATGCCGTGCTGATATCTGTTTTTTTATTCACCGTTTGACTTTCCAAGGGACACTTATGTTCCTCCTCGTGTGCTCTTGTAAACCTTTTCGGGTCAGTGACTGAAAGGTAGGGCAATCCTCCGAGGGGTTTTCTTTATAGGTACATCTCATCGGAAGTACTCGTGACAATAGTATTGTCCATTTATTGTTTTTTCCGAGTAAGAGTAATCTTCTTTATTTTATTTTTGGGTTAACACTAGCCCCCCCAAATTTCGATTGTCCTTGTAGAGACAAGCGGAATTTTAAATCATCGTCCTCAGTGAGGCGAGGGGTTATTTTTTGTTTTAGTGTCCCTGTATTTATTTTTTGATATTTGTCCGAGGGGTAAATATATATATTCAGAGTTTTGCAAGTGATTTTACCTGAATACCCTTAGGGTATGGTTATTAAGCATGCGAGAATCTCGGGGCGCAGGTTGCGGGCTGTTGCTTTGACCAGCTTTGAATTTTGAAGCATCTGACCGTTGGCAACGGTCAGAATTTTGATGGCGTGGCGCGATTATGCAGCAGTTACGTGGAGAGGTAAATGACGGCCACGTCTTGAAGGCATCTGACCGTTGTAGATCGTGGTTATAAATAGGGCACTGTTGCTTCTTCTTTTCTTCATTCACTCAAGTGTAACCTGCGATAATTTTCTCTCAGAGCCACAAATTTCTTCTCTTATCCTCTATTCTCTTGCAACTCTAAGTTCCAGTAGGTTTACCCACTAAAAAAAAACTTTCCTCTTTTTATATCCATGGCCTCTTCTGCCAACGTGAACCCTGTTGCTGCTGTTACCTCCTCGGAAGTTACTGCTCCGATTGACACTTCTTCGAGCGTGAGGAGTATTCCGGTGGGAGTTGTTACTCGTAAACGCAAGGGAGAAATTGCTGCTGCTGCTGAGGGCGGCGCCACTTCTTCGAAAAAAGCTAGGGTTCCCAAATCAAAGGAACCGCCTCTTCGGACTTTCGCTAAGGTGGAAAAGATGCGGAATATTGCTACTCGTAAGCAGGTAGCAGATCTGTTTACCTCAACTGGGGTCCTTCAGAAGAATATGGTATTCCGAATCCCAACAAAGGATGAGAGGGCATGTTATCCTCCTCCGGGTATGTTGACAGTATTTTTTGCTCAGGTGAAGTACGGGTGGCGTTCATTCATGTCACCTTTTTTCTGTGAGCTTTTCAAAACTTGTAATATCTGCCCGAGTCAAATGGTGCCGAACGGGTTTGCCGCTATTTGTATTTATGTCTTTTGGTGCCAAGTGAATGGGCTAGAGTGCTCGGTGAATCATTTTCTTTCGATCTTTGACGTGGCGGTATCACCCGGGGGGTATCCTTTCTATAATGTTCGTCATCGGGACAACACGGGGGATTCCACGAAGAGGATCTTGGGTGCTGCTATTACCTCACATAGCGTCTGGAAGAATAGATACTTCTTCGTGGGACCTGTTAATGGTGAGTGGGATGTGCCCTTCGATTGGCGAGAGGGTACCACTCCCGTGCACGCTCTGGACCAGGAGGTGGTGTTATCTCCTATAATTTCTCAGCACAAATTGATGGAATCAGAGGATTTCACAATTTTGTACGAGACCTCCGGTCTTCACTACGTAGTTTTTACCGACGACGCCGTGGAGAGGCCTTTATCTTTGTCTCCCGATGCGAGGAGTCTCTTTCGTAAGTCCCTTTATTTATTCTTTTATTTTTTCATTCTTTCTCCGAGTACAGTAATAAATTGTGCTTATACACGTTATCGGTGGGTTGACGCAGGGGAGGTCATGGCGAACTACTATCTGCAGTCGAGTCCGAGGGAGCCTACTCCTAGTGGTGTTTCTGAGATACCAGAGGAGGGTGATCACGAGGAGGAGGAGGTTAATGCTCCCGAGAGTAGGCATATGGGTTCAGAGAAGGGTGAATTTCACGAGGACCATTCTCTTCTATGCATGGATATGACAGGGGTCGTGAGGAGCGTTGTTCCCTTGCGTCAAGTAGCTCCTTGGGATTTGGCTTTGGTGCCCGTTTCCAAATCCGAGTCGGGGAATTTACCTGCTTCTGAATCTAATATGGGAACTTCTCCGAGAGTTTCCGAGGAGGGGATCTTTCCGAGTGTTACCGAGGAAGAATCTGCTCAGAAGGTTACTGAGGTAATAGACTTATCTTCCGAGGGTCCTTCTCCTCAGCCTCCGATAGTTTCCGAATCCGCTCCTCGTGGTGAGTTTCTATGAGATTTTAATGAGATTTTCATACCTTACTCGTGACATTCGCTGATGTGTTGACACTTTTCCTTTTGATGTAGTAGCTATGGATAAAGGAAAAGCTCCGATGGTAGAAGAGCCTTCATTATATGGTGAGTATCCGTTATTCGCCCTTTTTCCATAATTTTTTGTAGTTTCATTCTTTTTCTCACTGACAGTGTGTATCTTTTGTAGAGGAAGAATTTCTGGCCCAATTCAACATTCCCGAGCAGGAAGGTTTACGAGGGGATTCCGAGGATACTCAAGGGGAGTTCGATCCTTCTTCCGAAGACAGAGATGTGAAGGAGGGGATTCTTAATTCACTGTTGGGTAAGACTAGCCCACCCACAACAGTTGGTGGTTCTCGGGCCGTTTTTACGAATTCAGAAGTGATGACTCCCATAAAGGATGCGACTCCTCCGAGGGGGCATGTTCCGGTGACTTTGTCTCCGAGGGGTCATACATTCCAGGAGGCCGTTCCTCCCAGTGGATCTGGAGGGCAGTTCTCGTCTCGGACGGTGGGTGAAGCTTATCAGGATATTCTCCGGTTTTTCGCCTCCTCCAATTCAACACCCGCCGAGGGGTACCAATTTTTGTACACCAGTCTTAACTGGTTGGGGCTCATGGTAAGCTTCTCTAAATTAATCCTCTGAAATTACATGATATATCTCTGTTAAATTCTTTATTGTTGACTTCTATGTAGATTGGAAAGACTCGGGAGGCGGTCACTGCCGTTGAAGAGCACGGTCGGAAAGACTTAGAGGAGTTAGAAGTACTCCGGGCGCAATTGGCACCTCTCTTAGTCCGAGACAAAGAGAGTCAAACTAGGGAGGACCTTCTTCAAACCAGGATTTCCGATTACGAATTTGCTCTTAATGAAGCAGAGAAGACGAGGGCGGATTTGCAAGGTAACTTAAACGCTGCTGAGTCCGCTTACAAAAAGATGGAGGCATCCGAGAAGGCTGCAGCAGCTAAGATAGCTCTTCTGGAGAAAGAAAGGAAGGAGTTCGAGGGGGTCTTTACTGCTCGTATTGCGGCTCTCGAGAAGGCGGTGGCGGACGGGAATGAGAGAGAGGGGGTTCTCTAGGAGACATTGGGCCAAGTTACTGATAGGGCTGAGTCAGCTGAAGAGAAGTTGGTACACTTTCTATCTCCCGAGGACGTGCAAGCTAAGGTGGATGCAGCCGTTCAATTCGCTCAGCGGGAGATTTCACGACAGCAATCAGGAGTATCCGAGATGCCTTCTCACGAGCTCTTGACAGGCCACCTTTTATGGGGTTATCTGGAGTGTGCTAGGTTGGCTAAGTCTTTGATAAGGTCGGAGGTTGACTTCTCAAAGTCTTTTGACCTTCGTAAGCTGAAGAGGCCAACTCCCGATGATTGCCAGTACTTTGTGGGGAGATTTGGGGGTTTACTATCTTCTCGGGATTCTCCAGCACCTTCTCCGATGCGATCTGCCACTAGTCCGAGTCCGAGGGCTAGTGGTTCCGGGGGGGTATTTTCTCCAATTTCTCGCCTCGCTCCATTGGGTACTTCTGCTGAAGAGACAATTTCTCCCCTCCCTCCTTCCACGGGAGCTTAGTCTTGCTCTTTTTTTGTGTGTGTGTTTTTTTTTTTTTTTTTTTTTGCAAGAATGTTCTTTGTATCTATTACCCTTCCGAGGGCTCTTCGACTTAAATAAATATTCTTGTTCAATTTCCTTTTTCTATTTTTTGGTTTTATAATTAAAATTTAACTAAATCAGATAATGACAATTCTTATAAGGTTGATGACTAAGTAAGCTTTCTAAGTAGGAGGTGTTGCTTTGCATGGTTAAGTAGGGTACGTGTCATTCTTAATTAAAAAAAGTTTCAACACGTGTCCCTTTTTTAACATAATAAAAATCTAAACTTCTTCTTTTAACCACGAGTTTAGAGAGTACATATATACTTAAGCTTTTTACCAATTATGCACTTATCTCTACTTTTGTAATCATAATTAACCATTGATTTTCTTTCATAATTGCAAGTACGAGGATAATACTTACCTGATAAGATGATGCCTCCTTATTATAGAAGAAGCGGTTCAGCTTCGTCTTGTAGTTCTTCTCGAGATACCGCTCGGAGTCCTTCTGGATCATCAAGGGTTCCCCCGAGGGACAATCCATCCGAAAATCAAGCGACACTTGGTGCTAGTTCCTCTCTTGGAGTGGCTCGTAGGACTCCATCTACAAATTCACGTAGAGTCAACCATATCAGGGAGATATTCATGAGTAGGGAGCCATATCCTTTGGCGGATGAGTCTTCGGAGTTCGATTTGATTCCTCTTAATCCATCAAGATTGATAGGTAGAGGACGTATAGGATCCACTATGAGTACAGAATGTGAGACCTCGGTAAGATCTCTTTTCACTGGTTATAACTTAGATTTCGAAGATTATGATATAATAGTGCCTTCCTCAGGCCAAAGGGCTTACGCACCCCCCTCGGGTTACATGACCGTTTACGCCGAACAGATGCGTTGCGGGTTGCGGATGTTTTTTCACCCCTTTTTCCAAATACTTTTTCGGTATTGGCAGGTGTGTCCGAGTCAGTTAACACCAAGTTCTTATAGCCATCTGGTGGGGTACATCCTTCGTAGTGAGCTTTTAAACCTTCCAATGTCCCCCTATCGGGTGGGAACAATATTCACCCTTCGACCTTGCTCAGAGGGGACTCCCTTTTTTAGCTTGACCTATAGGGACAAGGAAAATATCTTCACTCGTGTATCCAGCTCCCATTCTTGTAGAGGGGATTGGAGGCGGAGATTTTTCTTCGTCCGTCCGAGAGGTCAGTCAGCCAGATCATGGGGGGTACCCATCCGATGGGGTCTGGGATATATTGCTCCCAACCTTGAAACACAAGGGCAAGTGAGGGAGATATTGCTTCACTCGGGACTTTTCTCTGGTTCTTATGATATATCCGGGCTACTGGATTTCCCCGAGGCCTTGATTTTGGCAGGTTTACAAGAGGGGGTGGAGGGATATACTCCTGTTTCTCGTCCTCTTCACAGTAACTTTCATTTTCGTAAGTTCTATTAATCATTCTTTAACTTGTAAATTTTATAAGTGCCCTCGGACCATTTTCCTACTAATATCTTTTGCAGGAGCGGAGATGGGAGCATTTTCCCTCGGGTCTTCTACCGACGTTTTCCTTGGGAGAGCATTGCATGGTAGTCCCGGAATGGTGGAGATTGGTAATTCCGTTCCTCTCGTGAATGAGGGCATGGTTGAGATTTCCTCGGAGGAGGAGAAACCTGTAGCAGCCCCCCCAGTCAGTTATATAATTCCTCCGGGGCCGTCAGATACGATAGCGGTTCTTTCCCCAGCAGATTTTCACGGGAATCCTATAGTGTCACAGCCTAGTCCTCGTAGCCCTGCCATGGTGAGCGTGTTAGAGGAGTATCTTCTATCCCCTGGCACAGAGGTCTTGCCGCCCCGGGAAGATATCCCTGATCGTATTCCCGTACCACCGCCCGAGGAGCACCCTTCCCTCGGGAGAACTCTTCCCCCCGGGGATAGTCGGGATGTTTCTCTTCTTGGATCAGAGGTGGGATTTTGCCGAAACTTTCTCAGCGGTTTATTGAACGTAACAGATTGTGAACTGATAAAAACCCTTTCGGTACCCGTTCTCCAGGATTTAGCCTGTAAAGACCTGTGTGAGGTATTTATTCATTTTATTTAATACTAACCTGTCTTCAGGTCTGATGCCCCTTGCTTTGTTTTTTGACCAGATTTATATGGTATTGGATGCTCTTGGTTCTTACGGAAGCTCTTCTTCAGATCCAGGTTTGGTATACCGTCGTCGGGACGAGTTAGAGCAAGGTCTCTTGGAGGCTCAAGTGGAGATAACTCGTTTGAAGGAAGTTCACGAGTCCGCTCAGGGGACTCATATCCATGCGTTACAATCCGAGAAGGATAAGGCGTGGGAATTAGAACGCCAATTAGTGCTTGAAAGAGCTCGTGTATTGAACTTAGGGAGGAGCATTGGGGTGTTACGTGGCCAAATGCGGTCCTCGGAGGAGCAACTAACACAGGTTACGATGGAGAGAGATGCCTTGAGTCAGCAGTTGCTAGGAATAACTCGTTCTCATGCGGTAGAGGTGGTTATGGCCCGAGTCCAAGCTGTGCTGGAGGTGGTGGGTCCATCCAATCCCCGTGAGTCTCTTCGGGGTGAGATGCGTGATTTAACGCATATAGGCTATAAATTGTGCCAAGACGCCGTACAAGCTTTGCCAGAGTTCCCTTCGGGCTTGCTCCTTCCGGAACTCAACATCCGTCAAGTCTCCGAGGAGTTTCTACCTTCACCTAGTGGAGATTTTACGATCGGAACTGTGTTCTGTGATGACCCATTCTCTCTTTCTGAGGAGCAGCGCAGAAGACTCATCAGAGAGGGGAAACGTCCCATGGGAGGGTCTTAGCTTGTAGATGAATGTTATATAGTTTAGTTCATAATACAGAGGGTTTTTATTATTATCGGGTTGTCTCGATGTCTCATATATAGAGCCATCATTCTGTCGGACAACTCTTTTTTGTACTATATCCCCTCGTATATGAACACTCTTTTTATTCATGCATGATTATTACATTAAGCATAGTACTTCCTAAGATTGCTTGCGTTCCATGTGTTGCGAAGTATTGCCTCCTCGGAGGTGGCAAGCCGATAAGTCGCCGGTCCCACAATTTCCACTATCTTGTAGGGTCCTTCCCATCGTGGATCTAGTTTACCCACATTCTTAGAGGCCCCTACTCGTTTCATTACTAAATCTCCAACTTGAAAGGTTCGGGGTTTTACCTTGGTATTATAATATCGTGACATCCGAGCCTTGTATTCTTCCATTCGGAGGGCGACTCGGGTTCTTTTTTCTTCGAGAAGATCAAGGGCAAGGGCTAAGTTTGAGCCATTGGCCACTTCCTCGTATTCTTTGACTCGCCAGCTTTCTATGGAGACCTCCGAGGGCAAAACAGCTTCACACCCGTAGGATAGACTAAAAGGGGTTTCGCCCGTAGCAACACTTTGCGTGGTCCGATAGGCCCACAATATCCCGGGTATCTCCTCAACCCACTTAGCTTTATGCCAATCAAGCCGGGCCTTCATGTTCTTCAAGAGGGTTCTGTTGGTTCTTTCTACTTGGCCATTTTCTTGAGGGTATCCCACGGAGGCAAAGCGATGTTTTATCTCCCAATGATCGCACCATTTTTGTAATCCTTGGTCAGTAAACTGCAAACCGTTGTCACTTACCAGGCTCCGAGGGACACCAAAGCGACAAATAATACTTCTCCAGAGAAAATTGATGACTGCCCCTGCAGTTACTCTAGCCAGGGGTTCCGCTTCCACCCATTTGGTGAAGTAGTCAACGACTACTAATAGAAATTTCTTTTGACCGGCATCGGGAATAAGAGGTCCCAGTATATCAATACCCCACTTGGAGAATGGGCAAGGGCTCAAATGGGGTTCCCAAGGAGCTGTAGGTTGATGGGTCCGAGGGGCGTATGCTTGGCAGGATTTACACCTTTCGGCATGGATTTTGCTGTCTTTGGTCATTGTGGGCCAGTAATAGCCTTGTCGAATCAAGCGTCTGACCATGCTTTCACTGCTGGTATGGCTTCCGCATACCCCCTCGTGAGTTTCTGCTAAAGCTAGTTGTGCCTCCTCTTCATTAAAGCATCGAGCATGGGGGCATGAGTATGTCCTTCGGAAGAGTATCCCGTCTTTGAGGAAGTATCGGAGGGTTTTTCTGAACATCATTCGCTGAATATTCTTGTCCGAGGAGTATCCCTCGGGATTCTGCAAATAGGCTTTGATAGGGGTCACCCAGCTAGATGAGGGATCTGAAATGGTATTCACCTCTTGGCCTTCGCTCTTTTCAGATTCATTGACATGCAGTAGAGTAATCTTCCGAGTATGTATTGCAGCTGTTTGTGTAGCCATTTTGGACAAAGCGTCCGCCTCTTGGTTTTCTTTTCGGGGAATTTGAATTATATCATACTCTTCAAACCATTCGGATCTTTGACGAACAACTCGGAGGTACTCTTGCATTCTTTCTTCCTTTGCCTCATATGACCCCTTAATTTGCTGAACAATCAGTTGGGAGTCACTATGGAGGAGTACTCTCTTCATTCCCCCTTCCCTTGCTAGTCTCATACCGATAAGGAGAGCTTCATACTCGGCTTCATTGTTAGAAAGGGGGTAATCTATTCTAACCGCAAAATGAAGTCTTTCCTCCTCCCCTTCTTGGTTTACCAAAACTATTCCAGCCCCCCCATGTGTACTTACCGAGGATCCGTCTACATATACATGCCATCGTGGCTCCTTTTCCTCGGGTCTTATGCTCGTAAGTTCTGTTACAAAGTTCGCCAGAACTTGCGCTTTGATTGATGGTCTCGGAGCATAGGAAATATCGTACTCAGTAAGCTCTACGGCCCATTTTATCAGTCTTCCTGATGATTCAGGCTTGTTAAGAATTGCCCTCAGGGGGTGCTTAGTTAGCACGGTAATTGGATGAGATAGAAAGTAGGGACGTAGCTTACGAGCCGTAGTAACCAATGCTAGAACTAGTTTCTCAATTAGGGTATATCGGGTTTCGGCTCCGAGGAGTGTTTTGCTGACGTAATATACCGGGTGATGTTCTCCCTCCTGTTCTTTGACTAAGACAGCGCTAATAGCCTCTTCTCCGACTGATAAATACAGAAACAACTCTTCTTGGGGTATAGGTTTTACCAGCAAAGGTGGTTTCAACATATATCTTTTCAATTCTTCGAGAGCTTCCTCGCACTGAGGGGTCCACTGAAATTCCTTGACATTTCGAAGTATCTTGAAGAAGGGAAGCCCTTTCTCTGCAGACTTGGAGACAAATCGACTCAACGAGGCCATTCTTCCAGTTAATTTTTAGACATCTTTCACCGTCCTAGGGGTAGGCAATCCCATGATAACTTCTGCTTTTTCGGGGTTTACTTCGATTCCCTTCTCCGTAACCATAAATCCCAAAAAATTTTCTCCTCGGATACCAAAAGAGCACTTCCGAGGGTTAACTTTCATGCCAAAGTTGTTCATAATGACCAACGCTTTCCGTAGGTCCTCAGGATGTTCTTCGGCAGTGTTACTTTTAACTAGAGTATCATCTACGTAAACCTCTACTGATTTCCCAATAAGTCATGTGAACATAAGACTTACTAACCTTTGGTAGGTAGCTCCCGCATTCTTCAGCCCAAATGGCATAACTAAATAACAAAATGTGCCTGCATCTGTGATGAAGCTGGTCTTATCTTGGTCAATAGTCGCCATTGGGATTTGGTTATACCCTTGGTCTCCATCTAAAGTTGATAGTAGCGCGCACCCTGCGGTAGAATCAACTAGCTGATCTATGCTCGGTAAGGGATAACAATCTTTTGGGCATGCTTCATTAAGGTTGGTAAAGTCAACACACATTCGCCATCTTCCTCCATGCTTGGGTACTAGCACGACATTAGCTAACCATTCGGGATAAATGACTTCTCGAATTTGCTTCAAACTAAGAAGGCGTTGTATTTCCGATCGGATAATCTTGTTGCGCTCGGGTCCCATCTTCCTTTTCTTCTGTTGGACAGGTTTAGCCCCGGGCTTTACGTTAAGAAAGTGTTGGCATACCTTATTGCTGATTCGCCCGGGTGGTCCACCTTCCCATGCAAAGAGGTGATGAAACTGTTTGAGGAGAGAGATCAGTTGACCTTCTATGATTGGAGCCATATGGGTGCCGATTTTGATTACTTTCTCGGGGCTTCCTTCTACTAATTCCACCATTTTTAACTCTTCCACAGGTTGGACTCGTGTTTCCTCGGTTTTACACTTTTTATTCTTTCCGAGTGAGTGTTCGTTCTCTTCTGAGGAAATGGCATTCATGCAGCATTCTCTGGCTTTCGACTGACTTCCTCGGACTTCTCCGATTCCCGAAGAAGTGGGGAATTTCACTTTAAGATGCAGAGTGGAGGGGATAGCCTCAAAGGCCCGAATAGATGGTCTTCCGCAGATGACATTATATGTTCGTGAGGAAGCTTCCACTACCCAAAACTTAATAGGCTCCGTCCTTCGAAGGGCTCCCTTCCCCCACGACATTGGAAGAGTCACCGTTCCGAGGGTTTGGCAGGCTTCCCCTGAGAATCCTACTAACGGGACTTCAACAGTTTCCAACGTTTCTTGTTTCAATCTCATAGCAAGATAGGTAGGCAAGAAGAGCACATCCACGGAGCTACCCGTATCTATAAGGATTCGTTGGATTTCATACCCGTAGATGACAGCAGAAATAACCAATGGATCTTCGTGAGGGTATATTACGTCCATAAGGTCCTCGGGCCCGAAAGTGATGCTAGGCAGATTTGATCCTTGAATGGAGCAGACAGACAATCCTTGTTCTGCTCGTCGGGCTTCTTTCAAATATTTCTTCTTTTTACCCTGAGGTGTCATGGAAATTTCACCCCCTTCAATCATATTGATCGTTCTCCCTGTTGGGGGGTTGTTTTTGTAAGAGTTAGGTGGAGGAGGCAAACTCTGATACCCTATCGTTTTCTCTCGTGAATTTTGTCGACGATCTTTAATTCTCTCTTGGGATCGGAGACATCCAGTTGTCCCTTCTCGTGACTTCCGACTAAGTATCCTTTCTTCCCTTTCTTGTTCTTCCTCCTCTCTTCGTGATCTCTTCCAAACATGAGCTTTGGGCTCCTCGGGGTTATTTTCCTTGAGGTAATTCTTCAAATATCCTATTTCTAACAGGCGGAGCACCTCTAAACGAAGGGTAGTACATTCTTCCGTAGTGTGCCCGTAAGTTTTATGGTACTTACAATATTTCCCCGTGTCCTTGTCTCGGTTAGGGAATTTAGTCGGTCTGGGCCAGTGTAACTCGTTGCTACCCCTCATTATATTGAGCGCTTCTGGTGGGGTAACAGTCATCGGAGGTAGGTGCACGGGTCGGAGGAACTTCTTAACCACTCCTCCTTCGTCCTTGCGCTGAAGAGATTTTCCTTCCTTATTCTTTTCTTTAGCCTTTGCCTCTTTCTCGACGCGCTCTAGGTGTTCATTATCCTCCTGCTCCATTTGCTTTTTTGTTCCCTCTGCCTCTTCCATCAAGATATGGATTTCTGCCTTTTGCATTAGTTCATTCATGTCCGTGATCCGATTTCCCATAAGGTATCTGAAGAAATCCCCCGTTCGGAGTCCCTGAGTTAATATGTCCGCCATAATGGTTGGACTAACGTTGGGAACATCAAGTGCTTCATCCGTGAAGTGCTTTATATACTCTCGTAAGGTTTCATCTTTTTTCTGTTTAATAGTGAATAGGTGTGTGGCAGATTTAGGGTACCTTCGATTGCAGGCGAATTGTCGCACGAACAAATGGGCTAATCGATCAAAGCTCGTAATGGAACAAGGTGGAAGGTGAGTAAACCAGGCTTGGGCCCGCCCTCCGAGGGTAACAGGAAACACGCGGCATAACACGTGGTCAGGGGCAGAAGAGAGGTCCATTCCGGCCAGATATTGATGAATGTGATCCTGTGGGTCCTTTTCATCAGCTTCTCCAGTGTATAATGGGATATTGACAGGTCGCATCCCCGATGGGATAGAAGCTGAAGCGATTTCGGGAATGAAAGGAGTGGTCTTGAATGTAGGGTCCTCTTCAGGGACCATGGTCTTCTTTAGGTCACCTAATTCTTTTCGTAAATCATCCATCATTCCCCATAAGGAATGTTCAACCTCTCCTCGATACTCCGAGGGGAGAGAAATTTCTTCTCTACCCCTCTCTGGAATTCTTTCCTGACACACATACCTTCGAGGCATCTGTCGGGATTCTCGTTGCCAAGGATTCGAATTTGGGTTCCACGCCATCGGAGGTACATCTCCCTCCGAGGGGGAATTCCCATTATCGAAGAGCACAGAGGATGCGTGTCCGATAGGTTCATTCCTCCGGGGTGTTCGTGCAGCATTTATAAGTCTTTCGTAAACAGATCGGGGAATATTAATAAAATCTCTAGTACCTGGTTCGTAATTGGACAAAGTTTCTTCTGAGTCGCTGTTCGAGAAATGAAGGTTGTCACTTTCGAAAAGATCGTCCATCCTAGCTGACATCTGCTTGAATTCTCTCGAGGACAGATATTATGGAGTTCCCACAGACGGCGCCACTTTGTTAACGGGTTTGGAATTATTCCCTATTTAACGGAAGATATTTATTTGGGTCGGAACGCCCTGTCCGTGATTCAGAGGCAATGACAAGTGGAAATAATAAGAATAGCTGCAAGAATATTACCTTCCTTTATTCACTGAACTTTTCCTCCTCTCTTTCTTTTTATGTATTTGAATGTCAAGTTGTAGTAAGTAAACTGAGTTATCTTAGGTTGTCCTTTCTTCTACGGATCACCTCCCTTTATATAGACTCTGGTAGGGACAGGTGTTATTGTGCATGTGCTTTGGTAAGGACAGGTGTTGTCGTTACCTTGATACAGGTGTTTAAAATAAGGATAAAGTTTATCTTTCATCGACTAAGCGCTGACTAGATTTAATCTCCATCTCTTTTGATAGCTCCGAGGGCCTTTGATGTGGATTGTTTTGATAGAGCTATTCCTCCGAGGGACTCTTTTTCTCTTTCTTGATTTGGATCCGTTCTTCAATGATCAGGAGTAATCTCCGAGGGGTGGTATAATCTCCGAGGGTTAAATATGATCTCCGAGGGCTGAATTTGCTCCTTTTGAAATGGTATTTTTTCATCTAAGTCCTCGGAATATGTAATATGGGCACTCTGTTATTTACTTCTGATTTTTCTCCGAGAATGAGTCCTCGGGCTATGGTCCGAGGGTCGTCTTTTCCGAGGAGTGTTCAGCAAGGAAGTTTTCTTGTAAGTTCATGGGACTCGGGGTCCGTTGTGGTCCCTCTTGGCGCATTGGTGGATATCGGAGTCGTACGAGTCCATCGGGGTTCGCTCTTTTTCCGATGCCGTGCTGATATCTGTTTTTTTATTCACCGTTTGGCTTTCCAAGGGACACTTATGTTCCTCCTCGTGTGCTCTTGTAAACCTTTTCGGGTCAGTGACTGAAAGGTAGGGCAATCCTCCGAGGGGTTTTCTTTATAGGTACATCTCATCGGAAGTACTCGTGACAATAGTATTGTCCATTTATTGTTTTTTCCGAGTAAGAGTAATCTTCTTTATTTTATTTTTGGGTTAACAGTGAGATTACAAATTGAGGCACTTCATGATTTATGTAATAACTATTTATTGATAATAGCTAAAAGTATGTAAGTATCAAGAATGTAACAAATCACGAGAGAGATACGCAAGGAATTTTTCCAATACATCAACATCATTATCTAACTGAAACTGCGTAACAGCCATTTTAATTAGGTAAGATTGTTGCCGGGTTCCTCTCCTATTTAAATTTAATTTGTTAAACAAAATTTCTATAAGCCACTTGAAATTTGCTAAAAATCATTCCAAATCTTCAGTAATTGCGTTTTAATTTCTTGTATTATTCTTGAATTTACCTTAGCATAATGTATTTTATAACGAGAAAAACCCAATCACTTGAGTATTTTTAAAGAAATAAATAATGAATACTTTGCTTTTGTGACACGCAGTATAAATTCGGTGCCAGCAAAAGTTGATGTACTGTTTTTAGCTAAAATTGATGTTTGATTTTCGCACGTGCATGTTAAGCAACCGCAAAGAACGAAAAAGATTCCGCAAACTCCGCAAATAGCAGGTGAGCTGGAAACATCCTTTTAGGTCGAAAATCATTTGCAAGTCTACTTCACACGCTATTGCATGTTCCTAATATTCTTTTTTTTTTAGTTTTAAACCCACTCAAAATACAAGGACTACATTCCATAATACAACAATAATGACAAAATAAAGACTACATTCTACAGTCCATAATAATTAATTAATAACAACAACAATAGCAATAATACGACTTCTTATTCTATATGACATCCATAATGTTACTGATAGGTGCTTCAAGGTCCAATCTTCAAGGTCCAATCATAGATCAAGAATATGTCTAGGCGTTTCCTCAAAAGCTATCAAAATATTTTATTTTTGATTTTATCAGAAAAGGAGATATCATACACTTAGAACCTCCCATGTTCATTACAACTATATATATTTTTGGGAAAAAAACATATCACCCCCTTATCTTTTGGCCGTTTTGCACTTTGCCCCCCAGCTTTGATTTTTAGCACTTTGCCTCCCCAACTTTGAATTTCGTCAAACGTTACCCCCCGACGTAGCATGGTCATTAAGAAAAATGAATATTCTGTTAAAAAACGAATATTCCGTTAAAAATGCCGAAAGTTAGGGGGGGCAAGTGTCAAAATTTAGCGAAATATTCATTTTCTTGATGGAATATTCCCGTGGGGGGGTAACGTTTGACGAAATACAAAGATAGGGGGAGGGCAAAGTGCTAAAAATCAAAGCTAAAGGGGCAAAGTGCAAAACGGCCGAAAGCTAAGTGTGTGATCTGCTTTTTTCCCTATATTTTTTTAAAACATTTGGAATAGATATTACAAAAAACTTCTAATATTTGACGAATCGCAGCATACATCGAAACAAAAACCATGAGTTCAGTAACCTGGTTTTTAATTATTAGATTAATCCGTTAGACAACCATAATAGAAAAACAAAAAAAATTCACACATGTAGCAAGTTGAACGAGTTGAGAAAAGTGGGTAGTTATGGTGTATTGACACTTCAAAAAAACTTGTCATGTTGGCGTGTCCGACACTGGGTTAAACACATTTGTAACTGAAATTTGTATTAAAACTCGTGTTGAGTTGTCGCTAATCGTATTGCTATTTGTGAATCCAATCCGATCGTTTGATACAAAGTCACAACCAATTCGATTGTTCAATACAAATAACATGCAACTCAATCGTTCACACTAATAACGAATTGTTCATTGCAGATAATCGTCAATTATTTCATTCTACATAGTAACAATCAATCCGATCATCCTATACAAGTGACACTCATTTCGCCTCATCAAGTAGTCTTTTATAACGACAATTCAATTCCATCACAAACAAAAAATAACTCCGTAGTCATATCAAATTATGCCAGGATAATTCAATACCTTATATATACATTTACATATTAAGTTGCTATTAACTTCTATACAACACAATACATTAACCTAACTCTTGAATTAGAAAAGACACCTAATGGTCAAGTTCACAATAATTAAACCCCACTAATCATAATTAAGCAATAGTTAAACCGTTCCCATCGCCTTTCTCTCACATCACTCACACTCCTAAACCTCCCCCTTTCTCTCTCTAAAGCCTCTCTCTTTCATACTAATACTATATAAATAATATCTTTACACATTAAACACAAAAAAAAGAAAAACAAACGCCATTTAAAAATTAGTTAACATGGCCGATAAAGTATACCCATCGGCAAACAAACCAACCACCACCGCCGCCAACCCCGCCGTCTCCGTCGCCGCCAAACCAGCAATCCCAACGAAACAACAATACTCCGCCGCCCGCGCAGCCTACCGTCCCCAACCCCCTCCCCGCCGCCGCCACGGTCGGAGCTGCTGCTGCTCGATCTGCCTCTGGTGCACTTTCCTCCTCATCCTAATCCTCCTGATCGCCGCCGTCGCCGGAGGCCTCTTCTACTTCATCTACCGCCCGCACCGCCCCTCCTTCTCCGTCGCATCGCTCCGCCTCTCGAAATTCAACCTCACCGACACTGCCGTGACCTCCAATTTCAACTTCACGTTAACCGCTCACAATCCGAATAAGCGGATCTCTTTTACATACGATCCGATCGTGGTGAAATTCTTCTCCGGCGAGGTCGCCGTCGGAGAAGGAACGTTCGCCGGATTTGTTCAGGGGAAGAGGAATGTGACGACGCTGAGGAGTGTGGTTTCGAATTCGGGGACGGTGAAGGAGGGGAGTGATGACGTGGCGAAGCTGAGATCTAGCTTGAGGAGCAGGAGTTTGCTGCCGATTAGGATCCAGCTGGATTCGAAGGTGAAGGCGAAGATTGGGAGATTTGACACGAAGAAGGTGGCGATTAGGGTTACGTGCGACGGAATTAGGGTTTCGGTGCCGAATGGCAAAACGGCGTCGTCGCTTGCGAGTACGGCGAACGTGAAGTGTGAGGTGGACCCACGGTTTAAGATCATCAAATGGACGGTTTGATTTGTTTTTTCTGTCGTTTTGTGTGGTGGTGAATAAATTTTTTTTTTTTTTTTTTTATAGTTTGGATTTGGATTTGATTTTTACTCGATTTTTAATTTTGTTTCACGAATTATATGATTATTGTTGTTATTAGGGATTTAGTTGGTAATTGTGATATATATATTTTGCTTATGTTATAATTGTAGGGTGAAGTATTTTTCATCAGTTAACATTGTGTCGGTGGAAATATGTTGATATTTGGAATAATATCTAATTCGCTCTGCCTAACTTAATTCCGGTTAAATCTCGATGATTGCGGTAATTACTCTTTTGATTATGAGTTTGTTAATTACCTTATAGTTGACTTTTGTTATATTACAAAAAAATTATGATGGACGTGAGTTTTAATGTACTTCTGTTTTATTATTGAATATGCTAATTCTAGCTATAGTTTGTCCCTTTTATTAGGATTTAGGGCTAGTTGATATTTGAGATTTAGATGAAAATACAATGAGCTTTAAATGATTTATTCATGACAATAACTTTTAGACACAACATTTAATGATTATGCTGGGATTAGTCCCGAGATAATCGTGTGAGTACAAATTTTTATAACTCTGCAACTTTTAATGGCCGAATGGAATCTGGTTGAGTAAATGTTGAGTGAGGGTGTCGGTGGTTAGTTAATTAAACACTGAATACAATTATACATAAACTAATGAGTAGGTGGGTGATTAGGAGTTGGGACCCAATAACCTTATCAGTCAATTATTTATAACAAGATTTTGGAAAAAGGAGAACCAACTTCCAGTGGAACATCATGTGAAGGTATTTTATTTTGTCAGAGATTAATTAGTACAATTTGGAATGAAATTAGAGTATAAATAAGAGTTATTTGACATCCTGTTGGAATATATCATATATGCTTTACTTGTGCCTCTGGCTTTATCTATGAGGCTGTTATTTGGATTTTAGCTCAAATTATTTGGTAGTGAATGAAAATATTCAGTTTTTGTGATAAAATATAAGAACGCAGTTTCGAGTGTAGTTGTTGACTTGATTGTTATGGTACTTAATTATATTTTCGGAAAAGATGTTCATAATGCTTATTGATATCGTAATCCGTTAATGGCCTTGGTCGACATTATTAGTTAATAATTAAACTAGTACATGTTGATATTGTAGTGATTTTGAAGGCCCACGACACGAAAATATCCTTTAAAGTGTATTTATGTTATGACATATATACATTTTTGTTGGGGGTTAATGTGATTTAATTAATCATTGTTTGATTATTTAATGGGGGCGGTGCGTGGTCAATCATTTCAATAAAATGTGATTTGTTTCCTGAAAGCTGTCGTGCCGTTGGATTCACGACACACTCTGACTCTAGAGTATGAGTTTAACTCATCCAAATTAAAACTTTTATGAATATTATCTAAAACCATTAACTTGCATTCTTCAGCACCAAGCCACTACAGAAACACAAAATATTGGTATTATCTGCATATATTTAAGTCCTCTCTGTTTCTAGAAACCTTCATTTTGTGCAAATCTAGTATCCCCTGAAAAGTTGTTACCTAAACTCCGAGGTTTACTGAAAATCAATTGTACAAATAAATCTATAAACCATTCTTAATTATGAAAACAACATCAAGTAGATTATTTTTTAAGCATGAAGCTGAAAATATTAGAAGAAATTGAAATCTAAAAGATAACTCTTAAAAAAGCAGGGCACTTTGAATCTTTAAGTATGTGCCAGAAGCAGTCACAATCAAACTTAAGTCAGTTTTCCAGCCCTGATTATATTAGGACACACGAAACATGTGTTTGGCCAAACGGCATATAAACTGAACATTAAATGAATCAAAGCGCTTTAGGTAATTATAACGTGACAATGCCAAACTCACGAGTCTTCTTATTATGGCATTTTCTCGTATTAACAGAATAATGAATTCAGGAATCAACTCTGAAGTTTGGCTTTGGCATGGGAGTTGTATTTGACACTAAACGCACTCGCACTTGAAGATTATGTAACATAGTCATTCATAATAAACGTTGTTTTTACCTTGTTAACGCATACCATAAGACCTCCCGAGTCGAACGGGACCAATGTATAAATTATAATAGGCTTGGTGGATCCCTAAATGACCCCATCGTCCATATTCGACGTTTAAGATACCTCATTACTACAAGTCGAGGCATTAAACTACTCTGTGAGTTCTGCTGCCCTCTGTAATGGTTTGGCAACCAACTCTACAACACATAGCATGGTACCTCGTTAACACGCATCTCGTACGCCACATGGTAAATAATCTCAACGCTAACTAAGCCTAGAGGGGAAAGTTCCCAGAGTTTTCTATGTCTAATGGAATATTCTAACACCCTGGTCCTGTTTGCCAGAAAGTAAAAGAAAAAGTAATAGAAATGAATAAAAAGCAAAAAAATAATCATTCAAACTGCCTTTTCCTCAATTTATATTGTTGACTGGAAATGCAATCTTTAGTGATAAACTGTATTCCTATTTAACTACAACACTCAACAGTTCCTGTCTTACAAAAGTTGCTGCTACTATCTTTTCTCTCATGAAAAGCACTACAATCCAAACTAATTAATCTGAATTTTGCTGCCAAATTAAAAAGAACAATGCCAGTGAAACTGGATTTGCTTCTCTACCAAAATTGTTATAAATTAATTACCATCAATGAATACTTTTCAGATATTACAGTTTGTGAGACTGAAAAATGTGGCTGCTGTCTTTAAATCGTGGTGGTCTTGAACGTACGGGAAGCACCCTCCCTCTTCCTTAAATGTGGCTTTCTCCTCTGTGAAAATAGGATCACCGCTGCAATAATATAATTTCGATAAATATCAGTCAATTTTTTTAAAAGAACAGAAGTATTACCAATAGAATGGCTTATGCGGTTTGCCTTCTATATCAACTTTTTGTAACTTTCGGGGGTATATTTGCGTTCCGTGGCATATTAGACAGAACTTTGTTTTAAAACAGATACAATATGCATAATTTTACAAATATTCTTCGTTTCGTGGCATCTAAAGCAAATCATTTCTTCATATACAAACCAAAAAGTTGACCAGAGACAAATTGCACATTTCAAAATATGCTCGTGCATGCCGGTTTATGGTTTATAAACTATTAGAATCTTTGCCAATGAAATAGATGATGGAGGATTTCAACTTTTCACCCTCAAATCACTCAGGAAAAATAAGATATGAAGATTTTGCTAAGATACATCTATGGTGAAGAATATAATTACATACAAACCTTGTTATTATGTTGCCATGAGAATCAAAATTGAACTCCGCATCTCTGACTTCATCATCACAAGACAAATGCTCAAGGATTGGATTAATATCATCATTACACTCCTCCATTGAAAGTTTCCTCACATGTTCATGAATCTGATTATGATTAGGAAACGAAGATGATGTAGACTCTTGATGTGCATGCACATTATTCCCATGCACATTATTCCCTTGCATGCATCCCCATGAATTCACATCATCCACCACCACCACCTCTTCCTCCGCAGCCGCCACGTATGGCCCCCTCCATTTTTCACTATAACCTCCCAGAGGATCCGACTCTCCGGCGTGTGGTGGCGCCGCCACCTGTACTACTTGTTGTTGGTGATGTGCCGCTCGATATAAGGCCAAGTGGTGGAGCACTATCTCAAGCTCCGCCCTAGCCAAGCTTATTCTGTTGGAAAATATGAATAAATACATTAATGTCTGGCCTATCTACCAACTTAAATTTTTACTAGATCACAACTTTTGGTGTTGGAGTTCATTCGACATGAGGACTGGTGTTTGAATCCTACCAAACAATAACAACAACCAAGTATGTGATACCAATAAATTGGGGTAGGTAATAGGTTATATGAATGGATCCTCTGTTTGAATCATATTGCTACCACTAAATCTAAGATAGATATCGACTTTCAACTTAGAAAAAAGATTATAGCATGCTCGTGCCCTGACTAGTTAAAACCATATATGAACCAACTAATGTCTAGTATCCACAAATTTAAGCTTTTAAACACGACTAAAATCAATGTAGTAACGATTCAAGTAATAAAAAAATGATGTATGTTGTCCGAATCCCATTGCGACTGCACTATTTGAGGGGTCGTGTTGAAAAGCATCTTATAAATCAATTAATGTCACTTCTACAAGCTTAAGCTTTTACATAAGCCGACAGTTCAATACCTTCTCTCAAGATCACGTATCATGCGGTGGCAACCACCAACAGGGTCCGCGGCGCGTGCATCCGATTGAAAAATAATTGTTCGCATGGCGCTGTCTTTCGCTGCCCCTCCGTTGACTTCCTTGAGGATCTTGACAATGTTGCTTACACCGAACAATTTGTGCGCGTTTACAAACTGTCGTTGGCGATCATGGGGGAAATAAGGGGCGAGGACGCAATCGGATGCACACTTGCGGCGTTGGTATTTGCAAGCGGCACAGGCTTGTGTGGTGGAGCCGTGGCTGCGAGGCGGATGAGAGATGGTGGTGGTGGTGATGTTTGATGAATTAGGGGTCTTTTTATTATGATGCTCAATGTGACTAATATTGGTTGTGGAATTGTATTTTCTTTTGTTGGGATTAATGTTATAATTATGATTGTTATTGTTGTTGTTGTTGTGTTGGTGCATGACATTGTTATTATGGGATTGCATGGCTAATTATATGGTTGTTTTTGTGTGAGATATCGGTGGCAGCTCCGGCGGGGATGGGGATGGAGAAATGTTTTTTTTTTCTTGTTTGTTGATTGAATTGAGGCTTTCTTTTTGGGGGATTTTTCGTGTTTCTCCCTTGTTTTCGAGTTGAACTTTTGGAAATATGCAATGGGGGATGGGGAGGAATTAAAGGGAGGATCACACTTATTTATTATTGACTATGTTGGATATAATTAATTGAATAGGTTTCAGATTGGAATTGGTTTTGTGAAATTTGAACATGTGTGTGATGGATGAATGTAAAGAAAATGAATGGATGATTTGTAGTGATTTGACTGTCATATGGTTTTTTTTCCATTCTTTCTAAAAATGTGACATTCTTTTTATGTTTTTTTTTTTTTATTGTTTTGCTTGAAATGTTTGGTCAACAATAATTAGAAACTATGTATAGATAATTGTGAATACATGAAGGGTTCTAATTAAGTTGTTGTGAGTTCTAAACCATGGAAAACTATTATTCTGATTTTAAAGCTTTGTGGTTCGAAATTTGATTATGTCTATTGATTGAAATACAAGTTGGACTGTGGTACAAAGTCAAACCCATTTGGTTATGTTTGTCAATTAGGAACGACATTTTCGCTCCAGTATGCACGCATTGCTATAGTGATATTTTCTTATGATAACATCGATTAGGTGACTATTGATGATCAACAAGCTCGATCATGTACATCTTCTTCTTGAATAATCCTCCCGTTATGAGTAACCAAGTGACTATTGATGATTAACAAGCTCGATCATGTACATCTTCTTCTTGAATAATCCTCCCGTTATGAGTAACCGCAAGTTCAAAAATAATTTATGGAGTATTAATATAATTGTTTTATGACAAAGTAATATTTTTATTTGATGGTTTACCAAAAATCAAAATGTACATAAATCATGTTTATAAGGTGTTTCATTTCTACACACAAACATGCAACAACGTATCGTAGAAACACAATCATTTAATGAAGATATTCGTTGGAAAGATGGGAATAACTGTACATAGGTGAACATATATATATGGTATTTATGGGAGGAAAAAGGACATTCAAAATTCAAGAATTCATATAATGAAGCTTTAGTATGATATATGTATTAATGGAACCTTTTGTATGAACTATCTAATTATAATATTTATCCTTAACATGTATACCTATATTGCTAACAACCAATTTTCTAAAAAAAAAAACGATGGGTTTTCAGGCGAGGGAAAGTGCCTTATTTATAGTACAAGTTACGTCAATGAACAATGGAAATTGATTAGACCACATGTTCTTATAATTTACCTCAAGAATTTATGAATATTCTACGATTAACGAATAACTTCCCACAGTACACAAGACATTTCTAGATGAAGTCTATTGATAATTTGTCTAATGTGTAAAACTATGATGCACATATACTTAAAAAAATCACTTTATGTATATATTGAGTACTCCGATACATGAGTACTACACACCATACTCCTAGAATAAGTATCCAATTCGCCACGTGGCAAACTCAATAATATAAAGTAAATAGAAAAAATCGTCACTTATTCTATACATCTAGAGGATGTATCTGACATGTTTGGGACATAAATTTTAAGATTTCAGTTTTCATGAGTCAAAAATCAAATTAAAAAAAACATATATGAAACAAAAGAGAGAAATAATAAGTTTGTGCGTGAAGGCTTATATATGTTGAACCCTTTTCCCCTTTTTTTTTTTACTTCTCCTTGGCAATATGAGTTATTTCAAATTTAAAGGCAATGTCTTGCACTACAACAGATTTGGGCTTTTCCGTCGGGCCCGGCGTTTTTGCCCGACGGAAAAGGCCCAATTATTACCGTCGGACCCAATCCCGACGGTAATGGCTTTTTCCGTCGGCTTTGGGCCGACGGAAAAAATGGCATGGCTTTACCGTCGGCCCAAATCCGACGGTAAAGCCCATTCCCGTCGGGTTTGGGCCGACGGGAATGGCCCATTTAATTTTAAAAAAAAAATTTTTTGGCCTGGCTTTACCGTCGGCCCAAACCCGACGGTAAAGCCCATTCCCGTCGGGTTTGGGCCGACGGGAATGGCACATTTAATAAAAAAAATTTAAAAAAAAAAGAAAAATTGATGTCAGCCTTTTCTTTTTAAAAAAAAAAAAAATTTAATAATAAAATTAAAAAAGGATGTCAACCAGAATTTTTTAATAAAAAAAAAATACAAAACTGATGTCGGCAGGTTTTTTTCTTTTACAAATACAAAAATAAAATTACATTTTTGACCACAAATATATTTTTAACGTGTTTCGCTTCTCCATTTGTCGATAAAATTTGAATTTACATGCCTCATTAGTGTTGTGAAAATAGTTGTTCAAGAAAACACAGAATTTGAAGTTGTTTTGCATCTTTTGTATAATTGCGCTTTCTTCCCCAAATTGTTTTTTAAACATCTTCCGACATTCCGTTTTGTACGAAATTTGGAGGAACACTTCTATTTTACATCTTCTTCTTGAATAATCCTCCCGTTATGAGTAACCGCAAGTTCAAAAATAATTTATGGAGTATTAATATAATTGTTTTATGACAAAGTAATATTTTTATTTGATGGTTTACCAAAAATCAAAATGTACATAAATCATGTTTATAAGGTGCTTCATTTCTACACACAAACATGCAACAACGTATCGTAGAAACACAATCATTTAATGAAGATATTCGTTGGAAAGATGGGAATAACTGTACATAGGTGAACATATATATATGGTATTTATGGGAGGAAAAAGGACATTCAAAATTCAAGAATTCATATAATGAAGCTTTAGTATGATATATGTATTAATGGAACCTTTTGTATGAACTATCTAATTATAATATTTATCCTTAACATGTATACCTATATTGCTAACAACCAATTTTCTAAAAAAAAAAAACGATGGGTTTTCAGGCGAGGGAAAGTGCCTTATTTATAGTACAAGTTACGTCAATGAACAATGGAAATTGATTAGACCACATGTTCTTATAATTTACCTCAAGAATTTATGAATATTCTACGATTAACGAATAACTTCCCACAGTACACAAGACATTTCTAGATGAAGTCTATTGATAATTTGTCTAATGTGTAAAACTATGATGCACATATACTTAAAAAAATCACTTTATGTATATATTGAGTACTCCGATACATGAGTACTACACACCATACTCCTAGAATAAGTATCCAATTCGCCACGTGGCAAACTCAATAATATAAAGTAAATAGAAAAAATCGTCACTTATTCTATACATCTAGAGGATGTATCTGACATGTTTGGGACATAAATTTTAAGATTTCAGTTTTCATGAGTCAAAAATCAAATAAAAAAAAACATATATGAAACAAAAGAGAGAAATAATAAGTTTGTGCGTGAAGGCTTATATATGTTGAACCCTTTTCCCCTTTTTTTTTACTTCTCCTTGGCAATATGAGTTATTTCAAATTTAAAGGCAATGTCTTGCACTACAACAGATTTGGGCTTTTCCGTCGGGCCCGGCGTTTTTGCCCGACGGAAAAGGCCCAATTATTACCGTCGGGCCCAATCCCGACGGTAATGGCTTTTTCCGTCGGCTTTGGGCCGACGGAAAAAATGGCATGGCTTTTCTGTCGGCCCAAATCCGACGGTAAAGCCCATTCCCGTCGGGTTTGGGCCGACGGGAATGGCCCATTTAATTTTAAAAAAAAAAAATTTTGGCCTGGCTTTACCGTCGGCCCAAACCCGACGGTAAAGCCCATTCCCGTCGGGTTTGGGCCGACGGGAATGGCACATTTAATAAAAAAAATTTAAAAAAAAAAAGAAAAATTGATGTCAGCCTTTTCTTTTTAAAAAAAAAAAATTTAATAATAAAATTAAAAAAGGATGTCAACCAGAATTTTTTAATAAAAAAAAAATACAAAACTGATGTCGGCAGGTTTTTTTCTTTTACAAATACAAAAATAAAATTACATTTTTGACCACAAATATATTTTTAACGTGTTTCGCTTCTCCATTTGTCGATAAAATTTGAATTTACATGCCTCATTAGTGTTGTGAAAATAGTTGTTCAAGAAAACACAGAATTTGAAGTTGTTTTGCATCTTTTGTATAATTGCGCTTTCTTCCCCAAATTGTTTTTTAAACATCTTCCGACATTCCGTTTTGTACGAAATTTGGAGGAACACTTCTATTTTACATCTTCTTCTTGAATAATCCTCCCGTTATGAGTAACCGCAAGTTCAAAAATAATTTATGGAGTATTAATATAATTGTTTTATGACAAAGTAATATTTTTATTTGATGGTTTACCAAAAATCAAAATGTACATAAATCATGTTTATAAGGTGCTTCATTTCTACACACAAACATGCAACAACGTATCGTAGAAACACAATCATTTAATGAAGATATTCGTTGGAAAGATGGGAATAACTGTACATAGGTGAACATATATATATGGTATTTATGGGAGGAAAAAGGACATTCAAAATTCAAGAATTCATATAATGAAGCTTTAGTATGATATATGTATTAATGGAACCTTTTGTATGAACTATCTAATTATAATATTTATCCTTAACATGTATACCTATATTGCTAACAACCAATTTTCTAAAAAAAAAAAACGATGGGTTTTCAGGCGAGGGAAAGTGCCTTATTTATAGTACAAGTTACGTCAATGAACAATGGAAATTGATTAGACCACATGTTCTTATAATTTACCTCAAGAATTTATGAATATTCTACGATTAACGAATAACTTCCCACAGTACACAAGACATTTCTAGATGAAGTCTATTGATAATTTGTCTAATGTGTAAAACTATGATGCACATATACTTAAAAAAATCACTTTATGTATATATTGAGTACTCCGATACATGAGTACTACACACCATACTCCTAGAATAAGTATCCAATTCGCCACGTGGCAAACTCAATAATATAAAGTAAATAGAAAAAATCGTCACTTATTCTATACATCTAGAGGATGTATCTGACATGTTTGGGACATAAATTTTAAGATTTCAGTTTTCATGAGTCAAAAATCAAATTAAAAAAAACATATATGAAACAAAAGAGAGAAATAATAAGTTTGTGCGTGAAGGCTTATATATGTTGAACCCTTTTCCCCTTTTTTTTTTACTTCTCCTTGGCAATATGAGTTATTTCAAATTTAAAGGCAATGTCTTGCACTACAACAGATTTGGGCTTTTCCGTCGGGCCCGGCGTTTTTGCCCGACGGAAAAGGCCCAATTATTACCGTCGGACCCAATCCCGACGGTAATGGCTTTTTCCGTCGGCTTTGGGCCGACGGAAAAAATGGCATGGCTTTACCGTCGGCCCAAATCCGACGGTAAAGCCCATTCCCGTCGGGTTTGGGCCGACGGGAATGGCCCATTTAATTTTAAAAAAAAAAATTTTTGGCCTGGCTTTACCGTCGGCCCAAACCCGACGGTAAAGCCCATTCCCGTCGGGTTTGGGCCGACGGGAATGGCACATTTAATAAAAAAAATTTAAAAAAAAAAGAAAAATTGATGTCAGCCTTTTCTTTTTAAAAAAAAAAAAAATTTAATAATAAAATTAAAAAAGGATGTCAACCAGAATTTTTTAATAAAAAAAAAATACAAAACTGATGTCGGCAGGTTTTTTTCTTTTACAAATACAAAAATAAAATTACATTTTTGACCACAAATATATTTTTAACGTGTTTCGCTTCTCCATTTGTCGATAAAATTTGAATTTACATGCCTCATTAGTGTTGTGAAAATAGTTGTTCAAGAAAACACAGAATTTGAAGTTGTTTTGCATCTTTTGTATAATTGCGCTTTCTTCCCCAAATTGTTTTTTAAACATCTTCCGACATTCCGTTTTGTACGAAATTTGGAGGAACACTTCTATTTTACATCTTCTTCTTGAATAATCCTCCCGTTATGAGTAACCGCAAGTTCAAAAATAATTTATGGAGTATTAATATAATTGTTTTATGACAAAGTAATATTTTTATTTGATGGTTTACCAAAAATCAAAATGTACATAAATCATGTTTATAAGGTGCTTCATTTCTACACACAAACATGCAACAACGTATCGTAGAAACACAATCATTTAATGAAGATATTCGTTGGAAAGATGGGAATAACTGTACATAGGTGAACATATATATATGGTATTTATGGGAGGAAAAAGGACATTCAAAATTCAAGAATTCATATAATGAAGCTTTAGTATGATATATGTATTAATGGAACCTTTTGTATGAACTATCTAATTATAATATTTATCCTTAACATGTATACCTATATTGCTAACAACCAATTTTCTAAAAAAAAAAAACGATGGGTTTTCAGGCGAGGGAAAGTGCCTTATTTATAGTACAAGTTACGTCAATGAACAATGGAAATTGATTAGACCACATGTTCTTATAATTTACCTCAAGAATTTATGAATATTCTACGATTAACGAATAACTTCCCACAGTACACAAGACATTTCTAGATGAAGTCTATTGATAATTTGTCTAATGTGTAAAACTATGATGCACATATACTTAAAAAAATCACTTTATGTATATATTGAGTACTCCGATACATGAGTACTACACACCATACTCCTAGAATAAGTATCCAATTCGCCACGTGGCAAACTCAATAATATAAAGTAAATAGAAAAAATCGTCACTTATTCTATACATCTAGAGGATGTATCTGACATGTTTGGGACATAAATTTTAAGATTTCAGTTTTCATGAGTCAAAAATCAAATAAAAAAAAACATATATGAAACAAAAGAGAGAAATAATAAGTTTGTGCGTGAAGGCTTATATATGTTGAACCCTTTTCCCCTTTTTTTTTACTTCTCCTTGGCAATATGAGTTATTTCAAATTTAAAGGCAATGTCTTGCACTACAACAGATTTGGGCTTTTCCGTCGGGCCCGGCGTTTTTGCCCGACGGAAAAGGCCCAATTATTACCGTCGGGCCCAATCCCGACGGTAATGGCTTTTTCCGTCGGCTTTGGGCCGACGGAAAAAATGGCATGGCTTTTCTGTCGGCCCAAATCCGACGGTAAAGCCCATTCCCGTCGGGTTTGGGCCGACGGGAATGGCCCATTTAATTTTAAAAAAAAAAAATTTTGGCCTGGCTTTACCGTCGGCCCAAACCCGACGGTAAAGCCCATTCCCGTCGGGTTTGGGCCGACGGGAATGGCACATTTAATAAAAAAAATTTAAAAAAAAAAAGAAAAATTGATGTCAGCCTTTTCTTTTTAAAAAAAAAAAATTTAATAATAAAATTAAAAAAGGATGTCAACCAGAATTTTTTAATAAAAAAAAAATACAAAACTGATGTCGGCAGGTTTTTTTCTTTTACAAATACAAAAATAAAATTACATTTTTGACCACAAATATATTTTTAACGTGTTTCGCTTCTCCATTTGTCGATAAAATTTGAATTTACATGCCTCATTAGTGTTGTGAAAATAGTTGTTCAAGAAAACACAGAATTTGAAGTTGTTTTGCATCTTTTGTATAATTGCGCTTTCTTCCCCAAATTGTTTTTTAAACATCTTCCGACATTCCGTTTTGTACGAAATTTGGAGGAACACTTCTATTTTACATCTTCTTCTTGAATAATCCTCCCGTTATGAGTAACCGCAAGTTCAAAAATAATTTATGGAGTATTAATATAATTGTTTTATGACAAAGTAATATTTTTATTTGATGGTTTACCAAAAATCAAAATATACATAAATCATGTTTATAAGGTGCTTCATTTCTACACACAAACATGGAACAACGTATCGTAGAAACACAATCATTTAATGAAGATATTCGTTGGAAAGATGGGAATAACTGTACATAGGTGAACATATATATATGGTATTTATGGGAGGAAAAAGGACATTCAAAATTCAAGAATTCATATAATGAAGCTTTAGTATGATATATGTATTAATGGAACCTTTTGTATGAACTATCTAATTATAATATTTATCCTTAACATGTATACCTATATTGCTAACAACCAATTTTCTAAAAAAAAAAAACGATGGGTTTTCAGGCGAGGGAAAGTGCCTTATTTATAGTACAAGTTACGTCAATGAACAATGGAAATTAAAAAAGGATGTCAACCAGAATTTTTTAATAAAAAAAAAATACAAAACTGATGTCGGCAGGTTTTTTTCTTTTACAAATACAAAAATAAAATTACATTTTTGACCACAAATATATTTTTAACGTGTTTCGCTTCTCCATTTGTCGATAAAATTTGAATTTACATGCCTCATTAGTGTTGTGAAAATAGTTGTTCAAGAAAACACAGAATTTGAAGTTGTTTTGCATCTTTTGTATAATTGCGCTTTCTTCCCCAAATTGTTTTTTAAACATCTTCCGACATTCCGTTTTGTACGAAATTTGGAGGAACACTTCTATTTTACATATGTTAGTGTATGGTTAAAAAATATTAGTGATTAAAGGTGTTTTACAACCTTTATGTATGAAAATACAAGTTAGAACTATGTTGTATAGGTTTTAAGGATAGGGTTTAGGGCTTATAGGGTTTAGGGTTTAGGGTTTAGGGTTTAGGGTTTAGGGTTTAGGGTTTAGGGTTTAGGGTTGAAGAGAGATATAGTATTTTATATTATAATGTTTGTTTATCGTATTTCGTTACTTCGTTTTGGACGAGATTTGGAATGACACGCTTAATTAGTGTTTTTAAAGGATTGGTAAAAGAAAAAACTTAATTCGGATATTTCTTTAACTTTTAATTTATATAATTACATAAATCACCCGTTTATTTGTTTATCGTATTTCGTTACTTCGTTTTGGACGAGATTTGGAATGACACGCTTAATTAGTGTTTTTAAAGGATTGGTAAAAGAAAAAACTTAATTCGGATATTTCTTTAACTTTTATATAATTATATAAATCACCCGTTTATTTGTTTATCGTATTTCGTTACTTCGTTTTGGACGAGATTTGGAATGACACGCTTAATTAGTGTTTTTAAAGGATTGGTAAAAGAAAAAACTTAATTCGGATATTTCTTTAACTTTTATATAATTACATAAATCACCCGTTTATTTGTTTATCGTATTTCGTTACTTCGTTTTGGACGAGATTTGGAATGACACGCTTAATTAGTGTTTTTAAAGGATTGGTAAAAGAAAAAACTTAATTCGGATATTTCTTTAACTTTTCTATAATTACATAAATCACCCGTTTATTTGTTTATCGTATTTCGTTACTTCGTTTTGGACGAGATTTGGAATGACACGCTTAATTAGTGTTTTTAAAGGATTGGTAAAAGAAAAAACTTAATTCGGATATTTCTTTAACTTTTATATAATTACATAAATCACCCGTTTATTTGTTTATCGTATTTCGTTACTTCGTTTTGGACAAGATTTGGAATGACACGCTTAATTAGTGTTTTTAAAGGATTGGTAAAAGAAAAAACTTAATTCGGATATTTCTTTAACTTTTCTATAATTACATAAATCACCCGTTTATTTGTTTATCGTATTTCGTTACTTCGTTTTGGACGAGATTTGGAATGACACGCTTAATTAGTGTTTTTAAAGGATTGGTAAAAGAAAAAACTACCACAGGATTAAATCAATGTTATTTTAAATTAAAAAGACAAACTCGGATATTAAACACGCAAAATCATAATTCAAACACTCATACTCGAAAATTAAACACACATACTAGAAATTTAAACACTCATACTCGAAAATTAAACACACATACTAGAAATTTAAACACTCATACTCGAAAATTAAACACACATACTAGAAATTTAAACACTCATACTCGAAAATTAAACACACATACTAGAAATTTAAACACTCATACTCGAAAATTACACATTAATGCGACCCCGGCTATCATATCCAAGATGGACCACCGTATTCTATATTCACGTCACTGTTCCAACCTTGATTAGTGTAGTCTTCAGTCGGTAACTCCAAATTGTTTAGATCAATTACGGGTTCAACTTGATAACCCCTTGCAAAACTCGGAGAAGTGTCGCTAACTCTTGCACGTCGTGGGTCATTTGGACGAGCCCCACTATAACTAGCATGTCCAGGAGCACTTTGAGCATAACAGTGATCGTGCCACGAACTTGGTGGTTGATATTCATCTGACCATAACGGGAAAGTTTCCGGTTGCGGCTTGGGTTGACGCTGTTTCTGGCCCCACGAACCAGAAGTTGGAATGACTTGGTCCCACGATGAAGGTGCACCTTTATCGTATTGTTGGTTCCACGACATAGGTGTACCCTGATTGTAAGAATCATAGCCTTGGCTCGACTGGCTGTAAGAATGAAAGCCTTGATTCCCCGGAGCGATTTGGCCCTGTTGTGTTTGGTTTTGATTCCAAAACTGGCTTGGATTGTTGTTGGGGTAATTATTGGGAAGGTTGTTATATTGAGGATACCTGTTAAAATTACGTTGTGATTCCTCTCTTTCCCGCCTCCTCACCTCCTCATTATCAAGGATTTGTTGCTCTAGTGCCGCTATGCGATCCTTCTGTTGAGTATGTTTTTCCTCGTACTGTGAATGAACATTTTGCACGGCTTTCCTAGTTCTTCTCTCCTCGCCAGGGTTAGGCTTCTTTGCCGTCGTCCTCCCTGAATCTGACATCTTGTTGTGCTTAGGCTTGCCACGTTGCCTCCCGTGTTGACCGCCGAGATCTGCCTTTGCCGAGACCTCTTGGTCACACTCAAACGGAAAGCGTTCTTCGAAAATATATTTATCATAGAGTCCTTGCGTGTAACGAGTCTACAGTTTATAAAGTAAATCAATAAACAATATACATATTTCCCAAAAATAATATACAACGTTTTAATAACTTACATGATAATCTTGTGCGCTCGGTGGGTTCCATCTGATTATTTTTTCATCGGGAGTCCTCACTGTGTGATCGACCACCCACTGTAGGTCGAAGCGGTAAGGGGTATTGCTTTCACGCTATAACAACATTTGTTTCAAAGCAATATTAATTAATGATAAAGGTAACATAATGAAGTATATTCATAACGAAAGCAAATTGTAACGTATCATACCGAGTTTAGGCTCCTTTGTTGTGTGCTGACAGATCCACCGTGGTGTGTGGCTAACGAACCCTTGCCGTCTGCACTATTTGTTTTCAGGGTCTCTCGATTTTCTTTTGCCTTTGTCGCGAGTTCTATCGTCCTTTCCTGTTGCCAGTGATTAACGAAAAATTGTTCGTTACCTGCAGGTAACCAAGACTTCTTGTACCAGGCTGGCTTCTTGTCACGTTGCTTGTACGTCTTTTTTACATCATATATGGAGTTTTTATAGATGCCTTGTGCCACCCGGTCGAATGCCTCACGAACCATTGGCTTTATTTCATCCGAGTATTGAAATACCCTCTTCAAATTATAATATCATATAAGTGTAAGGGAAAAAATAAAAATGTACACAAATATTAACATAAGCTAAATGGTTCAGAAATTTTACCCCAAAATGGTTCAGAAATTTTTGTTTCTGATCGTTGGATAAACGGGAGTAATAGATAGCTGGTTCTTCCACATGATGCCTTATTATGAAGCCGATTGTACGAGTAACCTCTTCCGCATTAGTATGATATCTTTTATCGTAGGATAAAGATGGATCGAAAACACAGTCTTCGGTAACGCCGATTAGGGGCCTCTTAGCCTCGTCATCAGTCGCAGCTCGGCCCTTTCCCCGTCCCCTAACAGCAACCGGCGTAGTAGAACCACTTGCTGAACCACCAGAAACCGGGGAGCCTTCCGACGTCGAACCTCCCCCGTCGTTGTCATCTGGAACTTCGTCCATCAGGGCGAGCGGAAATGTCGGAGCTGCAGGAGTCATTGACGGCGGCGGGACCGAGACTTGGTCACGAACTCGGCCCGGAGGAGGAGCCCGGTTTCGGGTTGAAGTGGGCCCCTGTGGTAGTTCCGTCGGCAAAGGCGGTCGATTACGGGTAGGCCCCTGTTGCTGTGAAGCGGGGACAGCCCCTGTCTCGCTTGTTGGTTGAATAGTATCATCTATCGGCTGCATAACCTCGTTAGGATCTGAGGTTGCTACATCTTGATGAGATTTATGGCCCAAAATTTTTGTGATGGCCTTAATGTTTTTGAACAAGTTTATGTTCGAAATATATTTTGGAATTTGTTTGGATTTGGATTTGACGAGTTTTCCTTTTCCTTTGTCGGAAACGTTACGATTATTTTCGTTATTCATAACGGAAATAAACAAATTTTGCCGACGGAAAAAAAAAATTATCGAATATGAGAGGGAGGAAAGGATTGTTATCGATAGTGAGAGTTGAAGAGTTGGATATTGAAATTGAGAAGAAGAGCTCGATATTTATAGGACTTAGGAAAGGGGGTGGGGGGCGAATGGGCGTGCCACGTCAGCGATCCGTGTGATAATTCACACGGATCGCTGACGTGGCACCCCCCACCCCCTTTTTTTTGATTTTTTTAATTTAACCTACACCTCCTAAATATCTATAAATACCCCTTATTTTACCCACTTAATTCATTCATTCTTCCCATTCTCCAAAAACTATCTACTTTCTCTCCCAAAAATTCTAAATAACTAACAAAAATTTATCCATATATATTCACTAACTTATAATTAGAGTTTATTATTTGTTTATTATTTTATTTCTACTTATGTTTTATTCATTATCTAACTAATTAATAATAACTATAAAAAACTTATATTATCAAGATTATATTTTAAATACGAAATTTTATTTATTATAATTAATAATTTTAAAAAATTGCTCGAAAATGTGAATGTTATTATTTAAATCGATTTCTTTTAAATTAAATCGCCAAATAAACATAAAAAGTTTATTTAAAATCGTTTCTTTACAAAAAATCGTCAAAAATTATAAAATAATTATTTAAAATCGATTTCTTTTAAATATATCGGAAAAAAAATCATAAATCAATTATTTTAAAACGATTTCTTTTAAGTCAATTGTTTTAAATCGTTTTTTTAAATCATTTTTTTAAATTGTTTTTTTTAATTTTTTTAACCCTTTTCCGTCGGCTTTAAGCCGACGGAAAAGCCCTATACCGTCGGCTTAAAGCCGACGGAAAAGCTCTTTCCCGTCGGCTGTAAAATCATTTTAAATCGTTTTTTAAAATTATTTTTTTAATTTTGTTTACTTTTTTTAAATTTTTTAAATTTTTTTTTAATATTTTAAAACCCTTTTCCGTCGGCTTAAAGCCGACGGAATAGGGCTTTTCCGTCGGCTTTAAGCCGACGGTATAGGGTTCCTATACCGTCGACTCAAAGCCGACGGAAAAAAACCCCTTTTCCGTCGGCTTTTAGCCGACGGTATAGAGCTAAGGCTTTTCCGTCGGCTTTAAGCCGACGGAAAAGCCCTATTCCGTCGGTAAAAGTCCGACGGAAAAGCTCTTTACTTACGAGCTTTTTTCCGTCGGCTTTTACCGACGGATGTTGCCGACGGAAATGACTATTTCCGTCGGAAAATGGGCCTTTACCGACGGTTTTTGAGCCGTCGGTAAAGGCGAAATCTGTTGTAGTGTTGGTTACAAGAAAAAAAATACTTTTGGTGTCCATTAAGTTGACACTTCTGCAATTTTGATTCATTAATTTAGCAGCTCTCATTGTGGTCACTCAAGTCGGAACCTTAGTTCAATTTTGGTTCCCCTTTGTCGGATTATCTTGTTGGCACCG
Organism: Linaria vulgaris; assembly: GCA_948329865.1. Taxonomy (NCBI): domain Eukaryota; kingdom Viridiplantae; phylum Streptophyta; class Magnoliopsida; order Lamiales; family Plantaginaceae; genus Linaria; species Linaria vulgaris. Next base: position 97,676,557 of record OX415254.1, on the reverse strand, counting down.
TAAAAAATCATATTTGGCTCCCGTTAACCTGCCACTAACTTATTTTGACCTTCTTTTTGCTCCCACATGTACACGTGGCATCCACGTGGACGACACATCATTAAAAAAACAAAGAAGACTCTTAATAAACTAATTTCTATATTCCATTTGAGAAAAAATATAAATATCTTAAAAAACATATATTGCTAAACCATTTTTTCTAATGTGCCATTATGTAAGTGATTACTTTGTATTTTTTCTTAAATATTTGGACTAACTTAAATAAGTATTTAAATTATATTAATAAAACCTCAAAAACTTAATAATACCAATATGTTACTAAACGTACCATTGAAGCGGCTTTCCTAGTGGATGGAGAGGAACGGTGGAAAGTGGATGCACCTCCAATGAAAATTCATAACCCCCGATTCCCAATCTCACCACCTCCACGCTCCCCCTTCGACCACTTCCTCCACAAAACAGTCGCGCATTGCCGCCGCTGCAAATCACTAAATTCCAATGATGACATCAACTTCTAGTTATTGTCAACCCCACCACCCCGAATACAATGTGAACTCGATCGAGAACAACGAACGACGGTGATAGTTTGAGGGTTTTCGTTGGAGGCGGCATTGAGATTGCAAGGAGATAGGGGGATCAATTTACGCGTTGTGGTGGCGATTGATGGGATGGAGTAGTGGAGGAGGTTACGATTGTGGGTGGTTGCGAAGGAGAAAAAACCGCTACTTTGGGGTGGGAGTGGGGTGGTTGCTGTAGAAGACAATGAAACCTTTCCTTTTAAAAATACTAGCTTCCGGGCGCACGAGGGGACCACGTGCGACGTTCTGAAATTGAAACTAATTGATATAAAAACAAAGTATTTTCAAAAGAGAGAGTCAATTAATTTGAAAATTAAAACCGAAAGAGGTGGAGAATTGAGTTTGAATTTGATTTAACCGAATTTGTTCTCTTTTTCTTTATTTAATTATGTAAATTATATCAAAAAATTCCTAAGATCGTGGAGGATTCCCAGCTTAAATTTCAAAGTTAAGAAAATAGATTAAATGACACGATTTTAACCTTCTTTTTCTTTAATTAAATAGGCAAGGGAGGGGCAAATATGGAAAACACAATTTTGGTATAACAACTACCTTTTTGTGAGGGTAGCTTCCGTATGTGAGGAAAAAATGTCTTTCTTTTTATATAGTAATAAATGAATAAGAAGTTAGTATTATTAATACTTTGATTAATTTTCTCCATGATATTTCTCAAGACGATAAATATTGTAGGAAATATATTCTTTATATATTTTGGCTTATATTACAGTGCAATAGTACATAGGTATTTATACAAGAGTAAACTTGATGACCAAGAATAAGATAACTATACATAATCTAGAGTATCTTGAAAGATAGAAAGCAATCTACGTGATCGTGTTAGGTGAGGCTAAATCCGAAAATAATTTCGGATTATCCCTTATACGCCCCCTCAAAAGTGCCGAGCCATCGGCCAAGGCGATTTTGGAACGAAGTAGTAAGAACCGAGCGCGAGGGAGCGCCTTAATGAGAAAGTCGGCAAGTTGGTCTTTAGTGCTGATGTGTGAGACCGAGACGAGACCCATTGCCACAACGTCCCGAGCATAATGAATGTCAATGGCGATGTGCTATGCGAGAATGAAAGACGAGATTGAGTGATAAGTGCGTAGCACCCATGTTTTTACAGTAGAGAGTTGGCGGTTGACGAAGAGGAACCCGAAGTTCAACCAATTGGTGTTGAATCCATTGAACCTCGGAGGTAGTGGTGGCGAGGGCTCAATACTGGCTCCATTGAACAACACGTTGCTTGCGTGAAGACTAAGACACAAGGGTGTTCCCAAGGAAAATAATAAAGGCAGAAGTAGAAGTCTGAGCGGTTGGGTCTCCAGCCCAGTTGGCATCTGTGTAAGCACTGACTGTGTTGCGAGGGGCAGAGACGGACTGTGCCAAGCGGTTCACGGCAAATGCAATATCCGGGCGAGTAAAGGCTAGGTACTGAAGGTCAACAATGGCTTGACGATAAAGGCTTTCATCAAATGCACTGTCTTCAGCCAAAATGACGGTGGAAGTGGACATAGGAGTGGAGACAGACTTAGCACCGTCCATCTTGTGGCGTGAGAGAAGATATCGGATATACATCTGTTGAGAGTGGAAAATCCCTTCACAACAAGGAATTACCTCTATGCCAAGAAAGAACGAGATGTCGTCAAGATCCTTAAGACGAAAGTCGTCCCAAGCCGAGCTATAAATGTTGAGATGAGATTGGAGTCGTTACCCGTGAAAATGATGTCGTCCATATAAACCAACAAAAAGAGAACCTTGGTGGCATGACGAACGGTTAATAGCGAGCTATCGTACTTAGACTGAGGGAACCCAAGGGCCAAGAGGGAGTCACGAAGTTCACGAAACCATTCTCGAAGGGGCTTGCTTTAGACCATAAATGGATTTTCGGAGGCAACATACATGAGAAGGCAAGACCGAGTCAAAAAAAACCCGGAGGTTGTTGCATATAGACCTCCTCACTGAGGTTGCCATGAAGGAAGGCATTGCTGACGTCAAGTTGATGAATTCCCCAAGAGTTAGAGACGACAATAGTGAGAATGACCCGAACGTTGACTGGTTTGACCACAGGCGAGAAAGTCTCCATATAGTCAATGCTAGGGCGGTGGTGAAAGCCCTTGGCAACTAGACGGGCCATGTACGTAGATATAGAGCCATTGGGATTCCGCTTGATGCGAAAGACCCACTTTCAACAAATGATGTTAGTTGCCGAGGAACGAGGAACAAGCTCCCAAGTACTATAAGAGACAAGGGCAGTAATCTCTTCGGACATGGCGGAGCGCGAAAGGGAGTTTTTGACTGCTTGAGAAGCACAAGTGGGTTCCACAGGACTGGGGAGTGGATGCTTGGTGCAAGCAGTGAAAGACTTAGAACAGAAGATATTATTTTTGGACCTCGTGACCACATGATGAGTGGGCTGTGGGGACCCGGGTAGTCAAATAATAGAGTCTACAACCGATGGTGGTGAAAAAGTGGGCTGCATAGTGGATGGGGCCAAAAGAGGCTGATCGGACTGGACCACGAGTGGCGATTCATGCGCGTGGGCTGGCATGGACAATGGAGCTGGGCCGAGTGCAAGGGCTGGCACGCGCGCATGTTATTGGGTTGGAGTGCGCGTGGGCTGCTGGGCAGACTGGGCTGCAGGCGAAGTATATGGTTGGATCGCGTGTGCTAAGATAATCATGACCGACGGGGCCCTTTGAGGAAGTGGACTTGGGCTAGGCACAGATGTAGGCCCAGACATTGATGGAAACACGTTCTTGCAAACCCGAACATGGCAAGAGAGAAATAATCGATTGGTAGCGAGATCGAGATACTTATAAGCACTCTGAGAGGTTGAGTATCCCAAAAATATGCAGAGACGAGACGGATAAAAGAGCTTGCTGTCGACGTACGGACGAAGCCAAATGTAACAGAGAGAACCAAAAACCCAAAGCTTGAGATAATTCAGATGATGGTTGAATAACTTGAAGAACGGTGTTGATGACTTAAGGGCAGAGGAAGGCATTCGATTTATTAGATACACTGTAGCTTGAAACGCATAACTCCAATAATAACTTGGTAAATTGGCCTGATGAAGTATGACACGACCTATTTCAGTGATGTGACGGTGACGGCGTTCATCCACGCCATTTTGTTGAGGCGTGTGAGGGGCAGACGTTAACCAACTTATACCGGATTGCAAAAAAAATTATTTTAGGGCGACAAACTTGCCACCATTATCACTGTAAAAATTGATGATATTTTGTCGAAACTGTTTCCCCACAAGTAACTTGAATTAGCGAAATATGGTTTGAACTTGTGATTTAGCAGTCATAGTTAAAATCCAGCAGTAACGACTAAATAAATCAACAATGACCAAGTAAAATCAAAAACCATCGACAGAAGTATCAGTTGGGCCCTAAACATCGGCAAAAACATAGTGTAAAGGATGAGTTGCAATAAACGAGCTGTCTATAAACGGCAAACGGTGTGATTTACTAGCCACGCAAGAGTCACAAAACGTGTCCTTCACAGAGGACTTATTCAAAAGCGGTAAAGAAAAACTTAAAATTAAAAATTCTTTTAAGAGGGATACCCGAGACGAGAATGCCAAGTTGAGGCACACGTCCGAACCCCGAGATTCGCGAACTTTTCTAGATTTATGAGATAGTGCAGAGGAGGACGGATGTGATACGTCCCATTAATGCAAGGTCATGTCGCCAGTTAGTCCCTCGAAGCTTGATCCTTAACATGAAAATAATCGGGAAAGAATTCCAAGGAGACATTATTATTTTTCTGAAACGATGAACAAATAATAGGTTGTGATGAGACGACTAAACATAAAAGCACATTATTCAAAAAGAAATTACGTGACAAAAATGTTATAATAGACGAACCAATGTGTGTGATAGACATACCGTTCCCATCATTTAATTAAACCTCATCAGTGCCATCATATTCAGGGTGATATGCGAGGTTATTGAGATCCCCCGTGATATGGTGAGAGGCGCCCGAGTCAACCATCCAAGATTGAGAAGGTGGACGGTGGCTGCATTGGCAGTTGGATTAAGGAGTTTTTGTAACTTGTAACAGGAAGCTACGTGGTTGCGTTTGCCACAAAACTAACAGATAATCTGTTCACTAGGACCCTAAGTATTGTTAGTAAAACCACTAGAAACATAGCCCAAAGACGGTCTACCTCGTCCGCGAAATTGACCACGGTTGCTACGGAACAGAGCGCGCCCCCTGGATGAGGGGCCACGCGTGAAAAGAGGACCACAGCTCTGTCCGGGTTGGACAATGTTGGCCATGGCGACAAGTGCTGCAGTGTCAGCTTTGAATCGTTTGATGTACGATTCATGAGTGACGAGGACATTGTGGAGTTCAGCAAAGGTGAGCAGTTGTTCTCGGAGGCGAATCAAGGTGGCGATATTGCGGCAGTTTTGACCGATACCATTGAGGACATAGATGGTAATGTCATCGGCATTGAGCAGGCGATCAAGCATTGTGAGTTCGTCAATTTTGGACTTGATGTCTGTGAGGTACTCCATGACGGAGCGGTTGCCAAATCGAATGGTGTTAATAGCATCCTTCAGAGCCATGATGCGAGTGCGGCCAGAGCGCGTGAATTCACCCATTAAGAGGACCCACGCTTCGGAAGAGGTTTTGGTGCAGTGAACGGGTGGGATGATTTTGGGCTCCATGGCGCCAATGAGGGCTGAAAGGATTAATTGATCCTATTGGAACTAAAGTATGTGACCTTCTTGGTCTAAACAGTGGGGACGTTTGTGCATCCCTTGGAGGAAACCTAAAAGGTTTAACCCACTGAGGGTAGAGACGACTTGTAGTTTCCATGAGATATAGTTGGTAGGACTTAGGTGGTTGTGAGAGGAGATGGGAACAATTTTGATAGGGGTGGAGTTTGGTGGTGTTTGCTGAGTGGTGGTGGCAGGCGGTTGAGACGTGGCGGTGTCGCCGCCATCATCCTAGTGGTGGGAGGTGGATAATGCAACAATGGACATGTTCCTAGGGTTAGGCGGATCGATTTATGGTTTTAATCGTGTGATTATTGAAGGTTATATGATACCATGTAGGAAAAAATATTTTTTTTATATATATTTTGGCTTATATTACAATGCAAGAGTACATAAGTATTTATACAAGAGTAAACTTGACGACCAAGAATAAGATAACTATACATAATCTAGAGTATCTTGAAAGATAAAAAACAATCTACGTGATCGTGTTAGGTGAGGTTAAATCCGAAAGGGATTTCGAATTATCCCTTATAAATATAAGTATTTAAAATAAACTAAGTCTCATATGAAATAAAAGATCATCAATTTATATTACCAAAGAGCAAAAAAAACAATTTTAAATGGATTCATCGCTAGGACCTCTGCGATTTAAAGCTTCGATCGATATCAGACAGCTCTGAACGATTAGATTCCAGTGTAAAAAGGTCTTGGATCTTGCAAAGTTGATCATCTTTGTGGACTCTTCAGTCCGTGTTCCAGTTCTTTTTATTCTTGTATGTAAGTTCAAATATTTTTTTTAAATAGATTTGATTTGGCGTGCTTTCGTCTGCCGACTTAACAGGTTGATAAGACACTCCACATCAAATTGATTCATAGTTGTGTTAAAATCAACTTAGTCCTTTACACACCTGCACTCCAAGCATCGCGACAAGAGAGGTTGGATACTTATGATTTCGGACTGAACTTAAAATAGTGGCAAGCTGTCTACGTATGCCATTGAGGGAACCAAGCCGAACGCAGTTCATTTGTCTCTTTTGAATAGCATTCGAAGGGTCAAGCCCTAGTCATACTATTTGGTTCACTTGGTTCTGCATTGCACGGCTTCACGGTTTCGATTATATCTCCTATTGGTTGATCAAAATAGAAACCTCGATCTACTTCTTGATTCGGACCCTGACTCACGTAGCTTTCAGACCATATATAGGTTTGATACTTTTTGGGTTCGAGGGTTTGACTGTTTTCTCTGCTCGACCGTGGGGATTCTCCCTTACTTTCCTCCACTTGTGAGGAGGGGAGGGGGAGTATATATAGGCATCAGTAGAGGGGCTTAAAGATAATTTTTGGGCTTAGTATACTGCAGTTGTGCCAGATCTGTGCAGCTGTACTATTTTGAGTATAACTTTTTCTCTAGACCTCCAATTTGCATTCTGCTTGTTGCGTTGTAATATACACACATGTGGCTTTCTATTGAAATATCATTCACTGTCTAACTCGTTATATATTATTAATGGTAAACTAAATACGGCTCAACTATATTATGCCATACCACTGGTCTCCCAGTTTGAAGTGTGATTTTGGAACACAAGCAAAATTCAAACTATGATAAGGAGCTAGAGTCGTATTGGCTCAATTTTGGGTGATCGGTGCCATTATATATTAGTGGAGCTAACCGAATGAGCCCATACCAGATTTTATTGGATTTTCTTATGAGTGAATCACTTCAAAAGTTCTCTGAATGCCAATTCGAGGGGACCACCTCCCCGTCTCCTTGGGTTTGAAAAGAGAAATTGCAGTTGAGGCACAACATTTTTCGTGACGTGACTATTGGGCAAGAAGCACAAGCTAATGAAGGTAGCCAAGGAAAAAGCTTTATGAAAAAAGATTGATCTACCCATTTATTTGTTCCAACAGTAGTTACGGCCGATTCATAATATAAGTTTCGTAAATTTTGATAAAATATAATAATAATTATTATTATAAGAAAATATGGGATTCTAATTTTTGGTAGATGATAAAAATTATAAAAATATCGATTCCAATTAATCACATTGTAATCTTTTTGAGGTGATTATTTTTACTTTAGAGTATAAAAACTAGGAATTTTTAATATAATATTAACAATTATTTTTTATTTTTAATTAATGATGGACGCCACATGTATTTTTTATTTTTAATTAATACATGTGGCGTTATATGTGTCGTTCACATGAACACCACATGTATAGGTGAGACTAAAAGGAGGGTCAAAATAGGTTTGTGGTGAGTTAATGGGAGCCCCACACAATTTTTACGTTGCCAACAAGACAATCTGGTGAAGAGGGATCAAAATCGAATTGAGGGGCCAACTTAAATGGTCAAAATTGAGTGTTGCCAAATTAATGGATCAAGATTGCAGTAAATGGACCAAAAGTGTTTTTTTCCTCTTGGTTATTTTGATTCTTTTAAACTTGATCGTGTATTTGTTTCTTGTATAACTTGTATTGGTGTGTAGTATGAAATTACGTCGTATCAGTGCAATACCACATCAAAAATTGTTAAAAATTGCATGTCGTTGCACTTCTATCATAACCTCGTATTCATGCATCATGTGAGTAATAAATATGGATGGTTCCAAACTCTTGAGAAAAGTGTGGCAAGGCAACTCTATTTTTATTTTTTATGTATTATCACTTAAAAGTTAAACTACGTAAACCTCCAATTCACCCCCAACATTATTTTAAATTAATATATAAAGGTAATAATATAATAAAGGATAAATTCCGTTAAGCCCCGTGTTAACATGTTTGATATTATTTCCTATTTAACGGATTTATTTTGGGGTTGGAACGCCCTGCCCGTGGTTCAAAAGCTTGTAAAATTATGAAAATATAAAATTACGAGAATATCCCTCTTTTTATTCACTGAAATCCACTCCGAATTTTCTAGTACCTTAGTGTATATGTGTATGTGTAAAAGTATTGAGCTCTCCCTTTCTTTTCTTCTGCCCCTCTTTTTATAGAAGCTTTTTAGGGACAAGTGTCGTTATGCATGTTAAATAAAGTACACGTGTTGTTGTTTGCGTACAGGGGAAGATATCATTCATCTTATCTTTTCTTCATCTACTAGGCTCTGACTAGGATTAGATTCGATCTCTTCCGAGGGCTTCAAGTGTTCCGAGGGGCTGATATTTTTGATTTCCTTTCTACGAGGGGTTGCATATCTCGGAAAGACTGGATAGGTGAGGTGGTACATCCCTCTGATGGCGTTGTAGCTTCTGCGGTAGTTAATTCTTGTTTGTCTTCTTTGGGGAGGTGTATCTGAGGAGTATGTTTGCTTTCTTTTATTGGTGGTGCCTGTTCCGATGGCTTCTATGCTTTAGTACGGTTATGTTCTTGCATTTGGGACCTCGTGACAAGTATTCTGATGGCTTCTGGCTTTCAATAAAACATTGTTCTTTGAGTATGACCTTCGTGGTAGGTGCTCCGAGGGACTTTGCGTCTCCGTAGGACATTATTCTTCACATTCTGCTTTCGGGGAAGGTGTTCTGAGGGTCTTCATACTTCGATAGGACATAGTTCTTCGCTCTCGGCCTTTGTGATGTGTGGTCCGAGGATTTTTGTGTTTATGGAGTGTTCAGTGAGGAGATATTCTCGCAGGTTCTCGGCCTCGGGGTCCGTTATGGTCCCTCTTAGCGAATTGATGGATATCGGAGTCGCGCAGATCCATCGGGTTTTACTCTTTTTTCGATGCCGCGTTGATATTTTTTCTTTATTCATCGTTGACCTTCCAAGGGACGCTTTGGTGTCTCCTCGGGTGCCCCTTTATACAGCTTCAGGTCAGTGACCGAGCGGATTGGTAACACTCTGAGGGTCTCCTCTTTGGGAATGGGCACTCTCATCGAAAGTGTACGTGATGATAGTATCGCCCCTATATTGGTCCCTATTTTAGGGTTATCATTGCTGTGTAATCCCTTCATTTTTTTTAGGGTTAACACCCCGTAATGTATACCGTGTTTCTCTATTTACACCATAAGGTTTTAAAATTAGTAGTGTGCCCCAAAGGTATTGATAATACACCATTATCATTGATCAACCGTTCATTATGGACACGTGTCCATGAATTTGTTCATAAGATTTAGTCTGGCTTGGGGTGTGAGGAGGAAGGTCTCTATCATATTGATTGTTCACCTTGATGGGGCGTTATCTTCATACGAGTTTGGGGGAGGGGGTAAATTCTGATGCCCCGTAGTTCTTTCTCGTGAACTTCATCGGTGCGCCGCAGTCCACTCTCGGGACCGACAAAGTTCCGCGGTCCGTTCGCGTGACCGCCTACTGGGAGCCTCCTCTTCTTCTTCTGGCTCTCTTCGTGGCATTTTCCACACGTTCGTTTTGGGCTCCTCGTGATTATTCTCTTTGAGATAGTTCTTCAAATATCCGGCTTCCAGGAGGCGGATCACTTCCCTGCATAGGGTAGTGCACTCCTCGGTGGTATGCCCGTAGGTTTTATGATATTTGCAATACTTTCCCGTGCTCCTTCTCTATTCGAAAATTTGGACGGTGTTGGCCAGTGTAACTCATCGTTACCTCTCATCACGTTGAGCACTTATTGGGGGGCGATGGTAATTGAGGGTAAAGGTACAGGCCATAGGAACCTTTTGACCGGGCCACCATCTTCTTTGCGCTGGGTAGGTTTTCCTTCCTTGCCTTTCTCCTTGGCCTTGGCCTCTCGTTCGGTGCATTCTTGGTGCTCGTTGTCGTCGTGCTCCATGCGCTTTTTTGTGCCTTCCGCTTCCTCCATAAGGATGTAATCTTCTGCTTTCTGCATAAGTTCATTCATGTCCGTGACATGATTTCCCATGAGGTATCGGAAGAAATCTCCTGTTCGGAGTCCCTGCGTTAATATGTCAGCTAAGATGGTTGGGCTAACATTAGGGACATCTAACGCTTCATCCGTGACACGTTTGATATATCTTCGTAAAGGTTCATCCTTCTGCTGTTTGACCGTGAAGAGATGAGTGGCGGATTTCGGATATCGTCGGTTGTAGGCAAACTATCGCACGAACAGGTGGGCCAATCGGTCAAAGCTCCCTACGGAGTTAGGGGAAGGTGGGATTCAGAGAGCCTTTCTCGGAAATTCCTTGACCTTCGTGACGTCCTTCAAGCTGTGGCTTCCACGAGTCTCTCGAGGATAGACCGGGGGATGTTAATGAACTCTCTTGTACCAGATCAGTGATTCGATAAAGTTTCTTCTAAATCTCCTTGACGGGTTTGAATACTTTCACTATCGAACAAATTATCCATAATAGACAATACTTGTTGAACATGCTCGAGGACAGATTCTATGGCTTTCCCACAGACAGCGCCATTTTGTTAATAGGTTTGATATTATTTCCTATTTAACGGATTTATTTTGGGGATGGAACGCCCTGACCGTGGTTCAAAAGCTTGTAAAATTATGAAAATTTAAAATTACGAGAATATTCCTCTTTTTATTCACTGAAATTCACTCCGAATTTTCTAGTACCATAGTGTATATGTGTATGCGTAAAAGTATTGGGCTCTCCCTTTCTTTTCTTCTGTCCCTCTTTTTATAGAGGCTTTTTAAGGACATGTGTCGTTATGCATGTTAAATAAAGTACACGTGTTGTTGTTTGCGTACATGGGAAGATATCATTCATCTTATCTTTTCTTCATCTACTAGGCGCTGACTAGGATTAGATTCGATCTCTTCCGAGGGCTTCAAGTGTTCCGAGGGGCTGATTTTTCTGATTTCCTTTCTACGAGGGGTTGCATATCTCGGAAAGACTGGATAGGTGAGGTGGTATATCCCTCTGATGGCGTTGTAGCTTCTGCGGTAGTTAATTCTTGTTTGTCTTCTTTGGGGATGTGTATCTGAGGAATATATCTGCTTTCTTTTATTGGTGGTGCCTGTTCCGATGGCTTCTATGCTTTAGTAGGGTTATGTTCTTGCATTTGGGTCCTCGTGACAAGTATTCCGGTGGCTTCTGGCTTTCAATAAAACATTGTTCTTTGAGTATGACCTTCGTGGTAGGTGCTCCGAGGGATTTGCATCTCCGTAGGACATTATTCTTCACATTCTGCTTTCGAGGTAGGTGTTCCGAGGGTCTTCATACTTCGATAGGACATTGTTCTTTGCTCTAGGCCTTCGTGATGTGTGGTCCAAGGATTTTTATGTTTATGGAGTGTTTAGTAAGGAGATATTCTCGTGGGTTATGGGCCTCGGGGCTCGTTGTGGTCCCTCTTGGCGCATTGATGAATATCAGAGTCGCGTGGATCCATCGGGTTTTACTCTTTTTCCGACGCCACGTTGATATTTTTCTTTATTCATCGTTGACCTTCCAAGGGACGCTTTGGTGTCTCCTCGGGTGCCCCTTTATACCGCTTCAAGTCAGTGACCGAGCGGATTGGTAACACTCGGAGGGCCTCCTTGTTGGGAGTGGGCACTCTCATCGAAAGTGCACGTGATGATAGTATCGCCCCTATAGTGGTCCCTATTTTAGGGTTATCATTTATGTGTAATCCTTTCAATTTCTTTAGGGTTAACACCCCGTAACGTATACCGTGTTTCTCAATTTACACCATAAGGTTTTAAAATTAGCAATGTGCCCCCAAGGTATTGATAATACGCCATTATCATTCATCAACCGTTCATTATGGACACATGTCCATGGTTTTGTTCATAAGATTTAGTCTGGCCTGGGGTGGGAGGAGGATGGGCCTCTATCATATTGATTGTTCGCCCTGATGGGGCGTTATCTTCATACCAGTGTGGGGGAGGGGTAAATTTTGATGCCACGTAGTTCTTTCTCGTGAACTTCGTTGGTGCTCCGCGGTCCACTCTCGGGACCGACGACATTCCGCGGTCCGTTCGTGTAACCGCCTACTGGGAGCCTCATCTTCTTCTTTTGGCTCTCTTCGTGGCCTTTTCCACACGTTCGTTTTGGGCTCCTCAGGATTATTCTCTTTGAGATAGTTCTTCAAATATCCGGCTTCCAAGAGACGGAGCACTTCCCTGCGTAGGGTAGTGCACTCCTCGGTGGTATGCCCGTAGGTTTTATGATATTTGCAATACTTTCCCGTGCTCCTTTCTCTATTTAAAAAAATTTGGTCGGTGTTGGCCAGTGTAACTCATCGTTACCTCTCATCACGTTGAGCACTTTTTGGGGGGCGATGGTTACTGAGGGTAAAGTTACAGTCCGTAGGAACCTTTTGATCGGGCCACCCTCGTCTTTGCGATGGGTAGGTTTTCCTTCCTTGTCCTTCTCCTTGGCCTTGGCCTCTCGTTCGGCGCGTTCGTGGTGCTCGTTGTCGTCGTGCTCCATGCGCTTTTTTGTGCCTTCCGCTTCCTCCATAAGGATGTAAACTTCTGCTTTCTGCATAAGTTCATTCATGTCCGTGACATGATTTCCCATGAGGTATCGGAAGAAATCTCCTGTTTAGAGTCCCTGCGTTAATATGTCAACTAAGATAGTTGGGCTAACATTAGGGAAATCTAACGCCTCATCCGTGAAATGTTTGATATATCCTCGTAAAGGTTCATCCTTCTGCTGTTTGACCGTGAAGAGATGAGTGGCGAATTTGGGATATCGCCGATTGCAGGCAAACTGTCGCACGAATAGGTGGGCCAATCAGTCAAAGCTCCCTACGGAGTTATGGGGAAGATGGGTAAACCAATCCTGAGCTCGTCCTCCGAGGGTAACGGGAAACACACGGCAAAACATATGGTCGGGGGCGAAAGATAGGTCCATTCCGACCAAATATTGATGGATATGATCCTGTGGATCTCTTCCATTAGCTTCCCCGGTGTATAAGGGGACATTAACGGGCCGCATCCCCGAAGGAATTGAAGTTAGGGCAATTTTGGGAGTAAAGGGAGAAGTTTTAAACGTAGGATCCTCCTTAGGGGCCATGGCTTTCTTAATATCGCTCATTTCCTTACGCAGGCCATCCATCATTCCCCATAGGGTATGATCATCATCTCTATGATATTCCGAGGGGCGGAGAATTTCTTCTCCTTGGCCCCACCTCAGAGTTCTTTCATAATTATCATACCTTTGTGATTCTTGTAGAGGTTCGCAGGACCAGGAGACGGGAGGAGGGCTCCATCTAGCACGGGGTGTGACTTCTTCCGAAGGGGGATTTCTTCGTCGAAGGGATTTGGAGAGCCTTTCTCGGAAATTCCTTGACCTTCGTGACGTCCTTCGAGCTGTAGCTTCCACGAGTCTCTAGAGGATAGAGCGGGGGATGTTGATGAACTCTCTTGTACCGGATCGGTGATTCGATAAAGTTTCTTCTGAATCTCCTTGACGGGTTTGAAGACTTTTGCTATCGAACAAATTATCCATAATAGACAATACTTGTTGAACACGCTCGAGTACAAATTCTATGGCTTTCCCGCAGACGGCGCCATTTTGTTAACATGTTTGATATTATTTCCTATTTAACGGATTTATTTTGGGGTTGGAACGCCCTGTCCGTGGTTCAAAAGCTTGTAAAATTATGAAAATGTAAAATTATGAGAATATCCCTCTTTTTATTCACTGAAATCCACTCCGAATTTTCTAGTATCTTAGTGTATATGTGTATGTGTAAAAGTGTTGAGCTCTCCCTTTCTTTTCTTTTGCCCCTCTTTTTATAGAGGCTTTTTAGGGACATGTGTCGTTATGCATGTTAAATAAAGTACATGTGTTGTTGTTTGCGTACAAGGGAAGATATCATTCATCTTATCTTTTCTTCATCTACTAGGCGCTGACTAGGATTAGATTCGATCTCTTCCGAGGACTTCAGGTGTTCCGAGGGGCTGATTTTTATGATTTCCTCTCTACGAGGGGTTGCATATCTCGGAAAGACTGGATAGGTGAGGTGGTACATCCCTCCAATGGCGTTGTAGCTTCTGCGGTAGTTAATTCTTGTTTGTCTTCTTTGGGGAGGTGTATACCGAGGAGTATGTCTGTTTTCTTTTATTGGTGGTGCCTCTTCTGATGGCTTCTATGCTTTAGTAGGGTTACGTTCTTGCATTTGGGTCCTCGTGACAAGTATTCTGATGGCTTCTGGCTTTCAATAAAACATTGTTCTTTGAGTATGACCTTCGTGGTAGGTGCTCCGAGGGACTTTGCGTCTCCGTAGGGCATTATTCTTCACATTCTGCTTTCGGGTAGGTGTTCCGAGGGTCTTCATACTTAGATAGGACATAGTTCTTCCCTCTCGGCCTTCGTGATGTGTGGTCCGAGGATTTTGTGTTTATGGAGTGTTCAGTGAGGAGATATTCTCGCAGGTTCTGGGACTCGGGGTCCGTTGTGGTCCCTCTTGGTGCATTGATGAATATCGGAGTCGCGCGGATCCATCGGGTTTTACTCTTTTCCCGATGCCGTGTTGATATCTTTTCTTTATTCATCGTTGACCTTCCAAAGGACGCTTTGGTGTCTCCTCGTGTGCCCTTTTATACCGCTTCAGGTCAGTGACCGGGCGGATTGGTAACACTCCGAGGGCCTCCTCGTTGGGAGTGGGCATTCTCATCGAAAGTGCACGTGATGATAGTATCACCCCTATATTGGTCCCTATTTTAGGGTTATCATTTACGTGTAATCCCTTCATTTTTTTTAGGGTTAACACCCCGTAACGCATACCGTGTTTCTCAATTTACACCATAAGGTTTTAAAATTAGCAATGTGCCCCCAAGGTATTGATAATACGCCATTACCATTGATCAACCGTTCATTATGGACACGTGTCCATGATTTTGTTCATAAGATTTAGTCTGGCCTGGGGTGAGAGGAGGGGGGGTGATATTCAGCATACGTTAGGGGGGCACATTGCTAATTTTGAAATTTTATGTGACAAAGTGAGAAACACATTATACGTAAGTAGGTGTAACGGGTTTTACCCAATAATAAATTACTTACTTATTTCTTACTTGCGAAAAATAAATGTCAAAGGGGAGTATATAATTACTTAAAAATATTATTCGATAACGATTAATACAAATTTGTTCTAATGAGGAAATTAAATGGGTAGTAAATATTACAAAAAATAACTTAATACACGATTAAAGTTGTTTTTCCAAATGTGGTTTGAGTGTTTTTCTCGTATAACTATAACGATTTTCCAAAAATACTTCAAACTCCACTTAAGCAAAAATTTATGTATAACGACTGCCTCTAATCTGTTACGAGACCATTTCACATCTCACTATTCATGCTCAACAGTCAATAGTAATACTGAACATATTACTTGCATAAAATTAAGGGAAAATTACAGAATATCATTCAAACTTTGACGGTTTTTGCACTTACATAGCCAAACTTTAAAACCTTGCACCCGACTATCTAAAGTTTGCTCCAGTGAGCACTTTACTATCTAAACTTTGAAAATCAATTACACGGGCAAAGTGACTTCACTTTCGGCGTTGTGACGTATTCATGACGTCACTTCAAATGTGCGGTTGTTAAAAAAATAAAAATTTGGATAGTAAAGTGCAACAACTTGTACGTCACATACAATGCCAAAAAGTGATGTCACTTTGCTCGTGTTGACTTTTCAAAGTTTGGATATGTTTGGATAGCATAGTGCTCACCGGAGCAAACTTTAGATAGTCAGGTGCAAAGTTTCAAAATTTGGCCATGTAAGTGCAAAAATCGTCAAAGTTTAGATGTTA
This sequence comes from Linaria vulgaris, assembly GCA_948329865.1. Lineage (NCBI taxonomy): Eukaryota > Viridiplantae > Streptophyta > Magnoliopsida > Lamiales > Plantaginaceae > Linaria > Linaria vulgaris. The sequence goes on along the minus strand of OX415254.1, from coordinate 97,660,590 downwards.
TTCTGTAAGAGAGCGTTTGGTTGGCTGGAAAGGGCCACTTTCACTAATAATCCAACGTAAAATGAATGTTTGCTTCAGCCCACTACTTGTTCCTTATTCCCCAATAAGTGGTAGATTAGCCCTTATCTTGCAACTAATAATGTGAAGGTCCCCCCCTGCGATTCCATATCTACCAATTATTTAGCAAGGTAAATGTCCATATTACCCTTCCTTTTACTCTTTATAATTCCTCCAGCCAATTATTTTGATTACAATTTGGCTCCAGAAAGTAAATCACTCTCAGCTCACGCACGATAGTGAAGGTAAGGTGGGTTTACTGTTGAAGGCGATTTCCAAGGTTTCCCAGATGTAACATTACTGCCTCCGTCCGTTGCGCCGCCATTAGGAACGCCAATTGGGTGGCCAGTTTCTCTTCCAAATTCGCGCCCTTTTGTGCCGTTCGTTTCCCCGACATGGATTACTGCCATTTTCCAAATTCACCAACAAATTCCAGTTGACATGGAGCATATTATCATGGTGGTGGCCATATGAAGTTTGTGGATTAAGAAAAATCAAGAGAAAATGGGAAGGAGAGAATTTTAAGATTTCCCAAGTTCAAAGCAATGGAGGCAGCTTGTGAGAGAAAGGTAAAAATGGCTGAATGTAAAAATGATAGGGGAGATATTTTGGATGTGTACACCAAGGGTATAAGTGAGAAACAATGGTTTTCAGGGGAATTATCTAATGAAACAAACATGGCATTAATACTATGTCTGCACATTTATGCAACTTTTTAATATTAACCAAACGTAATATTAATTATTTAACCCAAGATTATTATGTGGCTTTTTGATATGCTGCATCTATACAACGTGACAAGCAAACGCGCTCTAATTTTCTCTAAAATTAAGGTATATATATATATATATATATATATATATATATAGTGACATGTGCCATTAACATATAAACTAACATGAAACTAGGGGATATTATATTGCTTCCCCATTCACTGAACATCTCTCTCACTTACCAACATAATCAAAATCGAAACTGGCCACCAAAGCTGCAGTTCTTCAACTACAGCTAGGCGATAGTAAACGTACTTTGGTAGTTCCAACCACTAATAATAATTGACGGTGTAACGCTTGGTGGAACCTCAAAGTTAATTGAGGATTATTTTCATTACCTCCCATGGTACCAACGAGAAATAGTTGTCAGATTTAATGAACAGGCAAAATTCGAGTATCTTCACCATCTATCTGGTCTTCACCACTTATTTCATTAACTCTCGAATCACTTTATTTTTGTAACCGAAAAGTTCTTCAGTATCTTCTGAAATAAACTATTGTGCTGTTCTTCTCTAATGCGACTGATGATAGCACACCAAGATCTTCGTCCTCGTTTGTTTGGAAGACATTGTTAATTAGCATTATGTGTGCTACTTGAGTTTCGTTTCTTCGATGTTATTCTCAATAATCATCCTGACCTCATAACACAATCCACTTATGGAAGTAAGAGAAGTAATACTGAGTGAGATGTTATCGCTTAGTATGGTTCGAGTGATTATTATTAATACTATGATTATTATACTTCATAAGTATATTTATCTTTGGAGAGTCTCATATTCGAGTTACGTTGAGCTGGTGCTTTGTATTACAAAAAGAACATATATAATATTTTAATCTTTGAATTCCAATCTCCGTCAAATATATAGTCGCGTGTCCATATATCACATTTACTCAATAATTTAAATATATATATCTTTCTTCATTTGTAGTTCTGTTATAGGTTTGGTGGTGGTCTTGGCCAACATCAATCGGCCAACCAGTCTGATATGATTCTCTTCTTCAAAGTGATTAGGTCCAGGATAAATTAGTTTGAAGCTAATACTTGCACAGACCAAAAGATCAGTAAAGCGATTTCACTTTCCAGGTCCAAAGAAATCAATGAATTCAAGTTCCAAAAGGATTGTTAAGATTTATTAAGAATCAACTCTAGTTTTCTAAATTGCGAAGATTGTCAAATTATGTTGTCTTATGATAATGTCATACATGTCATGAGAGAGGATAAGTAAATGCACGCAGTTGGGCAGGTGGCGACATACCAAACGTTAGATAAAAATGAAACACAAATAATATTTCAAGCGAGAATCTCTTTATGTTGATTCTGAAACCATCTAAATGATATTCAGGTCACAGATTTATTAGAAAGAAGTACACGCATTCATCTGAAAGAAGTAGGATTATAGCTACAAGGACCAGAGAAATAAACATCTTCGAGTCGCATGATAGTTTTCACCTTTGATACAGACATGCAGACCAGGGAACTGCAGAGCAATAACAAACTTCAAAAGTCAAAACTATTATCAAAATGCAAGCTGATTCAGAAACTTGAGAAGGATTTACATGACCAAAACAAGACAAAAAATGAGCCCAATCAACTAAAATGAGAGGTAAAAGGAACGGCTAATGCTTAAAGAAAAACGTACTACTAAACTCGAAGAAACGGTGCTAGTTGCAGAGAGGATGAGCTGCCATCAATACACAAACTGCTAAATGATGCCAAAAGTTCTGAAATACAAAAAAAGTTGCACCGAACCAAATCAAGGAGTACGTAAGTATTCTAAATTATATATCTATGAGCACAATAAACTTGGCACCAGGCAACTTCGGATCACATAACTCAGTAACTTTGCACTTACTCAATGGCGGCCACAATATGGACCTATCTACTTTCCAAATTTTTGGTACATACATTTCGTAGTGATCAGGTGGGTAGCACCAGTTACTCTCCTTGTGAGCTTTTTCTTTGTCAGCACGACGAGCAATAGCATCCGGAAGCGTGTTCTTTGCCCTAGGCCAATAGTCTTTGTCTTGAAGAATGAAAATAAGCCTTGGTCCTCGGAAACTTTCCTTAATTTCATCTTTCCTCTCCACATGCTGAACAAATTTAACTGTATCCCAGACCTGGTACTTAAACTCATCCCAAGAGCTACCCGTGTCCACATACACTATCTTCGCCCCTGCCACTTCCACGATGAATGTCTTGCGGAGTCGAGTAGAGTAGGTGTTAAAATCACTATCTTTGGCGAACCTTCTTAAATTCGACGCATTCGTGCTGTACAACGTGTCACCTTTCATATATACCACCATTGTGATCGATTGACTTGATTTAGCTGTGATAGACGATGAGGCAAAAAAGTAGCATCACGTTCATATGTTTTACACTTTCTGACATCAATTGTTTATACTTAACACGATTAAAATCCTAAGGACAAAATGAAAACATTATTGCTGAATTATTATAAGCCAAAGGTCAAACAAATATGTATTCCATTAACATGTTAGAATCATTTTTTTCTTTTTACAGATCGATAATGTGAAGGACATTAATCACACAAAACAAAGTCCCTAACCTAATTAAGGGTTTATTCAATTGCTGATTGATGTGATATTAAAAATAACCATCAATTACCAGAAATTCGTGAATTATATTAGAGAATATATACTTACAGCTGAGCAACGGGGTGTTAACACAAACCAAGTTCAGATCTTGGTGAGAGAGAGAGACAGGGAGAGATAAGATGTATTAGCAGATGAATAGACTATTTTGCCTTTTCAAAATGCGCAAGTTTTGGGCACGTGACGATTTTATGACCACTTTAAGGCTTAATTACGAAGCCGGATCACCTCCTACATTACAAACAACATCTTCTCCTACATTATACATTATGTAGATGGATGCCATGTGTCCAATTTTTGATTTGGAAATTAGATGATTAGTCTATTTAATTTCTTTCATTTTCTTTTGATTTTTGATAGGATTACATTTTCCAAAATCTACCGAGATTTTCTCCTTCAATTGTTTACGGAATTCAAACAAGAATCTTTTCATTCAGTTTAGAAAATCAAAAAAAAAGGGATGTAGATTATCCATGAAAAAGAAGAACACTAAAGAAAAAGGATACGAAGAAAAGAACCAATACCAACGAAGAAGAAGTAACAGGAAGGAAAGAAAAAACTTGGTCGTCGTCGAATTTCAGCAATGTTTTCTCGTCAATTATTGCTTACTTAGTTTTTCTATTTTTGAATTATTATAGTTCATAACAAATAGGAATTTGCGAATTTTGGTAGATTTTTGATCTATAATTTTTTATTTCATAAAAATCTCGTATGTAATGACATATACACTTGTTCTCCAAAGAGGGAAGGGAGCACAACGAGTTGATTAGAGTGATGCTATGGCGTTTGAAATTGTTCAAGAATAACGTTAATATCGGGGATTTATTCTGCTTTTTTAATCATAACCATTTTAGCAACTATTATAAGAGAATGGAATATCATGACTTGGCAGAAGACAAGGAGGATCAAGTGGATGTCAAGATCTGCACAACCACACCACTATCTTAGATGTTAACCCTAAAAAATAAAATAGAGGAGATCACTCCTACTCGGGAAAAATAATATATGGACAATACTATTGTCACGAGTACGTCCAATGAGATGTACCTATAAAGAAAACCCCTCGGAGGATATATGGACAATACTATTGTCACGAGTACATCCAATGAGATGTACCTATAAAGAAAACCCCTCGGAGGATATATGGACAATACTATTGTCACGAGTACATCCAATGAGATGTACCTATAAAGAAAACCCCTCGGAGAATTGCCCTACCTCTCGGTCACTGACCCGAAAAGGTTTATAAAAGCATCCGAGGAGAAACGCAAGCGTCCCTTGGAAAGTCAAACGGTGAATGAAAAACAGATATCAACACGGCATCGGAAAAAGAGCAAACCCCGATGGACCCGTATGACTCCGATATCCACCAAATGCGCCAAGAGGGACCAAGAGGGACCCCGAGTCCTATGAACTTACAAGAAAACTTCCTTGCTGAACACTCCTCGGAAAAAGCAACACTCGGACTTATCCGAGAACACAATTTTGGAAGAAGTCAATACAGGAACACCCAGTGAATACAGTCCGAGCACTCTGGTGAAGAAGTTTCACTCTCAGTAAAGCAAAAACAGCCCTCGGACACAAGATCACAGTCCTCGGAAGTCATACCAAGTCCTCGGAGACCATGTTTCCACTCTCAGAGATCACTCCTGACTGTTGAAGAAAATACCCGAATCAAGAAGGAAAAACAAAAGCCCTCGGAAGAATAGCTCTATCAAAAACAGTCTACATCAGAAGCCCTCGGAGATATCAGAAGACACAAAAGCTAATCTAGTCAGCACTTAGTAGATAAACGATAAACATTATCCTAATTTTTACACCTGTATCAAGGTAACAACAACACCTGTCCTTATCAAAACACATGCACAGTGACACCTACCCCTACCAAAGTCTATATAAAGGGAGGTGATCAGTAGAATAAAGGGGAAGAAAAGCTGAAACAATTAAGCTTACTTACTACAATCTATCACTCAAATACATAAGATAAAAAGAGGAGGAAATGTTCAGTGAATAAAGGAGGGGAATATTCTTGCAATTAATCTCAGTGTGTCCATCTAGCGTTGCCTTTGAATCACGGACAGGACGTTTCGACCCAAATAAATATCTTCCGTTAAATAGGGAATAATTCCAAACCTGTTAACAAAGTGGCGCCGTCTGTGGGAACGTCACAGCATCTGTCTTCGAGAGAATTCAGGCACACGTCAGCTAGGATGGATGGTCTTTTCGAAAATGACAACCTTCCTGTCCCGAACAATGACTCAGAAGAAACTTTGTCCAATTATGAATCAGGTACAAGAGATTTTATTAGTATTCCCCGATCTGTTTATGAAAGACTTATATATGCTGAAAGAACACCCTGGAGGGATGATCCCCCCGTACGTACGTCCCCTGTTCTATCCGAGAACGAAGATCTCCCCTCGGAAGAAGATGGACCTCCGAGGACATGGAACCCAAACCAACAGAAAAAGAGGAAAATGGGCCCCGAGCGCAATAAGATCATCCGCTCGGAAATACAACGCCTTCTTCAATTAAAGCAAATACGAGAAGTTATTTACCCCGAGTGGTTGGCTAATGTCGTGCTAGTTCCCAAGCACGGAGGAAGATGGCGAATGTGTGTTGACTTTACTAACCTCAATGAAGCATGCCCCAAGGATTGTTACCCTTTACCGAGCATAGATCAGCTAGTTGATTCTACCGCAGGATGTGCGCTACTATCAACTTTAGATGGAGATCAAGGGTACAACCAAATCCCGATGGCGGCTATTGATCAAGATAAGACCAGCTTTATCACGGATGCAGGCACCTTTTGTTATCTAGTCATGCCCTTTGGATTAAAGAATGCTGGAGCTACCTATCAACGGTTAGTAAGCCTTATGTTTTCAGGACTTATTGGGAAATCAGTAGAGGTTTATGTAGATGATACTGTAGTTAAAAGTAACACTGCTGAAGAACATCCTGAGGACCTACGAAAAGCGTTGGTCATTATGAACAACTTTGGCATGAAGGTCAACCCTCGGAAGTGTTCTTTTGGTATCCGAGGAGGAAAATTTTTGGGATTCATGGTTACGGAGAAGGGAATTGAAGTAAATCCCGAAAAAGCAGAAGCTATCATGGGATTACCTACTCCGAGGACGGTAAAAGATGTCCAAAAGCTGACTGGAAGAATGGCCTCGTTGAGTCGGTTTGTCTCCAAGTCCGCAGAAAAAGGGCTTCCCTTCTTCAAGGTACTTCGGAATATCAAGGAATTTCAGTGGACCTCCCAATGTGAGGAAGCTCTCGGAGACTTAAAAAGGTACATGTTGAAACCACCTTTGCTGGTAAAACCGGTACCCCAAGAAGAGTTGTTTTTGTATTTATCGATTGGAGAAGAGGCTATTAGCGCTGTCCTAGTCAAAGAACAAGATGGAGAACATCACCCGGTATATTACGTTAGCAAAACTCTCCTCGGAGCCGAAACTCGATATACCCTAACTGAGAAACTCGTTCTAGCATTGGTTACTACGGCTCGTAAGCTACGCCCCTACTTTTTATCCCACCCAATTACTGTGCTTACTAAGCATCCCCTGAGAGCAATTCTTAATAAGCCGGAGTCATCAGGGAGAATGATAAAATGGGCTGTAGAGCTTACTGAGTACGATATTTCCTACGCTCCGAGACCGTCAATCAAAGCGCAAGTTTTGGCGGACTTTGTAACAGAACTCACGGGCGTTGGATCCGAGGAAAAGGAGCCACGATGGCACGTATATGTAGATGGATCCTCGGTGAGTACCCATGGGGGGGCCGGAATAGTCTTGGTAAATCAAGAAGGAGAGGAGGAAAGGCTCCATTTTGCAGTTAGAATAGATTATCCCCTCTCTAACAATGAGGCCGAGTATGAAGCTCTCCTTATTGGTATGAGGTTAGCTAGAGAAGGGGGAATGAAAAGAGTACTCCTTCATAGTGATTCCCAGCTGATTGTTCTGCAAGTTAAGGGGTCATATGAGGCCAAAGAAGAAAGAATGCAAGAGTACCTCCGAGTTGTTCGTCAGAGGTCCGAATGGTTTGAAGAATATGATATAGTTCAAATTCCTCGTAAAGAAAATCAAGAGGCGGACGCTTTGTCCAAAATGGCTACACAAACAGCTGTAATACATACTCGGAAGATTACTCTACTACATGTCAATGAATCTGAAAAGGGTGAAGGCCGAGAAGTGAACACAGTTTCAGATCCTTCATCTAGCTGGGTGACTCCTATCAAAGCCTATTTGCAGAATCCCGAGGGATACTCCTCGGACAAGAATATTCAGCGAATGATGTTCAGAAAAACCCTCCGATACTTCCTCAAAGACGGGATACTCTTCCGAAGGACATATTTATGTCCCCACGCTCGATGCCTTAATGAAGAAGAGGCCCAGCTAGCCTTAGCAGAAACTCACGAGGGGGTATGTGGGAGCCATACTGGTGGCGAAAGCATGGTGGGACGCTTGACCCGACAGGGCTACTATTGGCCCACGATGGCCAAAGATAGCAAAAGCCATGCCGAAAGATGCAAACCATGCCAGGCTTACGCCCCTCGGACCCATCTACCAGCAGCCCCTTGGGAACCCTCTCTGAACCCCTGCCCATTCTCTAAGTGGGGTATTGACATACTTGGACCCCTCGTCCCTGATGCCGGCCAAAAGAAATTTCTGCTAGTAGCCGTTGACTACTTCACCAAATGGGTGGAAGCGGAACCCCTAGCTAGGGTAACCGCGGGGGCTGTTATCAATTTTCTCTGGAGAAATATTATTTGTCGCTTTGGTGTCCCTCGGAGCCTGGTAAGTGATAACGGTTTGCAGTTTACTGATCAAGGATTGCAAAAGTGGTGTGATCATTGGGAGATAAAACATCGCTTTGCCTCCGTGGGATACCCTCAAGCAAATGGCCAAGTAGAAAGAACCAACAGAACCCTCCTGAAGAACATGAAGGCCCGGCTTGATTGGCATAAAGCTAAGTGGGTTGAGGAGATACCCGGGATATTGTGGGCCTATCGGACCACGCAGAGTGTTGCTACGGGTGAAACCCCTTTTAGTCTATCCTACGGATGTGAGGCTGTGTTGCCCTCGGAGGTCTCCCTAGAAAGCTGGCGAGTCAAAGAATATGAAGAAGTGGCCAATAGCTCAAATCTAGCCCTTGCCCTTGACCTCCTCGAGGAAAAAAGGACCCGAGCAGCCCTCCGAATGGAAGAGTACAAGGCTCGGATGTCACGATATTATAATACCAAGGTAAAACTCCGAACCTTTCAAGTTGGAGATTTAGTGATGAAACGAGTAGGGGCCTCCAAGAATGTGGGTAAACTAGATCCACGGTGGGAAGGACCTTACAAGATAGTGGAAATCGTGGGACCGGCGACTTATCGGCTTGCTAACTCCGAGGAGGCAATACTTCGCAACACGTGGAACGCAAGCAATCTTAGAAAGTATTATGCTTAATGTAATAGTTATATATGAATAAAAAGAGTGATCATATACGAGGGGATATAGTACAAAAGACAATAGAATTGTCCAACAAAATGATGGCTCTATATACGAGACATCAGGACAATCCGATAACACTAAGAACCCTCTGTATTATGAACTAAACTCATTTACAAGCTAAGTCCCTCCCATGGGACGTTTCCCCTCTCGGATAAGTCTTCGGCGCTGCTCCTCGGAAAGAGAGACTGGATCATCCAAGAACACAGTTCCGACTGCAAAATCTCTAATAGGTGAAGGGGAAAGTTCCTCGGAGACTTGACGAATGTTGAGTTCAGGAAGGAGCAATCCCGAGGGGAACTCTGGCAAAGCTTGTACGGCATCTTGGCACAATTTATAGCCTATATGCACTAAGTCACGCATCTCTCCCCGAAGAGATTCACGAAGACTGGATGGACCCACCACCTCCAACACAGCTTGGACTTGGGCCATGACCACCTCTATCGCATGAGAACGAGTTATCCCTAGCAGTTGCTGACTCAAGACGTCTCTTTCCAGCGTAGCCTGTGTTAACTGCTCCTCCGAGGACCGCATATGGCCACGTAACTCCTCAATTCTCCTGTCTAAGCTCAAGACACGTGTCTTTTCAAGTGATAATTGGCGTTCCAATTCCCACGCCTTATCCTTCTCGGATTGTAACATATGAATATGAGTATCCTGAGAAGACTCATGAACTTCCTTCAAATGGGCTATCTCCACTTGAGCTTCTAAGAGACCTCGCTCTAACTCATCCCGACGACGGTATACTAAACCCGGATCTGAGGAAGAACTCCCGTAAGACCCGAGGGCGTCCAACACCATATAAATCTGCTCAAAAAACGAATGGCATCAGATCAGAAGACAGGTTAGTATTAAATAAAATGAATAGATACCTCACACAGGTCTTTGCAGGCTAAATCTTGGAGAACGGGTACCGAAAGGGTTTTTATCAGTTCACAATCTGTTACGTTTAATAACCCACTAAGAAAGTTTCGGCAAAATCCCACTGCTGATCCGAGAGGAGAAACATCCTGATTACCCTCGGGGGGAAGAGTTCTCCCGAGGGAAGGGTGCTCCTCGGGCGGTGGTGCGGGAATACGACCAGGGATATCTTGCTGGGGCTGCATATCCTCTGCACTAGAAGAGTGAAGATACTCCTCTAACACATTTACTACGGTAGAATTGTGAGGAATGGGCTGTGATACTATGGGACTCATGTGACAATCCGTTTGAGAAAGAGTTGCTATCAGATCCGACGATCCAGAAGGAATTATATAACTGACTGGGGGGGCTGCAACGGGCTCCTCCTCCTCCGAGGAGATTTCCACCATTGCCTCACTTATGAGAGGAGGAGAATCGCCAACCTTCGTCATCCCAGGAATACCATGCAATGCCCTCCCCAGGAAAACGTCGTTAGAAGAGCCGAGAGAAAAAGCTCCCATCTCCGCTCCTACAAAAGATGTCAGTAAGAAAATGATCCGAGGACACCAATAAAGTTTATAAACTAAAGAATGGTTATTAGAACTTACGAAAGTGAAAATTACTGTGAAGAGGACGAGAAGCAGGAGTGCATCCTTCTACTCTCTCTTGTAAACCTGCCAAAATCAGAGCCTCGGGGAAATCCAACAGCCCAGATATATCATAAGAACCAGAGAAAAGTCCCGAGTGAAGCAATATCTCCCTCACTTGTCCTCGTGTTTCGGTGTTGGGTGCGATATATCCCAAACCCCATCGGATGGGTACACCCCACGATCTGGCTGACTGACCTCTCGGACGGATAAAGAAAAATCTCCGCCTCCAATCCCCTCTACTAGAGTGGGAACTGGATACACGAGTGAAGATATTTTCCTTGTCCCGATAGGTCAAGCTAAAAAAGGGAGTCCCCTCTGAGCAAGGTTGAAGGGTAAATATTGTCCCCACCCGATAAGGGGACATCGGAAGGTTTAAAAGCTCACTACGAAGGACATATCCCACCAAATGACTATAGGAACTTGGTGTTAACTGACTCGGACACACCTGCCAATACCGAAAGAGTATTTGGAAAAAGGGATGGAAAAAGGTACGTAAACCACAACGCATCTGTTCGGTATAAACGGTCATATAACCTGAAGGGGGTGCGTAAGCCCTTTGGCCCGAGGAAGGCACTATTATATCATAATCTTCGAACTCCAAGTTATAACCATTAAAAAGAGATCTTACCGAGTTCTCACATTCTGCACTCATTGTGGATCCTACACGTCCTCTGCCTATCAATCTTGATGGATTAAGAGGAAGTAAATCGAATTCTGAAGACTCATCCGCCAAAGGATATGGCTCCCTACTCATGAATATCTCCCTGATATGATTGACTCTACGTGAATTTGTAGATGGAGTCCTACGAACCACTCCAAGAGAGGAACTAGCACTAAGTGTCGTTTGATTCTCGGATGGATTGCCCCTCGGAGGAACCCTTGATGATCCAGAAGGACCCCGAGCGGTATCCTGAGAAGAACCGCCAGATGAAGTCGAGCCAAATCTTCTATAATAAGGAGGCATCATCGTATCAAGTAAGTATTATCTTTGTACTTGCACTTATAAAAGAAAATCAAAGACTAATAAGGATTAGGAGATAAGTGCATAATTGATAAGGACCTACGTGCATATATACTCTTTATATTAGAGTTAAAAGTAGAAGTTTAAACTCTTAGTACGTTAACTAAGGGACACGTGTTGGAAAACTTTTTGATTAAGGAGGACACGTATCCTATTTAACCATGCAAAGTAACACCTCCTACTTAGGAAGTTTACTTAGTCAGCAACTTTTTGAGAATTATCATTATCCATCTTAATTAAACAGTGGAGATAAGATATAGAATAGGAAGATTGAACAAAAATATTTATTTAAAACGGATAGCCCTCGGAAGGAACAATAAGTACAAAGAGCGTTTATTTTCAAAGTAAAAATTACAAAAAGCTAGACTAAGCTCCCGTGGAAGGAGGGAGAGAAGAAGTTGTCTCTTCTGCGGAAGTACCCAATGGAGCAAGACGAGAGATTGGAGAAAATACCCCCCCAGAACCGCTAGCCCTTGGACTCGGACTCGTGGCGGAGCGCATTGGAGATGGTGTCGGAGAATCCCGAGAGGATAGCAAACCCCCAAACCTCCCCACGAAATAATGGCAGTCATCGGGAGTTGGCTTCTTTAATTTCCGAAGATCGAAAGACTTGGAGAAGTTAACATCCGACCTTATCAAAGATTTTGCCACCTTTGCACACTCCAAATAACCCCACAAAAGATGGCCCATCAAGAGCTCATGAGAAGGCTCCTCGGATGCTACTGATTGCTGCCGTGAGATCTCTCGCTGAGCAAACTGAACAGCTGCATCCACCTTAGCCTGCACGTCCTCGGGAGAAAGAAAATTTGTCAACTTCCCCTCGGCTGACTCTGCCCTATCAGTAACTTGGCCCAAAGTCTCTTGGAGAACTCTCTCTCTCTCATTCCCATCCGCCACCGCCTTCTCGAGAGCTGCAATACGAGCGGTAAAGACCTCCTCGGAGTCTTTTCTTTCCTTCTCCATCTTCTTGCAAGCGGATTCAGCAGCACTTAAACTACCTTGTAAATTTGCCCTCGACTTCTCTGATTCATTGAGAGCAAACTCGTAGTCGGAAATTTTTGTTTGAAGAAGGTCCTCCCTAGTTTGACTCTCTTTATCCCGGAATAAGAGAGGTGCCAATTGCGCCCGGAGTGCTTCTAAGTCCTCTACATCTTTCCGACCGCGCTCTTCAACGGCAGTAACTGCCTCTCGAGTCTTTCCAATCTACAGAAAAGTCAACAATAAAAAATTTAACAGAGATGCATTGTGTAATTTCAGAAGACTAAGGCAGAGGAGCTTACCATAAGCCCCAACCAGTTAAGACTGGTGTACAAAAATTGATACCCCTCGGCGGGTGCTGAACTGGAGGAGGCGAAAAATCGGAGGATATCTTGATAGGCCTCCCCCACTGAACGAGATGAAAATTCCCCCCCGGATCCGCTGGGAGGAATAGGTTCCTGAAATGTATGACCCCTCGGAGACAAGGTCACCGGGACATGTCCCCTCGGAGGAGTCGTATCCTTTACCGGAGTCGTCACTTCGGAATTTGTAAAAATGGCCCGTGAACCACCTACTGTTGTGGAGGGGCTGGTCTTTCCTAATAGTGATTGCAGAATTCCTTCCTTCAAATCTCGGTCCTCTGAAGAAGGATCAAACTCCCCTTGGGTGTCTTCCGAGTCCCCTCGTAAATCTTCTTGCTCGGGAATGCTAAATTGGGCCAGAAAATCCTCCTCTGCAACAGATACGAACTGTCAGTGATTAAAAGAATGAAACTAGAAAAAATTATGGAAAAAAGGTAAATGACGAATACTCACCATATAATGAAGACTCTTCTACCATCGGAGCTTTCCCTTTATCCATAGCCACTACATCAAAAGAAAAGGTGTCAACACATAATCAAATATTGCAGATAAAGATATGAAAATCTCATTAAAAACTCGTGAAAACTTACCCCGAGGAGCAGATTCAGGAACTGTCGGAAGCCTAGGAGAAGGATCCTCAGAAGACAGGTCTATTACTTCAGTATCCTTCCGAGCAGATTCATCCTCCGCACCACTCGGAAAGATACCCTCCTCGGAACCTCTCGGAGATATTCCCATATTAGATTCGGAAGCAGGAATATTCCCTGACTCCGATTTGGAAACGGGCACTAAAGCCAAATCCCAAGGTGCAACTTGACGTAGGGGAACCGCGCTCCTAACGATCCCCATCGCATCCATGCATAGAAGAGAATGGTCTTCGTGGAATCCACTCTTCTCTGAATCCATATGCATACTCTCGGGAGCATTAACCTCCTCCTCCTCGTGATCTCCCTCCTCTGGTATCTCCGAGACACCACTAGGAGTAGGCTCCCTCGGACTCGACTGCAGATAGTAATTCGCCATGACATCCCCTGTATCATCCCATCAATAACGTGTATAAGTACAATTTACCACTATGCTCGGAAAGAGAATAAAAGGATAAAAGAGCGAATAAAGAGACTTACGAAAGAGACTCCTCGCAACGGGAGACAGGGACAAGGGCCTCTCCACGGCGGCATCAGTGAAAACTACATGATGAAGCCCAGAGGTCTCATATAACATCGTGAAATCCTCCGACTCCATCAATTTGTGCTGAGAAATTATAGGAGATAGCACTGCCTCCTGATCCAGAGCATGCACGGGAGTAGTACCCTCTCGCCAATCAAAGGGCACATCCCACTCGCCGTTGACAGGGCCCACGAAGAAGTACCTGTTCTTCCAGACGCTATGTGAGGTAATAGCAGCCCCCAAGATTCTCTTCGTGGAATCCCCCGAGTTGTCCCGATGACGAACGTTATAGAAAGGATACCCCCCGGGTGATACCGCCACGTCAAAGATTGAAAGAAAGTGCTCCACCGAACACTCTAGCCCATTCACGTGGCACCAAAATACATAAATACAGATAGCAGCAAATCCATTTGGTACCATCTGACTTGGGCTAATATTACAAGCTTTAAAGAGCGCACAGAAAAAAGGGGACATAAACGAGCGCCACCCATACTTCACCTGAGCAAAGAATACTGTCAACATACCCGGAGGAGGATAGCACGCCCTCTCATCCTTCGTCGGGATTCGGAAGACCATGTTCTTCTGAAGGACTCCGGTTGAGGTCAACAGATCTGCTACCTGCTTACGAGTAGCAATATTCTTCGTTTTTTCCACCTTAGCGAAAGTTCGAAGAGGCGGTTCCTTTGATTTGGGAACCCTAGCTTTTTTCGAGGAAGTGGCGCCGCCCTCAGCAGCAGCAGCAATTTCTCCCTTACGCTTGCGAGTAATCACTCCCATTGGAATACCTCTCACACTCGTAGAAGAATTAATCGGAGCAGTGACTTCCGAGGAGATAGCGGCGGCAATAGAGTCAGTGTTGGCGGAAGAAGCCATGGATACAATAAAAGAGGAATGTTTTTGAAAGAGAGAAGAGGAACGGGTAAGTCTGCTAGGAATTTGAATTGCAAAAGATGAAGAATAAAGATCAAGGAAAGAGATTTCTTTTTTGCTCTGAGAGGAGATGACCACAAAGACGGATTGAGTGAATGAAGAAAAAAGAAGCAACAGTGTCCTATTTATAACCGAAGGTGACAACGGTCAAGAATTTTGAAAACGTGGAACTTATTTAAAGCTCCACGTAACCGCCACCTGATTGTGCCACGCCGTCCCCATTCTGACCGTTGCCAACGGTCAGATAGTTCAAATCTCCAAGCTGGTCAACAACAGTCCGCCACCTGCGCCCCGAGATCTCCGCGTGCTTAATAACGATACCCTAAGGGTATTCAGGTAAAATCCTTATAAATTCTAAATATATATACGTATTGGATAAATATCAAAAAAGAAAAAAATAAATATAGGGACACTAAGTCAAAAATAACCCCTCACCTCACTTAGGACGATGATTTAAAATTCCGCTTGTCTCTACGAGGACAATCGAAATTTGGGGGGGCTAGTGTTAACCCTAAAAAATAAAATAGAGGAGATCACTCCTACTCGGGAAAAATAATATATGGACAATACTATTGTCACGAGTACGTCCAATGAGATGTACCTATAAAGAAAACCCCTCGGAGGATATATGGACAATACTATTGTCACGAGTACATCCAATGAGATGTACCTATAAAGAAAACCCCTCGGAGGATATATGGACAATACTATTGTCACGAGTACATCCAATGAGATGTACCTATAAAGAAAACCCCTCGGAGAATTGCCCTACCTCTCGGTCACTGACCCGAAAAGGTTTATAAAAGCATCCGAGGAGAAACGCAAGCGTCCCTTGGAAAGTCAAACGGTGAATGAAAAACAGATATCAACACGGCATCGGAAAAAGAGCAAACCCCGATGGACCCGTATGACTCCGATATCCACCAAATGCGCCAAGAGGGACCAAGAGGGACCCCGAGTCCTATGAACTTACAAGAAAACTTCCTTGCTGAACACTCCTCGGAAAAAGCAACACTCGGACTTATCCGAGAACACAATTTTGGAAGAAGTCAATACAGGAACACCCAGTGAATACAGTCCGAGCACTCTGGTGAAGAAGTTTCACTCTCAGTAAAGCAAAAACAGCCCTCGGACACAAGATCACAGTCCTCGGAAGTCATACCAAGTCCTCGGAGACCATGTTTCCACTCTCAGAGATCACTCCTGACTGTTGAAGAAAATACCCGAATCAAGAAGGAAAAACAAAAGCCCTCGGAAGAATAGCTCTATCAAAAACAGTCTACATCAGAAGCCCTCGGAGATATCAGAAGACACAAAAGCTAATCTAGTCAGCACTTAGTAGATAAACGATAAACATTATCCTAATTTTTACACCTGTATCAAGGTAACAACAACACCTGTCCTTATCAAAACACATGCACAGTGACACCTACCCCTACCAAAGTCTATATAAAGGGAGGTGATCAGTAGAATAAAGGGGAAGAAAAGCTGAAACAATTAAGCTTACTTACTACAATCTATCACTCAAATACATAAGATAAAAAGAGGAGGAAATGTTCAGTGAATAAAGGAGGGGAATATTCTTGCAATTAATCTCAGTGTGTCCATCTAGCGTTGCCTTTGAATCACGGACAGGACGTTTCGACCCAAATAAATATCTTCCGTTAAATAGGGAATAATTCCAAACCTGTTAACATTAGAGAAAGAAAAAGAATTCAGATGAAGGAATCTTATAGAACAAGTAGACTGTTTTATAGTATTGTCTCCATTATTAGCTTTTGTATATATATGTATTGTAGTTGCATTGTAATTCATTGAATCAACTGTTCCATTCATCAATACACAGAGCTTTTGTAAGCTTCACAAAGTGATGGCTCTTTTTATCTTGGTTCAATATTTTCTATAACTATTTTCTCCTCTTTAAGCTGTAAAACTCTTGTTTCCGTAGTCATAATGTTATGATACAAACAATTTGTAGTCTTTCTGTCAAGTAGTACTGTACCATGAACATTGATAATAAATAATAAAAATAGCGGGTAACACAATCTGCTCAACTATAGGAATTAAACATTATAATTAGTTTATAATTAGTTGCAATCAAAGTTAACATCATGAAGATATCAAAGAAGATCTTATGTTTAATTTCTTAAGGCTTAAAATTATCATGTATAAACAATACACTTGTTCCGGAAAGTCAATACAAGGTGATGAACCTCATAAATATGAACAGAGAAAGAAAAAAAGATTTTTTCTCCTCGATTGAAGATTATAAGTTTACACGCCAATAATAGTTTTGCCAGCAAAACTAGAACTAGAAAACCAGAAATTCAAACATAAGTTGTTCCGCAGTTTTTTTTTCTTTTCTCCTCTTTGTTGATGATTTGATTTGATTTGATTTTCATTGTTTCAGTTTTGAATTTACGTAACATAATGATAAAATACTTGTTTGATTGCCTTAAAGAATTGAAGGAGAAAATCTCGGGACATTTTTGGAAAATGGAATCTTATGAGAAAATCAAAAGAAAATGAAAGAAATTAAATAGACTAATTATCTAATTCCCAAATCTTTTAATTGGACACATGTCATTCATCTACATAATGTAGGAGAAGATGTAATTTGTAGTGTAGGAGGTGATCCGGCTCCATTAATTACATCGGAGGAAAAGTGATGTGATTAAGATAGTAGAGGGGATAAACGATTCAATTAATAGTTATGTAGTAAGTGAAAAACAAGTCATAATTTATGGTACAAGATGATATTTTCCAGTTATATAATTAACTATCACCTTAATTAGTGCTTTGTATTGGAAGGATTATGTATTATACTTAATTATCTTGTCTAATATTATGTAATAATTAATTATAATTGAGAATAATTTTATGGGTGGGGATATTACCAAAACGATTGTTGGAGCCAAACTTTTAGTATTTCTAATTTACACCATTCAATAATGGGATAGATGTTCAAATCCCTTGAATATTATAATTAAGTATCTATTTTGTTACTTAATTATCATCCCTTAATTATAGCAACTAAATCTTTATTTAACTAATCCAGAATTGAATTGTTATTAATATTTTGGCGGTGTTTGCAAATTCTTGTGTAAAAGTAGAAGTTCATAATTTTAATTTAACTTAAATTTAAAAGTTGAGAGTGTTTGCAAGATAATCTTGAATTTGAAATGATCTAATTATTTTATTTAAAAATACCCCCCCCCCCCCCCCATAAGCGAGAAGCACCCACACACCAATTTTAGGTGGTGTTTGCAAACTCTTAAAAAAGTTATAATCAGCTTATTATTTGAAAAAATGATTTTGGGATATTTGGAAGTCTTGCTTTTTTTGTTACAAAACTTTTTTTAAGCTAAAAAAGCTCACAATCTTCAATCTGGTGTGGGGGTGCTTTTGGCTTATGAATTTCTACTTTTTTACTAGAGTTTGCAAACACCACCTTAAAATTTTGGGGTTTTTTAGCTTAAAAAAAGCCCCGTAGCCAAATAAGCTAGATTTGCAAACACCCCAAAATCACTTTTTCAAATAAAAGGGTGATTATAGCTTTTTTTAAGAGTTTGCAAACACCACCTTTAAGACGCAAAGAAAATAAGTCAACCAATATATTTTCAAAAAATATACGGTTGCATTGAAAGAACACTTTTTTCTTATGTTAAATTTCAAGGTATATATACAAATTTAGTATTGCATGACCATATTAACATATGAGCCACTAAATAATTAAAAGCGGGGACATCCGTAGATACCTTTGTGTTAATATATGTTGTTTAATATATAGAAATGTCAATTAGATTGTCAATTATTATATACATCCGCTGTATGTAGAACCGATGATTGAGATTAAAAGGAGATCCCTGAATTGTAGGAATTAACTACCCAACACCCCATCCCCACCTTGTATTGATAGTGGATGCACATACAGCGGCTGCACCAAATAATCTCTCACAGCCTAGCTAGCTAACTTAGTAAATTTCTTCAAATTTATTTTCTACTAACACTGATTCTCAATTTTTTCTTGCTTCAAAATCCAAATTTCAAAGTCATATTACAAAGTATGTAACAAAAAGATATATATATATATAATAAATATATATATAATAATAATAAACATATATATATATATATATATATATAAATAATAATAATAAACATATATTTAATAATAATAAACATTTTAACAATATATAAAAATAAAAATAAAAACAACAAAAAAATACAATTAAAAAATAGTGCGAATTAAATTTTTTTCCCTTTTATAATAGGCTAAAGTTGCCTTTTGCCCTTTATCGTTGCGGACTTCACTTTTATCCTCTAACTCCTATTTTTTGATCAAAAATACCTACTGGGCTTTTTCACAGGCCCGGTCCTATTTTTTGACCAAAAATACATTTTTTATTTAAATATTTTTTATTTTTTAATAATAAAAAATAAAAAATATTTGTTCTAATTAAATTCAGTTTTGAATTTTTTTTAATATAGTATACTTAAGTTTAATTTAATTTTACAAAAAGGGATACTTAAGAAAAATCTTTATATATTTTTTTAAAAAATAACAAAATATGGTTAAAAATCACTTCGCGTCCCCGAATTAGCTCATTTCCTCACTTTGCACCCCCCAAAAAGATAAATACACTTTTCACATGTTCAATTTTATTCTTTTCAATCCTAAATCATGATTAATTATATTATAATTATTTAAATTATTAAAACTAATCTTATAAATTCATAAATATTTCTTAAACAAGTTATTTTAACTAAATATTTTTTATCTAAAGAAATTGTACAACTTATTTATTTAATCAAGCTTTTAGTTTTTTTATAACCTAAACAATTAAAATTTGCCATCTTCTTCTCCAACCCACCACCACCACCACCATAACACCCAAATTCGTTACCCCCCTCCACATACACCCAAACCCACAACCCTATGGCAGGCTGACAGCTCTCCTCACAATCTTCTGGTAACAGTCATGTTCAAAACTGATTCTAACACCTGGAAAACTGATTTCTGCACCAACGGCTGCGGCGTAGGAGGATGTATCGGCGTGGGCGAGTGATTATAAATCTATTGAGGTGTTTCGAGCTTCGGTGAGGATAGGGTGGTGTGGTTGAGTGGTGGTGGAGACGTGGAGTGGTGTTACATCTTTAGTAGCTAGCTCATTTTTTTTGTTTTTTTTAGAGGGAGATATGAAGTAGTGTTAGAGTATTGGTGGTCGTGGGTTTGGGTGCATGTGGAGAGGGTGCATACTTTGGTGTTATGGTGGTGGACTGGTGGTGTTGGTGGTGGTAGATTTGGGTTGGAGAAGAAGAATCTTACTTTTTTTAAAAGTTATATAAAAAGAAGTTTGATTTAATAAATGAGTTGTTGATTTTCTCTAGATAAAATTTTTTTTAGTTAAAATAACTTGTTTAAGAAATATTTGTGAATTTATAAGATAAGTTTTAATAATTTAAATAATTATAATATAATTAATCATGATTTAGGAATGAAAAGAATAAAATTGAACATATGAAAAGTGTATTTATCTTGTTTGGGGGTGCAAAGTGAGAAAATGAGCTAATTCGGGGGTGCGAAGTGATTTTTAACTATATTTTTTTGTTATTTTTTTAAAAAAATATATAAAGATTTTTCTTAATTATCACTTATTGTAAAATTAAATTAAATTTAAGTATACTAAATTAAATTAACTTATAGCAACTTTGACACACGCAGAGACCGCGTGTAAATTATTTGAACTTTTAACGAAATTTGAATCGTAACACATGATTATTATATTGTATATAATTTAGTCTTTTTGTTAATTCATATATGTCTGCCTAATAGTCTGCGTGAATTAATGCAAAATAGGTGAGAGTTATGTAGAATTATCAAACGCAGAATTTGTTTATTCATACTATCACTTTTAAAAAATATGTACTTCAATCAATGGTGTCACAATATTAAGTTCTTAAAAGAAAAAAGTCTCTTTACTGAACAACAATTACAGTGATGACCTAGTAATAGTTTTGTATTAAAAAATTATGTCATGCGCTACCACAATAAAGAAGACACAATAGATAATAGAAAATAAGAAACAATAAAATGTTGGAACCAAAAACTCTTGTATAATTATCTCACTTTTTCATCCATTTCACTATCGCATGCGTCCAACATATTTATGAATATTAGGATTTGTGAATCATCAAAAAAGTCGCATTATCCTAAAAATTCAAGAACCTTCGACACAATCCAAGAAGCATGCTTTGCGTGATTAATGTTACGTGAAAAATCATATGAAAACCTCCTGCCATGAAAGATAATTATATCATGCATAATTTTTTTTCATTCAAATAAACACGTAAAAGCTCCATAGATCAGTATGCTGTAACACATATAGCACATACTGCTATAACTTTCGGTAAGCATTATTGGCATTGTAGCAAATGAAAACTATACGTATGGAAACTGAGCTAGCTATATGAAATATAAAGCTACAAAATGTGCCAAAACAAAATGCAAAATTCATTCAAATGAGTCAAGGGGGCTCATCTAGGAAAAATGAAATAATAAAAGTACAAAAATAACAAAAGAAAACATAAAGTTAATTAAAGTAAAAAAATAGTGTAATTGTAACCGCCATTTTTTCATCCTAAACAATGCCCAGAGCACATTTCCAATTGATCACACTCACACACACATGTATTGTGTAAATATGGGATATCATTTGAAATTCTAGAATGATTTATTGCGCTTCTCCAAGACTTGGAGAAACACAACCTTTTCCGACAAAAACTAATACAACAGATAAAGATTATAATCAGAAAAGCTTTAGTTTAACTTACAAAACTCACTAATGTGTTCTTATCTTCATTCTTAGCCTGAAAAGATAAGAGAATTATAATTAGTACGCAAATAAAAGAAAGAACTGAAAAATAATAATATACTTTACATTACTTAGTTTTGTGACCAGGAAAAGATAAGATTACAAAATAGATCCTAACAATTATTATCTTACGTCTTAGTTACTAATGCGATCTTACTCGTACGAAATATTACCAAATCACCAAATTAATCGTTCATAATTAGCCTGGAAGATAGGAGAAAAAACATAATTAGTTCACGTACTAAAAGAAAGAGATTGTAACTTTAAAAATAAGATTACATATTACACGATAATTAACTGATGGCAAAAATGATGATACTTAACGGAAAAATATCTTGTAATCCGAGCAACTCTAAATAGATAAGGTTGAAGTACACTCCCTTTATATTAGAACTTGAAATCATGTATGTTCATATGAATAAAAATCTTACCGATAAATTTGGTCAAATAAGAAAAAAAGAAGCATGAGACTGAAAAGAACTTACAATGAGACCGTAGCCCATGCATTTTGCCATCCTCACTCATCTTCCCGAGATATTGATAATGAATTCAGTAACAAACAGCAAATTAGAAATAAAAATAAAAATAACAACATTAACGGCATATACACACAATAATGAAACTTAAGGTTTAAAGTAATGTATCATTCATTATCTTGTAGTCATCAACACCACGTATACACACGAAGACTTCTCTAAATAATAATTTACACAATTCATCAAGGATTTTTTTTTTTTGAAACTGCCTATAATACCACATACAGAATGCTGCAACCGAAAGTAAATGAGGAAAACAAATGATGAAGGGTAGGAAAATATATGTACCTTATCTTTCCCTAGAAAATAGGAATTTGATTTTGAAAAGTAATCCAAAGAGATGGGCAACGTGTTGGAATGGCAGTTGAGAAAATCCAATGACTCTTGTGCCCCTTTTTCATGTTTTGTGAAGGAATAAGATAGGGGTATTTTAAGAAACTCAAAAGTTGGTATCATAACCACCACTTTGTGAGTGTGAGAGGTCTTCTCTTAGATAATAGTAAGATAAACCTGTTAAATTGAGTGTTCATACGATCCAGAGAGGTAAGGGTGTGGGGCGGTGGAGTATGTTGTTAAAGCATATGCATATAATTAAAAGTTAGAAGTTAATTAGAACTCTGGTTTAGAGGGGCTACAGGTTTTTCTTGAAGTAATAACATCTTGTTTTCAAAAAAAAAAAATATTAGAACCTATTGACGAATTACATAATTTAATAACCCACTTTGATTGGATTTCGAATATGGCTCATTGGGGGAATTTTGACTTTGTAGCCCTTTATAGTAATCACGTTTCAAAATTAGTCATTTATAGTACCTCGAGACGTTTTTGGTCCTCTAAAGTAACCACCATTTCATTTTTGGTCTTCTATAGTGTTCTATTTGGTCATTTTTGCTGTGAAATTACAAAGTTACCCTTATTTTTTGGCATTTGACTTGCACATGATTTCTAATTTCAATTTTTTTCTTTAATTTTGGTACAAATCTTTGAATTATTATACGTACACCCCCACAATTTTATAATAACTATTTTTTTGATAGTTATGTAATAATCATGTTTAACATATTAAAAAGATAAGCCTAAACATTTATTATTGTGTCATTCTTTTTAGTTATACAAAATGTGTACATTATACAAAATGTGTACATTAGCAACTTATAAATATTAATATTTTCCTCAATTCAAAATATCATTCATGTTTATCTATGTAAATTGTGAAATTTTATTCGCAAGTTTCATTTAATTAAGCGTAATTCCTAAATAAATCACATTTATTTTTGTTTTTAATGATCATCAGCTTAACCTAGCATTTTTTGGGGGGGGGGGGGGGGGGGGTGAAATAACAACTTGAAAAATTACACTTTATTTAAAATTACAAGTATATAATAATAAAATTTATTATGTGTTTAAATTGTGAAGTATATTTGCCATTCTTTTTTAGTTTTTAGATTATATTAATGTTAATTTTTTACCTTCAAAATTAATAAAAATATTTTAGGATACAACTGTTAATACAAATAATAAGTAATAAAACTATAAAATTTCACAGTTGAAGAAAATATATTGTTTTAATTATTTCAGGATTTTCCTTTTATTAATTTTTTGGAGGTAAAATTATTCTCATTATTATTATTATTAGTGTGTTGTTAATGTGCAAATTTTGTACAACTAAAAAAGAATTGAAACAATAATGAATTTTTAGGGCTTATGTTTTAAGAAATTAAATATTATTATTACAAAATTATGAAAAATGGCTATTATATTATGGGGGTGTAAATATAACAACTGAAAAGATTTAATTGTAAATTGATGGAGAAAAATTGAATTGGAGGTCATGTGCACATCACATGATAAAATTAAGGGGAAATAGTAATTTTACTGCAAAAGGACAAAAAATGAAACAAGGTACATAAATGACTAATTTTGAAAGTTGGTTACTATAAAGGATCAACTTTGCAAAATTTCCGCTAATTGGTTCTTAACACTTTGAACAAAATCGTGTTATTAAAACCGGAATCACGTGCGATAGTATTAGATTTATTTGTGTAGGGTTTACTATATTTTTCTTTATGCTTGTGAATTATTGTCCATGCACAGCACGGCAAGTGCATTATAACGACAACACAATATAATGACCCCAACACATATCATTTTCGTTCTAAGTCCTAACATGGTCCCAATGTACCACAATTCGCATGTGAATTTTTGGTTTCCATAATTCCAAATCTGGACTTGTTGAAAGTTCAGTGACAATTCACCTAAATTTCCCATTGACATTTGCGTCGTCTTTGTAGCCATATATATAATAACACGAGGAAATATAAAAAATTATTTTCATTACTTTATTATGTCTAATTTTATGAATATTTTGTTTTATCTATTTTGTTATATATATATACTTGGCATTTAATTACTAGTTAACTTTTGCACGTGTTATAATTAGGCCATTAACAGTAAATGAAAGATTTTGGGTAATTTGTACCTGCACACACAAAATTACCTTTTCTTGGCAATTTGCACACTCAAATTACACAATGGACACTTTGCATCATACGTAATAGCATTTTTGTGACTCTTTGTGTAATTTTTTTTACTGATAAAATTGATTATTCACATTTTTTTCCTTCTAAAAATACTTTTGTCTTCTACATTTTCATTATTACCAAAATAAACTCATCAAAAGATTGGTGTTTAATATAAAATATTATGACATGGAACTTCACAGCCGCGTGTCGCAATAACATGCATATCTCTTATCTTTATCTATCTCCAGCCGCGTGACGACTCTTTTATCGAGAATTTACTTAAAAATACTACTTTTCCTCACAAACTTTTATTTATAAAAAAAAGTCGTAATCTACTCAAAAATCAAGAAATGTAGAAAGGACATGGATACATTTTCTTTCAGATACACTCTTCATATACACTATAATATCATTTTGTGTGACACCAATAATATTCTCCAAATATATGAGAGCTAAACATGTCCAACAATTTAATCATATATAATTCATAGCATAATGAAATATAGTCAAGTTTGCCAGTACTCTTGGCACTTTCTTTTGTCATGTACTGAGAAAAGATAAGGCTGCACAGATCGATGATGGAACTATAAAAGAATCCAGATCATGTTCATTGCACACTACCACACAAAATAAGATCAAAATTACTACAGCATTATGGGCGTGTTGTGTTGTGTTTTCTGATGCAGTACTCACCTCGGGATTGAGTCCCACTTGCACTTCACGAGTCAAACACCATATCTAATTATAATCATAATAAAATCACCTTTTTTGATGATTTTGCAAATACACAGGAAAAAACCTTTCAAGCCCATATCAGCATATCTATAATACTCACGCCAAAATCTTTTTTTTTTCCTCTCAAAGGAATCCATCCCCATGCTTAGTTAGCTTTGTTACATTTCTCATTGCATATAAATATTTTTAATTTTCTTCTAAATATTTGCATGCTAGTGAAGAGGCATGCTTTACTTAAAGAATGTCCTCGCTCAACCCAATTTAATGAAAAGAAATGACATTCTCTTCATGCTACTAGTCTTTTCTTTCTAATTTTTTTTTTCATATAGTTATACAAAATGTTTCAACGGCATTAATTAAATGTCAGAATGAAAATGTGACTTTTGATGCTGCACGACTTATTAGAGCTTGAAATAGACTTGGGAATCACCATCCTAGAATGTGTTGATTTCCTTTTAGAACTAGCCATAATATCATGCAATCAACATAGAAAAAAGCGCAAGAAAATACATTTATGACTGGTCCAAGCATTAAATCCAAAATGCTAACGAAAATAGTAACACATGTTAGCTAGTATTTCAAGAATTAGCAATCATAGCTAGATTCCATAATTACTTCAAATTACAAGTAATTAATGCACCTAAGAACAAAAAGTCACTAGCCACAAAAATTGTCCCTTGTCAAAACTTAGCTAGAGCTTTCAAAAACATATGAAGATAAAAAAAAAAAAAAAAAAAAAGAATCCCTTTTTAAAGGAGCCAGCTAGCTAGCTAACCTTGCCATGACTTGTGGGATTGGTTCTGATCATGCTCATGTTCATTATAATTACAATCATTTTGTTTGATCATGCTCATGATATCACTTTGTGACAACAATGGCCTTAATCCCAAAAAATCCCTTGTCATTCCATCACTTCCATTACCACCACCACCAACACTGCTAAACTGGCCAATGGTTGTACCAAAACTCTCATCAAAGGTTGACCCATCAAATCTTGTTGTACTACTTGTAATAAGAGGATCATGATCATGATGTGAATTGTTCATCATCATCATGTCATGAAACAAAGGGCCATCAGAGTTGTTGTTGTTGCTAATCTCACCACATGCCTCTGCATTACCCTCTGTCACAGTCACAGCTGCAGCAGCTTTATTTATGACCACTAAGCTGTTGATAAACTCATCACGTGATGCCAAGTTCAGACCAAAGCTAGGCACGTGACATTGGTGGGGTCCATAGGGGGAAGTACTAATAAACATACTACCAGCACTTGATGATGCAGATTGTGTGCTGCTCTTTGCACCCATCTGTGCTGCTTTCTGCAGCAATGCAGTAGCTGATATGATGTGTGGGTGGTGTGTGGGTGGGGTAGGGTATGTGGGGCCCACTTGGCTAGGGTTAGGGTTTTCTTGAAAATCTGTGGTGGTGGTGGATGGGCCAATGGTTGGTGGACACATCAGCCAGGGTGGGATTGTGGTGGTGTTGTTGGTGAAATGTTGTTGTGGCTCTTTCTTGATGGGAAATGTGAAGGCTTGTTGTTGTTGTGAATTAGTGAAATGGGATTGTACTTGTTGGAGGCTCATTATGTGACTATTGTGATGTGATAATGTTGCTTGTAATGAAGTGATGTTGTTAGGATCCTTAACATTGTTTGTTGATGATGATCTTGCACTTTCTTCTGCTAGTGCATCACAAAAGGCCCTGTGTGTAATAAAACTATCCCTCCTGAAAAAACCAACAAGAAACAGAAGAGAAATATTAAAGAAACTAAAATCAAGAAATTAACACACACACACACACACACACATATAGAGGAAAGAGTCGTCACAAGCTACTGATTATTATACTCCAAATATTCCTGATTAGCTAACATCATTTAAAATTTGTTAGGCACACATTTTCTTCTTTTCTTTATAATAAGTGGGAGTTCATTAGACAGTGATATACATACAATTAGTTTAAGCATTGGAAATAATTAACAAAAGAAAATGTGTTCATCAAGCTTGTAATTTTGAAATCTTTACATAATAATTATTTAGACCAAAAAATGAGACCACAGATTCAAGAAATTGCTTTTAACAAAATAAGTAGTACTATTGAGTTCAACACAAAAATCTCTCTCTCTCTCTATATATATATATCAATTAATGTGTGATTAAAAAATATTAATTACCTAGAGAAAATGGTTCCACAATCACATCTATACTCCCTAGTCCCACAAATCTTGGAATGCGCCTTCCAATCGCATTGAACCGCATACTGCCTCGAACATTTGTCGCATTTCCACTTCTTTTCGCCATGTTTTCGACTAAAATGCTTCTTAATCCCCGTTAAGTCGCCTAACGCCCTCGACGGATCGTGGTGCACGCAGCTCGCTTCCGGGCACACATACACTTTCTTTATAACTTCCTTGCTTGTTCTCTGCTTCAATTTCCACGGCAGATTGTGCCCTCTTCTGTGTAGCTGCAGATTCTGGTCCCTTTGAAACCCTTTGTTGCAAATCTCACATACAAATCTGTTTGTTGCCATTAGAGTTGTTGGTGACAAAGCTATCACTTCTGCATCAGGGTCTGTTACAAAAGTAATCAAAATGGAATCTTTAATAAAAAGAATCAAAATTTATCATTTTTTTTTTGTTTTTACCTGGATTGCCTGGTTGATTTCTTTTTCTTTTGAGTGGATTTGTTTGAGGTTGGTATCTGTTACTTGAAGAAACACTGATTGTTTCATTTGAGGCAGAAGTCAAATTGGACATGTTTTCTTCCATTTTTCACTTCAAAACAGATTTAAGGTAAGGTAAGCTAACATCAGCAATAATTTGAAGGTAAGAGAGAATAGATCTTTAACTCTTTTTTTTTTGGGTAAAAAGACAGAATATTTGAGATCTAAAGACAAAATATACTGACCTAGAAAAAGGTGAAGTGGCCAAAAGTTTGAATCTTGATGATGGCTTCTTTCTTCTCCTCCTTTGGCTTCAACAATGGAGACAAGTTTTTCTTCTTTTTCTTTTTCTTGAAAAAGCAAAA
The DNA here is from genome assembly GCA_948329865.1 of Linaria vulgaris. NCBI lineage: Eukaryota > Viridiplantae > Streptophyta > Magnoliopsida > Lamiales > Plantaginaceae > Linaria > Linaria vulgaris. Next base: position 97,631,953 of record OX415254.1, on the reverse strand, counting down.
AATGTAACTAGCTAGAGAGAGATGATAAGAAGTAACCAAATGAAATGAAACCCTTATGTTTCTTTTCTTACTAAAATCAAGAAAATCCAATAATAAGCATGCATGTAAGAACAAATAAAAAAGACCATATTCTACTTATCAACAACAAACAAAAGGAAAAAGAAAACCATTTTCAACAAAGAAATTTTCTCTCTGTTTTTTCTGTTCTTTTCAAAGAGAGAAAAAGTTGAGTGGATGAGAAAAAAAAACAGAAGTGAAAGAGAAAAGAATCATCTCTCTCTCTCATAGAAATCTACAACCCTACTATACGGCTAACTCTGACGTGCACTTTCTGTTTTTACTTTTGTTTGCTTCTGCTAAAAAAAAAATCTCTATCTTTTTAATTTTTTTTAATATATTAGTCCTGATGTGTGCTTTAACCCTTTATGGTAAAGTTTCAAGAAATGGGGAAAAAATATATGATTTTTTTGATCATGTATACTTTTTGTTACACAGCACACTGGCCACCTTTCCCTTCTATTATAAAGAAACTTAAAAGGTACCACCATTTAAAAAAGCCTACTTTGATTTGTATATGATTTGTTGTGTATACTTTTTTACAGTGTTGATTTATTATATACATGGTCTTGAGATTAGACCCCTTGCAGCTTTCTATAATAGTTACAGGGTGCATGATTGAGTCATTGATTAATTAAGACGAAACCAATGATTAAACGTAATAGTGATTCTTTTTTTGTTCTTTGCACGGTAAATAATCGTACATTATTTTGATCCATGATATTTTTTGTCATGACAAACGAGCTTTTTTTTTATTCGAACTATAAAAACACCAATTTTATGAGTTTTTTGAGATAAAACAAAGTCAAGTAACGCAATAGTTCGTACTTTCTTTTTCTTTTCTGATAGCTAGGAAGCAATATAGTTCTTATTTGGTAGATTGTCATCGTTAATTTTGGGGAGTAGAAAGCAATTTAACTTGGAGCGAGCTAAATTGGACAATTGCGTACTTTGTATCGATAAACAATATGTAGTATTTGTAATATACTTTAATTACTTTTCGTGTATCAATACATTGATTGAACAACAATTAGGAAAAACAATTGTGGCGGCTTGAATAAAGAAACTTTTAAGCAACTAACTAAGTTTAATCGAATTTTCAAATGGGAGGTTAACTAATTAATTAGAGTATGGGTGTGTATATATATATATACACACATAATAAATAAATATAAATTAAAATTGCCGCTTTGTTTTTTTGATCGTGTATTAAAGTGTTCACTTGACCTATATGGTGGTTGATGTTCTTCTATCAAGTTTTGATTATAGAAGGGTAGAGGTTATTGAATGAGGGTTATTGGGTCTTACATGAGTAAAAATGAGCTACTATAAAAATCCAGTTCTATTACATACATAAACTTGTATATATAAAATGATGTGGACTTAGACTTGTGAAACCGAACATCTTTGTCGCTGAAGAAGAAATTTAGAGATCATCCATATATATATATATATATATATATATTATATATAAACATAGACTATAAATCAACATCAATGGCAGTAAAAATATATATGTCGCACCGTATCATAAGTGGAGCAGAAAAATCTAGCACGCCAGTATGATACAAAGGTTTTCATAACTTGAATGGGCAAAGAAAAAATAGGTAAAAAAGAATGATAATTTAAGACATACTTTCAACAGTGCACACCCGTGGTACTTAAAATAATATGACTCACTGTGAAGCCTCAGTTGTCATTTCTAGTAGTTCATGTTACAACCGAGTAATAATATAGTTAATGAAATAGTAAAGATAAATTTAAATATGCTTTAATTTTGTCACTATCCTGTTTTATTCCTCAATATAATGATTTATCAGCTGTTTTGAAATGGGATCTTGCTCAACCCAAGTCGGTGCATATATGCTCCTCCAGCTCATCTCCACTAATACAATATTGAAACCCTTTTCAAGTATAACCTTTTTCTAAGAGCTACAAGTAACTTAAATATGAATTAATTTATTAAAATGCTCCGGTATACACATATGTATACAAAAAAAAAAAACATATACAAGTGGACATACGTACGTTAAAGACCGGTCTTGGATCCGAATAATATAATAATATGCCAAAATAATATATATATATATATATATATATATATATATATATAGACGCCAATATAAAATTATGGTTGTTTTTGTCATGTACTGGGCCGGGCCGGGACATATCTTTCAATAATAATAATAATAAACAGTGTATGTGGTCTAACTTTCAACATTTTTTTTGTGATATAATATCTTTCAACAATTAAATATATGTTATCAATTATAGTAATTATATTATATGAGACAATATTATGCTAAATATAAGTTCCGTATATTATGGTAAATATTATGGTAACACTACAAGAAAAAGGGGTCAATAGGGACCAAAATTAGGTCCCTATTGACCCCTCCCGCGGTCCCTAAAGCTCAATAGCGACCGCACATAGGTCGCTATTGTGCGGTCCCTATTGACCTCGGTCGCTTTCCATCAGGGACCGCAGTTAGGTCCCTGATGAGGGAAATAGCGACCGGAGTATCAGGGACCGCTTTCCGGTCCCTGACACTTTAAAGCATAGCGACCTAACGCCAGTCGCTATTGTGTTTTTGGGTCACTATTTTTTTCAAACAATAGGGACCGTCATTAAGTCCCTAATGTCGCAAAAACAATAGCGACTTGAGAGCGGTCGCTATTATAAATATTAGCGACCTACAGGCGGTCCCTAATTAGACTAATAGCGACGGCAATCAGGTCGCTACAAAATATTCATAGAATCTATGAATATTTTGTAGCGACCTAGTTGCGGTCCCTAATAAGAATAATAGCGACCGCAATCAGGTCGCTACAAAATATTCATAGATTCTATGAATATTGTGTAGCGACCTGACTGCGGTCGCTATTATTCTTGTTAGGGACCGCAACTAGGTCGCTACTAATATTCATAGAACTCTATGAATATTAGTAGCGACCTAGTTTCGGTCCCTAATAACGGAAATAGGGACCGCAGTTAGGTCCCTACTAATATTCAAAGGGTACTCTTTGAATATTAGTAGGGACCTAACCGCGGTCCCTATTACTTTTATTAGGGACCGCAATTAGGTCCCTAATAATATTCATAGAGTTCTATGAATATTATTAGGGACCTAACTGCGGTCCCTAATAGTCTGCGACAAAAATAAAAAAAACAATAATATTTCGGAAATATTCCGAAATATTATTGTTTTTTTTGTTGAAATATGGTTATAATAAGATCAATACAATAAAATAATAAAGAAAAAATTAATATAATGACATTAAAGTATTAAAATGTAAAAAATGAATGAAATATGACTAATAATAGAATATAAAATATGAATAATATAAAAACAAAAAGATGAATGAATAAAAAAACAAGTGAAATAAAAGAAATTGTAGATCCAAAAAAATTGAAAAATAAGAAAAGAATGTGTAGATTCAAAATAATAGAAAAGTAAGAAAAAAAGTGTAGATCCAAAATAATAGAAAAGTAAGAAAAGAAAGTGTAGATCCAAAATAATAACAATGAAATATTGAGTAGGTGATTTGTTTTTTATATTGTGTGATTTTTGTTTTGGATTTGTGTTGGTAAAAAGAAGAATTTTTTTTGTGTTTGGAGAAAATAAGATAGTGTTTTGGTGTTGGAAAAGAAGATAGTGTTTTGGTGTTGGGTGTTTTATGAGATTAAGTAATTTTGATGTGTAAGAGTGGTGAGTATATATAGAGAATAGGGTGAAATTTTTAAATTTTCGTAAAATTCAAATTTCCCCCTCAATCCCGCCTAAAATTTTCGCCAAAATTTCAAATTTTTGTATATTAGTGACCTAAGTGCGGTCCCTAATTATTAATAGTGACCGCAGTTAGGTCACTAATTGTTAATAGTGACCGCACTGCGGTCCCTGTTTCCTTATTAGGGACCTAAGTGCGGTCCCTACTAATATTCATCCTTGAAACTTGATTTTTTTGTATTGATGTTGGTGTGTTTGTGATTCCTAGCAACCAAACTCATTGCAACATGTGAATTGAAGTAATAAATGATTGCAAAACCAACCTCATAATAGTTTAGTTGTGAAATAATAGATTGAATGAAATTGATCGAGTTATGAACGTTCAACACATATTTCATGTTCTACAACTAATCATCAATAGTTAATTATAGTTATTTGTAGTTATTAACTAATCAAGTTATCATGTTATTTGATGTTGTTAAACAAAAAATTAAACTATGAATAACAACTATAACTAACTATATTGATGATTAGTTGTAGAACATGAAATATACGTTGAACGTTCATAACTCGATCAATTTCATTCAATCTATTATTTCACAACTAAACTATTATGAGGTTGGTTTTGCAATCATTTATTACTTCAATTCACATGTTGCAATGAGTTTGGTTGCTAGGAATCACAAACACACCAACATCAATACAAAAAAATCAAGTTTCAAGGATGAATATTAGTAGGGACCGCACTTAGGTCCCTAATAAGGAAACAGGGACCGCAGTGCGGTCACTATTAACAATTAGTGACCTAACTGCGGTCACTATTAATAATTAGGGACCGCACTTAGGTCACTAATAATTAATAGAGACCGCAGAGCGGTCCCTGTTTAATTATTAGGGACCTATGAGCGGTCCCTACTAATATTTATTCTTGAAATTTGATTTTTTTTAGGAACGAGATGTGTTTGTGATTCCAAACAACCAAACACATTGCAACATGTGAATTGTTGTTATTTTAACTATTATATTATTAATTACGAACTAAACAAACAACGGTGTACTCAAATCATCATAATATAATGATTTTAAAGTTTGAATATTAGTAGCAACCGCAAATAGGTGCCTGTTGGGTCAATAGGGACCTGATCCGCGGTCACTATTGACATATCGGTGACCTACTTGCGGTCGCTATTGACAACGGCTATTGTCAATAGCGACCGCGGTTGGGTCGCTATTAACAACAGCTATTAAATAGGGACCGAATTTTGGTCCCTATTGATAACGGCTATTGTTAATAGTGACCGCAGGTAGGTCGCTATTAACAACGGTTAGTATCAATAGGGACCTAACTGCGGTCGCTATTGAGACTTACTGTTTGCAATAGTGACCTAAGTGCGGTCCCTATTGACTGTTAGTGGCCTATAAAAAGGCCACTCCATTCTCCTCTAAAATTCATTACATCCTTTACTAATCCTTAAGGTATGCACATTTTTTTGCCTTACACTATCCCAAATGTTTATTTTCAATGTAATTTGTTATTTAATTATTCTAACTTAAATTTATTATATTTATTTGGTGATAGGTAATATTATACACACCGAGAGTAATCGTGGTGTACAAAACATTCTTGTGTCGCGTTTTTTCACGCTTCAAGAAGTACGTTGATCATTCTATTTAGCTCTTTAAAATTCTTGTTATATTATTTGTAATTATATGTTTTATATTTTACAACTTATTAGATGAATAATGGATTATATAGTAGATAAATCTTGGATGTATGCTATGTATGATAGTGATGGTTGTTTAAGCGATAGATTTGTGTTTGGGGTTCGGGCTTTCATTGAATATGCTACGCAACAAGGTCCTAGATTCGTAGATCTACGGGGCGAAATTAGGTGTCCTTGCATGAAATGCAATAATATACGGTTTTTCGATAAAAAGGTTGTACGGGATCATCTTCATAAGTCGGGTTTTACAAATGGATATTTAGAGTGGATTTTTCATGGGGAAACGTTAATAGATACTACACCGTCGTATGTGCCCGATTCCCCCGGCTCGTCACACACCGATATTCCCGACAACCCAGTATATGTTGATGTGCCATTCGTAGACATGGTCGTGGATGCACGTGGAGGTCGATCATTTGAGGACGAGTCAACTAACGAGGAGCCCAACCCGGAAGCACATGCGTTCTACAAGTTGATGCACCTAGGAAATATACCCATGTATTCGGATTCCGACTCGGGTGAAGATATAAGTATCCTTCAGTGGATGTCGGAGTGGTTGGAGTACAAGACACAACACAAGGCTAGTACTATTTATTCTGATAAGGTTTTTAATTTAGCGAAGAGAGGTTTCACGCCTGAGGTGCGGATGTTATTACCTAAGGACACGAAAGGGATCCGTAAAATGCTGCAGTCCGAGTTAGGGTACGTTACGTATGATGTTTGTCCAAAACAATGTTTCTTGTTCTACGGAGAGGAGACGAAGGACTACGATAAGTGCCCGATATGCCTCGCAGGTAGATACGTGGATGGACTAAAATCTAAGGTTGGGAAGAAGAAATTGTGGTATTTTCCTATTGCTCCTCGACTTCAGAGGTTGTATTATACAATAGGAACTGCAAAACATATGACATGGCATACGAAGTGTAATGGGGTTCATGACCAAATCATTCACCCAGCTTCAGGGGAGGCATGGCGCCACTTCGACCGGACACACCCAGATTTCGCAGCGGAACCACGGAACGTAAGACTTGGTTTGTCCACAGATGGATTCACACCTTTTGGAATGTCTGGCAAGACGTACTCTTGTTGGCCGGTGTTTGTCACCCCTTATAACCTTCCACCGGATCTTTGCATGAAGAAAGAGTTCATCTTTTTGAGTCTACTCATTTCCGGGCCGTATAGTCCAACAAAGAACTTGGATCTTTTTCTTAGGCCACTTATTGATGATCTCAAGCTTTTATGGAGCACTGGCGTCGAGACGTACGACGTCTCGAGGAAGCAACACTTTATTTTACGTGCATCTCTCATGTGGACGATTAGTGATTTTCCCGCTTACGGGATGTTGTCGGGATGGAGTACGCACGGAAGGCTTTCGTGTCCTTATTGTATGGGTGACACTCAATCCTTTCCGTTGGTGAATGGGGGTAAGCCAAGTTGGTTCGATTGCCATCGCCGGTTCTTGCCTGAAGGTCATGACTTGAGATACGATGACTATAACTTTAAAAAAGGGGAAATTCGGGAGGAAGACGCGATTCGTAGAAAGACTGGTGCTGAAATGTTGGAAATTGTTAATGGCCTTGGGAATGTGGGGTTCGGTACCCAATGCAGACCACTCCCAGGTTTTGGCCAAAATCATAATTGGGTGCGGAAGAGTATATTTTGGGAACTGCCTTATTGGTCCACAAACTTGGTTCGTCACTGTCTAGATGTCATGCATTGTGAGAAAAACTTTTTCGATAACATCGTCAACACGATTTTGGATGACCCTAAGACAAAGGACAACATCAAATCACGAAAAGATTTGAGACTTTGGACCAACCGTAGTGAGCTATTTTTAGATTCAACATCCCGAGGGGGGGGAACGAAGAAGCCAAAGGCATTGTACTGTCTCTCAAAAGATCAAAGGAGAAATTTGTTAGAATGGTTGGGCACGCTAAAATTTCCAGATGGATACGTTTCTAACTTGGGACGGTGTGTACATGTGCAACAACAAAGGTTGTCCGGAATGAAGAGTCACGATTGCCACGTCTTCATGCAGAGATTGATTCCAATTGCTTTTCGTGATTTCCTTAAGAAAGACATATGGGAAACACTTGTGGAGATTAGTTTGTTGTTCAAGGCAATTTGCGCATCAGAGGTATCGGTAGAGGCTATGGAGGGACTAGAAAAATCTATTATTGTCACCATGTGCAAGCTAGAGAGAATATTCCCTCCTTCTTTTTTCGATTCTATGGAGCATTTGGCCATTCACTTACCGTATGAGGCTAGAGTTTGCGGTCCAGTTCACTACAGATGGATGTATCCATTCGAGAGGTAAATCACTTTTGGTGTATATATTGATGATTGTCTTTAATTTATTTTATGTGTAATGTAAGATGGTTCCTTTTGTTGTGTATATCAGACAAATGTTTGATTTAAAGCAGTCAGTGGGGAACAAAGCGAGGCCCGAGGGATGCATGGCCAATGCCTATTTAAATTCGGAGATATCAAATTTGATTTCCCAGTATCTCGATGTAACCCCTGGTGCTACACACCGACGACTTAACAGGAACGAGACTTTGGAAAGCACGGATTGGGATGGAGAGCTCTTATTGTTCCGAAAGAAGGGACGACCGCTTGGCCCATCGGCGAAGATGAAGAAGTTAACGGGGAAAGAAATAGAACAGATTGAATTGTACACACTTCTTAACTGTGAAGAATTGGAGGGATGGGAAGAGTGAGTCTACTACAATTTTCTTCATCTAGTATCATCTTCTTTTATATGTGTTAGTACTAACTATTTTTTTGTAACATGCAGTTTGTTCATAGAAGAGGAGTGCGGTAGATTGAATGCCATGGAGGTGCAAACGAAAAGGAACGAGGAGTATGTGGCCTGGTTCAAGCAAGAGTACCGTAGTGGAAATTACATGATAGACGATAGGGTACTGCCGTTGCTCAACGGTCCACTGAACGATGCAATCACGTACGATGGATACATTGTGAATGGATTTAGGTTCCACATTGATACGAAATTGGGGCCCAAGAAGAGTGACTGCAGTGGGGTTTACGTGAAGGGTGACATGGGAGACACCGCTTCAACCAATTTCTACGGGACTTTAAAGGAGATATTGGAAGTGGAATATTGGGGAGGTAGAACTGGAAAACAACTGACCATTGTCTTCTTCAAGTGTTTGTGGTATGATATTGGACCGAGAGGCACAAATGTCCACGAGACATTCAAAATGGTGGAAATTAACCCTACTAAAAAACTGCAGACCAATGAACCATTTATTTGTGCTAATCAAGCAATGCAGGCGTATTACGCCCCATATCCGTCTCTACCAAATGGAAGGCCAGGGAGAAAAGGATGGTTGTCAGTATCACATATTCCAGCTAGACACATTATCGACATGTCGTCACTCACAATTCAAGATTCTACCCCTGATGACCCAGAAATTCCGGAGACAGTATTTCAAGAGAACGAATCAGCAGGTCTTAATATGTTTGTAGACTTGAGTTCGTTCAACATGGATATTCAGTTGGGTGGAGGTGACTTCGAGGTCGTTGATGAACTAGGTGGTAACGAGGACGATGATGGACAAGCAGAAGAAGGCGTAGATAGTGAGGCAAATGATTATGACTATGAGTTTCAATATTCAGAAGAAGACTAGTGCTTTCTTTCTTTTCTTGCTTTTTTTATGTATGACGATGACTATGTGATTTTTCAGTATGACTATGACAATGTGATTTTTTCAGTATGACCAACTATCAACACCATATAAACAAAACCATATAAACAAAAACAACTACACCATAAATGACCAACCATCAACACCATATAAACAAAAACAATTACACCATAAATGACCAACCATCAACACCATATAAATTCAAAATAACCAAAATAAACAAAAAAATATAATCAAAACCATTCAATCCATATTCCATACCAACTACAAACCATACATACAAAACAACTACACCATAAATGATCCATATGTTCCAAAATATCATAATCCATATTTACAAATAAAAACCCGCAACAAGATCACTGACCCCCCTCAACATCACTAGGCGGATACATGACCCCCTCATCACCAGAACTCTCCGCCAAATCATACATCTCATCCAAGGTCGCCAGTGGATCATCATCAACACCAACCCCACCCTCATCAACGCCAACACCCCCCTCACCCTCACCGAGGTCCTCTGCCTCAACATCCATCAGACCAAGATCATCATCACCCTCCGACTCATCAGTATCAGTATCAATATCAAGATCATCGACATACTGGGTGGGGTTGGAAGTACCTGGAGCAAAAGGATCTGGTCTCTCACGTATCGGCCTCGGAACCCGAAATGCGCCTCCGCTCCTAATAGCGTTCCCCATGAACAAGTCTGACGGAAGCTCTCGCACTGGTCGACCTGTATCCCTCTGCATGTCCTCTCTAAAAGACTGGAGCCAAGACAACATGGAGTCGACTCTCGGGTCCTTTGTCGACCTCAACTCGTTGTTCTCCTCCTGGAGCTGCCTGAGCAACTCCCGCCTGTAGTCTGGCTCCCTCCCGACCTCCAAGTCGAAGTCTCGAGGATCAGCATAGCTCGGTAACCCCGATGCCTTCCCCTTCTTGATACTCCCTATCGCCTTCTTCCACGAATCGGCGTCCCATTCAGGCAAGTCATTATCTTCCACTGCATCCGGATTTTTCTTCCTCAGTTCCCTCTTATAAGTCTTCTGTTGAATATTCAAATATCATTAAAAAAAAGAAATTAAATTAAAACAAAGATCATTAAAAAAGAGTAGAAAATTTAAAACACTTACGTAAATAAGTCTGGTAATCTCAGACTTCCACTCCCGCCTCAATGGTACGCCTGTACCTCTGCCAGTCCCCGCCACCTTCTTCGTATGTCCTGCCTTATAAATCTCGTCGTGCCTGATAGGGTGGGTGCGGTTGGGCTGATTCCTCTCCTTCAAATTGTAAGTAATAGTTGGTTATAATTCTTTTTTTTTAAATGTTAAAATTACATTGTTTTAAACTAATCAATAAACAATAATCTTAAAATTTAACTACAAATAAAATATATAATTTAACAAAACATACCAGGCGCCGCCGGATCTCCTCGTAGTCAATGGAACCACCGTAAAAGGTGGCGGGCGCATCGCCGTCCAACTTGCCGCCTCGTCGAGCCTTCTTTCCCTTCACGGACTTCGCCTTAAACTCCTCAGTGTCCCAGTGTTTTGCCGCCTGATCCTCCAAACTCTGACTCATCCACGGCGTCTTAGGCTTATCTTTAAACTCCTCCTTGTCCTTTTTCTTCATGTACTGCTCCTTCGCCTTGTTAAGCATACGCTTATAAATCCCTCTCGCCTTCAACTGGTATGCCCTATGTACCTGCTCCCTCTCTGACCGCCGAATCCCATAGACATTCTACAAAAAAGATAAATATTAAACAATAAATTAATACATTAACTTAATAAACTAAATTAAACAATATTTTGAACCTCGAGTAAATCAATAAATATTAATAATTCATTTAAAACTCACCGTAAATCTCGAGTACATCTCTCTTCGTACATCCTCAGGAACCTTCAAGTAGGAGGGCCAAAACTCACTCATAAACTGTCGAATGAGGCCAGTGATCGTCTTGGAAATCTCGCGACCGGGGGGTTTAGAAAAACAACCCCTCTTCAACTCAATAAGCTCCCTCTTCTTCCCTTTAGGAAGCGCCGTAAGCCCTACATTGGGTCCCCTACCCGGTCGAGTATCGGTCGGTCGTGGAGTACCGGTCGATCTCTGGCTCGGTCCAGCTCCGGTGTCGACTGTAGGCGGTGGAGTCTGAAGTCTGCTAGACTCGACTGATGGGGGCACGTGAGTCCCAACTGAATCCGCAGTATGTGGTCGTGCCACCTGGGATGCGGTGGACTCTGATGATCGGACACCCGCTCCGGAGATGGCCGCCTCATCGTCTCCAAATAACTGCCGATGTAGTGGAGGTGTCGTCGATGCAGATCCGTCACCTGACCCAGGTAGCGGGACAGACGGCTCGGCTTGATGGCTCGACCCTGCACCACGTCCCGATCGAACAACCCGTATAGGTCGGCAACTACCTCGACCCCCGCTACCACTACCACCACCACGCCCAACGCTACCACTACCACTACCACTACCACCACCAATCCCGCCACCACTACCACCACCACGTCCAACGCTACCAGTACCACCACGCCCAACGCTACCAGTACCACCACCACGACCTCGACCTCCACTACCTCCAACACCTCCACGAGCAACACTACCACTACCTGAACTCGATACCCCACCACGACCTCGACCTCCAAGACCTCGATCTCCAGTACCGCTAGGGGTCTTACGTGACGACATGCCGAATATATATATGCACTGTAAAAAATTTAAATATCAATTCAACATTTACAAATCTACACTAATTACAAAATTTACAAATTATAACCTAAAAAATATAATCTACACTAATTAATATAATCTTACAAATTAACACTAATTAACAAGTTTTACTAATTAAATTTTAATAATCCAATTTTCACAATCTAATTATAAACTAATCTAATCTAATTTATCTAATTTTCACAATCGAATTTTAAACTAATCTAATCTAATCTTACAATCTTCACTAATCTAATCTTTTTTTTAATCAATCACTAATCTAATCTAACAATAATCTTTTTTTCTTTCATCACTTACTAATCTAATTTAACAATCTAATTTTAACAATATAATTTTTTCTTTAATCATTCACTAATCTAATTTAACAATCTAAAAATCTTAAGAAATCTATTTTTTTTTCATACACTAATCTAATCTAACAATCTAACATTAGTCACTAATTAACTATCTAACAATATTCACTAATATAACAATCTAACAAATTAACACAAAATTAACAAATTAACAAAAAAATACATTCTTCACTAATCACAAAATTAACAAATTAACAAAAAAATACATTCTTCACTAATCAAACAATTTAACAATATTAAAAAATTAACACAAAATTAACACAAATTAATATATTAACAATCTAACTAATCTAACAAAATTAATACAAATTAACAAAACAACAATCTAAAATCAAACAAAATTAACAAATTAACACAAAAAATCAAAGTTACCAAATTAACACAAAAATTTAATAGGGACCGAAGCTACTAAGTGCCGGTGGCGGAGAGGGGGCGACGACGGGGCTGGAAACCGGCGGAGGAGAGGCGGAGACGCGCGGAAGAGATTGAAATCGACGGAAAACGCGGAAATCGGCCGGAGGGGAGTGAAAATTGATGAATAAATGGAATGGGTGACTCAATTGCGGTCGCTATTCGTACTCCGGGTCGCTAATAGGGCGGAGATGGCGAGAATCGGGTGAGGAGAGAGAGTGAAACGGGTTAGGAGAGAAAGAGATAAAGAAAATAAAAAAAAAAGATTTGTTATATACAGCGGAATCAGCGACCTAAGTTAGGTCGCTGATTTCGTCCGCAAAAAATTAGGGTAAATGCCCAATTACTGGCCCACATTTTGGCCCAATTCTGGCCAAAATGTGTGGCCCAGTACAACTTAGGACTTTCAGCGACCTAATTTAGGTCGCGGAGAGTTTCAGCGACTTAAATTAAGTCGCTGTTGTCCTCATAACCTTCAGCGACCTAAATTAGGTCGCTGTTGCCTTCAGCGGTCACTGAAGGTGAGCGACCTAACTTAGGTCGCTAATTGGGCGGTCCCTAAAGACCGCCCAACCTTGTAGTGTAAAAAAGAGGCTTTGCCATTCCCTAACTAAAAGACTAGTTGACAATGCAAGGGGTTGCAATTTAGGTTGTTTCTAATGGTGAAAGGAACAAAATATTAATTATTTTGATCTGCTGCTCGATGGAAGATATGAGGGAAGCCTTCAAATCTTTCTCTCGAGAGATGAAGGTGCTAGCTATTGAATCTGGAGATCTAATCTCCTCTTGCTCTTTAGTAACTCATTGGTAGAGCTGTCGCGGTTAATCGATTGGTTGTACCTAGACCATGTTTTTCTTTAAAGCGATCGGCCCTTTAGCCAAGAGTTCCCTTAGTCAGGAGTTGTGTAAAATTGGGTCCATTTGTTTATTAGTTAATAAGTTGCTAATACGGGTTAACTAGTTTGCACAGAGTAGCGTCTACGTGTCCCCCCAAAAATAATAATAATTAAGTGATCAACCATTTCACTGAACCGTGTTTATTCGTATTAATTCAACTTGGGAAGTTTACTGGTATCATGTTCAGTTCTTTAAATTTCCCTTGTACGCTTTTGGGTCATCGAACTTATCACTTCACACGATTTAGATCTAAAATTTGTAACACAAAAATAAATTGTTTGAGCCTTCAAACACCAGAAATCAATTCATTGAGAATCGCACGTGTTGGTCACGTGACCCCAAAATTTGGAAAGTTTGGACCTGACTAATTATTTTGACCAATATACGTACAATTTACATTTCTATAAGTTTAGCAGGCTATTTTGTAAAAAAAAAAAAAAAAAGGTCCAATAAGTAGTACGTACAAGTACATAAGAATCTACAAGTTTTGCAAAACTTACGTTCTTCATGCGTTCAAACTTGCCAAATCCAAAATATTCAAGTTCTTCTCATTTTAGAACTCAACGAAGTGTCTATTCTATGTTTGCCTATGCAAATCTTATTTACCAACGAACATAACAATGCATGAGTTTACGTTCATAAAAATAAATCGAGTTAGACTAAGCAAATGATTTGTCTGTAAGTAATCCTTGAGAGATAATTTGTATCTGACTAGGACACGGAAAATGTAGCCAATAGCAAGGATAATAAGACTACGGGGAACTTTTACAACACAATGGGCATTTGTACTGCTTCAAGTGCTTAGTCTCGTCAGGGTTGACTTGAACGCAAGGGCAATGGAACCATGTGTTACACATGTCACAACAAATCCAAAATCCCTCCGCATCATTACTCTGCCCGCATTCTCCACACACGATATCGCCATACTCCTTTTCGTCCAGTTCCGAATCGTCATCTTTTGCGAGGGCCTCGCTAATTTCTCCCTAGGATATATAAAAATGCGGTTTCGTGTTAGCAAACTAATACATCACCCGTACAGCTCAATGAACAAAACATCAGATTCTTAAGAACTATATATGTGTTATGAAAGCTAGACTTCATTGATTCTATATATACATGCCAAAGTATTATATGAAGCACTCGAGCAATATCTCACTACATTGCCTAAACATATATATGCTACTTAACTATGTTTTCCAGAATAGATTAATTAAAAAAAATCTCAGTATAGAATTTGAATTGGACTCTGTGTCAATTTGGTTTGTAACAGAGGATTTAACCTTTGCTTCATTCTCTGCAGCTGATCCAGTTTCTACTTCCACAATAGTTGGGAGATCATTTATCAAACTGAATAGAAGTCTCCTGCACACAAATAATCAAAGGTAATACGCAAATGCCAAATTACACATGTTTAGAAAACTTATGCTAGTTATTATCTGCATTCTACGTCTAGTAACCAAAGTTACGCGAAAGTTGATTATATACAAACAAGCCTATACCTGTCGGATTTCTTAAAATCAAATAGACTACCGTAGTAGAAAGCAACAGAAAGTAGCCACAAATCGCTGTGTCTAGCTACTAGAGCCAACCAGTCCTTTACTGGCATCCCGCCTCTGGCAAAGTGCAGACCTAAAGTGGGGTCGGGAAGACTAGGAGGCAACTCATCATCAGGCAATCTAACTTCCCACTTCTCATTGGGTAACCCATAGAGGCAAAGACTGTTCTGCTCTGCAAAAATGACTATAGTTTTAGTTTCACCATTAAAGGATCTTTTGTCTCATTCTTTCTTCTATTATGTGTCCACGTAACTATTCAACCTTCTTGTATTAATATTTGATCACGTGTTATAATAACAACAAAGTGATTTTGTAGATTTACATTAAGCTCTCTGCGCCATGTACAACATACGTTTTTTTGGAAACTTAGATCACCAGATTGGAATGCTTTAATTATGTCACCACAACAATTTAGGTTCAATAAATTACTTCACACGATAGTTATGTAGCACATTTGACTGCATTCGTGTAACTGCAACTGATCAAGTACCATAATCACTACAAAAAAAATGACTTATTGTGACAGAACAAATTGTCTTAAGAAGCCCAAAAATCGTCACATAAGGTTTTTCGTGACGAAAAGATGCACAATGAAATTCGTCGCCACATGCCCGTCGTTTAAGGGTTGTAACGACGAAATATACATTTGTCACAATAGGTTGTGACGAACAGTAATTTAGTCACAACAGTTCAACCTTTCGCGACGATATTTCATATATATAGTGTCAATATTTCGTCATAATAACCTAATTTCGTTGCAAGAAAGGATTTTTCGATAATGTTGTTGTGACAATTTTTTCGTCGCAACAACAAGAATCCTATAATGACAACTTCGTTGCAATATGTAACTCATATAAACTCTTCTTACACTTACTGTGACAAAATATTTGTCTCAATAGTTACTACTTATTTGTCATATTAGCCTTGTGCTCAATTTATTAAGCTTTTAATAATAAAAATACACATCAAATTTGAAACTCAACAAATCCATCATAATATTAAAAACTAATAAAACAAAACACCTCAAATAAGAATGCTTTTTCATTAGAAAAACAACAAAATTGACAAAGATCTCTTATACATGATACTAATTTCCTTCAAAAACACATAATCGACATTTACTCTAAACCAACTTTTCATAAGTTCTTTTACATCCATAATAAGTTCTCCACATCAACTTAAAAATCATCTCTTCCACTGTCGAAATGGCTTCATTAGTGTCTAACATAGCCACTCAGGCATGGTGGCTTGGCAGCTCCATAGAAAACGAATGCAATCATCTTCGATAATTCATCAACAGTTTGGATCGCTGAGCACAAAAAATTATATTGTAGTTCAGGTATCAATGGGTTCAGGAATACAGTATGCTTTTCTTTTTTCTGTTTACCTTTTTCACGATATAAAACTTTCCCTGATTTGGTGAAAATGAGCTCTAGGAACACCGAGACTTTTAGAGCAGACACCAAATCGAGCTCTACAACGGCATCAATTGCAACACACTATTTGCCAAATTCCGTCAGTAGGATATCGGCAAGGAAGAGAAATATACGAAAGATACAGAAATAATATTTTTACTTACTCTAGGTGGTAGCCTGCAGTTCCATATGATGTGCACAGCTTTCTCTAGCTCATCAAGAGTCTTCTCATTTTCCTTGGGTCTGCAGTAATAAAAATAGCTTTTATTTTGCCAAAATTCAAGAACTCGTTTTACACAACATGGTTTCTCCTAGTTTCTCACTGTGTAACTTGTACAGAAACCACGAGCCAGGGACTGAAAAAAGAGGTACCCTCTTAAATCTTAATGAGAAGTTCATATATTAATCAAATTACATGAATGAGTGGGATAACACACAAAAATGAAATGGACCATACAGGAACCTTTATAGAATCTTACAAAATATCTAACCATTGCAACATTCCTGAATAGCTGAATGATGGGAAGGGGACACGGCTACCCTCATATGTCAGTTTACAAGACTTAATGGTAGAAGCATAACCACTTTTAAGAATGTAAATGGCATATTAAAGAGAAATTGATACATAATCTATTTTTCACTTCCATGTTAGTGACTAGCCTAACAAGGAAATGACAACATTCTGATTCTTTTTAGTTACTGCAATACTTATTTCAATCGTCAGGTGTGCGGCAAAATCATAAATATTAAAAGAATGAACTACTACTGTATATGCCTAGAGCAGTGACGAGTTTCTAGAGCTTGAGAAGACCAAAATCCAATCAGCAGCTACTGTTGGCACCAAAGTATGTATAGCTACCAACTGATTGCATGAATATCAATTATGAACAAGGCATAAACGTTAAAAAGTGTATTAACTATAATTATGGCAATGACAGAGATAGAAAAGCTGTCAAAAACAGGAGCGGTAACAAATCCAGGCTTCAACAACATATAACGTTTGTTGACAAAAATAAGTTCAACAAACAAGAGAATCCACTGCTTACCTTTTATAACGGTTATGGACAAGAACCACTAGAGGACTGAAGTCTTTAAAGATAGCTTCTTCCCATTCTGCATTAGTAATATCTTTGATCGGACGAATATAATCATCGTCCTGCCACACTATTTCATTTTCACTATCATAATCCTGGTCATCATCCTTT
Source organism: Linaria vulgaris (assembly GCA_948329865.1). Lineage (NCBI taxonomy): Eukaryota > Viridiplantae > Streptophyta > Magnoliopsida > Lamiales > Plantaginaceae > Linaria > Linaria vulgaris. Next base: position 97,614,203 of record OX415254.1, on the reverse strand, counting down.
TTGACATTCTTTATGCTGATCTTATTGAAGAACTGGCCCAAGTTGAAACCCTACCCGTCAGCATCCTCTGGCCAATCAGGATCCTCCTCGTCAACAACTACTGGCCAATCAGTTCAAGGGAACACTCTTGTGGATTCTTGATGTTGGTTCCTCCACGTAGAACAAGTTACATTGACTCTACATACAATAATCTTTAAATATTGAGAGTAAGTGACTGAAGGAATGGTTTCAATCAGCAAAACAAAGACAATTTATATAGTTGAAAGAAAATCATTACCGTCTGATAACATGTCATTTCAACGGTAGAGCATCTTAGCCAGGGCAACATCATGAAATTTGAAAAGATATTTTCACTCATTTGTTGACGTTCGGCAAGGGCAGCAATTGCACTAACAAGACCGCCAGAAGAGGATGATGATGATCCAGCTACTGGGGCTGTGACCGCCAAGTATTGGTTGTGTATCCTGGATTGTTCTAATTGAACTGCATCAAGGAATGGTGCTTCTTGCTGCCTGTCAGTTTCCTGTAATTGATCAAGGCAATTCAATAAAGAAGTGAGCACCAACTGTGAATCAACCATACTAGCGAATAGTGAATAGTAGAAAATTATTCACATTCTGTCATTCAAGCTGATAAGATGATACTTCATACCAATTTGAAACTCCACGTGATATTTTTTTTTTTTCAAATTCTCATATGATTCTAAATCTGAAGGCTGTTTACCACAGTGAATATCTTTTGAAATGTGAAAGGACAAATGGTAAAATTTGATTTAATATGGTGAGTATAGCCATAATTCACCATGAAAATTGAGGTCATGTCAATAAAAACGAAATGACGACACAATGCAATAGAGTCTTATGACATTCTGAAGATCGAACGCCTCAAGTGTGCTCAATTTAGGTACGGATACAACACACAATTACTGCAGTGGTTTATATTCAATGAAGTTCCAAAAAAGTAAGTTTTTACAAGCCTGCTCCATGAATTTCTTAAATGTTAATGAGTTCATGAATTAGGACAATAGTATTAGAGAGAAAGAGTTTCGAAAAAAGCTTATAAAATTATATTGGCATTGTCATAACTTTAATCTACTTGTTAATCAAAATTCTCAAATAAAAAGTGTCTTGGTACACTAGTAATAGATGACTATCAACCTCAGCATCAACAGAAAAATCTTAGCCATGATTAAAAAGACCAAGTAACTGTGAGAAAGATTTGGATATAAAAGACAAGTATGAGAGCACAAACAAGTAAAGTAGAAAATATTAGGAATAAACCAACCAAATATGAGCCTTTTTCCACTAGAAAGGCATATTTAGGTTTGGATTAAGCCACTCCCTTAAAGTGCAAAACATGCTCATTCTTTAGTAATTTAGTAAGTTCGACGTTAGGATCATGCTTAAGTAATTCAACAATTTTTATGCTGGAAAAAGCCAATGAAAGAAGCCTACACATTTCAGATTGCATGAAACAGAGAAACAGAATTAATCACAAAGTTCTAGTGTAAAATTTCAACAAAGCAACCCTAAAATTCTAAGGAGAAAAATACGTCAAGCCTCTGCACAAAACAATTGATTGGAAAATGATAGCTTAGCATTGAGGAATTGCATACACTTAACTGTACTAGCAAAGTACAAATAACAGAAATGCGCAATTTACCTGGTCAAGTGAGTGGTGAAATTGTTGTAGAGGAGCAGCTGTTTTTTGATAGTTGATGGACATATGTCTTCTTCAGTAGCTGCACAGAGAAACCTTATAACGATATATAAGTTGCATTGTGGAGGAGTAAAGAAATTCAAGATGCAAACCAGGCAAACAGAAGCAAAACTAGTGCAAAATAAGTTTTTGATGAGTAATGCGTGGTAAGACAGAGATCTAGAAGTTGCAGCACTACTGAAAATATCTGATTAGACATTTATACATACACTGCAGGAATAACATAATAATTCAAGTAGAGTGAGTCTGACTAAGCATCCACCATTATTCGAGGTTTGGAAAGAACATCATCGAAAACTAAGTCGTCTCATGCAATATCAGCAGCTCGTGTACTATATCTACTATCAACAACAAACAACAATCAATCTCACAAGCAAGTAGTAGGTCATTCATTTCAGCTGACTGCATATAAAGAAGTCAACGCATATCATTGAAAGTGAAACCTTGTCTAGCAGAGAATTTGGGAACAATTGAGAGTGAGTGAGAGAATGAGCACACAAAATCAGGTAATTCATTTTCCAGCAAATTTGACAAAGAATCCAACCCTACAGAATGAATATATTGTGATGAAATTTAGGAGAGTACACAAAATCCAACCCTAAAATTTGACAAAGAATTTCAAGCAAAAACAAACATTATTCATCACGACAAACACCAAACAGATTTAATACACCCAAATTCACCAACATCATCATCAACAGAATTCGGCCACTACAACCCGCAGAAATGATAACACGAATTCGACCACAAGAACTCAATCTCGAGTTCTAAAAAATAAACTCTGATTAACAAACAAAACAATTTAGAAGAATTATTATTACCTTTGAATTTTGATGCTCACGAACAGATGCAGGTGATTTCTTTTTTGGGGGGGAGGATACCATTTGATAAATGTTTGGCTGCTCTACTGAAGAGGAAAGATATGGAGGGAAATTCTGAAAATTTTGGGGAAAATTTGGTGTTCTTACTGAAAAATATGGAGGGAAATTTTAGGGTTAGGAGAGGGAAAATGTAGAGATGACTATGACTCTACTTTGTTCTAGAAACTGAGAGTGGGAAAGAAACGTGAGTTTCTTTTAACTTCTACTTACAGATTCAATTTTACTCTTTTTTTCTTTTTAAGTGTTGGACGTCACTTAGTTTTTTTTTTTTTTTTTTATAAATTGAAGGAAATGATTACATTTACGTCTAAACACAATTTTACTAAGATTAGTCTTGTAGATAAGTAGTGTTGTATTTATAATAAGTCCTTCTAATCACTTTTAATTTTGTTAAGATACAAACTATCATTTATCATCAATAAATCATACTTGTTATTCTTTGAAACAATTTTGTAACTTGTTAAAATGCATACAAGAAAGAGTATTAAATACTTGGATTTTGGATAATTATTGGTATTAAATATTCGACGTAAACCTATCTGGTAATTTTAAAAATAAACTATTTGTATTCGTATACTGTCGAATAAGTAATCCCATACCCGTGTTCATGCATTATGTTTACTTATAATTTTATACAACTAACAAATAAAAAGTCTTTCATTAAAATTATTATTAGTAATGTGTACTATTATGACAAAAAAAAGTAGTCACAAGACCAAACAATTCGTGTGACAATTGTTTTAGTCACTATGTTTGCCACGATAGAGATGGCGCCAAGTATAGTGAAATTCTCCGCGCCTTCTACTATGACGAATTCAAAATTTTCATCACAATATCAAACATTTATGTACAAAACTATATTTCACCACATTAGAAATTGGTGTTGTGATGAAACATATTTTCGTCACCACATACGAAGGTGTTATGACGATTATATTTTTCGTCATAATAAATTGTCATAATAGAAGCCTTTTTTTGTAGTGAATCTTGTACTATACAAATAACTTAACAACAAAATTGTCAAATTTATACCCAAAAACAATAGAACTGTTTATATGGCCGCAAAAAGAATGCATTCATAACAACTCCAATAAGCACGGAAGAACCTCTATGTCGTAAAAGTGCACTAATATATGTCATGTCTCGATCGGTGAGGCATCCATACTACATGGTTGTGTACTGTGTAGCATAGACAGATTCAGTAAGCAGTATGACATTGAACAAATTAAATTACACCAATACTAGTTAAAAAAGAATCCTATGTACTCACTTGTATCCCACTGCTTTAGAAAGTCTTCAACTTCTGAAAGAAAGTAAAAACCATAAACAAATAAATCAACAATGTAATAATGATAGGTCATGGATAGGTGATCGATCATGAATTCATAATGCAGGATTACCGAATAAACAAAAACCCTAAAGCTCGAAAGACACAGCAAATAGAAAGAAAACCAAGGCACAACATTGAGTCGCTTACTACATATCAACAGGAGAATTTAGAAAAATCGAATACACAATTTAATGAATATTTTTTTTAATTACCGGTAGTTAGAGCTTTGATCAAGCCACTACGTCTCCTCCTGAAATCATGAAAGACATCTTCCGGCTGACGATTCGTTAAGAGCAAGCTTGAGTAATCCATTGTTCCTTCAACACAAATATGTTTTGTTATGTGTGCTTAGTGCTTTCACTGAATATAAATCAAATATATATGTTTGTTAACTTTTAATGTCCTTCTTATGAGTAGTGCTTGGAGTATGACCTGAAAACTTTGAATAATTTTGATTGGCAAATACCTTTGTGCTGGGAGAAGGAGAAAAGTTTTACTTGAATAATAAAACAAAATCTTCGAAGATTTAGATTTTAGAAGGGAGATCATGATTTCGTTGTAATCTTAATCAAAAAGATACCATTTGCGATGTGATTACCTATTTTTATTTTTCTGTGGTTTTAGATATCATCAATTAAGGAACTCAAAAAAAAGGAAAGAATAACTAACTTATGATTTTAAAGAGTGTAAAAACCGAAATAATAAAATACTCCATACCAATAAAGATTTTGTTATGAAGCTCACTCTTTAATAGTTATATAAGAAATACAAATATGTTTTAGAAATTAAACTTACAAAGTTTTCTTCGACCCTTACTTGTGACGTGGATATATGATCTTTTTTGTTACATATAAACTGATAAAAGCAAGTAAGTAATATGAAGGTCGTTCTCAATCAACATACTACTACCAGAATTTTATATGTATATATATATATATATATATATATATTATTTCTAAAATTAATACCCTAGAATTTCTATGAATTAACTAATATTGGGATTGTTTTCTTGCTTTAGGGAAATAATTTAATATCTTCCAAATATATGATGGAGTTCTTAAAACTTAAATTGTATATGTGACATATGTAAAATATATAATGCATTTTTCAATGTATTGCGAGTAGATCAATACGTATCTTTCTTTTCATGTATCGATACGCATTATATGGGGGTGTTTGCTAGAGCTTTTAAAAGCTTCTTATGGGCTTTAAGCAAGTGACACTAATTTAATGAGTGTTTGTAATTGCTGTTTTTGCTTCTCCTTCTCATAAAAAAAGTCAAAAGAAAAATGGGAAGCCCATAAGCATGTCATGAGGTGCTTCTATTTCTCCCCAAATCTTGGTGAATATCTTATTTAGACTTATTAATTCCTTAAATTTCTCTAAATATCCAATTCTATCCTCAAATAATTCCCATGATTTCTCTCTTTCCTTATTAACACGATCTTCTTCTCCATCATTTTATATTTTTTGCATAAAAAAATAATTAAGAAAAAAGAAAAAAAATCTTATAAATGATTTACTAAACAGCAACATGTACGATATTATTATATTAATATGTTTTAGATATAGTTATTGTTTCTAGAAGATATATGCACAATGTAATTATACCAAATAACTTGTATATTGTAATGTAATAAACATATATACATATTGATTACACTATATTAGAATTTAAATTATTTTAATTTTTAATATATAACTATCCACCTCATGATTGTGCAAATGTGAGTGAATGACTAATATTTCTATATCTATAATTTAAGTAAGAATAATTAAATATTATTGTATTTTAATAAAGGTTCAAAAGCGCATGCTTCTATCTAGTTATTGCAAATACTACAAAATTAACTTATCTGCTTTAAGTTACTTTTAAAGAAGGATTTGCAAATACTTATAGCTTTAAGTCAAAAGCAATTTTAAGTAACTTTAAGTAGAAGTTATGAAGAAGAAGCTTTTTCATAAGCTCTTGTAAACACCCCTATATATATATTCTAAACTTAATATGCTGGAATCAAAATAAGAAGTAGGGTTAGAGCGAACAGAAGCAAATTAGGATACACATTTAAGTAACAACAATATAATGATGGTTAAATGCATCTTGAACTGTACGACATGTGTCCCGATTCCGTCGAAGAACTACAAACGGGAAATAATATCCTATATATACATGATTGAGGATTTAATGTTGGGACCGAAATCGAAACCCAAGAGCGTTCATGTCAAATCATCAAGAATTAAACACATAAGCCAAATAACTGGATTGCGGAAGCGTACCTTACACCATATGATTAATTGATTGCGAAACGTCGTGTGGTTGGTCTTCCAAATCAACACGAATCCCTTGAGAGTTCCTTTAGTTCTCTCTTGATCTAACTATCGATGGGATGTAGTATAGAAAGTGACTCGTGTGATTTGGGGACCATGACCACCTTTATATATTAGGTCACCAAAACTCTGGTGCCCTAATTTCGTAACTTGGGCTTCGGCCCATCATCGTAAGCACAAGTTACAACAGTCTCTACCCATTAAAGGCCCACACCCTATTAGATACATTAAGCCCATAATTTAACCGAACTTTAGATCACTTTTATTGGGCTTATTATTAATGACATTTCGTATCACATAATTATTAACATATAAGCCCAACGTTGGATTAACGATCCAACATTTTACAATCTCCCACTTGGGCTAATATGTGAACTTCATAATTATGTTAAACCGAATTGAGCTCATTTACTGTCATTACCGAATGTATCTACAACCAATCCCGTCCATCAATCATACCAACATAGAATCGAAGGGGTCTTTGTCGCATTTATCGTGACTCGACCCATCAACGGTCACGTATGTCAATATAACTGAATGACATAGATCATGATGTGGATGCGTAGCATGGAAACTTCATGTAACGTGACCATAACATGTCTGTTTCCAACTAGTCCTCCCTTAAACCTTAGTGAGATCAAAACTCAACCTTCAATCAGAGTATAACTTTACTTAAAACTTTATTTCTGCAGAAACAACCTTAAAATCCTTAAACTGGATTAACCAAAAGCGTCTATAGTGTAAAACACCTACAAACTCCCACAGAAGCTGAATTTCCTTAACTGATGTGTCATCCATATGAGCCCAAGCTCATAAAACTTTACTAAAATACTCAGATGGATTTTCTAAGCTTGCAAACCATAATCCATGCGTCTTTTGACACAAGGTTTTCTGGATGCACTATATATATTGTCCCACAATGTTGCCATTAAGAGACATTAATCATATCCATCTCGTATAATTCATAGTATATCTTTAATGTTATGGTTCTTGAGATGCTGAAGTTTGTTCTTTTGAAACTACTCTCTAAACGGGAGTTTCCTTGACATTGTCTTAACTTGCATAGTATTGAATAGAATGACAAAGAAGTCAAGACCTATTCAACATCCATAAGAATACAAACATATTCCTTCTGAAAGACAACGTCTTTAACTTTATCTCCCCCCGCAAACTCAGCATCGTCAAAGAACCAAACATTTCTTTCATCTTAAAAGTGGACTTTAATGTGGGATCTAAAACTTTTAACTTAGACTTCTTTAGAATACTTAAAGTAACTTACCGCTATTGAATTCAAATTATGTTCTTAAAGTCACTAAGACTTTACTTTTAATTGGATATTCTCAAACACGTAAGTACTTTAGTAAATATTCTATATAATGCAAGATGCAATCTCAAGAGCTTCAATTTAGAGAAATTTTAATTGTCATATTTCATCTTTAAGTAACACCATTATAATGGAATTAACCCTTTATGATGTACCTAAAGATGATATTACATTTCTCTATAGGAATTTAACAAACTATATTGGGTGAACTTGAAACATTAAACACCAAATAAATTAATATTTTGGATGAACGTAATGTTTTGATCCTTAAGTTGAGTAAACTCTCAACTTTAACAACACACCCAAAGTTTGAGAATTATAGTAACATGAGTTCTTATTCTCCTTTAGGAGGTATGACTTGATCTCATATACCATAACTCGACTGAATTTTCACAGATTAATATAAATTTTGTACCTTAAGTACTAGAGTAAAAGATTTACGAGGCAATTATATTATTTTTTCAAAAAAAAGGTTTTCGCAACTGTAGAAAGAACTCGAGAACTTTAAAGCCAAACCTTTTACAAAAATGAATTTTCTTTAGTAACTTGATAAATCAAGAAATGTCTTAATTTATTTTTAAAAATAATGATTTTCTCCCGAAAGACGAAATGGAAAGACTTTACCAAAATGAATCTTGAAAAAACAGTTCTTTCATAGTAAACTAAATTTCTTTATTGCCTCAACTTGAACTTATTGTCATCACACAAATAGATGCATCTTTCAACATCATTTGACTTTAGACATTTTAGAGAACATTTTATAGACATAGTGATGTAAGATACTGCAACTTAATCTATCCATCACATGGATCTATGTAGCCAAAATTGATTTAATCTGTGAAATTATCAAATTAAGAAGTACACCGTTTGGTATGCCTAACATGACAATTAGTGCATTGCTTCTCCTTAAGATTAAGACTCGAATGAGAAACAACTTTTTCTTTTCCAATTTAATTGGTGACTTTTGTTGTTTCTTCTGAGTTGCTATATTTGCAGCTTTTGTAAGATTGCATTTCGCTTTGTCCTTAGGTATTAAGGTAATACGAGATATTTCGAGATGTACTCTCTAATATCATCATTTCCTCATACATATTTAAAATTTAAAATTATCAAGAATGTATATATTGTAGACTTATCATTCTGGACAACTTTATTTTTATATCCTTAAGGAACTTAACTTTAATATATATATTTTAAATAATACCCCTAAAAGTTACTAAGATTGTCTTGTTCATGAATATTCTACACATGCGTTTATCATTTTCTCCCACAATTTTATATTACCCTTGTTGCAAAGGTAAATTGTATCCTTAAAATGTGGTAGAGAAGTAATCCTTAACGCAATATGGAGATTCATGATAAAAATAGAAGTGCTTTAACACTAAAACGAAATTTATGTTGGTAGTTATGTTGGTAATTATAAGTAGCATGTGCTACAACATAATAAATCTTATACATGCTCACATTAAACTTGAAGCAAAATCATATTCAAATATTGATAATTCCCATCTCAAGATACCGGAACTCCATTAACATTTTATTTTTGACCAAATGTTAACTTGTAAGTGGTATCTTGAAGCAGTAACTAAACTTTGATAATAAATGTCGAACATAACTCTACCTTTGACTGATGTTATGTTCACATGCCAAACTGCGTAATTATCACAAGCTTAATTCTGCAAGTATGCATGCAATTCTGATAAACATCGATCTTCTTTTTGGCCGATGGACATTCACATAAGTTACATGCACATTACCATTTATATTTTCAAATAAATTAATTTCCACAAGAGAGCTCACTTTTGCGAGATGTTGCTTCAATTAACATATCTAAAAATATATATAACTTTTTCAATATTAGAATTCAAGATTGCACCGAAAAATTTGAGCTTCTATAAAAGGTTATCCTTTTTAATCACAAGTCAATGGTCAAGGTTTTGACCTTTGACTTAGTCGGGACTGGACAAGTCAAGCTAGACTTGTATCCTGCTCCAGTTTCTTGACCCACGCCCAAATTTTTAATCTTTTGCTTTAATTTTATTAAAGCTTAAAACCTTAATTCTTTAACTTTAATTATAGTTGGGCCACTTAATTTTATTAAACTTAAATGCCAATTTGGAATTAGAATTTTTTTTTAGGGCTATTTTGTAGTAATAAGAAACTTATCTACAATATATTAGGGCTAGTTTGCAATTTGTAAGATGTAAAGACTGGAATTACAATATAACTAGACTTTATTCCAATTTGGGGAAAGATCTGGGCAGAAATTGCAATTGTCAGGGGACGTTTTGCAATTAACAGGACAGGGATGCAGTTTTACAAAAGATCTGGACTAGAGTTGCAAATGGCAGGGCCCAAATTGCACTTTAAAAAGACTTAATTGCAATATTACAAAAAATGTATTAAACATAAGGACTGTTTTGCAATGTCATTATCTTCTTCCTTATGATTGTTGCGTTTAAGACTTTAAGAGTTCAAGCAGCAGCGGAAATCGTCGCTCCTCTCCCTCACCAGCGGAAACGGCGACCAGAATTCACCGGTGCAGCCTCGACGGTCTCGTCGACCGCTGAATCACCGGACGAAGCCGGCTCTCTTTTTTTTTTTTTTTTTTTGAAACTGTTGCAGCGGCGACTTTAGGGCCGCCACAGCTCCTTAATCCGCCGTGGTCGGGCGGCTTAAGTTATTAATCGCCGGCGGAAGACGTCCGCCGGCGGATCCGATTTCTTTTTTTTTTTTTTTTTTTTTGTAAACGGTAGCGGCGGAGGTTCACCGCCGTTGTCCCTTATCCGCCGTGGTCGGGCGGCGACGGGAACCTTACCGACGTAGTCCGCCGTGGTCAAAGTTTCTGAGTTCCGGCGAAAGTCGTCCGCCGGAGACTCGTCGGATTCCTTTCTTTAATTACCGTATTTGTTTTCTCTAATCCTTTTTTATTACTTCACCTTTTATATTTTACTTCGTAAGATATATAATACAAAAAAAAGGAAAAGAGGTTCAGAGAATCAACTGTTCAAACTATTCTCAAAAGGTTTTTTCAATACTGAATGTGGATACCTTAATTATGCGCTAATTAACCATCAAGCTAACCACATAACTATATTCTGAATGCATTAACCATCAAGCTAACCACATAACTATATTCTGAATGCAAAACTTTGAAAAAACAAGCGTGATATCAAATCTGAATGTTTACCAGACAAGGAAATCCACTTAAGCATAAAAAAAATTCTCATATTTTGTATCACATCGAAATAACAGAATTAAAATAGAGAATAATTTATTAAACCTTAATTCTTGATGTCAGATGGCCATAAGATAAAAAAATATATATGAACATACTGACCTGTAACCAAAACCGAGCCACTTTAACGCAAAACATATTCTTAATTAAATCAAGAACACTTAATCATGAATTTAACCACATGTTCGTTCTCAAAAATAATTTCATACAAAACCATAATTATTTGTTGAGAACGTAGCAACAATTAATCATTGAAATAAAATCATACTTTAATCTCAATGATCTAACATGAAGCGGCTCTGATACCACTTGTTGGGACCGAAATCGAAACCCAAGAGCGTTCATGTCAAATCATCAAGAATTAAACACATAAGCCAAATAACTGGATTGCGGAAGCGTACCTTACACCATATGATTAATTGCTTGCGAAACGTCGTGTGGTTGGTCTTCCAAATCAGCACGAATCCCTTGAGAGTTCCTTTAGTTCTCTCTTGATCTAACTATCGATGGGATGTAGTATAGAAAGTGACTCGTGTGATTTGGGGACCATGACCACCTTTATATATTAGGTCACCAAAACTCTGGTGCCCTAATTTCGTAACTTGGGCTTCGGCCCATCATCGTAAGCACAAGTTACAACAGTCTCTAACCATTAAAGGCCCACACCCTATTAGATACATTAAGCCCATAATTTAACCGAACTTTAGATCACTTTTATTGGGCTTATTATTAATGACATTTCGTATCACATAATTATTAACATATAATCCCAACGTTGGATTAACGATCCAACATTATTGGATAAAAGATCCAACATTTAATACATATGTAACATAATTTGGATTCTAAAATTTGCTGATGGCGCCAGGAAAGTAAGTGTGCCTTTAAGAAGAAGTTATTGTGTTACGTTTAACTTTGCTAATCAAGAAACTATCACTCGACTCTTTCAAGTTTGTGTGTAATCAACCTAACTTTTTTTTTTCAAAATATATTCTCAACTCAAATGATAAATAGCAATTCTTTGAATATACGAAGCTTTCATGTTTTCTTACTTTTTTTTTGTCGGACAAAAAAATTCACTAAATCTAGAGTACAAAGGGTACTCCAATCCCGAAGATACAAGGACGCTTACATGTTTTCTTAAAAGTACGATCATAATTAATCAGAAAAAACATAGAATTTATAATGAAAGTTTTCACACAATGTGATTTTTTTTTAGGCAAACGCAAATTTCATTGATTAATAGAGCAAGCTACAATAAATACCCCAACACGAAAAACTCACAAACCAACCTCTACATCATACAATTTCTAGGAAAAGCATGACAATCAACAAAAGAGTAGTTAAATTATACCTTGTGCGCCTTGACCCAGCTTTCATATGGGCCTTTCTAGTTACCCAATAGGGCGGCCCAATGAGCAGTTGGGCCAAGTCTAGAGAGCTCGCAGGCCCATTGAATATCGAAGGTCCACATTCGATATGCCTCTTATATAGATTATGCGCATTCAATATAGTACTGTACGTTCCGAAAATCTCAGAAGTAGTCCTCGCGCCCGGAGATCTATATATACCCTCCGTTCTGCATTTCAAAGTAAGATCATTAATTGCTCTGCACTGTTCACATGTCACGCTCGATATACTCTCTCACCCGACATATCTCTCCCGATATATCTCTCCCACCTGATATATCCTTCTCACTCGATATACTTTTTACCCGGCATTGAGATGTTTCCCGACGTCTCCTGAGCCCGACATCTGAGTTTTCCGATATCCACGTTGCTCGATATTCACATTCCCCGGTAGCAGCCTGATTCGATATCCTCCATATTCGATATCTATCGGATTGGATGCCTCGGATCCTCACATGTTTGGAGTGCTTTCCTAGGCTTAGTCAGTTGGTGTTCTGAACGAAGTTAATTTAGACAATGGTATAAGTTATAAATTGAATAATACAACGTCAATATAATACACCTTTCTTATAATTAATAAATTACAATGGTTTTTACTTGTACTGGATTTTTTATGACTTCATCTACATAATTAATTTTATTCATATTAAATACAAAATTTAGTAGTTTAGAATTTTAGGATTTTATACTATTGAATAATTAGGCTATAAAAATGCGGTTTTGGTTTGGTTCGGCTAACAGATAGTATAAACCGAAATCAAACTATATATAATTTTGGTTTTGACTACCAAACCATATACCGCACCAATCATCCAGTTTAATTAAAAAACTAAACAACCAGATCGGTTATTCACCAACTTAGTCGATTTCGATTTTTATGCACACCCCTACTTTTGCATAAGTAAGCTTGTGGAGAAAGAATTATCTGTAGACAACTAAGAATAATTTAATTACTCTATGTTCCATTCCATCAAGAAAAAGTCTACTAAAAACGTTAATATATATTATATATTGTTGAATGTACTCTAGAAGTATGTGATACAATTATGGATCACTTGTTATTTTATAATAAATAAATTAAACATAACACAAAAGATTAAGATAGTATGTCTGACTACTTTAATTAAGTAATTAAAAATAGTTAACAACAACTATATTCATATTGATTAGGTAAAACATGTCCCCAACAATATCCCTAATAATTATAATACATACCATTAAAATTTGAGGCAAAGCTGTTTAATTGATTTAGAATACTTGTCACCTAATTCATTTGATTTTACCCATTATTAATGATATATATATATATATATGTGTGTGTGTGTGTGTGTGTGTGTGTGTGTGTGTTTGTGTATTTCCTTCGATACATCATTTTATATGTAGCTTATTACATTTTATTTCATGTACAAATTCTAGATATTATAGTTGTGCAGTCAATGATAAGTTTTCTTTCCTACTTTTAAGGGAAGTGATTTACGCAAATATATTATGAGCTAGAGAAAATCAAGGAAAATATCAAGAGAGGAATTAGATGACTAGACACATGACAAACATTTAAAGCTAGTGTTGAAGATGTAGCTTTTTTTTTTTGATAATTAGCAATGGAATATAATCAAGCAAAATTATAAAGATTCGTAGATGCCAAAATGGGGGTAACCACCATCTCTAAAATAGTCTAGAGAGAGGAGGTTAAGGAGAATGGGCTTATTCCAATTAGATGAAACAGGAAGATGTAGCTTTATGTGTACGTAGAGGAAGATCATTTCCACTGAGTGCATTTTCGACTATTTTTGGTCAGAATATTTCTCCTACCCGACTCATATGTGTTGTACTAGATGTATTTTGGTAGTTGATAACAAAAAGTAGGCAAAACAATATTTATAACGGGGAATATTCCAGTAAAAAATGACCGAAAATGCACTGAGTAGACAAATTGCGCAGATGAACATAGTTTAGAGGACAAAGAGCTTATTAAATTTGTTAAATGGGCAAATCGCAAAAACGTATAAAATTCAAAGGGTTAATGCTTTTGTCCCTATTTATAAATTAGAAGACCTTGACTTGTTGACTAGTATGCATGAAGATTTTAATTATTTTCTCTTTTCTTGGTGTCTTTGATCTAAACTCAAATTAGGATAATTACTTTGATACTTGTATCAATCTCGCTACACTTCCATTTTCTGTCTCTCTCTCTCACACATGCAGAAGAACCAGAGCCAGAACTCCGGCAAAATGATCGGCAACGAATCGGCTCCAGATTCGTTCGTGCACGAAGTCCGCGCTCAAGTCGAGATCCTCGATTCGACCTTCTCCTCCGCCGAGCCAGATCGCGCTTCTGCCAAGCGCGCCATTCACGTCCTCTCCGAACTCGCAAAGAACGGTACTGGAAGTTTATATTATATTATATTATATATGTTTGTGCTTGTGTGGTTGATTTAATTTTGAGCTTCAAGAGGATCTAATGTGCAGAGGAGATGGTGGATGCTATAGTGGACTGTGCGGCCGTTCCTTCGTTGATCAGGCACCTGCAGGCTCCACCACCAGTACTTAGGAAAGGAGGAGATAGTGGTCCACAGCCGTACGAGCATGAAGTTGAGAGAGGGAGTGCCTTCACTCTTGGGCTGCTTGCTTATAAAGTAATTCAACTCTACTCATGTAATAATATGTTTTCATGGCTCTGTTTCATTGTGATTGATGAACACTTCATTTTTAACATCAAGGTATTGTATTGTTGGAGAAACATTAATTAGAGCTTTAAGACGTTACGTTTCTCATGTTAGAAACTTTATACTCCATAGCCTTAGATCTTTCTTCAGCATCTTGTTCACGTAACTCTCTTCGACTGCAATGCTTATATAAGTAAATTTGCACGTGATAAAAGAACGGGTTTCCATTTATTAGAAGCATCATTTATCATTGTTCTCCTGATCATGATTCTTTATTTGTTATCATTTAATTTCTGGATCACCTTAATTATGCTTTCATTCTTGTTGCTGTATTCACACTAGTAGAAGATCTCATCGCAGTTTACTTATATTCAAATACATATAGAATTCTTTCCCGTATAATCAAGATTTAGCTCACGTGCATGCTGTTTTGCAGCAAGAACACCAACAGCTCATTGTTGACGCGGGGGCTTTACCCCATCTCGTGACTTTGTTGAAGAGGCACAGAGTTGGTCAAGATTCTCTGGCTGTAAGTGGTGTCCTTAGAAGAGCGGCTGATGCAATCACTCATCTTGCTCATTTAAACAGCAACATTAAAACGCTTGTGAGGTAGTTCTTCTTTTTATTATTTTCTTGGTGACTGGATATGTGATTACTGCGTATCTTTTAATACTAGTATCATGGGTTTAGGCTTGAAGGTGGTATTCCTCCTCTTGTTGAATTGCTTGAATTTGCGGATCCAAAAGTACAGCGATCAGCTGCAGGAGCCCTCCGAACCCTCGTGTATAAAAATGATGAGAACAAGAACCAGGTTTTTCCCACTTCATTGACACATCAAATATTTGTCTTTCTCTCCTACAATTTTTGATACTTTTACTAATTTCAGATCATGGAGTGCAATGCTTTGCCTATTCTTCTATTAATGCTGCGGTCTGAGGATGCTGCCATTCACTATGAAGCCGTTTGCAACTTCTATATCCTTTTGTACTAAATGCTTAGTAATAGTTCTACTTACTGTAATCCCCCCATAAACTTTCTGAAACTTATATAAGCTTAAATGATGCCGGTTATCAGGTTGGTGTTATTGGCAATCTGATTCACTCATCTCCTAACATGAAGAAAGAAGTCATTGCCGCTGGAGCTCTCCAGCCTGTCATTGGGCTACTCAGGTATGATTACGTCTTATGTCCAAAGATTCAGTATTCCTTGCTGATAACCTTTTGCTAGGATCCTTGTTCTTTTCAGTATTAGATGCATCATGCATGTTTCAGTGATGGTAGCAACTGTAAATGGAAATCATCGGGTTTTTTTGCAAGTGAAGAATAGAACAATGTAGAACTCGAGCTTTATAAATAGGCAAGCTGGCTGCTATTTATCATTAGCAAGAGCCTGGGATCACACCTCACTTTTGATGCTGACTTAACCCGGTTGTGTGTTCTTTATGCTCATTGTAGGTCCACCTAGTATTTCTTTCTTGGAGTCATCACAAATATTTGCCTCCGGACTAAGCCATGTCAAAACAGTTATATTCCCTGTGTCATTGCATTTTTTGTCTGATTTTGTCAGTAATTTCCCTGTCTGCGTCATATGTTATTGAATCCAAATATTTTCCTGTTCTACTATAAAGCTACCTTACTCAATCATGGCAAGTCACATGTAACCTCCATGGTGGATCTCTTTTAATATGGCAAACTTATTTAGCTTAATTCTGGCATCTCTAGATTCAGAGATTATGCGACTAATTGTAAAAATATTCTCATTTGGGGGACTCATGGACCTTTAAGCATTTTTTTCCACTTTGGTCAAGGTGGCAAGGCTGTTGGGATTCCTTGTACTCTGCATGTATTATTAAATTTGAGTTTCAGTTGCTTTATTTGGGGACAAGAATACTTTTTAAAAGTTGGTGTTTGGATTTTGGTATTTGTTTGGGCCTAAGGCGCAGTTTTTTCACATTTGCTGATGGTACGTAATAGAGGTCCAGTCTGTTTCTTGTTTGGGTAGCATGGTGCAAGTGTTCTGATGAGCCCTGTATAGGAAAGCTATGTGATAAAACGCTTCCACCCATTGTCATAGATTGACTTTGAGTTCTGCTAAAACACGCTGGAGGTCTTTGTTCTGTAACTAGAAATTCCCTTTCTCAGTATCCCACTGACAAGTTTCCCCATTCATCATAACTTTGGCACACTTGTGTTTTTACCTGTCCAATTAATATATATTCTTTAGAGATTGATGTGAGTTTCACTTTAAATTCGGACAGTTATAACAAGGTGGAACAATGCGTTTGTCTTAAGAACGTGAAGAAAGACGAGTACGGTTTAATACAAGAGCCATAGTTCAAGCAATTCATGTCTATTATCTCTACAAATGTGATACAAAGTACCGAAGCATCAGGATCTATGTTTAGAGATTAGTTGCTGACTGATTCTATGATGGACTTGGCTACATAAACCTGCAAGTCATGTTATCAGCTTTAACGTATGCGATATTTTGATCTTTGTTTATTCTCTATCTTTCCGTTTTGAAATTTATGAAAACAAGCTACGTGACACTTCTCTTGTTATATTTTGTATTTGTAAATGGCAAATATCTACTTGTTTTACTTTTTAATTTGAATTGTTAATCTGATTTCTGCATAACAGCTCATGCTGTTCAGAGAGCCAAAGAGAAGCTGCTTTACTGCTTGGACAATTTGCTGCAACGGATTCGGACTGTAAGGTTGACTAAGATAACATTTCCTTTAGACCAAGAACTATGTCCTTATAACTACCTGTGGGTCTGTACTAATTGTAAATTAAAGATAGCTGACAAATTTTTGGATGGTGCTTCTGCAGGTGCACATTGCCCAAAGTGGTGCTGTACCGCCACTCATAGAGATGCTTCAGTCCGCAGATACTCAATTGAGTGAAATGTCAGCCTTTGCCCTTGGCAGGTTAGCTCAGGTAATGTTCTCATTTCTTTCGTTATCAGTTCTACCCTCTAAAGGCTCCTGTTCTATTTCACTTTTAACATTATGTACTGTTGCAGGATCCTCGTAATCAAGCTGGTATTGCACATAGTGGTGGGATAGCGCCATTACTGAAGCTTCTAGAATCCAAAAATGGATCGTTGCAACATAATGCTGCCTTTGCTCTTTATGGACTTGCACACAGTGAGGTATTTAATATTGTCAAAACAATATTAGTTTTGGCTGTTATATTAGTAAAGCCTTGGCGCTTATTCTAGGGAGAGCTAACTGGTGTCATATCATGGTACTTCTTGCCCTTTTGCTCGTGTAGGATAACGTTGCAGAATTTATAAGGATTGGGGGGATTCAGAAGCTTAAAGATGGTGAATTTATTACCCACGTACAATCTTAACCTTGTGGATCTTTTTATATTAGACAAATATTTGGGTTAATTATGCATGGTTAGAGCTTGACACAGATGGTTTTAGCATTTTCAAATATTTATTCTCATGCTTTGCAGGCTACTAGAGATTGTGTGGCCAAGACACTTAAAAGACTCGAAGAGACGATTCATGGACGGGTGAGTTCAACTTTTGTTGTTTTAAAATCGAGAAGGTGATGTTGTACAATCATAATTGTTTCAATATTTAATCATAAATCAAATACGACAAAATAATGCTTGAGAACTTCACATAAAAATGTATTAACTGAAGTGGAACTTTAGTTGTGTTTTTAGTGGATGTCATGACAAGAATAGATGTCAGGCGAAGTAAGTCTCCAGGATTTCTATTGTGTTTCTTGTGGTTGTCACGACGAATCCAGCATTTTAGTTGTTTTTTGAATGCTCAGTTACTTAACCGATTTGGATGTCATGCTATGATTGGTATTAAATCAGTTATTGACCATTACTCCTTGTGATAACTTCAGCCAACATGAGCAGCTTTTTCTTCATCCTTTTGGAAACAAGAAATTGGGTTGCTTCTGTCAATCGCCACATGGCCAATTTGATTTCGCAGAAACGGCGTTGCCTTTAATGGTGTTGTTGCAAGTCCAAAGAAGGTTTTGGAGCTGATAAAAGTCAGAACCTGGATGGCTCAGAACTAAGTTATCAGATTTTATGTATTAAACGGATTAGTCTTTATTTCCCTCTTCTTGTCTGTAATTTTGATCGCTCGGCCTTTTCCACCATTGTTTGATGCTTTTGTAAGTCTTGTACTCCTTTTATATTTTATGAACTTTTTTCACTTATTAAAAGTAAATAAATAAAAATAACTGAGGTAGAAACTTTCCATTTGCTGGTTCTCCTACAAGAATGTATGCCTCTCCTCGCTTGTATTTCTGTAAAAATAAAAAGGGGGATGATATTGATAGATATAAATGATTGGAAGGCAAAAGAATAACAAGTTAGTCCCGTTTTGTGATAGGAACATGCTCTCAGCTGCTCACAAAGAAGTTCCTCACCAGCACTTCGTAGTCCCACGCAAAGTCCTCAAAGGCGTGGATAACATTGTTCGTTTCGTCATAATAAAAAACATTGAGACGGATGATGAAGTTGAAGATCTCGTAACAGTGTTGAAGCTTACAGAACTGCGTAAAGCATTCACATATGGTAAAGAACATGTTTAACACAATGTTCACCTCGTTCCTTGAGGTACGGATCGAAGCCTTGTCCTAGTCAGTTAGGACGCGGCCAAGGCATTTCCTTTCACACACCAAAAACATTGTGTCACTGATGAACATCCATGATGAACATCCACCCAGTGGTGTAGAAGAAGGCTTGGGAACGTGGGTTGCAAAGGGCAGGGTATGGGAGAGCCATTTGGAGATTGTGTTTTCAGTTGTTTGTGTTGTGTTTGGTTGCTCCACTCGTCGAGAGCGAAGAAAAAGAATAAGGTGGGGGCTATGGTGATGAAGTTGGATCTTGAAAAGGCATATGAAACTGGAATTTTTTGGAGGATACATTGCGGGCGTTCGCCTCTCTGGAGGAGTTGGTGAAAGTGATCATGTTCTGCGGCGCGGCGCATCCACACGAATTCTTTGGAATGGTACGCCTATTGACCCTTTTAAACATACATGTGGCTTGCGACAAGGGGATTCCTGGTCACCCTATTTGTTTGTGGTTTGTGTCGAGCGGTTGTCGTATCTCATAAATGACGCGGTAGATCGAGGTAGATGGCAAGCGCTTACACCGTGCAGGGGGGACCAATGGTATCTCACTTATTTTTTGCAGATGACCTCGTGTTGATGGGAAAGGCGACGGTTAAAACGGCAGAGATAAAAAGAGTATTGGATCAACTTTGGAGGAGTCGGGGCTGAAATTGAGCCCTCAAAATCGAAACTTTTCTTCTCGAAATTAGAGGGAGCGGGTTTGAAGTGCACGATCAGTGAAACTCTCAGGTTTGGGCAAACACTGAATTTGGGGAAGTATCTCGGGGTGAAGTTGCTTCACAGACGTATGGACCACGAGTTCATAGCGGAAACTTTTGATAGAATACTTACTCGGTTCGCATCGTGGAAGAATAAATTGATGTTCATTGCGGGTCGCAGAAACTTTTGATAGAATAAAATTGCCAAATTAACAAGAACCATATTAATATTTTGATCATCATGACCATGTTAATTGATTAGACATTAATAATTTATAGGACAAATTTCGTTAAAACCGAAACTCTTTTCGATCCAACAAAAAAGTAAAAACTCTCTCCTAAGGTATTAAAACTAGCTAGTGGGAACTCTCTTGTGATTTGTTGGTCAGCCATTCGTTTTGGACAAGCTTAAATATTTCAATTTGGCGAGGAAGGGCAAGGAAAAGTTATGCACATTTTTCAAATAGGTTTAAAAGTTGTTTACGTTTTAAAAAATTTAATTTGTCAAATCCCTATAGAAGTTTAGCGAAATTTACCCTCATATGTATGTACCTTCATGAAAACCGCATTAGCCGGAGGAATGAACTTGAACATGTCCCATGCAACATAAGTAAGATTATTTCCATTTCCTTGCAAGTCGGCAACCACGTGAGGTAAGTCGAGCACGACACACTTCAATCCTGGATATGCTTCCGCAATAGCTTTTGCAACGAACACGTCCTTACACTCTTGATTCCAACCCCACGATCACGTCCTTACACTCTTCGCTGCCGTGAAGAATAGTATTTACAAGCCCGACATCACTAGCCATTCCTTCGTTAAACAAGTTGTTCAACCTCGGCTCCTTGAGAGCGTGGTCCCATAGTTCCTTCTTGTGGGTGTTATAATACAGTAGTCTTTAGTTTAGTATTTAAGGAAATTATTCCTTGTAATTATTTTCTTTTTGTATTTATATCCTTACGTAATTGTACCTTGTATCAAGTATAGAAATACCATCATAGTGTGAAGAATAAAATTAACACCCTTATAATTTTTATATGGTATCAACAGGAAAATATCTCTAACGAGAAAATACGATCCTCATGTCTTCCTCACCAAACCCTATTGACTCTCCCGCCTCAGCCTCCATGCCACAACCGACCACTTCTTCATCGGATCCGGTCATGCAGTCGTCCTCGACGCCTCTTCCTCCTGTGGGTTCCGGGCTTTCGCCTGTGATTTCACCGAATGGTCCCGGTGGTCCCCCTCTTGTGCCCCCTAACGCATATACTCATCTACCTCTGCAACTCAACTCCGGAAATTATACCTCCTGGAATGCACAGGCTCGCCATCTTTTCTATAGCTATGGTCTTCTTAGCTATTTGGACGGTACGACCCCATGCCCTCCTCCCGGTGATTCTCTCGAATCACTCGCTGCGTCCGTTCACTGGACACGTTAGGATTCTCTCCTCTTTTCCGCTCTCTTTGGTTCTCTCTCCCCAGATGTGATGGATCTCATCTCGAGTGAGAAGACCTCGACCGCTATGTGGAAAACCCTGCAGGACACGTTTGCTAACAAATCTCGCTCTCGTGTCATGCAGATGAATGAATCTCTCTCTCAGATGACCATAGGCTCTAAATCCGTCTATGAGTTCCTTTAATTAGTCAAGGTTAATATTGATGAACTTGCACTCATCGATCATCGTCTTTCCGATGATGACGTCAAGCTCTTTATGCTCAATGGTCTCAGGCCATCGTATCGTGACATTGCGGCACAGATCCACTCACGTGACCATGCTCTCTCATTCGCTGCCTTTCATGACAAATTGGTGGCGCACGAAATTTACGTGAAGCGTTTGGAGGCTTAGTCCGCTTCTCTTATTGCCTCGGCTCACGCTGCTTCCTCTGAACCAAACTCGGGTCAGCGTGGAAGTCACAGTGGTTATCGTGGCAATTCTAATGGCCGTGGAAATTCGGGGTGCAACTACGGTCATGGGTACTACTCCAACCGCGGTGGGCACCCTAACTCTCAAAACAATCGCAACAATAATCGTTCGGGTTCTCACATACAGCCGGATATCACTTGTCAACTTTGTGGCATCTATGGTCATGGCACTCGGACTTGTCGCCGCCTTCCATAGCCTATTGCAATGGCATCCACACCGCCATCCTGTCAATCCAACAACCATAATTGGCTTGTTGACTCCGGTGCCTCGCATAACTTGACCTATGATCTTCAGAACCTTACAATTCATTATGAGTATGATGGCACATATGAAGTAGTTATTGCCAATGGTTAAGGTTTGCCTATCACGCACATTGGTTCTACTTCTATTGCTGCCCATGTACGTAACTTTGTTGTTTCTCCAGTGTTATGCGTTCCTTCTTCAAATAGGAACTTATTATCAGTGCATCAATTTTGTCTTGCAAATAATGTTACTATTGAATTTCATCCTTGGTACTTTTTTGTTAAGGATCGTGTCACGGGGGCAAAACTCATGCGAGGTGATTGCAATAAAGGCATATACCATCTAGACATGAAGCCGCGACAGCTTTCCGTTCCAATGGCATTTATGGGAGTTCGCACAACTATGAATAATTGACATAGTCGTTTAGGTCATCCGTCTTCGGATGTTAGTTCTTTTTTATTACGTACATTCAAATTACCTTGTACTTCGGACCATTCTAAGGATTCAACATTTTGTTATTTTTGTTTGGCTAATAAAAGTACTCAGTTGTTGTTTCATGTTACATCTCTTGTTTCTACGCATCCGTTAGAATTTATTTATGGTGATGTTTGGGGGCCGACGACTCCCTCTTTGCATGGCAATCGTTATTATCTATTATTGGTTGGCCATTTTTCAAAGTATTGTTGGTTCTTTCCTTTGACTCACAAGTCTCAGGTTGCTACAGTATTTCGCCAATTTCGTGGGTTGGTTGAGAAATAATTTGGGTTCTCTATTAAGAACTTCTTCTCCGATAATGGGGACGAATTTGTTGCTATGTGTTCCTACTTGTCTGACAATGGCATTAGTTGGCTATCCACCGCGCCTCATACCCCGCAACAGACTGTTGAGCGTCGACATCATCATATCGTCACTCTTAGTCGCATTCTATTGCAGCAATCGACATTGCATCTCTCCTTTTAGAACTCAGCTTTTTCTAGAGCAGTATATCTTTACAATCGCCTCCCTACAGTTGTACTTAAATGGACCTCTCCGTTCTCCGTCTTATTTGGGCGCTCTCCCAATTATCTTAAGTTACGCACTTTTGGATGTCTTTGCTTCCCATGGTTACGTCCTTATCTCTCGGGTAAGCTCACACCTCCTTCTCGGGCTTGTATTTTTGTGGGTTATAGTTCATCTCAGAGTGCATATCGTTGTTTGAACGCTGAAACGGGGCATCTCTATGTCTTGCGCCATGTCCATTTTGTTGAAATGGAGTTCCCAGGGTTTACCGCCGCCTCTCTATCGGGTTGACACGCCGCCAAGGGTTTCTGCCCCGCTTCTCATTCTACCACTTGAACCCGACCCGCCTCCTCATGGGTCTGGCCCAACTAGCCTTGCGGTCCGCTCCATCGGCTCAGCGGTCAACCCATCAACTCGTGGACCACACTTGGCCCTATTAGGCCCATCTCTGCCTTTAGGCGCTCGGCCCAGACCAACAACTGCCCTGGCCCATGACACGCCCGCTGGATCTGACCCCTCAGCCCATGGACCCAGCTCCTCGGTCTTGCTCCACTCCGAACCCTTGGATCCGCCCGCACTGCGTAGCCCTAGCTCGAGCTCGTCGTCCACTTCACCACTTCTTCCTCCTGAACCTTCCGCTGCCTTGCGCACTCATGGCATGACTACTCGAGCTAAGAACAACATCTTCAAGCCTAAGCAAATTAACTTGGCCTCTAAACATCCGGTCCTTGGTCCCGTCGCTTCTTCATGTGTTTGTCAAGCCTTGAAGGATCCTCTATGGCGTGCAGCCATGGATGAGGAAATCAATGCCCTTACGCACCATGGCACTTGGAATTTGGTCCCGTCTCCATTAGGAAGAACGTCATTGGGTAAAAGTGGGTGTTCCGCATCAAGCGTAATCTGGATGGTTCGATTGAGCGCTACAAAACCGTCTTGTTGCTAAGGGATTGCATCAGCGTGAAGGCTTAGACTTTAAGGAGACTTTCAGTCTGGTGGTCAAGACCGCCACTATTTGCATCGTTCTATCCATAGTGGTGATGCGCGGTTGGCTTCTTCGACAACTTGGTGTCAGCAATGCCTTTTTACATGGTACGCTTGATGAGGACATCTATATGGCTCAACCTCAAGGCTTTGTTGACTCTTCATTTTCCTCATCATATTTGCCACTTTTATGGGTTGAAGTAAGCTCATCGGGCGTGGTTTCTTGCTCTCAGTGCTGCGTTATGCTCCTTTGGGTTCTTATAGTCCAAATCCGATACCTCTCTTTTCGTCTTCTCTCGAAAGTGTAACGTGATTTATCTTCTTGTTTATGTCGATGATATTATTGTGACGGGTGATGATGAGACCTTTATCTCACGTGTGGTTACCCATCTTGGTCACTAATTTGTGGTTAAGGACTTGGGGTCGTTGTCTTACTTTCTTGGTGTTGAAGTCTTTTTTTGCAAAGAGGGATTGTTCCTTTCCCAACACAAGTACATGTGTGATATCCTTTCTCGCTACAAGAGGGATGGTGACAAACCATTGGCTACTCCCATGGCCTCGACTTCCTCGGTTTCCACCTCCTCCTCTTTGACGGATGCTTCGGAGTATCGAAGTGTCATTGGTGCCTTGCAGTATCTCACGTTAAATAGGTCCGACATTGCCTTCGGCCTAAACCGCTTAGCCCAACGCATGTCCGCTCCCACTGAGGCTGATTGGTCGGCCTTGAAACGCGTGCTTCGTTCCTTAAAGGGCACACTATCACACGACCTCCTTCTCCGTCGTGCTTCATCCTTACGACTCACGGCCTACTCTGATGCTGATTGGGCGGGTGACACGTCTACTATGACCTCTACTTCTGCCTACATGGTTTTTCTTGGTGCAAATCCCGTCTCTTGGTCTTCCTGTAGTCAACGTGCTATCTCGCGGTCATCCACTGAATCGGAGTATAGGGCGTTGACAAATGTTACTGCTGAGATTCGATGGTTGCACCACCTCTTTGGCGAGCTTGGTGTTTTTTTGCCTTCGATACCACGCGTGTTGTGTGATAACTTGGGCGCTATTCGTCTCTCCCTTCATCCGGTGTTGCACTCTCGCATGAAGCATATCTCTATTGACCTTCACTTTGTTCGTGATCTTGTCAATAAGGGGTTCTTACGTGTCTCTTACATTAGCACTACGGATCAACTGGCGGACCTTCTCACAAAGCCGCTCCCTCGCTCTCGCTTCCTCTTACTTCGCTCCAAAATTTCCATCGCCGATGGGACCTCACTTTCGCGGGGGCGTATTATACAGTAGTCTTTAGTTTAGTATTTAAGGAAATTATTCCTTGTAATTATTTCCTTTTTGTATTTATCTCCTTACTTAATTGTACCTTGTATCATGTATATACATGCCACCATAGTGTGAAGAATAAAATTAACACCCTTATAATTCTTATAGGTGTTTGCATATGGCGTCGACTCGTCGTTTTGGAACCATTTGTCCAGACCATGCCACGGGTCCATCAACAATGGGTCGAGCATGGAAAGGGCGAATGGAGCCACGCTACGTGGCTCGTTGGTGGACACTAGGAGGAGACGAGAGGCCGGTGTGAGCCAATATCGTTCTTCCTCGCCGCGGACAAAGAACTTTGAATGGACGAGAATTCGCATGAGGCGATACAAGTTTTTTGATTTGGCTTTGTTAAGGGAAGGAAGTGCACTGGTTAATTCGGAAAGAGTGATTGGTTTGCCGTGGTTGTGGATGATATCCGGTATGCCTACCTAGTTGGATAGCACATTTGAGAGACATGGAATTAATGAAGTTGAAGATGTGGTTCCATACATGAGCTTGGGCATCCAGAAGCTCATCACGAGATAATTCCACTGAAATTGGACTAATTGTGTTTGCTATTGATTTATGTGATATATTGGCCGGACTAGCTTGATTATGTCCTATTTATAGTCCACAATATATGTACGTACTTCTCTTGAATATTTAGGCTACCTAATGACCTCGTATTAGAACATTTTCGCCATCGCTATTATCGTATTTAGTAACTTGTCCTAGTCCTAGTCCTAATTATTTAAATAATAGGCAGAACCCGCTCTTAGTACTTCCTCTACATTACTTTCTCAAAAAGGGTTTTGTATTTAAATTGTTTCTATTTTTCTTTGGGTAATGATTAACATACATATGCTATAATATATGACAAATGATATATACAGAGCAACATTACTCAATACATAGCAATTTTTTGTTGTTCTCAATTTTACACTTTTCTGTTAAGTAAACAACTAATTTGGTGGTAATAAATGATAATCATAATCTTTCTAAAACATTAAACTCTTCATTCCTTTGAACGGATCCCTTTTTTTCTATAGATAAAGTTTTCAACATTTCCTTAATTTTTTTTTTAAAAAGCTACTTACTTACAAAATAATTATCAATTTATTGTAATAATCTTTCCTTACAAACAGTTTGAATCGTCTAAAATTATTTACCTAATTAACTAATCTACCATAATACTAATTTGCTAATCTACCGTAATTTACCAAAAACAGTAACAAAAATAATATTGATCCACTATAGCGCTTTTATTATCGGTTAAAGTTAAAAGCGTGTTTGTCTTTCATTTCTCATTTACAAAACTGCGAGAGAAAATTAGAAAAGAGCTGCAGGAAAGAAAGACCCGCCGCTTTTCTTCTTCGAATGGAAATTGTCGGTTCAGATGGGTCGAAGACCCGAATCCACCCGGGTCAAACCCGGGAACTCGGAAGGATCAACGGGCTGAACTCATCGGACAAAACCATTTCTCGCCGCCATCTTTCTTTCTCCGTTACCGACAAAAATCAAGAAACACGCGTACAGTTCGAAGTGCTGGGAAGAAACCCAATTTACGTTAGCCACAATGATGAAGTCAAGATTTATCGGAGATTCGAAAGAGGAGAAATGGGTGACGATGATATGTTCTGCGTTTCTGCTAAGGATCCGATTTGGTATAGTTTGAAGCGAATCGAAAGTGGCGGTGAAGGTGTTCGAGAAAAGGACTCACAGAGTAAATTAGCGGAGAATTTGGAGAGTGAAGTTGGGTTTGATGGGGTTGACGATTTGAAGCAAGAGGGTGCTGATATTTCGGATATTGATCCTGTAAAAGGTACCTTTTGTTTTTTGTTTTTTGTTTTAGTTTTTGTTTTTAATTTGATTTATGTTTGTTGCTATTATATGTTTGCCAATGGGAAAGCTGTTTCGGGAGCCAATAATCTTTATCCTTATGTTTCCTTTCAAAGCATGTATCCTCATCGAGGTTCGGTTTATTTTGTCCCTTTGGTAACTCATTAGTTCGATTTTCTGTTCTTGACTGAGAGATTTGTTTGAAGTACATTTTGCATGTTAAATTGCTAATTTTGGGTTAAAGTTGTTTGTGGGGAGGAGTACGGTATCAGCTCTGTTTATGAACTGTTCCCGGTAGCTTGGTTCGATGGTCTTTTGCCGTTTAGAATGTGAACTACACCTGTTGATTGTAGATCATGATTGGTTGAAGTAAATTTGATTGCTGATTCAGTATTTGTTGTCACAGAGTTCGGGTTTTTGGTTATGGGGCACGAGTTTGATCCGTACCCAAAGAAAATGATCCGTGATTTCAAGAATTGGGACTGGTTTCTGGAGGATACTCACAAAGATAGCGAGGATGACAATGATGAAGGAAAGAAAGGTAAGGGAAGTGGAAGAAGGAAGAGGAAGAAAGGTGTAGAAAATGACGACGAGGAGTGGACGGGGGAGAGTGAGGAAGACAAAGAGGTAATCAACAAAACAAGGAACACACAAAAGCCTAAATACACGACAAGGTCCAAGGATAGTGGGAAACAACGTAAAGACATCTGCACGGGCAAAGGTACTTCAAGTAAAGGTAAAAGTAGAGAGGTGGATGACAAAGAGATGGAAGATGAGGATGAAGAAGATGTGACGCTGGGAGGCTTCATTGTCGACGATGAAAATTTGGAAGACGAGGAATTAGACGATGAAATGGGAGAAGATGAGGAGGAAGAAGAAGAAATAGGTGAAGAGGATGATGAAGATGAATGACTGTACTCACAAAGCCTTGATCTTGTACTATTTTAACGTTCCATGTGTATATGTTGTAAGAAACACATTTAGCCTTCGCGCCGTGTAATTATCGAATGTTAAGAACTTGTGTTTTTACGCCACTTAAAATATTAATCTTGTACTTTTGCCCAATTGCAACAGTATCGCTTCGTTAATTAAAAACATACTTGGCAGGTGAAAATGATTTTCACGAACTTGTAGCAACATGCTTCTAAAGTAATTCATGAAAAACAAAAGCATAGTTATTTAGAATGTTGCTATTCCTATATGCATTTAGACACGGACACACTTTTTACTCTAAAAGAGATAAGAGTAAGATAAAGATTCGTTTCTTGTGTATGTTTCGATCTTTAAAATATTCCAAGCGTTCCGTAATATTTTGAGATCTCTTCCTTATGATTCAGAAAATTCGTAAAAATAGCTTTAAGTGGACTTAGAAATATGTATATTGATGTATACCTCTAATTCAAATAACTAGCCGTACTATCACAAGCATGTAATTGATGATTATATCATTCACACTTCATTGTAGAAAGAATCCATATATGAAAACTAGAAATAGTCTTTACACTGGTATTCCTAAGAAGTTGAATGCCATTAGTGATTTGGTGCGTTATCGTCTGCTGGCTTGGCAGGCTCACGAAACACACCTCTTTCCTCTTCTCCTCAATAAATATTGCAGATGTTCATCAAGTTGCGACTAGATATTGCGTAATGCCCCTTTTTGTACTCACTCTAAGTTATTTGATTAATAATTAATCTATTCCATGCTCACAATATAATGAACTAATTAGTTGTTATAAACTTGATGTTGGAACAATTACATCTTTTTTTTTTAATGGAAACTGAATGAGAATTTAAAATATCATTAAAGGTGCCATCTTTGATATAAATCCAAGTATTTACATCATATTTACTAATTAAACCAAAAGCATCTCTTGTGAATTAATAGTACTAGCTAGCACCAGTCATGCATGTCACGTTACTAGTTTGCTGTTGTGGGGAAAATAAAAAGTGAGTTAAATAATAGAATTCATCGTGGCTACCAGACCGAATATGTCATTAATTTACCTCCTAATCTTTCACACCATCGTGGCTACAATTAACGAAAATTTGAGATCATTCAGCTCACGTCGAGTTGACTTAGCTCTGCTTTATTTTCTTACACAATTACAAGTTTGTATAAACTATTCCAGAACTTTCAACATTATTAGCGTCGCATTACTATATAAGGGCTCATCTTCCATTAAACAGGCAACAAACAAACATAGTTCCATCTTTTGGCTCACACAAAAAAGGTTCGAGAAATGGTGAACACGGGAAGGTCGCGCCAATGGTGCCACCTTGCTTTTGCAGTCGCGATTTGCTTCTTAGCCACCAGCATAGTGGCAGAAAAAGCTTCTTTACACGTTGGCATAGGCATTTCTGGAAATCCTCATGGGTTGCCAAAACATGGGGATCAGTACAAGCCAAAACATGGGGAGAACAAGCCGTATTATTACAAATCTCCGCCTCCACCTTCTTATCATTATAAATCACCACCACCTCCCTCTAAATCTCCACCTCCACCTTACCATTATACATCTCCACCTCCTCCATATATTTACAAATCTCTACCACCACCGTATCCTTCTCCCCCACCTCCATATGTTTACAAATCACCACCTCCTCCATCAAAGTCACCACCTCCTCCTTATTTGTACAAATCCCCACCTCCTCCGTCTAAGTCACCACCACCTCCTTACTACTACAAGTCACCACCACCTCCATCAAAGTCACCACCGCCACCTTACTACTACAAGTCACCTCCTCCACCATCTAAGTCGCCACCACCTCCTCAGTACTACTACAAGTCACCACCACCTCCATCGAAGTCACCACCGCCACCTTACTACTACAAATCACCTCCTCCACCATCTAAGTCGCCACCACCTCCTCAGTACTACTACAAGTCACCACCACCTCCATCAAAGTCACCACCGCCACCTTACTACTACAAGTCACCTCCTCCACCATCTAAGTCGCCACCACCTCCTCAATACTACTACAAGTCACCACCACCTCCATCAAAGTCACCACCGCCACCTTACTACTACAAATCACCTCCTCCACCATCTAAGTCGCCACCACCTCCTCAGTACTACTACAAGTCACCACCACCTCCATCAAAGTCACCACCACCACCTTACAACTACAAATCACCTCCTCCACCATCTAAATCGCCACCACCTCCTCAGTACTACTACAAGTCACCACCACCTCCATCAAAGTCACCACCGCCACCTTACTACTACAAATCGCCTCCTCCACCATCTAAGTCGCCACCACCTCCTCAGTACTACTACAAGTCACCACCACCTCCATCAAAGTCACCACCGCCACCTTACTACTACAAATCACCTCCTCCACCATCTAAGTCGCCACCACCTCCTCAGTACTACTACAAGTCACCACCACCTCCATCAAAGTCACCACCGCCACCTTACTACTACAAGTCACCTCCTCCACCATCTAAGTCTCCACCACCTCCTCAGTACTACTACAAGTCACCACCACCTCCATCAAAGGCACCACCGCCACCTTACTACTACAAATCACCTCTTCCACCATCTAAGTCGCCACCACCTCCTCAGTATCATTACAAATCTCCTCCACCACCAACTTCTCCGAAAGCATACTATTACAAGTCGCCCCCACCTCCATCTAAAAAATATTAAAATCCGCAGTTGCTCCTTGCATCAAGCTTGGGCCGAATATGAGCTTTCAAGTAGTTTCATATATTATTTCATGCTCATGTGTTTTTGTTGAATTATATAGTGTCTCGAGAAGATTTTTCTGGATGTAACGATCTAAATATTCTTTTGTATTCCTGCTTTGTTATCAATCAAGGATTTGTTTCATTTAATTTGATGTACTATCTATATATATATATATATGAGTTATATACAGTGTCATATCCAAGATTTAACGCGGGAGGCTATTTTTATTTTTTAAAGAACGATACCCTAGAATTTGGATAAGAATTAAGAGGTAAAAGAATCGAAACAATATTCCAAAAAAAGTTGGTTTGAATCGAATTTTTGAGGCTTTTTTTTTATTTTTTTTGAAGTAATATATTTTTAAGAAACATATATTTATTAAAATAAAAGACTTAAAATATGATATGACTCTTATGTCTTGAATTAATTTCAAGCATAATAAAATTAATCTATAATACAATTATATTTTTTAGATTTAGACAATGTGTCTGAAAAAAATTAGTAAAGAAATATGCATATATTTAAATTTAAACAACAATAAATTTTAGGTATAAAATAATACAATTAAAAATCAATCTTTTGGATTTCATTCATTTGAATTAATAAATTAATAGAGTTTTTTTTTTCTTTTGCCATTTTTCTTAAAATCAAAAAAGAAATAATTGTTAATTAAAATAATACTGGAAAAAGGGAAAGATATGCTAAAAGTCTCCTACTCGAAATATCGAGCAGATGTGTCCCATATATATATAGGATTGAGATTTACCAAAAAAAGAAAAGATAAAATTTATTATTCTACTAATGTGTTAATTAACAGAAAAGAAAGATAAAAAGATACATATCAACATACATACACGTTGATATCTAAACAATGTAAAATATGTATGTAAAAAAATTCTATGTAGGTAACAGTATCAGGTTATCTAATAATAAATTGGGCGTTTATGGGTGCGGTATCGGAGGATAACACTATTCCAGCCAAGTCACCTCATGGCTAGTTTCACGATGTAGGTGCTGATATACACGGGGGATAGCAACAACTCTCTAGTAGTTTCCCTTGGTCGCCATCCTCAGCTAAAGCGGCACCTACTGCATCTGGAGTGGCATCGACATCAGCACCAGATGTGGCAGGATTCTCCCGCCCGTTGTTGATGATCCATTGGCATTATACGATTATGATGGAGATGTGTCTCGAGTAGCGCACAGTCAGAGCTTGGGGCAGTTTTGCACAGAACCCCGAGGATCGATTGTGGATTAGATTTGATCCGTTGTTTGATGGTCCTAGCGTTGTTGCATCTATTTCAACCACCGTGAAGCAGAAGTTGAAGGGCCGTGGCTTAGGTTCAAACATTGGTCGGAAGACGAATATGAGGATTATTGGAATACTTTTAGGGTAATCTTCTAAATCTAATTTAGTATCAAAGTAGGTTTCATTTAACTAACAAGAATTCATTTCAAAATTTTGGTTACTTAACCTTTGATTTTTCTTTTAAATGTGCATAGACAATATCTATGGGATCCAGACCATGAAATGCGTATTAGACCCATTTGGGAAAAGTTAGGCAAACAAGTTTCTGCCAGTCGTTGAATAATTTGAAGGCAATGTTCATGAAGAGAGCGGGACAATGTCAGGAAGTAAAGAAACGACATAAGATACGGATTGCATATATTTGGCACATGGATTTTCTTGAATATTGGAATAGTCGAGAACATTAGAAGAGGGTAAAAAGTGCTATGACTAATAGGAAGAAGTGTAAGTCGGTTACTTGGTATGGTGGGAGGAAAAATGACGAGCAGTTGGCTCTGGAGGAGGTCATATTTAATTTAATAAATATATTTTTTGTTCTTATAATTCGTTAGTATTAAATTTATAATTAGATGGTTAGATTAATTTTTTCATCTTGTTGTGACACAATATCGCCGGAGGAAGTGTTCGATGAAAGATTTGGCTTTGTCGTTTATATTTAGGCTTGGTCGGTACAAATTGGATAAAGATGGAAAGGAAATATGGGTAAATCCCGAGACGGAAGCAGAATATGTAAGTAATCTAGTCATATCATGTATTTATATTTTGATTTTGAGCTTATTAATTATATAGTATTATTACTTAACCTTTGCAATTGATTCTTTATCAGAAAATATTCCTAGCTACGAATCCGCCGTGGCCGAACATTGCCAATTGGCCGATATGGGACATCGAGACATGGCTAGAGGTTTATAAGATGAACCAAAATCAGGTTAGGATGTTCTCATCTACACAGGATGGTCCAACATTAGGGGTTGAGTCTCACAAGTACTATAGGGGAGGTGCCTCGAGTAGTGCCATCTCATCCCATGAGCAGGGCGTTATGCATATTTTCACGTGCTATTAATAAATAATTACGCATATTCGTAAGTATACGAGTCAAGTAATATAAAATAAAAAGTAAGATTATGTGACGACCGAGCCCCACGAGCCATGCTCCGATACGAGTTGGTTCAGTGGTGGCCAACCACTTTACCCAATCCAGAGTAAAGCGCAACTCATAGGAAAGAGGTCTCACTTGTTCAGGATCAAAACCATACACATTTTTTAAATTATATTTTGATATATACAGCGGAAGTCTTGGTATTACAAATAATGTGACTATTTTAATGGTTATGCACTAATGACAAAACCCGAATATTCCAAAATACACACTTGAACAATTATTCACTTGGTCCATGCTGCCATGTGGATTTTATCTTGAGGAATGGACAGAAAAAACGAGGAATAAGTCTTTAATGACTTATTGAGATTCATATAAAAGAACTGGTAATGCAAGAATTAACTGTGACCTACTTGATACATTTCGTGAGTGATCTTACCGGTAGAAACAGTTCAACTAGACAATTTGTTGTAGCATTGGTACCGGAGTTTTCATAGAATAGTTAATGAACTTGTGCTTAACAATAAACAAATCCAGCCTATGACTTCTATTATTCTACCTTATACCACCCGACGAGGAGCGACCTCGCAAACAATCAAGAGACATGCTCGAGTACATGTCGATCCAGCACGCGGGTTACAGCCAACTCCTGACTGCAAGCGGCGCCTAGATAGATGGGTATCAAGCGAAATTACTTAAACTGACAGTCCTTACTGCCCGATAGTAACTCGACTCAATCCCTGGGCCCAACTTCCCAAAGGCGTCCCAATGGGTATAACAAATAAACAAATAAGCTAGTAAACCAGATAATATCCGTTGCTCCTTGAGCTACATGTCCCGAACATAGTTCGTTGATCTTTGCACAATTCAAGAACCAACAGATGAGATTATAATATTGGAGAATTATCATGATTATGAATAGATATGATAAATAATAAATGATTGAATAAGATTTAACGATGAGTAAGAAAATCATGTTATGAGATGAGATGCCAAACATGATTATGATGAAATATAAGTTGTTCGAGATTTGGTAATGGAGTAGTGACTTTTCTGTCCAAGTTCCTCAGGGCCGGATGCCAAACGGGGCTAGAACAAATCAGAAATGGAACCTCACCTTAACTCGTACGGGGAACCTTAATGGCGTTGATTAGTTCGTCAAACCTTTAACAAATTTAAATAATATTAATCAAACGAATTTATAATTCACCACAACAAATATTAGTACTTTTTTTTCAATTCTCATGTTGGTAAAATTGAGAACGTTTTTGTTAAGAATGCTAGTTACAATGTAAATCTTAGTAAATAACACATAAGCTTAATTTATGTCATTGCACAAAACATGAAAATCGTAGATGATGAATTTAAAAAAAAAACATATTACTTAACTAACTCTAGGAAAACTCATATTTTTAGTCTTTAATCAATTCCAATCTTTTAATAACCACACACCAAATAAGTATCATACGAAATAACACCTTAAAATGTATAACTTAGTCATTTATTACTTTATTTTACATAGTAAGTTTAAAAATGCATATACTTGTTTTATAACTTAAATATAAAGATATCAACATGAGAGGTTTATCAAAACATGTGATAAGGGATGATAAATAATCTTATTTGATGGTTAGGTCATGAAGTGGCAAGAATAATCTTGTAAGACTTATGAAAATAGTATGTTAAACATGATAAATCTACCATTTAAATGATATAAATAAGATCACAAAAATGTCAATTCATGATTATAAATCATAATAATATAATTATAAATAATACTATATCATGTTAAATTTATGTGTGTGATAAATACATTGAATTAAGATGGCGATTAAACTTATAAATTAAGAAAACAAAGGTTGTGCCAAATAGACCGAAAAATCACCGCAGTTTTGGTTTTACATTTGATCGGACATCTAAATGAACTTGGTTTTCAATTTTTTTTTATGGTTTATGGTTTCTAGCATTATGAGAGATGTGGGAATCCAAGATTTTGTGAAAACACAAAGGTTTGCTATACAAAATAATTGTTGTAACATAAGAGTTGCTATCGGATTTCATGGCAGCAGTTTACGGTTTATGGATTATGCCCCCTAGATCATATTATTTGAGAAAGATGTCTTCATACAAAAGATAGAAGACACCAAGGAGAGTATGCAGCTGAAAATTGGTAGTAAAATAATGTTTCTACTATTTGATATGCTTTTTCTAAGGTGCAGAATCGACATTTCCTGCGCAGTAAACGTTTTGGCATCTTTTTGGGTAGAAAATGGCAAGATAAAAATATGGAAAAATTATTTTCCGAACGAAAATACAAAAGGAAACAACTTTTATTTCTACTTATGCAGAATCAGAATATTTTGTGCTGTAAAAAATGGTGAAGAAGGGTGAGTATTTATAGGCAAAAATAGTAGTTTAATGATACTTATTTAGGTCCCACCTTAATTATTTTATAATAAATCACAAAAAGTCTTTTAATCATGCTCTTAAGGATGTCATGGCTTACCTCATCAAAAAAATGTCATGGCTTACTTCATCAATTGATTAATTGCATAACAAGTTCCTCAATTATTTATAATTAAAATTCAAATAGGTATAAGATTTATTTGTTACATACATATTTATTTATGTAATTTTCCTAGATAATTCAATCATCTTGGTTAAGATTTAAAATTAAAATATATTTTTTAGGATTAGAGACCTATAAAAATAATAAAAGACTAACTTTTAAGCTTAGGGACTCAAATGCAAAATTTTCAAAACATTTAGGGTCAAAAATAGAAATTTTCTAAATTTTTGGGGCGTTACAATCCCCCCTCAAAGGAATTTTGTCCCCAGATTCTTACTGAAATTGTTGTGAAGATAAAGGATTACGATTTCACCTTCAAATTGTCAGTTTTGTGTCCACTACTTAAATTTAACAAACTTATATCCATTAACAAGATCGGATAGTCAATCTATATTCCAAAGTGAATATATCTTTGTAATTGACACCTAAAGTCCATCCTTTTTTTTTTTTCGAACAAGACTAACGTATCCCAAAAGAGAAGTATTTCTAACCACTGTCTCGATTAATTTTATCCTTAATGACTAATACTTAACACCATATGAAGTCGTAAACCCATTTTCTCGGAAGAAGAAATTAAACTCTTATGATTCTTGTCTAATAATATGCAAGAGTTTTGTAATTTTTTCTGATTAGCTTAATATAATTATGTTAATCAAGTTTTGACGTTTCACACATTATAACAACTATATAAGTAGAAGAAGACTATTCGAATAAATGTCTTATTATTCAAGATGCAATATTCAATTGAACTTACATAATAGTAGTAAACTCATACCAAGAGCAAGAAATTGGAAAGGTATTGCGAGTCCTAAAAATACAATAGTAAATTCAAATGATATTTCTTCATCATTTAGAAGAAAAATAAAAATAAAAATAACAAAAATTACAACAAGAATTACTTGAACCAAATGATCCATTTTTGGTAGAGACAAGTTAGATGAAGAGGGGAGTGTGTTTTGTAGTATAAAATGATGTATTTATAGAAGGAAATATGGCCATTATAGCCGTTTACCGTTAGAATGATTTTTTTTTTTCTTTTTTGAATGGTATGATGATTGAGACGAAAATTAAGGTTTAGAAGTCTGTGACTTATTTGTGTAAAATATGTTTGTGTTTTAGAAATCTTAAAATAAAGGTTTTGACTAACGGGCATACTATAGAGAAATTAGAAATTTTTTTAATATTCTTAAAATTTTGAGTACTAAAATTTTTAATCCATTTTTTTGTCGATAAATCATGCTAATTAAAAAAATAACTATCACAAAAAACACGAGTAATTTTAATTGTAACATAACATATAAGTTTTTGTGGTTTATTATTATTATTGATATTATCATTATTTTAGAAATTTTGTATTCAAATGAATAAATTTGGATACTTAGACAAAACACAGTAGGAAAATAAGGTGACATAATTTTTCCTTATAAGTGCATGCACGTATTTTAAAAAATTGTGCATATATTTAATTTTTCAGTACAAATAAAACTTAGACGGTCTTATCTATATATATACACACATGAGCATATATATATATATATATATATATATATATTATTTTTAATAGGCACAAATAATAGATGATGGGGTGCAACGATATGAATGCGTTTTCTTAGATTGGTAAATGTCATATCATCAAGGATGGATTGTAGGGGAAGCTATTCATAAAAGATGGATTGTTGGAGATGCTATTTAATTAATTATTATTTTTGTGTGTTGTATTATTATTGTTTCAAAAGCCTCCTCGGTATGCCTACTATGTTTTCTTATAAATAGCGGTTTTATGATATAGAATATCACACATTGACGAATACCACATTATCAGAGAAAAAATTTGAGATGGAACAATCTTCAACTCGAGAAATAAAATCCATTTGTGTCTTTTGTGGGTCTAGTACAGAAAAAAATCGAGAGTTTCTGGAGGTAGAAAGTAGTTTGGGAAACATATTGGCTGCAAGAAAGATTAAGTTGGTGTACGGTGGTGGAAGTTCAGGGTTAATGGGGTGTGTTGTGACTAGTGTATTTTCAAATAAAGGTAGTGTGTTAGGGGTCATACCAAAAGCCTTAACTGACATGAATTCCGATGGTACAATCTTATGGGAGGAGGTTATAGTACCTAGCATACATGAAAGAATAGCTAATATGTTGTATAATTCTGATGCTTTTATTGCATTACATGGGGGGTTAGGAACACTGGAAGAAATTTTTTGCATTGCTTCATGGGCACAGTTAAACATGCACCAAAAACCTATAGGGCTCCACAATGTCAATGGTTTCTATGATGGGTTGTTGTCTTTTCAAGATCATTCCGTGGAGCAGAAGTTTATGAAGCCGACGATTCGTGAAATTTTCATCTCTGCACGTACATCAAATGAATTAATTGACAAACTTAAAGCATATGTACCATAAGTAGATCCTATTTTGTCACAAATTCAATGGCAGACAAGTAGTGACAATAGTCGTGGTAAGAAGTATGCTTTAGATGTAGATACGACACTCCGATTGTAACTCTTTTATGTTGATCAATGTTTGATGTAAGAATATATATTTTAATCTATATGAATATTTTAGTGAAACATCTTTGAGTGATTAATGTTTGTCCAAATATTTTAACCAATGGCTATGATACCATACTGTGACGACCGCGCCCCACGAGCCATGCTCCGATACGAGTTGGTTCAGTGGTGGCCAACCACTTTACCCAATCCAGACTAAAGCGCAACTCATAAGAAGGAGTCTCATTTGTTCAGGATGAAAACCATACACGTTTTATAAATTATATTTTAATATATACAGCGGAAGTCTTGGTATTACAAATAATGTGACTATTTTAATGGTTATGCACTAATGAAAAAACACGAATATTCCAAAATGCACGCTTGAACGATTATTCACTTGGTCCATGCTGTCATGTTGATTTTATCCTGAGGAATGGACAGAAAAAACGAGGAATAAGTCTTTAATGACTTACTGAGATTCATATAAAAGAACTGGTAATGCAAGAATTAACTGTGACCTACTGTATACATTTCAGGAGTGATCTTACCGGTAGAAACAGTTCAACTAGACAATTTGTTGTAGCAATGGTACTGGAGTTTTCATAGAATAGTTAATGAACTTGTGCTTAACAATAAACAAATTCAGCCTTATGACTTCTATTATTCTACCTTATACCTCCCGACGAGGAGCGACCTCGCAAACAATCAAGAGACATGCTCGAGTACATGTCGATCTAGCACGCGGGTTACAACCAACTCCTGACTGCAAGCGGCGCCTAGATAGATGGGTATCAAGCAAAATTACTTAAACCGACCGTCCTTACTGCCCGGTAATAACTTGACTCAATCCCTGGGCCCAACTTCACAAAGGCGTCCCAATGGGTATAACAAATAAACAAACAAGCTAGTAAACCAGATAATATATGTTGCTCCTTGAGCTACATGTCCAGAACATAGTTCGTTGCTCTTTACACAATTCAAGAACCAACATATGAGATTATAATATTGGAGAATTATCATGATTATGAATAGATATGATAAATAATAAAGGATTGGATATGATTTAACGATGAGTAAGAAAATCATGTTATGAGATGAGATGCCAAACATGTTTATGATGAAATATAAGTTCTTCGAGGTTTGGTAATGGAGTAGTGACTTTTCTGTCCAAGTTCCTCAGGGCCGGATGCCAAACGGGGCTAGAACAAATCAGAAATGAAACCTCACCTTAACTCGTACGGGGAACCTTGATGGCGTTGATTAGTTCGTCAAACCTTTAACAAATTTAAATAATATTAATCAACTGAATTTATAATTCACCACAACAAATATTAGTACATTTTCTTCAATTCTGATGTTGGCAAAATTGAGAATGTTCTCGTTAAGAATGTTAGTTACAATGCAAATCTTAGTACCTTCTTCAAATGTAGCATACAACCTCTCAGTTTCATCCTCATTGTCATATGCCTTTCTCAAGGAACAAGACACTATGTTATGACCTTGCACACCACAGAAGCTGCAAGTCACTGTCTTTTGCTTCCTCTTCAAAACATTTTTTTTTTCTACCTTCTTCTCTCTTCCTTTCTTTGATGTTCCTGTCTTCTTCCATGGTCTCTTCACTCCTTTCTTTTTCTTGCTGACAGGTTCTTCATTATGTGTCCTTCTTCTAGCTTTCTGAGGCCTACCTGCCTGCCTACTAAAGTTGGGAGGTAATGGAGGCATATACCCAATCTCTCCCCATATGTTGCTCCCACACACTCCATATATTGCTGCCTTATATGTCTTCTTGCATCTCTCCACCGAATACCACTCAGAGATATAGTTGACTGGTGCTTTTTCCATTGTGCAGAATTGAGCATATTGCATGCTTACATGGGATAC
Organism: Linaria vulgaris; assembly: GCA_948329865.1. Classification (NCBI taxonomy): domain Eukaryota; kingdom Viridiplantae; phylum Streptophyta; class Magnoliopsida; order Lamiales; family Plantaginaceae; genus Linaria; species Linaria vulgaris. The sequence continues at coordinate 97,573,652 of OX415254.1, read as the reverse complement.
CGCTAAGGTCCCAATTTGTGAGGAACGTGTTATGTGATAAAGGTCAACACAGTGTTGAGATCCATCAGTAAGTGAGGTGATCTGGTAGTGTGTCTCATCACACTTCATAGGGATACATTCGGCAATCCATTTAGAGTTTTTGTCCAAAATTTCTTGAATCTTGGGACAGATTCTAAGATCACCCCACTTTCTTTCACATTTCTCTCTGTTGTTGGTGAACCTTTGGCATATCAACTCTCTGATCCACTCACACATAATTATTATTGAAATGAACCAAGATCAGTTTTTAGCACACAAAGGATCCACTCCCAATTAGCAAAGTTTTCAATTGCAACCACTGCCCATGCAATAGGGAATGTGTTGTTATTAGGATCAACACCTACAACAGTTAGCAACACCCCTCCATGTGGACTTAGTAGGTGACATCCATCAACACCTGTATATGGTCTGCAACCATTGTTTCACCCCATTTTCAATGCATGAAAACAAACATATAAACACTTGAACCTTATTTCACCTCCCACATTGTCTGTGCCAACATCTATAATGGATCCTGGATTGGTTCTTCTCAACTCTTCTGCATAATCAAGCAACATAGCAAACTGCTTTTCTGGAGCTCCTTCCAACTTAGCCAGGGCTTTTGTCTTAGCTCTGTAAGCCTGAGTCTTTGTAACATTCACATTGAGAGTATTGATGGCATCAAGCCTGAACCCCTCTGACTTTCTTCTAGGATCTGACTTGAACAAATGCAGAAACTTTTCAGCTAACCAAGGTGACTTCACATTCTTAACATGGAACCTCTTCCCACAATCATGCTTAGGATTGTAGTTTTTGAGGACAAAAGTGGCCTCATTTCGCACCTGTGATTTCATTGAGAAGAGTGATTAATTACAATAGAATACTTCAATTATACAAAAGATTACTTGATGAAATTGTTTGATCACACAAGTAGATTCATTCCTTACCTTAACCACATTGAATTTCCATGGGCAACCTTTTTCAATACACCTAACATGAACTCTGGTAGGATCACTCCTTTTCACATAAAAGCTCCTCATTTCTTCAACAACGTGTAACTGAATGGCCATCTTGATCACTTTCTTGTTGCTGAATATCATTCCCAACTCAAAATAGGGTTTGAAAATATGTTCTGGATTGAAGAATGATTCAGACTCCACTGCTTCCTTATGGAATTCATCATCAGTAACAATATTTCTCCTGGATCCAGACACAACATCTTCAAAATAATCACTGGCATCACCTATATCACTTTCATCACCCTTGTCAGATTCATATATGACTTTTTCCTTACCTTTCTTAGATCTCTCACCTCTCTCACCAACTATCCCCTTTCCCTTCACTGATTCATCAACAACTGTTTCCTTCCCCTTCTTAGATTTATGTCCAACCACGCTTTTAGCTCTTTCACCACCCTCGTTATCAGTTTCTTCAAATATATCTGTGCAAGCATGGAACATATCTTCATCACTTTCATGATCCTTATTCTCATCATCTTTATCACCACCCTCATCCTCAGCAGAACCAGTATTCTCATTATCATATTCCTGAGCCACCCAAGGATCAACATAGAATTCCACTTCTCTATTCCCAACCAGACTATCACAACAAACAGTCTGCAACCTTTCATCACTCAATACAAGTCTAAAACCAATGATATTCCTAGTCTAATATCTGATATCACCTTTTACACCAACCTCACAACATAAACCATTCAAATATACATGATTAACACTCTGGTAGTTCACAAAGTCAAACTTACTAACAGTACCTCCCAAAAAATCATTTGATGGCATGTTCCTAAACTCACCACTATGATGCAACACCAGTATCAATTCAGTACTGTCCATATCTGCAAAACAAGATAAGAAAAGCATTAAAATTAGAATATTAGTACCTATTAGTATTGGTACTCAAGAAAATAATTTGAGTTCTTGCTTTGTTATAATTATTTTATTTTATTAACATGCAACACTTAGTGTTAACCGTAAAAAATAAATATGAGACTAAAATGAAATATTATTCCTAAATATAGGAAATAATACACGGACAATACTATTGTCACGAGTACTTCCGATGAGATGTACCCACTCCTAATAAGGAGGCTCCTCGGATGTTATCAAAACCCCTCGGTCACTGACCTAAAACGGAATGAAGGAACATCCGAGGAGATACTTAAGCGTCTCTTGGAAAGTCAACGATGAATAAAAAATAGATATCGACGCGGCATCGGAAAAAGAGCAAACCCCGATAGATCCGCGCGACTTCGATATCCATCAATGCGCCAAGAGGGACCACAACGGACCCCAATTTCCACAATCTTGCGAGAATACTTCCTTGCTGAACACTCCTCAACGAAAATTGCCCTCGAAACATCACTCCAAAGACCAAAATCAAGAAGAAAGCCATGTCTAACCACAAGAAACGTTGGAATACATTTTACGAGGACTTGGACACTAAAATACTACTTCCCGAAAATCAAGTCAAGCCATCGGAAATCAAATAAAGCCCTCGGAGATCAGGTCAAAACCCCAAATATCAAATCAGACCCCTCGGAAACCATGCCCAACCTACGGAACCCAAGACCAAGATGAAAATACCCCTCGAAGAACACATACAGAAGTCCCTACACCAGAATAAACCTCTACCGAAGCAACAACACCACCTGAAGAAGATCTTAAACCGGTCCATCAGATCGTCACCATCTAGTAGCTTCGTGAAACTAACATCTCGAAGAAACAACCCCTCGGAGACCCTCAGAGACCTTGGAAGAGGCAAAGAGTAGCTTAGTCAGCATCTAGTAGACTTAAGATATACCTTATCTTATCTTTTTACACCTGTACCCATATTACGACACCTGTACTTACTAAACACATGCATAACGACACCTGTCCCGAACAAAGGCTATATAAAGGGAGGTGATCGATTGAAGAAAGAGAGACTTCAGACACATACAATCACATACACACAAAATTGAGGAGTGAAGTTCAGTGAATAAAGGAAAGAATATTCTCGCATCGTTATCTTCTATAAAATCATCATTTTTTTGAATCACGGGTAGGGCGTTCCGACCCTAAATAAATCCGTTAAATCGGGAATAATATCCAACCTGTTAACAAAATGGCGCCGTCTGTGGGAACGCCATAATATCTATCATCGAGAGAATTCAACAAACTTTGATTACGATGGATGATCTGTTCGAAAGTTAAAGTCTTCAAACTCGCTGCAACAACTCAGAGGAAACTTTATCGAACTATCAATCAGGTACAAGAGATTTTATTAATATTCCCCACTCTGTCTATGAAAGACTTGTAGAGGCTATAGCCATATGAGCTTCAGGAACTTGCCCTCTATATCTCCCGGACATAGAAATTTTCCTTCGGAAAAAGGTGCACCCTATGCGGGATGGAGCCTTACTCCCGTCCCCTGGCGCCACGAACCCCCGCAAGAATCACAAAGGTACGTTAGTTATGAAAGAACCCCGAGGAGGGGCCAAGGGAGAGAACTTTCACGCCCTCAGAATATCGTGGAGATAGTGATCATACCTTATGGGGAATGATGGATGGCCTGCGCAAAGAATTGAGTGATATTAAGAAAACCATGGCCCCTAAAGAAGATTCCACGTTCAAAACTTCCCATTTTTCTTCTGAAATTGCCTTAGCTTCTGTCCCTCCGGGAATGCGGCCTGTTAATGTTCCCTTATACACTGGGGAGGCTGATGGAAAGGATCCACAAGACCATATCCATCAATATCTGGTCGGAATGGATCTATCCTCTGCTCCGGATCATGTCTTATGCCGCGTGTTTCCTGTTACCCTCGGAGGGCAAGCTCAAGCTTGGTTTACTCACCTTCCTCCTAGCTCCGTGACGAGTTTTGACCGACTAGCTCATCTATTTGTACGACAATTTGCTTGCAACCGACGATATCCCAAATCTGCTACTCATCTCTTCACGGTCAAACACCAGAAAGATGAGCCCCTACGACGGTATATAAAACGCTTCACGGACGAGGATTTGGATGTCCTTAACGTCAGCCCAACTATCCTGGCCGACATATTAACTCAGGGGCTTCGAACATGGGATTATTTCCGATATCTCATGGGAAATCGTGTCACGGACATGAATGAACTCATGCAAAAGGTGGAAGTCTACATCTTAATGGAAGAAGCGCATGGAACAAGACTACAATGAACACCTAGAGCGCGCCGAGAGGGAAGCAAAAGATAAGAAAAAGGGCAAAGAAGGAAAACTCAACCAGCGTAAAGACGAGGGCGGTATAGTCAAAACATTCTTTCGACCCGTACCGCTACCCCCAATGACTATTGCTCCCCCGGAGGTACTCAATGTGATGAGAGGCAACAATGAGTTGCATTGGCCTCTACCGGCCAAATTCCCTAATCGAGACAAGAACACGGGTAAGTATTGTAAATACCATAAAACCTATGGGCACACCACCGAAGAATGCACTACCCTTCGTAGAGAAGTGCTTCACCTTCTAGAAGCGGGATACTTGAAGAATTACCTTAAAGAAAATAACTCTGAAGAACCCAAAGGAAGTGTATGGAAGAGGTCGCGAAGGGAACAAGAAGAAGTAACTCCTAGCCGCCGGTCACGATGGAGGACCACAGAACCTCGCCGGTCTCGGGAGAGAACCTCAGAGCGTAGGCGACCCCAAGAGTGGACAGAAGAACGTCAACGAAACTCACGAGAGAGGACGACGGGACATCGGAATTTACCCCTCCACTAGAATTATATGAAGATAACGTCCCATCGGGACGAACAATCAACATGATCGAGGGAGGAGATATCTCAGTAGCGCCCCAAGGTAAGAAGAAGAAATATCTAAAAGAAGCCAGGCGAACAGAGCAAGGACCCCCCGTGTGCTCCATTCAAGGAACACGGTTATCCAGCATTACTTTCGGGTCCGAGGACTTGAAGGGTATAATTTATCCCCACGAAGACCCCTTAGTAATCATGGCCGTTATCCACGGATTTGCAATCCAGTGGATCCTCATTGTCACGGGCAGCTATGTGGATGTTCTATTCCTTCCTACCTACCTGGCTATGGGATTAAAAAAAGAACAACTGGAAATGGCGGACGTTCCCTTAGTAGGTTTCTCAGGAGAAGCCTATCGCACCCTCGGAACAGTGATCCTTCCAATGACATGGGGAGAGGGAGCCCTTCGAAGAACATAATCTATCAAATTTTGGGTGGTGGAGGCCTCGTCACGAACATACAACGCTATATGCGGAAGGCCATCCATCCGAGCTTTCGAAGCGATCCCCTCTACCCTACATCTTAAGGTAAAATTTCCCACCCCTTCAGGTATTGGAGAAGTCCGAGGAAGTCAATCTAAGGCCAGAGAATGCCGCATGAACGCTATTCCCTCGGAAGGGGACGAGTTCGCACTCGGAAGCAATAAGAAGCGTAAAGCATAAGAGATTCGGGTTCAACCTGTAGAAGAATTAAAGATAGTAGAATTAGTGGAAGGACATCCTGAAAAGGTGATTAAGATGGGCACCAACATGGAACCCGTAGTGGAAGCCCAACTGACCTCTGTTCTCCAACAATTTCATCACCTTTTCGCATGGGAAGGAAGGCCGCCTGGGCGAATCAATGACAAGGTATGTCAGCACTTTCTTAATGTGAAACCCGGTGTTAAGCCTATCCAAAAACAAAATAGAAAGATGGGACCCGAGCATAATAAAATCATTCACTTGGAAATACAACGCCTTCTCAGCTTGAAACAAATCCGAGAGGTCATCTATCCCGAATGGTTAGCTAATGTTGTGCTAGTTCCCAAGCACGGATGGAGATGGCGGATGTGTGTTGACTTTACCGATCTCAATGGAGTCTGTCCGAAAGATTGTTATCCCTTGCCCAATATAGATTAACTAGTCGACTCCACTGCTGGATGTGCACTATTGTCAACCCTAGACGGAGATGAGGGGCACAATCAAATCCCGATGGCGGCAGCGGACCAGGACAAGACTAGCTTCATTACTGACGTAGGCACATTTTGCTACTTGGTAATGCCCTTCGGACTTAAAAATGCCGGAGCCACCTACCAAAGGCTGGTAAGTATTATGTTCGCAGGACTTATCGGAAAGTCGGTAGAAGTCTACGTGGATGATACGGTGGTTAAAAGTAACACTGCCGAAGAACACCCCGAGGACCTACGGAAGGCATTGATCATTATGGATAATACTAGAAACCCTAACCCTAGAAAGTGCTCCTTTGGCATCCGAGGAGGGAAATTCTTAGGATTCATGGTCACAGAGAAGGGAATATAAGTAAATCCCGAGAAGGCGGAGGCTATTGTGGGACTACCCACCCCGAAGACAGTCAAAGACGTTCAAAAGTTAACAGGCAGAATGGCCTCCTTGAGCCGATTCGTTTCTAAATAAGCAGAAAAGGACTCCCCTTTTTCAAAATACTCCAAAATGTTAAGGAATTCCAATGGACCTCCCAGTGCGAAGAAGCCCTCGAAGAATTAAAAAGATATACGCTGAAGCCTCCCTTGTTGGTAAAAACCTTTACCTCAAGAAGAACTCTTTCTCTATCTATCGGTCGGAGAAGAGGCCATCAATGCTGTATTAGTCAAAGAACAGGACAGAGAGCATCATTCGGTGTACTATGTCAGCAAAACTCTCCTCATAGCGGAAACCAGGTATACCTTGACTGAAAATCTTGTCCTAACTTTGGTTACCACAGCACGTAAGCTACGCCCCTATTTCCTCTCCCACCCGATCAATGTGTTAACAAAACACCCTCTAAGGGCGATTCTTAATAAACTCGAGTCATCGGGAAGATTGATAAAATGGGCGGTAGAACTTACTGAGTATGATATCTCCTACTCCCCGAGACCTTCCATCAAAGCACAAGTCTTGGCAGACTTTGTAATGGAACTGACATGCATCGGGTCCGAAGAGAAGGAGCCCCTATGTCATGCGTATGTAGATGGATCCTCTGTAAGCACACACGGAGGAGCAGGAATAGTATTTGTAAACCAAGATGTAGAAGAGGAGAGACTCTACTTCGCGGTCAGAATTGACTACCCCATTTCCAACAACGAAGCTGAGTACGAATCCCTTCTGATTGGAATGAGACTTGCTCGGGAAGGAGGAATGAGAAGAGTGCTCGTTCATAGTGACTCTCAACTAATTGTTCAACAAGTTAATGGCTCGTACGAAGCCAAAGATGAAAGAATGCAGGATTACCTCCGGGTAGTCCATTAAAGACAAGAATGGTTCGATGAGTGCAAAGTCACCCAAATCCCATGAGGAGAAAACCAGAAAGCAGATGCCTTATCTAAAATGGCCAGTCAAATGGCTGCTGTCCATACTCGAAGGATCACTCTACTCCAGATCAATGAGTCTGAGAAGACCGAAGGTAATGACGTGAATGCCACTATGGATCCCCCGACCAGTTGGGTGACCACAATCAAAGCCTACTTACAAGATCCAGAAGGGTACTCCACGGACAAAGCCATACAACGGACAATATCCAAGAAAACCGTTAGATACTTCCTCAAAAATGGAATACTGTTCCGAAGGACTTATTCTTTCCGCCACGCCCGATGCCTAAATGAAGAAGAAGCTCAACTGGCTTTAGCAGAAACTCACGAGGGGACATGCGGAAGCCATACCAGTGGCGAAAGCATGGTCGGACGCCTGATCCGACAAGGTTATTACTGGCCCACCATGGCAAAAGATGGCAAAGCTTATGCCGAAAGGTGTAAACCATGTCAAGCTTACGCCCTTCGGGTCCATCAGCCCGCAGCCCTGTGGGAACCCCATTTGACCCATTGGCCGTTCTACAAGTGGGGCATAGACATAGTGGGCCCACTTATCCCCGATGTCGGTCAGAAGAAATTCCTACTCGTGGCAGTTGACTACTTCACTATGTGGGTAGAAGTGGAACCCTTAGCTCGAACCACCGTAAGTTCCGTCATCAACTTTCTATGGAGAAATATTACGTGCCGCTTCGGCATCCCTCGGAACTTGGTAAGTGATAATGGCCTACAGTTCACGAACCAAAAGTTAGAAAAGTGGTGCGACCACTGGGAAATCAAACACCGCTTTACCTCGGTGGGATATCCCCAAGCAAATGGACAAGTAGAGAGGACTAATAGAACCCTCCTGAAGAACATGAAGGCCCGACTCGATTGGCACAAGGACAAGTGGGTTGAAAAAATACCTGGCATACTATGGGCCTATCAGACCACGCAAAGCACCGCTACAGGCAAAACTCCCTTCAGCCTAGCCTATGGTTGCGAAGCAGTCCTGCCCTCGGAAGTCTCCATAGAAAGTTAGCGAGTCCGAGAGTACCAGGAAGTAACCAACAGTTCTAAATTAGGCTTGGCCCTTGATCTACTTGAAGAGAAGAGAAACCGAGTAGCCATTCGGATGGAAGAATACAAAGCCCGGATGTCACGCTACTACAATGCTAAGGTAAAACCTAGAACTTTTCAAGTTGGAGATTTAGTAATGAAACGAGTCGGAGCTTCCAAGAACGTAGGCAAGCTCGATCCATGATGGGAAGGACCCTATAAGATAGCGGGAATTGTGGGAATTGTAACCTATCTCATCGCCAACTCCGAAGGCGCAGTACTTCGCAACACCTGTAACTCAATCAACCTTAGGAAGTACTATGCTTAATGTAATGCAACAGTTGTACATAAATAAAAAGTTGTTTCTATATATAGAAGGCTCCGATACAAAGATCAAAAGAAAAAGATTGCAAAACAAAACGATGACTCTACAAGAATGTCATCAGAGCAATCTGACCCCGATGAGCCATCTAATACAAACAACTAAAGCAAAGCATTTAGCACTAATAGCGAATCCTCACCCAAAGGGATATTGGATCGTATCCGATACAAATAGATCAACGTTATCCCCGCCTACACTAAGCATCCTCGATTGGACGCTTCCCTTCCTGGACAAGACGATGATGGTGCTCCTCGGATAGAGAAACCGGATCACCTATCGGAACTACTGATTCCTCAAACGCTAAAGGAGAATCTTCCGCAAAGACCTTACGGATGTCAAGTTCTGGAATGACCAAACCCGAAGGAAACCCTGGCAAAGCCTGAACCGCATCTCGGCACAACCGATAACCTATACAGACCAGATGACGCATCTCTCCCTGAACGGACTCACGAGGGCTAGATGGACCCACTATTTCCAACACTGCTTGAACTTGGGCCATTACTAGGGCCACCTCGTGGGTACGAGTAGTCTCCAGCAGCCGTTGATTAGCCACATCTCGCTCCCTCGTGACACACAGCAATCGCTGGTCGGAAAACCGAATCTGGTCCTTCAAGGCTTCCATACTCCCCTCTAAACCCAAGATCCGGGCCTTTTCAAGCACCAACTGGCGATCCAGCTCCCAAGATTTGTTCCTCTCGGACTGCAATATTTCTCCGGGAGCATCTTTAGCGGCCTCCCTTTCAACGGTCAAATAAGGTATTTCTTCGTGAGCCTTAAACAAACACTTCTCCAGCTCGTCCCGACGGCGATAGACCAAATCGGGATCAGAAGAGGAATCTCCTCGGGATCCAACGGCATTCAGAATCATGTAAAGCTGCATGAAGACAGATCATTACCACCAAGATGATGAACAAGGTTAGTATTAGATAGAACGAATAAAAACTACTATACCTCGCACAAATCCTTGCAGGCCAAATCTTGAAGGCTTGATAGAGGGAGAATCTTCATTAGCTCACAATCTGGTGCATTTAAAAGACCACTCAAAAAATTCTGGCAAAAATCTGTAACCGAAGGGGAAACAGGAACGGAACCACGCTCTCCGAGGGGTGGCACCCCTGCGAGGAGAGGATTTCCCTCAAGCAGTGGGCGAGCAACACGATCTGGTCCCTCCCTTAAGGGTTGGGATCTGCCCGGGACAGAAGGAGAAAAATCCTCCTCTACCATGTTAATAACACCAACCTCTAACGAAGGAGAAGGACGCAGTATCCGCCGAGGAATTGGAAACTCCATTCAGAGAAGAGTGGAGATTGGATCTTCCCTAACAGCAGGAGCTCGAATGTTCACTGGGGGGCTGCAATGGGCAAAGCCCTCTGATTCCCTCTCTCCGAGGAAGGACTTGTCACCTCTTCAAAACTCTGCTGATCAGAATCATCGTGTTCCGATAAAATGTAATCATCATATGATGTTTGTGTCAAAAAAGCTTTGTCAAAAGGTTCAATCGCAAATGCGGCCATTTCCGAACTTGTCACAAAGAAGAACATATTAAGGGCCCGAAGAGGATAAAAGCATCATGATAAAGACCCGTGGAAAAACTTACGAAAATAAAAGTTATGGCAAAGCGGCTGAACAGGGAGACTGAACGCCTCTACCCCTTCTTGAAGCCGCGCCAGAATCATGGATTCAGGAAATTCTAACAAACCGCTCACGTCATAAGATCCCGAGAACAACCCGAAGCGAGACAACATCTCCCCCTCCCGCACCACAGTCTTGGAGGTGGGGGTAACATACCCTAAACCCCATTGGAGAGGTACTCCTCATGAATTAGCCGATTGACCCTTCGGAAGAACAAAAAAGAACCTCCGCCTCCAATCCCCTCTACGAGAGCAAGGGTTGGATATACGAGTGAAGGCTCTAATGTTTTCCCGATAGACCAGGCTAAAGATTGGAGGACCACCCGGACAGGGGCGTAAGGAGAAAATAGCCCCCACCCGATGAGGAGTTATAGGGAGATTCAAGAGCTCACAACAAAGAATATATCCCACCAAGTGACGGTAGGAGTTCGGCGTTAGCTGACTGGGACATAACTGCCAATAGCTAAAGAGAGTTTGCAAAAAAGGGTGGAAAAACACCCGTAGCCCATAACATACCTGATCGCAGTACACTGTTAGATAGCCCGAGGGGGGATCATAAGCCCTCTGATCGTAGAATGGTACAAGTACATCGTACTTATTGTAATCCATGTTATACTCGGCGAATAGAGTTATAATAGACTCCTCGTGTTCGTTGCTCGCGGCAGTCCCAACATGACCTCGCCCCATTAACTTTGAAGGATTCAAGGGAAGCATTTCAAAGATCGAAGATTGATCCGCAAGAGTGTAAGACCCCCGACCCATGAATACCTCTCGGATGTGATTCATCCTATGGGAGCTTGTATGAGAAGACCTTGCTGCTACTCCCCTCGAAGAACTACCCAAAAGGGTAGCTATGTCATCCTCTAGACTGTCTCTCCGAGAGAAAAAGCTATCCGAAGAAGCATGGCGCACCCCTAACGACAGCGAAGGGGTCCGGACCGAATTCCGAGTAGAACTATGAGATGAGACGGATCCTCCTCCCCTATAATGTGGGGGCATCATCTCCTCAAGTAAGTATCCTCTTCTTTCTCACAATTATTTAATTTAAGAGGGAGAGAAATTGAAGTAAGATTAAAAAGCTAAACTTGCGAGAGAATTAATGAACTTCTCTTGGTAGTAAGTATAAATATATTTGCTTAGCATTTAGCTCTTATATATTTATCACCCTTTGATTAAACAAGTATACTTAATCCCCCCCATTAACTAAAGTAAGGGGCACGTGTCGAAAAAATCCTTATACTTAAGGAGGACACATGCATAGTGTTACCATGCTGACTGACACCTCCTACTTAGGAATAAACTTGGCCAGCAAGATCAGAAGTATTATCCTTATCTCCTTTAGTTAAATTTAATTAGAGAATAATTCTAATATTCATTAAGGATAAGATTGAATGAGACAGAAAAAAGAAAGGACGAAGAAAAGCAATTATTTATTCATTCAAACGCCGGGAAGTCCTCGGAAAAAGTTACATTTACAAAAGAAATTTATTGGGAGTACGAAAATAAAAGTTACAAATAGATAGAAGCCCTAAACTATGCTCCCATGGTTGATGGATGCGGGGCGGGATGTGAAGGGGATGTCGCCTCGGCAAAAGTGCTCATCGGAGCCAGACGAGAAATTGGAGAGAACACCCATGCAGAACCACTGAATCTTGGACTCGGACTACTGGCTGAACGCATTGGAGAAGGTGCAGGAGAATCCCGAGGGGATAACATGCCACCAAACCTCCCCATGAGTACTCGGCAGTCCTCGGAAGATGGCTTCTTTAATTTCCGAAGGTCAAAGGACTTAGAGAAGTCCACGTCCGACCGCAGTAAGGACTTCGCCAGTGTAGCACATTCCAGATAACCCCACAGCATATGGCCCGTTAAAAGCTCTTGGGGCGGCCTCTCGGAAATTTCTGGTTGCTGTCTGGAGGTCTCTTGTTGTGCAAATTGGACCGCCGCGTCAATTTTGGCTCGCACCGCCTTAGGAGAAAGGAACGTCGCCAGCTTCCCCTCGGCCAACTCAGCCCTATTGGTGACCTGACCCAACAACTCCTGAAGTCCCTTCTCCCTGGCTAAACCCTCGACTTTCTCCTTGTCGATAACAACGATCTGGGCCTTAAGAGTCCCCTCGAACTCTTTCTTCTCCTTCTCCAAAAGGGCCACCCTAGCCTTGGCAGTCTTCTCGGATGTTTCCATCTGATTATATGCAGATTCCGCCCTCTCCAGTCTAAAGTGCAAGCCCTCATTCGTCTTCTGAGCCTCTTGCAGAGTATAGTCAAGAGTCGAGATTTTTGTGTGGAGTACATCCTCCCTCGTTTGACTCTCCTTATCCCTGGACAGGAGAGGCGCCAATTGCTCTCGGAGTGCTTTCACCTCCTCCACATCTTTTAACCCGCGCTGCTCAATAGCGGTGACTGCCTCCCGAGTCTTTCCTATCTACAAAAAGAGAAGCAAAAGAAAGAATTGTTGAGAATAGAACATATAACACAAGGTAGCATATACGAATAAAAGAAGGGGAAGCTTGAAGCTTACCATAAGCCCCATCCAGTTGAGGTTGGTATATAGAAACTGGAACCCCTCGGCAGGTACAGAATTGGAGGAAGCAAAGAACTGGAGGATCTCCTGATAAGCATCCCCCACAGTCCAAAATGAAGGATGCCCCTCCGGTCCACGAGGAGGCACATGCATTTGAAAAGTATGCCCCATTTAGATAAAGTCACCGGAACTTGATCCCTCGGAGGAGTAGTCCCCGAAATTGGCGTCACCACATCCGAGTCGGTAAACACCGCCCGAGGACCTCCAACAGCTGTAGATGTGCCCGTCTCCCCCACCAATGAGCTCAAAAGCTCCACCTTAATCTCCCTATCTTCAGACGAGGGATCAAACTCCCCTTGGATGTCCTCGGAGTCCCCTAATGAAGCCTCCGGACCAGGAACATGAAACTGTGCCAAAAAATCTTCCTCTACAAGAGATAACATACATGTGTAAGAAGAGAGAATGACACTAGAAAAATTATCATACAAAGAATACAAGACAGACAGAGGAGACTTACCGAAGAAAACGGACTCTTCAACCATAGGAGCCTTTCCCTTATCTACAACGCATGCACCAGAAAAAAATAGCATCAATATATGAGCAAAACTCCTCAAAAAGTTCATAAAATTTTACTAAGAATCAACCATAACTTACCGAGGGGGGCAGGCTCCTCTGGAACTAGCGGAGACACGGGCTCAACTCCACGAGGAGAGTCGAGAGACGAATCCCTAGAAGATATGACCACTACCTCAGCAGTGTCCCGAGCAGAACTTTCCCCGCCAGTCCTCGTAGAAATCCCTTCATCTGAAACCCTCGGAGAACTTTCCGTGTCGGACCCGGAGACCGGTACCAGAGCTAAACTCGAGTAAGAGCCCACCTGGCGTAGTGGAACAACGTTCTGAATCACCCCCGCGGCATCTATGAACAAACAGGTGTGATCCTCGGGAGTTCCTCCTGCCTCCGGACCAATGTGATCGCCCTCGGGAGCATTAACCTCCTCTTCATCATGATCACCCTCCTCCGGAACGTCTGAAACACCACTCGGAATGGGCTCCACGGGACCCGATTGCGAATAATAATTCGCTAAAACAGCCCCTCCACCATCCGAGAACCACCAAAGAATTATAATCTACTCCTATGTCAGAAAGAAAGGGAACGAAGACGAAAACAAGATACTTACTGAACAAAATGAGGGCCTCGAAAGAAAGGGACAGTGGCTTCTCGAACGCATCGTCAGTGAATACCACGCGATGAAGCCCAGATGTCTTGAACAGCATCAGAAAATGATTCGACTCCATCAGAATTTGTTGTGAGATCACCGGGGACAGAACTATATCCTGATCCAAGGTGGGCACAGGAGACGCCCCTTCTCTCCAGTCGAAAGGCATGTCCCATACGCCTTGTGCGGGCTGCACGAAGAAGTACCTGTTCTTCCAGATACTATGAGAGGTAATAGACCCCTCCAAAATCCTCTTCGTGGAATTTGTGGCGTTGCCCCGATGGCGAACATGGTAGTACGGATACCCCCCGGGTGAGACCACCACATCAAAAATAGAAAAGAAATGGTCCACCCCACACTCCACCCCATTCACCTGACACCAGAAGACATAGATACAGAGGGCGGAAAATCCATTCGGAACCATTTGACTCGGAATGATGTTACACGCCTTGAACACTTCACAGAAGAAGGGCTGCATTAATGAGCGCCACCCATACCGCACCTGAGCGAAGTAAACCATTAGCATCCCCGGGGTGGATAACATGCCCTCTGATCCTTCGTTGGAATTTGAAACACCATATTCTTCTGAAAGGCTCCAGCGGAGGTGAACAAATCCAGCACCTGCTCACGAGTAGCAACACTCGAAATTTTCTCAACTTTGGCAAAATCACGAGCAGTAGCAGCCTTCTTCACTTTGGGAACCCTAGCTTTTTTGGAAGAGGCAGCGCCGCCCTCAACGGTAGCAGAAATTTCGCCCTTCCGTTTACGGGTGATTACTCTCGTCGGAGCACCCCCCATCCCCGCCCGAGAGTCGACGGTAGCAGTAACTCAAGAAGCAGTGGAAGCAGCGATGGGATCAGTGTTAATGGAAGAAGCTATATGAGCGATAATTAAGAGAAGGTGTTTATCTGAAAAGGGCAAAGAAAAGAAAAGTACGTGTGAATTTACTGGAAGTTTGAATTACGAAAGGAGGAGAAGAAGAAGAAGAGACTTTTTTACCCTGAAGAAAAATTGCCGCAAGAGAAGATTGTGAAAGTGGGGAGAGGAGTGAACAGTCCTCCTATTGATAAACGGAGGAGACAACAGTCAGATGCTTCTTCAAACGTGGAGCATATTTAAAGCTCCACATATCTGCCGCGTCCGCGCGCTACGCCATTACAAATCTGACTGTTGCCAACGGTCAGATGTTTTGAACTTTGAAGCCGGTCAACGGCAACCTACAACCTACGCGCCGATATCTCCGCGTGCTTAAAGACAGTACCCCCAAGGGCATTCAGGTAAAATCCCTTTGACTCATTTTTAATAATTACAAATATATTTACACTCCCTTGGAAAAATACCAAAAAATAAGTACATTGAAGACCAAGACTCGGACTAACCCCTCACCTCACGGAGGACGATGAATAAAATTTCCCTCGCATCTACGAAGGCGATCGAAATTTGGGGGGGCTAGTGTTAACCGTAAAAAATAAATATGAGACTAAAATGAAATATTATTCCTAAATATAGGAAATAATACACGGACAATACTATTGTCACGAGTACTTCCAATGAGATGTACCCACTCCTAATAAGGAGGCCCCTCGGATGTTATCAAAACCCCTCGGTCACTGACCTAAAACGGAATGAAGGAACATCCGAGGTGATACTTAAGCGCCCCTTGGAAAGTCAACGATGAATAAAAAATAGATATCGACGCGGCATCGGAAAAAGAGCAAACCCCGATAGATCCGCGCAACTTCGATATCCATCAATGCGCCAAGAGGGACCACAACGGACCCCAAGTCCCACAATCTTGCGAGAATACTTCCTTGGTGAACACTCCTCAATGAAAATTGCCCTCGGAACATCACTCCGAAGACCAAATTCAAGAACAAAGCCATGTCTAACCACAAGAAACGTTGGAAGACATTTTACGAGGACTTGGACATTAAAATACTACTTCCCGAAAATCAAGTCAAGCCCCCGGAAATCAAATCAAGCCCTCGGAGATCAGTTCAAGACCCCAAATATCAAATCAGACCCCTCGGAAACCATGCCCAACCTACGGAACCCAAGACCAAGATGAAAATACCCATCGGAGAACACATACAGAAGTCCCTACACCAGAATAAACCTCTACCGAAGCAACAACACCACCTGAAGAAGATCTTAAACCGGTCCATCAGATCGTCACCAAATATAGGGCCCCTCGTGAAACTAACATCTCGAAGAAACAGCCCCTCGGAGACCCTCAGAGACCTTGGAAGAGGCAAATAGTAGCTTAGTCAGCATCTAGTAGACTTAAGATATACATTATCTTATCTTTTTACAGCTGTACCCATATTACGACATCTGTACTTACTAAACACATGCATAACGACACCTGTCCCTAACAAAGTCTATATAAAGGGAGGTGATCGATTGCAGAAAGAGATACTTCAGACACATACAATCACATACACACAAAGTTGAGGAGTGAAGTTCAGTGAATAAAGGAAAGAGTATTCTCGCATCGTTATCTTCTATAAAATCATCGTTTTTTTGAATCACGGGCATGGCGTTTTGACCCTAAATAAATCCGTTAAATAGAGAATAATGTCCAATCTGCTAACACTTAGGTCCTAAAATCGGATATTTGAATGCAACATTTTCTTGTTTAAACTATTAACATGAAATATTTATGAAGACAACATTTTTTTGTTTAAACTATTAACATGGAACACTTAGGTCCCAAAATCTTATTTCATTATCATGCAAAACAGTGGTGTACTTTTTCAGAAGTTGACAAAACAAGAAAAACAAAAGGGTTGGTAAACCCTAACCTATTCTAGGGGTAATATTCGGGGGGGAGGGGGACCATTTCTTTGTTGACAACACTTAACACGACCCAAAAAATTATCTTTCTCACATATGAGGGACCATTTCAGAACAGGACAATGGATAAACCCCTAAAATATACCCCACTAAACTTTCACCAGTTTAAAATTGATTAAACTATCAACAAAAATCCATAATCTAAGACAAAACAGGCGTGGAACACAAAATCGACACTTTTCAAGTTGTAAAAATCTCTTCGAAAACAAAAAGCAAGAAATTCCAGTGAGTGTTAAGAGATAATCCATACCGTAGCTTGGAGGTGGGTCATGGTTGTTCTCGATCGGCCGTTTCACCACCATTGTAGTCCACGTAGCAGAAAGTTTGAGAAATTTTGAGAGAATTTTGATGAATTTGTGCAGAATTGAGATTAACTCCGCCAGTGAGCTTTCACTGCCTGTCCCAAGCCAGGATAAAGGAGGAGGGTTGTGGTAGGCTTGTGACAGCCAACGTAAAAACCCCGTCACATCCTATGATATGAACCATACTATGAATTTCGTTGGGGCGTTCCCTACTCAGCGACGCGCTACATCGGATCCCGGGTGTAGTGATAAATGGGCAAGGGTTGCTAGGTCGTCGCCCGGAAGCGACGCGCCACATCGACGCCCGGGTGTGGTGTCAAATGAGCAAGGGTTCCCTCACCTTCCAGGACGGGTGAGGGTAAAGAAGTTAGTCCAGGAACGACGAGTTCGCCTTGCATCGTGGAATGTGGGGTCACTCACAGGAAGATTGGCCGAGCTAGCTGAGGCAATGTCTAGGAGGAGGATCAACATCTTGTGCGTGCAAGAGACCAAGTGGGTTGGTGAAAAGGCCAAAGTAGTAGACCCTTGGGGTTGTAAGCTTTGGTATACCGGGATAGAGAAGAACCGAAATGGTGTTGGGATCATCATAGATAAGCTTTGGCTCGAGGACGTGGTGGAGGTCAGAAGGAAGGGCGACAGGATCTTACTGGTCAAGTTGGTCATAGGCGAGGATATCTTGAATGTCATTAGTGCCTATGCACCACAGATAGGACTAGACGAAGCCGTGAAACGTAAGTTTTGGGAAGATTTGGATGAGATGGTACAAAGGATCCCCAGTAGCGAGAAACTCTTCATTGGAGGTGACTTTAATGGTCATGTAGGATCTAGCCGTGATGGGTTCGAGGACATCCACGGCGGGTATAGCTTTGGGGATCGCAATGAGCCGGGAAACGCTATCTTAGACTTCGCCCTCTCCTATGATTTGCTTGTAGCAAATACTTGGTTTAAGAAGAGAGAGTCTCATTTGGTCACTTATAGGAGTGGGTCAAATAAGAGCCAAATAGATTTCTTCTTAGCTAGGAGGGCAGATAGAAGTCGTTGCATAGATTGCAAGGCCATCCCCGGGGAAAGTGTGGTTACGCAACATAGGCTTTTGGTGTTGGATATTAGACTGCGGCAAGGAGTGAAGAGGAGTAGGCGCCGGTTGGAACCTAGAATTAAGTGGTGGCGGCTTAAGGAGTCTAACCAAAAGGCCTTCGTAGAGCGAGTGGTTCAAGAGGTAGACTGGAAGACTGAGGACGATGCAGATGCAACTTGGACCAAAATGGCTTGTTGTATCAAGAAGGTAGCTAAAGACCTCTTAGGTGAATCCCGAGGTAGTAGCCTGATAGGTAAAGACACGTCATGGTGGAATGAAGAAGTAAAGGCGGCAATCAAGGCCAAACGGGATTGCTACAGGGATTTGAAGAAGAACCATGATGGAGCAAGCTTTGAAAAGTATAAGCTAGCCAGGAAAGAAGCAAAGAAAGATGTTGGACTAGCGCGAGAGGCTGTGTACAAGGAAATTTATGAGAAGAGGGATAGCAAGGAGGTCGAGAAGGATATATACAAAATTGCTCGCATTAGAGAGAGGAAGACTAGAGACCTAGGTGCAGTGAAATGCATCAAAGATGAAGGTCAGTCTGTCTTAGTGCGTGAGGATCAGGTCAAAGCACGGTGGAGGGAGTACTTCGAGGGCCTGTTCAATGGAGGCCCCACCCAAGCAGTGGGTGACATCTCGCAGTCCCCTCAGGACCTGAACCGCGATTTTATGCGCCGTATTAGAAGGTCGGAAGTCAAAGATGCCTTGAAGAGGATGAAGACTCGAAAAGCCGTTGGCCCAGATGGTATCCCTATTGAGGCTTGGAGAAGCATGGGAGAGATAGGGGTGACCTGGTTGACGGACCTCTTTAACAAAATATGGCGAACAAATAAAATACCAGAAGAGTGGAGGAAGAGTACGTTAATACCTCTATATAAGAACAAGGGCGATGTCCAAAACTGTTCTAACTATCGTGGGATAAAGCTTATGTCTCATACCATGAAGCTATGGGAGAGGGTGATCGAACACCGATTGAGACAAATTGTTCCCATATCTGAGAACCAATTTGGATTTATGCCCGGAAGGTCGACCATAGAGGCCATCCATTTGATTCGTCAGCTCATTGAGCGCTTTCGAGAAAAGAGTAGAGATTTGCATATGGTCTTTATCGACTTAGAAAAGGCATATGACAAAGTACCTCGAGATGTATTATGGTGGACCTTGGTGAAGAAGGGGGTACCCATTAAATATATCAACATCATAAAAGATATGTATGAGAATGTGGTGACAAGTGTCCGAACTTGTGGCGGTTTAACAGACGCCTTTCCAATTACAATTGGCTTACATCAGGGGTCAGCTTTGAGCCCATTTTTGTTTGCCATTGTAATTGATGAAATCACCAGAGCCATCCAAGACCGAGTCCCATGGTGTATGTTGTTTGCAGACGATATTGTCCTCATCGATGAGACGAGAATGGGAGTTAACGCTAAATTAGAACGATGGAGACAAACATTAGAAGCACGAGGATTTCGACTAAGTCGAACAAAAACAGAGTACCTCGAATGCAAGTTTAGCAAACAACGAAGAAACAACGATGGCACGGTTCAGTTGGATGGCCAAGAGATACCGAGAAGTGCGCATTTTCGGTATTTAGGCTCCATACTGCAGATGGATGGAGAGTTAGATGGAGACGTCAACCACCGCATCCAAGCTGGATGGACAAAGTGGAAGAGTGCGACAGGGATTCTGTGCGATCGTAACTTTCCTTTAAAGCTTAAAGGAAAGTTCTATCGTACGACTATTAGACCTGCTTTGCTTTATGGCTCTGAGTGCTGGGCTATTAAGCAAAGTCATGCACAGAAAATGAATGTTACAGAAATGCGCATGCTTCGGTGGATGTGCGGTAACACTAGGAGAGATAGAGTGCGCAATGAAGATATTCGGCATAAATTGGGTGTGGCGGCCATTGACGAGAAAATGCGAGAAAATCGTTTAAGATGGTTTGGGCATGTTAAACGCAGACCCATAGATGCACCGGTACGACGAGTTGAAGATCTCGACTTAGGACAGACGGCTAGAGCTCGTGGGAGACCGAAAAAGACGTGGATGGAGGTCATACGGAACGACATGAAGCTAAAAGATCTAAATGAAGACATGATCGTCAACCGAAACCTATGGAGGCAGAAGATTCATGTTCACGACTCGACGTGATTCATTCATGGTTCATATAGCCTACCCCAATTTAATTGGGATTACAGGCTTGGTTGTTGTTGTTGTTGTGTTGTGCAGAATTGAGATTAGAGTTTGAGAGTAAAAGGTGGCGCCCATTTTTTCCCAAAGCTCAGCTCAACTGAAATTTTGTCCACTTTTAGGACATAAAGCTGCCTGAAATTCAACAAGTCAACAAGGGCAATATTGTCCATTCACTACCACCAATGCATTTGTGTGTTCAATTTTTAGGGGTACTAGGGTAAATTCATCCTTATATGCGGTTCAGTACAGTCCACGTTGCTTCTGACTATGGATATATGGACTACATTTTTTTTAGGGCGGGGGTATTTTGGACATTTCACTGTTAAGTCCAGTCAGAAATAAAAAATAAAATTATTGACGTGGCACCACGTGGTTGTACAGTGGCGTCATAGTCAGCGGCCACGTCACCTAAACATTAACCGGGCCTCAGAAATAGCCCAAAGACCATTTTTAGTAAACTTTGTTGGACTTACAGGGCAAAAGTGGAGCCCGAAAAGTTAACGGGCATAATGCAGACTTAGCCCAAATTATAGGGTAGAACAAGTAATTCTCCCTCAAAAGAATAAGAAAAAATCCTAAAGTTTTCCGTAATCCAACACCAAGTTCGAACTTTAATCAGCTCAATAGCTTCACAAGCACGCAAGTGATGTTTATATCTTCTATAATAATTCATTGTAGAAATTAAAATCTCATTAAAACAAAAAGTAGTCTTTACACTAGTATTCTTAAAAAGTTGATGTCCATTAGCCTTCCGAATAAATATTACAAATGTTCATCAAGTTTCGCATAAATAGAGCGAAAAACACTTTTTTTTTTTTTTTATCAATCAATATATGAAACATAACAAGGTGATTTTACTCTTTGATGAACAAAGATATAGACTCAAGAACAACTCATTAATCTATTCCATGCTCACAATATAATGAACTAATTAGTTGTTATAAACTTGATAGTGGAACAATTATATCTTTTTTTTCTTTTGATGGAAACTGATCGAATGAGAATTTGAATTATCATTAAAGGTGCCATCTTTGATATAAATCCAAGTATTTACATAATATTTACTAATTAAACCAAAAGCATCTCTTGTGAATTAATAGTACTAGCTAGCACCAGTCATGCATGTCACGTTACTAGTTTGCAGTTGTGGGGAAAATAAAAAGTGAGTTAAATAATAGAATTCATCGTGGCTACCAGACCGAATATATCATTAATTTACCTCCTACTCTTTCACACCATCGTGGCTACAATTAACGAAAATTTGAGATCATTCAGCTCACGTCGAGTTGACTTAGCTCTGCTTTATTTTCTTACACAATTACAAGTTTATATAAACTATTCCAGAACTTTCAACATTATTAGCGTCGCATTACTATATAAGGGCTCATCTTCCATATTAAACAGGCAACAAACAAACATAGTTCCATCTTTTGGCTCACACAAAAAAGGTTCGAGAAATGGTGAATACGGGAAGGTCGCGCCAATGGTGCCACCTTGCTTTTGCAGTCGCGATTTGCTTCTTAGCCACCAGCATAGTGGCAGAAAAAGCTTCTTTACACGTTGGCATAGGCATTTCTGGAAAACCTCATGGGTTGCCAAAACATGGGGATCAGTACAAGCCAAAACATGCAGAGAACAAGCCGTATTATTACAAATCTCCGCCTCCACCTTCTTATCATTATAAATCACCACCACCTCCCTCTAAATCTCCACCTCCACCTTACCATTATACATCTCCACCTCCTCCATATATTTACAAATCTCCACCACCACCGTCTCCTTCTCCCCCACCTCCATATGTTTACAAATCACCACCTCCTCCATCAAAGTCACCACCTCCTCCTTATTTGTACAAATCCCCGCCTCCTCCGTCTAAGTCACCACCACCTCCTTACTACTACAAGTCACCACCACCTCCATCAAAGTCACCACCACCACCTTATTACTACAAATCACCTCCTCCACCATCAAAGTCGCCACCGCCTCCTCAGTACTACTACAAGTCACCACCACCTCCATCAAAGTCACCACCGCCACCTTACTACTACAAGTCACCTCCTCCACCATCTAAGTCGCCACCACCTCCTCAGTACTACTACAAGTCACCACCACCTCCATCAAAGTCACCACCGCCACCTTACTACTACAAATCACCTCCTCCACCATCTAAGTCGCCACCACCTCCTCAGTACTACTACAAGTCACCACCACCTCCATCAAAGTCACCACCGCCACCTTACTACTACAAATCGCCTCCTCCACCATCTAAGTCGCCACCACCTCCTCAGTACTACTACAAGTCACCACCACCTCCATCAAAGTCACCACCGCCACCTTACTACTACAAATCACCTCCTCCACCATCTAAGTCGCCACCACCTCCTCAGTACTACTACAAGTCACCACCACCTCCATCAAAATCACCACCGCCACCTTACTACTACAAATCACCTCCTCCACCATCTAAGTCGCCACCACCTCCTCAGTACTACTACAAGTCACCACCACCTCCATCAAAGTCACCACCACCACCTTACTACTACCAATCACCTCCTCCACCATCTAAGTCGCCACGACCTCCTCAGTACTACTACAAGTCACCACCACCCCCATCAAAGTCACCACCACCACCTTACTACTACAAATCACCTCCTCCACTATCTAAGTCGCCACCACCTCCTCAGTACTACTACAAGTCACCGCCACCTCCATCTACAAAATATTAAAATCGGCAGCCGCTCCTTGCATAAGCTTGGACCGAATATGAGCTTTCAAGTTAATTTAATATTTCATTTCATACTCGTGTGTTTTTGTTGAATAATCGAGAAGATTTTTTTTCGGATGTAACGATCTAAATATTCTTTTGTATTACTGCTTTGTTATCAATCAAGGAATTGTTTCATTTAATTTGATGTACTATATATATGAGCTATATATGCATGGATTAGTCGTATTTATCCCAGCATACTTAATTTTACTCGAGATTGCGAAATGTTTGCATGTAGTTCGTCAAAGACTGTTTAAGTGGTTTGCAAGATTAGCTTAGTTGGTTTTAATTGATATACTTAACTAAGTAAAGTACGTGATGGTCGTTAAACTAGATCTATAGTATATATATTACACATTCCGCTTAAGATCAAGGATAGATCATTACCTTTTGGAATAGAACAATGTATCTATTATGAGCAATGAGCTTAATAATTAAAAGAGCAGCCAAGATTATAACATAGCTATAAACTACGTGTACTTGATATTTGTATATTGTTAAATTATATTCTTACCCTCGCCACTAGAAGGAATGAGGGCAGTAGAATCCACCTTTGAGAATCCGAACATAAATCAGATTCTAAACAAAAGAAAATGGAATCCGAATATTCGGATTCCATATTTTCCGTAACTTGGAACGCAAATTCGCATTCTAAACCTTTAAAATAATATTTCAAAAAAAAAAGAATGGCCTGGGATAAAGCGTTCCGTTGACCACTAGAGACGTGGAATGCGATTTCGCATTCCACACTTCAAGAAAAAAAAGGTGAATGTGGAATCCAATATAATAATACAACAAAAATCTTTTAAAGGCCAAAAATACACACGGCAAAATCTACACATAACCAAAATACACGCGGCAAAAGTTTTACACAGAACAAAACCCTTATTTCTTTTTTCAAACCCTTACTTTTTCTTTCCCCAAAATCGATCTCCCCTAAAATTCTCCTCAAAGAACCCTAATTCACCCAAATCCGTACTCGATTCCCCCAATTCCACCTTAGGTATGTTGATTTCTTTCTTTATTCTTGTGTCTAAAATATCACTTAGTTGATGATATTGTGTCTTTAGAACAGTGAATTGTCTTAGCATCTTCATATGCACTTTCAGTTTTTGTAGCATAACTTGTACTTTTTGTTACGTTTCTACTAACAATGTTGTGCTTTTGTTGTAGTAGTTTAGTTAAATATGAAAGCAATCTAGTGGTTAGTCATACAACAATATGGACTTGGGTATAATGTATTTGTTAGTCAGTAGAACAAAAAAGTGCGGCCTTTATGGAAATTACTCTTTTTGTAACTTGTTTACGAATTGTGGTCTCATCGAAAAACTCGAGTTTTGTCGAGAGATTAGGCATTTATATTTCTGTATATATTTTCCATCATCGTGGTTGTTTTATGTGGTTTCATGAGTTCGTGAGCAAAGAGTTTGGTAAGCACAGATTTGTAAAGTCGATTGGGATTGGCTAATATTTTTGGTGTTGAGCTTTTATAATTGTATCTCGATCTTGTATATTCAAATATTGTGGTGACACTCGTTCTCGAGAGTGCATTGCGAATAACTAGGTGTTATGTCTTAGGTGTGAAAATTAGTTAGTTTGCATGGTTATCTCAACAATAGTCCTATGGATGTAGCTAACCAACTTGAAGATGTTATACGCATTTCTAGGGCTGTGCATTTGGATCGGATCGAATCGAATCAGATCGAATCGAGGCTGGTAGTCGATTTCAATCCTGAAGAAATGAGGATCGAAATCAAATCAATATAAAACGATCCGATTCGATCCAAAATCATTCGATTTCGATCCGATTCGATTCGATTTTGATCCTTTTTTCTTTTTTCTTATTTATTTTAATATCAATGGAACAAACATACATGATTGATTATTTTGCATCTAAAATCAAAGAAAATTTATAAAAACATGAATACCATGAGAATTTAAAATAAATTAACATGCATTAGTGGATTTCTCCTTACAAAATACTAACCCAATGTTCAAATAGAAATCCCAAAAGGAAGACAAGTCATAGTTAGTGCTAGTAATTAGTATGTTACAATTCAAGATTGTACATATGTACTACATACAAAAGTATTATCACTCTTAGTAGTTAAACTTCAAGTCATAATAGGGCCGATACTTCACGAGTCACGACCAAGGAAACGAAAACGTGGCCTCATTTTTTCCAAGGAGAAGATGTTAAGTATTACATTTTTTTTAATATATTAAGTTAATTAGTAGCATTTTATTAGCATTATATATAAATATATAATATTATATATATACCATTATATATTTATTTATTTTTAAAAAATAAGATGAGTATTCGATTCGATCCGATTCTTAACCTCTGAAATCGAGGATCAAATCAAATGGGGGTTCGATCCTAAGGCAAAAATAAAAAACCGGATCAAATATTCGATTCGATTTTCGGATCAGATCGTTCGATCGATTTTCACCCGATTCGATCCATCAGATTTTTTTTTGCACAGCCCTACGCATTTCGGTTCAGCAAAACTTGTTTATTTTATTGCATTCAAATTATTTCTAAGGAGTTCTATGATAATAAGCATTATTAAATTATTTGCTGATCAGACATATCGAAGTAGTTGAGAAGCCTGTGGCTTTGAGAAGTCTCTTGATTGTTTACGTCATAGGATTAGGCTATTTTACTTTGTACTCTCTTTAGACTTTGTAGATTATTCAAATTGTTGTTCAGCTCTTGCATATTATTATTTCATTGTTTGTCATAGTAATTTTAGGGAGAATAATGTAAATTTAGATTATAAGATTGGTAATTACTCATATAATTTTATATAATTATTGCAGATATGGCACGTACAAAGCCCTCTAATCAACCTAAACCTCCTGCTAGTCGTGGTTGTCGTGGTACGAAGACACATGTGGCGTCACATTCATGCCTCCCAGTTGTGCCTAACTCATCACATACATCAATACTTCATATGATCCAGACTAGGATATGAATTTCAAACGACACCACACTGCCCTTTAGTTTTGGCAATCAGGCGGCACAGTGGGGTGGTACGCAGATTCCGACGTCCCCACCTATCATGATCCTGACCCCGCACTATACTTCCTCGGTTGCCCGTGCTGGAGTTGTTGGAATTGCTGCTAGAGTTGCTGGATATGCTGGAGTTGCTGCTGGAGTTACATGAGTTGTTGGAACAGCGCACCCGCCGATCATAGTTCACAGTCCTCGACGTCGCTACGAGCGAGTCAGGTGGATAGAGTAGTGACGAGATTACAGAAGACCAATTAACACTGACACATGAGTACCTGAATCCTGGGGTGGCAGTGGAGTATTATTCTAATATGGAATCATCCGAGACAGATGGCGCTGAAGAGGAAGATGAGGTGGATTTAGAGGGTGAGCAAGCACAGTGGGCTGAGGTGGATATTCTCCCGGCATAGTGTAAGAAAGGAAGAGGTGGAGACAAGGGTATATAACCCTTTGATTGAGACCGCTTTGAGAAAAGATGGGGAGTTTGAGCAGGATGGGGTAGTGGCAACAATTGCGGTAAATTTAAAGCATGTGATGTAGGGGTGGAGAAAAAGCTACAAGTCTTTTACTGTGACAGAGAAAAAAGAGGCGTTGGGAAAATTCAATGTAAAAAGTTTCTAAATTCTTGTTTATTAGTTATTGTTTAATTACTTACTTTCGTTATATTATTTCTGAATTCTTTAATTACATGTTCATTTTAGATGTTTAGTTAGTTAAAGTTTTTATTTTTTGTAGGCTACCTTTCGGTGGGCTTCAAACTTGAACGATCATGTCATAAGGACATACCATAAGGTGTGTCAAAAACGATTCCAGGGTGCCTTGAGAAAAGCTAAGGAATGGTGGATAAAAGTATGTGAGGACCATTATACGCCAGGACACATACGACATGGGTCCCAAAGGATTGGCTCAAACAGTACGTAACTTATTGGACTAGCCCCGAACACATAAAGAGATCCGATCAGACGGGCATCAATATGAGATCCTTGAAGAGTCCCACATTGAGGTCGCAGTCCGGATGAGGTCCCGATCAAGGATATTTGGCTTGGAACTCAGGAAAAAATTGGGAAGAGGAAACAAGTAGTGTGGGCCAACCCCTGGCGCGATGAAGCCTATGTAAGTGCGTTACTTTTTAACTTAAATACATAGTTATTATTTAGTTAACAATAATTCATTTGTAGTAATTAACCATTTAATCCTCAATCAATTTATGATGGTTTACATAATCGATATGTTGAGGCCATGACTCTAGAGTTTGAAGGGAAACCCATGAATGAGTGGGATGAGTTTCAGCCCACTTGCTGGATGAAAGCCGTAGGGCTGCCTAAGAAGGGTACGCTGCCCGTTATTGGAATGTATGGTGATCCAGAAAACCGAGGGATAGTCTGCTAGTACAAGAGGGTGTGCATCTCGTCCGGAATGAGCCCTGAGGACGAGGCTAAGTTTGAGGCTCTAAGAGAAGAGCTAGAGATGCAAAAGAGGCAACACGAGGAGGGTTTGAGGCGATACCAGGTTGAGATGAGGCAACGAAATGCGATGATAGTGGTTCTCTTTGAGAAGAATGGATTAGCGAGCCCATTTCAGTTATCGAATACTAGTATAGGATACATTCCTGTATAGCACTCCCAGTCGACCCAATCTACTTAGGTTCGTCAGCATGGAGTGGGAGGGAGCAGAGTGGGAGGGAGCAGAATGGATGGAGGGTTTAAATATCTTGGTATCTATTTTGTTGTTTTGGGCGAATATGTCTGTTTGACATATATTTTGTTTGAATATCACCGTGTAGGATTTATGTTGGTTGTCGTTATGTCTATCTAGTCACATTTATCATTTCTAGTATTTTGGTACTTGTGTTGCTATTCTGGGCGAATATCTCTATTTGACCATATATTTTGTTCGAATATCCTCGGGCAGCATTTCTTTTGGTGTAAGGACTATTGATCGTTTGCTTTCCGAGGAAGCTGGTTTGCTATGTTGATCTGCTATGCTGAGTTTCTGTAGGCTGTGCCTCAGAGCATTGTGTGTTGTTTTGTGTTTGTGACTTGTTTTTTGTGCTCTTGAGGAAAAAATGTATTTTTATTGTTATAAGCTTTGTGTCTGGTTTTGATTGGTGAGTGCTACTTGTTATTTGACCTTAACAAGAATTTGGTACATGTTAATCAGTGAGTTTAGTACTTGTTAAGCTACTTTATTGGATCTCAAGGTGTATATTTGTTCATGAGCTGTATAACTCTAACTTTTGAAGTCATTCCAAGTTCTGTAAAAGTGGAAGATAATGAAAAGAAAACTAAGTTGTTTAATTAGAAAAAAACTGTTGTTTTTTCAAAGTGTTTCATCCTAGCAGTGTCTGGTTTAGAAAACAATTGTTGTGTTTTAATTATGTTGATATAGTTTACTAAAGTGGGTATAAATAACGGAAAAAAAATTTAGTAACACATAAATGTTCACAAAATTAACATACTTTTAATAAATTTTCATAAAGTTTACATACTTCTTAATTAAAGTAGCAATAGTACTAAGAATAATCTGGGTCACTGTCATCATCTTCTTCTTCGTCCACCACATCCACGTCCCCGAGCTCATATGGTTCTTCTCCATCCACATATTGGTCATCGGCTAAATTTATCATATCGAAAGAACTAAAATCCCCATGTGACCGTAAAATAGGAGGGGCACTATCTTGAAAGATATCGGATGCTTCTCTCGACACATTACTCATTTTACCTTGTGAAGTAGTGTCAACAATATACCTCGCCTTCATTGGACATACAGGCCACCAACCCTTTCTCCTTACATTCCGCTGCGAAGCATATGTAAAATAACAACATTGTTGAGCCTGACTTGCGAGAATGAACGACTCTGTGTCGTTTGTTGCAAGTCGCATATTGGGATTAATATAGACTAATTTAAACCTTTCATGTACCTGTAGTCCCATTCCCCTGTTCAGACTAAACCAATCACATTTGAAGAGAACGATTGTCAGTTGTCGATCACTTTGCCAGTAACTAACTTCAAGCACCTCGTTCAATATACCATAAAACTAGTTTCCTCGGTGTCACTTCTATCTCCTTTGACGTATACTCCAAAATTATTTGTTTTCTTTCTTGCGGCATACTCAATTGTGTGGAATCTAAACCCGTTTACGATATAGCCTTTGCGTACTCTCATGGTCATACTATGACCTAGTACCAAGGATCGTATACGATGGTCGACGATGACCCTATTCGATTGAATCAGTGCCTAGATCCAGTCAACAAATTGGTTATTATGAGTTTGTTGAGTTTGGTGCGCGGTCAATCCTCGACAAACCTCATCATGGAACATCCTGTAAAAGAACGTTAATTGATGTGTAGCAATTGTAAGAATGATTATAGAAAAATATTAAATAAGTACAGACTTACGTTAAAAAGGGATCGACCTCTGAACAATTTTGAAGTACATACATCTCAATAGATTTCCACTCATTTGTAGTTAGTTGTCTGTAATTCTTTCCACTGCCCACTGGAGCTCCCTGTGTCTGGTAGATCGATAACTCACCTTCAAAATCAATATTAAGTCTCACCTCGTTCCTATTCAACCAATTGACCCTTGTTTCAATACTTTGTTCAAAATATTGTGTTGAGAAATTGGTTGCTTCAGATATAAGGAATGCCTTGCAAATTGAACCGTCTATTCGAGCACGGTTATCTACACCCTTCTTTAGTTCCAACATACGCCTATATGATAAACAACAACAAATTAAGAATTTAAAATGAATACATGTATTTACCAAAATTAATAGATAGTAAATGACCAACCTCTCAAAAGGATACATCCACCTATATTGTGCAGGGCCTCCGACCTTTGCTTCCCATGGTAGGTGAATCGCCAAATGCTCCATTGAATCAAAAAATGAAGGCGGAACGATACGCTCAAGTTTGCACATAGTAATCACAATAGAACTCTCTAGTTGTTCTATAGCATGTCTGCTTAGTTCAGTGGAACACATTGCTCTAAAGAAAAGGCTAACCTCCACTAGTGGTTCCCAGATTTCACCGGGTAACAAATCATGAAATGCAATAGGCAGTAGTCGCTTCATAAATACGTGACAATCATGACTTTTCATACCATTGATTTTGAGGTGGGGCATCTGAACACAACGCCTTATATTAGAAGCGTATCCATCCGAAAACTTTTTGGAACACAATTATTTGGTATAGCGTAATATAAGGTGAAAGAAATATTGATATCGATAATGTTTTGCATCTTTTTCTTAATTATAGTTTTCTCACCATAGTTTAATTTTTCGTGTTTCGTAACTTCGTTTTATATGAAACTCGACGAAACACATTTATTTGGTATAATATAATATTCGATGAAAGAAAAATTAATATCGGGGTTGTTTTGTCTCTATTGCTTAATTATAGTTTCCTCCCCAAAGTTTAATTTACGTGTTTCTTAACTTCGTTTTATATGAAACTCGACGAAACATATTTATTTGGTAAAATGTAATATTCGATGAAAGAAATTCAATATCGGAGTTGTTTTGTCTCTATTTCTTAATTATAGTTTCCTCCCCAAAGTTTAATTTATTGTGTGTTGTAACTTTATTTTTTATAAAACTTGAAGAATAACACCTAGGTAATGTAACATAATATTCGGTGCAAGAAAAAGTGGAATTTGGGCTGTTTTACATCTTTTATTTAATTATATTTTCCTCCTAAAATATTTAATTACACACTTTCATAACATCGATTTATTTCAAACTCGACAAAACACACTTATTTTGTATAACATAATATCCGGTGAAAAAAAAAGTGGAATCATATATGTTTTGCAACTTTTACTTAATTTTCTTTTCTTCCACAATGGTTTAATTGATCATCTAATTAAATACCTCCGTTTTTTATGTAACATGACAAAACACGCTTATGTAGTATTACAAAGTATTCGATAGTATAAAATAGGTATTTACGTGGAATCGATTCAAGTAGAAAATTTTTGGACTAGATGATTAATTAATTATTATTATTAGAGATTAAATGATATTGAATATAATTAATTTTGATTTTAAAATCTATGGAATGCTACATGGCATTCTAGGATGAGGAGAGAGAAACTTGGAATCCGAATATTCACATTCCAATATCTCACACAACATGGAATCCTAATATGTGCATTCCATATCTATATAATTAATTAAAAAAAGTCGATTAATTAAAAAAAGTCATGGAATGCGAATTCGCATTCCATAATTCCAGTAGCCATTTCCACCAAATCTCCTAACTTTTCCCCCCAAATTTTATAAATACAATGCTCTAGCATTTCATTTCATCACTACAAACCATCTTTTCTTCTCTTCTTCATCTCCTTGAATCTCAAAATATTTCATCTCTAAAACCATTTTTTCTTCTCTTCTTCATCTCCTTTAATCTTCAAATATTTATTCCCATCTTCATCAAAGATTTATCTCCATCCTCAAATCTTCAACACCATCTTCAAATATTATTCACATCTTCAACACCATCTTCAAATAGTATTCACATCTTCAACACTATTTTCATCTATTTCTTACCATCTCCATCAAAGATTTATCACATCTTCAAATCTTCAACACCATCTTCTGTTTATCCTAATCTTCAACTCCATCTTCAACTATTTATTACCATCTTCAAATATTTATCCACATCATCACAATCTTCATTATTTATCCTCACCTTTAAATATTCAACACCATCTTCAAATATTCTTTATCAAATATTTATCCCCATCTGAACACTTCAAATATTCATCCTCATCTTCAAATTTTCTTCCAAAACCATCAACACCATCAACAAATCTTTATCCAAAAATTCATCAAATCACCAAACAAATAAACCTATAAATCCTTAATAACTAATAAGTATTGTTTCTTTCCTTCTAGTTATTCATCTAATTAGTATGTTTTTCATATTCAATTCTTAGTTTCTTAATGGTTTATTACTACTAATTAAGTTTATTTGATACTCATTATAAATTATTAAAAGTTAATAATGAAGTTTCAAAAAAGCAAATAGTAATATGTATCACCTAAAAAACGTTAAAATTATCATTTATAATTAGTAATTTAGAAATTATATAAAAATATATAATTGTGCCGCGTAACCACGGCTCAAATATACTTTTTTTTAATATTATTCAATTTGCAAAATCCGAATAATCGAATTCCCTCTATTACGGCGCTACACAAATTAATCGAATAATCGAATTCAACCATTGCGGCACTACACAAATTAATCATTTGGGCTCCATTATTGTCAAAACAATTATAATATTAAACAGTCTTAAACCAACGTATGCACCGAAATACGTAGGAATGATTGTAGTGATTAGATGATGAGAATACTCATACGTAATAAGTGGAATAAATACAAAAATGAAGTGTGCACCTTTCATGTGTTAATGGTTTATTTGATTGTCCGAGGCCGATATTAGCTATAATATATATATATATATATATATATATATACAATAAGAATGGAAAAACAAAATCGGCGTTAATCTTTCGTTGTTGCGACATTTTGTTTAACAACAAGAAATACTTTGTAGGCCCGTGCATACTAATCGTTTGGGACCCAAAACGTATAAAATTTCTTAGCACTTATTAATGTCGGGGTCTGTTGTAGATTGCAAAATAGTCCTTTTGATTTTTAATTCTTCTAATCTTGCCTCGAAGATTTTACGTTGCACACTTATGGGCCCGCTTTGAATTGCTGAACGATCTTTTTAGTTTTTGATTCTTGTAATTCGCTCCAAAAGTTTTATGCAATTTAATTATGGGCCCCACTGTAAATAGTTAAATGATTCTTTTGTTTTTAAATTTCTTCAGTTTTTCCCTAAAAGTTTAGCTATTGCATGTTTTTTCATTTTGTAGTAATAAATAACTTATGTGTCCGCGCGTATTAAACAATTGGGATCCACTTAATATAAAATTAATTTACACTCACTAACGTATTAAACAATTTGCTGAACTGGCCTTTTTAATTATTAATTCTTTTAGTTTTGCCTCGAAAGTTTTACGTTAGACACTTATGGGGCCTACTTGTTAAACGTAGACCCATCGATGCACCAGTAACACGTGTTGAAGATGTCGACTTAGGACGTATGGCTAGAGCTCGTTGGAGACCGAAAAGTACATGGATGAATGTTATACGAAACGCATGAAGCTCATAGACCTAAGTGAAGATTTACTTCTCCACTGAAACGAATGGAGAGAGGATTCATGTGCACGACTCGGCGTGATTCTTTCATGATTCAAGATAAAATTAATCGGTCAAATCTATACATTATAAAATTAAATTCAAAAGTTATATATTAAAATTTATTAAATACATAACCAAATTAGCTATGGTTAAAATTATAATAACATTTTTAAAAATGACAACTAAATTATGGAATACAACAAAATTCGCACGGGCTAATTTATACATATACACGAAAAAAGTGATTTTTCTGATCACTCTACGTAAATTATTTGATGACCCAAAATATAGAATCAAGTACGGCTCATGAGTCTAACCATATTTTTTAATGAACTAATCAGTTGCTCTGAACTGTATAGTGGAACAATAACAGAAATTTTTTTATTCTTTTTTTTTTTTATGGAATTACAGAATGAGGATTTGAACTATCGTTAGTAAAAGTATTTATATCAAATTTATAAATTAAAAATAAAAGCATCGACCTCTTATGAGTTATAGTACTAGCCAGAACCAGTCATGCATGTCATGTTATTAGTTTGCTGCTGTGAGGAAAGATAAAAGGTTTGAGTTAAATAATAGAACTCCATCGTGGCTATAATAAACGAAAATTTGAGATCGTTCAGCTCACGTCGAGTTGACTTACCATGTCAATGCATACCCAGCCTGCTTTATTTTCATAAACAATTACAACTTTGCATAAAAAACAGATACAAAACTTTCAACATTATTCAGCATCCATCACTATATAAAGGCTGATCTCCTACCCTCAAACAGGCAACAAACATAGTTTCAGTTTTCCACTAACACAACAAATAAGGGTCAGATTTAGCAGGAAAATGGCGACCACGGGAAGGTCGCGCCAATGGTGCCACCTCGCTTTTGCAGTCGTGATGTGCATCTTAGCCACTAGCATAGCAGCAGATAAAGCTTCCTTACATGTCGGCATTGGCATTTCTGGAAAACCATATAAGTCGCCAAAACATGGGAAGCACGAGCCATATTATTACAAATCTCCACCTCCACCATCTAAGTCGCCACCATCTTATTACTACAAATCACCTCCTCCACCATCTAAGTCGCCACCACCTTCTCAGTACTACTACAAGTCACCACCACCTCCATCAAAGTCACCACCACCACCTTATTACTACAAATCACCTCCTCCACCATCTAAGTCGCCACCACCTCCTCAGTACTACTACAAGTCACCACCACCTCCATCAAAGTCACCACCACCACCTTACTACTACAAATCACCTCCTCCACCATCGAAGTCGCCACCACCTCCTCAATACTACTACAAGTCACCACCACCTCCATCAAAGTCACCACCACCACCTTATTACTACAAATCACCTCCTCCACCATCTAAGTCCCCACCACCTCCTCAGTACTACTACCAATCACCACCACCTCCATCAAAGTCACTACCACCACCTTATTACTACAAATCACCTCCTCCACTATCTAAGTCGCCCCCACCTCCTCAGTATTACTACAAGTCACCACCACCTCCATCAAAGTCACCACCACCACCTTACTACTACAAATCACCTTCTCCACCATCTAAGTCACCGCCACCTCCTCAATACTACTACAAGTCACCACCACCCCCATCAAAGTCACCACCACCACCTTACTACTACAAATCACCTCCTCCACCATCTAAGTCCCCACCACCTCCTCAGTACTACTACAAGTCACCACCACCTCCATCAAAGTCACCACCACCACCTTATTACTACAAATCACCTCCTCCACCATCTAAGTCGCCACCACCTCCTCAGTACAACTACAAGTCACCACCTCCGCCATCAAAGTCACCACCACCACCTTACTACTACAAATCACCTCCTCCACCACCTAAGTCGCCGCCACCTCCTCAGTACTACTACAAGTCACCACCACCCCCATCAAAGTCACCACCACCACCTTACTACTACAAATCACCTCCTCCACCATCTAAGTCCCCACCACCTCCTCAGTACTACTACAAGTCACCACCACCTCCATCAAAGTCACCACCACCACCTTATTACTACAAATCACCTCCTCCACCATCTAAGTCGCCACCACCTCCTCAGTACAACTACAAGTCACCACCTCCTCCATCAAAGTCACCACCACCACCTTACTACTACAAATCACCTCCTCTACCATCTAAGTCGCCGCCACCTCCTCAGTACTACTACAAGTCACCACCACCCCCATCAAAGTCACCACCACCACCTTACTACTACAAATAACCTCCCCCACCATCTAAGTCCCCTCCACATCCTCAGTACTACTACAAGTCACCACCTCTTTCATCAAAGTCACCACCCCCATCTTACTACTACAAATCACCTCCTCTACCATCTAAGTCGCCACCACCTCCTCAGTACTACTACAAGTCGCCCTCACCTCCATCTAAAAAATATTAAAATCTGCAGCCGCTTCTTGCATAAGTTGGACCTAATATGAGCTTTCAAGTTAATTTCTTATTTCATTTCTTACTCATGTGTTTTTGTTGAATAATCTAGTTTCTCGAAAAGATTTTTTATTTGGATGTAATGTAACTATCTAAATATTCTTTTATATTACTACTTTGTTATCAATCAAGGAATTGTTTCATTTAACTTGGTTTACTATATATATGAGCTATATATGCATGGATTAGTTGATTTTATCCCAGCTAACTTTCACACGAGACTGCGACTTGTTTGTATGTAGTTTGTCAAAGACTGTTTAAATGGTTTGCAAGATTAGCTTAGTTGGTTTTAATAGATATACTTAACTTCTTAAACCATCAGTTCATTAAATCAGAAAGTTTCCTGAAATGGAAACTTTCAGCTCTAATTTACCAGCTTTCCATTTTTAGCATATTTCTAATTTTATTTTTCTGTTTCTGTTAGTATAAATAGGTTAGTTAGTTGTTTTTCTTATTTACTTTTCGACAATAAGAACTCTCAAAATTGGAGAGAAAATAATGTAATCGGCGATCATCGCTGCAACACAATTTTGTTCGATTCATCAATAAAACAGTGAATGTTTCCTTTTTTTCGATTCTTGTTGATCACTGATCTGCACAAGTTATGATGGTATCATTTCTATCTACTGATAGACTTACTGATAAACATAAAGCTTTCACATGCAATGTCTTTGCTATATCTGAGCCCATGACATATACTCAAGCTAAGGGCCATCCTGAATGGCAAAATGCAATGAGAAATGAGATTGCTGCTCTGGAAAAGACAAACACATGGGAGCTCACTTCCTTACCAGAAGGTCAGCACTGCATTGGCTGCAAATGGGTATACAAAGTGAAGCTAAAAGCTGATGGCACGGTGGAGAGATACAAAGCTAGATTAGTAGCCAAGCGATACACTCAGGAAGAGGGGTTAGACTATTTTGATACTTTCAGTCCAGTTGCTAAACTAACCACTGTTAGAATTCTTCTTGCCCTTGCTGCTTCTAGGAATTGGTTCTTACATCAACTTGATGTAAATAATGCATTCCATCATGGTGATTTGGATGAGGTAATTTATATGAAGCCACCTCCAGGATACTGCAAACAAACTGATTCAAGAGTATGCTTATTGAAGAAGAGTTTGTATGGCTTAAAACAAGTCAGCAGACAGTGGTACAATAAGGTCACTACATGCCTTCTTGCCTATGGTTATAAACAAAGTGTCTCTGACAATTCTCTCTTCACTAAGAAAACTAACAATTCCTTCACAGCTCTTTGTGTTTATGTAGATGATATAATTCTAACAGGAGACAGTCTTGCTGAAATCAAATCCATCAAGCAAGATTTGGATGACAAATTTACAATAAAAGATCTTGGTGATCTTAAATACATCTTAGGAATTGACGCCATATCCCACACTGGTATATCTCTCTGCCAAAGGAAGTATGCTTTCGACATACTTAGTGAAACAAGTTATCTGGCCTGCAAGCCTGCAACTACACCCATGGAAAGCAAAACTAAGCTTCAAGAAGACAATTCCCCACTACTGGAGGATCCTTCCATTTACAGGCGCCTTGTTGGCAGATTACTCTATTTAACTATCACTAGACCTGATCTTTGCTTTGCTATACAGTCATTAACTCAATTTATGTCTAAACCAACTATCAGTCACCTTGCAGCTTCTCATAGGGTCTTGAGATATCTCAAATCTTGCCCTGGAAAAGGGTTGTTTTACAGCTGCAAATCAGACTCCCAACTGAAAGGATTTTGTGATAGTGACTCGGCTTCATGTATTGCAACCAGGCGCAGTATAACATGTTATGCTATCTACCTTGGTGAATCATTGGTTTCATGGAAGGCTAAGAAGCAACCTACAGTCAGTCGTTCTTCCACAGAAGCTGAATACAAGGCAATAGCCACTGCCACTTGTGAAATTATTTGGCTATCTCAACTCCTTACTGATCTTAGCATAACTTCTAACAAAATTCCCTTATTATACACTGACAACAAAAGTGCTCAGTGTATTGCAGTGAACCCTGTACATCATGAACATACTAAGCACATTCAAAGTTCTGCACATTTCCAACATCCATCAAGTTGCTGATTTGCTGACAAAGCCATTATCTCTCAGTGCTTTCCAAAATATGACATCCAAGATGGGCCTTCTAGACCTCCATGCCCCTCTTGAGGGGGGGTCTTAAACCATCAGTTCATTAAATCAGAAAGTTTCCTGAAATGGAAACTTTCAGCTCTCATTTACCAGCTTTCCATTTTTAGCATTGTAGCCAACGGCTACTTTCCTTTTATTTCTAATTTTATTTTTCTGTTTCTCTTAGTATAAATAGGTTAGTTAGTTGTTTTTCTTATTTACTTTTCGACAATAAGAACTCTCAAAATTGGAGAGAAAAGAATGTAATGGGCGATCATCGCTGCAACACAATTTTGTTCGATTCATCAATAAAACAGTGAATGTTTCCTTTTTTTTCGATTCGTGTTGATCACTGATCTGCACAAGTTATGATAACTAAGTAAAGTACGTGATGGTCATTAAACTCTATAGTATATATGTTACACATTCTGCTTATTAGGATCAAGGATAATCATTACCTTTTGGAATAGAACAATGTATCTGTTAACAAGAGCGATATATAATTGATTATGGGCAATTTACTGATTTGGTATTGCAAAGATAAATGAATGATCTACTCACTTTTTTTTTTTTTTTTTTATGGAGCAATGAGCTTATTAATTAAAAGAGCAGCCAAGATTTCAACATAGCTATAAACACGTGTACTTGATATTTGTATATTGTAAAATTATATTGTAACCCTCGCGTCGTGCTTATTATCATAATGTTTAAAGTTAGTTACTAGATCAAAATTAATTACTAATTAGTGTAACTAAAAAGACACTGTTCAGATGCCTCTTAGCTTAAAAGATCTTCTTTTATACTTTTTGCTAATTTTGAACACTAAAATTGTTGGATCGGGACTTGATACTCTTTTTCCAATGTTATAATACCACTAGATTCGATGTTATCTTAACATCTGTTAAAAGCAGTTAACGTAAGGACCAATCTACTTGATAGAGAATATAACGCAGCGGAAAAGTAAAGAACACAAGTAGATAATTTTAAGAAGATTATAAGGATTTATAATCTTCCGAGCCTTAGGCGAAATAACCACTATCGAAATAATGATTTTAACAAAAGTCGTTCTCTCAACTCTCAAGCCTCACATTCTCAAGTTGTTTGAACTCAACCGAGCAAACAAAGATCAACTCCTTAAATCTAAACATGACTTTTAGACTCAACTCGTTAATCTCAAAACTCGGAAAAACAAGACAAAGACACTCGACTCTAATAATTTCCTCACGAGAGATTTTCGCTCTTGTCTTCGTGTCTTTTTCTTGATGCCCAACATGCCTATTTATAATGCAGTCTTCCTTGATGTCCAAGACATGTTGTGCACGTTTTTGATTGCTATTAGATCTCCTTGTATGACTCTAATTTCGTTCATGGCAAGTCTTCTTCAATATGGAGAAGTTTCACTGTCCAATTAGAAGTCTTCAATGAAAAATTCCATTCTTTGACTGAAAGTCTTCTAAGGAAATAATCCTTTTCCATATTGTAGTCTTCTTAGGAAAGAATCCTTCTCCATCTTGTAGTCTTGTATGGAAAGAATCCTACTAAATCCAACTTGGATGTTGAGACAACATGCTTACAGACTGATGTTGGCACAACATTGACACCTGTTTTGAATCAACATTGGTTCTTGTGAATGTGGAGGTATTGAGCTTACCCTCAAGATCTTTTCAAGTAAAAGCATGAGTTAGGTCTCAAAACATATATCTGAAACTTAAGACATATTAGCAAGTCAGTACCACAGATATATCAGACCTATACATGGAAATGAGAGTTAGTTAACAGAAAATCCAACATTTTGGGTATGAAGTAAATTAAAGGAGTTAATCTACTTCCAAATCATAACAAGAGACAACGTAGTGTGTCACCGCAGCTGAATCACCCAAAATATATGCCTTCACATGAGAACATAACTATTTTCCCCTTAAACCCAAAACGGACACAGACACAACAAGGAAAGAATGAATGAATGTAGGCCTAAGTGAATGCAGAATGTAAAATGCAAAATGTTATGAAAACATTGAAAGATGGTAAACACTTGTGAAAAACTTCTCAAACCAGCACCAGTTCACATCACATCAAATCTTTATTATTTCATAACTCATCTGAACAAAAAACTGAAGGTTGCTAAACGCAAAGCTAATGTCACCACTAACTGAGGGCAGCCTGAACTCCACACACCCCAGTAACAACATTAACGGCATCAAGTTAGGCAAGTACAAAGGCCTTGAATGTTGGCAATTCATTAATCATGCACCCCAACACCCCAACTCCTTATGCATACTTGTTTACCAACCTGCATTCAAGAGAATTCACCAAGTAATCAGTGCTACCAAGTGTAAGAAGCCTAAACCTCAAACACCCTAGTAGAAAGGATCACTCTTATGTGTTCCTTGGCCAAACAAACATAAACATGTAAATAAGCACAACTGAGTAACACTAAAGCTGTCAACATCATATACCCCAGCTTCTCCACATGTCCTGTACACCTTTCATATGAAAAGACACAACTGAATAGACCTCAAAGTAGTGAACTTTGTGTACCCCAGCTTCTCCATATGTTAGGCAATCACAACCTCAGACAAACAGAAGAGTTTTATTAACTTTTGCAAAAAAAAAAAGATGTTAAACTGATAACTAGAAATAGTTGTTCATCACAGAGTTCAACCACACAAACCAAAAAATGTCAAAACATTCATGAAGACAACCAAGAACAAAAAATGAGATCAAACAGAAAAAATCTAATGCAATCCTATACACCAAAAACAGTCTACGGTGTTAGCCAGTGGTGTTATGGCAACACCAGAATGCAACAATATTCACATAACATTCATGTCGAGAGTCTTCCTCAAATTGAAGAACATCTCGCTATCTAAGGGAAGTTTAAACGTACTAGCTATGTGATCAATGGTAATCATCTTGTCATCTACCAGATCTCTCAGAAAATGATGCATGCAAAATATATGCATTGTTCTAGAATGATGCACCAGGTTTCTTGATATGCTAATTGTTAACGGGTTTGAAATTATACCCTAAGTAACTGAATTATTTTTGGGTTGGAATGTCGATCCCGACTGGAGGAGATTGTTGGTTTTTATTGATTTGCGGCTGGACCCGAATATTTTCCGAGATGCCTACGTATCCCCCGATTGGGAATCAAGCCACTCGTAGTTCTTGTTCTTTGGTGGCGCTAGAAGGAGGGGGAGAAGGAGGTCTTCGAGAGGGGAGATGGTTCTACGAGGGGAGAGAGGGTTCTCCGGGGAGGAGAGAGAGAAGGTCCGAGGGGAGGAGAGAAAGAAGGAGTTTTTTGTTCGCTGGTTGCGTTCTCTCTTTTTCTCTCCATATTTTTTCCCTCTTTTTTCACTCCTCGTGTGTGTCTTTTCTCCCCTTGTGTGTGTTTTTTCTTTCTCTGGAAAGAGAATCCTCTGGAAAAAGAATTCCCCCAAAAAGTCCTCCAAAAAGCCTTTTTTTCCTCTATTGGTCTTGCTCCCTTTTATAGGAGTTTTTTAGGGGCAGGTGTCACGGTGCATGCTAAGGTACAGGTGTCGGTACGCATGTGTTGATACAGGTGTCGTTATGCATGTGTGAGAAGATATATCTGTTGACGGGGCGCTGACGAGGATAATCTCTATCTTTTCCGATGGCTCCGAGGGGTTCCAATGGGCCGACTCTCATGTTTTTTTTGTCTCCGAGGGGCTGAGTTTCTTGAGGAGGTTCAATTGGTCTGGTTAGGTGGTCGTCCGAGGCTGTTGTGGCTCCGATAGTAGTTGATTTCGCGTCGTTTTCTTTGGTAGGGTGCTCCGAGGGGTGTATTTGCCTCTTCTTGCTCGTGGCGTGGGCTCCGAGGGCGTCTTTGCTTAAGTAGGGATGTGTCCATTCATCTGGATCTCCATGACATGTGTTCCGAGGATTTTCAGTCTTCAATAAGGTATTAGTGTTTTTGGAATCAAGGCTCTGATGGCTTTCTGATTTCGATATAATGTTTTTCTTGGCCCGGGTTTTCGGGGTAAGTGTCTTTGGTGATTTTTGTACTTCGAGTGAGGTGTTGTTCTTCGAGTTTGGCCTTCGGGGTGGCTGGTCCGAGGGCCTTTAGGCTTCGGAGAGTGGATGTTCCCGTATTCTTTAGCTATAAATCCGGTTGATAGGCGTGTGTCGTGATTTACGAATAATTTTTAACAAAATAAACCGGTATTTAAACCGTGCTATAATGCGATGTTGTTTATGAATATTAATATACCAAGTAATTTTGGTAATTGAATTATCACTTATTTTAAGCAGGTGATTTTCTACCCTGTTAACAAAGCCCCCCAGTTTTTAGTGCAGTCGGTCATCATGACTGCACTAGAAACTTAAAAAAGTCTAGAGTTACGATGGTTCGAGTATCGCGGATTTTTTAAAGAGGCATCGTAGCCTCTTGTAATCGGAGTCGTTTAAGGCATTGGTTTCGAGCCTTTTAAAGTATGCGTCTTTCTCGTTTTTTCTGGTCGGGGATATTATAGTGTAGGTCTGATAGCTATTAATGTTTTTAACGATCCTTTTGAGGTATCGCAGAGTTATTTAGAACCTTGTAGGTCCTCGTCAGTTGTTGCATCGTAGATCCTCAAAAGGCATCCGAGGCTCATATAGTACTCAGAAAGCCTCGGTAAGGTATCGGGGAACTATTTTGGAGTATCGTAGACTTTCGTCGTTCGATGTTTATATCTGTTTAATACAAGTCCCCCCCAGTTTTTTGCTTGCTTTAAAAGAGGCGAGGGAAATATCGTGGTTGCCTTCTTCGAGGCTAGATTTTTTTTGGGGCATCATAGTTGACCTTATCGGGCAACTCCTCTTTAGGGCTTTATTTGTTTAGAAATCTTTTTTGGGGATATTCCCTTAGTATATGTATCGGGATTAGTGAATGTTTTCACTTATTCCTAATGGTTTCCATCACAAGCTTTCACTTTCGGAGCTTACTTGTTTGGAAAGGTTAAGTTATGTCTCTCTGTTGAGTTTTATACTAGGGTATAAATTTATCGAGATCGAAATTGCGTAACAGGTTCATAGCACTTATCTGGAGTCCAGATGCCTCCTCGTTCCATGCGCGCCAATTCATTATCATCAAAGAATTCTCCTCAGAACTCTGCTCGAGATCCTTTTCTTTTACATGGCATTTGTCATGCTTCATCCGAGGTTATTTCCTCACGTCTTCGAGAGAGGGCTAGCAGGAGTTTGTTGGCTATCGGAGGGACCTCTTCGGGGGTCCCGGCGATATTGCCTTCGTGAAATAAGCGAGGCAAGAGATCTGCATATAGTTTAAATAAAAAATAGTTGGCCTTGCTCGAAGTTTCCTCCAGCGGCGTCAGGTTAATAAACTGGAACGCAAGTTAAGATATTTGCTAGAGCAGCTACTGTTAACACTATAGGAGTTTGTCC
The DNA here is from genome assembly GCA_948329865.1 of Linaria vulgaris. Taxonomy (NCBI): domain Eukaryota; kingdom Viridiplantae; phylum Streptophyta; class Magnoliopsida; order Lamiales; family Plantaginaceae; genus Linaria; species Linaria vulgaris. The sequence continues at coordinate 97,530,107 of OX415254.1, read as the reverse complement.
CGATGATATTGTGCAGGAGGTTAGGTCGGAGGGGTACCGTAATCGAACCCTCTCTCTGACTTTTCTACTTTTTTTCTGTTGAAAAGAGCAAATAAATAAAATTTCCTATCCCAATATCAGGGATTCAAACTCGGATCATCGAAGAGGGCAACCATCGGAAAGACACCACTGGGCTACGCTAATTTTTTGTTATGTATTTGGCATTGTTGCTACATATAAGAGTAGCCTCAATAAAAAAGATATAATTTTTTTTTTAAAAGAAACAGATGCGGGATTTGAACCCGGGTCATCGGGAAACAGAGACCTTAGAGGGCTGTCCCAATACCATTGGACTATGTCCATTTTTGTTTATATAGAGATTATTTCTGCTATATATCATAGCAAAATCTTAATAACAAAAAAAGAGTTATCACATGTGCGACTCGATCCCGGGTCTTTCAGTTAGATGCCCTCGGAAACTGTTCTCGTACCACTGGACCACGTCCCCTTTTTGGATAAGAAGGGCTTTTTTTTCTTTATTATTGTATTATGGCAGCACCTTAATAATTAAACAAAATCTGCTCGGAGATGGGATCGAACTCGGGTGCTTCATGTAGATGCCCTCGGAGAGCAGCTCCGAGGACCGCTGGACCATATCATATAAAAGATCTTTTACTATTTTTATTATATTATGGAAGCGTTTTAATAAAAAATGCCATCGGATATTGGAATCGGTCCCGGGTTCCTCTAGTTGAAGCCCTCGGAGACCTTCTCCGAAGCCATTAGGCTACGCCTATTTTTGTTTATAAGTAGATTATTTTCGCTATATATCATAGCAGAATCTTAAAAACAACAAAAAAGTCATTGGAGATGGGACTCGAACCTGAGTTCTTCGGGTTAATGCCCTCGGAGAGCTTCTCTTAGGCCACTGGACCAGCTATTCTTCTTGTTTAACAACAAGAGACTTTTTTATTTATTATTATATGATGGCAGCAAAATAAAAATTCTACCATGAATGGGATTCGATCCCGGGTCCTCAGAGAGTGGTCATCGGAGAGCTACTCCGACCACTGGACCACGTCCCTTTTTGTTCAAAGCATGACATCTTTATCATTTTTATTATATAGGCTCTTCGTATAAAAATGAAGCCTTCAGAAAAGGGATTCGAACCCGGGTTCTTTAGTAGAGTGTCCCTCAGAGAGGAGCTCCGAGGACCGCTGAGCTACATCTTTCTTTTGGTTTATAAAAAGATAATTTTTTGTCTTTATTATAACAACCCTCGGATAATTTTTTTTTCTTATTATTATTTTTTATGCATGTTAGGCCACCTGTCCAACACTTTTTTAAAGGAGACATGTGTCTCCTTCAAAGCTTAAATTAATCACAAGAGAGACGTGACTCCCTTTTCTTCTCTTTCTTTTATTTCTTTTCTTCTTCTCTGTTCTCTCATTTTCTTTCATTCTTCATTTGCAGATTTTCTCTGCAACTCTCAGGCAGTAGGCCAAAGAATCCACTCCTGCCCAAGTTTATTTACAAGTCTTTTACAGACTTCGTATATATACACTTATATATACTTATATAGCAATTTAGAAAATCTTATGATTTTCAAGGAGATATCCAAGATTGGAGTCGAATCACGCAATTGTGGAGAAAGGAAAACTTAGCTTCGGAGCGTATCGCCCCGTGGCTGTAGCACCTGCTTTCCCTTTTGGTTTTGGCAGCGATTTCCTCGGGCTTGCTCAAGGATTCAACGGCGTTTCCCACAGACGGCGCCATTTTGTTAACGGGTTTGAAATTATACCCTAATTAACTGAATTATTTTTGGGTTGGAACGTCGATCCCGACCCGAGGAGATTGTTGGTTTTTATTGATTTGCGGCTGGACCGGGATATTTTCCGAGATGCCTACGTATCCCCCGATTGGGAATCAAGCCACTCGTAGTTCTTGTTCTTTGGTGGCGCTAGAAGGAGGGGGAGAGAGAGGTCTTCGAGGGGGGAGATGGTTCTACGAGGGGAGAGAGGATTCTCCGAGGAGGAGAGAGAGGAAGTCCGAGGGGAGGAGAGAAAGAAGGAGTTTTTTGTTCGCAGGTTGCGTTCTCTCTTTTTCTCTCCGTATTTTTTCCCTCTTTTTTCCCTCTTCGTGTGTGTCTTTTCTCCCCTTGTGTGTGTTTTTTCTTTCTCTGGAAAGAGAATCCTCTGGAAAAAGAATTCCCCCAAAAAGTCCTCCAAAAAGCCTTTTTTTCCTCTATTGGTCTTGCTCCCTTTTATAAGAGTTTTTTAGGGGCAGGTGTCACAGTGCATGCAAAGGTACAGGTGTTGGTACGCATGTGTTGATACAGGTGTCGTTATGCATGTGTGAGAAGATATATCTGTTGACGGGGCGCTGACGAGGATAATCTCTATCTTTTCCGATGGCTCCGAGGGGTTCCAATGGGCCGACTCTCATGTTTTCTTGTCTCCAAGGGGCTGAGTTTATTGAGGAGGTTCAATTGGTCTGGTTAGGTGGTCGTCCGAGGCTGTTGTGGCTCCGATAGTAGTTGATTTCACGTCGTCTTCTTTGGTAGGGTGCTCCGAGGGGTGTATTTGCCTCTTATTGCTTGTGGCGTGGGCTCCGAGGGCGTCTTTGCCTAAGCAGGGTTGTGTCGTTTCATCTGGATCTCCATGACATGTGTTCCGAGGGTTTTCAGTCTTCAATAAGGTATTAGTTTTCTTGGAATCAAGGCTCTGATGGCTTTCTAATTTCGACAGGATGTTTTTCTTGGCCCGGGTTTTCGGGGTAAGTGTCTTTGGTGATTTTTGTACTTCGAGTGAGGTGTTGTTCTTCGAGTTTGGCCTTCGGGGTGGCTGGTCCGAGGGCTTTTAGGCTTCGGAGAGGGGATGTTCCCGTATTCTTTAGCTATAAATCCGGTTGATAGGCGTGTGTCTTGATTTACGAATAATTTTTAACAAAATAAACCGGTATTAAACCGTGCTATAATGCGATGTTATTTATGAATATTAATATACCAAGTAATTTTGGTAATTGAATTATCGCTTATTTTAAGCAGGTGATTTTCTACCCTGTTAACACTAATGGCACTAAGGTTATCACAAAACATTAAAAATGTGTCACTCTTTATCCGATAGTCATGCAACATGTGTTGAACCCATATAAATCGGGTAACATAGCTGCAAACTGCAATATATTCAATAGTTGATAATGACACACAATTATGTTTCTCGCTATAACATGAAAAAAGATTATTTCCAAAATAAAAATAACCCCCACATGTAGATTCTCTATCAGCTAAATCTCCAACCCAGTCAGAATCAAAACCTACAAGGTTTGTATTTGCATCATGTGTATACCAAATGCTTACGTCTACAGTACCAGGTACATATTTCAGAATTCGCTTCACATCAATTAAGTGAAAAGCTTTAGGTTCAGCGTAATACCTGGCACAAACACAAACACAAACCGAGTTTATAATACATGGGTGAGTGATGGATATATATAGCAAGCTTGTGTCACGTTTTCCAATCATCAAAGTAGAAGATAATTGAGTCTTGCTCGATTTTGACTCCTCCAAACCAATCATGCTCATCCCTAATCTACCTGTCCAAGCCCCAACAAACTTGTCTAAAATAGACGTGTTAGTAAAAAGAAAGACAGTGTCATAAGCAAATCTTTGAGGTAGACAATTATCAGAAAATTTGGCAGACATGCAAACACTCAACATTATCATATCTCTATATTTTACCCTTTTCTTGTTGTGTGTAATAATGTCATTAATGATTTGACCAATAACCTGAGATGTTGGATGATTCATTCGAATCATGTCAGCTATATCCCTCCCAACATCTTGAACTTGAACCTTTTCATCGTAGAAGATTGACAGCTTGGGTTTTGTGTCAACATCAGGACTGGTCGATGTTGGCATAACATTAGCTTCTAGTTTTGGTTCAGGTTTTGGATCTGCAGGCGGTAATGGAATACCATTGTCTGTTTCCGATGTTGTTGTAATATTATAAACAGAAAGTTCTTCAGTACCTGCATCTGTTTCCAATGTTGGGGTAACATTAGGGGAAAAAACGACAACTATACCCCAACTATTACCATTTTTTCGAAACTATACCCATCCTTTTATTTTTAATAAAACTATACCTGACCTTTGACATCTGATCGAAACTATGCCCGAACCTATTTTACGGCGAAAAAATGTCATTTACTCGGCGATTGATGTAAGCACACCGCAACCCTCGAGGGTAAAAAAGTCTTTTCATCTATTGGGGCTATTTAGGTGGGAATTTTCGATTATGTGGCATAATTTAGCGGCAAAATCCGTCCCTCTTTCGAAACCCTAAAATCCCAACCGAGCCCTATCATCAAAATTCACCCAAATTTCACCAATTCGACCGTGTCAATCTTCATCAACTGCCGCATGGAAGGGTTCTAGAACTCACTCTACGCACATGCCCACCGCCAGTTCTACTGGAGCTGCTACATCACCGGCACCGTCAACTTCATCTTCGGCGACGCCGCCGCGGTGTTCCAGAACTGCATGATCTACGTCCGTAGGCCAATGGAGAATCAACTAAACGTCGCCGTCGCGCAGGGCCGGTTTGATCGGCGCCAGACCTCCGGTTTCGTGCTGTAAAACTCACGCATTTTTGTAGACGACACGTTGGAGCCGGAGAAGGCGAAGTTTAAGAGCTACCTAGGGTGGCCGCCGAAGGAGTACTCGAGGGCGGTGGTGATGGAATCGGAGATCGGAGATCGGAGATCTGATCCAGCCGGAGGGGTGGTTGGAATTCAATGGGGATTTTGCATTTAAGACCCTCTACTTTGCGGAATTTGCTAATGAAGGACCCAGTTCGGGTACGGAGGGTCGGGTCAAGTGGCCCGGGTATAAGATGATTACGAAAGAGGAGGCCATGAATTATACGATTGGCCCGTTTTTGCAAGGGGAAGGGTGGTTGAATAATAAATGAAATTTAAATTACTGTATTTCTTTTTAGTGTTAGTATATAAAATTAGAGAGACTGAATTGTTTGTGGGTTACGATTCGTTGTGTTGTGTTGAATTTCATATTCTTTATTTAATTTTCTTGTGGATAAGGTATCAGGTATGCTTTTTTATAATTTAATATTTGTTACAGTTTTGATTGGGCATGCGTGTATTTTACCGTTAGCTACAGTAAAGTACCAGATTTGCCCTTCACGATTTTAAAATTTCGCCGTAAAATAGGTCCGGCCATAGTTTCGTCAGATGTCAAAGGTCAGGTATAGTTTCGTTAAAAATAAAAGGATGGGTATAGTTTCGAAAAAATGGTAATAGTTGGGGTATAGTTGTCGTTTCTTTCTTAACATTATAAACAGAAAGTTCTTCAGTACCTGCATCACTAGTCAAATCATCAAATACCACATTTTCATATTCTTGAACAACATTCAATCTTGGAATAAACATTCTAATAGCAGTGTTGTCCAAGGAATAGCCATCAAAGATACATTCTTCACTTTTTGGATCATATTTGCTCAAAACATCTTTATCATTTAAAATATGGCAAACACAACCAAATTCATGAAAGTGAGCAAGATCATGTTTCTTCTTTTTCATCATCTCGTAAGGACTCATGGGCGTAGAGAATTCATGCATATTTTCATTAAACATAGATAAGTCAAAAAAAGACATATTTTCAAATTCTCTACCATGATTAGACCAAATATTACCTAAAGAAGCACCATGTAAGTTATCAATACTAGCATGCAATGTTCTAAAGGTATTAAAAGCTTCTGATTTTTCTATTAAAGATTTGATCACAGTATGTCCAGAAAAATTATTCATAATCACACAGTCATATTGCTTACCCCCGACTCTACTTACTTCAATAAGACCCAAGAGATCCATATGAATTTGTAGTAAACAATGAGAGGTACTTGTAACCAGTTCATCCACATGGATCGGATTATGAGAAGCTTTGGTCACCTTACCTTTCAAGCAATCCTCACAGACCAACTTACCAGTACCCGAGAGATTTGGAATACTTCTCACTGTTTCAAGTTTCAGCATTTTGCCCAGATTCTTGTTGTGCATGCGTCCAAGTCTCTTGTTCTTGGCAACTGAATAGTCCACCTTTGTTTGAAAGCAAGTCACTTGATCCCTCACCAAGTTGTTGTCTTCAAACCTTTTACCTGTCAAAGCACACACATTTGCACAATTAGATACATCACAAGAATCTTTATCATACCTTACCTTTAAGTCATCATCACACAATTTACTGATGCTTATATGGTTTTCACAGAATCCATCCAACAACATCTTATCATTCAAGGGTGTGAATCCATCAATATTCAGCACTTCGTTGCCAATGATTCTTCTTTTACTTCCATCTTCATAGGTGAAAGTTCTATTGGTGCACAATCCTTCAAATCAGATTTGTATCCAGTCATATGCCTCAAGCATCCACTATCAGAGTACCACTTACCTGCCAGGTTAGTACGCAAAGGAGAAAAGACAAACTTGCATACAATCTTAATTTTAGGCACCCAAAGTCTAGTGCTCCTCATCTCACAGTTATGTTCAGCAATGTTGGAACCGAATGTTGAGACAACACCAGATTTCAGTGTTGGCTTAACATCAGTATCAACATAGCCTGAATCCCTATCCCACTCAACTTTTTTCATTTTAAGAGACTCTTTGTATTTATAACAATAAGCTTTAAGGTGTCCATGTTGAAAACAATATTGACAAATATAGGTCGTTTTCTTAGATTTTCTAGAAAATACCTTTCCTTTTTCAAAACCAGGGATATTGGATTCAACATAAGTAGTGGAGTGAGTAGCTTGACTTTTAAATCTTAAACTAGAATTATCATCACTGCGAAAGCATAAAACTTTATCAAGTTTATAAGTACCTGTATTCCTCTTGGCAATAGTATGTTCAACAAATTCTAGCTTAGAAGTTACCTTTTCTATTTCATCATCTTTCCTGCCCAAACTAACCTCAAGTTGAGTGATTGTAGCCTTCAAGCTTTCATTCTCTTCCATAGCCTTCTCAATTCTACTCAACTTGTTCTTCTCCTTGAGTAGGTCTTGGTAGATGATCTTTGGTTCTTCAAGAAATTCTTCTTGACCCGGTTCATCTTCAAAGAAGTAATCATTTTCCAAACCTACAGAATCATGCAAACACTCAAAGTTAGAATCATCATCAAACTCATCATAATCAGAAATCAAACATTCAGAGTTGTCTAAACAGATGGTTTCATCCCAATCGCCGAAGAAAATCTCTTGGACTGGTGTTCTCTTCTGGATGTTGTCACAACATCGAGCTGTCTGGGTGTTGAGCGAACACTGAGTTTCAATGTTGGCTTGACACTCTGTCCTAACACTGTCAGTCCAGTCCACATTTGTAGTCAACACTAATGTCTGAATTTCTTCACTTGCTGGCACCTGTCCATCAACACATTCTTCAAAACCTGTCTCATCATTATCATCTACACAAACCCAGTTAGAATTCCCTTTTGTTCTAAGGTTGTTAACACATTCATAAGCATAATGGCCCCAACCTTTACATTTGTAGCATTGAATTTGTTTGAGATGTGTATCCTCATGAGGAATAGGTTTACAAGAATATTTGGTCATCTTTTTAGAGCAATGTTTTTTTAAATCAACAAGAATATTTTCATCTCTTGGACTAAGCTTACTAAACTTTTCAATCACAGTTTCCCTATAAGCTTGAACTTCTTCTTCATCATCTACTTTTTCATCAGTTTCAAGATTAATCTCAAATTCTTTAAATTTGTTAAGTAGAGTATGAAAGTCTAAAGTGTCCATATTCCTAGATTCTTGTAAAGTAATCACCTCAAATTTCTTAGAAAGAGTTCTCATAGCTTTGTACACCAGTTGCTTATTAGACAGGGGATCACCTAAGTTTCGAATTTCTTTAGCAAGATCCATAAGTTTTTCAAAATAAGAAGTAATGCTTTCATCGCCCCCCATTGTTAAATTATCAAATTTGCTCAAAAACATGCGTAGCCTAGTATTTTGAGTACTTAAATCATATTCACAATGATTTTGTAAGATATCCCAATCATGCTTAGCAGTTAAACAATCTTTAATTAATCTAAACATGTAACAATTAACCAAACTAAATATAGTTTTAAGGGCTTTTTCATTGAGGAAAGCATCACTTATCTCATTTTGAGTCCACTCTGATTTTGGCTTCGGAAATACCAAATGATCTTCACCTGGAGTACACTTAAGAACTGTATACCCTTCGATCACCATCTTCCAAGCTTGCCAGCCGAATGATTTAATGAGCGCACGAATTCTGATCTTCCAATAAGAATAGTTGGATCCATCCAAGGCAGGTAATCTATTGTTGTTCGGATTCTTGTTGTCCATCCTTTAGTATCAAATCCAAACACCAGTGAAATCGGTGCTTGGCTCTGATGCCAATTGAAATTGTTGGATCGGGACTTGATACTCTTTCCAAAGTTATAATACCACTGGATTCGATGTTATCTCAACATCCGTTAACAGCAATTAACGTTAGGAACAATCTACTTGATAGAGAATATAACGCAGCGGAAAAGTAAAGAACACAAGTAGATAATTTTAAGAAGATTATAAGGATTTATAATCTTCCGAACCTTAGGCGAAATAACCACTATCGAAATAATGATTTTAACAAAAGTCGTTCTCTCAACTCTCAAGCCTCACACTCTCAAGTTGTTTGAACTCAACCGATCAAACAAAGACCAACTCCTTAAATCTAAACATGACTTTTAGACTCAACTCGTTAATCTCAAACCTCGGAGAAACAAGACAAAGACACTCGACTCTAATAATTTCCTCACGGGAGATTTTCGCTCTTGTCTTCGTGTCTTTTTCTTGATGCCCAACATGCCTATTTATAATTTAGTCTTCCTTGATGTCCAAGACATGTTGTACACGTTTTTGATTGCTATTAGATCTCCTTGTATGACTCTAATTTCGTTCATGTCAAGTCTTCTTCAATATGGAAAGGTTTCCTTGTCCAACTAGAAGTCTTTAATGAAAAGTTTCCTTCTTTGACTGAAAGTCTTCTAAGGAAATAATCATTTTCCATCTTGTTGTCTTATTAGGAAAGAATCCTTCTCCATCTTGTAGTCTTGTATGGAAAGAATCCTACTGCACCTTGTAGTCTTCTATGGAAAGAATTCTACTGCAAGTAATCTTCTTTCCTTCTTGTAAATCACGCGCCTTGTTCTTTCCATTGCAGCGCATGCAGCTTTCCTTCTTGAATTAGGAAAGGTTTCTTTCTTTAACTTGAATTCTTCTAAGGGAAGTTTCCTTCTTTTTATAGAAGTCTTCAATTGAAAGGATTCTCCTCTAGAAATCTTCATTCCTAATTCGCTCTTGTTATTTCCTTTCTTTTCAGCCTGCACGCGTCTTCAATTAAGGAAAGTTCTTCTTTGGAAACTTACCTTTGAATGACAACTTTTCTTTAAGGAAATAAATCCATCATTGAAGTCTCTAGACCCGGAGCACATAAAAATACCAACTACAACTCGTGGAACTAAGTTAGTAAGTGAATAAAGGCAAAACCAAAATAAAGCAGTTAATGCACAGATTATCTGCAGGTTCTCTGGTTTCAATGTTATCCTCAATGTTGTCCCAACATCGCATAACATTGATTCCAGAGTACCTTGCACTTTCAAACACTACAAAGTGTTATAAGTTAGGCGCATCTATGTTACGCTTAATAACTACAAGATTGGGGCAGTTTTTGAGACCGCCCCTTAGCAAGCGCGTTGCGGTCGCTGGACGTCTGAGACCGCCCAGCGACCGCGACGTGGTCCTAACCCACCGCGTCGGGGTCCTGAGCCCATTTGGCTGGACTATTCCAGTCAATAGGCCAGAACTTTTGGCCCATTAGGGCCAAAAGATGGTCCCACAATTCGAGCAAAATCGGGCATTTTGCCTTAATTTTGGGCGCCTCCCTTGGGATTGTCGAGGGAGGCCATCAGTGACCCCGTCGCAGTCACTGATACTCGTTATATAAAAAAAATCAGCTTTTTTTTTTATTTCTTCTCTTCTCCTCCTCTCTCCTCTCCAATTCTCTCCGCCCCAAGCGAAGCTAAAACAACAATCGTACTTCACCGCCGCGATCGCGTCGCCGTTGTGCCACCTCTGGTGCCAGTTCTGCGATGCCGCCGCATATCCGTGACCGTCGTGCCGTCCGTCCACCGCCTCAATCCTCCACCGTCGCCCATAGCTTCGTCGAAAAATTGTTAGTTTTTCGATTCTTTTTTTTCAAATTATGTTATAATATGTTAAATTGATATTAGTTTAGTTAATTTTATGTTTCTTTGTTAGTTTAAATGTGTAATTGTTAGATTAAATTGAAGATTTATTAGTTTTAAAGAATTGTTAGTTTAGTTGTTAAAGTGTTAGTTTAGATGTTAATTAAAGTGTTGGTGTTAGTTTAGTTTAATTAAAGTGATGAATGATTAGTTTAAATTGATGAATGATTAGTTTTGAAGTGTTAGTTTAAATGTGTAATTGTTAGAAGAGAGTGAAGATTTATTAGTTTAAAGTGAAAAATTGTTAGTTTAGTTGTTAAAGTGTTAGTTTAGATGTTAATTAAAGTGTTAGTTTAGTTTCATTAAAGTGGTGAATGAATAGTTTAAGGTGAATAAGGATTATTTAAATTGATGGATGATTAGTTTGTAGTGTTAGTTTAAAGTGATGAATGACTAGTTTGAAGTGTTAGTTTAATTAAAGTGATAAATAATTAGTTTAATGTTTGATTAGTAGTTTAAATGTGAAATTGTTAGTTTCATATGTGTAATAATGTATGTTAGTTTATATTATAATTTTTAGTTAATATCTCTAATTGTTAGTTTAAGTTAAAATTTACATGTGTTAGATTAAATGTATAATTGTTAGTTTAAATTAAATTTTACATGTGTTATATTAAAAGTATTATTGTTATTTAAAGTTTATATGTGTTAGTTTAAATGATAAATTAATGGTTTAATTAATTTAAATAACTTAGAACAAATGATGTTTATGAATCTTTTTAGATAAGATGAGGGCTTTACGGATTTTTTTATAACTTAGACATGGTGTTATTTTTGGGAATCTCAACTCCGATGCGTTTAGAGAATCTTTATCACTTAGTAACGATTGAATTTTAGAAAATCTCTACAACTTAATAATGACAACTTAGAAATTTCTTTTTAGATTCGTAGTACATCATGTCAGACGCTTCTACGCGTCGGCCATGTATGTCTCGTAGTGGCCCTTCTCAGAGAGGAGCTTGTGGTCGAGGTAGATGATCTGGAGGCCCAGTGCTGTTAGTGAGGGTGGGTCGACGTAGTTGCAGACTGATCGTAAGTATTGTCCACTCGGGTCGTGGTGCATCGACTAGCATTCTAGTCGAATCATCCCTCCCGCCACGATCTCGTGGGTCAAGCGAGGGATCTACATTGTTCTCTCATCCCCTACCGCGTCGACTTACATTTGACGATGACGAGTCCCCTACTGCAGCAGAGTCGCGCCCGACCCCCCGTACATCGTCTGGATCTGGGGTTAGACCACGATCATCAGAGTCCACCGGAGCCCATCGACCACGATCATCAAAGTCGACCGGAGCGCATCCACCACCATCTACCGAGTCTAACGAAGCTCAGAGGACACCACCTACATACTCCACCAGAGCTGGACTGAGCTAGAGGCTGACAGCGACTCCAGCCACAGATACGCAGCGTCGATCGGTCAGAGGACCGTCTGTAAAGAATACAGCACGCCGACGAGTGGAGGACAGTCAGATCATTACATTGACACGCAGAGTTTTTACGCACCCCCTAGTTACGAGGTAGCAAAGATGATAACGTCCCTCATCAGATAGTTTATGACGCAGATGCCCGATCCTACACAAGAGCCGATGTGGACCAGATTTACGGTGAGGAATTATTACATAATAATATTATATAAATTAGTAATAACATGAAGAAAATATGAAAAATCTTAAAATTTTTATTAAATTGTAGAAAATCTATGGGGTCTGTTACTTGGAGTTGGACGTGGTGCAAAAGGCCTTTGTTAAGAAGGCGAAGGGGTGCTACAAGCGTTTGGTGAACAACATGAAGACAATTTACTTTAAGAATGTAGATAAACTGGAGTATAGTGGGAGAACGAATACGTGGATGAACTCTACGTTGGAGGAGCAGGCAGTACGACACTAAGGACTGCCGATCATCAGGCGTAATCACAGAGGACACGGATCGCTGGACTTCATGCAGGACTTCCGACAGGATCTGGCTACGCAGATAGGCTAGCCGATGCGCGAGCTTATCGAGGAGATATTCATTGGCTTAGCTAATAGGGCGATCGCGGTTCAAGGTTTCGAGGCCGCCACGTCCGACACGATATCCATTTGCTCCTAGTTGTTCCACAGCGCCAGAGTTTGTCGCTAAGCCCATTGACAGTGATGATGATGAGGCTGCAGATGCCGACATGATGGACTCTGATTCCACATATAGTGATGATTTTCAGGACCAAGGCGGTGACGATGATGGGGCAGGTGTCGTTGATCCATGGGCGACGTTGGATGATACTTATGCTTTGGCACCGAGTTCTGGTGAGAAAGGGCTTGAGTATTCGGATAGTGATCACTCGAGCGAGTTTCATGTGGCGGTTGAGTTATGGATGGACAGTTTCTTAATGTTGGACTATTATTAATGTTGGACTATTATGTAATTTTGTAATGTCAGTAACTTTTTATGGTTATTCGTAATTTGCATGTTGGATTATTATTTGTATAATTTAGACTAAATTGTGTATTTTTGGATTAAATTGTGTGTTGTTCTTGCCATCACGGGTCTTGTTTACATCTCTCGACATGTGCGGTTTATTGAGGATAAGTTTTGGACTTCTTGCTCGCATCATCACTGCAGCCCGTCCAGCCGCCGCCTCTTGTTGACCTAGGCCCAGCACCGGCCGCGCCTCGGCCCGTCAGGGCACCATAGGCTGCAAACCCTAGTGGGCCACCCCTAGCCCGCTTGGATACGACTGTTGAGCCAAGTCCCCCAGCCCATCAGGTAGACCGGTCCACCCTGGCCCATGATCGGTCAACTCTGGCCCAAACCGGTCCCTTAATGGGCCTCCTTCGCCCGTGGACCGGTCCGCGCCGCCCGTGCACCCTAGCAGCCCTAGGGCTCCGCCGCTGGTCTTCACTGTGAACCCTAGTGCGCCCGACACTGAGGTTCAACCCTCCTCTGTTCGTCCACAAAGCATGATCACGAGGTCTCTCAACAACATCTTCAAGCCTAAGATGTTTACTGCAACCAAGCATTCAGTTCTTCATGATTTGGAACCTACTTCGGTTAAAATGGCCCTCTCTAATCCGTTGTGGTGTGACGCCATGTCTGAGGAACTCACGGCTCTCTCCAGTCATGGCACTTGGTCCTTGGTTCCACCTCCTCTCAACCGTACTGTAGTAGGATCCAAGTGGGTGTTTCGTATCAAACGCCTTCCGGATGGGTCCGTTGACCGTTATAAGGCTCGTTTCGTTGCAAAGGGGTTTCATCAACGACCGGGGGTTGATTTTAAAGAAACATTTAGTCCGGTGGTTAAACCAGTCACCATTCGCACCATCCGAGCCTTGGCCGTCATGCACTTATGGTCGCTAAGCCAATTGGATGTTAGCAACTCGTTTCTACATGGCAAGCTCTCTGAGACAGTCTTCATGAGCCAACCACCGAGGTTTGTTGACAAGGCTCATCCGGATCATGTATGCCTTCTTCACAAATCCATCTATGGCCTCAAACAAGCCCCTCGTGCTTGGTATCTTGCTCTTAGTGTTGCTCTTGTGAAGTTTGCCTTCCTACAGTCGAAGTCAGATACGTCCTTGTTTATCCTCATGCGTGGTTCGGTTCGTGTCTATGTCTTGTCTATGTTGATGATATTGTGGTCACGGGTTCGTGCTCCAAGACTATCTCCTCGCTTGTTACGCACCTTGGCACGGACTTTGCTATTAAGGACTTAGGGGTTCTCAATTACTTCTTGGGTGTTGAGGTTTACCGCGCGGGTAATGGGCTTTTCCTCTCGCAGCACAAGTACACTCACGATCTATTGGCTCGTCATAAGATGAATGGTGCCAAACCACTATCAACACCCATGTCTTGCAACCCAACGACTCTGGGTTCGGCCGATCCTGTTGATGTCACGTTGTATCGTCAAGTTATTGGTGGCTTGCAGTATCTCACTCTTACACGTCTGGATATTTCCTTCTCGGTCAATAGGCTTGCACAACTTATGTCGAGTCCGGATGCGGCTCATTGGTTAGCACTGAAGCGTGTGCTTCGGTACCTTAAAGGTACTCTCACTCACGGTATCACGTTGTGTCGTGATACTAATCTTTCTCTTTTTGCTTACTCGGACTCGGATTGAGGTGGTGATACTCTTCATGGCATATCTACTTCTGCATATCTTATCATGTTGGGGTCGAATCCTATCTCATGGTCCTCACGGAAACAAAAGGCGGTTTCTAGTTCCTCTACTGAAGCGGAATATCGCGCTCTTGCTTCCACTACGTCTGAGGTACGTTGGCTTCATCACCTCTTTATGGAGATTGGGTTGTCTCTTCGCTCGGTTCCTACAGTGCATTGTGATAACTTGGGTGTTTTACGTTCCTCTCTTCATCCGGTTCAGCACACTCGCATGAAGCATATCTCCCTTGATCTTCACTTCATTCGTGACCTTGTGGCCAGGGGTCTTCTTAGTGTCACGTATGTGAACACTCTTGATCAGTTGGCTGGCGTACTCACTAAGCCCCTTCCTCGTTCTCGGTTTGAGCTTCTTTGTGGCAAAATCTCCGTTACTGACGGAATGTCTATTTTGAGGGGGCGTATTAGATGATATTATATTGTTGTATTAGTCTTTAGTTAATTATTGTATTTATTACTCAAAATATTATTTCTCTTATTTCTCTTATAATAAGATATTATTTTGGTTCGACAATTGGAGGGGAACGGGCGGCTTTGCGAGGTCGTGAACAATATCGACGAAGCAGATTTTCAAGTTACCTTGAGAGAGGTGATTGATGATGAAGGGAATCGTGCCTCGAGAAGCTACATATGGTTCTTGATTTCAATTGGCCGTGCCTACTAGACGCAAATCCACAAAGTCTAAACAACAACGAGGATTGCATTCTCTGGAGAAAATCGGCCGATGGCATTTTTTCTTGTAATAACGCCTATAAAGTGATCTTTCGACATCATGTTGGGAGGAATATTACGTTGATAAATATCCCATGGATATGGAAAACACCGTGTAGCAATAAGATTCGATAATTCATTTGGTTGGTATCCTGGAAATTGCCTTGCGACAAACAAACTCCGAAAGGCAAGGAAGATCACAGAGGCTGCGACGTGTGAGTTGTGTAATTTTCCAGAAGAATCAACAATCCGTATCTTGAGATATTGTATTATGGCGACTAAAGTTTGGCGTATTCTGCTCGAGGTGAAAGACCTTCGCCTTTTTAACTACCTTGATGATAGTTCATGGCTAAAAAGGAATATGTCTTTTAGTTGAACCGTTTGCAAACTCTTGCATAATACACCTTGGAACGTGATATTTGCTGCAACATTATGGATAATTTCGAAGACGAGGAATAAGAGAATTTTCAAGGGCAAGTCCAAGAAGATACATGTCGTGGTTGGGCAAATTAAACAACTAAGCGTGGATATGGCTAGTGTAAATGGCAGTAAGAGAATCACAGTTGCGTCGAAGTGGGAAAAACCAAATGAGGGATGGGTTAAATTGAATACCGATGGCAGCGTTAAGGCCAACATGAATACCGGTTCAATTGGTGGAGTTTTGAGAGACAAGAAGGGGGACTGGATTTGGGGATTTAAGGTGCGGATTGAGTGCCCGACAGTTTTGGAAGCGAAAATCGCGGCTCTTAGAAGAGATCTCACAATCGCGTGGGAGCAACGTATTCCAAAGATTATTATTGAGACGGATTCGCAGAAAGCTTTGAAGGCAATTACGGAGAGGTCATACACAAATTCGAGTCTCAATAGGGATATTGAAGTATGTAGAATTCTCCTACATAAGCCGTGGACACAAGAGTTCGTTTGGATTCCACGTGACAAGAATAGAGTTGCCGATGCTATAGCGAAATCTTCATGCTCGAAGCAGGACGAAATTTGCGTTTTGCCTTCCCTCCCCCGTGAATTTATTTCTTTAGTTTCGTATGATGTAGTTTAAGGGCACTTGTTTTTCTTTTGAGTAGAAAAAAAATTGATTTTACTGATCACTGTACGTAAATTATTTGATGACCCAAAATATAGAAAAAAAGTACGGCTCATGAATCTAACCATATATTTTAATGAACTAATTAGTTGCTTTGAAGTTTTTAGTGGAACAATAACAGATTTTTTTTTTATGGAAACAGAATGAGGATTTGAACTATCGTTAGTCAAAGTATTTATATCAAATTTATAAATTAAAAATAAAAGCATCGACCTCTCGTGAGTTATAGTACTAGAGGAAAGATAAAAGGTTTGAGTTAAATAATAGAACTCATCGTGGTTATAAGTGCGAAAATGTCATTACTTCCTCCCAAACGTTCCCTCCATCGTGGCTATAATAAACGAAAATTTGAGATCGATCAGCTCACGTCGAGTTGACTTACCATGACAATGCTTACCCAGCCTGCTTTATTTTCATAAACAATTACAACTTTGCATAAAAAACAGATACAAAACTTTCAACATTATTCAGCATCCATCACTATATAAAGGCTGATCTCCTTCCCTCAAACAGGCAACAAACATAGTTTCAGCTTTCCGCTAAGACAAATAAGGGTCAGATTTAGCCGGAAAATGGCGACCACGGGAACGCGCCAATGGTGCCACCTCGCTTTTGCATTCGTGATGTGCATCTTAGCCACTAGCATAGCAGCGGATAAAGCTTCCTTACATGTCGGCATTGGCATTTCTGGAAAACCATATAAGTCGCCAAAACATTGGAAGCACGAGCCATATTATTACAAATCTCCACCTCCACCATCTAAGTCGCCACCATCTTATTACTACAAATCACCTCCTCCACCATCTAAGTCGCCACCACCTCCTCAGTACTACTACAAGTCACCACCACCTCCATCAAAGTCACCACCACCACCTTATTACTACAAATCACCTCCTCCACCATCTAAGTCGCCACCACCTCCTCAGTACTACTACAAGTCACCACCACCTCCATCAAAGTCACCACCACCACCTTACTACTACAAATCACCTCCTCCACCATCTAAGTCGCCACCACCTACTCAGTACTACTACAAGTCACCACCTCCACCATCAAAGTCACCACCACCACCTTACTACTACAAATCACCTCCTCCACCATCTAAGTCGCCGCCACCTCCTCAGTACTACTACAAGTCACCACCACCGCCATCAAAGTCACCACCACCACCTTACTACTACAAATCACCTCCTCCACCATCTAAATCGCCACCACCACCTCAGTACTACTACAAGTCACCACCACCCCCTTACTACTACAAATCACCTCCTCCACCAACTAAGTCGCCACCACCTCCTCAGTACTACTACAAGTCACCACCACCTCCATCAAAGTCACAACCACCACCTTACTACTACAAATCACCTCCTCCACCATCTAAGTCGCCACCACCTCCTCAGTACTACTACAAGTCACCACCACCTCCATCGAAGTCACCACCGCCACCTTACTACTACAAATCACCTCCTCCACCATCTAAATCGCCACCACCTCCTCAGTACTACTACAAGTCACCACCACCCCCATCAAAGTCACCACCACCACCTTACTACTACAAATCACCTCCTCCACCATCTAAGTCGCCACCACCTCCTCAGTACAACTACAAGTCACCACCTCCGCCATCAAAGTCACCACCACCACCTTACTACTACAAATCACCTCCTCCACCATCTAAGTCGCCGCCACCTCCTCAGTACTACTACAAGTCACCACCACCCCCATCAAAGTCACCACCACCACCTTACTACTACAAATCACCTCCTCCACCATCTAAGTCGCCACCACCTACTCAGTACTACTACAAGTCACCACCTCCACCATCAAAGTCACCACCACCCCCTTACTACTACAAATCACCTCCTCCACCAACTAAGTCGCCACCACCTCCTCAGTACTACTACAAGTCACCACCACCTCCATCAAAGTCACAACCACCACCTTACTACTACAAATCACCTCCTCCACCATCTAAGTCGCCACCACCTCCTCAGTACTACTACAAGTCACCACCACCTCCATCGAAGTCACCACCGCCACCTTACTACTACAAATCACCTCCTCCACCAACTAAGTCGCCACCACCTCCTCAGTACTACTACAAGTCACCACCACCTCCATCAAAGTCACAACCACCACCTTACTACTACAAATCACCTCCTCCACCATCTAAGTCGCCACCACCTCCTCAGTACTACTACAAGTCACCACCACCTCCATCGAAGTCACCACCGCCACCTTCCTACTACAAATCACCTCCTCCACCATCTAAATCGCCACCACCTCCTCAGTACTACTACAAGTCACCACCACCCCCATCAAAGTCACCACCACCACCTTACTACTACAAATCACCTCCTCCACCATCTAAGTCGCCACCACCTCCTCAGTACAACTACAAGTCACCACCTCCGCCATCAAAGTCACCACCACCACCTTACTACTACAAATCACCTCCTCCACCATCTAAGTCGCCGCCACCTCCTCAGTACTACTACAAGTCACCACCACCCCCATCAAAGTCACCACCACCACCTTACTACTACAAATCACCTCCTCCACCATCTAAGTCGCCACCACCTCCTCAGTACTACTACAAGTCACCACCACCTCCATCTACAAAATATTAAAATCGGCAGCCGCTCCTTGCATAAGCTTGGACCGAATATGAGCTTTTAAGTTAATTTAATATTTCATTTCATACTCGTGTGTTTTTGTTGAATGATCAAGAAGATTTTTTTTTTTCGGATGTAACGATCTAAATATTCTTTTGTATTACTGCTTTGTTATCAATCAAGGAATTGTTTCATTTAACTTGATGTACTATATATATATGAGCTATATATGCATGGATTAGTTGATTTTATCCCAGCTAACTTTCACACGAGACTGCGACATGTTTGTATGTAGTTCGTCAAAGACTGTTTAAGTAGTTTGCAAGATTAGCTTAGTTGGTTTTAATTGATATACTTGACTGACTAAGTAAAGTACGTGATGGTCGTTAAACTAGATCTATAGTATATATTTTACACATTCTGCTTAGGATCAAGGATAGATCATTACCTATTGGAATAGAACAACGTATCTATTAACAAGAGCGGTATATAATTGATTATGGGCAATTTACTGATATAATTTGGTATTGCTAAGATAAATGAAATATTTATGAGTTCAACTCAATTTTTTTTTGATAGAGCAATGAGCTTAATAATTAAAAGAGCAGCCAAGATTATAACATAGCTATAAACTACGTGTACTTGATATACTACAAGATTCAGGGGTCTTTAGGGACCGCCTGAGCGATCCCTAAAGACCCCTGGGTGGTCCCTAAAGACCTTTAGGGACCGCCCAGCGGTCACCAAAAGGCGGTCGCGGATGCCCATGGTCCCCTACCCTTTGGCGACTGCCTTGCGGTCGCGGGGACCATTTTCCGCGATCGCATAATTAGGGACCGTCGGGCGGTCCCTAAAGACTCATGGGGACCGCCGGACAGTCCCCAATTCTCTCAGACTTTTTAGGGACCGCCCAATAATATCCATACTTTTAGGGACCGCCGAGCGGTCCCCAATACTATTCATAATTTTAGGGACAGCCGAGCGGTCCCCAATAGTATTCATAGCGTTAGGGATCGCTCGGCGGTCCCTAAAACTATGAATATTATTGGGGACCACTCGGCGGTCCCTAAAAGTCTGCTGCAGAATAAAAAAAACCAATAATATTCCAGAAATTTACCGGAATATTATTCGGTTTTTTGTATAAATTGCGTATAAATATGTGCAACAAACAATTACAAGAACAAAAACAAAGGAAATAATGATAAAAAGGTAAAATGAAATGAAAGTTAACAAAATAAAACAAAGAAAATAATGAAATGAAAGTAAAAATAAATGATAGTTATACGGGATGAAGATTAGCACTTGTTTTTTTTATTGTATTTATTTTAATTTAATTTTTTTCTATTTTTTTGTATATTGTTAAAATATTTATTATTTATAAATAGTTATATATATATATATATATATGTGTTTAATATATATATTAGGGGTGCAAAGTGCAATTTATTATGGGGTTCAAGTGTAATTTTTAATATTACAAGGATTAGTCCAAAAAACGTTTTTAGGGCTGAAAAATATGACGTGGCTGTAGCAACTTATTGACTAGGCGTAGCACTTTCTTGACTGGGCAGCCACATCAGCAATTTAGCTGATGTAGCTGAAATTGGGCATTTTTGATAGAAAAATGAAAATTAGCAGGGCAGAAAAAGTAGGCTCGGTAAAAAAAGGGCATAAAGTAATTTTTTGCAAAGTTTCTGGGCAGAAATAATAATTCGCCCTTAAGATAAACCAAAAACAATGAAAAATAAATGAAGAACATATTGTTGGGTGTTTTTTTGGCATTTGTTAAAAAAAAAGGTTGTGTTTTGGATTTGAACAAAAAAAAAGAGAGAAGAGTGTTTCTTTAAAAGAAATAAGAAGAAAAGTTGTGTTTTGGATTTGAAGAAATGAGAAAAAGAGAAGAGTGTTTCTTTAAAAGAAAGAAGAAATGAAAGTTTTTGTTGGATGATTTTTATTTTTGTGATTTAGGAAGAGATAAATGATAACATAAATTTTGGAGTTGGGTGTTTTTGAAGAGTGTTAAAAAATTGGATAGGAGAGCCGTGGTATATATAGAATTAAGGGTGAAATTTTTGAATTTTCAGAAATTTCAAATTTCCGCCCCCAATCCCGCCTATTTTTTAAACATTTAGGGACCGTCGGGCGGTCCCTACAGATACTTGGTGACCGTCGGGCGGTCCCTAATGACATGTGCTGATCTCCAGACGGTCACTAGATATGGTTTTTAGGGACTGCCGGGCGGTCCCCAATAATATTCATAGGTGTTTTTTTTGATTTTATGAAACGATTTCCATGTGTTTTTTATTTTTAGCAACAAAATTCATTATAACATGTCAATTGAAGTAACAAACCATCATAAAACCACTAATTTAGTTATTTAATAGTTGATTGAATTAGATTGAGAAAGTTTTTAACGTTGAACCTATTCTACGTTAAACGTACACTTAATCATCGTATGTTGTTTCAATTTGTATGAAACATTGTAATTTTGTTCTCTTAAGGTATTATTATTATATTATTAGGATATTTATCAACTAAACAAACAACGCGGCACCTTAATTGTTCCATAAAATCAAAAAAAAAAAGTATGAATATTATTAGGGACCATCGGGCAGTCCCTAAAGACATTTGGTGACCGCCCAGCGGTCCCTAAAGGTGGTTTTACGGACCGCCAGGCGGTCCCTAATAATATTCATACTTTTTTTTTTTTTATGAAACGATTTCCATGTATTTTTGATTTTTAGCAACAAAATTCATTATAACATGTCAATTGAAGTAACAAACTATCATAAAACCATTAATTTAGTTATTTAATAGTAGATTGAATGAGATTGAGAAAGTTTTTAACGTTGAACATATTCTACGTTATACGTACACTTAATCATCGTATGTTGTTTCAATTTGTGTGAAACTTTGTAATTTTGTTCTCTTAATTATTATTAGGATATTTATCAACTAAACAAACAACGCGGCACCTTAATTGTTCCATAAAATCAAAAAAAAAAGTATGAATATTATTAGGGACTGACGGGCGGTCCCTAAAGACATTTGGTGACCGCCCAGCGATCCCTAAAGGTGGTATTTAGGTTGGGGACCGCTGGACGGTCCCCTGTTTGGGATGAGGACCGCACATCGGTCCCCGTTGCTCCGGGCGGTCACCAAAACACTGGGAACCGCCCGGCGGTCACCAGGCAGGGGTCGCGAAAACCCCCCAAATCTTGTAGTGTATATTGTTAAATTATGCTCTAACCCTCGCCACTACAAGGAATGAGGGCAGTAGAATCCACCTTTGAGAAGCCGAACATAAATCAGATTCTAAACTAAAGAAAATGGAATACGAATATTAGGATTCCACATTTTCCGTAACTTGGAACGCGAATTCGCATTCCAAACCTTTAAAATAATATTTCAAAAAAAAAAAGGAATGGCCTGGGATAAAGCATTTCGTTGACCACTAGAGACATGGAATGCGATTTCGCATTCCGCACTTCAAGAAAAAAAAAAGGTGAATGTGGAATCCGATATAAAAATACAACAAAAATCTTTTAGAGGCAAAAAATACACGCAGCAAAATCTACACATAACCAAAATACACGTGGCAAAAGTTTTACACATAACAAAACCCTTATTTCTTTTTTCAAACCCTTACTTTTTCTTTCCCCAAAATCGATCTCCCTTAAATTCTCCTCAAAGAACCCTAATTCACCCAAATCCTTACTCGATTCCCCCAATTCCGCCGTAGGTATGTTGATTTCTTTCTTTGTTCTTGTGTCTAAAATATCACTTAGTTGATGATATTGTGTCTTTTGAACAGTGAATTGTCTTAGCATCTTCATATGCACTTTCAGTTTTTGTAGCATAACTTGTACTTTTTGTTACGTTTCTACTGACAATGTTGTGCTTTTGTTGTAGTAGTTTAGTTAAATAGGAAAGCAATCTAGTGGTTAGTCATACATCAATATGGACTTGGGTATAATGTATTTGTTAGTCAGTAGAACGAAAAAGTGCGGCCTTTATGGAAATTACTCTTTTTGTAACTTGTTTACGAATTGCGGTCTCATCGAAAAACTCGAGCTTTGTCGAGAAATTAGGCATCTATAATTCTGTATATATTTTCCATCATCGTGCTTGTTTTATGTGGTTTCATGACTTCGTGAGCAAGGAGTTTGGTAAGCACAAATTTGTAAAGTCGATTGGGATTGGCTAATATTTTTGGTGTTGAGCTTTTATAATTGTATCTCAATCTTGTATATTCAAATATTGTGGTGACACCCGTTCTCGAGAGTGCATTGCGAATAACTAGGTGTTGTGTCTTAGGTGTGAAAATTAGTTAGTTTGCATGGTTATCTCAGCAACAGTCATATGGATGTAGCTAACCAAGTTAACTTGAAGATGTTTTACGCAATTTAGTTCAGCAAAACTTGTTTATTTTATTGCATTCAAATTATTTCTAAGGAGTTTTGTGATAATATAATACTGGCTTGAGCATTATTAAATTAGTTGCTGACCAGACATACCGAAGTAATTGAGAAGCATGTGGTTCTGAGAAGTCTCTTGATTGTTTACGTCATAGGATTAGACTATTTTACTGTGTACTCTCTTTAGACTTTGTCGATTATTCAGATTGGTGTTCATCTCTTACATATTATTATTTCATCGTTTGTTATAGTAATTGTAGGGAGAATAATGTAAATTTTGATTATAAGATTGGTAATTACTCATATAATTTTATATAATTATTGCAGATATGGCACGTATAAAGCCCTCTAATCAACCTAAACCTCATACGGGTCGTGGTTGTCGTGGTACGAAGACACCTGTGGCGTTACATCCATGCCTCCCAGCAGTGCCTAACTCATCACATACACCAATACTTCAGATAGTCATATCCATGCCTCCCAGCAGTGCCTAAATCATCACATACATCAATACTTCAGATGATCCAGACTGGATAGGAATTTCACATGACACCACACCGCCCTTCAGTTTTGGCAATCAGGCACCACAGTGGTGTGGTACGCAGATTCCGACGTCCCCACCTATCATGAAAGTGCAGGTATTCTGGCAATGTTAGGTTAACATTGAGAAGTCAATGTTAGAGTAACATTGCTGAAGCAGAATCTGACTTACAATCTTGTTTATATTTATTATTATTGTTTTGCCTTATGCATTTAACTAATTGAGTTCCACAGTTGTGATTGTCTTTGATTATTATTCAGGAAACAAACTTGTCATAGGTTGGACGCTCAAGTTTCCAAGAAGGAAAGTTTCCTTAATTAAGCAAACCGCTCTACAAGGAAAGAAGACTTCGAGTGCAACTAGGAAAGCTTTCCAAGTTGAGTCCTGATTTGAAGAAGGAGTATTTCCTTAGATAGATCACTAACGAAGGAACTATTATTCAAGAAGGACTACGAGAACAAGGAAGAGGAGTTCGAAAAGGAAAAAAGGAGAATTACCAACCGTGCACAACACACTTTGAAGTCCAAGTCAAGAACCTATATATAGGTGTAAAGTACATCAAGACAAACACGAAACAAGAGCCAATCAATCCGAGAGATTAATTTACAAGTTGTTGAGTGTTGTCTTGCTTTAGCAAAGTTTGTGAGTTGTTAGAATAGATCTAAGAGTAAGGAGCTTTTAGAGATAGTCGAAGCAATTCTTGTGTGCTTTGCTTAGTTCGATCAATTTGAGAGTGAGGAGCTTGAGAGTTGAGAGAACGACTTTTGTTAAAACCTTAACGGGTTATTTTGTCTACGGCTTGAAAGTTAATATAATCTTATATTGACTTCTTAAATTTGGTGTTTGTTTATTCCGCTGCACTATTACTCTGGTCTGTTGTTAAAGTAACATCGTTGAATTAACAACATATCAAACAATTGTTAAAACGTTAGTGTTAAGTTAACAAGAACAACGTATCAACGCGATCCACAATTTCAATTGGTATCAAGAGCCAAGCACCAACCTCACCGGTGTTTAGCATTGATACGACAACATGGACAACTCCAACCCCAATACCAGTAGACTACCTGTGTTGGAAGGACCAAACAATTACGCATATTGGAAGATCAGACTCAGGGTCCACATCAAATCCATTGACCTGAGAGCATGGGAATCAGTTCTGGAAGGCTATACCATTCCTTACTTACCAAGAGATGGAGATGCTGGTCTGGTACCCAAACCCAAATGACAATGGACAGCCAATGAGTTTGCTCTCTACAACTTCAATGAAAAGTCCCTCAATGCGATTTTCAGCTGGGTAGGTAATCATATGTTTAAACTTCTTCAAAACTGCACTACAACTAAATCTGCATGGGATATTCTTGAACTTCATTGTGAGGGAGATGTGGCTGTGAGGGACTCTAAACATAGGAAGTTACTTCGAGATTTTGAAAAAATTACGATGGGTGAAGATGAGAGCATTGATAGCTATTTTGAGACACTACTTGATATTTCCAACCAGTGTCAAAACCTAGGATTTGTTATTTCTAATAAAGCCATGGTTTACAAAGCTTTCAGATCCTTATCTACTAAATTCACCGTCAAAAAAATTGCTATGAATGATTCTAGATATCTTGCAAATATAGATTTTCAAACCTTAATGAACACTTTGAAAGAGTTTGAGCTAGAATTCCTAAGTAAGACCAGTAAGCAACCTGCTTTAGCACTACCTGGAACAGGCTCAGATAATTTAGGAAGTGATGATGATGAGTATGAGTTGATCTCTTCTAACTATGGAAACATTACCAAGAAGTTTAGCAAACTAAGCTTCAAAGATAAAGGTAAAGAGAAACAATCTGGTAATGCTAATCCTGGTTATAAGAAGCTACCCCCTAAATTCATGAAGTACATGGAATTAATTAGTACTCCCCAAGATGCTGAAAAACTAAAAGATGTCTAGTGCTATGAATGTAAAGGGTTTGGTCATTATAAACATGAATGTGCTAACGTCCTCCGAGCAAGAGGAAACTCTCACTGGGTTTGTGTAGATGATTTTGATGAAGCTCAGTTCAACTCTGGATCAAGTGCTGATGAACACTCAGAAGAAGTCAATACTATTGCGCTCTACACTCAGATTAACTGGTCAGGAGAAGAGTCCAGGAACTGCTATGATTCACAATGTTACTTTAACATTGAGGAACCAACAACAGCACAGGAGATCTTCTTTGGAAATTGGGACAACAATGACTCACATGTTAATTCTGACTCTTACTCTGATTATGATGATACTAACTTTGATAGTTTTCATGGTTCAGTTGATCTGGAGGAAGAACACTGGTTGGATGAAAAACAGTCTCATGATGACATCATTGAAGAGCTTCATTCCACATTCATCAAACTTGAGGAAGAGAACATTATGCTCATCAAAAGGAATAAAGCCCTGAAATTCGACATTGAGTGTTTGAAGAACATGTTGAAACTCTATGAGAGAGACCTTGACAAAGCTGAAGCTAAGCTGAAAGAGGTAAAGGAGAAACTCAAAAAGGATTCACAGATCATAGCCAAATGGAATGGAGGTACTTCTAAACTTGACGAGGTACTAAACATGAGTAATACATGTACATGTGGTCTAGGATTTGTTGAGAACCTTCCTCTTCTAATGTTAATTCTACCTATTTAACTACAAACTTTGTTACAGAATCTGGGAATATGAGTTCTGGTACTACCAACACTGTACAAAGTAAACCTACTTTTATCTGTCAGTGCTGTTTTCAACCATGCCGAATTAAACCATTCTGTAAAAAGTTCATAAAAGAATGTGGTAAGAAAATAGCCTATGTGTCCAATGTTAAAACTACAACAGGTTCTGATGTTAGACTAACATTAGGTGCAGGACAGAAAAGTAGAACTTGTGTAGAAAAAGCTAAAACCCCTAAGATTAAACTTGTATTCAATGTTGTTTTCTCTGCTGTGTACTCTAACCTTTCAGGTAAGTGGTACTTCGACAGTGGATGCTCAAGACACATGACAGACAGCAAAGAGAATCTTAAATAAATGATACCTTTGAGTGCTGGAACATTGACCTGTGGAGGTGGCACCAAAGGAAAGATCATTGGCAAGGGGATACTAAATGTTGATGGATTCCCACCCCTGAAGGATGTGTTGTTGGTAGATGGGTTAAAGGCAAATCTAATCAGTATCAATCAGCTGTGTGATGATGGCTTACCTAAGTTGTCTTGTCCAAGTAAGCTTGTGTGTGGTGATTGCCTCAAGAGTAAGCAAACCAGAGCTGTTCATGCACCCCTGCAGGTACAGAATGCTAATCCTAGATCTAGTAGGTGTTTTAAATTGCTACACATGGACTTAATGGGTCCAATTGAGGTAAGTAGTCTCAGTGGTAAGAAATATGTCTTTGTGATTGTAGATGACTTCTCTAGATACACTTGGGTAAAATTTCTTAAAGAAAAGTCTGAAGCTTTTGATCAGTTAAAAATTCTTTGTGCTAGTATTAGAAACTTATATGGCTCTTCTGTGACTAAGATTAGGTCTGATCATGGTAAAGAATTTGAAAATGCTAGTTTTGATAACTATTGCAATGCTAAAAGTATTTTCCATGAATATTCAGCTCCTAAGACTCCTCAGTAGAATGGGATTGCTGAGACAAAGAACAGGACTCTTCAAGAGATGGCCAGAGTTATGCTCAATGCTAAAGATGTATCCAAAAGACTCTGGGCTGAAGCTTTAAATATTGCTTGTCATATTAGTAACAGGGTGTATCTTAGGCCTGGAACTAACATGACTCATTATGAACTCTTGAAGGGTGTGAAACCAAATATTGCATATTTTCATGAATTTGGATGTGACTGTTATCTGCTTAATGAAAGGGATTATCTGAGTAAATTTGATCCAAAAAGTGAAAAATGCATCTTTGTAGGATACTCTGCCAATAGTACTTCCTTTAGAGTCTACAATCCTAGATTGAAGACAATTCAGGAATCAGTGAATGTTGTGTTTGATGAGTTCACAATTGATACAGGTACTGGAGACATCTCAGTTCCCAATGTTGGACCAACAGCGGAAACCGAGAATGTTACCCCTGACAATGTTACACCAACATTGGAACTGGAAGTTGGAAACACTAAACAGGAGACAGGGAACGATGTTAGACTAACACCAGCGAGGTCTGGTGTTAGACTAACAGCAGAAGACTCTGACTCAGAACATGAAGTTGCCTCTGAACCTAGAAGAGATCCCCAAGCTAGGATTCAGAAAGATCATCCAGCATCCCAGGTAATATGTGAGCTCACTGAATGGGTAAGGACACGCAACAAAGAAAGACTTTATTATAGAGATATGGTTAAATTGTGTGTCTGTATGAACTTCACTTGTACTGTTGATAATGCTTCTTGTTTTGTCTCCTCCATAGAACCTAATAATGTGAATGAAGCCCTCCTTGATAACTTTTGGATTAATGCCATGCAGGATGAACTATTACAGTTTACTAAGAACAATGTCTGGATACTGGTACCTAGACCACCTAATGTTAATGTAATAGGGACAAAGTGGATATTTAAAAACAAGAGTAATGAGGAAGGGGTCATAGTTAGAAACAAAGCTAGACTAGTTGCTCAGGGGTACACACAAGTTGAAGGTGTAGAATTTGATGAGACCTTTGCTCCAGTTGCTAGGATTGAATCTATTAGGTTACTTATAGCCATTGCATGCTGTCTCAAGATAAAACTATACGAAATGGATGTAAAGGGTGCGTTTCTGAATGGGCTAATTGATAAGGAAGTATATGTTGAACAGCCTAAGGGATTCACAGATCCTAAGTACCCCAATCATGTGTACAAGCTTAAAAAGGCCATGTATGGACTTAAACAAGCACCTAGAGCATGGTATGAAAGACTTACGGAATTCCTATTAAGTCTTGGCTTTGTTAGAGGTGAAGGAGATAGAATACTGTTTGTTTTGAAGAAATATTCTCATGTCTGTATAGCTCAAATATATGTGGATGGCATTGTTTTTGGCTCAACTAATAGTTCTATTTTAGAAAAAATTGTTGAATCAATGACAGTGTAGTTTGAGATGAGTATGATAGGAGAATTAAAACAAGTAAGGAAAAGTATGCAAAGAATTTGGTGAAAAGATTTGAATTGGCAGATTCAAAGCCTTGCAAGACTCCCATGTCTTTATCAGTGAAGATATCCAGGGATGTTACTGGTGCCAATGTTGATCCAACATTGTACCGTTCAATGATAGGAAGATTACTCTACTTATCTGCTTCAATACCTAATATAATGTTCTCTGTTTGTGTGTGTGCTAGGTACCAGGCATGTCCAAAGCAGTCACATCTGATTGCTATGAAGAGAATCTTTAGATATATATCTAGCACTTTGGCCCTTGGCACCTGGTACTCTTATGACACTAACACAAATCTTGTAGGTTTCAGTGACTCAAACTGGGCAGGTGACACTGATGATAGAAAGTCTACAAGTTGAGGATGTTTTTATGTAGGGAACAACTTGGTCTCATGGTACAGTAGAAAGCAAAATTGTGTGTCACTCTCCACTGCTGAATCTGAATACATAACAGCAGGCAGTTGTGTCACCCAATTGGTATGGGTGAAACACATGCTACTGGATTATGGGTTAGACAGTGATACCTTACTTATGTTCTGTGATAATCTTAGTGCTATAAGCATCTCTAAGAACCCTGTGCAACATTCCAGAACTAAACATATTGATATAAGGCATCACTTTCTGAGAAACATGGTAGAGGACAAGCTCATTGACATTGAACACATAGAGACTAACAATCAGCTTGCTGATATGTTCACTAAACCCTTAGATTCTGAGAGGTTCTTCAGTTTGAGGAATTCTCTTGGCATATGCATTACCAGCGTTAACATAACACCACTGTCTAGCACTGGTTATTGGTTGTGGTGTATCTGTAATTCTTTTATGTTTCTTTTTGCATTCTTCTTTCTTGCATATTACATCTTTGTTAGAGATTCTATTGGGTTGTGTGGTTAATCTGTACAAATAGCTGAGTTGACTGGTGGACAGGTACATATCAAGAGTTTTGTAAAGTTTCGACTGCTTGCATTCAGTAGCATTGTTCACTTGGTATTTCACTTGTAAACAGGTTGTTAAACAAGTATGCATGAGGAGTTGAGGGGAAGAAGTATATGATAAATGTATTGTCTTCATTCAGTTCCTTTGTACTTGCCTAATTTGTAGCTGATGGCTAAGTTGCTGGGGTGTGTGGAGTCTTGTGCTGCCCACATTCAGTTATGAAACTATCCTTTAACATTCACTAGTTTTTTGTTCAAAAGAGTTCATGATAATAGTAAAAGATAAATTGATATTTCATGATCCAGTCAGTAAAGTTGTCTGTACTTGGTTACCATCTCCCAATGTTGATCTAACATTGTTGCATTCATTCTAGTTCTGCATTTTTTCCTTATGTCGTTTTGGGCTTAGGGGGAGTAGTAATCCTAGGAATCATGTGTTGAGGCATACTTCGTGGGTAACCAACTGCAGGTAAAACACTATGTCTTGTGATCTTCTATGCTGTGGGAAAATACCTTCCATGGATATGTACATCCACTCTGTGTTTTTCTGTCTGATGTGTCACTTATTCATATTGATGATCTTAAACTATGTCTTTGTACATGTGTACTTGGTTGAGGTTTCAGATCAGTATATAGGAATATCTCACGCTCTCACATGATGTTGCTTTGGATGAAGCCCTGCACCTACAACTTCCCTCCCCAATGTTAACTTGCCAATGTTAGTTCAACATTGAAACATTGTAACTTATAAGTTTTCATGTTTGGAGACTGCTCTGGTTACATGTTAATCTAACATTGACACGTGGTAAGTTAAACATGGGTGTGATCGTGTGATAGTGGTCCGATTATTTTGGTAACATGTTACAACACCACTATCACTACTCTTCAGTTGATTATCTATATAATTTGCCCTATTCTCTTCTTACTGTTTACGCGTTCAAAATTTTTGTTCAATCAACATTCTCTGCAAATCAAGATTCTTCTTTTCTTCTCTAAATTCCTCTAACAATGGCACGCAAGTCTTCCATTGATGCTCTTGTAGCTGCAGCTGAGCAAATTGAACAGCCAGTACGTCGCAGTACCAGACGTGTAACCGCTGAATCCACCGTCGCTGTCGTCGTACCAAAGAGGATATCCACTTATGAACGGCGCAAGGGCAAGAAACCCACAAAGGGTGATGTTGGTTCAACATCCGAAACTGTTGAGCAAACCTCCACTCTCACCAACGCTGAAAACGAGGTAATGATGGCTAACCCTACTCAAGATATAACTGCTGAAGTTGGTATTAAGGGGGAGAAAGAGGCCCCTGTTGTTGATGTGGGTGAGTCTGAGGTTTTACATGAGGTCCTTGAGAGTACTGTTGGGGATGAGTCTGTGGTTATTACTGATGAAGGTGAAAACCTTGAGGTGAATGCTGAGCCGTGTGAGGCTAATGTTGTTGAGCATGATGCTGCTGCTGAGGTGGATACTCTTCCTGAGGAAAGTGATCAGGTTAAGGAGACTATGGCTGAGGAGGTTACTACTGAGGGTAACCAAGAAGTTGTTGATGAGGGTAACAATCAACCTGAAGAGGTTGAGAGAGAAGAAGAAGAAGAAGAAGAAGAAGAAGAAGAAGAAGAAGAAGAAGAAGAAGAAGAAGAAGAAGAAGAAGAAGAAGAAGAAGAAGAAGAAGAAGAAGAAGAAGAAGAAGAAGAAGAAGAAGAAGAGAGCCTGACTCTCTCTGCCTTAGCTACTACTTCTAGGAAAAGAAAGGGTAAGCAGGTGGTTGTTGAATCTTCTGAGTCTGAGTCAGAAGAAGAAAAAGAAGAAGAAGATGATGAGGAGGAAAATGAAGAGGAAGTTGAGGAAGAAGATCAACTAGTAGTTGATGACCCTGCTGATGTTACTCCAACATCAGGCAGTGATGAGTATTTTGATTTGCTTGATGAGGAGTATCCCAAGAATCCTTATTCTGGCTTCTATGTGTCTATAGAGGCAGAAGAACTGTGGGAGGATTATCAAGCCAGGGTTATTCACATGGAGAGGAACATTGATGAGGAAATGTTCAAGGAAAATAGGCTGTATGAGTTGCTTGAAGTTAGGGGTGTGTTGGGTTATGTGATGAATCAGTCATCATATGTCCCAGATGTGATCAGAGAGTTCTACATGAATCTCTCTCAGTGGGTGTGCCACCAGGGCTCTCCCAAGTTTGGTAAAGCTTGGGTAAGGATGAATGTCTATGACATTAGTCCTTCTGTGATCAATGAAGCTTGGGAACTTCCTGATCCTGAAGAGACGGAGGATCCTAGCATGGATGAGGTGATTACTGACCTCACTGGTGGGCTCACAAGGAAGTGGAATGATAGTTTTCCAAGTACAATGATGACCTCCTTAAGTGTTGTACTACACAAGCTCTCTACCTATAACTGGCTGCCTTCTTCCAACACCATTGTTATTGTTAACGGTATCTTCGTCGTGCCTGGTAGCTGTGACGAAGAGCGTAACGGATTGTTCGGGACGTCGATCCCGACCCGAGGAGATATGTGGTTTTTATTAATTTGCGGCTGGACTCGGATAGATTCCGAGATGCCTACGTATCCCCCGATTGGGAATCAAGCCATCCGTAGTTCTGATTTTCGTGTTGGATATTTTGTGTATGTCGATTTTATCGATTGTATTGATTTTGTATTTGTTGGAAGGGTTGCCCTCGTGAAATTATAAGAGAGAGAGGTCCGAGGAGAGAAGGATTTCTCCTCCTGTAGAGAACATAAGTTGTCTTTTCTTCTACTGCTCTTGTCCCCTTTTATAGAAGTCCAGCCTTTCTCTCCAAGTTTGGGATCTTATTATTTTAATATTAGTTATTTTATGTTATTATCTGTTATTGTTATTTATTTGTTTAACCAGCACAGTAAGCAACCTTATCTATTTAGGTTGTGTTAGCAGCCACGTGTTGTGGTCTGGGTGATACGGGTATTTTGTGAATACGAGTTATTTTACCAGAACGGATATAAAATCGTACTTGTAATAATATATCGAGTGTTGAGACATTTTATAAATACGAGCATAACCCGGGTAGTATTTTAGCTATAAATCCGGTCGATAGCTGTGTGTCGTGATTTACGATATACGAATAGTATAATTTTTAACGAAGTAAACCGGTATTTAAACCGTGTTGTAATGCGATGTCGTTTATGAATATAAATCATATAATAATATACCAAGTAATTTTGGTAATCGAATTATCGTGTATTTTAAGCACGTGGATTTTTACCCAGTTAACAAAGCCCCCCAGTTTTTAGTGCAGTCGGTCATTATGGCTGCACTAGAAACTTAAAAGTCGAGAGTTACGATGGTTCGAGTATCACGGAATTTTTAGAGAGGTATCGTAGCCTCTTGTAATCGGAGTCGTTTTAAGGCATTGGTTTCGAGCCTTTTAAAGTATGCATCTTTCTCGCTTTTTCTGGTCGGGGATATTATAGTGTAGGTCCGATAGCTATTAACGTTTTTAACGATCCTTTTGAAGTTTCGTAGAGTTATTTAGAACCTTGTAGGTCCTTGTCGGTTGTTGCATCGTAGATCCTCGAAAGGCATCCGAGTCTCATCTAGGACTCGGAAAGCCTCGGTAAGGTATCGGGGAATTATTTTGGGGTATCATAGACTTTCGTCGTTCGACGTTTTTATCCGTTTAACATAAGCCCCCCCCCCCAGTTTTTTGCTTGCTTTAAAAGAGGCGAGGGGAATATCGTGGTTGCCTTCTTCGAGGCGAGAGATTTTTTATTTCCGATGCCTTCGTTGGGCCTTCTCATTGAGAGTGTACGTTCCTCATCGGGAGCGTATGTGACGATAGTATCGTCCAAGGGGTTAATCCCTATTTTTAGAGTTACCATTTTGGTTAATCCCTATATATTATTTTTAAAATTTTGAACTTTTTACTTTGCATTTTAGCATTTGTAATTACTTTTCATGCTTTGTAAGCATTTCTTCGAGGAGTCCTCGGCTTTTGATGAATGTGCAACTATTTTGTCATTCATTCTATTTTGTCTTTTTCGTGCTAATAGTCATCATAATTTTTCAGCACTTATAAATATTTGGACCCTCTCCTTTAATTGTAGGATTTAAGATTGAGTTTAAAGAGATGAGATTAAATCTCATTCTTACTGGCCAAGCGAATTACTTAGCATGACGTGTCCGTTTGCAGTGCAAACTTTGGAGATACATTTTCTCTGAATAGAGGTATCACCCGACACATAACCGTGGCTATAATATAGCTTGGACAGCTCAAGCTTAACTCGGTTATCCAAGGAAAGATTCCTAAGTATATATAGGTGCTTGGAGTTTAGTGAATATTCTCACGTACTTCCACAAACTCCTTTTCGACTGAGTTGTTTACTCATTTTTTTCTTCGGGGAGTTTTACATTTTCGTTATTTTGTTTATTGTGGATCGTATCTCGATAGCTGAGAATCGTGTGGCGTAAAACAGATAAAGAGGAGGGGACACCAGACGCAGAGGGGAGAGTCGGGCAAATCCCCGTACCATTTCCCCTCTGTAACGGAAAATATAATTTTTTATTGAGTAGTTGTCCTATCGTGCTAGTGCACCCGTCGAGGGTACAGTGTACATTCTTTCTCTTTTTTTTTCTTTTTTTTTTTCGCTGAAAAAAGCAAAAAATAAAAGGTAAATTCCCAATCGCCATATCAAGGATTCGAACTTGGGCCATTGAAGGAGCAGCCATCGTTGTAAACCACTGGACTGCAGGGCTCTTTTGAATATAATACGGTTATTGTTTTTTTTTATATATCATAGTAATAACCTTAATGGAAAAAATATATTGTGCTGAGAAACACAACTAGGATTCGAACCCAGGACCTCAGAGAAGGCAGCCCTCGGAGAGACTCTCCGATACCACTGGGCTATCGCCCATTTCTGATTATATTGTTGGCATTTTTGCTATATACTATAACAGTAGCCTCAATAAAAAAGATATAATTTTTTGAGAAATACGGGTGGGGGATTCGAACTCAGGTCCTTCGGGTAGAAGCCCTCGAAGAGCTTCTCCAAGGCCACTAGACCATCCCTTTTTTTTGTTTATAACAAGACCTTTTTTTATTTTTATTATATTTATAACAAAAAAGGAAAAAGAGTTTCAGGAATTGGATTCGATTCCGGGTTCCTCTAGTAGAGGCCCTCAAAGAGCTTCTCCGAGGCCACTGGGCTACGCCCATCTTTGTTTATGGGGATATTATATTTGCTACATATCATATTGCAGGGAATTAATAATAATAAAAAGGCTTGTGGGGGACTCGATCCCGAATTCTTATAGAGTAGATACCCTCGGAGATCTTCTCCGATACCATTGGGTTGTGCCCCTTTCGTGATAATTTAGCAATTATTTTTTTATTTATAATAAAGCAGTGCTTTTAGTAAAAAGATTGTAAAGGTGAGGATTCAAACCTGCAACCTCCCTATTGTATTAGAGGTGTCCATTCGCTGGAGCAGTTGAACGTTTTGATAAATATCTGTCTCTTTCGTGTACTTGTCCAAGCCTTTAGAGTCCTCTTTATAAAGGTTGCTTCTTTCTCTTTTACCCCTTCATTCATCTCCAGTGCCCTGTGCGTATTTTCTCAACCGACTTCATCTTCAGCGAATTCCTCCCTCTTTTTATCTCACGTGATCTCCTTCAATTATTCTTTTATTTGCGTTTTCTTGTAGAAATTATATAAAACCCCAAGATCATGGAATCTATAATCATATTAAGATCCTCAATCCAAACAACTTTACTAATTCATGGATCTGTTGAGCCGGTGTGGGCTAATCTCATCGTAGTTAAGCTGGGGATTTTAATCACCATATCTAAAGGCCGATAATTTGCCGCATATTCGATCCGAACGAAAGCCGTGATTAAGAACTTACCCATCCAGCGACGGAGGCGGGGGAGTCGAGATAGCGTGTGCACATCCACGCGTCGCCGGTGATAAAAATAGATCTCTTCCGTGGCGGTGGATCGCCTCCGTGCATGTCCCCGACAGTTATGCGATGGCTTCGAGGTGCACGCTCCTCTTCGCGGGTGCGGGTAGCACTTTTGGGTATGCTCTGTTTCTTATCCGCACCCCTCGTATGGTATCGGCAGCACTTGTAGTAATCTTCGAGGGCTGTTTCGTGGTCGGCGAGAAGCTTTCCAACCATCTCCGAGGGCTTTTGTTGGCTTCCGATGGCTTTCAAACTCGCCGCTCGAAGGATCGAAGCCCTTAGAGCAAATAATTCTTGAGTATTTTTTCTCATTCTCGTGCAGTCTGACTAATTCATTGATTTTGGCAGCGATCTCCTTGGGCTTACTCAAG
This sequence comes from Linaria vulgaris, assembly GCA_948329865.1. Classification (NCBI taxonomy): domain Eukaryota; kingdom Viridiplantae; phylum Streptophyta; class Magnoliopsida; order Lamiales; family Plantaginaceae; genus Linaria; species Linaria vulgaris. Next base: position 97,493,897 of record OX415254.1, on the reverse strand, counting down.
GATTCAACGGCGTTCCTATAGACGGTGCCATTTTGTTAATGGTATCTTCGTCGTGCCTGGTAGCTGTGACGAAGAGCATAACGGATTGTTCAGAACGCCGATCCCGACCCGAGGAGATATGTGATTTTTATTGATTTGCGGCTGGATTCGGATAGATTCCGAAAATGCCTACGTATCCTCCGATTGGGAATCAAGCCATCCGTAGTTCCGATTTTCGTATTGGATATTTGGTGTATGTCGATTTTATCGATTGTATTGATTTTGTATTTGTTGGAAGGGTTGCCCTCGTGAAATTATAAGAGAGAGAGGTCCGAGGAGAGAAGGAGTTCTCCTCTTGTAGAGAACATAAGTTGTCTTTTCTCCTACTACTCTTGTCCCCTTTTATAGAAGTCCAGCCTTCCTCTCCAAGTTTGGGATCTTATTATTTTAATATTAGTTATTTTCTGTTATTATCTGTTATTGTTATTTATCTGTTTAACCAGCACAGTAAGCAACCTTATCTATTTAGGTTGTGTTAGCAGCCACGTGTTGTGGTCTGGGTGATACGGGTATTTTGTGAACACGAGTTATTTTACCAGAACGGATATAAAATCGTACATGTATTAATATATCGAGTCGTGAGACATTTTATAAATACGACCATAATTCTGGTAGTATTTTAACTGTATATCTGGTCGATAGCTGTGTGTCGTGATTTACGATATATGAATAGTATTATTTTTAACGAAGTAAACCGGTATTTGAACCGTGTTATAATGCGATGTCGTTTATGAATATAAATCATATAATAATATACCAAGTAATATTGGTAATCGAATTATCGTGTATTTTAAGCACGTGGATTTTTACCCTGTTAACAGTTATGACAAAAGAATCTGCAAAGTTGGTGTATAAACTGAAGAATGGGCTGAGTGTGAACATAGGGGAGAAAGTTTTGAGGCACATGAGGGAGGTCACAACAAAGGCAAAGAGAATCATTCCATATCCCTCTCTGATATCCAGCATTCTAGTGAAGCAAGGCTTCAAGACCAAGAAGACAGGGCTGGATCAAGAACAAAACCAAGGTGATCATCACCTGGAGCTACTTCACTCAAGGCAAGATTCAAGACTTGCCCTGGAACCCCAATGCAGAAGCTAGTCCAAGCAGGAAAAAGAAGAAGAAGACTATCAAGTTTTCTGCTTCTTCTGTTCCAGTTTCAAGTTGTGATACCTGCTCTGTGATTGCTGATGCATTTGTGGAGGAGACTCTGGTTTGGCTTGACAGAGAGTACAAGGATACCCAAAGAGAAATAGCTGACAAGAAATTTAGGTTGCAGGAGATTGACAGCCTTAGGAAGCATTTGAAGGATCTGCCTTCCTCACAAAAAGGGGGAGAGTAGATCAAATTTCAAAATTTCTGAGTTCTTTTAATTTTCTGTTTTCTATTGAAGTATGAACAATTCTGTTTTCTTTGCATTTTTCTGTTTCTGTTTCATCAAGGAGTGTGTTCCTTGCTACTTAGTATGTTCTGTAGTTAAGTACTTTTCTATATTGGTACTTAGTGTTTCTGCTTATGCTATTTGAACTTTGGTTACAAAGTACTAACTCTGTTTTGCAGGTGTTAACTGTTCTCTGATGTTAAGTTAACATTGAGATGTTCAATGTTAGAATGTCTGTCTGGACTCAATGTTAATCCAACATTGACAAAGATGGATGTTATGACAACATTGAAAGTATCAATGTTATAATAACATTGAGTTAGTCCCTTCTGATATTCAGGGGGAGTGTACTTAGTTTTCCATTGTTGTAAGATAGTGAAGTTTGTCTGAATAATTTGATCTGATTAGAACAGGTTCTTAGGTTTTGGGATTAAGGTAAAAATTGGGAGATTGAAAGTGCAGGTATTCTGGCAATGTTAGGTTAACATTGAGAAGTCAATGTTAGAGTAATATTGCTGAAGTAGAATTTAATTTACAATCTTGTTTATATTTGTTATTGTTTTGCCTTATTCATTTAACTAATTGAGTTCCACAATTGTGATTGTCTTTGATTATTATTCAGGAAACAAACTTGTCATAGGTTGGACGCTCAAGTTTCCAAGAAGGAAAGTTTCCTTAATTAAGCAAACCACTATACAAGGAAAGAAAAGTTCGAGTGCAACTAGGAAAGCTTTCCAAGTTGAGTCTTGATTTGAAGAAGGAGTCTTTCCTTAGTTAGATCACTAACGAAGGAACAATTATTCAAGAAGGATTGCGAGAACAAGGAAAAGGAGTTCGAGAAGGAAACAAGGAGAATTACCAACCGTGTACAACACACCTTGAAGTCCAAGTCAAGAACCTATATATAGGTGTGAAGTACATCAAGACAAAGACGAGACAAGAGCTAATCAATCCGAGAGATTAATTTACAAGTTATTGAGTGTTGTCTTGCTTTAAAAAAGTTTGTGAGTTGTTAGAATAGATCTAAGAGTGAGGAGATTTTAGAGATAGTCGAAGCAATTCTTGTGTGCTTTGCTTAGTTCGATAAATTTGAGAGTGAGGAGCTTGAGAGTTGAGAGAACGAATTTTGTTAAAACCTTAACTGTTTATTTTTCCTACGACTCGAAAGTTAATATAATCTTATATTCACTTCTTAAATTCGGTGTTTGTTTATTCTGTTGCACTATTACTCTGGTCTGTTGTTAAAGTAACATCGTTGAATTAACAACATATCAAACAGTTGTTAAAACGTCAACGTTAAGTTAACAACAACAATGTATCAACCCGATCCACAATTTCATATCATGATCCAGACCTCGCACTATACTTCATCGTCTGCCCGTGCTGGAGTTGCTAGAATTGCTGCTGGAGTTGATGGATATGCTGGAGTTGCTGGAGTTGCTGCTGGAGTTACTAGAGTTTGCTGGAACAGCGGCACCCACTAATCATCGTTCACAGTCCTCGACACCGGCTACGAGTGCGTCAGGTGAACAGAGTAGTGACGAGATTATAGAAGAACAATTAGTACTGACACATGAGTACCTAAATTATGGGGTGGCAGTGGAGTATTATTATAATATGGAATCATCTGAGACAGATGGCGCTGACGAGGAAGATGAGGTGGATTTAGTGGGTGAGGAAGCCCAGTGGGCTGAGGTGGATAATCTCCTGGCAGAGCGTAAGAAAGAAAGAGGCGGAGGCAAGGGTATATCACCCTTTGATGACCCCGCTTATAGGATTGAGATCACTTTAAGCAAAGATGGGGAGTTTGAGCAGGATGGGGTAGTGGCAACAATTGTGGTAAATTTAAAGCATGTGATGCAGGGGTGGATAAAAAGCTACAAGACATTTACTGTGACAGAGAAAAAAGAGGTGTTGGGAAAATTCAATGTAAAAAGTTTCTAAATTCTTGTTTATTAGTTATTGTTTAATTACGTACTTTCGATATATTATTTCTAAATTCTTTAATTTTTTTGTAGGCTACCTTTCGGTGGGCTTCAAACTTGAACGATCAGGTCATGAGGACATACAATAATGTGTGTCAAAAGCGATTCCAGGGTTCCTTGAGAAAATCTAAGGAGTGATGGATAAAAGTATGTGAGGACCCGTTATACGCCAGGCCACATACGACATGGGTCCCAAAGGATTGGCTGAAACAGTATGTAACTTATTGGACTAGCCTTGAACACATAAAGAGATCTAATCAGGCGGGCATCAACAGGAGATCCTTGAAGGGTCCCACATTCTTGGGAGGACAAAGGAGTGCGCATAAGTATAGGCTAAAGTTGGTATGCCTTCAATACAATCTTATACAATATTTAGAATATTTAGTTTATTTAGTTCCTCTAACTTCATTTTATTTTTAAAGGCAAATGAAAGAGGTTGCAGTCCGGATGAGATCCCGATCCAGGATATTTGGCTTCGAACTCGGGCAAAAATTGGGAAGAGGAAACAAGTAGTGTGGGCCAACCCCTGGTGCGATGAACCCTATGTAAGTGCATTACTTTGTAACTTAAATACATAGTTATTATTTAGCTAACAATAATTCATTTGTAGTAATTAACCATTTAATCCTCAATCAATTTATGATGTTTTACAGAATCGATATGTTGAGGCCATGACTCTAGAGTTTGAAGGGAAATCCATGAATGAGTGGGATGAGTTTGAGCCCACTTGCTGGATGAAAGTTGTAGGGCCGCCTAGGAAGGGTACGCTGCCCGTTATTGGAACGTATGGTGATCCAGAAAATCGAGGGATAGTGTGCCGCCAGTGCAAGAGGGTGTGCATCTCGTCCGGGATGAGCCCTGAGGACGAGGCTAAGTTTGAGGTTCTAAGAGAAGAGCTAGAGATGCAAAAGAGCCAACGCAAGGAGGATTTGAGGCGGTACCAGGCTAAGATGAGGCAACGGGATGCGATGATAGAGGTTCTCTTTGAGAAGAGTGGATTGGCGAGCCCATTTCAGTCATCGAATACTAGTACATGATACATTCTTGTACATCACTCCCAGTCGACCCAATCTACTTAGGTTCGTCAGCATGGAGTGGGATGAAGCAGAATGGATGGAGGGTTTAAATAACTTGGTATCTATTTTGCTGTTTTGGGCGAATATGTCTGTTTGAAATATATTTTGTTTGAATATCACCGTATAGGATTTATGTTGGTTGTCGTTATGTCTATCTATTCACATTTATCATTTCTAGTATTTTGGTACTTGTGTTGTTATTCTGGGCGAATATCTCTATTTGACCATAAATAAAGGAAAAAAAATTAGTAACACATAAATGTTCACAAAATTAACATACTTTTAATAAAGTTTCACAAAGTTTACATACTTCTTAATTAAAGTAGCAATAATACTAAGAATAATTTGGGTCACTATCATCATCTTCTTCTTCGTCCACTTGGTTCTTCTCCATCCGCATATTGGTCGTCGGCTAAATTTATCATATCAAAAGAATTAACTAAAATCCCCCTGTGACCGCAAAATAGGAGGGGTACCATCTTGGAAGATATCGGATGCTTCTCTCGACACATTACTCGGTTTACCTTGTGAAGTAGTGTCAACAATATACCTCGTCTTCATTGGACATATAGCCCACCAACCCTTTCTCCTTACATTCCACTGCGAAGCATATGGAAAATAACAACATTGTTGAGCCTGACTTGCGAGAATGAACGGCTTTGTGTCATTCGTTGCAAGTCGCATATTGAGATTAGTATAGACTAATTTGAACCTTTCATGTACATGTAGTCACATTCCCTTGTTCAGACTAAACCTATCACATTTGAAGAAAACGGTTGTCAGTTGTCGATCACTTTGCCAGTAACTAACTTCAAGCACCTCGTTCAATATACCATAGAAACTATTTTCCTCGGTGTCACTACTACTTCCTTTGACGTATACTCCATAATTATTTGTTTTCTTTCTTTCGGCATACTCAACTGTGTGGAATCTAAACCCGTTTACGATATAGCCTTTGCGTACTCTCATGGTCATACTATGACCTAGTACCAAGGCTCGTATACGATGGTCGACGATGAACCTATTCGATTGAATCAGTGCCTGGATCCAGTCAACAAATTGATTATTACGAGTTTGTTGAGTTTGGTGTGCGGTCAATCCTCGACAAACCTCATCATCGAACATCCTGTAGAAGAATGTTAATTAAGGTGTAGCACTTGTAAGAATGATTATAGAAAAATATTAAATAAGTACAGACTTACGTTAAAAATGGATCGACCTTTGAACAATTTTGAAGTACATACATCTCAATAGATTTCCACTCATTTGTAGTTAGTTGTCTGTAATTCTTTCCATTGCCCACTGGAGCTCCTTGTGTCATGTAGATCGACAACTCGCCTTATAAATCAATGTTAAGTCTCACCTCGTTCCTATTCAACCGATTGGCCCTTGTTTCAATACTTTGTTCAAAATATTGTGTTGAGAAATTGGTTGCTTCAGATATAAGGAATGCCTCGCAAATTGAACCCTCTATTCGAGCACGGTTGCCTACACCCTTCTTTAGTTCCAACATACGCCTATATGATAAACAACAACAAATTAAGAATTTAAAATGAATACATGTATTTACCAAAATTAATAGATAGTAAATGACCAACCTCTCTAAAGGATATATCCATCTATATTGTACATCCACCTATATTGTACAGGGCCTCCGATTTTTGCTTCCCATGGTAAGTTAATCGTCAAATGCTCCATTGAATCTAAAAATGAAGGCGGAAAGATACGCTCAAGTTTTCACATAATAATCACAACAGAACTCTCTAGATGTTAAATAGCATGTCTGCTTAGTTCAGTGGAACACATTGCTTTAAAGAAAATGCTAACCTCAACTAGTGGTTCCCAGATTTCATCGGGTAACAAATCACGAAATGCATTAGGCAGTAGTCGCTGCATAAATACGTGACAATCATGACTTTCATACCAATGATTTTGAGGTGAGGCATCTGAACACAACGCCTTATATTAGAAGCGTATCCATCCGAAAACTTTTTGGAACACAATTATTTGGTATAGTGTAATATAAGGTGAAAGAAATATTGATATCGATAATATGTTTTTCATCTTTTTCTTAATTATAGTTTTCTCCCCAAAGTTTAATTTATCGTGTTTCGTAACTTCGTTTTATATGAAACTCGATGAAACACATTTATTTCGTATAATGTAATATTCAATGTAAGAAAATTTAATATCAGAGTTGTTTTGTCTCTATTGCTTAATTATAGTTTCCTCCCCAAAGTTTAATTTACGTGTTTCTTATCTTCGTTTTATATGAAACTCGACGAAACACATTTATTTGGTATAATGTAATATTCGATGAAAGAAAATTTAATATCAGAGTTGTTTTGTCTCTATTGCTTAATTATAGTTTCCTCCCCAAAGTTTAATTTATTGTATGTTGTAACTTTATTTTTTTATAAAACTCGAAGAATAACACCTAGGTAATGTAACATAATATTCGGTACAAGAAAAAGTGGAATTGGAGTTGTTTTACATCTTTTATTTAATTATATTTTCCCCCCGAAATATTTAATTACACACTTTCATAACATCAATTTATTTCAAACTCAACAAAACACACTTATTTTGTATAACATAATATCCGGTGAAAGAAAAAGTGGAATCAAATATGTTTTGCAACTTTTACTTAATTTTCTTTTCTTCCACAATGGTTTAATTGATCATCTAATTAAATACCTTCGTTTTTGATGTAACACGACAAAACACGCTTATGTAGTATTACAAAGTATTCGATAGTACAAAATAGGTACATCTTATTTTAAGTGGAATCGGTTCAAGTAGAAAATTTTTGGGCTAGATGATTAATTAATTATTATTACTATTAGAGATTAAATGAAAGTGTATTATATTAATTTTGATTTTAAAATCTATGGAATGCGACTTCGCATTCTAGGATGAGGAGAGAGAAACTTAGAATCCGAATATTCGCATTCCAATATCTCACACAACATGGAATCCGAATATGTGCATTCCATATCTATTTAATTAATTAAACAAAAATCAGGGAATGCGAATTCGCATTCCATAATTCCAGTAGCCATGCCAAATCTCCTAACTTATCCCCCCCAAATTCTATAAATACAGTGCTCTAGCATTTCATTTAATCACTACAAACCATCTTTTCTTCTCTTCTTCATCTCGTTGAATCTCAAAATATTTCATCTCTAAAACCATTTTTTCTTCTCTTCTTCATCTCCTTTAATCTTCAAATATTTATCCCCATCTTCATCAAAGATTTACCTCCATCTTCAAATCTTCAACACCATCTTCAAATATTATTCACATCTTCAACACTATCTTCAAATAGTATTCACATCTTCAACACTATGTTCATCTATTTCTTACCATCTCCATCAAAGATTTATCCCATCTTCAAATCTTCAACACCATCTTCAAATGTTTATCCTAATCTTCAACTCCATCTTCAACTATTTATTACCATCTTCAAATATTTATCCACATTGTCATCACAATCTTCAATATTTGTCCACACCTTTAAATATTCAACACCATCTTCAAATATTCTTTATAAAATATTTATCCCCATCTAAACACGTCAAATATTCATCCCCATCTTCAAATTTTCTTCCAAAACCATCAACACCATATTTTTCATCAAATCACCAAACATTAAACCTATAATTCCTCAATAACTAATAAGTATTGTTTCTTTCCTTCTAGTTATTCATCTAATTAGTATATTATTCATATTCAATTATTAGTTTCTTAATGATTTATTACTACTAATTAAGTTTATTTGATACTCAATATAAAGTTAATAATAAAGTTTCAAAAAAGCAAATAGTATGTATCACCTAAAAAACGTTAATATTTTCATTTATAATTAGTAATTTAGAAATTATATAAAAATATATAATTGTGCCGCGTAACCGCGGCTCAATTATATTTTTTTATATTATTCAATTTGCAGAATCCGAATAATCGAATTCCCTCTGTTACAATAATATATATATATATATATATATATATATATATTTTCTTCTAATTGGCAGAATCCGAATAATCAGATTCCCTTTGTTCTTGAAAATTTTAAATAACGTGGCGGTAATTATATTACCGCCATATTTTATTTAGTTTTTTTGGAAGAAGGGGAATGCGAATATTTGCATTCCACGTTTTACCGAAATATTTAAATTAAATATGGCGGTAATTATATTATCGCCACGTTATTTGAAAATTTCGGAAAGATATAGAATGCGAAATCGCATTCCACGGTTCACCACGCGTAGTTGTACAAATGTACAAATACGAGTATTATGGAATGCGGATCTTCGCGTTCCACAGTTTCACGCGCTATGGAGTCCACTTTTCCGCATTCCATGCTTTGACCAAAAGTGAAATCTGATATACCGGATTCCAAAGTCTTGGAATGCGAAAACACATTCTACTTTCTTTAGAAAGCGAGCCTGTAGAGTGCAATTGATGGAATGCGGCAATGCGGATTCTATTACGATTTAGAATCCGAATATGGATCTTTTAGAATGTGAATAAGCGGATTCCTTAGGCCGTTATTTTTGTAGTGTGCGTATTATCAAAATGTTTTAAATTAGTTACTAGATCAAAATTAATTACTAATTAGCGTAACTAAAAGGATTGTGTTCCCATACCTCTTAGCTTAAAATATCTTCTTTTATACTTTTTGCTAATTTTGAACACTACTATTTGTTAAAAGGACTGTGTTCCCATGCCTCTTAGCTTAAAAGATCTTCTTTTATACATTTTGCTAATTTTGAACACTATTTGTTATAAATTAATGTTATTATAAGTTAGACGCATCTATGTTTCGCTTAATGCGCAAAAAATCATGTTAGCGTTATTAATAGCCAAGTTTGTTAATAACCAGTTGATAAAAATCTCCTCCATAATTGCATACATATTGAGTTATTATAATTACATATTGAGTTATTAGTATAATTACTTTTTGTTGCATACATATTGAGTTATTAGTATTATTGAAACTGGAGTTGAAAGCAAAAACAACATTGACATTATTAAAACAATAAATTACTAAGTAAAATAAACATAACCGAGTTACTAGTATTATTGAAACTGGAGTTGAAAGCAAAAACAACATTGACATTATTAAAACAATAAATTACTAAGTAAAATAAACATAACCGAGAACCAATATTTGGCAATACAATAATGTAAAGTGACTAAAAAATAAGATATATAAAATTTTACCCGTTAATCTCATACAAGAACTCTTGGGTAAATTAAACGTAACAAATAATATATGACTTTAGTTGGGAAAAATACATAAAACCCCCATATGGTTTTAAGAACATGCACAAGACAAAAAACCTGGTTTATTGTCTAAACCTCCTTGTCGTTTTAAAAAATTTGCACAAAATTTCCTCCATTAAATTTCAAGTAACTCCGTTACTTTACCTTTTATAAATATATAGGACAAACTATTAAAAATGACCTTTAATTAACTTTTGCCTCTTGATGAAAGTGCATTGTAATGTTTTCGTGCCGGATTTTGACCCAACGTAACTTTTAATATTTCGCGCAAAATGCCCTTTCGCCCTTAATCGAGATTTTTTCCATACGTACGTGGCCGCCAAGTCACCCGCATGTCAGAAATAAACCATTTTTTGTTTTTTACAATTTCACTTTATAATTATAAAAACATAAATTTCAAAAACTAACCCGATAATTTTGAAATTGCACTTAAACACCCCAAAATATATATTAAAACAAAAGAAAAAATAATAAATTCATTATTTCTTAAATGTTTATATTATATCCTCAAAATATTTAAGTGCTTATTTTTTTAATATGTATATATATACCCAAATTGTATCTATTTCCTCAAGATATTAATATCTATTCCTTAAAATAGAAGTTACTTTGTTCTTAAAAAAAATTTATATTTCATGATGTTTATTTAAACAATTACATTAAGAAATTATCTATATTTCAAAAACAAAAACAAAAACAAAGAGACATCATTTCTTCTCCACCTTACCCCCTCCCCCTACCCCACCACCACCACAACCACGAACACCCCCCTATCACCACCATGTTCACCTCGCACCGACTAGGAGTACATGGTCTGACTCAGGAGATCCCATTCAATGAAAACTCGCGCCGCTATGAAAACATGTCAAAATCTTGCTGGCAAATAAATTCGATGATAAATCCAGCACCGTAGCCCTTGCCGAATTCACGCTCTGGATCTCTTTAGTCATCAAATGTATCTGACAGAAAATCCACCGGAATCTCGCCGGAATTCATGCACTTTGTTGGAGATGCTCGCAATAGTAATAATTTAACAATAGATCGTATATATGGAGTAGGGTCGGTTACAAGTATGATAAAACGAGTCTATCGCTAAACTAAACCTGCTCTAACTATGCTAGTCTTGAGTAGGCTTGGTCCGGAACACCTCGAACTAACGTTAGATGCAAGGGAGAATGTCGAAAATATATCGAAGATGAGTCGAAGGTTATGTCGGGGATAACATCGGAGCCTTCTATGTCGAAAGCGATCTCCTTCTTACGTCGAGGATGACGTTGGTGATATATATTGGAGATATATATCGGGTATGATGTCGAATACTATATCGGGTTAGGCTCGATATAGATGTACAGTAATTGCGGTTAATTTAAGTTTACCTTGATTACCGGGATGCGGGTATTTATAGGCCTCAAGATGCGAGGACCACTCACGCGATATACACGTGAGCTGTACTATATCGAAAGTCATATTCGATATACATGTCGGGGATGATCCCCGACATAGGTAAAAACATGGGCCTGGCCCATGGTCGGCCCAATATAGAAAACCTCCATATCATGTAGTCCCCCAATTTGGGAGTTATTATCTGAGGATAATAATTTGCAAATTAGATCTAAATTTTTTGGCTTACCAGTATCTCTCGTCCCGCCAGTTCAAATGACGAAACTCGGATGCGGAAATTCATTGTGTTCTAAAGAAATGTTGGTAGACCCCAGTGCAATTTTGTGAATCTTTAGAGGTTCTCATTTGAATTCTTATACTTTTATTGGTTTTTATATCGAATTTCCCTCGATATTTACGTCGAATCTAAATTTCAACGTGTTGGGCATTTAATGCCCATCTGTAGGGTTTGCACCTATAAATAGTAGCTACTTAGGAGAGAGAAGAGTTCATTTTGTCTTTTAGTGAGTTCAAACGCTCTTCAGACAGTTATATCGGGGATTCCCGATATAGATTTCGACATGGATCATCAATGTGATTTTTTATATGATTATTCGATAGTTTGTTCGATATGTTTTCCGATATGTATGTCGTGGTGATATTTGATATGTCTTCCGACGTTCCTTTTGATTTTTGGTTTTTACTTTAGTTATCATTTTTTGCAGATTCCATATCTCTTTGCTTGCTCGTTTCCATTTTTTGAAAGAGATGGCTGGAATTCACGCCCGTATGCAGAGAATTATGGAGCGTCGTGATGAGGAAGTTGTTGTATTAGCAGCGGGAGAAGAAAAAGCTTCGGCTGCCTCTGGTGTGGGAGCAGGTGTTTTAGAGGACATGGTTGCGTCTCCGGCGATAGTGAAACAATATGTTTTAACCGTTGGGTCATCCGTGCCCAGTGTTGGTCAACCTCCTATAGAGAGCATTAGCGTTGGGAAGGGGGTTACCTATGTGGCTGCTGGAGCTGGTGGTGAGAGGGTCCTAGATATTTTTGGAGGTGTGGCTGGAGCTGATGCATTGCTCAAAGTAGTATCTATGGCCAAGGATGCTGCTGGTTCTTCCCAAGTGCGGCCTTCGTTGGTGGATCGAAATGACATCCGTCTGCCCCCGCAGTTGGTGAAGCTGCTCAAACTACCGTTACTGTTGGTCATTCTATGGAAAGTAGTTTGGCCTTTGTGAAGGTTGCAGCCAGAGTTACGCCTCTTGCAGCCACTGAGAAGGCGGACTTGGGACGTTGGTTGACGGTCCATATATCATTAGATGACGATACCCCTGATCGGGTCGGCATTGCAAATAAAGGAAAGGGTCCTGCTATAAATGTTGCCTCGCAGATGCCTTCTTCTCAAGGTTTTGAGGGTATCCTTGCCCAAAAACTGTATGCCCTGATCGCCCCGCAGTCTTCGCAATCTGGCCGAAAGAGGACTCGAGATGAAGGCTCCTCATTACCACGTCCCACTATCGAGCATGGGCGAGCGAAGCCGGGACCTAATGTTCAGGGTAAAAGAGTTAAATTACATGAGGCTGATGCGGTTCGCGGCATGGCGTGGGCCTTCCCTCAGCCAGCTAGGGTCCTTGTCTTGACCAAAATAGAGCGGGCGCAGAACGTGCGTCGAAATATGCACGTCTATCAAAGTGTGAGTTGTTTGAGGTTTTGCCGTGCGATGTATATATTTTTCCCATTTGCTTTGTATTTATGGGCATTGTTAATGCAGCTCGTAAAAATGTTGGTTACCTCTATGAGGACCTTCCACCAGTTGGAGGGCAATAAGGATGCTATCATTGCTCAACTTGAGGCTGATATTATGAAAATTGTCGATTTTAATCCTATGGCCATATAGAAACTCGAGGCGGATTTGGAAGAGGCGATGCGCAAGGGCCGACTGATGAAGGATGCCTGTGATGATTCTTGTGCATAGTACGAGAAGGCGGCATTTCTAGAAGATCAATATAAGAAACATGCTCGCATGGAGCAGGATAGCCATAGCCGGGCCAAGGGTGAGCTCATGAAGGTAAAGGCAGAGAATAAGCGTTTGTTGTCTGAACTTGTGAAGGATCAAGTTGATCTGGAAAAACTGGTAAGCTTGCGTGTCTTTTATAAGCAATATTCTCTTGTGTTGAGATTTCTGATCAATGTGTCTTCTTTATAGGACAAGTCTCCTAAGGTCTTGATGCGCATTGCTGAGAAATTCCTGGCAAGTGGGACCTATCAAGAACTCCTTGCGGAGCGCGGTGTTATGGAGCGGGAGGAAGCCTTTCAATCCTTGATTGGGCAAGTAACCGCCAAGAAGGGTCTCAAAGAGGGGTTCAACTTCATGGAATTGAATGCCATGTGTGGCCCAGATGGGTTTCCCCTTGAAGATCATAAGACTACAGATGTTGCCCCAGAGCAACCTGATCTATTTTCGACACTTTTGAAGGAGAAGGGCCCTGCTTAAGCGAAATCGCTTGTTCTGAATATTGGCATTGCATCGCCTTTTATTCATTTGGTTGTGTAATAATTGTTGAACAATGTTGCTTTAACCTTGTAGACTTATCTCGTTATGCCTTGTGTTTCAAATGATTGTTGATATTGCATCCCTCTCTGCATCTATAGTAGGGCATTTGCAATTCATAATCGTAGATCTATAATTTGGTGCTTTACTCGGGATTCTTTCGGATTCGTAAGTTACTACCTTTGTAGGATTCTCTCCTTCGATCGCAGTGTATAGGAGAGTTATACTGTAGAGATTTGTATGACTCGCACCTTTTGATTCCTCTCCAGCCTATCGTAGTGCATAGGAGAGTTATGACCCTGTGAGGTATGTTGCTTCCATCCAGGGTGCTCTCCTTCCCATCGTTGTGGATGGAGGAGTTATGCCCTCAGGATTTGTAGATGTTCGCCCCTTTCGGGTGCTCTCCTGCCTATCGCGGTGGATAAGGGAGTTATAACCCTGTAGGATTTGGAAATTCTGTGCCACTCATCGGTGGACGATGTCCCATAGGATTTGTAGATTCTTCGTCACCCATCATTGGTTGATATCCCGTAGGATTTGTAGAGTCTTTGCCACCCATCGGTGGTCGATATCCCATAGGATTTGTAGAGTCTTCGCCACTCATCGGTGGTCGATATCCCATAGGATTTGTAGAGTCTTTGCCACTCATCGGTGGTCGATATCCCGTAGGATTTGTAGAGTCTTCGCCACTCATCGGTGGTTGATATCCCATAGGATTTGTAGAGGTTTTGCCCCTCATCGGTGGTCGATATCATGTAGGATTTGTAGAATTACATTCCTGTTGTTTGGACAAGATAACACAACATGTATCGGAAAATATTGGTTAAGAAAAGTATGGGAAATGAATTTCAGTCTATGCTTTTTATCCCAAAAGGAGGAACTCATGTTCTCCCATGCCCTTGACAAGGAATGTCGTTGTACCTGCTCTAGATAAGGAACAGTTATTTTTGCAAAGAAATATGGCAACCTTGCCCTTTGAGCGTAGGATATCCTATGAGGGATATCTCAAAATATGTGCGCCTTTTGGGTATGCTTCTTCGAGACCCCCTATTGAGGCTCATCATTTGTCATATCCTGTAGGATATTTCCTGCAATGAGTTACGAATATTGTAATGCAGTTATATCAGATTTAATGATAAGAGATAATGATAGATAACGTAGAGGGTTAGGTAAATCCTAACCCGCCTACGTATCCCATGTATGGGAATCAGACCGACGTAGTTCCCCCTGTATTAGTTCAGTCCAACCCAACGATTGGGCAATTTAGGGAATTGAAATTGTTCAAAAGGACATAACGCGAATGTTCTAGAAATAGGGAAGATAGTAGATAAACTAAAGGTCGAGACCCCCAGTTGATGCTAGATGATTACTCCGTATCTGGCATGTATTCTTGCTCGGCTGCGTCCACCTCTTGTATCTCTGTGATCCTATGAAGTCTCAGTGAGGCCACATAGCACATCCATCCCTCCTTCTGGTCTCCTGTGGTTTCACCGATCCCGTCCTCGGTAGGGAATTTCATTTTTTGGTGGTAGGTTGATACCACGGCTTTCATTTCATTGAGGGCGGGATGCCCGATGATGGAATTATAGGGGAACAAGAGGTCGACCATGGTGTATTTGACCGCAATTGTCCTTCTATATGGTTCCTCCCCTAATGATGTGGGCAATGTGATTTGGCCCACAGGAATTACTTCTCCTCATCCGAAGCTAGTTAACGGGGTTGAAACCGTCTCCATCATGTTCTGGGGCAATATCATTTTTTCCAGGACGTGTGCAAAGATAATATTGAAGGAGCTACCATTGTCGATGAGTGCTTTTCGTACCTGATACTCAGTTACATCAATTGTAACAACAAGTGGGCAGTCGAGTTTACCTGCCTCCAGTGCATGCGGCGTGAGCTGCTCTAGGTCCCGTTTTGTGAATGAAATCTCCCGATCTAGGAAGTCCTCCTGCATAAATGAGGTAGTGTAACCTAAATAAGTTCCAACCTGCATCCGGCGAGTTATTCTCTCGCATCCTCGAGTGAAATCAACACCTATCGGTCCTCCATTGATCACATTTACCATTCCTTGAATTGGGCCATTGACAATGGCCCTTCCACACTCGGTTGGAGCTTCAATTGCCTTCTATTTATCTCTTCTAGGGGAACGTGAATGGTCCTTGTGAGGCGAACGGGGTCTATCATGCCTTCGGCGATCATTCTTTGAGTTTCTCACAAACTCCACTAGCTTGCCCTCCTTGGTGAGCCTCTTACTCTCGTTCTTCAGATCGGTACACTCTTTTGTTTCCTGCCCCATTTGGCTGTGATATTCACAGTACTTCCCGGAAAATTTCATTCCTTTGCTCTCCCTCAGCTTCCTAAGCTCATTGAGCCACCTGTTTTTCTTCGCAAGGACAAATACTTCCAATATTCCTCTATTCAGTAGGGTATATCTTCTTGGAGACCTATCCATGTATCGGTCCTTTTCTAGAGGCCTTCTTTGATTGGGACTCTGCTTGGTTGCCATCATGTTATCCTCATAAACGATGTCATATGCAAGCGTGTTGATTTGATCTATCGTGGGCGATTTAAACTTAATCAGTTGAGACGCAGACCTCTTATGCGTCGTAGCATTAAATAAGATGAGGACAACCTGGTCCCCTATCGGCTCATTCACCTTGAGCAGTTCATCATTAAACCTCTTGATGAAATCCCCAAGACTCTCTTTGTCTCTCTGCTGCATAGCATTCAGATGATGTATGCTAGTCCTCATCCTTTTCTGGCTGGAGAATTGGCTGGAGAATTTCTGCATGAACTGCTCATAGCTCGTTATAGATCGAACCTCCAACCTAGTAAACCAATCCAAAGCTGCTCCGGTTAGAGTTGTAGCCAAAATCTTTGCCTTGATATTGCGCGAAAACCTATGTAAGTTCAAGACACTGTCGACAGAGTGGAGATGATCAGTTGGATCACTCTTCCCATCGTATGCTTTGATGGTAGGGATCTTATCTCCCTTCTCTAACACCTCTGACTCTATCTCGTCCGAAAAAGGTGTCAAACTAAGGCCCTCTGCCAAAGCTAGTCTTCGTTCCAATTCTGCCTTTTTGCGGTCCAATTGTTCTATCCTCCTAGTAATGTTCCTTCTATCCATTACAGTGTCATGACCCTCAATCGCGTGGGTTCTCGGGCGGCGCAGATCTCTTCTAGAATCTTCTACGTCCTCGCGTTCATTGAATCTATGCCCTAACCCGGGTCCCCTAGTCCTGGACTCTTGTGGTTGTGGTGGCACGTCGTCCACTCTTCTATTGTTCAGGTGCGGTAATAGCGTTTCCAAGCCGCATTCAATGTTGTCTGAGCAGTGGCGTTAATTTGTGCCATGATCTCTAGTGCCAAAAATGCAGGAACTGTGGGAAAGGGAGTTGGGTCCCTCGGTGCTTGGGGATGTTCGGGTTCATTCTGGTCCATCATTGGTTCTGAGACTGGAATAGGTGGCGGAGGCACACTTTCTATCATTAAATTGTCAACCACTAGCCTAGTAGACTATGAGCGGGTCATCCTTCGTTGCATGTTGACGTCCTCGTCCGGGAACTTGGTGTTCCCACAGACGGCGCCACTAATTTAACAATAGATCGTATATATGGAGTAGGGTCGGTTACAAGTATGATACAATGAGTCTATCACTAAACTAGACCTACTCTACCTATGCTAGTCTCGAGTAGGCTTGGTCTAGAACACCTCAAACCAACGTTAGATGCAAGGGAGAATGTCGAAGGTATATTGGAGATGACGTTGAAGGTTATGTCGGGGATGACATCGGAGCCTTCTATGTCGAAAGTGATCTCCTGCTTACGTCGAGGATGACATTGGAGATATATATATCGGAGATATATATCAGGTATGATGTCGAATACTATATCGGGTTAGGCTCGATATAGATGTACAATAACTTCGGATAATTTAAGCTTACCTTGATTACCGAGATGCGGGTCTTTATAGGCCTCGGGATGCGGGGACCACTTACGCGATATACACGTGATCTGTACTATATTTAAAGTCATATTCGATATACATGTCGGGGATGATCCCCGACATAGGTAAAAACATGGGCCTGGCTCATGGCCGGCCCAATACAGAAAACCTCCATATCATGTAAACTCAGTGATCGGAAGATGAGGAGTCCGGTCGATGGTTTTGGTGGTGAAATGGTGGTGCTGGTGGGTCTTGGTTGTGAAGAAGAAGGTGGATTTTTTTATTTTTTTTAAATACAAATTTGTCATTGTAAAATATTTTACTTCTAGTTAATGTTATATTTTTTAAAAAGATAAATAATAATTAATAAAATACTTAAATGATGTTAATATTTATGAGTTAATTGCTACTAATACCAGAGGATTTTCTAGAATTAGAAATAATATAGGGTAGTTTTACTGTTAACTCGACATAAGGGTACTTGAAGATATTTCTAGGCGATTTGGCTAATTAAAATAAATTGGTGTTGTTCTTTTTTAATTTCCACCTAAGAAGGCATCTCTCACATGGCGGCTGACTTGGCGGCCATATACGCAAAAAAGCCCGAATAACAGCAAAAATTGGTATTTTGCGCATAAAATTGAAAAGTTATGGGGTCAAAATCCAACCCAAAAACATACAGGGCACTTTCATCAAAAGGCAAAATTTTAAGGGCATTTTTAATATTGTTTCCAAATATATATCATACAACAACAACGACCAAGCATATAATCCCAATAAATTAGGGTAGGCTATATGAACCACGTTGATTCGTGAACATGAGTCGTCTGTTTCCATTCGTTACAGTTAAGAAGTATATCTTCATTTAGGTCTCTATGATTCATGTCACTCCGTCTGACCTCCATATGTGTTTAATTAGGTCTCCCACAAGCTCTAGCCCATACAGTCGAGTCTTCAACGTGTCATACCGCGGCGCAATCTATGGGTATGTCTTTAACATGCTCAAACCATCTTAAGCGGTTTTATCGCATCTTTTCGCCGATGGGGGCCACACCCAATTCATGTTGAATATCTTCATTGCAAAGAAAGTCGATATTTTTGAATTTCTACATCTTTTTTTTTTGGCGCATTAAGCTGATTTTGGAACAAAGAGCGCATTAAACTTTATATCTCATTTTTAACTTTGTACATGTAACATACACACAATAATCTCTAAATGCTCTCTTCCACCTCTCTGCTTTCTATCTCCTCTACTATCCCACCACCATCGTTTCCGTCGCCCTCTCCTCCACCGAATTCCTCAACATCCACCACCAACAGCCACCACGTCACCCAATCTACATTCTCTCTCTCTCTCTCTCTCTCTCTCTCTCTCTCTCTCTCTCACACACACACACACACACACACACACACACACACACACCACCTACAATTGCATCCCGCCTTCTACGGCATTCTCCAAACCTCCTCTACCACCTCCGCCACCCTCACCGCTGCTACCGCCGTTTTCTAGCAAGAACCGTACTCCAACGCCTAGTCAATTTTCTCTTGTCACGTCGGCACGAAGACCTAATTTTTTACGCGAATTTGGCAAGGGCAATTAGTATAACTGCTCGTTGTGAACTTGTCGTGTATAAGAAACAATTGTTCTCACATATAACGTAAGTCTTTTTTTCAGGCCTAACCTTTTTAATACCCGTTTCATTCGTTTAACATAATAATCTACAAGAAAACGTCGTGTATAAAGATGGCACGTAATTGCGTCCTTTGTATGAAACTTAGTATTACAACATTGTCTGCAGGGGCACTTAAGTTTGCCCCGATTGAGCAAGTTAGTCTGAGAAGATGCATATTCGAGAAATCTATGAACACCATCTACAAACTTTTTCTTGAGATAACCCCCACTGTCCACTCTATCGTACGTCCAGCTCTGGTCTTCGTTGTTGTACATTTTAGATCTACACCAACAATCACAAACCAATTTGTTTCCTCAGAAAATAAACATTACTAATATTATTTACGACAATATTTAACCAGGTGAACACAAAAAAAATATAATGGATCGGTGAACTCGTAATCAAAGACTGAAAAAAAAAACATATAAACTAACATGTACATAGCTCTTAATTTTTGATTTTGCAGATCTAATGAAACAAATATAATTCTAGTGTTTTGTTACAAAATTAGAGGCAATTTTTGGATTTTTTTTTCTTTTTCTTTGAAATGTGCAACAATGGAGGAAATGAAATCTGAAGATGGTGTTTTGAGGTTGAGTCGGAGAATTCCTTACTATAATAGTGTTTCTTTTGGTAGAAGGCGGTTAATCCATTTCTAAGGCCACTTTTACAATTTTCATAAAAAAAATTAAGATTATTGGCAATTTTTCACCTCTAACCAACAAAACCACGATCCGTGTGCTAGATCAGATCTGCACCGTTAAATTTTCTCAATCCATGTCACAGATTAGAGGGGAATTTTTGCCTCCCATCTCTGGTACAAAATTCATGCCTATAACTACACACGATTTTCCACACAAAATCTTCATATCTTTTCACAAATTCCTTTTCAATAATCATATCTTCTCCCAAATTCCTCTTCATAATAATGAATATTTCCCATCTAACATAGTTGTGATTTTGGGTTTTTTAGTAGAAGTAAATAGCTCTTTTAGGATTTAATATGTAATATAGGAAGTATGTTAATAATTAATTTTGTTTGTATTATTCTATTTACATGTCATAGTGTTTAACAAATGTTGTTACCTATTTTGATGAATAGACAATTTTATTATACTAACATCATCATTTTACTATACTAATGTTTATTTTTTGAATTATTAGTCAATTTTGAATAAATATATATGTTTGTATACTAAATGAATTGGAAGAATTTTGGAAGAATATAATTCTTTCATTATCACAAATGAATTGGAAGAATTTTGGAGGTAATTCAATTTGATTTCTAAAAATTTTAAGTAGCAACTTTTTTGCTGCTTTTTTCTTCACAAATCAGGAAATGGTTAGAGGCGATTAATCGCCTCTTACCAGAACTAATTTAAACACTACAAGACTGAGGGGGCTATTTCAACCGCCCTCTCGCAACAACATGGCGGACTCCAAGCTTTGGCAACCGATTCATGAACGCCAAGCAGTCGCACCACTATCTGCAACCGCTCGGCAGTTGCGATACCCCTTCGCGACCGCCCGGCGGCTGCGATACCCCTTCGCGATCGCCTGGCGGTTGCGATACCCCTTCGCGACCGCCTGGCGGTTGTGAGTCTTGGATATTCGTGACCGCCAGGTGGTTGCGATTAAAATTCATGTTTTAAATTAATGCATTTTGGATAATTTATTGTGGCACGTTGTTTGTTCAATTGATAATGACCCCAATAATAGTTAAAATTAGCCAAATTAAAATTTTCATTGCAAAATCAACCATCAATTATAGGGGACAGTTCGTAATAAATCCTTTAACTATTATACATAATGCTTTAGATTATCTATTAATTGAACATCATAATGATACCAATACTTAAATTTGTAAAGTAAGCACAATCACATATAACAATTAAAACAACTTGATATATATGATGATTACTTGTAAAACATAAAATAGGTACATCGTTGATAACTCGATCAATCACATATAATCTACTATTTTGATAACTCAATTACTAGAGTTGTAATCATTTATTACTTCAATTCACATGTAATAATGATATTCGTTGTCAAAAACCACAAACACATCATGATCGGTCCAAAAAATCACAAATTTAAACATGAATATTATTTGCAACCGCCCGGCGATCGCAACAGCCTTCTGCAACCGTCCGGCAGTCGCGACAACCGACGGTCGCGAAATGTCCTGAATTTTCAAAATTCAAATATTTCGCGACTGTCGAATGGTCGCAAAAAGCCCTGGAATTGGCGGGATTCATGGGGAAATTTGAATTTTCCGAAAATTTAAAAATTTCACCCAGAATTCTATATATACCCACTCATTTTCAATACACTAAAATTATATTCTCCAAAAACACCTAACACTTTCTCTCATTTTCTATTTCCAAATCTACAACACTTTCACAACTCCAAAAAAAATCCAACACTTTCTCTTCTTTTCTTTTTCCAAAACTACAACATTTTCACAACTACAAAAAAAATAAAAAAAACCAACACTTTCTCTTTTCTTTTCCCAAATCCAAAAAATTAATACACATCACAACAATTTCTCTTCTCTTCTTTTATTTTCTTATATCCAAAAAAATACCCAACACTTTTCTCACTTTTTATTTTAGCTATTTATTTTTTTTCATATTGTGCATTCTTTTACAACTTTATTCAATTTATTTCCAAAAATAATATTATATTGCAGTAAATTATCGTAATATTTTTTTTGAATCTGATGAAGGTTATTCTCGACCGTCGATGGTTGTGAATATTATGAATATTATTAGCAACAGACGGGCGGTTACGAATAACCTTCCCAACCACTCGGCGGTCGCGGCCACTATTACAACAGCTGAGCAGTCGTGGTTACTTTCACAACCGCTTGGCGGTTGCAAAAACTATCGCAACCGCTAGGCGGTTGTGAAAGACCCTAAGGCAATTCGCGACCGCACGGCGGTTGCAAAAGACCATGTTTGCAACGGTTGTGAATCTCACAACCGTCTGGCGGTTGCAAAAAATGTGTGAAGGTCGCGGATGTGGCATGAAGGGCCTCATTCGCGATCGTCGCCCTGCGACCGCCCGGCGGGTCATTCGCGACCACCCGGGCGGTGGCGAATGACCCTAAATTCTTGTAGTGAAATAAAACAAGATTAAAATCAAAGCTATTAGATTTTCTTTTCTTTTTTAAGTTCGGAGGCAGTTCATTTGCCTCTAACCACATCAGCAGTGATTAGGATTTCACTGCTGTTGTGGATTAAAATAACCAAAGAAAAATAAAATGATATGAGGCAAATATTCGCCTCTGACATCGCCTTGTCCCACATATCATGCAGGCGATTATTTGCCTGCATCGATAAAAGATATGAGGCGGTTTGTCCACTCCCAAGCGCCTTTTGTTACAGAAGCCAAGTTTCCGCATGTACCGTATGGCATGCGCCAATATTGGAGGCAATTTGTTCCAGGTAGATAATCGCCTACTATCTCTTTAGTTTGAGGCGATTTTGGCCATATAGGAGGCCATTCAGCACCTTCTATATGGAGGTATTCTTGTGGTGTGAAGATTTACTTCTCAACCGAAATGAATGGAGACAGATGATTCATTAGCGCAACTCGACATGATTCTTTCATGGTTCATATAGCCTACCCCAATTTATTGGGATTACAAGCCTGGTTCATGATAGAATTAATCGTTACAATACCTATTCATTATAAAATTAAATTCAAAAATTATGTATTAAAATTTGTTAAAATTGGCTATCGTTAAAATTACAACAACACTTTTAAAAATAATAATTAAATTATTAAATACAATTGAAATTCACACAGGCTAATTAAAAAGTGATTTTACTAATTAAAGGCAATCTTCCTTGCGCATATGTCGACCGGTAAATCTCACCAAATTCTAACAGTGGAATCAGAGAACTTGTCTCTGAATCCTCCTCACAATCCTTTCATGCCCATAGATCCATCACAGGCCCTAAATTTGATGAATGAACCGAACTCAGCGAAACGGTAACGTCAAGAATATACTTTCAACGCCAAGAAATCTGGAACTCACTCATCATCGACGTCGTATGCAACAGATTTGTTCCCCAGAATGTCATATGCAAACAAAGTGAAACCACAAGATGTTTTCGTCGATGATCTTAAAAAGGCAAATATTCAAGGAAAAGCTAGGGTTCTACCCCCCGTTAGGAGCCAAACTCTACAAAACAATTGAACTCTCTGAGGAATTGGAGGATTCGATTACAAACAAATGGAAAAACGTCATTCTCATCAAAGTGATAGGCTTTTATCCGAATTTGGTTAGCAAACTCAGAGCCATGTGGCAATTAACAATGGGAAGCGATTTAGTTGATATCGAAAAAGGGTGATATTGTTGGAAGGGTATTACGACGGCTCAAATAGAATAGATCCTACCTCAAGGGCCTTGGCTGATCGCGGGCAGCTTTCTCGCCATACGCACAGGGTCCCTGGATCTTGACACGAAGAATGAAAAGATGGATTTTGCTATAACGTGGGCGAGAATCATAAATCTTCCATTACATATGTTTGAAGAGTCAGTGCTTATACCCCTCGCAAGCGCTATAGGAGAGCCTATCAAAATTGACGGTAATACTTACACTGCATCAAGAGGAAAATTCGCTAGATTTGCGTTCAAATAGTGACAAACGGCCCTCTCAATCGAGCCGTATACATAGGAGATAAATTATACCAGATTCAATACGAAAATCTCGTGAATATATGCTACACTTGTGGTCGGGTGAGAAACTCGAGTTCGACTGGCAATGAACGCAACATTGATAAGGTGGCAAGTAGAGAACCATAATCTATGGATACATCGGGGATTACTTCCATCGTGAACGAGAACCCCAAAGCTTGGCTGGTGGAGTAAGCCAAAAATCAGGAATTTGGGGAGTGGCTGCACGTCGAGAAGAAAAAGCCTTGGGGTAAAGAGGAAAGCGTGAAAGAAAAGACTAGCTATCCAAAAGATGGCGAGAAAGAGGGAAAGCTGGCATCACTTGAAGGAAACACGTCAAAGCCAATCACAATACTAAGGAAAACAAATGAAGAGAGCAATATTTGTAAGGAAACTCATTAAGATCAGAACATTCCTCCTCCAAGGCCAACTACTCAAATAAAGTGCACCAATAAAGGAAAGAAGAAAACGACTGCTAAAGAGAAAAATAGTAGTGGTAATAATTCTAATTCCTTTGTGGCTTTAACAAATAATTCCCTAGAGGAAGCAGCGGTTATAGAGACTTCAAAGTTTATAGTAAATTACGAGAATGCACCACGTACGAAGCATGGCAATGAATGCTCTTCTCGGACCGATGGAATTTCTAACACGACAACAACAATTCAATTGTCCCTCTTTGATATC
The DNA here is from genome assembly GCA_948329865.1 of Linaria vulgaris. Taxonomy (NCBI): domain Eukaryota; kingdom Viridiplantae; phylum Streptophyta; class Magnoliopsida; order Lamiales; family Plantaginaceae; genus Linaria; species Linaria vulgaris. The sequence continues at coordinate 97,469,202 of OX415254.1, read as the reverse complement.
ACGAATCGAACCACGTACGCTGCTAGTGACAAGATCATTACCGATGATATGGGACCTCGAGACCAAGATATGTGCGATCGAGTTAGAGGATCCTCTCAGAAACTACATGCGGAATTTTGGGTTGAGCCACTGGGAACGTATGCGTTAAATACATTGTATGCTGGAACTAGTGAAGCAGATGATTCTGACAGAGTTAGGTTGGATCATTGAGGATCCCCTCTTCATGCACCACCTTATTCCAGATAAGATGAATATTATCTCATCGGACTGTCAAGGTGCGGGTGGTATGGAGTTTAGGATTAATTTTTGAGAATTAGTTAGGGTTCACAAACCCGACGTTGTCTTTCTCTTTGAGACGAGAGTGTCTGAAGAGTGTGCGCCTATTTAAGTGGTGGATATTCGGCATCTATGAGACACCTTATGCGGACACAAAGACCCGGCTTTTCAGCAAGTTGGAGGCCTTATCAAAACAGATTGATGTGGCTTGGCTTATTTAAGGAGATTTCAATCAGATTCCGGCATCTAATGAGAAAACAGGAGGGAACCCACGAGTTGCAAATATATGCTACGCATTCCAGCAGTGGATTATTGCGTAGGGAGTGCAAGACCTTGGATTCCGAGGGCCGTAGTTTACATGGCTAAATAAGCAAGAGGGAGGTGTAATTATCCGGGAACGCATCGATATAGCGTTAACAAACGCAAAATGGGTCACCTTGTAACCAAATAATGTCGTCAGGCACCTACCTCGCACTCACGATGATCACCACCCGTATTCGACTTTGTGCAAATGTAATAATAATGTTAAAACGTCAAAGCCCTTCCTCTTCGAGAAAATGTGGTACAAGAACCCGAATTGTGAGACGATCATGAGGACTGTATGGAGAGATGTGCCGAAGCTTCTTAAAGCCATCAAAATGGTGCCTAAGTTTATGACACCATGGAACAGAAATAGCTTTGGGAACATTTTCAAGCTTAAGAGACACGTGCTAAGAAGAATTAAAGGAATGCAAAAAGTGCTTACTAGTAGGCCGTATACGTTCCTAATTAACCTAGAGTGCGAGTTACTAGATGAGTATGGGGAAATCCTCAAGAAAGATGAAACCTTTTGGAGACAAAAATCGCAGATTAATTGGTTAGACGAAGGGGATCGTAATACCAAATTCTTCCATAGATCTACCATTGCGAGACGAAAACGAAAAACTATATATATGTTAAATATAGATGATTTATGGATAGAGGATCAAAAAATTCTCCAAGATCACGTGATGAAGTATTTTCATGAGTTTTTTTCGGGTACGAGTGCGATGACACCCCCTATTCCTAAGTCTCGGTTCCAACAAATTTAAGATGATGAGGCGATTGAGTCTTTGGGCAGGGAATTGACGAGAGACGAATTACAAAGTACAATATGGGCGACACATTCGTCTAATGCACCGGGGTAGGACAGTTTACAAGAAAAGGTCTACCAAAAATTTTGGTCATGGATTGGTGAGTCATTATTTGAATTTGCAAAGAGCGCATTTGTCGAGGGAAAATTTGATCTGGAAGTATGCAAAGCTTTTCTTTGGTTAATCCCCAAGATTTCGAATCCCACCACTATCTCTCAGTTCTGCCCGATTTCTTTGTGCAATGTAACGTATAAACTTATTACTAAGTGTAATATACAACGTTTTAAAGAGATTATGCAGAATTAAATTGCACCGATTCAATCTAGCTTTATCCAAGGTTGAGGTACCCACGATAACAACATGGTGGTTCAAGAGATTCTTCATTCTCTTCGCAATAAAAAGCACAACAAAATTGGATGCATGATCCTTAAGCTTGATCTTGAAAAGGCCTACAATAAGATTAGTTGGAGTTTCCTTGAAGAAACAATCAATGCCTTCAAGTTTCCACAAAACATCATTAAACTCATTATGTTTTGTGTCACTGACGCTTCAACTCATATTCTTTGGAACAGAACACCATTGGAGGCGTTCGAGCATGGGTGCAGCCTTCGCCAAGGAGATTTGTTATCTCCTTATCTCTTCGTGCTTTGTGTTGAGAGACTAGCTTACCTCATCCTCGAAGTAATTAACAAGAAAATATGGGAACCTACAGTGCCTTGCCGTGGAGGTCCCTACTTATCACATCATTTTTTCTCCGATGATTTAATTCTTATGGGTAAAGCGACTCTCAAAATGGTCCGGTGCATAAAGGTAAGTCTTGACAGATTTTGTGTCTCCTCCGACCTGACTCTTAGTGCTCTGAAATCCAAAATGTTTTTTTGCAAAGGTGGGAGGGACATCCCTGAAGGATAGGCTTTAGGCTCGGATTTGCTCAAACGCTAAATTTTGGAAAATAGCTTGGTGCCCAACTTTTCCATGAGCGAATGAAGAATGATGATTTTACGGGAATCTTTGATAAACTTCAATCATGTTTCTCGGGATGGAAAGGGTAAACGTTATCTCTTGTGGGTCACGCAGCGCTTGTCCAATCCGTATCAACAGCGGTTCTGGTATACGTCATGCAATCATGTTGACTCCCAGATAATGTGTGTCAAAGAATGGACAGTCTTTACAGTGATTTTCTCTGGTCTAGAGATCCAAATAGAAGGAAGCTTCACTTGGTCGGATGGCAAAAGGTAACGCGTGAGAAGAATGAGGGGGGGCTGAATATTCGATTGACAAGGTGCAATAACCAGGTCTTACTCGCAAAACCATGCTGGAAATTACTTACCGGCGATCAAGGTTTATGGGGCAAAATAGTGACGACGAAATATTTGAAGGGTGCGCGAATTATGGAGTATAGATCGGAGGCATGTGATATTACATGGAAATGAATTATCTGTCGTATGCAGCTAATCAAACTGTGGCTAAGATGAAAAATAGGAAGAGGTGACAAGATATTATTTTGGTTCGACAATTGGAGAGGGAATGGACGGCTTTGCGAGGTCGTGAACAATATCGACGAAACAGATTTTCAAGTTACCTTGAGAGAGGTGATTGATGATGAAGGGAGTCGTGCCTCGAGAAGCTCCAAATGGTTCTTGATTTGAAATGGACGTGCCTACTAGACGCAAATCCACCAAGTCTAAACGACAACGAGGATCGCATTCTCTAGAGCAAATCGGTCGATGGTGTTTTTTCTTATAATAGCGCCTATAAAGTGATCTTTTGACATCATGTTGGGAGGAATATTACGTCGATAAAAATCCCGTGGATATGGAAAACATCGTGTAGCAATAAGATCCGATATTTTATTTGGTTGGAGTCCCAAAATCGCCTTGCGACAAACCAACTCTGAAAGGGAAGGAAAATCACAGAGGCTGCGACGTGTGAGGTGTGTAAGTTTCCGAAAAAATCAACAATCCATATCTTGAGATATTGTATTACGGCAACTAAAGATTGGCGTATTCTGCTCGAGGTGAAAGACCTTCGCCTTTTTAACAACATTGAGAATAGTTCATGGTTAAAAATGAATATGTCTTTTAGTTGAACCAATTGCAAATTCTTGCTTAATACACCTTGGAACGTGATATTTGCCGCAAGTTTATGGATAATTTGGAAGACGAGGAATAAGATAACTTTCAAGGGCAAGTCCGAGAAGATACATGTCGTGGTTGGGCAAATTAACTAACTAAGCGTGGATATGGCTAGTGTAAACACAGTTGCGTCGAAGTGGGAAAAACCAAACGAGGGATGGGTTAAACTGAATACCGATGGCAGCGTTAAGGCCAACATGAATACCGGTTTAATTGGAGTTTTGAGAGACGAGAAGGGGGACTGGATTTGGGGATTTAAGGCGCGGATCGATTGCCCGACAGTTTTGGAAATGGAAATCGCGGCTCTTAGAAGAGATCTCACAATCGCGTGGGAGCAACGTATTACGAAGAATATTATTGAGACGGATTCGCAGGAAGCTTTTAAGGCAATTACGGATAGGTCATACACAAATTCGAGTCTCAATAGGGATATTGAAGAATGTAGAATTCTCCTACATAAGTTGTGGACACATGAGTTCGTATGGATTCCACGTGACAAGAATAGAGTTGCCGATGCTATAGCGAAATCTTCATGCTCGAAGGAGGACGGAATTTGCTTTTTGCCTTCCCTCCCCCGTGAATTTATTTCATTAGTTTCGTATGATATAGTTTAAGGGCACTTATTTTCCTTTTGAGTAGGGAAAAAAATTGATTTTACTGATCACTGTACGTAAATTATTTGTTGACCCAAAATATAGACTCAAGTACGGCTCATGAATCTAACCGTATTTTTTAATGAACTAATTAGTTGCTCTGAAGTTTATAGTGGAACAATAACAGATTTTTTTATTTTTTTATTTAAGGAAACAGAATGAGAATTTGAACTATCGTTAGTCAAAGTATTTATATCAAATTTATAAATTAAAAATAAAAGCATCGACCTCTTGTGAGTTATAGTACTAGAGGAAAGATAAAAGGTTTGAGTTAAATAATAGAACTCATCGTGGTTATAAGTGCGAAAATGTCATTACTTCCTCCCAATCTTTCCCTCCATCGTGGCTATAATAAACGAAAATTTGAGATCGTTCAGCTCACGTCGAGTTGACTTACCATGTCAATGCATACCCAGCCTGCTTTATTTTCTTAAACAATTACAACTTTGCATATAAAACAATTACAAAACTTTCAACATTATTTAGCATCCATCACTATATAAAGGCTGATCTCCTTCCCTCAAACAGGCAACAAACAAAGTTTCAGCTTTCCACTAACACAACAAATAAGGGTCAGATTTAGCAGGAAAATGGCGACCACGGGAAGGTCGCGCCAATGGTGCAACCTCGCTCTTGCAGTCGTGATGTGCATCTTAGCCACTAGCATAGCAGCAGATAAAGCTTCCTTACATGTCGGCATTGGCATTTCTGGAAAACCATATAAGTCGCCAAAACATGGGAAGCACGAGCCATATTATTACAAATCTCCACCTCCACCATCTAAGTCGCCACCACCTCCTCAGTACTACTACAAGTCACCACCACCTCCATCAAAGTCACCACCACCACCTTATTACTACAAATCACCTCCTCCACCATCTAGGTCGCCACCACCTCCTCAGTACTACTACAAGTCACCACCACCTCCATCAAAGTCACCACCACCACCTTATTACTACAAATCACCTCATCCACCATCTAAGTCGCCCCCACCTCCTCAGTATTACTACAAGTCACCACCACCTCCATCAAAGTCACCACCACCACCTTACTACTACAAATCACCTCCTCCACCATCTAAGTCGCCGCCACCTCCTCAGTACAACTACAAGTCACCACCACCCCCATCAAAGTCACCACCACCACCTTACTACTACAAATCACCTCCTCCACCATCTAAGTCCCCACCACCTCCTCAGTACTACTACAAGTCACCACCTCCTCCATCAAAGTCACCACCACCACCTTACTACTACAAATCACCTCCTCCACCATCTAAGTCGCCACCACCTCCTCAGTACTACTACAAGTCACCACCACCTCCATCAAAGTCACCACCACCACCTTACTACTACAAATCACCTCCTCCACCATCTAAGTCGCCACCACCTCCTCAGTACTACTACAAGTCACCACCACCTCCATCAAAGTCACCACCACCACCTTACTACTACAAATCACCTCCTCCACCATCTAAGTCGCCACCACCTCCTCAGTACTACTACAAGTCACCACCACCTCCATCAAAGTCACCACCACCACCTTACTACTACAAATCACCTCCTCCACCATCTAAGTCGCCACCACCTCCTCAGTACTACTACAAGTCACCACCACCTCCATCAAAGTCACCACCACCACCTTACTACTACAAATCACCTCCTCCACCATCTAAGTCGCCACCACCTCCTCAGTACTACTACAAGTCACCACCACCCCCATCAAAGTCACCACCACCACCTTACTACTACAAATCACCTCCTCCACCATCTAAGTCGCCACCACCTCCTCAGTACTACTACAAGTCACCACCACCCCCACCAAAGTCACCACCACCACCTTACTACTACAAATCACCTCCTCCACCATCTAAGTCGCCACCTCCTCCTCAGTACTACTACTAGTCACGCCCACCTCCATCTACAAAATATTAAAATCGGCAGCCGCTCCTTGCATAAGTTTGGACCGAATATGAGCTTTCAAGTTAATTTAATATTTCATTTCATACTCATGTGTTTTTGTTGAGTAATCGAGAAGATTGTTTTTGCTGGATGTAACGATCTAAATATTCTTTTGTATTACTACTTTGTTATCAATTAAGGAATTGTTTCATTTAATTTGATGTACTATATATATGAGCTATATATGCATGGATTAGTCGATTTTATCCCAGCATACTTAATTTTACACGAGACTGCGACATGTTTGTATGTAGTTCGTCAAAGACTGTTTAAATGGTTTGCAAGATTAGCTTAGTTGGTTTATCCAACTGTAGAGTCAATTGCAAGATTAGCTTAGTTGGTTTTAATTGATATACTTAACTAAGTAAAGAACGTGATGGTCGTTATACTCTAAAGTATATATGTTACACATTCTGCTTAGGATCAGGGATAATCATTACCTCTTGGAACAGAACAATGTATCTATCTATTAGCAAGAGCGATGTATAATTGATTGTGGGCAATTTACTGATTTGGTATTGCAAAGAAAAACGAAATATTTGAGTTCAACTCACTTTTTTTTTTTTTGATAGAGCGGAGAGCTTAATAATTAAAAGAGCAGCCAAGATTATATATAACATAAGTAAACTACGTGTACTTGATATTTGTATATTATAAAATTATATGCTAACCCTCGCGTCATACCGGTGCAATCTATGGGTCTGCGTTTAACATGCCTAAATCATCTTAAGCGGTTTTCTCGCATCTTTTCGTTGATGGTCGTCACACCTAATTTATGTCGAATATCTTCATTGCACACCTTGTCTCTTCTGGTATTACCGCACAACTATCGTAGCATTTGCATCTCTATTACATTCATCTTTTGTGCATGCATTTGCCTAATAGCCCAACACTCGAATTCATAAAGCAACACATGTCTAATAGTCGTATGATAGAACTTTCTTTGAAGCTTTAAAGGAAAGTTATGATCTCACATGTCCCAATTTTACTTTTCGACTTTGTCCATCCAGCTTGGAAGTGGTGGTTGACATCGCCATCTAGCTCACAATCCTTCTGCAGTATGGTGCCTAAATACCTAAAATGCGAGCTTCTTGGCATCTCGTGGCCCTCCAACTGTACTGTTAACAGGAGGAAAATTCACCTGCTTAAAATAGACAATAAATCAATTACTGGAATTACCAGATATATTATTATATGATTATGCGACTTGCATTCACGATACAGGTATCACACCCCAAGTTTCCATCGAAAAACCCCGAGGACCGGCAAACGAGAACAACACCCAGACATCTCCTAGCCACATGAAGCGCCCTCGGAACACATCTTCAAAAATCAAATACTGGAGCAAAGTCGTGCCTAATAAGGCAGACACCTATCGGAATACACATCAGAACTGTCGCAGCATCGGACAAGCACTCCGCCCCACTCATTCGGCTTCTCCGAGAAGTATGAACCATCGGAAAGGATGAGTTAAAAGAACCAACTTATCAAATCCCATTGGAGCTATCGGAAACCAACAGAGTCCCAGAAGTGTTAACCGTATAAAATAAATATGAGATTAAAGAGAATATTAGTCCTAAATCAAAAGGATTAATGGACAATACTATTGTCACGAGTACTTCCGATGAGTTGTACCCACTCCCAACGAGGAAGCCCATCGGGTGTGACCAATACCGCTCGGTTATTAACCCAAAGTGGTAGAAGTGGCCATCCGACGAGGGCACCTAGCGTCCCCCGGAAAGTCACGATGAGTCAAAACTAGATATCAGGGTGGCATCGGATAAAAAACGAACTCGGATGGATTCACCTGATTCAGATATCCGTCACGACACCGAGCAGGGCCCCAACGGACTCCCGAGTCCCAGAACCTTGACAAAAACACTTCCTTACTATGCACTCCCAATACAAATGCTCTCGGAACACTACCCCAGTCGACCAACCCAAAGGACGGAACTTCACAATAACGTAAGAACAACAGAACAACACTTTCCGGGCACTCGGAGAAATAAAACACCTACCCATGAAAGCTAAAAAACCCCTCGGAGATCAACTTATGAATAAACACCCCCTCGAAGAATATCCTGAACCACTCACTCCAGAGTACGTTCCTATCGGAGAAGCATTGTCACTAAGAGAACACCCAAACTTGGCCCTCAAGTCATCATTAGAAGCAATAAGCCCTCGGAGGCAAAGAAGGCAGTCTAACCTTATTATAAATAAAGCAAAAGCCATCAGAAGAAGATAAAATGATACAGTCAGCACTTAGTAAAGCAAGATAGACGTTATCTTATTGGTTAAATGAACATTGTAACGCGCGTAAAGTACCACCACATGCATAACGACACATGTAAACCCATGCATAGCGACACCTGTCCCTAAAAACCCTATATAAATAGGGGAAGAAGACAAAGAAAGGGAGCTCAGACAATTGGGGGAAAACACACATATAGACTCGGAAATACGCATATCGACTCGGAAATACGCATATCGACTCGGAAATATTGTGGATCATAGTGAATAAAATGAAGGAATGTTCTTGTCATTCTTCTCTCTCTTTAAATAGCATTTAGTTTTTGAACCACGGGCAAAGGCATTCCAACCCAAATAAATAATTCAGTTAATTAGGTCGTAATTCCAAACCTGTTAACAAAATGGCGCCGTCTATGGGAACGCCATATGATTTGCCTTCGAGAGCGTTCAAGAGCGATGCCAATCAGGGAGAATTTATTCTCGCTGTCATTGAACCCTTAAGCAAGTTCGTGGGATCATTGCCACAACCAAGAGGGAAAGCAGGTGCTACAGCAATGGAACGATACGCACCAAAGATAAGTTTCCTTCCTTCACTATTTGTAGTTCGATTCCAGTTTTGGATATCTTCGTGAAAAATCATAAGATTCTCTAATTTCCTATATAAATACCTGCGCGGAGTCGATACAAAACTTCTGGGAAGAGGGGAAGACATGGTCCAGTGGCCTCGGAGAATATCTCCGAGAGCAGTTATTCTGGGAAACTTCATTCGTACCCTCTCATCAAAGGCTTTCCGAAAGTCTACATAATTAAAAGTGACGAGAATATAAACAATTTTATTGGAATGATTCTTTGAAAGGATGTGAAAATAGTCACTAAACTCTAAGCACCTATATATACTTAGGACCCTTTCCTTGAATAACCGAATTAAGTTGAGCTGCCCTAAGTATACTATAAAAAACCACGAGGGCGTGTCAGGGGATACTCCTATTTAGGAAAATGCATCTCCCCAAACTTGCACTGCAAATGGACACGCTAGGCTAAGTAATTTGTTTGGCCAGTAAGAGTGAGATGCAATCTCATTTCTTTAAACTCAATCTTAAAATTCTACAATTAAAGGAAAGGGACCAAGTATTCATAATGCGCTGAAAATTTATGTGACTATTAACACATAAAAGAAGTTTCATTTCAAACAAGAAATAAAAGTACCACTACACATTAAAATAATAACAAGTACAATTGTGCTTAAGAGAAAAACGAATTAAAAACCCCTAAGACTAGGGGGTAGAACACTCGAGGAGACGGGGGTTGGCTTAGTTGTGGAGGGAAGAACCGGAGCACTCGTGGAAGGAGGATCACCTGAGGGATCGGCCTGGACCCCCGAACTGGGAGGGGCATGAGTTGGAGGCCGTGGAATCACCGCAGTCAAAGGTACCCGAGTCGGAGAGGAGGAGGAGGGAGAAAGCCGAGAACTACTCTTTTTGAAGAGGTCGTAAGCCTGTTCCAGAGTAGGCTTCTGCATCTCCGCTATATTTACCACACGCGGATCTAGATCTGGAGCTATCTTCTTACGCACCTGCCCGAAACATTGAAAGAACCCCCACATAACGTGTTCTGCTAAGTATCCCTGACTGTTACGGATATATAGCTCTTTAACTTGGGCAGTGGCGTCTTCCCGAGCCTGCCTGACAGCAGCATCCACCCTTCGCTGCACCTCCTCGGAAGAAATACCCCCCGAAACCAGAGCGTGGGACAACCTTTCGGTGAGAGCATCCACCTGGCCCAACGCTTGGTACAGATCTCGATCCAACTTCTTTTGCCTGGCCTCTCATGCAGTCTTTTCCTCCTCGAGGGATGTCACTTTTTCTTTCAGTACGAGCCCCGAGGCCTCCATTGCCTTTATTGAGGAGTGAAGCTGCTTGTTTTCCCCCCCTCAATTCTTGATTCTTTTGCGTGAGCATGGCCCACGCCTCTTCGTACTTCCCCATTCTCTCTCGGAGATCCTTGTTCTCTGCCTCCAGCCTCTGAGACCCCTCTTCAGCTGCGCTTGCCAGTTTTTGCAACTTCTCGACCTCGAGTAACAGAAAATGAAGCATTTTAGGTGCCTAGAAAGAAAAACAAAGGAATAAAGATCCCGACAACGGATCTTAAGCGAATTAGATAAATAAAAACTTACCAGCATAGCCACGTTGTTTGTACAAGCTCGGACGAATTGCCACCCGTCGGATGGCAGAGAATTGGCAGCCGACAGGTATCGGGTGACCGTCTCGAGGGCCATCTGAGCCTCTTCTGAGCTAGGCTCTCGTCCTGAAACTGGAACAGTAGAAGAGGAAGGTCTCCCTGAAGGTACTCCCCCCGATAGTGGCGTTTGGGTGACTATGGGACTATCCGACTGAATGGCAGCGACGGTCTCGGAGCAAGAGGAGCTGTAAAAGAAGGACCCGCTGCCAACAGCTCGTCCAACAGACTCATCGTGTCGTTAGAGACAGGAGGAAGGGAGGGGTCCGAAGGGAAAGATCCTCCTTCCAAGCCAAAAAAGTCATCACCCCCTATGAGTCAAAAACTTGCTGAGTAAGTAAATTGGTACCTAAAGGAAAAATAAGGAAAATCTAGAGAAGCTTACCCAAATCTGGGACAACTTCTTGAAACACTCCCTTATCCTTAGCAGGGAGAGCTGTTCCTTTATCTATCAAAAACAGATTCCTGCATAAGTATATAGTATATATAGTGTTTCGATACCATCTAAGATTAGAAAAAGACATACCTTTGGGAGGGGTCTCTAGTAACGCATACGCAGAATCCCCCGAGGCCTCCGAGGGAGAGGATATGTTGACAACGCTAGGGGGGTAAGGGCGTCCCACCTATCCCTACCTCCTCCTCCCCCTCCCCTATTGCAAAGACCCCCACGAGGCCTACATTTGCGGAAGTTACGCCCAACCCCACTTCTTCAGGGGTATCGGACGTTCCGCTAGATGAACGGGACGTAGCGGTGGTAACTGTTAAACGAGTCCCTCCTTGCTCGTTCTCACCCTCCGCAGCCCCGGAGACTTCACCTTCTCCCAACGTCAATTTCCCTTTTTGAGTTCCCACCCCCTCGTTTTCCACCATGTACGGCCGTAGAGCGTCCACTGCAAAAATAAATACGGGTGAGATAGACCAGAAGAAATGGCTACAGATAAGAAATATCTGTGTAAGAACCTACCAAAAATGTCAAAGAGTTTCTCAGGGATAGCTAGCGGGGTCTGGATCTGGTCTATCGAGGCAACATGTCTCAGACATGCAGTCCGGTAGAAACGGACGAAGTCCTTCGACTCCACTAAAGGCTTTGTAGAGAGCACAGGTGAAAACACCAGCGTATCGTCCAGCACCCTCTCCGGGAATGTAGGCTCCCTCCAGGTCATGGGAATATCCCACTCCCCCTTAGCAGGACAAATGAAGAAAAATTTGTCTTTCCACGAGCTATGGGAGCTGACATTGTCCTCGGAGATACGATCATCCTTAACCCGATGGCTGAAGCAATAGAAAGCCCCCCCCCCCCCCGGAGACACCTTCAACTCGAAGATAGCGAAAAACCTATCTCTCGTGCATTCAATGCCTCTCACTAGACACCAAAAAACGAAAAGAGCCAACGCCGTGAAAGAATTGGGGGTGAGTTGGCTAGGGCATACGTCGCAGTATTTAAAAACTTCACAGTAAAAATGCGGGAAGAAAGAATGCAACCCCGCCTTTACCTGAGCATAGTATACCGTTAGATGATTCGGCGGAGGAGAATCACCCCGGTGATCCGCCGTCGGCACCATCACCTCCACGTTTCGTCCAGAAGCACCGTGGTCGAGGAACAGTCTCCAGATTTCCTCCTCATAAGCGGTGCTAACCGTTGCTCCGACTTTCTGGCTAGCCTGCGGAACATCACCTTTATCCGCCCTCTTCTTCGGCTTCTTCGTTTTCCGAGCACCACCGCTACCGCTCACCCCCATCATCGCCGCCGCCGCACTCCTCTTTCGAGAAGGCGAAAACGCAGCCCCCGCTGCCCCTCCGGTACCGGAAGCAGCTGACACTAGGTTGGTGGTGGATTGAGACGCCATTAAAAAGATTTTTTAGAGAATGAGAGAGCTTTGTTGTAGAGAAAAAAGTTAAGAGAGAGATGTTTATGCGCAGAAATGCAAGTGAAGGTAAAAAATGGTAAAGTAAAATACTTATAAACCCTAAAAGCCCAATAAAGGCATTAACTACCCATTAAGCCTACTTACAGCCCACGATTGAAAGTCGTGCCCAAGGTTATCAACCGTCACGTCTCCTCGGTTTTGAAAAAAGTAACGGTCCAAACACCTTGGCCCGCGCACCAAGACTGAGCATGGCATTAAATTGTCATTAATTACATTTAAAACCACCATTAAATGGCACAACATCAATTAATGCCCCGATATTGATCCCACGAGGGCACATTTCAGAAGACATCGGGAATCACTAGACTCGGAGAGAGCAACCACGATACTCCTCTCACCTTTTTAAAGGTAATGCCAAGAACGGGGGAAACGTCGAACAAGACACAAATGTCACTGACGAATGTCTACGACATCCCCGGAGAGTTCTACGAGGCCTTATGAAACATTCCCGGTATAATACCTGACAAAATCTACGATACCCGAGCCCTCGTACCCTTCGACCTATTAAGTTTCTAGTGCAGTCGTAGTGACCAACTGCACTAAAAACTTGGGCGGTTTGTTAACAGGAGGAAAATTCACCTGCTTAAAATAGACAATAAGTCAATTACTGGAATTACCAGATATATTATTATAGGATTATGCGACTTGCATTCACGATACAGGTATCACACCCCAAGTTTCCATCGGAAAACCCCCGAGGACCGGCAAACGAGAACAACACCCAAACATCTCCTAGCCACATCAAGCGCCCTCGAAACACATCTTCAAAAATCAAATACTAGAGCAAAGTCGTGCCTAATAAGGCAGACACCTATCGGAATACACATCAGAACTGTCGCAGCATCGGACAAGCACTCCGCCCCACTCATTCGGCTTCTCCGAGAAGTATGAACCATCGGAAATGATGAGTTAAAAGAACCAACTTATCAAAGCCCACTGGAGCTATCGGAAACCAACAGAGTCCCAGAAGTGTTAACCGTATAAAATAAATACGAGATTAAAGAGAATATTAGTCTTAAATCAAAAGGATTAATGGACAATACTATTGTCACGAGTACTTCCGATGAGTTGTACCCACTCCCAACGAGGAGGCCCGTCGGGTGTGACCAATACCGCTCGGTTATTAACCCAAAGCGGTAGGAGTGGCCATCCGACGAGGGCACCGAGCATCCCCCGGAAAGTCACGATGAGTCAAAACTAGATATTAGGGTGGCATCGGATAAAAAGCGAACCCGGATGGATCCACCTGATTCAGATATCCATCACGACACCGAGCAGGGCCCCAACGGACTCCCGAGTCCCAGAACCTTGACAAAAACACTTCCTTACTATGCACTCCCAATACAAATGCTCTCGGAACACTACCCCAGTCGACCAACCCAAAGGACGGAACTTCACAATAACGTAAGAACAACAGAACAACACTTTCCGGGCACTCGGAGAAATAAAACACCTACCCACGAAAGCTAAAAACCCCTCGGAGATCAACTTATGAATAAACACCCCCTCGGAGAATATCTTGAACCACTCACTCCAGAGTACGTACCTATAGGAGAAGCACTGTCACTAAGAGGACACCCAAACTTGGCCCTCAAGTCATCATTAGAAGCAATAAGCCCTCGGAAGCAAAGAAGGCAGTCTACCCCTTATTATAAAGGAAGCAAAAGCCCTCAGAAGAAGATAAAATGATACAGTCAGCACTTAGTAAAGCAAGATAGACGTTATCTTATTGGTTAAATGAACATTGTAACGCATGTAAAGCACCACCACATGCATAACGACACCTGTAAACCCATGCATAGCGACACCTGTCTCTATAAACCCTATATAAACAGGGGAAGAAGAGAAAGAAATGGAGGTCGGACAATTGGGGGAAAACACACATATAGACTCGAAAATACGCATATCGACTCGAAAAAATTGTGGATCATAGTGAATAAAAGGAAGGAATGTTCTTGTCATTCTTCTCTCTCTTTAAATAGCATTTAGTTTTTGAACCACGGGCAAAGGCGTTCCAACCCAAATAAATAATTCAGTTAATTAAGTCGTAATTCCAAACCTGTTAACATGTACTATACCATCGTTGTTTCTTTGTTGGTTGATAAATTTGCACTAGAGCTACTCTATTTTTGTTCCACTTAGTCAAAAACTTTGTGCTTCTAATGTTTTCCTCCATCGCTCAAACTTAGCGTTAACTCGTGTTCTCGTCTCGTCAATGAGGACAGCATCGTTTGCGAAAAACATACACCATGATACTTGGTCTTGAATGGATCTGGTGATTTCATCAATTACAATGGCAAACAAAAATGGGCTCAGGACTGACCCTCATGTAAGCCAGTTGTAATCGGGAAGGCGTCTGTTAAACTGCCACAAATGCGAACACTTGTCACCACGTTCTCATACATATCTTTTAGGATATTGATATATTTAAATGATACCACCTTCTTCACCAAGGTCCACCATAATACCTTTCAGGGTACTTTATCATATACCTTTTCGAAATCAATAAAGACCACGAAAAATTTCATCCATCTCTCCTGAGGTATTGCATCTCTCTATCTACCTCCCCTCTAGTTCTAATTTTCCCATCAACCTCCGCTCACTTACTTTGACTTTTGGTCAACAATTAATTACAAGGATAGTCTTGTCTTTATTGATTAAATATTATTTATTTTGCCAACAATGTTGTAGACAAACAAAATTTGTCTCCTCCAATTGAATATTGACAGGTGTCAAGATAATTATTAGAAATTAAATTAATTATTCCTATTTTAAATTTGGGATTTTACTAAATTAAATTCCAATAGAAAATATTTTTATTAATTGATTTTCTAATTCATATTTTGTTAACCAATCAAACAAAGCCATGTGAAAAAGATGGAGTATTTCAACCAATGATGTTAAGCCATGTGAAATTACGATGTGTTTCTTGATAAGCAAGCCAAATTAAATCCATGTTTATCTTAAAAATAAACCGACCAATCACAAGCAATGAGCTCTAGGTTTTTACAACTATAAATAGATGCCCTCTCATAAAGAAAAAGGACAGACAAAATTTCACAAGTTGAAGAGGAAAAAGCTCTCAGTTTTTTGCTCCACCAAATTCATCCATCTTCAAGCATTATTCGCGGCATTCAAGGCATTCTTCAACAATCTTCAAGGTGTTCTTCATAAAGAACTCCTTTTAATCTGCCGTCAAGTCTCAATTCCATCCAAAAACCGTTTTTGAAAATTGCACTTCTGCCGAGAAAGATCAAACTCCAAAAAGTTCAACAAATCCGAAACCAAGTTCATACCGTTCTTCATTCATCTTCTAGTCAAAAATCCGTTTAATCCGAGATCAAGTCCTAAGACCTCGAAAAACTATTTTTGAAGATTGAAGTCCATTCAAGAAGATCAAAATCCAAAAAATCCAAAGAACTGAAGACGAAGATCATACCAATCTTCATCAACCTTCAAATCAAATTCCAAATCAAGTTTCCGTTCGGTCCGAGATCAAACCGTAAAGCCCTCGAATCAACGTTTGTCAAATATCCAAGTACTTTGAAGATCAAGATCCTCCAAAGAAGATTGACATTTAACAAGTTCAAGACGAAGATCAAATTGTTCGTCGCAAATATCAAGTCAAGTAGATCGTCAATTCAAGATCAAGTTCAAAGCCATTGGATTAACGCTCAACTAAAATACACGTGGAAGAGATCAAAATCAAATCCACTCAACTTGAGAAAAGAATGAGAGGATCAAATAGAGAGATTGCACCACAATTGTACTTTAAATTTACTCGAATTTATTTGTAATCTTTTTCTTGTCTTTTATTTTCAGAATTCAAGAATTTGTCGTTACAAATTTGGCACGCCCAGTGGCACCATCTCTACCTCTCATCTCTTTTCCAGCAAGTCTCAAATTTGAAATCACAAGAAGTCAGTGTTGCTCAACAATGGACAAGTCAATGGGGGCAACAAGTGGAGGTTCTTCGCAACCGATGATGAAAGATACACTAACACCAGGGGCAAGACATGATGCTAAAGAAGATGATCAAGCATCCTCACTAGAAGAGCAAGTTGCAGTGCTGACAAAAGCCATTGCGAATCTCACAACTCAAACTCATAAACATGATGAACATTTGAACCGCCTTCTCCAAAAGCTAGAGTGCCAAGAAGGAGTTTAAAATTCCAAAGAAGTCACCGACAACATTGGAGTTCAAGGATGCATCCAGACTACAATCAACGAAACTAAAGTCTCCTCGTCTCCAAAAGAAAGAGCTCGTGGAAAGCGGTGATCAAAGCATGGCACATGAAAATGCTACTCAAGGAGTTGAAGCTCAAGAGTTTGATGAAGTCCTAAGTGAAAGAATCCCAGCCACTTCTCTTTCCACAAGCCAAATTTCTCAAGGAAAGAAGAGCAAGGCGCCATGATGCACACAAAGTTTGCCGAGAAAAACATTCAAGATGTTGAAGTTGGAGAAAATTCTAATACTTAAAGCAAACAAATCCAAGTTTCCCCGCAAGGCCTTGTCTATGTCGATCAATTGAAGAAGCTCATTGAAGAAGTTACAAATGATCATAAAGCTCAACACAGGACTTCCAAATCTTACACGAAGCCTTACACTCAAAGAATTGAGCAATTGCAAATGCCGAAAAGCTATCAACCTCCAAAGTTTCAAAGATTCGATGGGACTGAAGACCCAAGACAACATGTTGCTCACTTCATTGAGACATGCAATAGTGTCGGCACTGATGGAGATCTTCTAGTCAAGTAATTCGTTCAATCCTTAGAAGACTTTGCCTTTGATTGGTACATTAATCTTGAACCAAACTCCATTGATGGTTAGAACGATCTACAAACCGAATTCTTCAATCGCTTTCATAGCACTCGGCGTACTGTAAGCATGATTGAACTTGCAAATTCTCATCAACAAGAAGATGAACCAGTGATTGAGTACATCAATAGGTGGAGAAGTCTATCCTTAAGTTGCAAAGAGAGACTGTCTGAAACTTCAGCCATGGCGATTTGCATTCAAGGGATAAATTGGAGTCTCTCTTACATACTTCAAAGAATCAAGCCAAGAAACTTTGAAGAGTTGGCAACGGGAGCGCATGACATAGAGACAAGTGTAAACTCTATTAAACAAGAAAACTCAGTTCATGACCTTAATATTGAAAGTGATGATACAGACGACGACGATGACAATAAAGAGGGTGCGCCGTCAATTTTGGTGCCAACCAATATGCTCCTTGATACGAGCTTAAACTATCTCAAATCCTCAAATTAAGTGCCAACCAATTTGCTCCTTGATACGAGCTTAAACTATCTCAAATCCTCAAATTAAGTGCCAAAATATGTGCTCCTTAATACGAGCCTAAACTCACTTAAATCTTCAAATTAAGTGCCAAAATGTACACTCATTGGTAAGAGTATAAACTATCAACATTCTTCTTAACACGAGTATAAACTGTTTACATTTTGAAGTCAAAGCAAATCCTTCAAATCCAAGTCTTCAAG
This sequence comes from Linaria vulgaris, assembly GCA_948329865.1. NCBI lineage: Eukaryota > Viridiplantae > Streptophyta > Magnoliopsida > Lamiales > Plantaginaceae > Linaria > Linaria vulgaris. The sequence goes on along the minus strand of OX415254.1, from coordinate 97,451,150 downwards.
CAAATCCTTCAAATCTTCAAGTTCTCCTAGACACGAGCCAAAAGGTCTACAAATTCTTCAACTTCAAATCTTCAAAGTTAATATCCAAGTCTTCAAGTCTTCTAGACACGAGCCAAAATGTCTACAAGTCCTTCAAGTCTTCAAATCAAATGCGTTAAGTCTTCTAGACACGTCGAGAGTCTGCAAATCCTTCAAGTCTTCAAGTCCTCCTAGGCACGAGCAAAAAGGTCTGCATGTTCTTCAAGTGTCCAAGTCTTCAAGTCTTTAAGTCAATTGCTCAATGACGCACGAGTCTAAACTGTACGTTACTCCTGGCTTGCATGAGTATAAATTGCATCATCTCTAAATCAAATTTGATGTACTTTGAACTACGTTGTGACTTGATTCCTTTGTTGGATACGTAGGCAGCTCAGAAATTCTGAGTTCAGTCATATCCTTTTACCAAGCTATCTTGAGTCGAAGATGTTACATGAAGCTCCTTGAGATGTGATGTTACAATAAAGACGAGTAAAGCTTCCGTCAAGTAGGAAATAAAGAACACCAATGCTTTGAATGTTGACCTCGAAATCATGCTCCAAGCTTTTGAGCGCTTCTTGGGTTGATACTGCAAACTTTAATATGATGCTTTAATGTGTGCCTTAATTCCAATCTTCAATCACTTCGCTCCAAGAGGATAGCTGCAATCATGCTCGCAGCTCACGTGATCATTGACAAAACACTTCTGTGTTGTTTGATCAAAGTTGATACTTCCAAATTGTCATTCCAACGACGAAAGGATATGCCTTGCATGTTTAACTAGAGAAGTCCTTCAAGAAGATGGAACAGAGTTTGACAAGTACGTCGTTTGACTACTCCCATATCGGCTAGGTTCTTTGGAAAATCGGGGTGGAGTGCAACAAGAAGAACGCATGAGTATGAGTGTGCAACCAAGTCTTCAAAGAAAATATCTTCCTTTCAGATGCCTTTTGATGTCAAGTCTTAAAAACAAGTCGACTCCTGCTGAATGTCTTTGATGCCAAGCCTTGAAGACAAGTCCAATCCCGATGAATGTCTTTGATGCCAAGTCTTGAAAGAAATTTTCTTCCTTTTCGGATGCCTTTTGAAGCCAAGTCTTGAAGACGATGTCTTCTTCAAGGTTTCTTTGATGCCAAGTCGTGAAAAGAATGTCTCATTTAAGGCTTCTTGGATGTCGAGTCATCGAATGAATGTCTCATCCCTTAAGGTTTATTTGGTGTCGAGTTGTGACAAGAATGTATCCTCCATAAAGCTCACCAATGAGGTTGTGTTGATTAAGGTTGGAGTGTGCTCTTCCTTTGCTTGCAAGAGATCCATATTTTGTCAAGGAATTCTACGCCCTTTAAGCTTTCACAATCTCCAAGTTGTAATTTACGTGAATATGAACGTAAGGGTTGCCATGTATCTTTGTGGAGGTCGTTGTCTATTGCACCAATGGAGGATGTCTTCTTTCCATAGCATCTTTTATTGGCAATGTGTCGCTCCAATGATCAAAGGAAGAATTGTTGTTTGATACTCGATGATGAGAATAACGCAGCACGAACAACGGTGAAGAACGGTTGGAGGACCGCTGATACTCGTTATGTCATTCCTTTAATTGATCGGAGTTCGTCAATATTTTCCACAACTTCGTCAGTCCATTGACCGGAGTTCATCAATATTGGCCACAACTTCACATGATTTCCAATTGCCAAAAGGCACGACTTGAAATTGGTGTCGCAAGTGTCCACTGTACAAAAAGAAAACAAATCAATGGGTCGGACATACTGAATATGTCGATTGAAAAAAAAACTGAAATAGCTTGCAAGTTGCGGTCGATAAAGCTGGAGAATTCTTTTGCCTAATGTCTTACGATTCATTTGCTGGATTTAACAAATTTGAGACGAAGAAATAAATCGAGGATGAATAAAAGAGTGGTGTTGGTCTCTTATATAGATTTGTCACCGGGAAGATTAAATCCTATTGAAACTCTAAGTGTTTTAATTGGTGTTGTATTAGAGCTTTTCTCCCACTGTTTTAGTTAAAGAAGAAATCAAGTTGAAAAAGGACTCAATTATGCAGAATCCCGTGCGAAGGTGTTTGTTTGGAGGAAGATGACTAAGGGAACACTCTAGTGTGATGGGTCTACATGGACCACCAGTTAAAGAAAAAAACAAAATAAAAAAGAGGAAGTCGTATGATGCACAAAGTGATATTGGTGCCAAAATTTCATTATAGTCCCTAAAGAAATTGCCATGGAGGCCGACCAAAGCTTTGATATTAGAGTAAAGGCACACAATCTTCTATCAATCTCATTGATGCCACAAAAAAAAGGATATGTTGCGACGTATTCACTTCAAGACGCATTTTTATAATGCTATTCGTGACAAGTCGCAAGGGGGCATTTGTAGACAAACAAAATTTATCTCCTCCAATTGAATATTGACAAGTGTCAAGACAATTATTAGAAATTAAAATAATTACTTCTATTTTAAATTTGGGATTTTACTAAATTAAATTCCAATAGAAAATAGATTTATTAATTGATTTTCTAATTCATATTTTGTTGACCAATCAAACAAAGCCATGTGAAAAAGATGGAGTATTTCAACCAATGATGTTAAGCCATGTGGAAATATGATGTGTTTCTTGATAAGCAAGCCAAATGAAATCCATGCTTATCTTGAAAATAAAATCGACCAATCACAAGCAAGGAGCTTTAGGTTTTTACAACTATAAATAGATGCCCTCTCATAAAGAAAAAGGACACACAAATTTTCACAAGTTGAAGAGGGAAAAACTCTAAGTTTTTCACTCCACCAAATTTATCCATCTTCAAGCGTTCTTCGCGGCATTCAAGACATTCTTCAACAATCTTCAAGGTGTTCTTCGTAAAGAACTCCTTTCAATCCGCCGTCAAGTCTCAATTCCATCCAAAAACCATTTTTGAAGATTGTACTTCTGCCGAGAAAGATCAAACTCCAAGAAGTTCAACAAATCCGAAACCAATTCATACCGTTCTTCATTCGTTTTCAAGTAAAAAATCCATTTAATCCGAGATCAAGTCCTAAGACCCTCGAAAAACCGTTTTTGAAGATTGAAGTTCATTCAAGAAGATCAAAATCCAAAGAACTGAAGACGAAGATCATACCAATCTTCATCAACCTTCAAATTAAATTCCAAATCAAGTTTCCGTTCGATCCGAGATCAAGCCGTAAAGCCCTCGAATCAACGTTTGTCAAATATCCAAGTACTTTGAAGATCAAGATTCCTCCAAAGAAGATTGACATTCAACAAGTTCAAGACGAAGATCAAATTGTTCGTCGCAAATATAAAGTCAAGTAGATCGTCAATTCAAGATCAAGCTCAAATCCCTTCGATTAATGCTCAACTAAAATACACGTGGAAGAGATCAAAATCACATCCACTCAACTTGAGAAAAGAATCAGAGGATCAAATAGAGAGATTGCACCACAATTTTACTTTAAATTTACTCAAATTTATTTTGTAATCTTTTTATTGTCTTTTATTTTCAGCATTCAAGAATTTGTCGTTACAAATGCACATAAAACTTTATTAAAATCAAAGAATACTATGGTTTACGTTAAAAAATTCTATTAAAAATAATTATGTGAACTAAGTTTTTTATTTAATTAGTTATAACATAAGTCACACTCTTTCAAGACTAGTTGATATATCTCATTCTTTTTGGTAACTAGTGATTGATATTCTTTGAATGCACTATAAATATATCCTTATATATCAACCGCAAATGAATATTTTAAATAATGTATTTGTATGTTAATATAGGATGTACTCATGATACAACATCATTGAGTTATTCATAAATAAAAAGAACATCATTAAGTTTGACAAATATTCATTTTTCCTACGAGATTTAAGCACGAGAGAAAAATATGATATTAATTGTACGTGACTTATTTTTTTACGAGTAAACATACTTCTTTTTTTGTTTAATTGTACGAGTAAACATACTTCTTTTTTTGAAACTGTTAAGTAGAGAGATTTTTGTCTAGATTTGATATTTGTGGATAATCTACGAATCAATAATTTCTATTGTAGTTTTGTTTTCAAAGAATACAAAAAAAAAAAAAATTAACACACCCCGTAAAAATTATCATAAATTTTTAATAGTAGAATTATCGTACGTTCATTTCGATAAATTATATCTCCAAAAAATTATACTCTTTTCATGTATTCATAAAAAGGCAAGCTACAAATTTTTTTTTAACTTAAATAAAAAGATTAAGTGTGTAATTCATAAACAACGGAATAACTTAATAATTTTCTTTTGTTTAATAAATCATTGTTTGCAAAATAAATAATATGTAGTAAATGAATGGGCAAATTCTCATCCAGTGTGTGCATTATAGGCATAATAAATAATAATTAATCATTAAAGACAAGACTACCCTTGGAATTAATTGTTGACTAGGAGTCAAAGTGAGTGAGGGGAGGTGGACAGAGAGAGCAATACCTCAGGGGAGGTGGATGGAATTTTTCTATAAAGACCATATGCGAATCTTTACTCCTTTCTCGAAAGCGTTCAATGAGCTGGTGAATCAAATGGATGGCCTATATGGTCGTTCTCCCGGGCATAAATCCAAATGAGTTCTCAGATATGGGAACAATTTTTCTCAGTCGGTGTTCGATCTCCCTCTCCCATAGATTCATGGTATGAGACATAAGTTTTATCCCACGGTAGTTAGAATAGTTTTGGACGTCGCCCTTATTCTTATAGAGAGGTATTAGCGTACTCTTTCTCCACTCATTTGGTATTTTATGTGCTCGACAATATTTTGTTGAAGAGTTCTGTTAACCAGGTCACACATATCTCTTTCATACTTCTCTATGCCTCGATAGGGATACTGATGGGAGCGTGTGTAGGTTTAAATATAATTGAATATATTTCAGCACATAATTATTACACATAAATCCCACTATGTCGCAATTGCACGAATCCAGTAAATAATAAAATTGTAAGTATAGTTATGAACCAAGCATCGTATCCCAAAAGAGTGATGATTGTATGTATGAATCACTTAAATGCAAAAACAATAATTACTGTCACTTTTTTTTCTCTTGTGTTTGCCCAATATGATGAATGATATGAATGAATTCTAAACTAAGAATGCTATGAATGCTTTATCTAGAATGCAATGAACTAATCTACGGATGCAAGAATGATCAAATCTCTTTTTGGGGTTTTATGGTTTTTAAATGCAAGAAAACAATTGAACTACCTAATCTAATGCAAGCTACTAAACTAATGACGTTGGAAAGATGAGAGATTAACTAATGATAGACTAAACTAGAATGATTGATTGATTGCTTTTGGGTTGTGAACAATGGTTGGAAATATTGTTTAGAGTTCTGGTTCCACAATGACTTAACTTAGTAGTTCATAGAAAAACCACCAATATTCACTTACACTACTTGATAGTTATTTGATGTTTGCATGTCTAAAGGATCTTTGACATATGGCAGGAGCTATCCCAACCACTTCTCTATGGGTCTCTAATAAACTACCGTGTTAACGGAATCAGCCCAGTTGTCAATTGTTTTAGAAGAGATATCAAATCTGCAATCCAATTAACTCATCTGAATCATGCTAACAAAACGTACATAGTCAAGATTGATCTAGTGTGATCTAAAGGTTGCGCACTAGTTACTTTCGCAAATCCAAAGTCACAAATTGCATATATATATCTATATATATATATTAACGCCATTAGCATTCTACACTCCGAGCAGCCCCACTCAGGTGGTTCCTTTTTGTCCTAGTGATAGTAAGGTTAGTCACACAGCATAAGTAATTATTCAATCTAGACATTCAAGGTCATCAAACACACATCAAGTAAAGCAAATAAATATATTCATAATACCAGAGTTACTCCCCTACTCTAAACAACGAGTAGGTTAGCTCCTCATAGTCATGAGCATAAACAAAGTAAAAAGGTTAAGAAAAGCTTCTCGGATCCGGTGGAACGTTGTTGCCTAACCCTTTTCGTACTTCCTTTTGCTATCTTCTTCTTTGCTACTATTCTTCTCTCAAACAATGACTCGACTAATCTAGAACAAGACTTTGATGGTGTTTTTCTCTCTGGTGACAAACTCTCAAGGTTTCTTTTCGTTGAAAGTGGTGGAAAAGTGGTTTTGAGAATTATGAGCATGGTGCCCTAACTGTTGAACATAGCCTCATATTTATAGTTTTTCTCTGCTCTTTTAGGGTTTTAGGGTTTTAGGGTTTCTGGCTTGTAGCCCAATTTTTCTCTGATTGAGCGACCTCCGCGCTATGTGACCTTGATCGCGCACCACCCACATAACGCGGTGGTGATCGTACGTCTTTCTGTTTTCTCCATGCGGTCTCCTGGTGTCTTCTCTTCAATCGCACTATATTTAGTATTTCCTCTTTTTGTAGTGTCATAGCGCTCCCATAGCACTTGAACGTCCCGAGATAGTGTCTATGACCAACTGTTGTCCAAAACATCCATTTTTGGCCTCGTTTTGTCTTGACTCCTTGAATATCTAAGAAAATATGAAATAATACTAAAAAAAAGTAAATATGCTATCATAAGTATTCAAAAGCATAAGTAAACAGATGCTTAAATCACGCTAATGAGGCACTTATCATATATCATCTAGGCCAACATCTTTTCGTGTCTTCATCCTCTTCAAAGCATCTTTGACTTCAAATATTCTTATTCGGCGCATAAAGTTGAGGTTCAAATCTTGAGGGGACAACGAGATGTCACCCACTTCTTGGGTGAGACCTACATTGAACATGCCCTAGAAGTACTCATTTCGTCGCACTTTGATCTGCTCCTCACCCACTATGACTGGTTGTCCTTCATCTTTAATGCATTTGACTGCACCTAAGTCTCTAGTCTTTCAAAGCTTGCTACATCATAATTCTTGTTCAAATCCCTGTAGCAATCTCATTCGGTCTTGATTGTTGCCTTCACTTATTCATTCTACCATGACGTGTCTTTACCTGGCAAGCTACTACCTCAGGATTCACCTATGAAGTCTTTAGCTACCTTCTTAATAAAACTTATCATGTTCCAAGTTGTATATGCACCGTCTTCAGTCATCCAATCTACTATTTGAACCACTCGCCCTATGAAGGTCTTTTATGTAGAATCCTTAAGCCACCACTACTTAATTCTAGGCTCCATCTTGCACCTACTTCTCCTTGATCCTTTTCGCAACCTAATATCCAACACCAGAAGCCTATGTTGGGCATAGACACACTTTCTCATGGATGACCTTATAATCTAAGCAACAACTTCTATCCCCCCCCCCCCTCCTTGCTAAGAAAAAATCTATGTGACTCCTACTCGACCCACTCTTATAGATAACAAGATGAGAATCGCTCTTCTTAAACCAAGTGTTTGTACAAAGCAAATCATAGGAGAGGACAAAGTCTAAAATAGTGTTGCTCGCCTCATTGCGATACCCAAGTCTATACCCATTGTGGATGGCTCTCAAAACCATCACGACTAGATCTTATGTGGCCATTAAATTCGCCTCCGATAAAGAGCTTCTTGTTTAGATGATATATCATATATTTCGTAAATGTATTTATATTAAGATGATATTTTTTAAAAAAAAGTTTAATATGTATTTTTCTAATTATATTGAACTGTAAAGTATTATGTTATAATAAAGTAAATTAAAAGTAGGGATTTCTTTCAGGATGTTCAAACTATAAGGATATCTCGTGTAGGTTTTGGAACCACATGGGGAGTTTTTGTTAAATTTTCTCAATGGTATAATAGTCTTTTTATAAGAAATAAAAAACCACAAAATTCAAGCTCAGTCTCGCACAGAGCCAATTTACATCACTCTCTAAAGGAGTTGACGAAAAATAAATTATGGATGGGATTTATGAAACTACAAGAGAATTTTGTGTTGGCTTATCGAAACCACAAGGGGATTCTAGACAATTATCAAATCACATGCAAGGGAATTTTGTGCAAGTTTTCTAAAACACAAGGTTTTTATGCATTTTCTCCGACTTTAGCATTTAATTCAAAATCCCAATAATATGTGAGTAATTTGTGAAGTTATGAGTAATAAAAATAATGCAGTCTGGTTTTTTCTTCTGAATTTGATATAATTTATGATGCCCCAACATTTCAAAAGACACATGTCATCGTGATCATGTCTCGACTATAGAAGACTTTATAAGGCTTTGTGTCAATTCATATTTAGCCGCGAGCAATCTACGTTTGTAATATTATATATATATATATATATGTGTGTGTGTGTGTGTGTGTGTGTGTGTGTGTGTTAACAGGTTTGTTATTTTAACCGAATTAACGAGAGTATAAGGGTTGGAACGCCCTGTCTGAAGGTTCAGAAGTTTACTTATAACAAAAATATCCCTATTTTTATTCACTGAATCTTTTTTTGAGTCCAACTTGTTTATGTGTGTTTCTGTGTGTGCCTTCTTTTTAGCCTGTCCTCCTTTTGACAAGGAGGATACCCCTTTTATAGAGGTATTTAGGGATAGGTGTCGTTGTGCACGTGATTAATAAAGTACAGGTGTCGAAATGTACATGAGTGGATACGTTATACTCTATCTTTGGGTCCTTTATCTACTAGGACATGACTAGGACGAATTCTTATCCTTTCCGATGACTTTCAAGAGGTTCCGATAAGCTGATTCTCGGATTCTTTTCTCCGATGGGCTAGACTCCTTGGGAGAGCTTTATACATGAGGTTGGGTATTCGTCTGATACCATTATAGTCCTGATATGGGTCTATTCTTGCGTTTTGCTCTTTATAATATGTACTCCGATAGATGGTTGACTCCGATAGGGCGTTGTTCTTGTGTTATGTTCTTCGTGAGATATGTTTCGATAGCTGGTTGACTCCGATTGTTTAGTGAGGGGATGTTCTCGTATTTTAGAGGACTCGAGGTCCTCGTTTTGGTCCATCTTGGCCCTTTCGATGGATATCGGAGTCTCGTGGGTCTATCGTGATTTTATTCTATTTCCGATGCCGCGTGGATATCTTATTTTTATTCATCGTAACTTTCCAAGGGACGCATAAGTGCCTCTTCGCGTGTGTCGCTTTTTTATCACTTTGGGTTTATGGCACTCGGTGGGCCCTCCTGATACTTCGTGGCATCAAGAGTGATGTGACGGTAGTACTGTCCTTAGGCTAATCCCTTTTTTTAGGGTTAATGCTTCGGTTATCCCTATATTATTTTTTTAGGGTTAACACTAGCCCCCCCAAATTTCGATCGCCATCGTAGAGGCGAGAGGAATTTTATTCCTTCAATTTTTTGCCTTCGGTGAGGCGAGGGGATTTTTCTTTCTTATTTTTTCTCTTTTTTTAAGGATACTACCTTTTTGTCCTTTGGAGCTTTGTCCTCGGGTGGGATAATATAGGTGAGAGGGATGCATTTATGACGGCGTAACAGTTAGCCATCCGACCGTTGGCAACGGGCTGATTTTAACGGCTCCTTGAAGTGTAACGTGTCTGGGACACGTGTTGCGTGGGAGGGGCGACGTTGGGTGTTGACACACTCCATGTTCTTAATAACGTTGTCTATAAATATAGCCAACGTGCCCTTCTCCTTCTTTCACTCTCATTTTCAAGTTTCTTTTCAGGAAACACTTTAGCGAATCCTATCTCTTTTTCTCTGATTTCACGAGATTTTCTCCAATATTTGTAAACAGCTTTTCAATTTTTCTTCGTTATTGAGATGGCTTCTTCTGCTACTGATCTCACTACTGCTGCCTCGGGTTTGGGGGCCGTAGCTTTTACTTTCGCCCCCAATTCACCGGCGGTTACTGGTGGCGTTACAATGAGTAGACCTGCTGCATCCACTCGAAAAAGGAAGGGGAGTACTTTCGTTGCGGCGGAGGAGGGTGGTGTTGCCTCTTCGAAAAGGGCTAGGGCTTCGAAAGCTAAAAAGCCCGATGCTCGTAATCTCCAGAAGGCGGAGGAGACTCCGAGTACCGCTACTCGGAATGAAGTGGTGTCCCTCTTTACTGGTTTAGGGGCATACCAAAATAATATGGAATTCAAGATTCCGACGAAGAAGGAGAGGGCTAATAATCCTCCGAAGGGTTATTTCACGGTATATTACGCGCAGATGAGGTACGGTTGGTGATCGTTCCGTCTTTTTATCTTCTGTGAGATTTTCAAGGCATGCAACGTGTGCCCAAGTCAGGTGACTCCGAATGGCTTTGCCGTTCCATGCATCTTTTGTATTTTGGTGCCAGTTGAAGGGGCTGAGTTGCACAGTGGCCCGGTTCTTTTCAATTTTTGACATCGTGATATCGCCTGGGGGTTTCCCTTTTACCATTTTCGCCATTGGGATTCCTCCAAGAATTTGACGAAGAAGATTCTGGAAGGGACGCTTAGCTCCCACAGTACTTGGAAGGACAAGTACTATTTCGTGAAACCCTTAGAAGGGGAATGGGATACGCCCTTCGATTGGAGGAGGGCTAAAGCTCACGTGCACCCTCTGGACCCCGAGATGAGCTTTTCTCCGATAATTTTGGCCAAGTCTTTGATGGAGTCGGATGACTTTGGTAAATTGTACGAGAAATCGGGGCTTCACTACGTGGTGTTCGCTGATGACGCAATCGAAGCGCCTTCGTCCATATCTTCCGAGGAGTTGGTTTCTTTTGGTAAGTAATTCTGACTTGACTTCTTCTATTTCTTATTTATTCTTTTGGGGATTCTGAGAGATTTGTGGATGATGCAGGGGAGATTTTGGCGAAATACTTTTCGCCCAAGAGTCCTTTGGACTCGGCGATGACCGTGAAGCCATCGAAGAAAGATATTTCGGCTTCAAGTGGTAGGAGAAATTCTAAGTCCCAAGCGGCTTCCTCGGCTTGTTCGTCCTACGGAACTTCTGATGTTCCCGAGGAGGAAGATGCTTTGGACGAGGAGATCAGTACCCATGAAGATGCGGACATGCACCCGGTGGAGGAGGATGAGGATCACTCGCCTTTCGTCATCGGGGAAGATGGCGTGATCTACGGAGCCATTCCTCTATCCACTATAGATCCTCGGTGGGCTATGGTTCCGGGGTCTGGTTCGGCTTCTATTACAGAGGGTTCTCCGAGGGCTTCGGAGATGGATTTTACCTCGAAGGGAGATCCAATGACAGAGGGAAATTTGTCAGCAGTTGCACCAGAGTATGTGACCATCTCCTCCGATGACCCTTTGTCTTCTTCTCCACAAGTAGGCGAAGAACCCTTGTTGGCGCCTTCGGGGGATCGCATCTCTGAGCCTCTTGCTCACGGTATGTTTTTTGTATCCTTTTTCTTCTTTCAAGTAATCTTGATTTTTTCGTTTTTCTTAGGCTAAAGTAAGTTGTCAGTTTCTCCTAGGTAACGTAGATAAAGGGAAGGCTCCAGTGACCACAGGAGGGGAGCCTTCACGTTCAGGTAATTAGTTAATTCCCTTATTTACCCTTATTTATTCCTTCTTTATAACCCTTCTTGCCTATAATCTTCCTTGTATGAGAGGAGTTATTGGTCCAGCTCCTTAAGTTGGGATCGGAGGCATCGTTGGGTAGTTCCGAGGAAACTGTGGGAGTCTCCGATGTGCACCTTAGCGACTTGGATGTCAAGGTTTCACTCATGAGTTCCATTCTGGAAGTGGCGGGTCCTTCTGCTCCTACGGGAGTTCATAAGGCTCTGTTTTCCAATTCCGATGTTGTTACCGCGGTTTCGGTGACCGTTTCCCCAGGGGGCATTTCTTTTGGGATGCCTTTTCTAGGAGTTCCTCCCCGTTTGGAGGAGTTGCCATCGATGCAGACCTTGGATCAAGCCTTCGGAGAAGTCCTTCGCTTCTTCGTTTCTTCCCATGCCACGCATGCCGATGGCTTTGATTTTATGCAGACTTGCCTCAACTAGATGGGGCTTATGGTAAGTTTATCTTTTCATTTATGTTCATCCTTCTTTGTATATTATCTTCTTATGACCTTACGCCAGATATCTCCTCTTTTTAGGTCCGGAAGGTTAGAGAAGCTGCTGTCGTGGCGGAGCAGGGTTATAATAAGGATGGGGACGAGGTGAGGATTCTCTGAGAGAATGTAGCGTCCTTTCATTCCAGTAGGAAGGAGGACCAGAACGAGATGAGAGTCCTCCAGGAAAAGATAGCGTCTTATGATTTCATATGGGTGAAGGATCAGAATGAGATAATGAGGCAAGGTGAGGAGTTGAAGTGTCTGCAGACCGCATTCGCGGAATTGGAAGCTTCGAAGAAAGCTTCGAAGGCCAGAATTGTGCTCCTCGAGGAGGAGAAAGAGAAGGTGCAAGAACGCGAAAGAAGCCTTCAGGTGCAGTTAGGTCAAGCTCGCGACCGCACAGAGTCGGCCTCGGAGAAATTAGCCGTGGCTATTTCTTTCGAGGAATTGCAAGTAAAGGTGGATGCGGCGGTTTGATATGCTTAGAAGGAAACTGTGCGACAATGTTCGGGTCTCTTTGAGAAACGGCACCAAGGGGTTCTGACGGGGCACCTGTTGTGGGGATACCTTGAGTGCGCTAAGTTGGCGATGGGGTTGCTGATGCTGGGTGTTGACTTCTAGCAGGCTTTTGAACTCCGTAAGATGAAGAAGTCAGTCAACTCCGAGGAGGACTATGCCCTCTTTGAGAAATATAGTGGTTTGTCTCCCCAGGTGTCTCCCTAGCCTTCTCTTTCGAGGCCGGGGATTGATGACGTGACTCCGAGGCCTGCCGACTCAGGGGATGTTCTACCGCCCAATACCCAGTTGCCTCCGATAGTTGTGCCGCACAGTATCCTAAGTCTGACGACTCTTCCGTCCGGGGGAGCTACTCCTTCCACTCCTTCGGCCCTACATCCTCCAACTACGGCATCGTAGTTTACGATTATCTTTTGTTTTGGAATTTTAGTATTTTACTGTTTAGGTTTTTAAATTTCGAACTTTTAATTCTGTATTTTAGCATTTGTAAGTATTTTTCATGATTGTACTTATTTTTCGAGGACTCCTCGGCCTTTTCATGAATGGACGATTAGTTTTTCACTTTTTCTTTATTTCGTCTTTTTTGTATTCACATCTACTATAATTTTTTAGTATATATAAATACTGGGACCCCCTCCTTTAACTCAAGAGTTAATATTAAATCTCATTCTTGCTGATCAAGTAAATAATTTGGCAGGACGTGTCCGTTTGCATGGCAAACTCTGGATTTACTTTTCTCTAAATAGAGATATCCACTGGCACGTGGCATTGGCTATATTTTTACTTCGACAGCTCAAGCTTAACTCGGTTTTCAAGGGGAATGTCCGATTATATATATATATATATATATGGAGTTAGTGAATATTCTCACTCAAATCCAAAAAGTACTTTTCAAATATTGTGCTGAGCTTATTCACTCATTTTCTCGCAAGGTCAATTTTTTTACTTAAGTTTATATATAAAAAACTAACAAGGAACTTACCTGGAAATATGATGCCCCCACACTTTAGGCATGGGGATTCTATTTCTTCGAAGACTTCCCCTCGGAACGCGGCCCAAAATCCTTCGCTGCTGCTAGGCGTTCACCACACATCCTCCGAGAGTTTTTCCCAGAGGCCGAGGGGTAGGACCAATGAGGGTCTGGAGGCCATCGTGTGGTGCTCGTCGGCGATGGCGGCGTCAAGGCCTTCGCATGCGGATTCCCATCGAATGAATCACATCAGGGAAGTGTTCATGGTTAGAGATTCTTATTCTCTAGCCGATCACTCTCGGTGTTTAACATGCTCCCTTTAAGCCCTTCGAGGATGATGGGCCGAGGACGTGTTGGGTCCGCTGTTAGTACGGAGTACAGAGAGTCCATCATGACTCTTTTTGTCGAATATAATTTGGAGTTTGAAAAATATGATGTTATACCCCATCCCGATCAGATGGCGTATGATCCTCCTTCGGGTTACCTAACGGTGTATTATGAGCAGATGTGTTGCGGGTTGCGTGCGTTTTTTCACCCTTTTCTCCAAGTTCTGTTCCGATATTGGAAAATATGTCCTAGCCAACTGACGCCTAATTCTTATCGTCACTTGGTGGGGTATATTTTGTGTTGTGAACTTTTGAACCTTCCCATGTCTCCTTATCAGGTGGGAGCGGTTTTTATTCTGTGCCCTTGCTCGGGCGGTCTCCCCTTTTTCAGCCTAGCCTATCGGGACAACAGTCCGGCCTTTATGCGTGTCTCCAACCATTGTTCTCATCGAGGGGATTGGAGATGGGGGTTGTTTTTTGTTCGTCCGAAGGACTTGTCGGCTAGTTTATCGGGGGTACCCATCTGATGGGGCCTAGGGTATGTCATCCCTAATCCCGAAACCTCAGTGCGTGAGTGGGAGGTTCTATCGGGTACCGGGTTGTTTTCGAGTACCTATGATATTAACAGCTTACTGGAGCTTCCGGAGTCTCTAATCCTCGCAGGTCTTCAAGAGGGGATTGAAATATTCAATCTCCCCCTTCAGCCCTTGCATAGCAACTTCTTTTTCCGTAAGTTCATCCTCCTCTTCTATGTTTATGATATTCTCTTGTATCTTGAATTCATAATATACTTACGTTTCCGATAGGTGCGGAGATGGAGATGTTTGCTATAAAGCCTTTCGACGAGGCTTTTCTGACACAGATATCGAATGGGGAATACACCTTTTCGGAGGAGGAGGACTCCTATCAGTCGACTTTCGAGGCGGTGACAAGTCCTTCTTTTTTGGAGGAGGGAGAGCCAATGGTTTCTCCCATGGCAGCCCCCTCAATAAACTTTTTGGCTCTGGCTCTGGCGGAGGATCCGATAGCCACTATTCCTCGGATGGATCCTTCTACGCCGGCCTTAATATCGCAGTCTTCTCCTAAGGGAGATGTTTTTTATGCGATAAACGTGGTAGAGGAGGGTCTTCCTTCTCCTACTCCTGGGGGGTCTCAACCCCTCAGGGAGGGTCTTGATCACGAGGGCTCTCCGCCCCTCGAGGGAAATCCCATTCCCGATGGGTCTCAGCCCCTCAGGGGAGGCGGTGGTTCCTCTCCTCCGGCTACTTCGCCCACAGATTTTTGCCAGAACTATTTGAGCGGTCTACTGAACATGATGGATTGCGAGTTGATGAAGACTCTCCCCCTATCCAGCCTTCAGGACCTAGCTTACAAAGACTTATGCGAGGTATAGTATTTGTTCGTTCATTCTACCTAGCACTAACCTTTACACCTTCGTTGTGGTAATAGGTTTGATTCGTGCAGATTTATATGGTGCTAAATGCCATCGGCTCCCAAGGGTGCTCCTCTTCCGATAATGGCTTAGTGTACCGTCGTCGGGACGAGTTGGAGAGGGGTATGTTGGAGGCCCAGGAGAAGATATCTCAACTGAAGGCAGATTGTGAGACCGCTCAGGAGGCTTACGATGGGATGTTGCAAGGTGAGAGGAACAAATCTTGGGAATTGGAGCGCATGTTGGTGTTAGAGAAGGCACGGGTGTTGGGCTTGGAGGAGAGGATGGGAGACCTGAGGGACCAAATTCAATATTCTGATGAGCAGTTGATGCGCCTCACGAGGCAGTGGGACGCGGCAAATCAAAAGGGTATTGGAGATGACTCGTGCCCACGAGGTGGCTATAGTGATGGCCCAAGTCCAGGCAGTATTGGACATTGCGAGTCCATATGTCCTTCGTGAGTCTTTACAAGGAGAGATGCATGACTTAGTCCGTATCGGGTATCGGCTGTGTTGGGATGTCGTTCAAGCTCTGTCGGGGTTTCCTTTGGGCCTGGCTATCCCCGAGCTTAGCATTCGCCAAGTTTTTCCAGAAGTTCATCCAGTGGTTTCCGATGACCTTGCGGTTCCGACTGTGGTGATTGACGATCATGTAGCCTTGTCCGAGGAGCAGCGTCGCCGCCTAGGGAAGAAAAGCGTCTGATAGAGGAGGCTTAGTGGATGTAAGGGTTACTTAATGGTTTAAGGACCTTTTATAGGATATTGATATGGGCATTTCCCGCATATTGGGCCAGGCCCAAAGCAGGCCCATTTTGGAGTATATCGGGGATCACTTTCGATGTCATATCGGTAATCATCACCGATATGGTACTGTGGTCCCCGGATCCCGGGGTCTATAAATACGCGGTGCCCGGATACCAAAACAAGTAATTTATTATCCCTCAGCTACCACTCACCATATCGAAATACATCACCGATGTCTCTTTCGATATCTAATCCGACATCTTGACTACAACACACGCCTGTGACACATTATCCCACTTCATCACCGATCTCACATCGGAGGTCATCCTCGACGTCACATCGAAGGCGATCACCGACGTCCATTCGATAGATTTACCGATATTCTGCTCCCATCCAAGCATCGAGGCGAAGATCCGAGGTGTTCCGGACCAAGCCTACACGAGACTCGTAGTGTAGGTCTGATTTGAGATAGGCTCGTTATATTACTGGACCACTCACTTGTAACCGAGACTCGCATATATATAAAATGACCTATTGCCAAATCATCATCACTGACATCACATCGGAGGTCATCACCGACATCACATCGGAGGTCATCCTCGACATCACATCGGGGGTCATCCTCGATATCACGTCGAAGGCAATCACCGACATCCGTTCGATCTACTTACCGACGTTCCACTCCCGTCCAAGCATCGAAGCGTTGGTCCGAGGTGTTCCGAATCAAGCCTACACGAGACACGTAGTGTAGGTCTGATTTGAGATAGGCTCGTTGTATTGCTAGATCACATACTTGTAACCGACACTCGCATATATATATATATATATAAAACGATCTATCGCCAAATCAGTGGTGCCGTCTGTGGGAACACCAGTTCTCGGACAAAGACACCGAGATGCAAGGAAGGAGGACCCGATCCGAAGTTAGCGGAGTTGTGACTAGGAGCGCCAGGATGGAGGACACACAAACCCCTCAACACCCAACTGACCGAGTACAGACTGTGGCTCAAGCCGAGATGGAGCTTCCTCCACCACAAGTGCAACGAAGGCGCGGGCCCAGGAGGCCACCGCGAGCCGCGAATGCAGGTCCGACCCTTGTTGCACCAAGTGCGGCAGAACCCGAGACTAAGGGCCCGCCCACCAGGAACCACGCAGCAGACATTCCAGTGACCGAGGCGCCAAATGCGGATTCTCTTGGCCAAGAGGAGACAGTGCCCGCGGGACGAAGTGCCTTTCGCCCCACCACCATAACCCCGGAGATGCAAGCTCAGATCAACGCCTCTGTAAAAGCGGTACTGGATTCCACATTGGAGACCCTGCTCCCACAACTGGCGGAGCAAAGGACCAAGGACATTCGGGCAAGGCCCCATGAATCCCGAGCGGGTAAGAGAAGGGCAAGGCGGGGATATGACGAACAGGAGGATACAGGGGACCCATTCAGAGAGATATCGCCCGCTGCTTACGTCAGGTCGGAGAGATGGGACCGTAGGACCCTGGACCGTGAGATAACAAGAAGGATGGAACAACTTGACCGCGAGAGGGTAGAAATAAGCAGGAGGATGGAACAACTAGACCGCGAGAGGGCGGAGTTGACGAGGAAGGTGACTCAGGGTCATTGGAAGGGTCGCAGCAGGACCCCGTTTTCGGACGAGGCGATGGCAACACGTCAAGGTTCATTTCCCAACAGGAATATAGGCAGAAATCGCAACAGAGAAAGGCCCCCGAAGATGTACACACCGTTGAATAGAGGCATTCTAGAAGTGATGGCCGAGGCGAAGAGAAACAGATGGTTGACGGAACCCAGGCCATTGAATGAGACTCCCGGGATGAAGTCATCGGGCAAATACTGCGCGCACCACTGTCAGCTAGAACACGGGACGGAGGATTGTACGCACCTGAGGAAGGAAATTGAAAGATTAATTAAAAAAGGAAAATTGATCGAGTTTGTCAGAAACGCCAAGGAAAATTTCAGGGGGACGGACAACTCTGTATCCCCTGGAAGAGATTACTCACCCAGGAGGAGAAAGTAGAAGATGATTGAGGCACCCGAGGAGCATGGTATGACCATAGTGAATGCCCCGAGCAGAGGCGTCATTAACATGATCAATGGAGGAGACGTAGAAGCCGACACTGCTCACAATCGCGAAACTATAATACGAAAAGTCCAGGGTGGAGCCTACAGTGGGTACACAAATGCAATCGTACCGGAAGCGTACTTGAATTAGGAGATCTCTTTCACCACGAGAGACTTGGAGCAACTTAGTCCATTGGCCTTGATCGCAGGTAAACTAGATTGCCCATTGGTTGTTACTATTAAGGTGGATGAATACCAGGTGCACAAAGTTCTGGTGGATAGCGGAAGCTCCACAAACCTGATATTCTCAAAGGCCTACGAGCAGATGGGGATAGCCCCGGACCGGCTAAAGTCGATATCCACCCCGTTGACCGGATTTGGTAGAGCAGAAGTAGTGTCGCTGGGACAAGTTATATTACCCACCATGTTTGGCAGAAGCCCACGCACCCTGGTAACACCGATAAAATACACGATTGTCAACACTCTGTTTCCCTATCACGCCCTTATTGGCCGACCGGCGCTCAACCAGATCAGGGCAGCGGTCTCTACTTATTATCAGAAGATTAAATTCCCGACGCCTCAAGGAGTTGGTGAGATTATAGGTGACCAGGTACAGGGATGGATGTGCTATGTGGACTCGCTGAAGCACCCAAGAATCAGGAGGAGACAGGAAATACAAGTCCCACACCAAGAATACATTCCGCGTATGGGGTGATCGCCATGAGGAGCAAACAGAACAATATTTTAAATTTCAGTAGTTTTTAAATTATGTTCGAACAACGGAAACATTGCCCCAACGTGTGTTGGTCTGTAAACTTAAAATAGGGGGAACTACGCCGGTCTGATTCCCCACTCAACGGGATACATAGGCGAGTTAGGTTTACCTAGCCCTCGACCATTATCTCTTATTTAGCCCCTTCGTGGGTCGGCATGTAACTTAAAACAGGGGGAACTACGCCGGTCTGATTCCCCACTCAACTGGATACGTAGGCGGGTTGGGTTTACCTAGCCTTCGACCATTATCCGTTATTACCGTTTTATTTGTTGCCTGGCGCAATCTCATATTCCATGCAGGGATATGTCCTAAGCGGACATTATAGAAGTGCAGAAAAAGGCACAAAGAATTGGGGAATGTTCCCCTAGATATATGTTTAGCGCATCTCCCTCTTACAGGTACATGGCTCAAAGGATCGCCTATTACTATATCCGAAAAGGACATAGAGTATATTAAAAGGGTGATTCAGGGGGCATTGCCTCGGATTATTCTATATTTTATATTCAAACAGGTACAACAGGTACAAACAGGTACAACAGGCGTGATAGAGCACAATGGAAACACTGTCTCTTGTATAAAACTGATATTCCCAAAATGAGGGGATATCCCGCAGATAATACATGCACATCATTTCGTGCTTTCATATTAGCTTCTACGTCGAAAACTTTTTCTTGTCTGATCTGTTTTACAGGGCTTAACGACCTACAGATTCAACGACGACAGAGTCACCAAGAGACATAGTCAAAAAGACAAAGAAAAGGCTCATACCCATGAGCGGTAACGGGTTCCCCTGTGATAACAGGCGGGCTCCTACCCATGAGCGGTAATGGGTCATCTACAAAGAAAAGGCTCCTACCCATGAGCGGTAACGGGTTCCCCTTTGATAACGGGCGGGCTCCTACCCATGAGCGGTAACGGGTCATCTACAAAGAAAAGGCTCCTACTCATGAGCGGTAACGGGTTCCCCTGTGATAACGGGCGGACTCCTACCCATGAGCGGTAACGGGTCATCTACAAAGAAAAGGCTCCTACCCATGAGCGGTAACGGGTTCCCCTGTGATAACGGGCGGGCTCCTACCCATGAGCGGTAACGGGTCATCTACAAAGAAAAGGCTCCTACCCATGAGCGGTAACGGGTTCCCCTGTGATAACGGGCGGGCTCCTACCCATGAGCGGTAAGGGGTTCCCCTGTGATAACGGGCGGGCTCCTACCCATGAGCGGTAACGGGTCATCTACAAAGAAAAGGCTCCTACCCATGAGCGGTAACGGGTTCCCCTATGATAACGGGCGGGCTCCTACCCATGAGCGGTAACGGGTCATCCACAAAGAAAGGGCTCCTACCCATGAGCAGTAACGGGTCAATCCAAAAAAAAATCCCTTGTGATAACGGGGCCAATCAAAGAAAATCCCCTGTGATAACTGGGTCGATTCAAGAAAAATTCCCTGTGATAACGGGGCCAGTCCAAGAAAAATCCCCTGTGATAACGGGGTCGATTCAAGAAAAAATTCCCTATGATAACGGGGTCGATCCTACGTTAGGAGAAGAACCTATTGGGTGTAAATCCCATAAATTACGTTAGGTGAAGAGCCTATTGGGTGAAAATCCCATAAATCAAGCTAGGTGGAGAGCCTATTGGGTGGAAATCCCATAAGATTACGCTAGGTGAAGAGCCTATTGGATGAAAATTCCATAAAGCAAACTAGGTGAAGAGGCAGGTTCTATGGGCCTCTAACCACAAGAAAAAATTCCCTGTGATAACAGGGTCGGTCCAAGAAAAAATCCCCTGTGATAACAAGGTCGACAAAAAAAAAAACATCGCAACGGCAGCGATTTCCCTATGATAACAGCCCTCACTTTGACACTTCAAGGAGAGGCAACAGTAACAAAAGCAATCATACCAGGGAATATGTATAAACAAATATGTATCAGGACATGCAGAGAAGATCGATTAAATTAACGGGTAAAACTATGAGTCATATTACAGAGGCAGCTGCGCCGAAAGAAAAATACAGACTCCTAAAATCTCAACTGGGATAACAAGGGGCCCCTTTGATGTGGATTAACGCCAAACTCTTCTGCTAGATAATCTCGCGGTACTCCGCCTCTGGTTCTAAATCCTCGCCATCATCATCGGAATCCTCAGGGAATTCCCCATCCGGCCCCTTCAACGGATTTATGTCTGAAGGGTCGTAACCATCTTTGAAACCACCTTCCAGCTGAATTTGACCTATGACATAGGCCTTGGCTTCCTCCCGCTCCAGCAAGCCCCGCTCAGCACATATCATCTTATACGACCGACTCAGAAGGAACTGTTTCGCCGCACTAGTCAATTGGCTTTTACTCAGCGTCATGCATCGCATGTGCCTTTCAGCCTGAGCTAATTGGTCCTTCAGAACTGCGACCTCAACTTCAAGTGCCTCCCGACGAGATGCCTCTTGACCAGCGATAAGGCGAGACTCATCGAGCTCTGCGATCAACCTTTTATTATCATTCAACAGGACTCACACATTACTCTCGCTGGCCTTTAATATATCCATGGCCTCGTCTCTGTCATGCTGGAGATGTACGGTAGCAACAGGATCGTATTCGCCCAATTTCTCGAGCAAACCATTGGTAACTCGGAGCGACTCGGCGTGATCCGATTGGCCTTTAACGGCCATCGCCAAGAAACCTTTCAGAAAACCAGCCACCTGCACGTCCACAATAAGGACTTGATCGCTCAATCAAATGAAAATTCAAAGCAAATACGCAGCGAATGGCATAAAGACTACTTACAAAGCGAAAGAGACCACTGTGATCGCCACTTGAACTACCCTCTTCTTTCCTTCTCTTTCGCCCCATGGACGTCCCAACACCAACGTCAGGTTGAGATTGCGAAGTATTACCCACCCCAGCAGTATTTTCACTCGAGGAGGGCACATATTTCTTCGCATTCTTGCGCACGCCCTCACTACCCCTCTTCTTGACGAGTGGAGGGGCGTCATCCGTAGCGGTTTCGGCCCCCGGCTATCTACGTTCAGCTATCGCATCCAGACTACAATACTCCACCAGCTCGGCTGTGAAACACACAAAAGAGAGGATCAAGAAATAAATCGAGTGGAAAATATCATTTTCCAAAGATATAACACTTACCGAGCGTAGAGGGACCGTTATACCGCATGGGAGATATCCCACTTGCTCGTAGAACTATGTCACTACAAAGCAGGGTACCTTCGTATGGATGGTTAATCAACTTCCTCAGAAACTCGAAGCTATGTGCAGTAGGCCCGACAGCGGTCGGTCTCTCATATTTGGTGTCTTCACACCACACGCTAGGAAGCGCATCAAACTCACCAGCCGTCCTCTCCTGGATGTACATATACTCGCACTTATTTCCGAGTCCGTAGCTAGATTGAGTATAGTGCACGAACCTAAGCCCCGTCTGGGCTCGCACACAGAAAAACCCTTTATCACCACCCTTCCTATTGACCATAACATTAAAAAGCTCCCAGAACTCGTTAGCTCCGCAAGAGGCACCCAACGCCCTCATAACACAAATGAAAGCTACAATGTAGCCCAGAGAATTGGGGGATAGTTGTCCCAAGCAAACCCCGATACTTGTTATAATAGCACTAACCGCAGCATCAATCGGGAAGCGCAGCCCGTTCTTGAAGTGCTTGGCACTGATAGTAATGCAGCCTTTTGGTGGAGTATGCATTCGTTGATCGGCACTGGGGAATATGATCTTATACCCCTCCGGAATGTCATACTTATCAGAATAATAACCGGCATGATGAGGGACACGAGACTTCATATCCTCATACTTCTCAGAGGTCTTATATTTCGGGGGGCTGACCTCAAAGCCCCATTCATCCACATCAGGGCTGGCAGCTTTGGGCGTAGCAGAAAATTCGGCACCGCCCTGTTCACCAGTCAGTTGTTCAGATCCAAACATCTCATTTTCGGAGAATACGGCTCCACCCTCTTCAAAATCCGTTTCAGGCAAATCTGCACCAACATTACCCCCGGCAAACGACATATTTAACACTCTAAAAGGATGAAAGGCAAGATCGAAAGTGATATCGGGAAAAGTATCAAATTCGATATCGAAAATTCAAATCAAAGATAGATGTCGAAAGCGAGGTCGAAATCTATATCGGAAGTCAAATTCGATTTGTCTTTCGAAGGGACAACGAAATTTCGCTAGAAGCCAAAGTGGGTTTTTTACCTTCTTGACGGCCCATTTATAGACATCGGAGATACTAGATCAAAACTATGTTTCGATATAACATCGGTAAGTATATTCGATGTAATGAAGAAAATGGAGACAGACAGGCGTGCAGGGGACATCACCCTACCAATACACAGACGCCTTACTACATCGAAATACACCTTCGACATCAGATCGAATATGAGTTGCGACATAAGATCGAAGCTAAAACCCAACATCATACCCCACTACGCGAAGAGCCGCGAGGATATAACAACACCCCCGGCAACCCCATCATAATTTTCAAGGAACCCAAATACCAAGGGAACTAGAATTCAAACGAGGACATCAAACTCGCCGTTCATCACAAGTGCACTCCCCACAAGTTTGATCTCCGTCATTTGAACTGGCGGGACGAAGGGTACAGGTAACCCAGAAATTTTAAATTAAAATTTGCGAATCCTTATCTCTAAGATAAGAATCCCCAAATTGGGGGACTACATGATATGGGCATTTCCCGCATATTGGGTCAGGCCCAAACCAGGCCCATTTTGGAGTATATCGGGGATCATTTTCGATGTCATATCGATAATCATCACCGATATGGTACTGTGGTCCCCGGATCCCGAGGTCTATAAATACGCGGTGCCCGGATACCAAAACAAGTAATTTATTATCCCTCAGCTACCACTCGCCATATCGAAATACATCACCGATATCTCTTTCGATATCTAATTCGACATCTTGACTACAACACACGCCTGTGACACGTCATCCCACTTCATCACCGATCTCACATCGGGGGTCATCATCGACGTCACATCGAAGGCGAACACCGACGTCCATTCGATCTATTTACCGATATTCTGCTCCCATCCAAGCATCGAGGCGAAGATCCGAGGTGTTCCGGACCAAGCCTACACGAGACTCATAGTGTAGGTCTGATTTGAGATAGGCTCGTTATATTACTGGACCACTCACTTGTAACCGAGACTCACATATATATAAAACGACCTATTACCAAATCATCATCACTAACATCACATCGGAGGTCATCACCGACATCACATCGGAGGTCATCCTCGACATCACATCGGGGGTCATCCTCGATATCACACCGAAGGCAATCACCGACGTCCGTTCGATCTACTTACCAACGTTCCACTCCCGTCCAAGCATCGAAGCGTTGGTCCGAGGTGTTTCGGACCAAGCCTACACGAGACACGTAGTGTAGGTCTGATTTGAGATAGGCTCGTTGTATTGCTAGATCACATACTTGTAACCGACACTCGCATATATATATATATATATAAAACTATCTATCGCCAAATCAGATATGGTCCGATATACCTACGGGGCGAGAGTTTATTGTTTGTAATAGATGTCCCTTGGGATTGGGTTGCTAAGATGACTACATATAGGGTCATCATTTTGTCGTGCAACTATATTTTCCCCATTTTTCTTTGTACAGGAACCATCTATATATAAACAACTTTTATTTACGTACAAACTTCTATTTTACATTAAGCATAATACTTTATAAGGTTAAGTGCGTTCTAGGTATTGTGGAGTGTTGCGCCTTCGGAGTTGGCAAGCTGGTAGGTTGTGGTCCGACGATTCCAGAGATTTTGTAGGGTCCTTCCCATCGGGGTTCAAGCTTTCCTACGTTCTTGGAAGCTCCGACTCTTTTTAGCACTAGGTCTCTAACTTGGAAAGTCCTAGACTTTACTTTGGTGTTGTAGTATCGTGACATCCGGGCCTTGTACTCCTCTATTCGGACGGGGGCTCGTGCTCTCTTTTCTTCGAGAAGATCAAGGGAAATAGCTAAGTTGGAGCTATTGGCGACTTCTTCATACTTCCTGACTCGCCAGCTTTCCACTACCACTTCTGGGGGCACGACGGCTTCGCTGCCATATGCCAGGCTATAAGGAGTTTCACTTGTGGTCGTTCTTTGTATGGTCCGATAGGCCCATAGGATGCCAGGTATCTCCTCGACCCATTTGGCCTTATGCCAATCTAGTGTAGCCTTTATGTTTTTAAGGATGGTTTGGTTAGTCCTTTCTACTTGGTCGTTCGCTAAGGAATATCCCACTGAAGCGGAATGATGTTTGATTCCCCAATGGTCACACTAATCTTCTAACCATTTGCCTGTAAACTGAAGCTCGTTGTCGCTCACAAGGCTCCAAGGAATGCCAAATTGGCACATGATATTCCTCCATAGGAAGTTGATGACCGCGCCTGTGGTGACTCAGGCTAGGGGTTCTGCCTCTACCCATTTGGTAAAGTAGTCCACCGTCACCAGGAGGAATTTCTTTTGCCCGGCATCGGGGATGAGGGGTCCTACTATATCGATACCCATTTGAAAAAGGGGCATGGTGTTAGGTTGGGCTCCCATGGAGCCGCAGGTTGGTAGGTTCGTGGGGCGTAAGCTTGGCAAGGTTTGCACTTTTTGGCGTGTTCCTTGCAATCTTTAGCCATCGTGGGCCAGTAGTAGCCTTGCCAAATCAAGTGCCCGACCATGCTTTCGCCTCCGGTATGACTTCCACAATTCCTTCATGAATTTCCAATAGGACTTGTTGGGCCTCTTCCTTATTAAGGCATTGGGCATGAGGATAGGAGTAGGTTCTCCAAAATAGTATCCCGTCCTTGAGAAAGTATCGTATGGTTTTCTTAGGCATAGTCCGTTGTACGAATTTTTCCTCGGAATAGTCTTTGGGATCTTGTAGATAAGCTTTGATGGGAGTTATCCAACTCGTCGGGGAGTCCGTCGTGGCGTTTACTTCTTTGCTCTCTACTTTCTCGGACCCACTTCCATGGAAGAGGGTGATTCTTCGGGTGTAAATGGTGGTCGTTTGAGTAGCCATCTTGGACAAGGCGTCCAACTCTCGGTTTTCTTCTCGGGGAATCTAGACGACTTTGTACTCATCGAACCATCCTTGCCTCTGGTGGACCACCCGAAGGTAATCTCGCATTCTTTCTTCTTTGGCTTCATAATAACCGTTAACTTGTTGAACGATTAGCTGGGAATCATTGTGGATGAGTATCCTCTTTATCCCACCTTCTTGCGCGAGTCTCATTCCGATGAGAATGGCTTCATATTCGGCCTCATTATTTGATAGGGGGTAATCGATTCTAACCGCGAAGTGGAGCATTTCCTCTTCAACTTCCTTGTTTACTATGACTACTCCTGCTCCCCCATGTGTACTTACAGAGGATCCATCTACATAGGCGTGCCATAGGGGGGCCTTCTCTTCGGCTCCGTTGCCCGTTAGTTCTGTCACAAAGTCCGCTGGGACTTGTGCTTTGATGGAGGGCCTCGAGGCGTAGGAAATATCGTACTCCATAAGCTCTATTGCCCATTTTATCAATCCCCCCAATGACTTGGGTTTATTGAGGATCGCACGCAATGGGTGTTTGGTCAAAACAGTAATCGGATGGGAAAGGAAATATGGGCGCAGTTTCCGCGCGGTAGTGATCAAAGTTAAAACAAGTTTTTCGGTTAGGGTATACCTGGTCTCTGCTCTAAAGAGAGTTTTTTTAACATAGTATACTGGGTGATGCTCTCTATCCTGTTCTTTGACCAATATGGCACTGACGGCCTCCTCTCTGATGGACAAGTAGACGAAGAGCTCCTCTTAGGGTGACGGTTTTACCAGCAAGGGCGGTCTCACCATGTAACTTTTTAGCTCTCTGAGAGCTTCTTCGCACTGTGCGGTCCACTAGAACTCCTTGATGTTTCGGAGTATCTTGAAAAAGAGGAGTCCCTTTTTCGCCGATTTAGAAACAATCCGGCTCAAGGAGGCCATTTGGCCAGCCAACTTCTAGACATCTTTTACCGTCTTCGGAGTGGGTAACCCTACGATGGCTTCAGCCTTTTCGGGGTTAACTTCTATTCCCTTCTCAGTGACCATGAAACCCAAGAATTTTCCTCCTCGGATGCCAAAAGAGCACTTCCTTGGGTTAACCTTCATCCCGAAGTTGTCGATGATGACTAGTGCTTTCTGCAGATCTTCGGGGTGATCTTCCGCTGTGTGGCTTTTAACGACCGTGTCGTCCACATAGACCTCTACCGATTTTCTGCTGAGTTCGGCAAACATGAGGCTTACCAATCTTTGGTAAATAGCCCCAGCATTCTGGAGTCCGAAAGGCATTACTAAATAGCAAAAGGTACCTGCGTCGGTGATAAAGCCAGTTTTGTCCTGATCGACCACTGCCAACGGGATTTGCTTGTATCCCTGATCTCCGTATAGGGTTGACAATAGCGTGCAACCGGCGGTGGAGTCGACCAGTTGGTCTATGCTGGGTAGGGAATAACAATCCTTCAGACAAGCTTCATTAAAATTTGCAAAGTCCACGCACATCCGCCATTTTCCTCCATGTTTGGGGACTATGACTACATTAGCCAGCCATTCGGGGTATATAACTTCTCTAACTTGTTTAAGGCTAAGGAGTCATTGTATCTTCGACCGAATAATCTTGTTGCGCTCAGGTCCCATCTTTCTCTTCTTTTGTTTGACTGGTTTAGCCTCAGGCTTCACGTTAAGAAAATGTTGGCATACCTTGTTGCTAATTCGCCCAGGCGGTCCTCCTTCCCATGCGAAGAGATGGTGAAATTGCTTTAGGACGGAAGTTAACCGGGCTTCCAATTTTGGCTCTATGTTCGTGCCCATCTTAATCACCTTCTTGGGTTCTCCGTCTACGAGTTCTACCATCTTTAGCTCTTCCACGGGTTGAACCCGTACTTCTTCGGTCTTACACCTTTTGCTGTTGCTGAGGGATGGTTCGTCCTCTTTTGTAGGGATAGCGTTCATGTGGCATTCCCTGGCTTTGGCTTGGCTCCCTCGGACTTCTCCGATACCTGAGCAGGTTGGGAATTTTACCTTAAGGTGAAGGGTGGAGGGAATCGCTTCGAAGGTCCGAATGGAGGGTTGTCCGCATATGGCGTTGTACGTCATTGATGAGGCCTCCAATTTGGTGGGTTTCGTTCTTCGGAGTGCCCCCTCTCCATATGACATGGGAAGGATCATGGTTCCGAGGGTATTACAGACTTTTCCTGAAAAGCCTACTAGGGGGACTTCAGCCACCTCTTGTTGTTCCTTCTTCAATCCCATGGCAAGGTAAGTAGGTAGGAACATGACATCCACAGAACTGCCCATATCGATGAGGATTCGTTGGATCCCAAATCCATGGATGGTAGCTTCGATCACCTAGGGGTCCTCGTAGGAATAGATTATACCCTTTAAGTCCTCGGGTCCGAAGGTGATGTTAGGCAGCCTTGCTCCTTGAACGGAGCACACGGGGAATCCTTGTTCCACCCGCCTTGCTTCCTTTAGATATTTCTTCTTCTTACCTTGGGGTGTCATCGAGATGTCTCCCCCCTCTATCATGTTAATCGTTTGCCATGATGGGGCGCTGTCTTCGTAAGATTCTGGGGGGGAGGTAAACTCCGGTGCCCCACGGTCTTCTCTCGTGACTGCCTACTAGGGGTCACTTCTTCTTCTCCCTGCTATTCTAGGAGCCTTTTCCACACGTTCGGTCTAGGTTCCTCGAGGTTGTTTTCCTTCAGGTAATTCTTCAAGTATCCCGCCTCTAAGAGGTGGAGCACTTCCTTCTTCAAAGTGGTGCACTCTTCGGTGGTATGTCCATAGGTTTTGTGGTACTTACAGTATTTCCCCGAGTTCTTATCTCTGTAGGGAAATTTGGCTGGTAAAGGCCAATGTAATTCGTTATTACCTCTCATCACATTGAGCACTTCTTCGGAAGCGATAGTCATTGGGGGCAAGGGTACGGGCCGAAGGTACTTCTTGACCATGCCACTGTCATCCTTGTGTTGGGAGGGTTTCCCATCTTTACCCTTCTCTTTGGTTTTTTCCTCCCGTTCGGTGCATTCGTGGTGTTCGTTGTCATCGTTCTTCATACGCCTCTTCGTGATTTTTGCCTCCTCTATGAGGATGTAAGTTTCCGCCTTCTGCGTAATCTCATTCATGTATGTGACATGGTTTCCCATAAGGTATCGAAAGAAGTCTCATGTTCGGCTAAGATAATTGGGCTAACATTTGGGACATCTAATGCTTCATCGGAGAAGCGTTTTATGTATCCTCGCAAAGGTTCGTCCTTCTGTTGCTTAACCGTGAAGAGGTGCGTAGCGGTTTTAGGGTACGTAGATTACAGGAAAACTGTCGCACAAATAGGTGGACCAATCGGTCAAAGCTAACTATAGAGTTAGGTGGGAGGTGGGTAAACCAGGCTTGAGCCCGTCCTCCGAGAGTAACAAGGAACACACGGCATAGGGCGTGGTCGGGAGCAGAGGACAGGTCCATCCCTGCCAAGTATTGGTGGATGTGATCTTGTGGATCTCTTCCATCGGTATCCCCAGTGTACAAGGGGATGTTGATGGGCCGCATCCCCAAAGGGATCGGCGCTAGGGCAATCTCGGGAACAAAGAGGGAGGTCTTAAATGTTGGATCTTCCTTGGGGGCCATGGTTTTCTTGATGTCACCCATCTCCTTGCATAGACCGTCGAGTATTCCCCATAGGGTATTGTCTTCACCCGCAGGGTAATCCGAGGGGTATGGCCTTTCTTTCCTTTGGCCTGCCCTCGGGGCCTCTTCATAATTATAGTATATCCATGGTTCCCGCAGGGGTTCATGGTGCCAAGAGGTGGGGATAGGGCTCCATCCTGCACGGGGTTCGCCTCCTTCCGAAGGGCAATTTCTTCGATAAGGAGATTCGGAGGGTATGTTACGGGGATTCTCAGATCTCCGTGGAGTCTCCGAGTTGTGGCCTCCACGAGCCTCTCGAAGAAGGATCGAGGGACGTTGATAAACTCTCTTTCCTCAGATCGATGGACCAATGGGGTAATTTCTGAATCTTCTTGGTGGGTCCAGCGACTCTCGCTGTCAAATAAATTGTCCATAATATACAGCACTTGCTGAACACGCTCAAAGACAGATTTTATGGCGTTCCCACAGACGACGCCATTTTGTTAACAAGTTTATTATTTTAACCGAATTAACAAGAGTATAAGGGTTGGAACGCCCTGTCTGAAGGTTCAGAAGTTTGCTTATGACGAAAATATCCCTCTTTTTATTCACTGAATCTTGTTTTGAGTCCAACTTGTTTATGTATGTTTCTGTGTGTGCCTTCTTTTTAGCATGTCCTCCTTTTGACAATGAGGATACCCCTTTTATAGAGGTATTTAGGGACAGGTGTCGTTGTGCATGTGTTTAATAAAGTACAATGTCGAAATGTACATGAGTGGATAAGTTATACTCTATCTTTGGGTCCTTTATCTACTATGACATGACTAAGACGAATTCTTATCCTTTCCGATGACTTTCAGGAGGTTCTGATAAGCTGATTCTCGGATTCTTTTCTCCGATGGGCTAGACTCCTTGGGAGAGCTTTATACATGAGGTTGGGTATTCGTCCGATACCATTATAGTCCCAATAGGGGTCTATTCTTGCATTTTGCTCTTCGTAATATGTACTCCGATAGGGCGTTGTTCTTGTGTTTTGTTCTTCGTGAGATATGTTCCGATAGCTGGTTGACTCCAATTGTTCAGTGAGGGGATGTTCTCGTATTTTGGGGGACTCGAGGTCCTCGTTTTAGTCCCTCTTGGCGCTTTCGATGGATATCGGAGTCTCGCGGGTCCATCGTGATTTTATTCTTTTTCCGATGCCGCGTGGATATCTTATTTTTATTCATCGTGACTTTCCAAGGGACGCTTAGGTGTCTCTTTGCGGGTGTCGCTTTTTACCACTTTGGGTTTGCAGCACTCGGTAGGCCCTCCTGATACTTCGTGGCATCGGGAGTGATGTGACGGTAGTACCGTCCTAAGTAATCCTTATTTTTTAGGGTTAACGCTTTGGTTAATTCCTATATTATTTTTTTTTAGGGTTAACAATATATATATATATATCACTTCTCAGACATCTTACTTAGTTTCTCATTTTTTTCTTGTGAAAAGCTGCTCCACAGTCGTAAAATAGTCATCTTATGTATTGGACGAAGTGACAGTAATCATGAACCCATATCTGAAGATCTCGAAATGATCTTCCACTGGAGAATTTTCGAAACTCTGTTTTCACCGAGAATTGAATAGAGTTTTTTTCGTATTTCGACCAGAGAATCTAACAGAGACATTATTTGAAGATTCTGATGAAAAATAGACATTTCATACCCTCGAAATGCACCACGTAGTAGGAATCTATTCTAAGAATTTGTGAGGGTAAAATGGCAAGATGACCCTATCTATTGGCAGATTTCCAATGTTATACCCAAACTTTAAAATTTTGAATGTTATACCCAACCTTTACGTTTTAAAATCTGTTGCACCTAAACTATGTTTCTGGCCAAAAAAATGTCACAACTCGGCGAGCGTACGTCATCTGTGAAGGGTAAAAAAGGGGAATTTTGCTTTGGCCATCCTTTATGTTGACCTCTTTTTAAAGAACGTCCTTTATGTTGCCATTCTGCAGCGCAAGTCCTATATGTTGTAACAATTTGCATTTTTCGTCCTTTTTAAAAATTTGGCGAGAAAATATTCGAATATTGTGGGGGGTCATGTGGAATATTTCAGGGGAATATTCGAATATTCCCTCGCCGAATTTTTAAAGAGGACGAAAAATGCAAATTGGTATAACATATATATATAGGACTTGCGCTGCAGAATGGCAACATAAAGGACATCTTTTGAAAAGAGGCCAACATAAAGGATGGCCAAATCAAAATCCCCGTAAAAAAGACATTTCATCTTGTAACCTGATTAAGGAGGGAATTGGAGCAAATTTTGTCATTGTACCCAAATCGATTGGGATTTTCAAAAACCCTAATTTTGCAATCCCACCTCAAATTTCAAAATTCTTCCAAAATTTGACACAATTCTGTTGAAACTACTTACCTAAGAGGGCGTTGTGACAATGGGCTGAAAAATTCGAGACGAAAATAGCGACATTCCTGAAGGATCATTGACTATGAATTATGGTGAGTGGGTTTTGTGACAACATTTAGCTTTTGTATTTTTTTTCTTCAATGTAGTTGTTTTATTCAACTCTAGTGTGCTTTTTGGACATAGGTATGCGAAATGCATTTAGGTTTATTTGCACCTGTGTGTGGGTTGTGTTAGTTTAGTATTATTTGTTGTGATGCACCGATATCGATACCAAGACGACTATACAGTACTCGATACATATCGATACCGATTCAGATACCAATATCAGTTCTAACGTATCCGATACGCCACATGGCGTATCCTTTAATTTTGAAATTAAAAAAATCTCGATACGTATCCGATACGTTTTTTTAGGCGTATCGGAACTATTATGGGTCTTTTTTATAAACTTTTAATATTTGATGAGTTAAATATTTAAATATAAATTCCACCAAATATAAAATAAAATAAAAAATGAAAATCCCTTTATCAATGACACGATTCAGGTCTCATTATTTTTACAATTATACTTTTCTTTTTCTATTCATAATCACCACCACCACCATGCGCCATCTTCACCCCACCACCATGTGCCACCACAATTATACTTTTCTTTTTCTATTCATAATCACCACCACCACCATGCGCCATCTTCAAGCTTGTTATGTTGTTGTTTAACTTATTAGTCATAAATAATTCACGTTTATATGTCTTTTTTCATATTTGATGCATGATTGTTTTTAATGTTAAACCTTTTTTGTGTATTTCTAATTTTTCTTGTTTAAGTTTAAAATTTTATTGCTTGTTAAAAATAAAAAATACATATAATAAATATTAATAATTATTTATATATAGGCGTATCATTGCCGTACCAATATCGGCTGTTTTTAAAAATGTCGTATCGGCATATCCGTACCGTACCCGTACCGCCGTACCCGAGAAAGTAACAAATAATTTATTTGTCACTTTTGTATTATTTTTGCTTGTTTGGTGGTCCAAAGTGTTCTCCACTCATGAACATGAAGAGTACTTTAGCAATAATATATTGCATGCCCTAGGGTTTTGGTTGAAAGTGTATATGATATTAGTACTATTAATATTTTATTCACTCTGGGAAATCTATGAATCTTGGGAGGGTGTGCTACTTATATGGCCAAGTTAATTATGTTGACTACTGCACTGAAGAGGAGATGTCCAGGCTTGAGTTAATCAATATGATTGTTGATATAGGCTTGAGTGAAGATGTGATGTTATTTTTCAGAGATGATGTTAATGAGTTATCACTACAATTGACTTGCATCAATGATGACAATGATGCACTTCCAAATGGCAAAGGTGGCTACTCAATAGAGGCCGGTTGAAGTCTATGTAATGAAACCAGAGTTACATGTTGATGTTAATGATTGAAATGATGATTCTATTGAAGAAATAGATATCCTCCCTCCTATTAGTGAGCCACTTGATTATGTTGGGGGTGGTGAAGGGTGTTTTGAGTTGGAAGGTAAGAAGAACATGATGAATTTGAAGCAGAAACAGATAAAGGGAATGGTGGAGTCAGTTTTGGTGAAGGGCAAAGTGGTAATTCTGGTTTAGAAACTAGTAAGGCTAGTCAGGCTAGTGATGAGGGGAAAACAGTGAGGGAGAGAAAAACAACAAGAGCAAGTAGTTATGAACCAGATGGGGGAGATGGTCAAACATATTTTGAGACAAGAGATGTTGGTGTTGTAGAGAATAGAAATTTTGGAGAAACCTCAAATGCTGGAGCTGCAACAGAAGATACTAGTCATAAAAATGTTGGTGCTACATCTAGTGTTAATGATGGGCCTGTAAATGATGGAACACAATCTATAAGTCCAAGAAATGCAAATGCAGGTAACAATGAAGGTATGCATGAGGCACTTAGGCATAATTGTAGTCCATTGGTGGCATCAATACTTGATGTAGTTGACAGTGATGAAAGTAAAGGACAGGTGTCTCTAAGGTCAGATTCTGAGTATTCAGACGGTTTGGTTGATGAAGACAATGATGCAAAGGAAGATGATGATCTATTCACATCAATTGTGGATCTTGAAGCTGAGTGGCTTGGAGCAGGAAGGAAACAATCCAACACTGCAAGTAATGAACCTACTACTGCCAATGAGTCTACTACTGCAAATGAACCTACTACTGCTGCCACTGCTACATCATCTAAGGGCAAAGGGGAAAATAAAGGGACAGAGGCAACAACATCAAAAGATGTCAAGGAGATGTACAAGAACCATGATGTATTTAACCCTACAATAGACATGTCGAAGGTTAAATTCAAGCTGAGTATGTGCTTCCAGGACCCTGATCACCTAAGGGATGCAATCAGAAAGCATGCAATTGACCTGGGCAGATCAATTAGGTGATCTAAAGTAATTCAAGGAAAATTTCTACAAGATGCGCTGATGAAACCTATCCATGGTATATTTATGCCTTAAAGATCATAGGGGAGGACACACTACAAATCAAGACACTTGAAGAACCACATGAATGTACGAGACATGACAAATGTACACAAACAGAAGGGTCTGGTAGATGCAGTGGAACAATTGTTCCCTAACTGTGAGCAGAGATTCTGTGTTATGCATCTATGGGCAAATTTCAGGAAGGAGCACAAGGGTGCACATCTTGTGGAATGCTGCTAGAGCCACTAAAGTGGCAGCTTTTGATAGGATAATGGAAGAGCTGGGAGAGAAAGATCATGCATCATGTGCATGGTTAGAGGAAAGGCCTCATGCCTAATGGTGTAGAACATACTTCAGCACTAACTGCAAGAGTGACTTGCTTCTCAACATGTCTGAGAGCTTCAATGCGTTGATGGTTAAAGCAAGGGGTATGCCAATTATAGAGATGCTGGAAAGTATAAGAATGTTATTGATGAAGAGGATTGGTGTTAGGAGGAGAGCAATGGAGAAGACATGGACTAAGTTATGTCCTAAGATAGATGCAATGTTTGAGACACTTAGGGTGAAGTCCATGGAATTCATACCTCACTGGAATAAACATTTGCAGTTTGAAGTTGCTGGCCCATTTGGCAACACTTTCATATTAAACTTGGCAGATGAGACATATAGTTGTAGGAGATGACAACTTACTGGAATTCATTGTGCTCATGCCATAAGTGGCATGAATTTTATGAAATAGAAGAACCTGGAGGACAAAGTCCATGAATGTTACCACAAAGAGACTTACCTCATAATATATGTCCATTTCATGATGTCAATGGAAGGGAGAGGTGCATGGCCACTACCAGCAAGACCTGCTACAAAGTTAGTGCCACATGAAACCATTAAAATACTAGGGAGGCCAAAGAAGGGTAAAAGACAGGTAGATCAAGATGAAATAAGGCATAAGAGATTGCAGCAAGCTGAGGAAATGGGTAAGCTGGGAAGGCATAGGATGATTATTACATGGGGATATTGTGGGAAACAAGGGCACAATAGCAGAATATGTGGACTGAAAAAGTCAAACCCTTTGGTTGGCCCAATAGGAAAAACACAAAGAAGAAGAAATCAATTCCAGATACAGCCTCAGAATCTTCAAGTTAGAGTGTGTATGTTTGTTTACTTTTCATCATGTGTACAACTTTTGTATTACTTTACAAGGACTTATAACTTGAGACACTAATTTTAATCATGTTTATATTTATCATAGACTGAACAAGTAATGCGAACCCAAGCCTCATCAGTGCACCACGCTCCTGCAACTAGAACAAGTAATGCATCTCAGACCTCATCATTGCACCATGCTCATCCTACTTCACATATTGTTGCTAGAACAATTGCTACATCTCAGACATCATCAATGCATCATGCTCCTTGCTTCACATATTGTTGTTGCACTTGCAAAAAAAAAAAAGTGTCAAGAAGTATTACAAGAAGACTAAGGTAATCTAATCTTATCTCATATATGCAGCTAGTTAAAGTAAAATTATATGTTAATGTCTTAATATATTTTTATTAAACCTAGGACTCAAGTGTGGCATATAATGTACCTCCTAAGCAGCCATATATTGTTGCTCCTTCAATCACAGAGCCTTCAAACACAGAGGAAACATGTAATGTTGGTACAACTAAGGCAACATATGATGTTGCTCCTTCTAGGGCAACAGTTGGTGTTGTTCCTTCAACTACACCAAAAGGATAGAAAAGAAAGCTACGGGTACTTAGTTATAGGACATTTGAATAATTAATGCAGTGAACTAGGTGTAATGTCATTCTATTTTCTTACTTTCTTACTGATGTTTAATATCTCCTTGTAGGTGGCCCCAATTGGGAGAAAAGGTAAAGAGCTAAATGGTGTGGCTTTTGGTGGACCATCTAGGCCTGTTACTAAAAGTCAAAGGACCCCAACAAAGGACACCAATGATGCAGTAGTACCTACTGCTCAAGTGCCAACTAGGCATGTAACAAGGAGTCATACACCTCAAAAAATGCCTAATGCTAATGCTGCCAAGACTGTTGAGAGAAATAAGAGGAGATTGTTTCCCGAGCCACCACAACAACCATCAACTTCTCTGCCTTCAAGTAATATGCCATCATAGACTAACAACCAACTCATTGCTCCTGGTTGAAAAATTTTCAAAGCTCCTGCAACTAGGAAGAAAGTTGGATTTTTTAAAAGACCTTTGTAGAGAATGATAGTGGGCACTGGGGAAGACAGATTAGTTTAGGCTGGTTTTTTCTATAGAATGTTTAAAGGTTGTAAACTAATGATTGATGAACTTGGTAGACATATAATGAGGAGTGACTTCGAGTCATATTTTGGTGCACTTAGTGCACATCAAGTATTTTGTCTTCTCAATCTGTGATGAAAGTGAATTGTTGGTTCCGTGAGCAATTTTTGCAACTAGTTTGTCTTCTGGATTTGATGATGGTGATCATATACCTCACTGGTTTTAGTCATATATTCAGCAACTAGGTTGTGTTTTATTTTGTCAAATTTTGATGTTGCTTTTGTCAAATTCCAGCAACTATATTGTATACAATTTTGACATATTTTCACATATTTAGATGATGGTTGAGCAGTGCAACTATAACCAAACAAAACCACTTATTTTAACACCAACAAAACACTTCAAATTCATTCCAGAAACTCTGATAATCTCATTATAGATACAAACTTAAAACCAAGAACTTAAATACAACTTCAACTTAAAAACAAACAACTCCATATAAAATAAACAGCCAATTTCCTAAAATCGTCCCTCTTGACCTTCATCTTCATAGTCCTCCACCTTGTCATTCACTCCATTTCTGGTAAAATGACGCACATTTGAACAGCAAACAACTTTTGAAGATACCGAGCATTCGGACAACCATACATATGGAAACACTTCTCGACATTTGTCTCCTACGAACAAGACAAATAAATTACTAATGTGCATTCAACAATTCAAAAAATTATTAAAAGAGAAGAGTGGTATACATGATGGGGTTGTGCTTCATATGTCGCAAGTGTTATCACTCTAAAATCTAGGCCATGACAACGAACACTCTAAGTAACTCAATTTGCTTCAATGTGTGTGTTTAATCTGCTATCTTATAACACTAAAGTGGTGACTTTTGGTATGGTGGAAGTGTGTACTTTCAATTAGCAAGGAAATAAACACATGCATGCATCAAACTACAACAATTACAACCCCTCACTAGAATAGTCATTTACCACGGCAACAGTTACGACCATTCGAAATCTGCCCCATAAACAAAACTAAAACAACCTGCTAAACAAAAAAGAGAGACTAACACAGCAAAAAACAACCTAATTCAACATAATAACCTAGAAAACTAAATTGATCTCCATATTAATGCAACAAAGACAGTCAACAATGTACACCATAGGAGTTTCTCCCTTTTCTTGGCCCTCCCCAATTCATCCGGTTCATCATCTAGTTTACGCACCTTACGAAGCAATTCGGGGATAATTTGTTTTAGTCTTGCACACATTGGTGGATCACTCCATACCCATTAGTTGCAACCTCCGTTTCTCTGCCAAACAAGTTAAATAAACACGAAAAAAATCAACACTAAACAGAAAATTTAATAAACAAGTTAAAATTTCGAAAAAATTTCCAATTCGTGAAATACCATGTGTTTGATGCATTGTGAGAACCTACGACATGGATTGTGGTTTTCGTCGACGCCCTTTGCCCACAACGACGCAATTATGAATTTTCCATGCTCTATTAATCGAATTTTGAAATTAGGGATTACGAATTTAGGGTTTTGAGAATTGGGGGTGAATTTGGGGGTTTTTAAATCGTTAGAATCGTTGGGAATAGTGGAGTACCAATTATACCCCTTCAAAATTCAAATTTTGGCCGAAAAAATAGTTTAGGTGCAACATATTTTAAAACGTAAATGTTGGGTATAACATTCGAAAATTTTAAAATTTAGGTATGACATTAAAAATCGCCAATAGATGTAACTTGTCGTTTTTCGTAATTTAGTATCATTTCTTTTGCGTGTGGATACTATGAAGTCGCTAAATGGGCCTTGGGCTCAACATAGGCCTCG
Organism: Linaria vulgaris; assembly: GCA_948329865.1. Lineage (NCBI taxonomy): Eukaryota > Viridiplantae > Streptophyta > Magnoliopsida > Lamiales > Plantaginaceae > Linaria > Linaria vulgaris. The sequence continues at coordinate 97,412,695 of OX415254.1, read as the reverse complement.
AACACGACGTCGTATTAGCCAGCAATATAATCGTAAAACCGAACGAAACAACAACAATTCAATTGCATATCAAAATTTCATCGAAAATCAGTAAAGCGCGAAAGCTAGGGTTTCATTTCATCGACTCTGCAACAAAATTCAAACGACACAGCAGCTGGAATCTCATCTCATCTCATCTCATCTCATCTCATCAATCAACATCTAGAAAAAACCGTAGCTAGTTATCGGGTTAGGTAAATCAATCGTTATCAGGTTCAGTCAGGTCTCTGTTTAGGGTTTATTTAATTGCAGGTGTTTTGTTGTTTTGTTGATGTTGATAGGTAGGAAAATAGAACACAAATTTACCCGGGATGGATTACGGTGTACCCGACCAAAATGTCGCCGGTTATGGCGAAGAGGAGGAACCGCAGTATGAAGGGCATTACGAGGCGGAAGAGGGGAACTACGATTCCGTCGATAATGTAGATGATAGTGCAGGCGTAAAGCATGATTCTTCCTCGTCTGCAGGGTTAGTTTAGTTTAGTTTAGTTATGTGTCAAATGTCAATAGGTGTCTATGTTAGATTGATCAAATGCTTTTGACTAGTTTTTTTAGTTTGTTAATGAATTGTGAGAGATGAGGTTCCAAGGTTTTTGGGTTCGGCCCCCAAGAAAAAAATTACGGAGGGATGTGACGGAAATTGTAGTAACTGTTGGTTTTTTTGTTGTGATAGCAAACTTTTCGTTGGTGGCATTGCTTGGGAGACGTCAGAAGGTAACATTGTCTGTCTCCCGCTTGTGTATTCCTTTCCTGTTTAATTTTATTGAAGTTCTGCGTAAAGTGATTGAAACACGTGCATATTTTACAATTTTGTTTTTCGGCTTGAATGTCTGCTTAATTTGCTCGCAACAGGATATTACTGATTCTTCCTTTTTTGGTGGGTTCATTTAACTCACTTTATTATGTAAATAAAAAGGAAATGGAGGTTTATCGTACTGCTTTCATATATTTTCCAGTTGTTTCAGCTGACTCTGTCTTTGTCCTTGCTTTCCTTCCCACTTCTCTTTGTGAACAAAGTGTTGAGATCGTTCGTGGCATCTCAAGACTGTTTCTGTAGTCCTTTATGTTACCGCATGAGTCTCTAGATTTTGAGTCATTAAAGTTATATGTTCATGTTACTCTGTTATGGTCAAATGTGTAGCCAGTTTTATATCTAGTGAGATTATAATATTAAGCTTATATTTTTTTGGTACTCTCCCTTCCAGAGTCCTTCGGCAGGTACTTCCAGAAGTTTGGAGAAATTACGGATTCTGTGATAATGATGGATAGGGTCACAGGCAGACCGCGTGGTTTTGGATTTGTAACATTTGCTGATGTGGAAGTTGCTGAAAAGGTTTTACAGCAGGACCATGTCATTGATGGAAGATCGGTAGGACTTTGTTTGTGACTGAGTGCAGACTTTTGCATAACGATTTTCCCTTATGGCAAGTAATCTCATTGGAAATTTTGTTTGCTTCACATTCAGGTAGAGATAAAGAGAACAGTTCCTAGAGGGGACTCTCAAGTTAGAGGAGTGTCAAAGACGAAGAAAATATTCGTGGGTGGTCTTCCATTGTCATTAGTTGAAGGTACGTGTAGCCTGAAGCATTTGATATTTTCCTTTTGTGGCAACTCGACTTTTTATAAACTATTGCAGAGAATTGAAGGGAATACTTTTCACTGTATGGTACTGTCGTGGAGCAGCAAATTATTCTGGATAACACTACTATGTGTAGCCTGCAGCATTTATTATATTCCTTTTGTAGCAACTCAAGACTTTTTAAAAATTATTGCAGAGGATTTAAGGGAATACTTTTCACCATATGGTACTGTCGTGGAGCAGCAAATTATGCTGGATCACACAACTGGTCGTTCACGAGGCTTTGGATTTGTGACATTTGATACTGAAGAGGCTGTTGAAAAGATATTTTCCGATGGGCAAATGCATGAACTTGGTGGAAAGCAAGTGAGTATACACCATTGTACGTGTTTGCTCTTATGTCATAATAACATTACTAATCATAAAATAAAAATGTATGCAGGTTGAGATAAAGAGGGCCGAACCAAAAAGGTCTTTTAATGATAAGTCAACTGATAGTCGGTTTCGTCGTGGTGGCAGTAGTTCAAAATCTTCTGGTAATTATTCCAGTAATTCAGAAGGTTTTGGTGGTGGCTACGGTGGAAAAATGGGTAGGTCTTATGGTGGATATGACAATTATGGTGGTGGCTATGGTGGGTACGGAAACTTTTCTGGGAATTACGCTGGTGGGGCTGCTGGATTTTATGGCGGCTATGGCGGGTATGGTGGCTATGGTTATGGCTTTGGTGGGCCAATGTATGGTGGTGCTGCGTATGGAAGCGGTAGTGGATATGGAGCTTCAGCCGGTTACGGAGGAGGTGCAGGTTATGGTGTTGGAAAAGGTGCTGGTTATGGTGGTGGAGCTGGTGGATATGATGGTGGCAAAGGCTTTGGAGGTGGTGGCAGTGGTGGAGGTTACGGACCTGGCAAAGGGTATGGCAACGGAGGTGCTGGTGGCTATGGTGGTGGAGGTGCTGGTGGATATGGTGGCGGAGGTGCTGGTGGATATGGCGGTAAAGGATATGGAAACAATGGTACCCCAAATGGAAGGTTTCATCCTTACAGAAAGTGAGCCTCTGCATGACGAGCCTTTAGCTCTTGGTTGTTGCTTTGTCCCGCAAGTGTAGTACTGATTGCTTATTAAGATGTTTGTTTTGTTTTTCAGAGAACTAAATTATCGCAAACTCGTGTCTTCCCTTAAAACTATATTGCTTGGCACAAGTAGATGATGATGCCTTGTGTAATTCTGAAATAGTCAGGATGAAACTTGTAGTATTTCAAAACTAGATAACTTTTGTGCTTAACATCAGTTTTTGTGCTTGTGATACATTTGTATGACAGGTTCATGTTGAGCCTAGCCTCGGGTGTTATACGAGTTACTTGTACTTGATATTCGGGAACTCCCATATATTACATAGTTTCGCCGCTTGTTGTATGTTTTAACCGGTCGGGGGTTACCCTTTGAGGCAACGGTAATAAGGTCTGATCCGACTTCTGTTTCTACTCTTATCCTGTTTCTTAGTTCCTTTTGGTTAGTGTAGTGATCCGACTAACAAGATTTTACATTGCCATCTAAAAGTTTATATAGTTTTCGAAAAAGTGGCGATGAAGATTTCTTCTTGCAAATATTTCGTTATCCCAGAATAAACAAGTTTATAATAATGTGTTATGTATGCCACGCCAACCTAAAAGCATCCATGTTTACAATAGGTTCATGCCTTATTTTCGTAATATATTATTAAAAAACACATTTAATACCTTTTTGAGGCATAAGCTAATCATGTCAAAAAATATTAAGTATGGTTAATGTTGGTGTTTTGGCAATATGATCAATGTAGGTTTCTTAGTTTTCTGATACTTAATTGAAAAAGAAAACTATAAAATATATGAAAACTATATAAACATAAAGAATTAAGAAGTTATTTTTTTTAAGAATTAAGTCCAGAAAAGAAGCTTGCTTAAAAGTTATTGGCTAACTTCAAAGTAATCTTTCAAACTAGAAGAGATCCCAACTCTCTCAAGCTGGTAGAGCAGTGCCCATCAAAGCTATTGGTCAATCTACCCTTTTTATCTAATGTCCTCCATTCTCCTCCCAATTGACTCCCTATTTAGATCTTTCTGGCGGGGAGTAAATGAAACTTAAGAGCTGGGGTGCTCTGTTTACTCCCAAAATGTATGGGGGCTTCGGGTTCAGAAGATCTTAGGATTTTAATAGAGCTCTTATTGCCAAAATGGGTTGGAATATCATTACAAATTCTCACAAAATCTGGTCAGTATGTTTCAAGCAAAATATCTGAAAGTCAAAGATTTCCTTACCTTTAAGCTCCAAAATCTCCTTGCTCTTGGACATGGAATGACAAATGCATACTAGAGATAACCTTGCCAAAGGTCTGTGCTACAATGTCACTTCAAACTCTAATATTCTTACCATGAACCAGCCTTGGGTTCCTTCTCTTACTGATTTTATTCCCACACCTCTTGACCCCAACAATCCTCTTCTCCTCAATCACCATCTGGTAAAGAGTTTCATCTCAAATGATTCTTGGAATATTCCCAAACTCTTGACCATCTTCAGCCCCCATACCACTAAAGAAATCTCTAAAATTCTCATTGACAACAATTATGAGAACACAACTGCATTTTTGGAAGCCCTCTGCGTCAAGAAAATTCTCTTCCAAAAGTGCATTCCTTACTGATGAGGCTAATAGATTCCCCTCCATCTCTCCTGCCTCTACATCCCTTCTCAAGAATCTTTGGAAGGCAAAAATTCATAATAGACATATGCTTTTTATTTGGAAAATTTTCTCTAACACTCTTCCTTGCAGGGCAAAGCTAAATTCTATGTTTAACATTGGTGATACCAGCTGCCCTACTTGCGGTTCTGTTGAGGAGAACTTGACATATTATCCTTTTACTATTCAATTTTGGAGATCCTGTAAGTGGAAGCTGAATTTTTCAAATTTCACTAACATGAATCTCCATAATTGGCTTGCATTATTTGTTTGCAATGAAGGAAACTTTTTCCCGACCCTTGCACTACATAATGAAGGACTCATTTTCTTTGTTGTTGCTTGTGAGCTGATTTGGCAGAATAGAAATTGCATTATTCATGGTACTGATCCTTTCTCAATGCAGGAACTTATCAACAAAGTTGAAGTCTCATCTAATGAACACTGGCATGCTCAAATATCCAAATCCATCAAGAAAAAAGCTGAGGCATCAACTGAGAGTTGGATCAGACCTGCAAAGGATTGGCTTAAGGTCAACTCAGATGCCACCTTCTCTCATGGAACTGCTGTTTTTGCTTTCATCATCCGAAATGCTAGTGGCTCCATCATTTTTGCATCTTCGGCTAAACATGACTGTCTTGAAGCCATTGTTGTTGAAGCTCTCGCACTCAAAGGAGCATGTATATGCATAAACACAGCAAAAGTGGAAAAAGTCATTTTCGAATATGATTGTCTCCAGCTAATCACAACCATTCTGAACTCTACAGATGACACTCCTTGGATATCTAGCATTTGATTGAAGAAATTCGCATCTTTTGGTCTTTTTGGCCCAAGTGGCGTTTTAAATTTGTAAATCGAAATGCAAACAATCGTTGTCCATTCTCTAGCTCATTGGACCCTTAACAAATAGCTGTTTTTGTCATTTTGATCCAACACGCATTCCTATTACTTGTTTTTGTGATGGGGTCACTCTATCATGAACTTTTGTAACAGCTTTGCTTTTTAATGTTACTTCTATCTAAGTTATCAAAAAAAAAAAAAACGTAAGTACAAGTATTTAAAGACTTACTAATATTGTAGCAATAAAAATTGGTTTATAAGAATTACTTAATTTACTTTTAGAGATAGTAAAATTAGTTTTCTTTTGCGATATGAATATAGTTTTTTAAAAAGTGTTTTATTTTATGTCTCCTGCTACGTGGCGTTTGAATTTTAGAATTGATAAAAAAAATTAATTTATAGGTCGACGACTAGCCACGTAGATAATTTGAAATTACGATTGGAACTCCATCGCGGAGGTACCAAAATTGAGGTAGGAGACAATTTGTTATATGAAAATCGTCGAGTTGTAACTAGTTACGGTACAAAATTGATAACCTACAAAAGTCGTTTTTTTTCCACGCAAATTGTATTTTAATTATGGTTTACTTTGCCTCTTTGCCCATTTATTTATTTCACTTATTCAAGAGAAAGTCATTATTATTATTATTAGTATTATTATTATTATTATTATTATTATAAAAAACGAAAAAAGAAAAGAAAACTTCTATTTCCAGGCGAAATCACATTCCTCCACTCTTCTCCACACCTAGGGTTTAACAGCTCCACCATCACTACCACCTCAACTAAAAATCCTTCAATTCAGAACAAAAATGGCGTCCTCCAAACCCCTAATTCGCGGAGGTTTCTCTCTCATGAGCCGCTTCCTCACCCGCCAACAACTTCATTCGACACCCAATCCAACGCAGCAAATCATTCCTCAAATCCCCAATTCAATCGCCCCGCCCAAATTCTTACCGTCTCTCTTTCTCCCACAGTCTCACATTACACCACCACCGCTGCATTTTCCGACGCACCAACACGACGACGGATCGCTCCAACGGCTCTCACCGGAAAACTTCCTCTACTACCCCTGTGGCCTTCCGTACCTTCCGTTCTTCCTGCCCGATGGTAAGTTTCGTAGCATTTTTGTTGCGATTACAGAGCTCGTGATAGTAGTTATGCTTTTTGTTCTCTTTTTTTAATCATTAATTTTGAACTGTCATTGTATCGTATTAGTTGTAAGGAGGTCAAATTTATTTAGATGAAATAGAAACTGTTGTTGTGATGTTAATCGTTATACCTCGAGGATTTTGTTTTTTTCGGAGGTAAATTTTATTAGATGGAGTAGAAAATGTGGCGGTGTTGTTAATCATTTATACTTCGAGGATTTGGTTGAAATTCGGAGGTAAATATTATCTTTAGAGCGAATTGAAACTGTTGTGGTGATGTTAGTCGTTTATATTTCGAGGATTTGGTGAAATTTGGTACCTGATTGATTGTGTGGCTTTAGGAAAACTGGTCTTGAATCTACAATCATCGTTAGGATTGACATGAGTAATGTTAATTGATTTTTGTGTACGATAGGAATCTAATTTCTTTAAAGTCCTTGGATATAGATCATTATGAACTCAAATCTTGTATCAGTATGTAATTTGATTGGTGACTTTTACTAACTGGAATCGGTTTATACCAAGGAGTTGATTTTTTTTTTTTTTGGTCATGTTTTACAATCCCCTGAAACTGCCTTTTGGATCTTCTTTATGATACGGTTGTGTCAATTAGTCGGGAGATTTGTTGGAATATACAGGACTCTAGAAAACAATGTTTTGTTACATCATCAATACAATTCCGGAAGGATCTATTGGCCCTGGCAACTTATCGCAGCATTAGCCCAAAAGATCTTATAGAGACTTCTTGTATTTGCTTCTTGTGGTAAGATTTTGGTCTGGGTGGTTGATGAAATGATAGTGTCGCTGGAAGAAGATAACTTCAATATGCAATATCCTAGTGATGGCTAATTTGTAGTGCACTTGCTACTCAACGTTACATACTACTCAAGGGGATTGTCCTACATGCATTGTCTTGATACAAATTACAAGGACTTGTAGAGAACAGTAAATTCTGGGCGAGTTCTCTTGTTGCAGAACACCAAGAATGTTGTGTTGTTCTCGTTATTAGAAGAGCAAATCTGTGAAGTGTTTATGGCATGTAATACATGTAATTGTGTTCAATGTCATGACTGTTCAGCTTGCTATATATATATATCTATTTATATGTATGTGTACATATATAACATTGTACTCTTTGTGATTTATGCCCTAAATTGAAGTAGGTGTTAATGTTGTTGACAGATATGGGTGCATTCTTAATTACAAAGAGGATATACCATGTACCTCTTATAATGCACAATGGGGGGATTATGGTCATCAGCCTTGCACTCAAACATAGGCACAATACAGTGGAAAACCAGTTGTAGGCTTGTGTTAGGGTTTATGTTAAGGCACAAGTTCTATTCTTTTGAACGTAAGAGTGAGGATGGGAATTGTTTGATGAGGTAGATAGCATTGAGACTTTCACTTTTAAGATATAGTAAGTTCGTTTTATGCTTCAGATGGTATATTTTAGTATTTCCTTTGAGTGCTACGAAGTAGTATATGTTCTTCACCCAATTAGTTATGGCGATGACGTTGTAACCACCTGATCGATTGTTTGACATAGTGATAGTCATTGACTGTATCTCTATGAAAATATGCAGTATTGGCATCATTTTACCCGTGTCTGTTTTGCAGCTTACATGACGGTGCAAATGATTTAAGATGATAGATCCTAACTGAATTTACCAACTAACTGCTTATTACTGTTTATAGCTACTATTTCTAAACACCATTTAATATTTTGCTTTGACAATAAATGGCGGTCGCTTATGATTGCCTGTCCGGTGGAATAGTAGCAACTGAAATGTCGAAACTTTTCAGTCATTTTGACGAATATAATGTTCATGAGGACAAGACAGCTTAAATGATTGTGCCTCATCTAAGAGGTTTCCACGTTTTGATTTTGTCGGGTCATGTGGGTGTGGTGTGTGGTGGCTGTTAGGTGAATATTACAAGAAAAGGACCAGATGCAGCCTTTTAGATGAATTTTACCAGAAAGGACCAAGCGCAGACAATTTGACGTCATAAGCACGACAAGACTTTGTCGTTACACAGCTATCCCTTTTCACGCGTCAGCACACAACTTTGGAGCTTGTGTCGTCAAACTTAGTGCGCACAATGTGAATCCAACGTCTATTGGTCATGGATTTCCGCTAATTGACCGATAAAGTTGGAATATGTTGTATCTTTGTGATTCTTTGTTGTTTTAAGTGTTAATGAAATTGGTTTTGATATACTCTCTCATTTGACTCCGAACAGGAGATGATTCTTCGTCAAATGAGCCTATGCTTTTAATGCCTAAGCGAACCTACCAACCAAGCAATATCAGGCGCAAAAGGACTCATGGATTCTTTGCTCGGTACTTTCCCCTCTCTTACACACAAAATTTTAATCTCGTAGTATATGGGTTCTCATATTTGCGTGGAAGTGTAGAAGATTACTAAAATCCACCAATCAATTTTCTGAGCGAAGGCTTGTACACGTATGCATTGCACCCTATCTTATCTGTTGCGATCTTTTTACCCAATTTAACATGCACCGACAAACTCTTGTGCATCAAACATAGTTCTTGATGGTTCTGTAGAGTTATTGCCAACATGTTTGAATCCACTTGCTAACATGTTTTAATCCTGGACAGGAAAGCAACAGTGGGTGGCCGTAGAGTTATTGCCCGGAGAATTGCGAAGGGTCGGGCGAGAATCACAGCATGATAACCTAGCTCTCTTGTCTTTTTTTGGTGACATCAAGATTTTATATAAAATGTTACTCTGATCAATAGGCAACCACCAGCCAACATATCATCTGTATTGGTCATTAAGTTTTTTTTGTTATTCTGCATTTCTCAATTTGGTTTGCTTTTGTAGAGGACTAGTACTACTTTTTCTTACTCTTTCATTGCTTTCACTCTCTGTGGGGTTTGTGAGATTTTACATATGCGGAGTAGTGGCGACTCCTTTTAATGGTAAGCAGTGGGATGAATTTTGAGTCTTGAAAGAAAAATCCTTTTTTTTTGCTAGCCCTAATAACCGAGAATCCATCACGTGAAAAAATCGTCGAAAATATTTTTTGAGGTGGATCAATGCTCTTAAGTTGTTTAGTAGAGGTAAAGAAGTTAAACTTCAACTCTGTAAACTTGTGCAAAAAGACTAGTTCAAGAACAAAGCAACCCGAATATTTGGCACACATACCATTGCAGTAAATATACATCTCCTTTACTCATCAAAAATAAAAATATACATTTCCTTTCTTACAATAATTGCTTTGTTTGTAATGCGCAATTCCAAACTGAAGTGATATATGACTAATTAATTATTATATTCGAGCATAGACGCATGCAAAATATGATTTACATAGTGTTGCACACTACGAAAACACATCAACTAATGACATGCTGGAAATACACAAGTAGAATATTAGAAGTTGACTAACCCACAAACAAACACAGCATTATATTGCCAACAAACATAACCATAAAAGTACATAATCATATAAAGGTAAAAGACCTTAAACACTGCATTGTACCTTCACGAAACAAAAACTATTAGTAATCTTATAACAGATAAAACCCCCATCTTTACGGAGAATAAGTGTCCCAATTGTATAGCAGTGGAGACACGCTCGAGCCAGCTGACATCATGGCGGTAGAAGATGAGGTGGAGGTCGGTGTAGATTGTATCAACGATTCAAACGATTTCATTAGAGACTCAATGTCGTTATTGTTGAGATGCAGAGGCGGAGCATTGACGGCGCATTCATCCATGTCGTTATTGTATAGCAGTGGAGACACGCTCGAACCAGCCGAAATTGTGGCGGTAGAAGATGAGGCGAAGGTCGGTGTGGATTGTATCAAAGACTCAAAGGATTTCATGACAGACTCAATGTCGTTATTGCTTAGATGCAGAGGAGGAGCACTGAACACGCATTCATCCATATCAGTAGGGATTGAAAACTCATTACCAATCGGCTCATCAACAAGCAAATCCTGCTTAATAGCAGATAAATTATGCATCAACTCATCAGAATCGGTTTCTTTCTCTTTCTTAGAAAAGCCAATGCTTTGCTCATCATGATTATACGCATCCATATCAGTAGGGATTGAAAACTCACTACCAATCAGCTCATCAACAAGCAAATCCTGCTTCATAGTAGATAAATTATGCATCAGCTCATCAAAATCGATTTCTTTCTCTTTCGCAGAAAAGCCAATGCTTGGCTCATCATTATTGTAAGCTTGTACTTCGGAGTTTGAGTTCGGGAAGCTACTAGTCATGTTGTTGCCAAATTCAAATAGAGTATCACTGCTGCCATTTGGTAGTACTAGAAGCTCGTCATGTATTGGGTAGGCTTCGACTTCAGGGTTCGGGTTCATGAAGCTACCAGTGTTGTGGGTATTAAAGTCACCAAACATGAAACTGTCATCTTGCATAAAAACTTGTGACTCGATTTGGTTTATTTGTTGAGGGCTATCATAAGAGTATTGATCAAGCCATGTCAAGAGATCATTATTATCAAACAAAGATGAGTAATCATCGGCTAGTTGAAAATTTTCATTGTAAGGCATCATTGAACCAGTTGTAGGTGGTGATGGTGGAACAATAACTGGTGCAAACTCTTGAAGGGGCATCGAATTATTGTTAGGGATGTATATTTGTGGTCCTGTTGATGAATAAGGGTGGATTATATTATTTTCATTGTTTGGACTCGTAAAGCACAAGCTTTGAGAAGAGTTGTTCCCCATAACAGAACTATTTGGGATATTTGCGGGAATTTTGGGTGCAGATTTTTTGGCACGAGCTTTGCGATGAGGCTGTGATTTCACGTTGAAGCATGAATTCCAAAAATTCTTGATCTCATTATCAGTTCGGCCTGGCATTTGCTTCGCAATCTCAGACCACCTGCAAATTATTAAGAAAATAAAAATATATTATTTTTATTTGCATGCGAACAGATTAATTTAGTATAACAAACAAATTACCTGTTTCCTAAAACTTTTTGTTGCTCAATTAGGAGACTAATTTCTATAGCAGTGAAATTTCCTCTCTTGATATCAGGTCTCAGGTAATTATTCCACCTCATTCTGCAACTCTTTCCACACCTTCGTAAACCTTAATTACCAACACAATATAAAATAAAATAATTAAAAACCGTACATGGATCAAACTTTATCTCACCGTGTGTCTGACTAGATGAATGCATGTGTATTGTAAGAGAGTGTTGTTTTTGTTTTTGTTTTTTTTTTTTGTGTGTGTGTGTGTGTTTTTAATAATGAAATATTATACCAGCACGCTTCGGAACGAGACTCCAACCACCAGGACCATTTCTGGAAATGTAGTTCGTCAGCTTTGCATCTTCTTCATAAGTCCAAAAACCCTTCCTAATCTCTTCTCTGGTGCAACAAGTATGACGATCAGACCCCATTTGCAATCCTTTCTTCTTCATATATATAACTGCAAAAGACACAGAAAGTATATTAGAAACAAACAAGAAAACATAGAAAAATGCTTTAAGAGGTGAGAAGGTATTAAGTTAAATCACCAAGGCAAAAATTAGAGTCCCTTAAGAGAGATGATGTGAAAAAGTTGCAATGGCCCTTTGAGAGAGAGAAAGGCAATGTTATATTTTGAGGGTTTTTGCAATTTGTTAAATAGACCTTCTCCCACGAGTCAACCATGCAGAATATTCTTTGGAGTGCCATTTGCTCATGACATCATTCTCACAGAGTTATAATGAGGCTCTAATTTTAGTTGCACTACCTAGCTCAAAGTTGTTGTAATCTTTTTAAAACATTTTGATTTATCAGACGAAAATTAAGTTGTATCTAGAATGCACTTTAGGTCTTAGTACCACTTAGTGTGTCATACGAAATGTACTTGACCATACTTACATAATTAAGGCCATGAGGTATTATATATTTATAGATATATGAGAACTATGGAATTAGTACCTTGCTATACTTTACAAGTAAGCATGAATATTTAGCCTAGCTCTGTTGTATTTATCAATCCTGATTTTGAAATTTAAATCTTAATAGAATAAGACAGCAAAAATACTTGATAGCCCATTAAGGAAGAAAGGGAATTACTGTTATTTAGTGTGTGCGAGCCACAAACCAAATCTCCCCCCACGATGTCAACCATGCATACCTTCAAGGGCCCTACGTAATTTTGTTAACATAACTTTTCGTTGTGACCCTCGCGGTTGCAAACCGAGCTCTCTTTTAATTAGCTAGTACATCTCATTAAACTTCTTAATTAATTGCATGAAAATTCAAAAAATAATCTTAAATACCGCAATGGTGTACGTAGTGTAGTCTCACTTCTTTGTATTAATGTAACTGAAGATGGATTTAAATTGTTTATAAACACTACATAGTAATATTCTAGGTAAGCATGGCATTAAGCCATTAACCATATGTTGTCTTTATTTATTCTGATTTTCGAGTTTAAATCTTTGCATAGAAAAAAATCAGCTAAAATTTGTTTTACTAGCAACATAATTTTTTCTTAGGCTACTGATGAGAAGTCGATTCTTAAAACTGCTAATTAAGGCTAATAATATCTTGAGTCCAACAAATATCTCATATGAATATTTAATGCAAGCGAAATTCCGGAGGAATCCTAACTAACAATTTCATAACAGCTGCATTTAAATTCATTATTGTTCTGCCATAAATTTATTTTTTCCCAACTAATATTCCCCTAGAGATAAAATGTGGTACGTAGTGTGTAGGTGTCTATTTTTCCAATGATTTTGTCCACGTTTCGATCATAAATCCCCACGTGTTGGTGGCTTTTTTTTTATCTGATTCCTTTTTGTTTCGTCACCTTTCAACCGTTCGTGACTTCGTGTAATCAAATTCTGCGACCATTAGAAGACCTTAATTAATTAGTGAAGTAATCTTGAAATTAAACTTGATGCCTAAAATAGGTAATTTACGATTAATGCGCGCCTTACATAATATTTTGATTGATATCGTGTTATAAGAATTCTATAATATAAATTGCTACATGCATTGTCCATAAATGGTTTAGGGACGAACGTACATGTACTGCATGTGCATGTATGTGGACATATTTTTATGTACCGTTATGATATAATTGAACGCGGCTCTTCTTCACCTTTCACCTTTTTCGTCACCTTTCAGCTGAATGTGTGCCTGCCCTCCCCTTGCATGCATGTAATCAGATTCTTTAGTGCCGTACCGGCGTAGTTAAACACTCGAGGCATAAAAAGTGATATATATACTGCACAATTCTTTCTTATTCTAATAGTCAAATTATCTAAGTACTAAATAACAACTAATTATAAGACAGTTAATTAAATATACCATTCTATGAAATATTCATTAATTAACTTTAAAGTATTGAATATAAATTCAAACTACTTTGCTTGAAATTTTCTCAGTAAAGAAACATGGATCAATTTGAAGCATATATAAATTTGGCTCAAGTTTTGGTACAATTATTTAAATTTAATTTGATGAGTTAATTACATTTGTGATCATATCAAAACAAATTAAACCCAATTTAATTTCTGTATCGTTTAAAATTGGAATCTTGGGACTTCAATTTCCATTCACTCGTTATATGGATTTCATTATTCTATTCTTTTATTTAAATGAGATTATAATTTATTATGTTTCATAGATTAATTTACAATTAAGTAATTATTCATATTTATCATAGAATTAGTAAATGAGCAATCATATATATCAATCAACATATAAGATAGTATGAGAAACAAGCTATCAACCCCAACACTAGATTTATTTAGGGAGAATTACTTTTTTTGCCCCATAATTCTGGCTAGGTTTGCATTATGCCCTTTAACTTTACGGACTTCATTCTTGCCCTTTAATTCTATAGTTTTTTTTTAAATGCCCATTGGGCCAAAAGCCAAGCCCGCTTACTATGTTGACCACGTGGCGGCTGACTGGACTGCTACAGTGCAGCCACGTGGAGCCATATAGGATCCTAGGTGGAATAAAAAAAATTGTCAATAATAAAAAAAAAATGAGACGGATCCGCAATGGATCATCTTCCCCAACCCGGTCGATTCGCTTGAAAATCCATCCACAAACCTTCTCTCTCCTCCTCCGACGAGGACCTCCACGACGGCCATCACATCCTCAGCCTCCACACCGTCTACGAGGACAAAGCCTACCTCCACCTCGTCACCGATCTCTGCGACGGCGGCGATCTCTTCGAATCTGACGCGTACTGTGTTGTTCGATTCGCGAGGGAGGTTGAGGTTAGCGGAATTGAAAGCTTTGACGGCGACACCAGAGCTAGAAAAGTTGGAGGTGATGGCGGAGGAGGCAGGGGGAGTTGGAAGTTTTGACGACAATTGAGGAGTTGGTGGTAGTGGGGGGTTGTTGAGGAGAGTTGTTGTTTGTGGTTATATGGTGGTTGTTCGCCGTAGATGATAACGGAACCGGTGGCGGTGGTGTTGGAAGCTTTGACGGCGATTGAGGAGTTGGTGGTGGGGGGATGGGGGCTGTTGAGGCGAGTTGTTGTTCGTGATTATGTGGTGGTCGTTTGCCAGAGATGATGACGGATCCGGTGGCGGTGGCGGTGTGGTCGTAGGTGGTCGACGTGTGGTTATCGATTGATGGAGCGGTTGTTGGGGCTGTTGAGGAGGTTGTTGGTGGTGGTTGTTCGCCGGAGATGATGACAAATCCGGTGGCGGTGGCGGTGGCGATGGCGATGGGTTTTGGATGTGGTGAATGGTAGTGGTGGTTCGCCGGAGGTGCTGGTAGTGGCGGTTGGTTTGAATTTGATTGTTAGAGTTTTTTTCAAACCGGTGGTGGACTGGCGGTTCGCCAGTGGTGGACTGGTGGTGGTGGTGGTGGAAAATGAAGAAGACGATGGTCTTTTTATTTGTTAAAAAAATATATAGTTTTTTTTAATCCACCTAGAATCTTACGTGGCGCCACGTGGCCGTACAATGGCGTCCTAGTCAGTGGCCACGTCACTTAAACAGTAACCGGGCCTCAAAAATAGTTCAATGGGTATTTTTTATAAACTTTATTGGACTTACAGGGAAAAAGTGGAGCACGAAAAGTTAACGGTCATAATGCAAACTTAGCCAAAATTATAGGGCAAAAAAAGTAATTCCCCCATTTATTTATTACATTCATTCAATATTTTGTACATATATGTAGTTAGTTGCCAATGGATCTATGTTTCTCATAGCCCCAATATAACGAACTTATTTCGCAACTCTCTATTTACACATTTGTATATTTAAATTAGAATAACTCTACTACGTATCTAATATTGCTTTCCTCAGAGTTCTATATGTCACTTGAAGTGTCATTCCACTGATTTTATATTGATCCCCTCCTTAAAATCCATGATCTGATGACATGTAAAAATTCTAAATCACATCATGACGTAGCATGAATGTCTTTGGTTATTATATCCATAACAAACTAATAATATTGAGAAATTGATCAAGTTAAGTTTGTTCTAACTATAGCAAGGGGATCTTGTTGTACACTTAAATCCAGTCGCGCGTGTTGAGAAAATATCCTGCATCGCTTTGGTATGGTATCGATTTTACTTGATAAAGAGAAGTTTCCTCTTCGCTTAATAAAGCCTTTTTAGGTTGAGAAATATAGCTTTCAATTTCTATTATGGTATCCGAACCTACCTAAAATGTAGGTTGGTCTCGCGACCAACCCATGTGGTGGCACCAAAGATAATATTAGGCCACACGTGAGCGGGCTTGTTGAGAAAATATTTTACATCGCCTGGGTATGATCTTGGATTATAATCAATAAAGAGGAGTTTCCTCTCCACTTGACAAGGCAGTTTAAGTGTAGAAATATATGGGTTTTAATTTTTTCCAAGTCATGATCTCATAAGCTCTTTAGTAAATTATGTTAGGAGAGGCTAGATGTTGCAGGGTCTCTAACTACATCAAGATGTACGTATAACTTAAAGAGATATTTGTGGCGAAAAAATATTTATGACAACAATATAATGGATTCAGATAAACAACCTAGGACTATATATATCAATTTGGCGGATATTAAAGAATTTTTTTTAGTGCGTTTACATGTATCTCTTTCTTTATCATGTCTCATTCCTTCGTACAAACTATTTGTACTAGAATATATACATCGCTACATCAGTGAATCTAAAAAGAAATGTGGATACAGTTACAAGGAGGCGCTACATTCGCGATTTAATTTAGTAATAGATTTCCCAACTATCAATAAACGTTGCTGAATGTTTGTTATTACGATTCACTGAGTTGGAAACTTATTCATTTTTTTATATAAGAAGTTTTATACAAAACATGAGAAGAATAAGGATTTTTTTTAAGCAATTTTTATTAATAGAGCATAAGGGGTGCTCAATCCTTACATTAAACCATCAAGTACAAAATATGACTCATTTCTCTATACGTCCTATACAAGCTCTTGGATTAGAATACCAGTCATCAAAAGAGAAAGAGAAAGACGGTTTTTTTGCCTTGATCCAAATCCACCTTCTCAATTTAATTAAGTCCACCACTTTCATAGCTTCTATCAACCCTCCCTCCTTGAGCAATCTGTTTCTTTCCAGCCACAAAGACCAAACAACCACAAACCAAAGGCATTCATATTGAACAATCTTAGAGCACGAAGAAATCATTCCCATACATTGAGCAAGGCTTATCGAGGGCTGGTTGTAAATCATTGTTTGAAAGACCAACCATTTAAAAACTTCCATCCATATCTTGTATGTTTAAGGGCACTCTCCCAGAATATGTCGTGTATCCTTTTGCTCAGAATCACAAAAACGACAGAGTGTAGAATCATTATCTGTGAGAATGCCTCTCCGGTACAAATTTGTCCTCGTCGGCATTCTATCTTGAAGAACTTTCCAAGCAAAGAAAATGGTCTTTTGTGGCGCTGATGCTTTCCAAAGAACCTCACTCCAATCACACTGGTTTGCCGTATGTGAGCAAAGTTGGTTGTACGAGGACTTAACAGAGTATGATCCCAACGCATCAGACTTCCAAACCCAAGTATCTTCTTTGTTATCTTGAAGGTGAACTGAATTAAGTTCTTGCTCTAGTTCAGCGAGATTTTGCAATTCCCACGTGAATAATCTTCTTCGCCACCTACAATTTCGTTGTCCTATACTTTCTTTGTCGTTAAGTATGTCGTGTACCGAAGCATCCTTATCTTTACAAAACATGAACAATCTTGGAAACCTTGACTGGATGCTTGAATTACCCAGCCACTGGTCCTCCAAAAAACAATGCTTTTTCCATCCCCAAATTTTCCTGTAATCCCATTGTCGAACCAATCATTATTCATTGTATTCTCTGTTATTTTCATGATGTCACGCCACCATTTTGAGGCCTTTTGCTTTTGTGCTATCGGTCTATTCCCTCTCATCTTACCACGTCGTCACCATATTTGGATCTCAACACTCTTATCCACAACAAATCTTTTTCCGTAAGCAATCGCCATTTTCACTTTCCAAGAAGAGCTTTATTGAGGATATGCAGATCTCTGATGTTAAGCCCGCCCTCCTCTTTTTTGCTGCACACTTGCTCCCACTTGATCCACGCAATTTTCTTGCTTCCCGCCTTACTTGCCCAAAGGAAATGTCTTTGGAGATTAGTGAGTTTATGAATAAAATTCCTTGGAGCTTTATAAAATGAAAATCAATATATTGGTATCCCGATCAAAGTAGATTTGATCAAAGTAACCCGGCCGCTGAAGGACACAAAAATATTACTCCAATGGTTCAGTCTTTTTTCTATGATTCTTAAAACATTCAGCCATGATCTAGCTCTCCCTTGCCTGATGCCGATTGGAATACCCAAATATTTAAAAGGGGTTGTTCCTTTCCTACAATTCAACAAATCGGCAAAGCAATTAATCCTATCATCCTCCAAATTCACTCCGTATAAAATACTTTTCTGACAGTTGATTTTGAGTCCCGATAGCAGCTCAAACAACCCAAAAAATGCATTTAAATGCCCACACATTTTGCTCTGTTGGTTCGCCAAAAAGAATAATATCGTCAGCAAATTGGACATGGCTAATTTGAATCTTCGACCTTCCAATTTTAACCCCCACAAGTAGTCCTTCATCCACCGATTTTGTAATGAGTCCATGTAGACTTTGGCAACAAGTAAAAAGAGAAAAGGCGAAAGGGGGTCGCCTTGTCTCAGTCCTTGCTTCAATTTAAATTCCATCGTGGGGCTGCCATTAACAAGAACCGAGGCAGTGGCAGATTTGAGACATTCTTTAATCTATCCCCTTCATTTAACAGTAAAGTTCATTTTGTCCATCATACATCAAGAAAGTCCCAACAAACGTAATCACAAGCTTTGGCGAAATCTGCTTTGAAGATAAGACACTACTTTTTGCATCTCTTAAACTCATCGAGAATCTCACTCGTCACCACAACTCCATCCAGGATTTGTCTCCCTTTAACAAAAGCACATTGCTCCTCTGAAATAAGTGACCCCATGATTCTTTTAAGCCGATTAGCAAGAGTCTTTGCTAGCACTTTGTACGCACATCTGATCAGTGAAATAGGTCTAAAATCATTGAGGTCTTGCGGATTATCCTTCTTAGGGATAAGAACAATAAATGAGGGATTAGACCCACGCACCAATCTGCCACTCGAGTGAAAATTATTCATAAACTTCACAAAATCTCCTTTCAAAGTACCCCAAAATTGTCGGATAAATCTTAAATTGTACCCATCTGGCCCGGGACTTTTAGAACATTCGCATCCCCAAACTGCATCTTTAATCTCCTGTTCCGAAAATTTATCCGTGAGCATGTTACGAGATTCCTCGTTCAGCTTTTTAAAATGCCAGTCCCCTATCAATGGTCTGCTCCAGGACTGATCCGTAAATTGCGTTTCAAAGTGCCCTTTAATTTCCTCTTTCACCTTGCTAACCTCGTCGACCCACTGTCCACTCACCATTAATCCACAAAATTTCTTTATTTTTCCTTCTTCTATTGATAAAATTGTGGAAAAATCTCGAGTTTGTGTCGCCTTCGGCTGCCTATCTCAGTCTCGACTTTTGGTGTAGTAAGCTTTCTTTCGCTTTCATCACCTGCCACATAACACCAAGAAAGTCTCTTCTTTTTTTGTTTTCGTCATTACTTAGACCAACCTGCTCCTCTTTTATATCGAGCTCTCTAATTCCATTCTTAGCCTTTTCAATATTCCTATTCAAGTTCCCATAGCAAATCTTATTCCACTCCTTGAGTTTTTGCTTAAGGCTCATGAACTTTTCTTTAAGGACAAATGCTCCACATCCATCTATTTTCATTTCTCCCCATTGCCCCTCTACGAGTTTCTTGAACTGCATATTGCTATTCCAACAATCCATAACCTGGAACGGCTTCAGAAATTGTCACATAATAAGTAAATCGTGGGCGCCTGCGATGGATGTTATTGTTGCGTAGCAATACGATGATGGAAAATTAAGCACGAAAAACAATAAAAGATACGGAGATTTGTTTACTTAGTTCATCAAAACATACTACCTCTGTGGGCGCTGCCAAGCTAAGATTTTTGACTATTTCTTATGAGTGAAAATAACAATTATATATTTTTAGTAGACTATTTATAATTATGACACACTTCTCTAATCATACAACTACTCAAACTCTACAGTTCACTGAAAGCTAGGTCACTCTACCTTCTAGTTAAACTGAGTCTTTGCGATTCTTTTTTCATCCAGACTCCACAAACCTAACAGATATGTTATGTTTAAAAAGGAAAAAGAAATGAAGTAATCGTGAGTCATAAACTAGAGACACACAAGTATGCTTTACAAAGTTCTGCCCAAACTGTTTATGTTTGGTTTACTTTCTTTGTTTTTGTTTATAGATTGATTCTTTAATTTAAAAACAAAATTCGTTGTTTTTTCTTTGTTTGTGAACTTATAGAAACAAAAGATGTTGGGTTTTTTTCCCATCAAGTTCTCCAAGTATGTCCTATTGATAGTTTGCTCTCTTGAATCCCCTACATCAAAATGGTGATGGAAAGTTATTGCCTTCTTGAGTTGCATTTGTTTATTGGACGAATTATCAAAAATGCCCGATAACTTTGGTCTTTAACTTGAAATGTCCGATTTTCCAGCTCTGCTGAAAATGCCCGATAAGTTCTAACTTTTCTAACAAAAATGCCCGATTTAGAAAATTCGGACATTTTATCCGACGTGGCATCCGAATCAAAGAGGCGCGTTGCTGAATCAAAAAAACGCGCCCGACACGTAATTTTTTGTCCGAAAAATAACGCTTCTTATTCTAACCAAACCATTCAACGGCTCTTTTATTAGTTAACGGTAATGTTATTTAAAAAAACCCCCAATTTCAATATTTATAAACCCTAACAACTGAAAATCGAGCAATTCACTTCCAATTCGCAAAATTACTAACATGTCGGAATCAATTGACAGCTCTGGTCTGATGTGCGACTGCGGTAGACCAGCCGTCGTGAGAGTTGCTACCACCAATGCAAACCCGGGCCATACATTCCATGGGTGTTGGAAGGGGAAATACGGTTGTCGATTTTTCGAATTGGAAAGATCCTCCTGTCTTCGAAAGACTGCGGATTATAGTACCATTACTACGTTCGAAAATCGATAAGGGCGAGGCGAAAGTTAAGCAAGTCAAAGAAGAAATGGAGTTGATGGATCACCCGAGTTTGGCTACGATTCGAAGAGTGTTTGAAAAAACGAATAAGGAGTTGGAAGAGAAGGTGAAGAATCTGGAAGCCGAGAACAAGAAATTGAGAGGAAGAAATAGGTTTTGTTTAATTACTATGATTGCACTTTTTTTAATAGTTTTGAAATTGTATTGAAAGGGGAAGAATCTGTGGAACGGTTTGTTTATTTATGTATGTGTTGTTTTGTGTGGTAGTGTTTAGTGTGACCGAATGTAACGTTTAGTGTTTAGTGCATTGGTAAAAGGTGGCATACGCATTGGTTGTCCAACATGCGGTTTTTGGACTGATAAGTCATGTCCGTCCATATGAAAAGTCAACCTTCATCTTATAAATATCCTCAACTTCATGTGTAAACACCCCAAAAGTTTCGTTTCTGCTTCTCATTTTTCATTCAAAGATCTTACTTGCGAAAAAATGGAGATGCCGAACAACAATGATGTGGCGTGTTTGTTTCACGATGGGGAGTTCAACCTACACTATGAGACACAATTGTGTAAGTTGCTTTGTGAGTATGGCAGGAGGCATCGTTTGATGGATACGCCGGCTTTGAAGAGGGGCTTGGATCTGCTGAAACCAGAGTTGGACGCCATGCGCTGGGGTGGTGGTGAGTTCGAGATGAAGATGATCTACAAGAAGCTCAACTCCTTGTTCAACATGTTCTGGTGGTTCTCAAAGTTCCGTGCTCTACCTGGCGTTCACTGCGCTCCCCCTGAGTGGACAGTGAGCGTTGATGAGGAGTATCATGCAATCCGCGGCCAGGTAAGAAATCGATTCATCCCCTTGAGTATGCGCGTTATTTTCCAGAAAAGTTAATTAATGGTTTCATTTGCTTTTCGTGCAATGTAGGAAACCGACCGAGAGAAGTACTTTCGGTTGTATGGTTGTCCGAATGTTGGTTATCTACATGAGCTCTTCACAGTGCATCACATTGCCGACCTGCCGGAGGAAGAATGAAGAGTTTTTATGTTTTAAGTCTTTATGAACAATTATGTTTTATGAATGTTTGAACAATTTTTATGTTTTAATGTTGTTATGTTTATGAACTTTGAACAATTGGGAGGCGTGAGTGATTATTATTTTTGAACTGTTTGAACTCTTAATGTTGTTTATGTGCATTATGTTTGAGTAATTGTGAGGTTTTACATTTTTATGATATATGAACTGTTATAATTATGTTGTTTTAGTACTCTGATTGCTGGAAGTGTCAATACCAAAATGAGGTCACAACATACAATCACCTAATCCATCAAACCATTGCTCGTAGTGTCATTGGGAGCAATCAAGTTATAAGTGGCAAATAATATTCAAGTGAAAACCAAAAAACAGCTACACTCATTCACTTGATATTCATTTACAATACAAATAACACAAAATGAACTTGATTCAAAATGAGGTCTTCTTCACAGCAGTGTGTACTCTGATTGCTGGAAGTGTCAATACCAAAATGAGATCACAACATACAATCACCTAATCCATCAAACCATTGCTGGTAGTGTCATTGGGAGCAATCAAGTTATAAGTGGCAAATAATATTCAAGTGAAATCCAAAAAAGAAGATACACTCATTCACTTGATATTCACTTGCAATACAAATAACACAAAATGAACTTGATTCAAAATGAGGTCTTCTTCACAGCAGTGTGTCCTCCTCCCCAAACCTTCTTCTATTTCTCCTTGCCCTTTCCTTTGTTCTGACCATTATTTCCTTTCATATGACCCTTTTGGTTGCCCAATTCCATACCAAGGCCTGACAACTTCACATACTTTCTGGATACACCTTGTTTGGGATCAGGAGTCCTTCCCAGTGGGGTTCCCAAGGCTTCTTGATTCTCCCTGAGTTGAGTTGTCACATTTGGAGTAGGCTTGGTTTGCTTTCTTTTAACCCTTCTGCTTACCCAACTGCCCTCTGAACTCGGACCACGACCATCATCAGCGTCCTCTCTACCCATTGCTGCCTGCGCAGCTAGTGATTCATTCCTTGTTCTCTTCTTGTTAATATGCACATGACCAATTTTGGATGCCATTGGTGGAGCACATGGATTTGGGGTTGGGGATGTCATAAGACTAGTTGTAAGATCAACAAACAAGACCTACAAAAGACTATTGTAAATACAAACATATTTGAAGTTCAGCATTTAACTATAAGGATTAATAAGGCTTAATCAACCAAACCCTTCTATTCTCTGATCTCCTGTTCTTTCTGATTGACCTTGAGGCTTGTCCAAGCTTCATGGGAATTCCTTCTCCAGTAGTTGGTATCAAATCTAAGCCATCACTAACATTTCTGGTCACCTGAATGATAATGTTTGACATTGAAATTAAGTATTATAGTTCAACTAAATCAATGACAATTATATGACATTTTATAAGAACAATACCTTTTTTGTCATAGCCTTCTTCTTATTCCTCATTGCTCTGGACTTAGTGAATATGTTGTCAATGGCAACCAAACCAGCATTGGATGCATCTTCAATGTCCTCCTCTTGATTTTGTTGTAAACCTGCAACATTCTGTCTTGTTATCCTCTCCCCTCTATCATGCTCCCTCTTGATCATCCTTTCTTCTCTCTGAGTTTGTGAAAATTTGTCATAATGCTCTTTTGGGACCTCATCATCAGGAACCATATATGGTGATCTATTTCCAGGCAAAGTGAAATAATCCTCATGAGCTACATATGTGGTAGATTCCATTGTAACTGGAGGTGCATGAGAGTCATTAGGAGTTGGTGTCCCATGAGGGGGAGTAGGAGCAGAAGTGTAACAGTGGATCATTTGACGCCACATGTTTACAGTGTGTAGCCTGGTACCAGTATTTCTTTCTCTCTCTTATACCAATCTCATCTGACAGCCTATTCAATAGAGAGATTTTAAGCTCTCTGTAACTCACAAAATCATAAACGCATCTCGTGTTTGATCCTTTAAATGCATAATCTCCACCTTGGTACACGCTAGCTGTGAAATACCCTCCAAAATGTAATACAAGGATAAATCCTTTGCTTTCTGGTGCTGCAATAATGAAGAGAACAAAAGCTTAAACATGTCTAGCTCACAAAAAACCCTAACAAAATACACAACGAGACAACATCTAAGCATGAAAGGCAGCAAAAGCCCACAAAAAGATGACAATACACGTCCGAGGGGAATCTCAAAACCCTAACACTCGCTAAAATATTACATTTAACATAACATTTAACAAGATTTAACATTTAACATAACATTTAACATTTAACCCAAATGAAAGAGAAGACTTACAATATTCGGGTGGAGGCAAATCCAACTCGTTATGAGGTCGCAGCTTGAACACCATTTTACCCCAACTCGAGATTAAGCAACAAACCACTGCGAATATCCGATTTTGGGTGAGAAATTGAGGGTTCGGTTTTTAGGGATTAGTGTTTTCGATTTTGCCGCGCTATTGTGCAAATGAAGACAATAAAAAACCTAAGTGTCAGATTTTGGCTTTATATGGTTTGGTTAGAATAAGAAGCGTTATTTTTCGGACAAAAAATTACGTGTCGGACGCGTTTTTTTGATTCAGCAGCGCGCCTCTTTGATTCGTATGCCACGTCGGATAAAATGTCCGAATTTTCTAAATCGAGCATTTTTGTTAGAAAAGTTAGAACTTATCGGGCATTTTCAGCAGAGTTGGAAAAATCGGGCATTTCAAGTTAAAGGCCAAAGTTATCGGGCATTTTTGATAATTCGTCCTTGTTTATTTTTAACATGCGGGGTTGTTGGATGTCGATAGTTGGGGAGAAAGGTTGAGGGTTTTCTAATCACTTATAAGCGAAAGTGCTTTTGGTTTAAGGCATATATGCATGCCCTTCATCTAATATCAAATGCTTTTGGCCATTATAAGACTCTAGTGAAATAGTTCTAGACTAATTGAGGCATAATTTTGTTATCTGCGTTGTTGATAAAATAAATTACACTATATATACATCATAACACCACCTTAGGGTAGTTTTCATCCACTTCCCTTGAAGTTTGGTTGAAGTTTGGTTTCTGGCAAACACCCCCAAGATTTGGCACTTTGTTAAATACCCCCTTCTTTTAGTTGGCCATCTAGTCAAAGGTTAAAAGGTAAGGTTAATACAATAATTTAATATTATCAGTTTCTTGTATTATCTTTTTTGTTATTTTTAAAGTATTTGTTATTTTTTATACCAATGAGCGTTCATGATTATGAAAATTTCTGGATTAATTTGGATTTAAATTATACAACATACATGAAGTTGATGCATATTTTCTTAAGATTTTATCAATTGATTTACAATTTTATTGTTTTTGGAATTATCACCTTTTAAAAAAAATTTATGTTTTCTTTTGTATTATAAGTAGAATTGTTTGCAAATTTTAAAAAGAAAATCAAGTCATAACTAGAATTGCGCTATAACTAGACTTTTACATGTGGACACCATGTAAATTAAACAAAATACACTCTAAATTATTTGAACCCCGTTCAGAATCCAACGTAATATATTTTTTTTTTTTTTTGCAGAGTGAAAAGATAAAGGGCAAAAACTGTTTTTGACATTGTGATGGACATAAAGTAAAATTTGCCCTTATTTAATGACATTGTATTTATTTTTTTGCAATCATCTATAAAAAAAAAACGATTGTCTTGTTATATGCCAATTTATATTTTTTTAGGTTATATATTATTGGTCTCTAAAGAGTAAGCTCTTACTTACAATTCAACTAGTACAACATCTCTATCTTGCAGCCTAGCGCGACGGGTAGCCTTCAAACAAAATAAAAATGATAGTATGCGGTAATACCAACAACAATTTACATTGTTGAGGAAAAATAGCCCTAGATTGTTGATGTTATTACCGCATACATTATTGATGGTATTACCACATACCATCATTTTTTTATTATTACTTCTTAGAGACTAATATATAACCTACAAAATTATAATGTGTCATATAACAAGACAAACATTTTTTCCATAGATGATTGCAATAAAATGACATTGCGGTTTATATAGATGTCATTAAGTAATAGGCAAATTTTATTTTATGTAAGTTACGAAATGAAAAATTACTTTTTGCCCTTCATCTTTTCATGCAGCAAATAAGAAAAAGATTAAAATCAAATACTTTCCAAAAAATCGACAACATATGCCCATCGGGCCCCCAAACGAGGTTCAAACAATTTAGAGTGTAATTTATCTTATGCGGTGGCCACGTATGCTATCCACGTGTAAAAATCGAGTTATAATATAATTCTAGTTAGAACTTTTTTTAAAAAAAAATGGCAAATAAATTCTAGTTATAATACAAGAAACAATATTTTTAAAGAGCAAATGGCAAATTACCCCTTGTAATATATGAAATAGGCGTATTACCCCATGTAATCTTAAAATATGCAAATTACCCCCTGTAATTCTAAAGTGGGTGCACACTGCCTCCATGTCGTATTTTTCGTATTTATACTTGTACTTTGTCAAATTCTATCCAAATATCTATATTTTGTTTATAAACTAGTGAAATATTATATCAACTTTTTGTAATTGGAAGTGAAAATAATTTAAAAAATTTAGATTTCTAAGTGGAAAGGATAAGAAGAAATTAATCACACTCTCACCTTAATTGGCAAGTGAGTTACACCTTCTTCTATTATAAGATTTATATTGGAGTTTTGGGAGTTTGGAAAATTTGTCAGAGGATCTAACCCGTCATTCTTGGTTCTTATTCCAAAGAAGGAAAACCCTCAGACTCTCAAATATTATAGACCGATTTCTTTTTTTTTTTGGTAACCAAAGAGAATTAACTATGCAAGCTAGGCATTATCCGCTCTCAAACGAGCCTCTAAATAAGGGGGGGGGGGGGGGGGTTAGGCGAACGCTAACGCCATCCTCTAGATCACACAGAACTCTTGCCATCCCATCCGCTACGGTGTTCGCCTCACGATCTAGGTCACATAATCCTTCACATCGTCAAAGTTTTTGGCGCACCGGTCTCGCACTGGCGCATTCAGTCCCCGTGCTTCGCACTAAGACGCATTATAAATTCTTAGTTCTCGCACTAAGATTCCTTAGTTCTTTTATTGAAAATTAATGAATTATCGTAGAAAATTTGTGAAGAACGAAACAAATGAATGATAATAAAGTAGAGTCGAAGCAGATGTAGAACAAAACTAGGTT
Source organism: Linaria vulgaris (assembly GCA_948329865.1). Taxonomy (NCBI): domain Eukaryota; kingdom Viridiplantae; phylum Streptophyta; class Magnoliopsida; order Lamiales; family Plantaginaceae; genus Linaria; species Linaria vulgaris. The sequence continues at coordinate 97,385,541 of OX415254.1, read as the reverse complement.
GAAAACAAAATAAATATAGAATATTAGAAGTAGTTTAAAACTTGTACATTTGTCGTTTCACTGTAATAATTTTAAAAATATTATATAAAATTAATTATCATGAGTAGTTATTAAACAATTTCAAATATATACGAAATTATATATCAATATTTAATATTTAATTATTTTTAATAAACGCATTAAGGCGCATTGAAATTTAAGTATTTTTAAATTTGGCGAACTGGCGCACCCGCATCCGCACTCGCACTCGCACCCGCATCCGCCTTATGTGACCTAGCTCACGATTGATCCATCGAAAAGTGATATCCCATGGACGATGTAGTAGGGATCTACATTCATCAATCTTTGCTTGAATTGCATGTCCTCGGCCCAACTCATCATTAATAAGAGTGAGCGCCTCCTCCGAGTCCGTCTCGACCTCGATATGTTGCACTCTTTTATCCCACGCAAGCGACAAACCAATATGCAAAGCCTCCAACTCCGCCTCAAGTACCGACGGGTGAGCAATCTTCTTGATGAATCCCCACAGCCACGCCCCCGTCGTATCATGGAGAACACCACCGGCCGAACCCACATTTTCTTGCGGTCGCACACTACCATCCACGTTCAATTTCACCCAGCCCAAGTGCGGTCGCTTCGAGCCATTACTACGCCGTGTAGTCCACGGTTTTTTCACTAAACCGAAGTCCGCACAAAGTTGTTTGACTTGGCACAAAGTTGCGTATGTTGTCACCAACTTCCCCTAAAAAATACGTACATTTCTCGCCTTCCAAATACACCAACAAGCAGCCACAAATATAACGTTCCAATCCGTTTCCTTGATGAACGCATCCACTGCACCAGTTTTCTTAGTATTGCGCCTCAACCAGTGCGCTTCGTCTTCATTAAAAAAATCTGCCCAGTCGTTCTTAGGGATGAGAGCCATCCAAACTGTCCTCGCAACCGAGCAGTCTCTAAGGACGTGTGTCGTCGTCTCAATGATGTGTGGGCATCGAGGGCAACTAGCGTCAGTTGTACACTTCCGGACCATGCGCAGCTTATTTGTTGCAATTCGGTTTTGGCTTGCCAACCAAAGAAAAAATCTTACCTTGTTACTACACGGTGCACGCCAAACCCAATCACCACGTGCACTACGCCTCGTCGTCTCCGAATACTTCGCAAATAATACCTTGTACGCACTTTGACACGAGAACTGACCATTGGAGTTCGGACTCCACAACGCTTTGTCCTCCAACAGATTCGGCCCAACAGGTGTAGGAGTAGCAAGAATTTTACCGCGCCATTCCCCCGGAATAATTGTCACCAACACGTCCAGCTTCCAATTCCAGTCTTCATCCCAAACATCCGCCAACTTTAGACCATAGTCTAATGGGTCAATTGTTTCAACGACATCACACAACCGAGCCGTGCCTAGCCAATTATCGTACCAAAACGAGATCGACCGGCCATCTCCTATTTTCCAGCGAATGAATGGTTGCACAAGGCGCATACACCGTATAATGCCCTTCCAGTTATAGCTTTCCCCCGGCCGTGAGATATATTCAGTTATTCGGCCTCCCCTAAGGTACTTCGCCTCAATTAAGCTCGACCAAACACACTCCTCTCCTTGCAAAATTTTCCAGCCAATCTTGGACAACAAAGCCTCATTATTAAACCTGGCCGAACGGAGCCCCAAACCACCGTTCTTCTTTGATTGTAGCACTCCGTCCCAACTCACTAGATGAAGATATTTTTCATTCGGTTTATTCGACCAAAGAAAGTCTCTATTAACCTTGTCCAACTTATCGCAAACACTTTCCGGTAGCCAACATGATTGCATAAGGTGAATTGGTATTGATGTTGCCACAGATTGAATTAAAGTTGCTCGCCCCGCAAGAGAGATGTTCACTTTTTTCCACCCCGACATCCGCAAGCTTATCAAAAGTATTATTGAACTGCTCCCGACCCACTCGACCATGCACAAGGTTCGCACCAAGATATTTTCCAAGCGAGGTGGTACGTGCAAATCCTAAGATAGAACAAATCCGTCGCTTCATACTCCAACCACCATTATTCGAGAAATATATCTTTGACTTGGCGTCATTTATTTTCAGCCCCGAGGCCGCACAAAACTGCCCGAGAATACCCTTAATGCAGCGCGCCGTACGCAATAAACCTTTTCCCATCAATAAAAGATCGTCGGCAAAGAAAAGGTGTGATATACGGGGACCGTTTCGACAAGAAATCACAGGCTCCCACTCCCCACTGACCACGGCCTCTTGAATAAGATACGAGAGGCGTTCAACACAAAGCACAAAAAGATATGGTGAGAGGGGATCCCCTTGGCGTAATCCACAACCGTGCTTAAAATCCTCTAAAGGTTCGCCATTCCAAAGAATCCTCGTCGAGGCGTTACGAACACAAAAAAGGATTAACTCTACAATATTATCCGGAAAAAGAAACGCCTTGAGTGTGTCTTCAAGGAAATCCCAACTAATTTTATCATATGCCTTCTCAAGACCGAGCTTTAAAATCATGCATCCTTTTTTTTCTTTGTGCGAAGGGAATGCAATATTTCTTGAATAGCAAATATATTATCTTGGCTGCTCCGACCCTTAATAAAGCTCGATTGTGTTGGCGCAATTAATTTCGGCATAATGTCCCTCAATCGTAGAGTCACGCACTTCGTAATAAATTTATAAAGCACGTTGCAAAGCGAGATAGGGCGAAAGTGCGAGATAAGCGAAGGATATGGAATAAGGCAAAGAAGCGCTGCACATACCCTTTGCTCGAACTCTCGGTTGGTGAACGCATCAGCGACAAATTTAAAGAGAGCATCATGTATCCAGTCCCAATACTTGTGGTAAAAGAAGCCTTGGATTCCGTCCGGTTCAGGCGCTTTCCGCGGGTGTGTGCACCAGACCGCGTTTTTCAGTTCAGCTAATGTAACTTCACGGCCAAGAAAATCAGCATCTTCCTGCTCCAAACCGCGCTGCAACATAGAGATCGGAAGTGACCCCCCCGACTGTCCGACACCACGAAACAGTCCCTCAAAATAGGAGCGCGCATGGTCTTTTAATGTCTCTTGATCACGGCACCATCTCTCCCCAATTTTCAGCGTTAAGATTTGATTTTTCTTATGCCTAATAATTGTTGATCGATGAAAAAAGGCCGTATTTTTATCCCCCTCGTCGAGCCACTTCACTCGGGATTTTTGTTTCCAAAATATCTCCTCACAGCGCAGCGCTTCGTTGTATTCCTCCACAAGTTTCTTTTCCATTTTCTCAAGAAAACCATTCGCTTTCCTTGCCAATGAGCGCTGCGCGCCTTCAATACGCCGCAACAAATCCCTCTTTGCCTTAAAAATGTTTCCAAAACAGTTCTGATTCCATGGACCTATGACATCCGGAATATTATCTATAGCGTCCACAATATTAGAGTGACCCTCCCATGCTCATTTCAAAATTCCCTCGCAATCCGGGTGGCGAATCCACATCTCTTCAAAGCGAAACGGGCGGCTGCGATTTCCTCTTAGTGATCCCTCGCAGCATGTGAGCACGGGGTGGTGATCCCCGTGTGTGCGCGGGAGGTGATAAACCTCAAAATCCGAAAATTGCGTCAACCAAGCATCATTACCAAGTGCCTTATCGATTCGTTCTTGGATCAACACAGCCCCCTCCCGCTTATTTGACCATGTAAATTTTGGTCCATTAAATCCCAAATCCGTGAGGCGCCATCTATCAATCCACCGCTGAAATTCGTAGCACCTCCGCACTGTATTCGAGCTCCCTCCTTGTTTCTCATGCGTGAAGCATATCTCGTTGAAATCTCCTTGTACTAACCAAGGAGTCGCTGTATCCCACGACATTTGTCTCAAGCTTTCAAAAATTCGCGCCTTGTCGCTCGCATGTGGCTTTGCGTAAACTCCCGACACAACCCACTTTGCTTGCTTTTTAGGCCCCACGCGAGCATGAATTCCCTGGTCTTCAACGCCCAAGATATCGACATCCACATTATCATTATTCCACAAAAGCCAAACCCCTCCATCCATGCCATCCGTTGGCGCGATCACATAGTTAGAATAACCCAAAAATGGAGCTATTTCGTACGCTCTATCCGGCATAACACGAGTCTCAAGTAGGAAAACAATATCGGGGCGATGTATGCGAACCAAATCACGGAAGTTAGCCGCAAAATCCGGGTGACCAGCCCCTTGACAGTTCCAAGTTACAACTTTCATTGGAGGATATTCAATTTGTGTCGGTAGAACGGGGTTGTCAACAGCCCGTCCCTCCCGTATCCGCATCAATTGCCATAAGATTTCCCGAATCAGAAACTCTTGCCTGTTCTGATCCCAATTGCTCAGTTGGATCTGCTGCCAACACGTGAAGAGGTTCTCGAATCTCTCTGCTATCCGAGTCGTTATCTCGAACTCCCAGATAATCGAGACTATCTCTACAACATGGACTGTGCGGGGGTCTATCCTTCGGATATGCGTCTGCCCCGTGAAGGTGTGCTGCAGAATCTCGATGTCCCAAAAATTCGGTGATATTTGCACGATCAACGCGCCGTTCTCCATGAACACGTTCAGTCCCTCGTGGTGTGCCATTGCGATTGATTCGTGGATTTTCCTCAAAAATCTCCTCCGCAATATCCCCCAAGGCTGCGAACGAATTATTGGTGTGTTTCCTAATAACTTCTGCCGACTTCTCTTTAATGATAAGTGCTGAGCTCTTTCCTTTAGCATGAGGTTTCCTATTACCTGTTATTGATTTTGGTAATACTCTCCTATTGTGAGTGGGAAAACTCTTTTCTGAAGCCTGCCCCAGTTGGAAATCCTTCACAGTAGGTGACGAAGTCACCGAATTTTGGGGTATACTCTCCTTTCTTTTCAGGAGTGTGATAGCAGTTCCCTCCAAGCGTTTGCTCGCCTCTCGTGCGGTCGAATGCGAGGATTCCCCTTTGTGAAAATTTCTTCCCCCTCGACGAAAAACCTGCATCTAATCCCCATATTCATCATTCTTCGTTTTCTAGAGCAGCCATGACGCTGAATTTTTGCGAGGTTCTGTACTAGCGTGGGGCACATCCTGGTCCTTGGATTTTGCTTTCACGCACTCAGCCATGCCATGCCCAATTTGTCCACACTCATAACATAGTGATGGCAAGTTCTCATAAAGAACTTGGTAGACCTTCCCGCGGATACGGACTCCTCGTTCCAGTGGTTTATTTGTCGCTACTTGCACACATACTCGCGCAAATTTCCCCCTCGCCGCAGAAAACGTATTCCCATCAATTTTTATTGGGTCTCCTACGCAACTCGCAATAGCATTAATCGACGTTTCCCCAAACAATTCAAGCGGGAGTTTCATAATCTGTATCCACGTGATCGCACAGTCTATGTTATCAATCTCCAGATCAAAATCCGGTGTCCACTTCCGGATATGCAGGAAACTTCCCGCGAGCTGCCACGGCCCTTGCGTGAGGATCAACTCACGTTGTTCAGTTGTTAAGCCCCGCACACAATACGAACCGTAACCGAGATCAATGATGTCGCTCCCCCCGGACAGTTTCCACATTATGTTTAGCATGTTCACCAGGTTTGGAAAGAACCATGGTTTCCAGAGTACCCGAATTAGGATGTTGTTCTTCCACTCCTCGCACATTGCGTCATGCAAATCGTCCGCGAACTCTATCGTTTTCAACGGGATTTCCGCATTAGGTTCGAGAACCCTAATTTTGCCGGCGTAATCGATAAGTCGTTCCTCACAAATATAGACATCCTTTGGACGGACCATATTGGCATAGGATATAGGTTTGCTAGTGTTCTTGGTCGGAGGTGGAGAATTATGCCCCCCCGCCCTCTCAATAGATTCAGGTCTAGGTCTTTTATTGCCCCCGGATTCCGATCGAAAAACAAATCGTCCCATACCATTAGGTGAAGTATCCGGTTCATGATTGGTAGGGCCATCGGAGATTTGCATCTCCGATGCCATGCTACGTGTGATTAGTTGGTAATACAGAGGGCTCCGCTGTTCTAGGGCTCCGCTTTTTCGTTTCCCAGTGTCTCTATAACTACTGAAAAAGTAATGATTGATTTTTAGTTAGACCAAATCTGAGGTAATCCTAATTCATGAAAGGGTCACAGACCTATTTCACTTATTGGGAGCATGTATAAAATAGTGGCAAAGTTATTGGCTAAAAGGCTTAAGAGGGTGATAGGATCAATAATTTCTGAAGAACAATCAACGTTCATTGAGGGGCGACATATTACAGATTGCATCCTAATTGCAAATGAGGTCACTGATGATGTAAAAATGAATAAAAGAAGGGCTCTAGTATTTAAAGCAAACTTCGAAAAAGCATATGACTCGGTGAATTGGGAATTTCTTTTGTTTATGTTGAAAGCGATGGGATTTGACAATAAATGGGTTGCTTGGATAAAAGAATGTTTGGCTTCAACGACGGTTTTGATCTTGGTAAATGGAATCCCGGCCCACCGAGGAATTTAAAATAAAACGAGGGCTTTGTCAGGGATCCACTTGCGCCTTTTTTGTTCATTATTGTGACAGAGGGGCTTAGCTATATCATCAAAAAAGCGGTCGAGCTTGATCTTGTTAGAGGGGTCGAAGTTGGCAGAGAAAAAATCATGATTACCCATACACAGTACGCTGATGATACATTGATCTTTGTGGATGTTGAAAGAGAAAATGTGTGGGCTGTGAAGGCGATAATGAGAAACTTGGAGCTTATGTCGGGGCTCAAACTTAACTTCCATAAAAGTAGCTTGGTGGGAGTTAATATTGGTGAGGCGGAGCTACTTAGTTTTGCGAATTTATTGCACTGTAAAACTGAGAATCTGCCGATTAAGTATCTGGGAATTCCTATTAGAGTAAATCCAAGGAAGAAGGAAGCTTGGAGATCAACTATTGATACTATGCATAAGAAGACGACAGGATGGGGAAACAACATTTCTTTTGGGGGGAGAAGTTATCTTGATTAATGCGTCTCTCACGGGGTTATCTACATATATGGTTTCTTTTTATAAAGCTCCGAAGAATGTCATTCGAGAAATGAAAAATATACAAAGAAGGTTTTTGTGAGGCAGAGATAGCGACGAGAAAGGAATTGTCTGGATAAAGTGGGATGTGTTGTGTAGGAGAAAAGAATATGGAGGCCTGAACATCAAAGATCTCGATTGTTTTAATAGAGCCTTACTCGGCAAGTGGCGATGGAGATTCATTGTGGAACCTAATAGCTTGTGGAAGAAGGTTATTAAAGCAAAGTATGGTGGATTTGAAGAGAATACATGGCTGGATAGAAGAGAGAAAGTCAAAAAACATAGTTCCTTATGGTGGAGAATCATAGCCTCCGTCGATCGAGAGGAAAATTCCCCGGAGTAGTTTAATGATGGTTTAGGAGTAAAAATTGGAAAAGAAAATAATATAAGATTCTGGCTTGACGCGTGGATCGGCAACGTGACTCTTAAAGCGCGATTTAGAAGGTTGTATGAGCTGTCTCTCGACAAAGAAAGTCTTGTGCAAAATATGGGTGAATGGCATGAGAACACTTGGAGAAGGGATTAGAGATGGAGAAGGACATTCTTTGTGTAAGAAGCCGACCTTTTTGAGGATTTGACAAAGTTGTTATTAGAAGAGGTGACCATGACTAATGAAGACGACAAATGGTGGTGGAAAGCCGATAGAACTGGGATTTATTCAGTTAAATCGGCATATGACGTTGTTAGAGATGATGAGAGAAATCCAGTGCCTTCAGCCCTTCTAAAGTTCATCTGGAATTTCAAGTTGCCTCTCAAGATTCAGCTGTTTGGATGGAGAGTACTGATGAACCGTATTCCAGACAAAAAAAAAATACAGCGACGAGGTGTGATCAAGGATGGTGCTGGTACAGAGTGCTGCACTTGTGGGAAGGACGACGAAACAGCTAAACACATTTTCTTTGTGTGTGAATCTGCGTGAAAAATATGGATGGAATTATGTCGTTGGTTCGGAATCTCAACAGTGTTTCACAGTGATCCGATATGCCATCTTCAACAATTTAGCTCCACCATAACGAGGAAAAAAGCGAAAAAATAATGGATACAAGTGTGGTTCTTCGCAATATAGGAAATTTGGAGGATGAGAAATAAAGTTCTCTTTAATAATGAACATTGGAATTGCACCAAGATAATAGAGATCATAAAGGTTAGAATGTGGTGTTGGATAAAGGTAATGAGGAAGGATTTTGCTTATTCCTTTGCTGATTGGAGTGTGCATCCTCTGGAATGTTTGTGTTGAGATGGAGGAGTGATGTGTTTTTTTTCTTTTTTTTTAGTCACCTGAACTATTGTATCCTTGTTGGGGTAGTATGTCTTACACTACCTGTTTTAATGAAATATTCACTTTGTTGATCAAAAAAATAAATATAAGGGGCTATATTGCACCATTTTAAAATTACATGGGAGTGATATACCTATTTATTTTTTTGCAGGGGGTAATGCGCCTCTTTTGCACATTATAGGGGGTGATGTGTTAAAATCCCTATTCTAAAAGGTGATAATTCAAAAAAAAAAAAAAATCAGTTGTTAAATCATAAATACAAATGTATCAACTAATACAATAGAGTGTGGTCAACTAATATAATAGAGTATTTAACAAAGTGCCAAACTTCAGAGGGTGTTTATCAATGGACCAAATCTCGGGGTTGATGAAAATACACCACCAGCTTATTAGAGTAGTATCGTAAATCTATTTTTATTACATTTGGTAATATCTTATTGAACGTTACTCACTGATATTTCGTCTAGTTTAATTTTTTTCCTCACATTTGTAATCTGTCTACTTTATATAAGCTAGGATGAAATGTAATTTGGCTACAGCATTGTTGATGTATGACTTGTTATTTATCAAATGTGGTCATGTTAAATATAGACTTATGAAACTGAAGTCCCCGAGTGCATACTCAACATACACGAAATAGCATGATTATTGAAAACATAACATTGCATCATTACAAAAGTACATTACATTTACTAGTATTTTCTAGAAATGCAAACGAAGGATTTACTAACACACAGAAAAACGGTAGAAAAACTTAGCCTTAAAAAGGAAATTAAAACACACATAATCATAAAGGTAAACATGCTTAAACGTCTACAGACCACATCAACAAACGACTAGCCATGATTTTAAGTCCTTTGATCATAAGCCTTGCTCTGAAGAGGACGAGTGTTCCAATTAACCGGCTCACGCTGGTACGACACCGGACCAAGGCTTAGGTCTATCGACAGATAGGTGGTGGGGGCAGAGGACGAGGAGGAGGCATGGTTGTGGTTCAGAGGAACAGAAGGTTCCTGGAACGGGTGTGCTTGGATTTGAGGGTTTGATGAGTTCATGACCAAGCTAGTACTAGGATTGTGATGGTTAAGCCCACTGAACACGGAGGCATCATTGTGCATAAAAGATTTAGGCTGCATATTGGGATTCATATGTTGAGGGATGGTAAGGGAGAAGTGACCAGGCCATGAGTAGAGATTGTTATTAGCCACAGCTGGATTGTAAAACATTACTGGAATATTAGTTATAGGTGCGGGTGGAATAACGACTGGAGGAAACCCTGGAACACAGAGAAGATTATTGTTTGGGGTATGCACTTGCGATCCCATTAATGCATTTGGGTGAATTAGCTTATTACTATTGTTGTTTGACTTATTAAGAAGATGTTTAGAGGGTTCGGGTACAGACTTATTAGCATAACGAGTCTTATAATGAGCGAATAACTTCCTCTTCATACTTGAATGCCAAAAGTTCTTGATCTCATTGTCAGTTCTACCAGGCATGCGCTTCACAATCTTGCACCACCTGCACAATTTTAAGAATATTTATAAATGTAACTTTTCACCATTTTTTAAATTATTACACAAACGTAATATAATTAAGATGGGGTTTTTTACTTGTTTCCAAAAACATTGTGGAGCTCAAAGAGGAGACAAATTTCTTCTGCACTTAAAACTCCTTTCTTTAGATCAGGCCTAAGGTAATTGATCCACCTCATCCTACAGCTCTTTCCACACCTTTTTAGACCTTATAAGACCACCAAAAATAATATCAAAGTGATGCATGCATGTTTGTTAGTAATAAAAAAAAGTAATTTATTTTGTCTAATTAAAGAATATACCAGCACGTTGCGGAAGTGTCCTCCAACAACCATGACCATTCTGGTAGATGTAGTTTTTCAGTTTTTCATCTTCATCCAAAGACCAGAAGCCCTTATTCACTTTCTCTTTGTTGCAACACATATGCTCATGTGCCATGTTATAATAGAAGAATATTGAAGTTGAGCTAATTACCACCACCAGAGTAATGAGGTGAAATTGTTGTGATTGTCATTTGCGGAGGAAGGGGCTGTTATATAGTGAGGGTTTTGATGGATCTCCGCCCACGAGTCAACCATGCAGAACTCAGGGGCCCTACATGTGCTGACATCATCTTTTTTAGGTATTAGGTGCCACCTTAAAGTTGTAAATTAGCGTTTATCTTTTCTTTTCTCTTCTTTTTTGAAATATCAGTTTATAGAAAATTATATTGCACAAAATTTACAACCACATAACATTAATAATGGTCCCAGTCAAAGTTGTTGCCTTATATTAATAATGATTTCATCACTTGTGTTTTGAATGCACTTGAAGGCGGATTAGGTTAGAGAGTTAAATTCATTTGATGAGAACTATGGAAATTTTCAGCTAATTAAGCATGGATTTAACTCTTTATGGGCTTAGCTAATCCTAACTTTAAGTTTAAATCTTGGTATAAGAACATCGATCGTTAAATCCTAACTTTAAGTTTAAATCCTAGTATAAGAACATCGAATAAACGTGTACATGAAAGATAAGCCAATTTTTTCTTGAATAAGCACTCAGTATCCTATATGGTTTTCTTTTCCTTAGGCTTCGTAGAAGCCTGTTTATCACTAATTTTAAACTTGTGCAGAGTATCTTTTACCAACAAAATTCAATTTCACAAGAAAATGACAATTTTAGAAGTTGGCCGATATATCTGCATTGAAAATATAGGTGAGGAGTATCAACTCAAACCAATGTTAGTACATTTGGATCAGACTGCGGTCACCTGACGATTGGATCGGTGATGGAATTAGCAAATCAATCATTTTTTTGATAACACATTGTGAAATAGTCTTAAAACAAGCTAATTAGCACATAAATATTATTGTTTGGGATATAAAGACAGTGGCTATATATATATTTTAAATTTTGGCCTTATTAATTAACGAGACCAGACATGACTTAGGGGGCGAAAAATGTGAGGTTGTTTTTTATAAACAATATTTTTATTGTTAATTATATAAGTTGAAAGTAACTAGATCTGATATAACATCATAGTATATAAAAGTATAAAAATAAAACTTCATAAATATATACAAAAACGTGCTATAAATTAAATATTTTGAGCAATTAATGAATTTTGTTATCCTTGTATTTTTCAAAGTTCAAAATTAGACATGTCACACAAAGCCTTAATTATAAATAAAACCAATCGCCAATCAAAGTTAGTGGATAACGAGTTTGTTTTTGACCAAACGAATCCCCAACCGCAACTAGTAGATTGCGTATTTGTCTCCGACCAAAGTTAGAATCTTACAAATTTATTCTTGGTAAAATGAATTATCTGTTACATATTAGGTTTTCAGTGCGGCTATTGAATGACTAAGTATGATCATTACTATTTGTATTAATTTTGACCTAAAATTAGACATGTCACACAAAGCCTTAACTATAAATAAAACCAATTCCCAATCAAAGCTAGTGAATGACGAGTTTGTTTTCAACCAAACAAATCCCCTTCCGCAACTAGTAGATTGCGTATTTGTCTCCGACCAAAGCTAGAATCTTACAAATTTATTCCTAGCAAAGGGAATTCTCGGTTACATATTACGATTTTAATGCGGGTACTGAATGACTAAGTATTTATAGGTGTATTCGTCAGAGAATGATCTTTATTGTCGGTATTAATTTCAACCAAATTAGACACGTCACACAAAGCTTTAACTGTAAATCAAACCAATCCCCAATCAAAGCTAGTGGATAACGAGTTTCTTTTCGACCAAACAAATCCCCAACCGCAGCTAGTAGATTGCGTATTTGTCTCCGACCAAAGCTAGAATCTTACAAATTTATTCCTGAAAAAGTGAATTCTCGGTTACATATTACGATTTTAATGCGGCTACTGAATGACTAAGTATTTATAGGTGTATTCGTCAGAGAATGATCTTTATTGTCGGTATTAATTTCAACCAAATTAGACACGTCACACAAAGCTTTAACTGTAAATCAAACCAATCCCCAATCAAAGCTAGTGGATAACGAGTTTCTTTTCGACCAAACAAATCCCCAACCGCAACTAGTAGATTGCGTATTTGTCTCCGACCAAAGCTAGAATCTTACAAATTTATTCCTGAAAAAGTGAATTCTCGGTTACATATTAGGTTTCCAATGCGGCTACCGAATGACTAATTATTTATAGGTATATTCGTCAGAGAATGATCATTACTGTATGTATTGATTTCGTCCCCGTCATCATCGTATTGATTTCGTCCTCGTCATCATCAAATTTCAACAAAAACCCGCTCCATTTTCAGTCGCAACACATTACATTGATGTTTTTGTTGTTTAGCACATAATCATTATCTATAGTCCAATGCGACAATTGGATGCATGGATCTTCTTTCGATATTCTTGTTCAAAACTACAATTCCAATGACATTTGCCGTGTTATTAGGCGCAATATATTATAAAATTTTGTTTTATAGTAAGTAGAGGATCACTTATGGTGGTCCAAGTTTGGATTTCTTTCGTCAGAAATATTTCTTATTAGACTATTGTCGTTATTCTAAATAGTCATTTTGAATTTTTAGATTTAAACTGTCTTTAAACTCTTAATTTCCACAACCAAACCAAACTCCAAATGTGTTGGGACAATCAAGAGTCTCACATCGAAAATATGACGATGTTGATCTAGGTTTATAGAATTGGAAATATCTCAATAGGTACGAGGACTTTTGGGAGTTAGACCTAAAATAAAACCATTAGCGATTGGGCCCAAAGTGGACAATATCACTGGAGTGAACGAGAAAATAAAGTGAGTTTGGCTTACACAAAGATGGTGAACGCTCGGGGTTAAGGGGCTCGGGGTCTTTTTTTCAAGAGAGAGTAAACAAAGTTATTGGGCCAAGAACAATATACAAGGACCAAACTGAAAAAACAAGGCAAAGTCCTAGTCACTTGAAGCGCGCGTAGGAACAATTGGTGGTCCTTTGTTTGAGAGGGAGGGGGACTATTGGAGTAAACAAGTATCCCACATCGAAAAGAATATTAAGGTATTGATCTAGGTTTATAGGATTAGAGATATCTCAATATGAGGCCTTTAGGAGTTGGACCCAAGCGCTTGGGCCTAAAGTGAATAATATCATACAAATGTGGAGATTACAATTTCCTACAAAATGTTAGTCAGATTTCTAACTCAGATGTCTCGATTGTTGAGAGATTTCAGTTGTGTGTAGAAGATGATTTCAACTTTCTAGAATACAAAACATTGAGAATTGAAAGACGAATAATTGTTCTCAAGCACAAGTAATATCTCTAACAATTAAACTCCAAATTCTCAAAAACTTGTGTAATAATACTTATGAATTTTTTTTATGTATAAATACATTTTGATTCATTTTCTTATTTATCGCTGAATGAATTTTATTAAATATCAAAGCACAAGAACGATGGGTACAAGTAGGACACGAAGCAAAATTCATCCAACAGACGCTTAAAGGGAGATTTAGACCAAACTACAAAAAGAGTAAGCAAAATCCTTATTTTTTTAGCTTTAAATCGAAGTCGCGTCCTAACCTTAATCAAGTCCAAAATATGAAGCAAAATTCATCCAACAGACGCTTAAAGGGAGATTTAGACCAAACTACAAAGAGAGTAAGCAAAATCCTTATTTTTTTAGCTTTAAATCGAAGTCGCGTCCTAACCTTAATCAAGTCCAAAATATGAAAAATCCTTACTTTTAGCTTTAAATGCATTTTAAAATTATTTCACAAATTTATCAAAGGCATCAACTATTATATTATATATTTAAATCATGATAAATTTTAATACCTCCTTATATAAAACTCGTTTTATTTCATCCTTTAATTAAATGGTATTGTAAGGAGGTAATATTCATTGTGTGTTTCTTATTCATCAATAGGTGTATAAATACAATTACAATAGTCCAAGATAAGGTAAGAGATAACTATACAAGATCTCTATGATAAGATAACTATTGAATAAGATAAACTAGGATATCTAAAGATAATACAATATCTAATACACCACCGCAGTCGAAACGAGAGGAGAACGAACACTGAGACTAGAACGAAAATTTTCAAAAAGTACACGGGGAAGGCCCTTTGTGAATATATCGGCAACTTGGTACCGTGAATTAGGCCATGAGCGACCTTCTCACGATCAAAGTAAATATCCATCTCAATGTATTTGGTTCGTTGATGTTGAACCAAATTTCCCGACAAGTAAACAGCACCGACGTTGTCACAATAGACCAAGGTTGCTTTAGTGATGGGACAGTGAAGCCCAAGAAGCAAATTTTGAAGCCAACATGCTTCGGATACCACATTAGCAACCCCACGATATTAGACCTCAGCACTGGAACGAGAGAGAGTGGGCTGACGTTTGGCGGACCATGAAATGAGATTGTCACCAAAATATACACAATATCCCAAGGTGGAACGACGAGTATCAGGGCAACCGCCCCAATTAGCGTTGGAGTAGGCAATAAGGCCGAAAACTGTGGAAAGGGAGAGAGACAGACCATAATCCAATGTACCTTGTAGATATCGAATGATGCGTTTCAGTGCTTGCATGTGAGAATCCCGAGGGTCATGCATCGACAAGAAAATTTGTTGAACCGCATAAGATATGTTCGGGCGACTGAAGGTCACCCGTGAGACTCTGGAAAAGAGTAGGATCGGAGATCGAAAGGAGGACTGTCCGTCGCCCCCACCTAATTTGGAGGAGGTGTCAACGAGAGATGCACATGATTTGATGCCCGCTCGCTCAATAATACTTTCGGCGTACTTTCTTTGAAATAAAAGGAGACCATTAGATACCCGAGACACATCAACGCCCAAAAAATAGCTAAGTAGCCCCAAGTCTTTCATAGGAAATTCAGAACCAAGAAGAGACATACTAGACTGACGTAGTGAGGAAGAGGAGGCGATCAAAATAATATCATCCACATATAACAATAAATATGTTGTGTCACCCCCATGAAGCTTACCGTGTAAAAATGCATTCTTAACATCCAGCTGATGTATGTCCCAAGAATTAGAAAGAGCAATACTCAAGACAGTCTGAATGGTGGCAGGCTTGACCATGGGGCTGAAAGTCTCGTCACAATCCACTCCAACCAGTTGAGACCTGCCATCACCAACAAGACGGGCTTTATGCCACTCAAAAGAACCGTCAGAAAGAAATTTATGTCTAAAAATCCACATAGAACGAATGACATTAACATTAGATGGACGAGGAACGAGCTCCCACGTATTATTTTTAATAAGAGCAGTGTATTCATCAAGCATGTCAAGTTTCCAATTAGAGTCGGATAAAGTGTCAGAAGGAGATCGAAGGAGAGGAGAGTGGGACGAGGTAGTGTTTAAGTCGAAGATTTGTTTTGGTTTGAAGATGCCATGATGGCTGCGAGTCACCATTTGAGGAGAAGGGTCGTGAGTTGGAGGCGGCGAGGAGCGAAGGGGAGATGGTGGTGGTGGAGGAGAGAGAGAGAGAGAGTTGTCGGTCGGTGGGGGAAGAGAGAGGGATGGTATGGGTGATGCTTAAGGGCGTGTGAGGCGCTTGGTGCTTTTGGTGAAGGACGAGAGGAGAGACGTCCGAGTCGAGGAAAGTATAGGAGGATGGTTGTGGTTTTGTTAAGTTTCTAAATGGAAAAGTATTTTCATCAAAAACGATGTGACTACACATAATTATTTTGTTTGATTTTATGTCAAGACACTTGTAGCCACGCTGGTTTGATGGATAGCCCAAGAAGACGCAAGGGGTGGAGCGGGCTTGTAATTTGTGTATAGTAGAGGAGGGAAATAGGGGGAAGCAAAGACACCCAAATATGCGTAGGTGAGTGTAAGGGGGAGTTTTATTGTAAAGAGTGTGGAGAGGCGAGGAGAATTTAAGTGTTTTAGTGGGTAGGATATTTAGTAGATAAGTGGCCATCTGAAGGACATGAGGCCAAAAAATGGGAGGGAGAGAGGCGTGAGATAGTAGAGTGTGAATTATATTAGTTATGGTGAATATTTTTCTTTCGGATTTTCCATTTTGAGAAGATGTATAAGGGCAAGAAAACGAAAATTCATCCCATTTTTATCACAAAATTGGTGGAAAAGAGTATTGTTATATTCTTTTCCATTATCACATTGAAAGCATTTAATGTCACGTTCAAATTGAGTTTTTATAAGGGTGCGAAAAGCTAAAAATGTAGAAAAAACTTGTGATTTGTTTGCGATGGAAAAAGTCCATAAACAATTAGAAAAATCGTCCAAAAACAAGACATAATAGCGATGTCCCGAAGAGCCCAGAATGGGTGAAGTCCAAAGATCGCTAAGAACAATATCAAAAGGTAGTAAAGTACGAGAAGTAGACGGCAAAAAAGGTAGCCTAATATGCTTTCCTAATGGACATGATGGATAAAAAGTAGATGGCACCGAGGAGCAAGAGATGTGATTGGCGTGACGAAGGGAGGCAAGGACGAAGGGGCGGGAATGGCCGAGACGGGCGTGCCAATGATCGGTTGATATGGCGGTGAAGGAGGAGGGGCGGGAAGAGTTGGGAGACGGTGAGAGAGGATAGAGGTCGTCGGAGCTATTGCATCTCATAAGGTGTTTGCGCGTTCGTAGGTCCTTTACAGAAAAATCCAAATTATCGAATTCAATGGACACAGAATTATCAGTAGTGAATTTACGAATAGAGATACAATTTTAACGAGTTTATGAGCATGTAGAACATTAGATAAAGAAAGAGGCGGATAAGGAGAGGGAAGAGACGTGTTACCCGTACCAACTATTGGAATAGTATTGCCATTACCTACAGTAATACCATTAGAGTTGCTCGAATTAAAATAATACGTAAGAGTACCGTTATTCGCCGTCATATGGGAAGATCCCCCTGAGTCCAGGTACCACTGCTCGTCAAGTGGATTGAGAAACATGGTGCTGAAGGCGGTGTCAACATCGGTCGGAGCACACCCCGCGGCGTGATATGCATGATTAGGGTAGGATCCGAGAATCCCTTTTTTACGGGCCGCGAGCGGAGGCGACCGAGGGGACCACTAGGCCGTGAGGTAGGGCGACGGTGGTGAGGCCCATGGATGCGGTCTGTAAGCGGCCCATTGGTACGGCCAAGCCCAAAAAGACAGACCGCGTACGCCACGCCCGTGATGGGCCGAACCGCGTCGTTGGCCCGGATAACCACGGTTGCGACTGTTGGAGCGTTGGTTGGATGGCTGCGGCGGTTGGTTTGGAGATGCACTGTCCGGAGTGTGCGATGGAACCTGCGAAACGAGAGCGAAGTGGGCTTGCCTAGAGGCCCGTTTGTTGATGTTGGTTTCCTCCAACCCTGGCATCGAACGAGCCTTAGAGAAAAAAGGCAATGAGTCGCTTTGTTGGATGAGGGTGGCGACCCCACTAAAATTCTCGTTAAGACCCACTGCAAGTTGTAAAACCAAACACTGATTGGAGACAGGAGCACCAACGTTAGCAAGTTGGTCCGCGATCATCTTTAGTTTTTGACAATAAGCCCCAACGTTAGGAAACTAGTCGAGGGTGGTGTGCAAAGATTGATGTTCAAGATGAACCGCTCGCGAGTTCTTATTGGCTTGAAAAATGTCAGTTAAACGATTCCATACACTCATGGCAGTGGAATCGGGTTCAATGATCGTATGGAGAAGGTCATTGGATATGGTGTCGTAGATCTATTGGAGAACGATGGCATATAGGCAGTCTCATATATCGCCATCAGAGTCGGCTTGAGAGGAAGAGATGCCACCTTTAGGAGGAAAAATGTGATCGAGTACTTGATAGGCTCGAGCATGAATTTTGAATAACTCTGACCATGAGTTGTATTGGCCGTTTTCAATGTCTAAAGTGATTGGGATGAAATTTTTAATATTTGTGATTGTGAGGACTGGGAAGACTTTGGAGGGGGTCATCGGTGGCGTTTGGGTGGCGGAAGAGGCAGAAGAGAGGGAAGCGGCGGCGACCTCTAGGGTAGGATCGGACATTTAGGAGAGAGGGGAGAAAAAAGAAGGTTTGATACCATGTAAGAAGGTAATATTCAATGTGTGTTTCTTATTCATCAATAGTTGTATAAATACAATTACAATAGTCAAAGATAAGGTAAGAGACAAATATAGAAGATTTTTATGATACGATAACTATGGAATAAGATAAACTAGGATATCTAAAGATAATACTAAAATAATACAATATCTAATAGGTATTACAACTAATTTTTAATAATTGATAAAAATATTAGTTAATAGTTAATCTAAAAAAATATGTTATTTCAAAAACAAACATTACGTTGATTTGCATCAAAACATAATGTTATTGACAAAGTCACATAATCCTCCACACCATCAAAGTTTTCGGCACGCCAGTCTCGCACTGGTGACTTCAGTGCATGTGTTTCGCCCTAAGACGTTTTACAAATTCTTAGTTCTCCCACTAAAACTTTCTGATTCTTTTATTGAAATTTAATGAATAATCATACAAATTTGTAAAGAACAAAAAAAAAAAATGAATGATATTGAGGAAGAGGTAAAGCAAGTAGATCAATGAAACTAAGTTGAGAATTAGATAACTACAGAAAACTAGAAGTTATTTAATGCTTATACATGTGTCTTTTCAAATAATAATTAGAGAATATTATACAAAATCAATAACCATGAGTGTATATCAAACAATACTCAAATATTTATATATATATATATATGTCAATATTCAATATTTTAATATTTTTAATAGACGCGTTAAGGCGCTTTGAAATTAATGTATATTCAAATTTGGCGAACTAGCGCACCCGCACCCGCACCCGCACCCTAAGTCACCTGAGGCGGATGCGAGTGCCGTGCGGGTGCGCCAATGCGGCAATTATAAAAAATTACAGTCTTAATGCGCCACTATAATGCGTTTCTAAAAGAAAAGAAAAATAACTTATATATAAAAATAAACAGTTATTACCTAAACTAGTATATTATAAACACATAGAATAAAAGTATGTATAAAATTCTCACACAAAGAAATAGATTATAATAAAATAAAAGTACATAACTTCTAATGGTTATTCATTTTATATAATATTTTCTAAATTATTATGGTGGGAAGACAAAAGCATCAGCCTTAAATCACTTCCAATTCTTTGTAATTATTTAATTTTTGATTTAGTTTGTTCTCCTCTTGCTCCAACTCTTCTTCAATGTCACTCTTTTTTTTGTCTTCTACCAATTTTCTACGATTATTCATTATATTTATACATAAGAACTAAGAAATCTTAGCGCGATAATTAAGAATTTGTAAAGCGTCTTAGTGCGAAGCACGGGCACTGAAGTCGCCAGTGCGAGACCGGTGCGCCTGCAACTTTCTAAACATGGAAGATTAGGTGACTTAGCCCGCACCAGCATCCGCCTTATGGACTTAGGTTATTGATAGAAATGGTAGAGATGTGAAGAGAACAAGTGGATCTAAAGTCTGGAGTGCTAGTTTTAAGAATTAACTAAAAAACATGGGCATGCAGAATCTGCGTATTCTTTTAAAATTATTTGTTTTGCCCCTTAACTTCCTTTTTTTGGACCGATAAGTATGCCCAGTAAGTTTGTTTTTCTCTACCAAAAATACCCAATTAATCTTGATTGGGCTTCTTTGCTAATGTGGCTGCCACATCCACGCCATGTGAAAAATATTCAACTTTTTGGTTTTTTACATGAGGAAGAAGTTATTAAAAACGTTACATTTGTTGTTTATTCCTAAATACAAAATTAGCCTTATCTGGAAGTAAAAGATTTATAGCGTCCAAATAGGAGTGAAATATGAGATGGCATCATGCCTGAAAGGATTTGATGAGATTTACTAATATTCTACATCATATTGACTCAAGACTGATAATTTCACCATCTATGATGACCTTAGTTCTCAATCAATGAAAACTCGTATGATGTTTATATTGATTTTACTTTGTGGTGATGTGTCAACTTGTGGTGAAGTGTTTGACATAAGCTTTATTATATGCAAGGAGCAACCATACATGGACCCTGAATTAAACTAGCAACATCCGAAGGTAGTAAATTATTAGGGCGATTTATTATTTATGCCCAATAACTTTGTCAAAAATTACTTTGTGCCTTTTTTTTCCCGAGTCGACTTGTTCTGCCCTGCTAGTTTTTATTTTTCTATCAAAAATGCTCAATTTTAGCCACATTAGCTAAATTGCTGATGTGGCTGCCCAGTCAAGAAAGTGATACGCCTAGTTAATAAGTTGTCACGCCACGTCATATTTTTCAGCCCAAGAAATGTTTTTTGGACTAATCTTTGTAATATTAGAACTTGTAATTGAACCCCATAATAAATTGCACTTTGCACCCCTAATATATATATATATATATATATATTCATTTTTTTATATCTTAAAAATATTTTAAAAATAATAAAAAATTTAATAATTTCTTAAAATTGTAAAAATTAAATAAAAGTAAAATACATTAATTAAAAAAATGTCATCATCTTCGCTCAACCACCCCCACCCCACCCCACCCACAACCCTGCAGCTGCCACTGTTCACACCACAATTCATCGCCACAACTTTCATTGTCATCGCCACAACTCTCATCGCCATAAATCGGCACAATCAAATTCGTCGTCGCAGAATCGACTCCGTCGCCATAACTCTCATCGCCATGACTTTTACCGTCCATATGATTCCGGCGGTGCTTGGTTCGGCGGTGAAGCTGCGGAGAAGCTCAACGTCGCCGAGCCAAACACCGAAGATTCGGTCGAATTGGAGATGATCCGGCCAAACGCCGCCGAACGCCGAAGAGCTAAACGTCATCGAGCCAAACGCCGCGTGAACAGTGGTGGCTACTGACAGTAGCGATGAGATGAAATTGGAGATGAGATGAAATTGGAGATGAATTGAAATTGGGGATGGTGACAAAATGTTTAAATTGGAGATGAGATTCAAAATTGGGGAACGGTGGTGGTGATTGGGTTGATGGTGGTGGAGGCGGAGCAACGGTGGTGGTGGTGACGGTGGGGTGGTGGTGACAGTGGGTGGTGGTGACGCCGGGGTGATGATGAAGATGATGACTTCTTTTTTTTAATTTATTTTTTTTTCAATTCTTATTTTTATATATTGTTAAAACATTTATTATTTATAAATAGTTATATATATATGTTTATTATTATTATTATCCATATATATAGCTTTTATTATTTATATATATATTGTTATTATCTATATATATGGCTTTATTATTATTATTTATATATATATTATTTTTACCAAAAAATATTTTTTGGGCTGAAAAATATGACGTGCCGTGACAACTTATTGATTAGACGTATCAATTTCGTGATTGTGCTGCCACATCAGCAATTTAGCCTGAATAAGTGAAATTGGGCATTTTTGATAGAAAAATAAAAACCAGCAGGGCAGAAAAAGTCGGCTCGGGAAAAAAAGAGCAAAAAGTAATTTTTTGCAAAGTTATTGGGCAAAAATAATAATTCGCCCAAATTATTATGAAATGACATTTTTGAAGTTTCTTTAAGTAATCAAGTGCTTTTAAGGGTTTTATGTATTCAAATATTGATGGTTGAACGATAAAGTCGTCCAAATTAAGAGAATATTCATTTTTTATTTGCTGAAATAACTAAGGCTATTTTATGTATTGATGTTTTTCTTAAGTGGCCTATAATTAGAAGTTAGAACAAAATTAATATTTCACTACATTTATATTTTAGGAAACCTTTTGTAATTATGTTAATTAGTTGATGACCACTTACTATATATAGTACGCCGCGCCTAATTAGTTAAGTTCATTGATCATCTGATTAGCAAATTAGTATAGATAGACTTTGTAATTGTTATTTTAATTCATTCTGTTAGATTATGAACTCAACAAGAGAGAAAGATACTCACTTTCTCTCTAAACTTTGTACAATAACAAGTTTTTGATTTAGATCTTTGGTTAATAAAATATTGATGCAATTCTTTTATTGTTGTTGTTCTTCATCAATCCACAAGTATCAATAGTTTTAAGCTCTTTTTCTACGTAGAGTTTTGCTGCACATTCCGTATTCAATGTATCTCTAATTACATTGCAAGGGGGGGGGGAATCAAATTTCTTGTTGTTGCCCTTCCAAAGATGCTCTACTGCTAATATGAGATGTTATTAGACAAGAATATATTTCTTTCAACAATATGTTTTGTCTTTATTTTGCTGATTGGAAGCTTTCCTTCCGTCACTCTCAATATTTCAAGATTGTTCCATGTAGAATCAAGGTGACTTTTTGTTGGTCTATGAGGAAGAACCTGTTAGGTATTTGAGTCGACAAATACGTCCCCCCAGGATTTTTTCATCTTGGATATAACGAAGCAAACACGAATAAAACATTGACGATAGTAACAACAAGAGGATTTAACGTGGAAACTCCAAAACCGGAGAAAAACCACGGGGACCCGAGCAAAATCCATTATGTAGAAGATTTGTACAACTAAATAATGTTCACTCATTCCAACGACACCACAGAGCCTATTCACTTTCACCGCTCCCTAAAATACCCCCACACAAGTACTCGAGGTACTACATTGTTTATTTAGGGAATACGGAAAGAAACTCTGAATTAGAATGCTTTTTATTTGCAAAGCCATTGCCTATTTATATGCAATTTACATGAAGGAAACCGTGTGGAATTTATTCCATAGCTCTCAACCTTCACTTCTCAACTTCATCACCCCATTGGCATTAAATGCCACATGGCCAACTCTAACAAAACCAACATGAAGAATCCACAAGGGTGTCTGCTTGAGATAAGGTATATTTTGGTTCACATTGAATCTCATTAGTTAGTGTAGTAATGAACTAAGATACTAAAACATCCACAAGTAAATGAGTTTTTGGATGTCATTGACTAAAACATATTTTCTCATATTTTACCTCATTTAGTGGGGAATTTTGACTTTTCGGTCCTCTATAGTAACCACCTTTCAAATTTAGTCATTTATAGTGCCTCGGGCCGTTTTTGGTCCTCCAAAGTAACCAAATTTTTAATTTTGATCCTCCGGCGATAATTTTTGATTAATTTGACCGGACTTCAATCAAATTTAGGGATACTTTCAATTTTCCCTCCAAAATAATTTTATGTAATTACACTTAGACCCCATATATTTAAATAATTATATTTATAATTTAAATAATTTTGATATTTCAAAATGGTTGTGAGATTTACAGTTTTTGTCTTTAAAATTTGTTGGTTATAATTTAACTTATGTTTTATATTTTTATTGTAAATATTTATTAAACTCAATTTAATTATAAGGTTACCTTATAAATAAATAAACTATCTTTAAATGATATAAGCTTTACCTACTAAATAATACCATCAATTAAAAAAGGATTGAAAAAATATATACAATATATTTTCTGTTAAAACTAAAAAAAATGGTATTTTTCTTCTTTGTTTTATGGCTTAAAATCTTTTATAGAATTAATAGTTAACAAATAAAAAAATAGAAAACAAGCATCTTCCCTACAAATGTGGGTGGTGCCGTGGTGGTGCAGGGGCGGGGTTGGTGGAGGTGGGTGGTGGTTTTAGTGGAGATGGGTGGTGATGGCTTTGGTGAAGGTGGGTGGTGCCGTGGTGGTGCAGGGGCGGGTGGGGGGTTGGTGGAGATGGTGCAGGGGTGGCTGGTGATGGAGCAGGGGTGGTGGGTGGGGGTGGGGGGGGGGGGGGGGGTGGGGGTTGGATAATATAATATTTTTTAACTAAATAAAGATGGGGGTTGATTTTTGAATAATATAAATTGTTTTTTAACTTAATAAAATAAATTTTATAATCAATTCTTATTACTAACATAAAATAAAATAAGATTATTTGTATTTTTAATAAACAAATTATCATATGACATAGGAAATATCTAGTATTAATGTTTACCTTAAAATTTTAAAAACAAAACTCAAATTCGTAGGCAAATATGCGTTATTTAAAAAATATTAGGGTGTGAGTGTAGTTGTATAAAGTTTTGGGCAAAAAACGCAAAAACAAAACTTAGATCTAAAGTCATGTGCATGGCACATGCGTAATTCCGGGGAATAATGGAATATTCTGTCACCGGAGGACCAAAATTGAAATTTTGGTTACTTTAGAGGACTAAAAACGGCCCGAGACACTATAAAGAACTAAATTTGAAAGGTGGTTACTATAGAGGACTAACAAGTAAAAATTCCCCATTTAGTGATTAGCCTCAATTTGTCCGATCTCATCATAATGATTTTTCCTTCGCAATAAATTTTTGTCAGAACCTTTACTT
The DNA here is from genome assembly GCA_948329865.1 of Linaria vulgaris. NCBI lineage: Eukaryota > Viridiplantae > Streptophyta > Magnoliopsida > Lamiales > Plantaginaceae > Linaria > Linaria vulgaris. Next base: position 97,360,907 of record OX415254.1, on the reverse strand, counting down.
TGAGGTTACAGATCTTATGTACCAAACAATATTTATTGATTGGCCCTGGTACTAGCTGTGACTCTTATCGAAAGTTTTCTTTAGCCTTATTTTAAGAAGGATGTATCATTTTCAATATTGCCTCATGGTATTGTTCTCTAAAGAATGGTACAGTTACGAACTGTGTTTATATTTTACTAAGATTACTCTCTTATTCAAAAAGGATAAATAAACTATGTATTTGAGGGTGCCTAAATTGATTTTTATGTTCAGTGGAATTTGTTGGAAGTAAAGGAAGTTGTCGAAACTTGAAATATATGTGGTGGAAATTGCTAAAGTAGGAGCAAGTAAAGGATTTTGATTGTTTTTTGTTCCAATCCTGCTTTTTTTTTTCTCTGTGAAAAAAGAATAATTGGGAGTACAAGGGATACCAATCCTGCTTGTCTACATATGGTGTTCATATATGTAATATTTGAGCGAATGTGTAGGTTGTCATTGTTAGAGTCATTAAATTTTGTGATCTATTAATTAGTTTGCTATATGACATGTTTGAATGTGTAAGATTTCACTTTCATCGATTCTGGACTAATGATCGATTTCTTAATACATTAGCTTACTTTGATCATTTGCTATAATTTATAGGCTTAATCTTTTCATAATTAGGGAAGTGGGCCGCAGTAGGCCCTAGCCTTTGCAGGCCTGATTGGCTGGTCAACTCGAATGATGAAAATAACTCGAATCAGCCTTTCAACTCGAACAAGCCTTCAACTCGAATTGGTCTTTCAACTCTAACTGGTCCTTCGACTCAAACAGGTCTTTCAACTAAAGAGGAAGAGGAAGAGGACGCCACGTGATGAAGAGGAAGAGGAAGAGAAATCACCAGATTAGCGGAGTGGGCCGCAGCGGGCCCCAGCCTTTGCAGGCCTAATTGGATGGTCAACTCGAATGATGAAAATAACTCGAACAAGCCTTTCAACTCGAACACGCCTTCAACTCGAATTGGTCTTTCAACTCTAACTGGTCCTTCAACTCAAACAGGCCTTTCAACTAAAACAGGCCTCTCAACTCGAACTGAGCCTTATACTCGAACAGGGCTTCAACTCGACCAAGCATTATATCTCAAACTGGGCTTCAACTCGAACTGGTCCTTCAACTCAAACAGGCATTTCAACTCGAATTGGGCCTTATAACACAAATAGGGCTTCAACTCGAACATGCCTCTCAACTCGAATTGGGCTTTATAACTCGAACAAACCTTCAACTTGAACATGTCTTTCAACTCGAAGAGACCCTTCAACTCGAACAGGACAAACAACTCGATAACTTGAACAAGTCAAATAAATCTAACAGTATCTTGAACTCTAACTAGTCCTTCAACTGTAATTGTATCTTAAACTCTAATTGGGCTTATAAGTTGAATTGGACCCATTGGTAGAATTAGGGCCCAATACGGCTTGTTTGTCGAAGTTTCAAAAATCTGATCATGCATCTATCATGTCGTTGAGGTGCCACGTGATGAATATATTGGCATGTGTATAGTTTGGCACGTCCCTGAGGTGCATTTGTTTTTCTTCTTTTCTCCGTTTTCTCGGTTCAATATATTGCCTTTGATGACACTATCTCCAACGTTGGTTGATAATCACATGTAGGTTAAAGGTTGTTCATATTTTAAACACATGTAACCTTTAGTTAATACAAAACATATGCATAATTATTTTTAGTTTTTTTTAACAAGATATTTATAGTTCTTTTATTCTTTTGTGATTTATTTTGCATTGACGGTACGGTACCTTCATGTATGTTGTATGCGTAATACCTACTTGTCGGTGTGGTCTCTTTCATTTCACCACTTTTTGGTCAAAAATAGTTGCTCTGGTTTACACATGAGATGCATAAGATTGTATCTCATGTTAACTTGATGACATACAAATTGATCACTCTTGTTGGTAACAAGCTTAAACGTTACGAAATGCCCATTAAGAACTGATCAACATGACCTACTTACCACAATCATATCATGTTTAGTCACTAAAATAACTGCTTAATCTGGTGATTTATATATGTATGACTGGTTAATTTAAAATATAGGCTTCTGACCTTCACATCAGTGCAAAACTAAATGAAACAAAACACTACAATTACATACTGAACATTGTATTGATGACCGCATAATCTTTAAAAACAGATGAAAAATGTACAGCATCATAAAGGTTATTAACATGCATAACAACAACTACTCCAATCTTATTTAAACATTAATAAAAAACCTACTCCAACGTTATAGCTTTATAACCCTAACTCTAAGGGGGGAAAAAAAAAAAAAAAGCCTCCCAATTAAATGACCTGTTGCACGACAATGGAGCTAGGCTCAAGTCAATCGAGGACGAGGTGGAGGTGGCAGAGGAAATGGAGGCAAACACCAATCTCATGGATGGTATAGTTGATTCAAATGATTCCATGAGGGACTCGATGTGGCTGATACGTTGGGGTACACGGAAGAACTAATGAATGTTGCATCTATATCAGCAGAATATATAGCTTGAGAACTCATTATCAATTGGTCCATCAAAAAAATATTCCAAAGGCATCTCAGAATCAGTATCTGTAAACTTATCAAAGTAATTGATGCTTGATTCATCATGATTATATGCTTGGATTTGAGAGTCTGGGTTAACAAAGCTATTAGTCACTTTGTTACTTCCAAACCCGAAGAGGATATCATTGTCATTTGGCAGTACCACAAGTTCTTGTTGCGCTTGGTATGATTGAACTTGAACTTGAGAATGTGAGTTCATGAAGCTATTGTGGTTAGTAAATCCAATAAACTTGGAATTGTCATTTTGCATAAAAGTATGTGGCTGAACTTGATTCAATTGTTGAGGGCTATAAGAGCAATGATCAGGCCATAAGGGAAGATTATTGTTGAACCCGTTTATTGAATAGGTGTTGGCAACTTGAAATGGAGGTGGGGTTAAATTTGCATTGTAAATCATCATTGGATCAATTCCAGGTGCAGGTGGAACAGATTGAGCAAACCCTTGTAGAGACATAGGGTTATTGTTTGGGATATAAATTTGTGCTGTATTTTGGTGGATGAGATTATTATAAGTGTAATTTGAGTTGTCAAAGTGCAAGCCCTTAAAAAAGGTAGAATTATTTGGAAGATTAGCAGAGGGTTTGGGTGCAACCTTGTTAACATGAACTTTGTAATGGTCCAGTAATTTTTTCTTGATACTTGAATTCCAAAAGTTCTTGATCTCGTTGTCGGTTCTGCCAGGCATGTACTTCACAATCTGAGACCACCTACACATAATTAAAAAATAAAAATAAATTATTTTACATGCAAAATCTCATTGACAAATTAGTTGCACAATTTTGTTGTAATATCGAGATGATGGGGTTGTAACTTGTTTCCTAAAACTCCATGAAGCTTAATGAGAGAACAAATTTCGTCAACACTGAATTCTCCTCTCTTTAGATCAGGCCTAAGGTAATTTCTCCATCTTAGCCTGCAGCTCTTCCCACAACGTTGCAAACCTATAAACCACAACAACAACAACAAAAATAAAATAAATAAATAAAATTAAAGCGAGGTATAACTTCGTAAAGAATCCGTGAATATTTATGAGTAAAGAAAATGTTGTCTCACTAAAGAATATACCAGCAAGTTTGGGAACTGTAGTCCAACAACCATGGCCATTTTTATTAATGTAGTTCCTCAGTTTCTCATCTTCGTCAGGAGACCAGAGTCCCCTCTTCACTTCTTTTTTAGTACAACAAATATGACGACGATATTTAGCCATTTGAATTCAAATCAATTTCTTCTATATCTGCAAAAAACGCAAATAGATATGAGAAACTAAACAGGAAAAGGAAAAATAAAAACTAATTAGAAAAATGAAAAGGTAGGTAGAGTAAATTTAACACCACCTTGAAAAATGAAAATTGAGGTGAAGAAGGTGCGATCGCCTATTGAAAGAGAAATGTGATGTTATATAGTAACGAATATTGCAATTTACAAAATAGATTTTCCCCCACGAGTCAACCATGCATAAGCTTTAGGGGCCCTACCAACCTTTCTCTGACATCATTTTTTCTTGAGCTAAAATCGAGATTTTTATTTGCACCTCGAAGTTCTGTGTTAGCTTTTTACTTTCGAAGTATCAGATAGTAGAAAGTTAAATTGTATTAGCAATAAAAGACAAAAAAAATTGTTATTTTTTTTATTTATCACACGAGATGTACAACCATGCATACAGTAATTTAGGCCCCACGTAAACTTCTTTACTACTTATCTCGAAACTTGGAAGAAATCCTTAAATACCGCGACGGTGTAGTAATTCAACTCTGATATAATGCGCTTGAAGTTGGATTTGGAGTGATATATATATTAATATATATATATATATATATATATATATCAGTTATGAGATGTATATGTTGAGGACTATAAATTAGTTCTTGAAGTCCAGCTAAACATAGAATATTGTCTTAATTAATCCCGATTTACAAGTTTATGAAATATCCTATGATAAAAACAATAGAAAGAAACATACAAATTAAGGTAGAAACGTATTGTGTGAGTGTGTATGTGTCTGTGTTAGCGTTCGATTCCCACACCGACGCAGCCAATGAGCCCTACGTCAAAACGGTGGTGGAGGGTTCTCATATTATTCTTGGATTACATCAGGTTTTGTTTCTATTTTACAGGTGGGGTCGGGGTGAGAGGTGGGGGAGTGTCGAAGGTTTCGTCACCTTTTAAGAAAAAGCCTATTTTAGCCATTTGAAATTAAAAACCAAGTGAAGTAGATTATACCTTAGGCAGATAGTTCTTCGACTAATCAAGTGAACTATATAAATCAATTAATATCGTGTTAAGAGATCTACAGATTTTTAGCTCCATTGTTGATAAATGGTTTATGCTACAAAAATTAGTGTATATATATATATATATATATATATATTACATATATATAACCGCATATCTTTGGTATCCAGTTTCACTATATCCTTCATTTACACAAACTAAGAAAATGTAGTAAAGGAATCTATAGTAAACAGAAAGGTTTGTTTATAAATGTAATAAGGTAGTAACTTGTGATGTGGGCTTAATCGTTTGGCCCAAAATAAAGATTTGGGCTAGCCTGCTCAATTAAAGGGCCAACGAGAAAAGTCTCGAAATAATGTTTGGGGACATAGTTTTGTATGTATCGAAATAATATTTCGATACTGCCCACTTTCGATACTGATCCCAAAAAAATTGGAAAAGAGGCCTGCAACCCGAAGCCTATAAATAATATGGATCCCGAAAAGCACGTATGTCATTAATGTTGTGGGAAACAACTCACTCTTGTATCGAAAGTCGAATTCGAGACTCAATTCGAGACATCCATTCGATACTCCTGAACTTTCGACTGAAGTTTCGATTGACCAGTATCAAGACCAAGGCATTTCGACGTTTCTACATTTCAACACTCTCAATTTCGACACATACACATTTCGACACTCTCAATTTCGAGATAGGCCGTTTCGAGAGATCCAATCATTTCGAGGATATTAGTGATTTTAGTACAATTATGTTGTTCTTCCGTGTAATAGGTTGTTCCTAACAAAGTTAGTCATTTCTTGTAATAGATGAGCATAGTTTGGTATATTCTAGGTTTATTTGTACTTTCAAACGAAATTATACCAAAGTAAGTTGGATGATCTCAACTTCGTTAGTTCCAATTGTTAGATTACATCCTCAGATCCTTACATATTTATTACCTTGTACATTATTAAGGGTGACACATAATTTTGAGTTTTTCAGTAGACAGTCCAATTTTAGCTTTACTCCATCAGAAATATTTGCCGCGTTTATAGATATTATTAGATATTATTGTATTCTAGTGTATCTAGTTTCCTTAGTTATCGTATTTAGATTCCATAGTTATCATATCCTTAGAGATATTGTATAGGTAGATATTACCTTATCTTACGCATTGTAATTTGTATTTATACTCTCTTGATTAATGAGAAGAACACACAGAATATTACAATCTTACATGGTATCGAGCCTTCCCTCTCTTAAAAAATGACCAACCCTAATGAGTCAACAAAAGAGTCGGCCGGCCCCCTCTCTTCCGCCGCCGCCGCCGATAACACGCCACCACCTCCCCCCCCTAAAATCTTCCCGGCCCTCACGGTCACTAATATTAAAAACTTCATCCCTCTTACTCTTGATATAGAGTACGGCCAATACAACTCTTGGTCGGAACTCTTCAAGATCCATGCTCGAGTCTACCAAGTACTCGACCACATCATCCCTCCTCCAGGTGGCGTGCCTTCCCCTCTTGCCGACTCTGATCCCGACCTCTGGAACCGCCTAGATGCCTTAGTCCTTCAATGGATCTACGGCACAATCTCCAATGATCTTCTCCATACGATCATTGAACCTGACTCCACTGCGGTGGGTGCATGGGTTCGGTTGTCTGAAATCTTTCAAGACAACAAAAACTCACGAGCGGTGCATCTTGAGCATCAATTTTCACACACCACCCTCGATGAATTTCCTAATGTGGGCGCATATTGTCAGAAACTGAAGATGATCGCGGATCAGCTTGCCAACGTTGGTGCCCCTGTGTCCAACCAACGTTTGGTCCTCCAGTTAGTTGCGGGTTTGAATGACAATTTCAGCGGGGTTGCTACTCTCATCCAACAAAGTGACCCCCTCCCTCTCTTCTCAAAGGCTCGGTCAATGCTGGGTTTGGAGGAAACCAGCATTAACAAACGAGTCGTTCGCCAAGCCGAGACCGCCCTAGTATCGCACGCCGCCCCAACCGGACCGGACCGAAGCAGCGGACCGGACCAGCAGCAGCAGCAGCAGCGGACCAGCAGCGGTCGAGGCCGCGGCTACATGGGCCGCGGTAGGGGTTCGGCCCGTCGTGGGCGTGACGGCCGCGGTCTAGGGCGCGGTCCGCCCCCATGGGCCTGGTCGCCTCAATGGGCCGCCTACGGCCCTCCACCACCTTGGGCCAGCCCACCAGCGTCGTACCCTACCGATCAGCCCAGCCCGCGGCCCAGTCCGCCGCCTCCAGCCCGTCAGCAAGGGCTCCTTGGCCCGCGGCCCAATTACTCCTACCATGCGGCCGCCCCCACCACCGGTTATGCTCCCACGGAGTTTGACTCCGCCTTCAGCACTATGTCTCTCAATCCACCCGATGACCAATGGATCATGGATTCGGGTGCCACTTCACACATGACGGCGAATAACGGTACTCTTACGTCTTATTTTAATTTGAGCAACTCTAATGGTATTACTGTAGGCAATGGCAACTCTATTCTTGTTGTTGGTACGGGTAACGCGTCCCTTCCCCCACCTTTACCTCATTTTTTTCTCTCTCATATATTGCATGCACCTAATATTGTGAAAAACCTTATTTCTGTGCGTAAATTCACCATTGATAATTCTGTGTCTATTGAATTTGATCCTTGGGGTTTTTCTGTAAAGGATCTACAGACGCGCAAACACCTTATGAGATGCAATAGTAGCGGGGACCTATACACTTTACCCAAGCCGCCCACCAACTCACGCCCCTCATCCTTTGCCGCCCTCTCTACTGACCATTGGCACGCTCGTCTAGGCCATCCCGGTCCAGCCGTTCTTGCCTCTCTCCGCCAAGCCAACCACATATCTTGTTCGTCGGCGCCGTCATCCTTTTGTCAATCATGTCCTTTAGGAAAGCATGTTAGGTTACCTTTTTTGTCTTCTACTTCACGTACTTTATTTCCTTTTGACATTGTTCACAGTGACCTATGGACTTCTCCCGTTTTGGGACCTTCGGGTCATTGTTATTATGTTTTATTTTTGGACGATTTTTCTAATTTTTTATGGACTTTTCCTATTGCTAACAAGTCACAAGTTTTTTCGACATTTTTAGCGTTTCGCGCCCTTATAAAAACTCAATTTGAACGCGAAATAAAAAGTTTTCAATGTGATAATGGAAAAGAATATAATAATGCTCTTTTTCATGACTTTTGTGCTAAAAATGGGATGACTTTTAGATTTTCTTGTCCATATACTTCCTCTCAAAATGGAAAATCAGAAAGAAAAATTCGCACCATAAATAATATAATACGTACTCTTCTTTCTCACGCCTCCCTTCCCCCTACTTTTTGGCCTCACGCCTTACAAATGGCTACATATTTATTAAATATTCTCCCAACTAAAGTGCTTAATTTCTCTTTCCCCTTACAAACACTTTATAATAAAACTCCCTCTTACACTCACTTACGCATTTTTTGGTGTTTATGTTTTCCACTTTTTCCTTCCTCAACTATTCATAAATTACAAGCACGTTCTACGCCTTGCACATTTTTGGGGTATCCATCAAACCAACGTGGCTACAAATGTCTCGACATAAAAACAAAAAATATTATTGTATGTCGTCATGTCGTTTTTGATGAAAACACTTTTCCTTACCGTCACATAACTCCCCCTCCCTCTTATAATTTTCTTGACTCGGATATCTCTCCTTTAGTTCTCCAACATATGCAGTCCGCGCCTCACGCGCATAATGGTCCTCGTGCTTCACCACCATCACCGCATCCTCCTCCACCCGACGGCGCCGCGGCAAGAACACCTCCACCATCTCCATTACCCACGGCCTCCCCTACTCCACCGTCACCACCACCCACTACTGGCCCATCTCATCAAATGGTAACACGCAGCCGTCTTGGCATATTTAAACCTAAGCAAATATTTAACTTGCATGCTACCACCGCCCCCTCCCCTCTTCCCCAATCTCCCTTGGTCGCTCTATCTGACCACAATTGGAAAGTTGCCATGCTTGATTAATACAATGCTCTTATTAATAATGATATGTGGGAGCTCGTTCCTCGTTCGTCTAGTGTTAATGTCATTCATTCTATGTGGATTTTTAGACATAAATTTAACTCTGACGGTTCTTTTGAGCGGCATAAAGCCCGTCTTGTTGGTGATGGCAGGTCTCAACAGGTTGGAGTGGACTGTGATGAAACTTTCAGCCCAGTGGTCAAACCCGCCACCATTCGGACTGTCTTGAGTATTGCTTTATCTCACTCTTGGGACATCCACCAGCTCGATGTCAAGAATGCCTTCTTACACGGTAAACTCAATGAAACCGTTTATATGCATCAACCTATGGGCTTTCGTGACTCTCGCTTTCCCAATCATGTTTGCTTACTCAAGAAGTCTCTTTATGGTCTTAAGCAAGCCCCTCGGGCTTGGTATCAACGTTTTGCTGACTATGTGGCTACTATTGGTTTCACTCATAGCACCTCGGATCATTCACTGTTTATTTATCCTCGTGGGGGTGATACTGCTTATCTTTTGTTATATGTGGATGACATTATTCTTACTGCATCTTCTCCTACACTGCGACGTTCTATTATGTCTCTCCTTGGTACTGAGTTTGCTATGAAGGATTTGGGACTCCTTAGCTATTTTTTGGGCATTGCTGTTTCTAGCGTTTCAGGTGGACTCTTCTTATCACAGAAGAAATATGCTGAGAGTATTATTGAACGTGCTGGTATGAGTTCTTGCAAACCGTGTGCGACTCCAGTCGACACGTCCTCGAAGACAGGGAGTGCGACGGCCAGCCCTCCTGTCTCCGACTCTACTCTATTTCGGAGTCTTGCGGGTGCACTTCAGTACCTCACTTTCACTCGCCCGGATATATCTTATGCAGTTCAGCAAATTTGTCTATTTATGCATGATCCTCGGGAATCTCACATGCAAGCACTGAAACGCATTATCCGTTATCTTCAAGGCACTATGGATCATGGCTTATCTCTATCTCGATCCACCGTTTCTAGCCTTGTTGCCTACTCCGATGCTGATTGGGGTGGTTGCCCGGATACTAGGCGTTCTACCTCGGATTATTGTGTTTATTTTGGGGACAACCTTATCTCTTGGTCGGCCAAAAGACAACCCACTCTCTCCCGTTCCAGTGCTGAGGCCGAATACCGTGGAGTTGCCAACGTTGTTTCCGAAGCTTGTTGGCTTCGAAACTTGCTTCTTGAGCTTCACCATCCTATTACGAAGGCAACCTTGGTCTATTGTGACAACATCAGCGCTGTCTATTTATCAGGGAATCCGGTTCAACACCAACGAACCAAGCACATTGAGATGGATATTCACTTTGTTCGTGAGAAGGTTGCTCGTGGCATTATTCGAGTTCTTCACGTCCCATCTCGGTATCAAATTGCCGATATATTCACGAAGGGCCTTCCACGTGTTCTTTTTGAAGATTTTCGTTCCAGTCTCAACGTCCGTCCTCCTCCCGTTTCGACTGCGGGGGTGTATTAGATATTATTGTATTCTAGTATATCTAGTTTCCTTAGTTATCGTATTTAGATTCCATAGTTATCATATCCTTAGAGATATTGTATAGGTAGATATTACCTTATCTTACGCATTGTAATTTGTATTTATACTCTCTTGATTAATGAGAAGAACACACAGAATATTACAATCTTACAGATATTCTTGTGTACAGTTGATAAGGTATATAAAATGGTATATAGATGTTATTACTATTCACATCTCAATTTCTATTTGCACTTGAAGATGACCTGTGCAAGAGATACATACAACATCAATATGTGTATGTTACAAATTAATCGAGGATCAGTAGTCATAACAAAAAAAGAAAATTAAAATCATTAGGCCATCAGAAATAAGCTGAGAAAAAAAATATATATAATGATGAGCTGTTAGAAATGAATCAATAGACTCAACAATATCATTCTTTTCTAGTAGTAAAAGCTAAAAAGGTGGATATGATACACATTACCATATATAGGAGTTTGCACTATAACAGCATATTACAAGCAAATTCAACTAACCCTACAATTTAGATGAGAACATCTCTAGTCCATTGTTTCTATCACTCAGACAAATCTTGATCAAAAGTACGACTAGACGATTCAAACATGAAATCATATGTCAAAAAGAAAACAGAAAAAAATCACATGGACAACAAGCTGTTGAACACATCGAAAACCTCACAAACTGCAGAGATACACATAAGTAATTAGAACTAATTAACTTCTCTTGTGCATCAGAGGGTAGAGATCCTTGCAGAAATCAAGTGAATAAACGTCGGTATCAGCGCTCCTCCGAGCATTTCCTCTAGAAAGTGGACTTGGTTTTCGGTGGTAGGTTAAATCCTCAACCGAGTGCCTCTGCATGGCTTGAGCAGGAGACGGAGAATAATTACACGGTCTCCTCTTTGCCTTAATGGACTTTGTAAGGCTCATGTAATTAGGCTTTGTGCCGCTCTGCTCAGGCGGAGTTTCAGAAGTAGTTGTTGACGAGTTTGAGGTCGTGTTCTCATCATAATATGGATCAGAGGAAGAGCGGAAGATCTGACAACTCGACGGAACCTTTGCGGAAATTCTGGTGGAAATGTTGTTACGCCTTACTTTAATAGAATCATGCTCGGGTGAACTTGAACAAGAACCAACCCTGTAACCTTCTTTTTTCCTTGATGTTGGAGTCATTTCAGATGAATTGGCATGAAATTCCTCCATCAGCCTGGTCTCCCACGGCTTGGCTGCCATCCATCGTTCTAACCAATCGATTTCCGAGCTGTCTTTATCAAACTTGCTTGGTGTTCCAATCTTGTTTGATCTCGGACAAGATATGGGATTCTTTTTCGACTAGTACATTTGAAGACCAACATCGTTAGATCAGATGAACGGGTCCTTGAAATATTAAATTAACTCAATTTTCAACACAAACAACTAGATAAATACCTGTTGAGAAAGGGCATATGCAATAGCCCTCTCCCTTTTGATGGCTCCTTCTTGTTTCATTTGTAACTTAGTCCTCACTTCATTAATCGTACCGCGGCTATCACACCATCCACTCTGTAATCACAGTTAATAACAGGTGGTGAGTCTAAAATTTCACTGCATAAAATATTTGTAAGTAGTTGTCCATACCTCAGCTTGTTTTACAGGATCAACAATTTTATTCTCAGGCTGCAATTGTGCTGCTGGCTCGTGATAGTGTGCCCGCACTCGAGCTTGAACTCGAACAAGAGCTTGCATGCACCTTAGTGTGACAGCTGCTTGTTTCCTGACCAGGCGTCCACGAACTATAGCTTGTAGTCTTACCAGTGCTTTCAGTGCTCTTAAAGCACGTTTCGCCTACCAATTTACAATAGCAAAGTATGCAACTAGATTACTTCACCAATGCCACCAACTTTAAACCCAAGCTAGTAGACCATGAATGCCAAGTCTCAAACTAGTTTTTAACTACATTTACTTGATTGTAAGTTTATAGAATCCAAAGAGCACATGTGTAACTTAGTAAAGAACTAATTAGGTAGATCATTTTGCACATAGACATGTATACTTGTAAATAAACAATCATTCCTCTCTAAAATTGCTAACATAACTCACTGGTCACAGGTGATCTACAAATCATTAAGAGAACAAACCAACAACAACTATAGCTCTGATTCCAATTAATTGAGGTGGACTGTAATAAACCAAACGACAATCACATCGAATTGTACAAATCAGATGAAAAGTGGTCTTAAATAACTTGATTTGAAAAACACACAACTCACAAGAAAAGCGCGGAAAACTGTCTGGATTCGAACAGCGGCCCACTCTCGGCGAACGGCCATGAAATCCTTAGGCGAAGCTTTCGCCAAAGCAGCCACAGCAGCCGCAATTTCTCCTTCGAAGTTATACGAAGAGGTATCTGATCCCGTCTCATTCGCATCTCCCCCACTTTTTCTAATTATCCCACCTGATGCACTCCTCCATAGCCTCCACTTTTTCCCCTTACCACCTACTTTTTCCTACAATCACAAACAAATTTAAGCCAACCCCAATTACAAAAACGAGCTAATAATCGCACCAAACCACAAAAAGGCTTCATTTTTAGCTAATCCCACTTACAAAAACCTACTAATAATACTTTCAAACAACAAAAGATCAAATTTTTAATAGCTTCAGGCTAACCCCACTAACAAAATCTACTAATAATACTTTCAAACAACAAAAGATCAAATTTTTAAGAGTTTCTAGCTAACCCCTCTGACAAAATCTACTAATAATACTTTCAAACTACAAAAGATCATATTTTTAAGAGGTTTTAGCAAACCCCACATACAAAAATCTACTAATAATACTTCTAAACCACAAAAGATCAAATTTTTAAGAGTTTAAAGCTAACCCCACCCACAAAAATCTGATTACAACAGCATCAAACAACAAAATATAATATTTGCAAGAGTAATTAGCTTACAGGTTCATTGAGAGATGATTTTTTTAGACCAATTAGTGATTTGATCCACTTCCCTGAAGCACCCATTTGTTGTGAAGTAATGTGGTTCTGACAATTTTGTTAACTTTGAAATGGTGAAGACAAAATAGAAGAAGAAGAAGAAGAAGAAGAAGAAGAAGAAGAAGAAGAAGAATGGGCTTTTGTGCTTTGAAAAATGAAGTGAAAGAAACAATTATGGGGTTCTCGAGATTTTATTAAGGTTTGTAATTTAATGGCGTGGAGCGTTGTAAATAAAGTGTTATAAATTTGAATTTGAAACTTTGAATGGGACGAAATGAAAAAAGAAAAAAAAAAGTGTAACGGATAGTATTGTTATTACTTTATTAGATGACTTTAAAGTTTAACTTAAATATGGTTGGTGTTGGTAGCTTTCTGGTGGAGTTTTAATTTTTAAATCGAATACAACGTGGTTTTTCGGGTTTTAATGTTTTCATCTACCTTATTTTTAATTTTTGAAATATAATATTTTATGGGTCCTTTTTCGTTTTCCTTTTATTTTTTCTTTTTCTTTTCCAAAAAGTGCGTAAATTCTGCAAGAGGAGTGAAGTTAAAACTTAAAAATGAGGGCCGGCTTCCTGGAATATTCCTGAAATCTAATTAATTGGCCTAGAGTGTCCCATGTTTATTTTCTTATAAATTTTAATGGACATTTACTTCTTTCAACATTCATCAATTAGTGAATTAAGATTCATAATTCATAGTAAATATAAACACAAATATTATTTATTTTGATACTAAAACAAGGTTTGGCAGCATTAATTCACTTTTGCCAAATAAGGATCCAGCTGTGTACTAATAAAGAGGTTATAGATGATCATTAATATTTTTCCTTTAACAGACATCAGTTACTCGCTTCGGTCATACTAAGACACTAGTAAAATGGCCAATGCTTTCATTTTATTGGAATAGATTGTTTAATTGCCATTTTAAAGTGTTGTTATAATTTTTATAATATCCAATCCGAATATCTATTTAGAAAATCATAATATGACTAAAGAATTTAGTTTTATAAAGTATAAATATGATATTGACTAATCTTATTATTATTTTATTTAAATTTAAACAATTACGAAAAACTATTTGATAATGAAAGTCCAAAATATTTTTTTAGAATCTCTTTTTAGATAGACAAAACATTAAATATATATTATACAACCATTAAATTCGACAGTCTATTATATGTATTCCCTCTTCTAGAAGGACATTATCTAGTGTGTTTGCCAAATAACCCCCTCCCATACGTTAAGATGTCTTAATTAATTAATCTATTGTAAACAATAAATATGCAAACATTTTTTTGTAATCTTAAAAAGTAGGGCATTATCTCTCACACGTGACTGTATAATTTACTTGCCTAAAATCAAGAGTCGAGTGACTTTTAGTCCGCAAAAATACATTTAAACTTTTTTTCAAAAGTATTATATACTTCTTATTTGAAAACTTCAACTTAAATCTCCATGGTAGTTCGAGCTTTAAACTTATATTAGACATTATTCCAAGCTTTAAAAGTATAATAGTTTGTCAAAAATTAGTTCATACGCGAAAAGGTGTAAAGACAATACATATATATTTTCCATGCAAAATTAAGAAGATTTAAGCTCTCGGTTTATAACTATATCATATAACATATATTTAATGGGTTCACTTACGAATAACATCGTAATAACAAAGTAAACAAATGATGTACATATAGCATGTGAGTTCCAATGATTAATTTATATTTTATGTTTCGTAGAGCCCACTGATAAATGCATGTGGGTTCCAAAGTATTGATTAGTAATTTATTTTATATCAGGCAGGCCCTCATAATTAACATGCGCGAGCCTAAATTATTTATTGCAATATAGTAATTAGTTGAAACTACAAAGGCGAAACGTGAACAGTGAAAGATGAACGGCTAACAACACTTATTATATCGCATTGTACATATATATACACATATATACATATGTCATATGTGTATATATATATATATATATATATATATATATATATATATATATATATTTTTATATATATATTACTAGAGTAGTGTTGAAGTCTCTAGAAAAATCTAGAGTAATGTGGATTGTAGCACCAACTTAAGTATGTCGGTTATCAGAATTTGTAATAGTAATAGTTCTAGATATTTTTTTTTATACAAAGGAAGGGAGAAAACCTAGAGAGAAAATAAAACTACTATGTGATAATACAAGTACTACAACCTCCAACTACATCAAAGAGAAGGTAGTGAGATATAGATTGTGGCGGGTCTTCATAGACTTGAATACCGCATTGTTGCTAGTGCCCAATATTGGCAAGTTTATCCGCCACAATGTTGGTTTCTCGGTATTCATGCCGGATGTCAAAGGAGAGAAAACGGCTCATCAAATTCCGACAAGATTCAATAGCGTTGAGGTGCAGGTGTATGTCATGCAAGTTCTGGTTGAGCAGATGAACAATAATTTTTGAATCACAAGAGAGCGACATGTGCATAAACTTTTAGAGAGCCTTGAACAGCCTATAGTACATGCCCCAAAGTTCAGCTGATGTAATGCTACCGAATCCCAGATTAGCCGAGAAGCCAAAAATCCATTTACCGCCACCGCTGTCACATCCGAGCCCGCTACATGAGATGAGTCTCGAATTGCCCAAAGCACTTCCATCGATGTTAATTTTGACAATATTCGAAGGGGGTCGAATCCAACTCAGAGCTCGAGAAACCTTCGTGAGGCCCGAGTGTTGGAGACTAAATATTTTCCCCATACTATGGTGTCGACCAAAGTAACTTGGCGAAACAGATTTGTAGCTCAGCCTGGATGGATATCCACGTCCTCAAAAACTTTTTTGCAATGCCAATCCCACATTTTCCAACATGCAATGACATAGAGCGACGCCCACGGGGTATCGTTATCTTTAAGCGAAGAGCATTGATAAAGATTCGTACACAACCATTCATTAAGTTGCGCATGGGAAAAAGAATTATAGTCCCCCGGCGGAATAATATTAATCCATATGCATTGTCTTGTCCGACAATGTCGTAACAGATGTAGCAATGTCTCATTATCGTGGTGGCAGCGGGGACATGAAGCGTCATTGGTGATATGCCAATGAAAGCGATGTGCATTACTCAGATGTTTATCATAGAGGGCCAACCTAATAAAGATTCAAACTTTCTGATGAGTACGAAGTTTCCATGCCAAATTCCACGAAGAAGATCGAGGATGATCATTGTGATTAATCATCCCACAAGCGGACTTGACCAAGAAAATGCCATTTGAGGTGTGACCCTAATAGGGAGTATCCAAAATATCACCCCATTTATTGCAAAAGAAGGTGCGATAATTGCGAGAATCCATGAAGGCAATAAGTGTTGAAAAGAATGCCAAATCCGCTGATTTTCATCGTCAGGGA
Organism: Linaria vulgaris; assembly: GCA_948329865.1. Lineage (NCBI taxonomy): Eukaryota > Viridiplantae > Streptophyta > Magnoliopsida > Lamiales > Plantaginaceae > Linaria > Linaria vulgaris. The sequence goes on along the minus strand of OX415254.1, from coordinate 97,344,211 downwards.
AATCTAAAATAGTAGAATTAATTAGATCATCGGGAATTGGTTGCGTAGAATAAAGATTGAGCGGGTGAGAACCCATCCACCAATCGTTCCAGGAAATCATGTGACCATTGCAAACTATTCACTTAATTCGTCTTTTTAATTGTTCAACACTTGCAAACACCCGACTTTTTTGCCTTTAACACAACACCATCAGCCGTATACTTAGCAAGCATGATCTCAACCCATAGCATTATGTTTTTTAATAAAAGATCCCACGCCAATTTCATAAGAACCGTCGTATTCATGGTCTCCACTTGAATAAGTCTTTGGCCACCTGTATCATTCGAAAGACAAACCGTATCCCAGTTAGCAAGATGAAGACGTCGTCGGGTATCGTTACTCCCCCAAAGAAAGTCCATGTTAATATGAACCAAATTTTTAGTGATGGACTTAAGCAACTTGTATGTTTGCATGGTATGCAACGGAATGGAGGAGTTCACCGATTGTATAAGTTTATTATGCCCGCGAGTGAGAGGAATCGAGGTTTCCAAGAGAATGAACGTTTTTGAACTCGTTCGACAATATTCGCAAATAAATTTTGCGTGATACGCCTGTTGCATATTCTGATTCCCAAGTAACGGTCAAGCGAGTTAGCTTGAGGAATACCCTAGAGGGAAAGGATTTCCACAAAAGAGACCTCAAAACATTCGGTGAAAAGGGATCAGAGACTAGTAGAGATTCACATTTTGGTTGGAGGCCCCTTCCAAGGCATTGAGACAGTGAAGGATCATACACATTTGCCTTGTGCTTGCTCGTGCAAAAAGCAAAAGGTCATCCGCAGAAAATAGATGTAAAACCTGAGGTCCACCACGAGAAGCCGCAGTAGGTATCCAAGATTTTCCCTCGACTTTTTCTTTGAATTAAAGGAGCAAGTTGTTCCATGCAAAGAATAAAAATATAAGGAGATATCGAGTCCCCTTTTCAGATTCCCCGAGTGGGCTAAATGAACTCTGTAATCTCCCCATTCTAAATAAGTTGTATAGACGGCGTCGAGATACAGTGCATTATAAGCATGATTATTTTTGTGGGAAGGCCAGCGACAACAAGTGTTTCTTCAATGAAATTCTAATAGAGGTGATCGAATGCCTTCTCTAAATCGATTTTTAAGGCCATAATCCCACGCCACCCGAATTTTTTCCTCATCGTAAGAACAAGCTCTTAAGCAACTATATTATCGCGAGTTTGACGACCCGGAAGGAAGCTACTCTGAGCGGCAACGTTACAGAGTACAATCGATCAAAATTGATGAATAGTCTCAGGGTGGTCCACCTTCTAGATGAGGTGAAGAAGCGTCTCATTGAGCTCGTAAGGAAAGACCCAAACGTGAAGGCCGAACATACAAGCCTGTGAAGGTCCTTGTATATAATATCCGAGAAACGTTGGTAAAAGATTCGTTGAAAACCATCCGACTGATACGTGTGTAAAACATCTATATTTGACCCTTGATTATGAATGATATAATGCTTGATCCTTGATATTTTATGTACATTTTAGTCACGTTTCGTTGTATTTCGTGTTTAGAGTCAGTTGAGTCAAAACATTGCAATTTAAGGTAAAATTACACGGTTTTGAAAAATCCAGAGAAAACAAAGGAAAATGAGGAAAGTGCTACCAGAGCGCTACAGAGCAAACGAGATACGGAGTGAAGAGTGATACACGATACAGCCGCTCTAGCAAACAAAAACCCGAGAGTGGCACGAGCAAGCAGTGGACGCAGAAAACCATCACAAAAGGAATACAAAAAGAAGTGCGATGTGAGGTGCGATGTGAGGTGCGATGTGAGGCGCGATGTACTTCTAATCGCGTCTAAGCCACTCGATCTGGGCGCGTGATGTGGCTGATTGCACGTGACAAAATTTGACGTAGGGCTTCTCTAGGCGGTCGTTAACCTAATGGGCCAAGAATAAATATTAAAAATAGAGAATTGTGCGGTATCCAGAATACACATCAATTACACCATTCACCACCATATTCATCAAGAGAAAAAACCTTCAAATTAACCGTGCAGCAGAGATCAAGAAGAATCAACAAGAGAATAAGAAATCATCGTTCAAAAGAAGAGGAATAGTCATTCTCATCAGGAGGAGTAAACACAAGACAATATCAAGAGGAATGCGCAACTATCCTATAGAATCATTCAAGAGGATATTTCTTTTCCATCCTATATTTATTTCATTTGTTATTTGAAACGGTGAGTGGCTAGTACTTTATGCTTAGAGTTTGGAAGTAATTGGATTTGAAACTATGTGAAGACCTATGAGTTGATTTCTATTGATTGTTTGATTTATGTTTATTTATTTATCTTGTGCAAAATGCTTTATTATGCATGATCAACATAATACTGATATGAAGTTATGGGAGGTAACTAGCGTAGCCACATAGCATGTTATGTAGATAAGTGAACTCCTAACTTGTGGAAAATATAAAACGAACAATGTCTACTTGTGGCATCGAAAGAAGCCATGAACATGAACATCAATTAAGGAAGTCAACGCATAATTTGATGTTTGCATGTCTAATAGATCTGTGACCTATATTAGGAGTTATCCCAATCATAGATCTATGAGTCTCTAATAACCGACCGTGTTTACGAATCAACCTAATTTTCAGTTGTTTTAGTAGAGATATCAAATCTACAATCCAATTAACTTATCTAAATCGTGTTAACAAAACGTACATAATTAAGATTGATCTAGTGTGATCTAGGGGTTACGCATTAGTTGCGTTAGCACACCAAAGTCACAAAATGCATATATATATATATATATATATATATATATATATATGTATGTATATATAACTTAGCATCTACACTCTGGCGATCCCTTGTTAGTGCTTCCATTATTCCAGCGAGAGTAAGACTAGTTACACAATATAAATAACTATTCAATCTAGACATGTAAGATCATCAAGCAAAATAAACAAACATATTCATAAATCAGAGTTAATCCTCTACTCTAAACAACGAGCAGATTAGCTCCTTATAGTCATGAGTTCAACAATTAATAAAGAATGGAATAACATAGACAAAATAAAGAGAATAAGGAAACGTCAATGGTGTTTCTCTCTGAAAACAATCTCACGGGGTTTCTGTAAGCTTTTGTAAGTTGGTGAGCTGTGTTGTGGTCGTTCCTCTGTATTTATAAAGAGTCTTGATGCCCTAATTTCGTGAACAATTATAACCTAATTAGTGCAAAAGGACTTTTCTGCCCCGGCGCTCCTAACAAGCACCATCTCTCTGAATCGCGTGGTCGTCGCACCTTCCAGGCGCGATCACTGTTGTCGTCGCGTCTGCCTGTCGTGCCACCTCCTATCTCTGCCTTGCGGCTTATGGTGTTTTCGCTTTCCTCGTGCTACATTCGATATTTGAGCGTTGTAGCGCCTCTCATCGCGCCTAAAGGTCCCAGAGTAATGTCTCGACTATTTGTCTCCAAAAACATCTATTTTGGCCTCTCTTAGCTTTGTTTCGTCTGAACTCGGTAAATCCTAGAAAAACATGAAACAATACTAAAACCAATAAATATTCAATAAGAAGTATATACAAAAGCATAAGAAAACGAGTACATAAATGTCTATAAATAAACACTCATCATTTATCTTGAAGAGTTGCAATGTCTTCTTTGGATTTCTGAAACCAAAAGACTTGTTCATGAAGAAGAACGACATTGTACTCATGAATGAGGGAACGCTCAAGCTTCAACGAATTACTCTTGATTTTTGTATTGAGAGCAGATTCCACACCTAGAATTAGAGCTCAAAGTCTCGGTTTTCTTTGGAATACATTACCAAAACCATTTTGGTTCCAATGAGTGAGGCCCTTAGCACAATCAGCAAAAGAAGCAACAAAGTTACCCGATTTCGTCCAATGTCATTGTATACCTTCCTTCACGTTATCTCGAAGAAGCCATGCAGCTTCGAATCTAAATCTATGGGGTTGTTTTTTGCTGTGAGGTGTACCAAAACCAAGAAGAATTGGTCAATGATCCGAATGAGTGCGAGCCAAGTGTTGGACAAGGGAATCAAACGCCAATAAATTCCAATGCTCATTAGATATAACCCGGTCAAGACGCGAGCTAATAATTTTATCACCAATTTCCCCTTGCCAAGTAAACTTAGGGCTAGCAAATCCCAAGTCGATTAAGCCACATCGTTGCACTCCCGAAAAGAGCGCACATGTGTTGATATAGCTTCCAGGACCACCTTGTCCTTCATCAAGCATACTAATACCATTAAAATCGCGCCCTACGATCCAAGGCATGTTGATTGTACTAGATATAATAAGCATATCTTCCCAGAACTCATCTCTAAGAGAAGTGACGGGCGAAGCATAAATTCTCGTGAGAAGAAAAGGAGAAGAAAAGGGTCGAACTCCGGCAACGTGATAAGAGTGTGAATAAGCTGAGTCGAGGCGCCAATAACCTCAACCTTAATCTTATCATGTTGACAAGTGAGCCAAATACCTCATGTAAATCCTCTAGCCTTGACACTAGAATTTCCAAGTGGGCCAATATGCCGAATAATATCATGAACTCGTGTTTCACTGATTTTAGTTTCCATAAGAATTAACAAAAGAGCATCATAAAATTTGATCAAGTCTTTAACGTTGGGTATTCCAAAAATTAAACTTATGGCACTTGGCCATAAGACGGGACATGGGAATTTAATACATGTGGGACGTAACGAAAATCCCTATATCATATGCTTGACCTCTCTCGTTTTTTCTATTTGTTGCTCCGGTCGATCGACGGGGATTCTGTTTGCTAGTAGAATCACTAGCGTTAACATTCCGCTGCAACTGTGCAATGGAGAATTGGTTATTAACGTTGCTCGAAGTAAGATCAATAAGGGGCAAGCGTTCAAGTTTGTTTTTTGACTCATGAGCTGACTGGATGGCTAGCGCATTGTTATCTGAAGAGTGCGGACTGTTGAGATGCATCGTGTGAACTATAACCGATCATCGAACGCCAATAAAATCAGTCTTTTGCAAAAGAGGACGAGGGTTAGATGGACTAGAACATGAGGGATTAGCCGAAGTAGATTCTTTTTGCTGAAACATGTCTTCTTTAAAATTCCTCAAAACTGAAAAAGAGGGATTAAGGACCACACTTTTCCCTTTATTCAACAATTGTGGGTTTTTCTATTGAGAGTTTCTGACATATTTCGAAAGTTCACCCCGAGGGATTGGGCGACGCGGGTTTGGCTTCCACCGAGCATTGACCAGAATACAAGGCTCATAGCTGGTGTCGGGATTATTGGTAGCAACTATGTGCGATAGAGCTATTGTCGCAGCCTCAGCTTTCTTTGTTGTCCTCTCTATACCATTTGGTGAGTCCGGGCAATAGCTATGATGATGATCGAACACGCCAAAATGATAGTAAATTAACCTAATTTCCACGTATTCAACGTTGAACTCAGAGTTTTCGATCATGTATTTAGGGAGAATAGGTTTTTTCAAATCCACCTCAACCGCTATTCTAGCAAATTGACCTTTGGTTGTCGTTTTTGTGAGACGATTAACCTTAACGAAGCTTCATATCATGTTGCCAATGATCATATGGTCCTCCATGCACTGTTAAATAGTGTTGGAAAAGGACCTATAGTCCTCCATGCATTATGAAATCATAGTATCCTCTTCGTTGGATTTTAATAAGAAAAACTCATATACCAAATTCAACCAATTCAAAATTCCCTTTCATTGTCCAATATGTCCATAAACCTGATAGTCATTGCACAAGCATGTCGAAGCGAATTAATTTACCCATGAGTTTAACAACGAGACATCTTGCCATGTTCGTGCAAATATATTTCTAGTCGTTTGCTAAAAGTTGTACTCGAGACCATGGAGAAGGGTACATATTTGGTTTGTCTACTAGGGTTTCAACGAAAGTCTCGTCAATGTCGTGCCATTGTAGATCATCATCGGGGGGAGTAGTGAATCAAAGAAGCGAGGTCGATATGATTAATTTTCCCATCCATGGGGGAACGAGGAGAGCCAATAACCCTGTCCTTATATGATTTTCCGGTGGGAGAAGGCGATATAGTTCGATTAGGGTTGGATTTGTCCATGTTGAAGTCATGATCCATTGCAGACGTATCGTAAGCCTCAAATATAACGACTTCCGCTAGAGAGTCATTAATAATTCTTGGTCGTTTGTCAGGATGGGGATTGAGATTCGGGGATGGAGGTGGCGCCGCCATCGCTGGCGTAAATAGAGGGTTCGAAAATAGAGATCATGCACGGGGGCGTGTGGAGGCGCGTAGCACTCTGTAAAGATAATAATGTATATACATATTCTTAATAACATGTCTAAATACTTCTAAACAGTATGATCGAAAAGATCACCCTCGTCCGTTAAGTCGATAAAAAACTCTATAAATATGTAGCCCCCTTGAACATTTGGCCATAAGAATCAATTTCGACCAATCACTTGCGCACAAACTTATAACTTCATTTCTTTCTTTCTCGCTTTCTTTGCACACACTTGCACGAATCACTTAAGTAGGCTGACTGGCCTTAGCACCATGGCGATGCTAAGCCATGCCGTAGGTCAAGACTAAGGAGAAAATAATCTAAGTATGTGATGGTATGCACTGATTCATGAATTAAGAATTGAATATCTTACACGTCTTCCGTCAAAGATTATAAATGACAAAAAAAAATAAAGTAGAAACTACTCAGATTTTTTCCTCAAAGACTCATGTGGCTACTTCTATCAATTGTATTAGAAAATCCCTATCCTAGCCCCCAGAAGAGCATTGACCTCAATATATTTGTCCCACACAACAACATATGTTGTGGATGAGCTACTACCATCTCTTGAGGCAGCAGTACAACGGAATCCCATGGCAGACTCTTTATTAGCTGGTGGGTCTGCTCAATTATCGAGAATGCGATATAATGGTATAAGGTAATGCCTATTTGGCGGTTATAGAGGCACTATATGATTTTAAAATAACACAAACCTAAAGATCCTAGTCCAAATCCAACTAAGAAATATTGCAATAGCGCAATCAATAGCCCAAAATCATTTGGATTACCCATTAAAAGAGTAAGAAAATCTCACAAGTATAAGGGATGATATGCAGTTGAAAAACAAATCAAAATACTTTTAAACTCTAAGAAGAGCAAAAAAATAAGCAGATCTAAAAATAGACGCAGAAGTCAAAAAAGATTTCAAGGGTGATCGAAACAAATTCCACTTTTCACTAAAATCGGCGTATTGCCTCAAATTTTATGTGCATTATCAATTCTAGTGCTTGTTAGGACACAAAATCGATTCATAAAGTTGTAGATAAAGTAGCAAATGGAAGAGAAATTGATACTCCAGTAGCATTGATTTGACACCACACTTAGTCACTACAAGAAGATACAATGTGGATAGAAGATAATAGAAGAGAGACGCAAACATATACAGATAGAGTTATATCAAAAATTGATATACGCACCAATTGTCTACGATGTGGTCAAACTTAACGAACCAATTTATCTTTCCTGAAGTGGCCTTTGTTTCATATACAATATATGTGTGGATTAGATTTATATACAACTAGGAAAGTATTCTCGTGCACATTGTTAGACTTACTGGAAACTTACTCCTATTCTTTAGGATCAGTTCACCATAAAGTCTGATATTTCAAAAGTTTGTTATGTATTTGATTTGATTTCAATGCATATCTGTTTAGCTATTTTTCCTCTTTCTATTATGATGTACGCTTATATATACAAAGGCAATAGAAAAGGCAAAGTCAGTGAGCCAAAAACATTTTCAGCATTATTATTTTACATGGTATCATTCCTCTAAAAGGCAAATGCCTATTCGATCCTAAAAGCTTCCGCAACTCTTTTCAATGACAACACTTGAAACCAATTCTTCTTTTAACAACAACCCACCCGTCTCCCACAAACTCGATGGTCCAAATTACCTACCATGGCGCACTCAATTTACTGTCTTTCTCAAAAGTCATGGCCTTATGGGATTCGTGACTGGAGATGAAGTCGCCCCTTCAAAAACTCTTGATGGCGCTCCCAATCCAGCTTACACAACTTGGTACCGGAAGGACAATTGTGTTCTTGGATGGATGTTAGCATCTATTTCAGAGAAGTTGATATCCACCATCTACAAGCTAGATAAGCTCGATACTTCTAAACATGTTTGGGAATCTTTACAAGCCAAATTCTCCACGCAATCCCTGCAAAGATTTCTCTTCTTCGACGTCAGCTGCAGACAATTACTCAAGGTAACCGTAGCTGGACCACATACCTTGAAGATGCCAAAATTTTGGCTAATCAATTAGCAGCGGTGGACAAACCTGTAGATGACCAGGACCTAATTAGTTTCCTTATTGGTGGACTAAGGTCAGACTTCACTCCTTTTATTACCTCGTACAACTTTGCTAGTCGAGACAAGGAGTTCACAATGGATAATTTCCAAAGCTGAGTTAGTAAGTTTTGAGTCTCTTATAGAGACACACACTACTCAACTACCTAACAATCATTTTGCTTATGCTTCCATTAAGCCAAAAGCACCTAACTCTATGAAAAAAGAGGGCCTCGGGTGGTCATTCTAATCAGCCACGTCCTCCTCACAATTCTGCCACAAATAATCAGCCTCAAAGGAACAATCTTGGAAAGGTAATTTGCCAAATCTGTGAGAAACAGGAGCACGCAGCTCTTGATTGCTATAACAGGTTCAACCTTTCGTATCAAGGACGTATTCAACCTGTAGAATTGGCAACTATGGCTACTAAAGCGAATTCTGCTTTTGAACACCAGGTATGGTTTGCGGATAGTGGAGCCAATACTCATATAACTTCAACTTCGTCAAACCTCACTCAAATTCAGCCCTTTGACGGAACCGGCACTGTCACTGTGGGCAATGGTTCAGGTTTGCGCATACAAAACACTGGTAGTTCTTCCTTACCCCTTGGTAATATGAACTTTCATCTTAAAAATATTCTTCACTGTCCTAGTGCCTCAACCAATCTATTATCCATCAATAAGTTTTGTTTAGATAATGATTGTTTTTTTGTTTTACCTAGAAGTAATTTCTTTGTGAAGGACAATGAGACAGGCAAAATATTATTCAAAGGGCAAGCTGAGAATGGTTTGTATCCAATTTCTGGAAATAAAAGCTTCGCAAATAAACTGCAATGTTTCACCGCAAAGTTAGGATTGCAGACAACGATGGAGCAGTGGCATCGTAGGCTAGGACATCCCTCCCAAGTTACATTGAATAAATTGTCTAAATCTTGTTACATTCAAGTCAGTACTTCCGCCAATGAATTTGGTTTTTGTCATTCATGTCAATTAGGCAAAGCTAAACAACTTCCTTTTGACGAGTCTCAACGTCGACCTCTTTATCCTTTAGAGTTGGTGCATTCAGATGTTTGGACGTCTCCCAAAGTTTATGGCGGTAGTTGTCGTTACTATGTCATTTTTATAGATGATTGTTCAAGATACACTTGGTTGTATCCTTTGAAACAAAAATCTGATGTGTTTGAAATTTTTAAAAAATACAAAGCTCTTGTTGGAAATTTATTTTCTAGAAGTATCAAACAATTTCAAACCGACAACGGTGGTAAATACTTGTCAACTCGATTTAAAGAGTTTCTATCAATTAACGGAATACACTATCGATTAACATGTCCATATACTTCTCAGCAAAACAGAATTTCGAAAAGAAAACATAGACATATAATGGAAATTGGTCTGTCTTTGCTTGCTCAGTCTCAACTACCACAATCTTATTGGACGGATTCTTTCTTAACGGCTGTGTATTTAATCAATAGGTTGCCTGCAAAAGTCTTAGACTTTCTGTCACCTTATTATGTTTTGTTTAACAAAGTTCCAAATTATTCCCAACTAAGAGTTTTTGGTTCGTCTTGCTATCCATTGATCAGACCTTATGAACAAAACAAACTTGCTTTTCGTAGTAAAATGTGTATTCTTGGGATACTCGGACACAGCTAAAGGTTATAGATGTTTGGACTTGTCTAGTGACTGTGTTTACATATCACGTAATGTCATTTTTGATGAAAACTCATTTCTGGCACTGGAGCTCAAATCAAGCTCAGTCTCACCTTTGAATGATCTGCCATCTGGTGAGTTTTTCAATTTAGAAAATATATCGGTTACAAATATGCCATCATTGTCTAACATATCTTCCACAAAAAACTTGCAACAAGTGATGAGCTCTTCCTCTACCCATTCAGACACATTTGCTCACACTCATCAACCCTTGCAATATGCTGACCATGAAACACTTTCCCTGCCTAACATATCCAGCCCTATACCTTTTGAAATCCAACCTGATATTGCCATAAACGAGTTAGAAATTCAAATAAATGGTGAGCCTGCTCAACCCCAAGTTTCTTCAGAACCTAAACAAATACAAACCTGATCCAAAACAGGAAACTTAAAACCAAAAAAATTCCTAACTTTCAAGTTTTTTATAGCACAAAACATCCTATGACTTGCCTATCCAGTGGTATGCAAGAGTCTGAATCTACTTGCTATACAGAGGCAGTGAAGAGTCCAGAATGGCGCGCTGCAATGGGATGTGATTTTGACGCTTTGATGCAAAATGGGACTTGGTCTCTTTCTCCGCAGCCCACTGGTAAGTGTGTAGTTCGGAATAAATGGGTTTATAAATTGAAGAAGAAGCCAGACGGTAGTATTGATAGATATAAAACACGACTAGTAGCTAAGGGATTTGATCAAAGAGATAGAATAGACTTTCATGAGACGTACTCTCCTATCATTAACCTTCTACTATCAGATTAATCCTTGCTCTTGCTGTTTCTTTTAAGTGGAAGATTCGACAACTTGATGTCTCAAATGCTTTTCTACATGGTATCCTGGATGAGGAGGTGTTCATGGAATAACCAAGAGGATTTATAGATGAATAACATCCCGATCATGTTTGTGTTTTACACAAAACTCTATACGGGTTAAAACAAGCACCACGAGCTTGGTTCAAACGGTTATCACAACAGTTGCTCCAGTATGGTTTTAAGGAATCATCAATTGATTATTCTTTGTTCATATTTGACACTGACAAGCATAAAATATATGTGTTAGTGTATGTGGATGATATAATAATTACTGGTAATGACTCGAATGTTATTAAGAAGATTATACACAAGCTTAATAGAGATTTTAGCATAAGAGACCTCAGAGAATTGAGTTATTTTCTTGGTGTTGAGGCTAAAAGAACAGCGGGTGGGTTACATCTTTGTCAAACAAAGTACATTCATGATCTTTTGAATCGGACCAGGATGCTAAGAGCTAAGCCCTTAGGTTCACCGACTATGGCAGGATCAAAGCTTTCGGCTCATGATGGTGATCTACTTGAAGATCCAACTGAGTACAGAAGTATTGTAGGTGCACTGCAGTATTGTACCTTATCTAGACCCGAGATTTAGTACGCCGTTAATCAACAATGCCAATTTATGCACAACCCCAGAGAACCACACTTCACGGCTTTGAAAAGAGTTTTACGCTACTTAAAGGGTTCTATCACTCATGGGCTGTATTATACACCGTCTCCGATCACTTTAACTGTCTTTTGTGACTCTGATTGGGCAGGTAATCCCGATGATCGAAGGAGTACCAGTGGTTACGACATTTCATGGGCTGCAAAGAAACTAAATGTTGTTTCAAGATCAAGTACTGAAGCAGAATATAGATCCATGGCCCTAACAACGGCTGAACTTTGTTGGATGCGTGTGTTTTTTAAAGATCTTGGTATCGTCCTTACAAGCAAGCCAGTGATATTATGTGACAATATTGGAGCCATTGCCTTGGCCTCAAATCCAGTCTTTCACGCACGAACCAAACATATTGAGGTAGACTACCATTTTGTACGAGAAAAGGTTGTCAACAATGACATTTCGGTTCGACATGTTAGTACAACTGATCAAGTAGCCGACATCTTTACGAAGGGACACACGATGACTCGGTTTCAGAAGTTGCGTGACAAACTGTTGATCACTAATATTCCATCAGTTTGAAGGGGGGTGTTAGACTTACTGGAAACTTACTCCTATTCTTTACGATCGGTTCACCATAAAGTCTGATATTTCAAAAGTTTGTTATGTATTTGATTTGATTTTAATGTATATCTGTTTAGCTATTTTTCCTCTTTCTGTTATGATGTACGCTTATATATACAAAGGCAATAGAAAAGGCAAAGTCAGTGAGCCAAAAATATTTTCAGCATTATTATTTTACACACATATAGGTTTTCTAACACTATTAAAACTTGATAGTAGCGTTGTGGTGCAACTCATAAAATAATTAAACAAAGTGGTTTCAGGCCCAACAAATTGTCGAAGAGTATAAACCATGAAATAATTAAACAAGAAAGATTATTACAAGTAAATATTTGCTGAGAGGGATCCGGCGCTCCACTATTTTCTCTCATTTACATTCACAAGTAATTCTCTTATGGGACCCCCATCACTTTTGTCTAGACAAACAATATTAAGAAAAGTCAAAAGAAATCAGCGTATGCCTCTCAAGTAAAGTCCATGCTATGTCAATTATTACCATGTTGCCTTGTGCAGAAGAATTTATATTGAAATGGTGAATGTATGTTGTCAATTTAAAGAATAGTTATAAGTTTGTTTCAGGACAATATAAAGCATTTTAAGTGCTCTTTTTGGAGCGTGAAATGCAAGCCAACTCTCAAAAGACAAGAGCGCATTTTTTATGGTCGACCATATTTGTAAAAAAGATGATGTAGAAACAAGAATTTAAGTTGCAAGATGTTGTTGCGAATAGATCTTCAAGTCTGTACCAAACTTCGAAAATGATTTGACTAACAAATTCTGGATTAATGTTGAAGTAATAGAATCTAAAATCTTCAAAAATGAAATTGGAAGGTGTTTCTTTTATTTTAATCTCTTGGTTACTTATCACCATGATTTTATTGTAAAGAGTTTGATGTTGCTTGAAGTTAATCACTAATGTCGCGGCAATTAGTATTGAAAATAACAGTGAAAGTTTTCTTTCATTTTTTTGGTTGAAATAATTTTGATGCATCTAAGTTATTTATAACACAACCAAAACGAGGGATGTAGATAAAAAATTCAAAGATTTTACTAATCTTAAATTTCTTAGAAAAACAAGTTTGAGTTTTTGTATCAACTTGTGTTGGTGTTAAAATTTTACCACTCGCTAAGAAAATAGCGGATATGATGACGATGTACGTTAAATTTAAAGAAATTGTGATCCAAAGAAGTAAAATTAATTTCAAAGATTATATTTTGTAACAATTTCGTTGAAGATAGGGTAAAGTAATTTGTTCAAGTCCGCATTTTCTCCTCTTTTTTTTTTTTTTGGCAAAGAGGATATTCTAGATTTAGAACAAACATTATATCCCAGTTTTTTGGGGTGTTTAGAGGCCACAATGAATAACTAATGGGTTTTTTTCCCGAAGAACTATACGATACAAACTCGAGATTAATATTTTTCGATGGAGGAAAAGTAATGATTTGGTTCAAAAAGAGAAATGGTATGTAATTTTGTCCGACGTTATATAATAGTAGATTAAAACGAAAAAAATATTTGCCCAGAAAAAATGAAACTAGCTTTCACATGAGCATGCTGACACGCAAGCAAACACCATCCATTAACACGCAAAAACAACACGCCCAACGTAAGACAAATACGTTTAGAGGGCATGTAAAGTAAATAAATCTAAATAAAAGGGCAAAATAGGAAAAGACCAAAAATTAACGAGGAAATTTTTTACAATGTTATATAATAGTAGAAGAAGGAAACTAAAATACAAGTGTTTGGTTCTATAAAGTGAGATATCAGCTTATCTCACTTTGTCTCTCATTTGGTTCTATATATTGTTTTTTTCGGATAGATGTGAGATATGCCCGAATTTTTTGGTTTTATCTCAGAATTTGAGATAAATAATCTCACATCTACCCCTAAGATAAATAAACTTGATTTTGCCTTATTTATACTTCTCAATGAAAATTTTCATTAAACCCTTTATAAATTATAAACTACTTCACATAATTAGATATAACACTTATTAAAGTTTCAAATTAAAAGTTTGAACAAAAAAATTATATGTTATATTTATAATATTCTCGTGGACAGCAACTTTATAGTTTATTGGTCAAATATATACAAAAAAATTGATAGTTTATTTTCAGGTTTTTAGTATTTAATCACATGACTTATAGATTATATTTTAATTTGAACCATGCAACAAAAAAATCAATTTCATCTCTCTTACGTTTTTCTTCTTCTTTAAAGGTAATTTAATTATGAGAAAAATAAGCCAAAATTTTACGAAATTAATTTATTTTGTTTAAAAAGTATAAAAATTCTTATTGATTCGTAGAATCAAAATAGAAAAGGAAAAAGATTCTAACTTTTTTCCCCCTCTTACTCGACCCTATCACCCCCATTTTAGAAATATGTTTATTGTCATAGCTTATTTTATATAATTCTTTGATAATATATAACAGTGAGAAAAATATACTATATGTCATTGAGTTGACAACAAAAAAAAATGTTTTCACTTAAAAAAAATTAAAGAAAAATGGATAGTTGAACGTTAATGACCCAAATTAAACAAAACGTTATTAAGGTAATCATGAATCTTAATAATTAATCTTATCAACGAAACAAGTGGCACATATTAGATATCAAAAAATTCTGAATTTTTATTTTATTTCTAATCTATACCACATTTTACATGATAAAATTCATCTTTGAAATTAACTGCTGACTTTATAACAGCATTCCATAAAAGCCTGGCCATCTGTGAAATAAATAAAGCCAGCGGGCCTGAAAATATATTAGGTTCTTCGAAAATTCAATGGGCCATGAATGATAATTCTTCGAAATAGGAAAGACTTAGACGAATTTAATCGTGTAAAAAAAATACTTAGGGAAAAGGGAAAAAGTATTCGCTAGAAGGAGGGGTTGAACCTCAGAATTTGAGATAAATAATCTCACATCTACCCCTAAGATAAATAAACTTGATTTTGCCTTATTTTTATTTTTCAATGAAAATTTTCATTAAACCCTTTATAAATTATAAACTACTTCACGTAATTAGATATAACACTTATTAAAGTTTTAAATTAAAAGTTTGAACAAAAAAAATATATGTTATATTTATAATATTCTCGTGGACAGCAACTTTATAGCTTATTGGTCAAATATATATAAAAAAAAATTGATAGTTTATTTTCAGGTTTTTAGTATTTAATCACATGACTTATAGATTGTATTTTAATTTGCACCATGCAACAAAAAAATCAATTTCATCTCTCTTACGTTTTTCTTCTTCTTTAAAGGTAATTTAATTATGAGAAAAATAAGCCAAAATTTTACGAAATTACTTTATTTTGTTTAAAAATTATAAAAATTCTTATTGATTCGTAGAATCAAAATAGAAAAGGAAAACGATTCTAACTTATTTTCCCCCTCTTACTCGACCCTATCACCCTCATTTTAGAAATACATTTATTGTCATAGCTTATTTTATATAATTCTTTGATAATATATAATAGTGAGAAAAATATACTATATATCATTGAGTTTTTTTTTTGATAACTACTATATATCATTGAGTTGAAAACAAAAAAAAATGTTTTCACTTAAAAAAAAATGGATAGTTGAACGTTAATGACTCAAATCAAACAAAACGTTATTAAGGTAATCATTTATCTTAATAATTAATTTTATCAACGAAACAAGTGGCACATATTTAGATATCAAAAAATTCTGAATTTTTATTTTATTTCTAATCTATTCCACATTTTACATGATAAAATTCATCTTTGAAATTAACTGCTGACTTTATAACAGCATTCCATAAAAGCCTGGCCATCTGTGAAATAAATAAAGCCAGTGGGCCTGAAAATATATTAGGTTCTTATAAAAGTGAATGGGCCATGAAATGAATGTGATAATTCTTCGAAATAGGAAAAGACTTAGATGAATTTAATCGTGTAAAAAGAAAAAACTTAGGGAAAAGGGAAAAAAGTGTTCGCAACAAAAAAATCAATTTCATCTCTCTTACGTTTTTCTTCTTCTTTAAAGGTAATTTAATTATGAGAAAAATAAGCCAAAATTTTACGAAATTACTTTATTTTGTTTAAAAATTATAAAAATTCTTATTGATTCGTAGAATCAAAATAGAAAAGGAAAACGATTCTAACTTATTTTCCCCCTCTTACTCGACCCTATCACCCTCATTTTAGAAATACATTTATTGTCATAGCTTATTTTATATAATTCTTTGATAATATATAATAGTGAGAAAAATATACTATATATCATTGAGTTTTTTTTTTGATAACTACTATATATCATTGAGTTGAAAACAAAAAAAAATGTTTTCACTTAAAAAAAAATGGATAGTTGAACGTTAATGACTCAAATCAAACAAAACGTTATTAAGGTAATCATTTATCTTAATAATTAATTTTATCAACGAAACAAGTGGCACATATTTAGATATCAAAAAATTCTGAATTTTTATTTTATTTCTAATCTATTCCACATTTTACATGATAAAATTCATCTTTGAAATTAACTGCTGACTTTATAACAGCATTCCATAAAAGCCTGGCCATCTGTGAAATAAATAAAGCCAGTGGGCCTGAAAATATATTAGGTTCTTATAAAAGTGAATGGGCCATGAAATGAATGTGATAATTCTTCGAAATAGGAAAAGACTTAGATGAATTTAATCGTGTAAAAAGAAAAAACTTAGGGAAAAGGGAAAAAAGTGTTCGCAACAAAAAAATCAATTTCATCTCTCTTACGTTTTTCTTCTTCTTTAAAGGTAATTTAATTATGAGAAAAATAAGCCAAAATTTTACGAAATTACTTTATTTTGTTTAAAAATTATAAAAATTCTTATTGATTCGTAGAATCAAAATAGAAAAGGAAAACGATTCTAACTTATTTTCCCCCTCTTACTCGACCCTATCACCCTCATTTTAGAAATACATTTATTGTCATAGCTTATTTTATATAATTCTTTGATAATATATAATAGTGAGAAAAATATACTATATATCATTGAGTTTTTTTTTTGATAACTACTATATATCATTGAGTTGAAAACAAAAAAAAATGTTTTCACTTAAAAAAAAATGGATAGTTGAACGTTAATGACTCAAATCAAACAAAACGTTATTAAGGTAATCATTTATCTTAATAATTAATTTTATCAACGAAACAAGTGGCACATATTTAGATATCAAAAAATTCTGAATTTTTATTTTATTTCTAATCTATTCCACATTTTACATGATAAAATTCATCTTTGAAATTAACTGCTGACTTTATAACAGCATTCCATAAAAGCCTGGCCATCTGTGAAATAAATAAAGCCAGTGGGCCTGAAAATATATTAGGTTCTTATAAAAGTGAATGGGCCATGAAATGAATGTGATAATTCTTCGAAATAGGAAAAGACTTAGATGAATTTAATCGTGTAAAAAGAAAAAACTTAGGGAAAAGGGAAAAAAGTGTTCGCTAGAAGGAGGGGTTGAACCTCCGACCTTGTGGTTAACAGCCACACGCTCTAACCAACTGAGCTATTCCAGCTTAACGAAATGTGACTGTTTATTATTTTATTACATCTTTCAATAAGGTGTTTAACAATACAAGAAACAGTTAAATGCAAAAATTACCTTCTTATGTATAATTCACGAACAAAAAAAAGAAGGATATTTTTACTTATTGCAAAGAACTCCTTATATAAACATTCCAAACTAGGCAGCAACTTTGTCAAATCTCATCACAAAACAGAGTATATATGTCATGGTAACATGATCTAGGCATTCCAATTTTATTTTTAATTTTTCACAGGCCAAGTTTAATTTGTGCTCAACTTAGATATGGTTTTCTTGAATAGTAGTAATTAATCAAAAAAAAATAAGAACGAGCACGCTTTTTGAAGAGGTATGTGTGTGTATATATTTTCTTCAAAAGAAGTGAAAACTAGTATTTAGAGATTTGAAGATTCAAATTACACTACACACTGTGAGACTCATGTGAGTCAGTCAGTGTACTATACAATGTAATGCATGACCTTTCAGTGAGTGATCAAATCTTACAGGCAGTGAGTGAGAGAGTGAGTAGTATTGGTGTCACAGTGAAATACACAGCTCCATCACTGAACTGAAAGACATTTGAGGTGCTCTTCCAATTGCCTGCCGTATATCATCACCTCTTGGTCTTTTTTTTCCTTCACTAAGAAAAAAAGAAATGGTCAAACATAAATTATAATATTTGACACTAATCCCAAGTACCAACATAGCTTAAGCTCTACTCCTTAGCTAGTGAAAAGAAGTGTCTGAAAAGCATTGAATGGTTATGACTTATGAGAGTAGTTAAATAATCTAGTGGTTACAGGTTAATCCTATTCCTACCCTATATATAGCGCATGTAATTGAAAAGGTCAAGTGTTATAATTGGCTCCTCATTCTTGCATAATTAGTGCTATTTAACATTCCACAAAATCTTGAATGTAGTTTTCTTGTATTAGGTATCTCTTTGTCAGTCACTTAATCAGAAGTTGCATGTCACACAATATATATGTTAAGAGCAATATCACAATATTAGTAATGACTACTATTTTCATTTCGATAAGAAGAGATAAGGGTTGATGAATACTAATTTTAGCATCAAATAATCATACTCATTATTTTTCCCAAAAACAAAAACAAAAAAAAAAACTTGGAGCTATTCATTGCAACATTTAAATACACGATAGCTCTTATTTTTACACGGTTATCCAACTCTTTTCCTTATCTTTTTTACTACTTAATGCATGAATGAATGTTTTCAGACTTTTTGTACTGTACATGAACAATAGCTTCTGCAGCCTTTTTATTTGGAATTCCTTTTCCTTCCATTTATGAAATGCAAAACTGTCAGAGAAAAAAAAGGTTTGGCAATTTCAGTCTAGTCTAGGCTTCTATTTATTTATATGACTGAAATCATTAAATAAAAAATGAAAAGATAAAATAAATCATATGACTGAAGTATAAGACATTAAGTGAAAAGGGAGGTACTGTTGATATTTTTGTCATCTTGCAATATCAAACAGTGGATAGGTGTTTTCAGTTTTTTCACGTCTAACAATAATTTTAGAAATCACTTGTTAGTGAAGCAACACCTCTACTAGCCTCTATATTTACCTATACAAGTCAAAAAAAATTGAAGGATGTGCATTTTCTTTATTCTTGGGAAATGGGATATATTTTTTTTATTTTTTTGGCAAAGACTATTGGCCCTCTTCTTATAACCAGTACTCATGCATGCCTTTGTTACTATTACTCAAGTGTCCAAAATTTTCTCCATAATCATTTGGGGATTTTTTCTACATAATGAGGCAAAGATTCTGTTTTGTTCTTGTCTTATTTCTGTTCATGATGATACTTAGTTTGGGTGGCGTATCAAGCAGACATTTGGCAACAAACTCTGCTTTTGCTGTTAATGATCATCATGGTTAGTTTATATATATGTCACATTTGTGTTTTTCTCTCTTTCCCTTTTCTTCTACAACAAAAAGAATAAAGACCTTACAAATTTGTATACATGTTACAAATATACATCAATTAACTTATTTGTAATATTACTTCTTGATCAGGCAAAGTCAATAATCCCCAGTCATTGCAGGTGAATCAGATGTCAAAGGTGGTAAGAATAAGTTGTCAAATACTTCTATATGAAAATTTCAAATTTTTGTTTTTTAGTCTTGTTTCTTAAATTAATTATTTTGTTTTACCTAATTGCAGGGTACAAAGAAGGGTTTAACAACAATTGAAGAAGCAGAAAAGTACAAGAGAATAACAAGGGTTGGTTCAAGCCCACCAAGCTGTGAGGACAAGTGTTATGGGTGCAATCCATGTGAGCCTATTCAAGTGCCAACAACAAGTAGCAGAGTTGGAGTTCAGTACACTAATTATGAGCCTGAGGGATGGAAATGCAAGTGTGGGCCTACTTTCTATAGTCCATAGCTCTAATTACTTTCTTGCAAATAATTTTTGAATTTTCATTTTGAGGTAAGGAGGGAGGGTGATGTTGTGTTTTCTGAGGATTTGAACTTCATTATGTAATATTTGTAGAGTTTGAGGTGAGAGTTCGCGGGGTTTTAAATTTGTCTAGGAGGGGATGGAATTGTTTCTGGATTGTTATTAATTGATTTGCAGGTTGCAATGATAGTTTGATAGAATCTGGCTGCTGATTGTTAGTGAAATGTTTTGATTTATGAGAGAGTGGCCTGGGAGATATATGAATTAAATAGTTAAATGGTTCTGCACGATACATTAGTGATTGGTCTATTAACTCGATCAATACTTACATGAGATTTGTCCAAATTCTCTAACTAATGTTTGTCATTATTTACACTTAAACACGACACGAATATTGACTAAGCGAGTAATGACCCAAATAAGATTATTTGAGGCCAAAGTCACTGGGCATGCAAATGTAAAACATAATCCATTGGTCCAAGATTTCTGCAAGAACTTAAGTCAATCTTGAGGTATAGGATCTAAAACATTGTGTGCTTCAACAACAACAACAAAAAAACGATGTGTATGTATGTACGTACACTATATATCACTCAATCGTTGATTCTTGCCAGGTCATCGGAGCATATTTTCTCATTGAGACTATATCTCACAAGATGACGATCATCAAGTTGAATTGGGCAATGCATCAAATGTTACGTGTGAACTCAGAAACTAGTCTAGTACCGACCGGTCCGATGAACAATTATGCTATAGATCCCATTTATATGATAAATCATGTTACATTGATTTAGAGTACCCCTTATATAGACCAAAAGGGTAGAAAACCTAAATTGAAATGTCTACATAGAGTTGAAAAATGAACTATATTGGTACATATCAATTTTCTAGTTGTGAATATCTAATTTTGGACCCTATCATATTTTTTTTAAAATATCTTATCAAAAGAAGCTATGAATATCTTAACACATAAAAGCCCAAACGCATTGACAAGGAATGAAGAATATATTTCATTCACGCTAAGTATGTCAGTAGGCCAACATATTACCTTGAGTAAGCACTGATTTTATTTAAAGCACTGAACCACTACTCGCATTGGGCTTACTTAAGGCCCCATTGTGTATCGGCCCATTTAATTATAAATAAGAACCAACCAACCCAGTAATAAAAATAATACAATAATAATCGAAATAAATAAATAAATAAAAACTGAGTTCCAAATTCAGCTGCCATTGTTGGTTGGATTCACTGATCTCACTCACAAACAGAAAAAACTTCTCTCTCTCTCATCGAACATTCAGTCGATTCCGTTTCCATGGCCACTTTTCTCAGTCGAGTATGTTTCTTTTTTATTTTGCTATAATCCTATAATTTTATTTTATTTATTCTGTTTTTCAAGATCTTAGATTTCTGCATTTTAACTGTGACGAGATCTGAATCTTTTGTATAGCTTAAAATTTTGATCCCTGTTATTTACGCAATGTTATGGAAAACCCACATTAAAAATATTGTTTTTGATTAAAATTTCATTCTGTTTACTGAAAAATTAAGCCTTATGATTATCACTGTGTTAGGTAAATACATTTTGCTCGTTGAATGTTGATGTTATACGGTTAATAATGCCGTTGTCGTGTTAGTATATGTGAAGTAACTGCAGTATGAGAAATGGGAACGGAATGTACTTTGTATGTTGTGCATATTTTGGTTGTGTGGTTGATGGGGTGTGAATAATTAGGTTTGTAATTAGGGATTTTGTGTTAGTAGTTAAGTGGTTTTGATTGCTTTGTAGGAGGCTTGCCCGGTCGTAAAGAACATACTTTTATTGGATTCCGAGGGAAAGCGCGTTGCGGTTAAGTACTACTCGGACGACTGGCCAACCAACACTGCAAAGCTAGCTTTCGAGAAATCAATTTTCACGAAAACTCAAAAGACCAATGCCCGCACGGAAGGTACATCTTCTTCACTGCGTATTTTTTATGCAAGAGATCACGTGTGTTGTATACAACTGTTTTGTAGTTTGATACATGAGTTCCCATTCTTTACATAGTCAATGTTTGGTGGAACTAAGTGTCTGTGGTGGTGATGGGTGTGCAGCGGAGATAACGATGCTGGAGAGCAACACCATTGTGTATAAGTTTGTTCAGGATCTTCACTTCTTTGTGACTGGGGGTGATGACGAAAATGAACTGGTACTAGCTACTGTCTTACAGGGTTTCTTTGATGCAGTGACCCTTCTTCTCAGGTATTTGAAATATACAAGACTAGTGAGGAACATCGGAACTTGCTGATTTACGATTCTATCTCATAAAGTTGTTGTGTGTGTTTTAGGAACAATGTTGATCAAAGAGAGGCACTTGAGAACTTGGATTTGATTCTTCTTTGCCTTGACGAGATTGTTGATGGAGGGTAAGTTATGGATCCTACGATTAAGTTCAGTAACACCAGAATTAATCTATAAATATACTCATCAGTAGTGCCTAATGGAAATATTAGTGCCAATGAAATGGGCCAGCCAGACCATATAGAATGGTTTAAAAAGAATGATAGTCATACTTTCGCTGAAAGTTTGTCTTTCTGTGATGCTTATATGAGAAGTATATACCTTTTTTCTCTTAAGCTTACCCTTCTGTTTTTTAATAATTTATCTTGCATTGAAATCATATTCTAACTTATACATTTTTCAATTTGGTCGACTTTAACGTGTATTGTGATTCCTTCTGATGACATTAGTCAAGTAATTTTCTGCTTGTTGTTTTGTATGTCATTCTGCCATGTTTTCCTGCCTTTGCTAGAAAATCAGACACAGGCCATTCAATATATTTTTGTTTTTGTTTGCAGAATGTTATTGTGGGTAATAATTTATTGTATCTTGTAAATTTATCCAGGTGTAGAAAACTGAATTTGTTTTCCCTCTGCTAATTTTTACTAGTAATATGCTTTACAATCATAGGCATGAATATATTAAATCCTCTTTCAGCACTGCACAATCTCTGAAATTTCTTGTGAATGAAAAACTTTTGTTAGAATAAAAGCTGTGATCGGCTTATTCCTCGTGATTAACATAATGAAAATGGGTAATTCGCTTCTCTATGAATCACGATGAAGTTATGATTCTCTGTTTCTGTAAATTACTATGCGTTCGGACTTCTATCTAAGAGTTCTCACTTTTCAACAAGCATCTCTCTGCTGGTTGACATAGCTCTACCAAATTCATTATATATGGTCCAAGTGTTGCTGGATCTTACTTATTCTTTGCTTCGCTCATCCATAGAGTCGAGTATCTGGAAACATTTATTCACGTTGCTTGTATGTGTCTTGCAGGATCGTTCTTGAAACAGATGGTAGCATTATTGCTGGAAAGGTGGCCACACACACTATGGACGATGGAGCACCATTGTCTGAGCAGGTACTATTTTTGCCAATTGATGTTTCATTAAATATGTTGGTGTATATGACAAACAATTCCGAAAACGTATGTGTTCTTCTCCACACAAATCTGAGTTTTGGGACTCCTCTGTGAACTGTTTTCTAACTTGTTGAAATTTTACTACATCTAGTAATTAACGTAATTTCTGTAGCCCGGTTCATATGTTTTACTATAAATAATAATCTCGACTTTGAAATTAAACTGTGCAGACAATATCTCAAGCTCTAGCCACTGCTCGCGAGCATTTGACAAGATCACTTCTGCGGTGAAGGACTCCATACATATATAGTGCATCACCTGAAGTATTGATTTTTCCATTCTTATGGTGTAGTTCTTTGTCATATCTTTCTCAGATATCGGTCTAAGCATTAAAAGTTGTACGTTGTCTGCTTTTTCGAACATTACCTTTTACTTCCATCAACTTATGAATCTTGTAAAAGAGCAATTTTCGTTTTTGCCTTGTGTACGAGGTGCTGGCGACACGGAGCTATGCACACCAAGTTATACAATGAATGAACAAATCCATTTTTTTTCTTCTGTGTGGATTTAGATAGCAGCAACTAGTTACATGCAAAACAAGATTTTGAAGTAGTGAAACTAGATGACTCTGATCTGTAGCAAAACCTCAAAGAGTCTATTGAATATTCTTCTTATATGCGTCCAACTTCACATAGGAACTTGCAAACTTTATATATAAATCTTACAAGATATGTATAACAACTAAATTTATGTTTACAAAAAGTAATGATGTAACAATGATGGAAATAGTAACATATTCACATAGTATATGAGATGCTCTAAAGTATGATTTATGTCTTATTGGACGAAACCATGAATACTAGGCCCAAATTTACAAAAAAGTATATTATGATTTATATCTTAATATTGGGCCCAGACCTTGACATGTTGGAGTTTTTCTAATATTCAGTGCATGTAACTCTACTCATCAGATATATGTGTTTCTTCGATTGATGTATTTTTGGCATGAATTTCATGTGTTGTGTCGGTTAGTTTTTATGATATTTATTAAAAACAAACAAACAAACAACCACCTACGTTTTTATACACGCGAGTACCTTTCATTAGCCTTCATCCACAAATGGAATGCCTACAACAGACTAGAACATTTAGTTGTCTCTCAACAATCCAAAGTTCAATGAGACAATGACCACCTAGCTATAGGTAATTTTTTTTTTAAATTATTTAGCCATAGGTGATTTTTTTGAGATAATTACACACCCTGAGAGGTTTGGCGTAATTACGAAGATCTCCCATGATGTTTGAGTAATTACAATGATCTTCCCTCTAACAAGTAATTGTAAGGATGATTACAATTACACCCCCTGAAGTTTGGTGTAATTACAAATACCTCCCCTCTAACTAGTGATGGTAAATGCATTTTCAACTTTGCCCTTGATCAATTTTATTGTTTAAATGAATTTAAATGTCTTGTTGAAAGTACTTGATCTTTTATTTAATTTCAAAAGTTGAAATGTAATATTAGATAAATTAATTACTGGAAAAAAGTATTAAAAAATACACTAAATTAATTGTATTCATTATAACATATATTTAATTTTGTTACTCATTCTTTTTTGACGAAAAAAAACCCTATTGGTGCGAGAATAAAAGGTAACCCTTTATGTCATAGTGGTAGAAAATATTAATTGTAATTTTATATTATAAAATAGTTTATGTGGAGATAACTACATTTAAAAATATATATATTATTAAAGAAATTATATTGTAATAAAAAATTACAATCAATATTTTCTACCATTATGACATAAGTTTGTATCTTTTGCTCTCGCGTCAATAGGTTTTTCTCGTCAAGAAATATTGAGTAATAAAATTAAATATTTTTTGTATAAGAGCAATAAAATTAAACATATGTGAGAATAATTACAATTAATTTAGTGTATTCTTTAATATTTTTTATTCAGTAATTACTTTATTTAATATTACATGCAAGCTCTTGAAATTATATAAATATCAAGTATTTTAAACAAGGCGTTTAAATTATATAATTGATGATGGGCAAAATTGAAAATGTATATACAATTACTAGTTAGAGAGGAGGTCATTATAATTATTCAAACATGAGAGGCGATCTTTTTAATTACAATAAACCTCAAGGGTGTAATTGTAAGTATTCTTTACAATTGAGGGAAGTCATTGTTATTACTCAAACCTCAAGTGAGGTCTTTGTAATTACACCAAACCTCAGGGGGTGTAACTGTAATTATCCCCTTTTTAATAATTTAGCTATAGGTGATTTAGTGATGCGAAAATTAAAGGTAGATATACACAATTAAAGTCATACACAAACACAAGACCAAATTCCAAAATTTATTTCATAAAGTTTGCATACTTAAGTCATTGTGACTGAACCACAAAAAATAAATACAAATCATTGTCACTGACATGTTCCTTGATTCCTTAAATTTACAGTCTTTGCCAATTAATTATCAACACGAAGTATTTGTTATTAATAATAATACCTAGTTCTTTTTGCCAATTGGACATAAAGGACAGTATTTTTGTATATAATGCAGTATATGACTGATTCCATTATTCCATATAACACCATCGTAATGCATGTTAGTCGTCAATAGTTATATGTAGATCGAGTTAATCACGAATTTAAATTTATTAGGCTAAGACTCAGCCCCCAGTTGACAACTTTATTTTTTATTTTTACTTCTAGAATTGTCTCCATAGCGGCAGTCATTGCGTTTAGTGCGGCAATGCATAATTGCATACACATAATATAATTACTACAATTTAATTATTTTTACATAAAAAAGAATAATATATGCAAATTTAAACTTATATGGGGCGTTTTTTCTAAAGAAAAAAGGGCTGATTTTAGGTATGATCCTAATTAACTTTTACCGCGATAGTGGTGGATACCTTTTCCCTTTTTTTCGCACAAAAGATATATCCAAAAATAAATTATACAAATATATAAAATGAACCAGCTTCGGGGACAGTGGTTATAATAATGTATTTAATTTTGTGGGATGTGCAAGCCAGTATACCACTTTTTCATTAGTTATTATTTATTTATTTTGCAACAGGCTCTATCCATGAATCTGAAATATGGATTTATTTACTTACAACTGCCAATTCTTTATACTTTTTCCTTTATTCCCCCACTTGAAAATGTCCTCAATTTCGTTTTCAATCATTATAAAGAAGAAAACTATAATAAGTCGTTATCACGTTTCTTTCTTGCTAGCCAAATGGACTTGAAAACTGATTAGATGTTGTGAACTAGTGAAAGTCTTTTTCCTTCTTTTGGATTTTGTTTGCTTGTATATTCGTCACAATTTTCGTTTTTCCCTATTGGTGGTGGGTTGGTAGTGGATTCCTCATGAAGAAACGACTTTAACAAAGAAATTTGAAGAGAAAATTAAATCACAATATTCGGGAATAAAGGTTACAAGAATAAAGTAAAAGTTTGCGAGTATCATTTTTTAAAAGGTTTTGTGCACGATGCAGTATTTAAATTGTTTCCCTCCCTGTTTTATTAATAGATAAATAGCCACGAGTTTGATTTAGTACACACACACAAACACGCATTTTTTTTTATGAATTCAAAAAAAAATGTTGATGTAAAAGGGTGATTTTCCTAAATTAATGTCATTACTGTTTCAATATAAAGTACTGCATATTGCAAAAATACAACGTCTAGACTCTTACGATGAAATAAGAAATGCGTTATATATCAATTCTATTAATTATACTATTATACCAAATGAAAACTACGTATACAAATATATTTGTCACATTACTATGTAGCCCGAATATTTTGAATGTTACCATATTCACTTACAAGTTATTTATACCAAAATCGCATTACATAAATAATAATATGAAACAATTCGACGTACATTCATGCCATATGGTGTTCATTATATTCAAAGTCATTTTGTACATGTTGCCCGCCGCACTTATACCATGTCACACGGCATTATTTGCATCCGTATATATTAACATAGTGACAATCAAATTTGATTGATGTAATTTATGTTCTTCACATGCACAATGCACAAATGAAAGAAAGCAAAGTCTATTCTGAAGTCAACCGGACAATTATCAATTAGCTGTGAATCCAACACAAATGTATATTGCGTGTCAATTTACTGGAAAACTAAAAATTTTGTACAAGAATTAGGAAACAGAAGACTTTTGATATATTGTATTGGAAATATTGATTTAACGTGTCTAAGTAAGATTTCGAAGCAACTTCCCTTGATGGGGTTGCCTTTTTCGACTTTATTATTGAATTTGATGAGTAAGATTTTTAGGTGCGTGGAGGGCCTTGTCGTGGGTCCAAATTAACAATTCCTAGGTTCATCTGTATTAATTAATTAATTTAATAAAACACTAGCATCGTGGTGTATCTACTCTTTATTATTTCATAACATTATAATTGATCCCACGTCGGTCACATTGTTAACACTTAACACCCAGTAAACATACAAGTAAATGCAGTCATGGTACTTGCAAGTGTGATAATATTCCAAATTATTTTAGGAGACTTTTGAAAATTCCTCAAAAAGTTTGAGTATTGAATCTAATTTTAGCGGTCTATGCGCGAAATATCGATTCTGGCCTTATAATAATGTATAAAGAATTGAGTCTTGGTCCATTTCTAAAGGAGCATTTATTTCCTGTCGTGAGAAATAGCAGGCACGTCGCACATAAAAATGTTATAAACTTAGTATTCAGCCTTACACATGCGTCACCGGAAATATAATTTTTTTCTAAAAGAATTGCATATTCTTAGAAGCATTTTGTACTTTGTACTCGTGTGACTTTGCTAGTGTATATGACTCTCGATACAAAATATTGAACATCATATGTAAAAAACGTGATATTCTAGATACATTTTTTACCCTTACAAGATAGTGCAAATTTGAACTAGTTTACATAATTTGTAACAGAGACTGGATCCGGTACACATTAGATGACATGTTGCAAAAAAATAATATCTTTAATTGAGCCGAAACAACTTTTTAATTTTGTTTATGCACAAGTGTGTGGTATTTTATTTCTTTTAAACAAAAGCTACTAAATTTTAGAGCCATTTCCCCATCTTTTAAGAAGTAAAAATGACGTCGTGTTGAAGTTTCTGGCGTTTGGTTCATTCCACGAATTCCATCTTTTTATGATTGTGTTATCATATAGGGAACAACATTTAATTAGTAACTCTATGTAGGCGTTACGTCCAAATTAGAATTTTACTTTAATGGGAATTTAATCTAAAATAAATAAATAACACTAAACTTCCAAAAGTGAATATTGAAGTTTCAAAATATAAATGAAAAATAAATAAATAATGAAACTTGATCTTCAGTGTCGATTTCAAACTCCAATACCATTTCCTTGTAATGAACGCAATGGTACATGTAGGACAAGCATTTTTCCTTTTACTAAAAAAGTGACACAATAAAGCACTATTTAATTTGACAGGAATTAATTCCCTCGTACCTCACAAAAAAAGCCACCCAGAAAAGGTTCTTCAGTAGTGTAGTGTCCAGTTATTTTCATGTATAATAATAAACCTTCAAATATAATTTTTGTCATAACCGATTATTCTTTCATAAATCTACAATTATGAATCAACTCCAAATACAAAATATAAAATAAATATGAAGTACAATGGCGATACGGTCGCAGGTAGACCTACCAGTCAGTTGTTCTTGTCCGAATTGTACCACGTCAGCCGTTGTGGGACCAACAGTAATTAGTGAAACAGAGCAGTGTCCATGCCTATGTGGCATGGGCATGTTCCGGTAGCTATTCTCGACACGCAAAACTATTTACTAAAATTTCTCAAAAAATATATTTAAGTTTAAATTCTATTTGTTCAAAAAAAAATGTATTAAATCCTACCTAAGTAAAAAAAATCAATAAAGACATATTGCGGAAAAAGGAAAGCTGTATCCATAATTCTATGGCCATATATGGGGGGTGTTTTTACAGCTTTTTTCTACTCACCAGACCTATTTAATAGATATTATTCCCATAAAAATCACCGTCAATTATTATTTTTTATTTAGTCATCCATAAGAAGAAAAAAGTGATCCTAAAGATATTATACCCCCTCTACAAGTAAGATGTTTTATTTCTAAAAGCTACGAAAGTGAATCATAATTACTCTATATTATCTTCTGATTATTAAACAAAAGATACTAATATGTCCTACGTCAATATAAACCATTTATTTATTGGAAGCAAAGATCTTTTAGAGTTAATGTTGAGTATCATTCTTGTATTATGTACATTAACTAAATATAAAAAAAAATTGACAAGTCATCTATTTGTATTGTAGTGACAATAATATTCTTGACTAAGTTTATTTTTAATTACATATATTAAAAATTGTACCAAATTTTGTTTCATACAAAAAGTGAACCAACGATCTCAAATCTTCGACAACCTTAAATCATACTCGTATGTTTCAATTTATTAGCGTAGCCATAAAAATCGTAAAATTGAAAAAGTACAGAGAAAATTAGCATGACCATGCGTAAGAATGACACGCACAAATCGGGAAATAGTCACAAAAGTCGATCTTATGAATACTCGAGAAAAAACGATACAGTCATTATCGCTTAAGAGAATATGCAATTTTTAAAATAAGGAAAAGTATCATTCTTATAAGATATATTTTATTTTATCGAAGATCTGTCGGTAAAATCAAACATTCAAAGGGTTTTACAATATTCAACACTCATAATTCAATATTATAAGAACAAATCAATAAATAATTATTTACATTTTTTCTGAAAATGTCAAAACTCAAAACCCCATTTGATCAGTGAAAGAATAATATTTACATGATATAAATAATATAAATCGGCGACTTTTGGCTGCCCGGCCTAAAATTGAAAGTCCGACCTGCTGCCCTTTTTCTCTCTCTCTTTCTCTCTCTAAAAACACACACACACACACACTCTCTCTCTCTCTTAAACCCCCACCCGTCGATCTCGTCAGTTCATCGGCTCAAAATCAGTTAGGTTTAATCAAGCATTACCCATTCTGTAACAGATTTTGACTTCAAGGTAATAAATAATAACAAGATCTTCTTTATCATACTGATCTCTGTTTTTAAATTAATTTTATTTGGCGTTTGATTTGTGTGTTATTATTGTCAATGCGGGTGACTGATTATATTTTTGAGAAGAGGTGTTGTGTTGATCGGTTTCTTGTTGACTTTATGAATTTTGGAGAGATTTTGAGCTGGTGTTTGTGATTTTTGTGTTTTGAATTTATTTTGTTGAGGCGATTGGTTGTTAAAAAATTAAATAAATTCGATGAATGTTGGTGAAAATGATGTTTTTACTCTTTCTCTCCGTCTCTCTCTAGAATTATTTTGGCTGAATCGTTTGCGCGGTTGTGTTTGATTACTGAGGTTTTGATCACCGAGGTTTTAGATTGTGATTTTTGAGGGTTATGATTTGAAATTGGATGTGGATATGTGAGGAATTCTTTTTTCTTGTTGAATTTTGTTAATAATCTTGCGTAATTTATGCGCGGGGGGAAATCATGAATCTGATTCTGGTAGAAAAAGTGTTTGATTGTTTGTTTTGGTTGTAATTAATCACCAGGTGCAACATTGGGGAAACCTCATCGATCCATTTTTCCGGGTGGAGTTGGTCAGCATGTAAATTTAGTTGTGGGGAGTTAATTCGTTGACTTGCTTGGTCAATGCTGGAGTTTACGGTTTCTTTTGATGAATCTTGAGGTAGCAAAGTAAGGTTGACCTTGAACGCGCTCAGAAATGACTGGAGGTAGGATAAGGGCGAGGATCCGCAGGAGCAATCTTTATACGTTTGCCTGCTACAAGGCGCAAAACCCTGAGGATGACAGTCCTCATGACATCCAAGGGCCTGGTTACTCGAGAATGGTTTATTGCAACCAGCCGCAGATGCATAAGCAGAAACCTCTTAAATACTGCTCAAACTATACTTCCACAACCAAGTACAACATTGCTACGTTCCTTCCTAAAGCCATATTCGAACAATTCAGGCGTGTTGCCAACTTGTACTTTCTTCTAGCTGCGGGATTGTCCCTAACTCCTGTTACACCATTTGATCCTGTGAGTATGATCGCTCCATTAATCTTTGTGGTTGGATTGAGTATGGCAAAAGAAGCATTGGAAGATTGGCGTAGGTTTATTCAGGATATGAAGGTTAACTTGCGGAAAGCTAAAGTACTGAAAAAAGATGGTGTATTGGGTCTTAAACCCTGGATGAAGATTCGGGTCGGAGATATAGTAAGGGTAGAAAAGGATCAGTTTTTTCCTGCAGATTTACTCCTTTTATCTTCGAATTATGAAGACGGAATTTGTTATGTTGAAACTATGAACTTGGATGGGGAAACAAATTTGAAAGTAAAACAAGCACTGGAGACAACGTTACCCTTGGAGGATGAGGCGGCTTTGAAGGAATTTAAAGCAACCATAAGATGTGAGGATCCCAACCCCAATCTCTACACCTTTGTGGGCAATCTAGAATATGAGCGCCAGATTTATCCTCTTGATCCATCCCAAATTCTTCTCCGCGATTCAAGGCTTCGGAATACTTCTTACATTTATGGAGCGGTGATATTCACTGGCCATGACAGCAAGGTTATGCAGAATTCAACAGATTCCCCTTCAAAAAGGAGTAGAATTGAGAAACAAATGGACAAAATAATATACATCCTCTTTAGTCTCCTGTTATTCATCTCTTTCATCAGCTCTGTAGGTTTTATTGTGAAGACTAAATATGATTTACCGAAGTGGTGGTACTTACAGGTCCCTGACAGTGCCAATCTCTACAATCCAAATGAACCATTAGTGTCGGGTTTTTACCATTTGATTACTGCTCTTATACTATATGGTTATTTGATTCCAATATCCCTTTATGTGTCGATTGAGGTGGTAAAAGTCCTCCAAGCTCTGTTCATGAACCAAGACATTCATATGTATGATGAAGAGACTGGCACTCCTGCTCAGGCACGTACTTCAAACTTAAACGAGGAGTTAGGACAGGTGGACACTATCCTCTCTGACAAAACTGGCACCTTGACTTGCAACCAGATGGATTTTCTTAAATGCTCCATTGGCGGTATCACATATGGGACACGTGCTAGTGATGTAGAGCTTGCTGCTGCAAAACAGATGGCCATGGATTTGGGCGGCCTCAGCCATACTGGTACACCCCGTTCACGGGAAACAAGTGGACCGATACTCCAGGAATCAGAAATTCAGTTAGAAGATGTTGTTACTTCAAGAAACGAAGATAATCGTAAACCTCCAATTAAGGGGTTTAGCTTTGAGGACAGCCGCCTCATGAACGGGAATTGGGTAAAAGAAGCCAATGCAGATGTCATCTCATTATTTTTCACGATATTGTCAGTTTGTCATACCGCAATCCCTGAGCATAATGAAGAGACAGGTACCGTTACATATGAAGCGGAATCACCAGATGAAAGTGCTTTTCTTGTCGCAGCTAGAGAATTTGGTTTTGAGTTCTGTAGAAGAACACAATCAAGCACATTTGTTCGTGAGAGATATACATCTTCTCGTGGGCCTTTTGAAAGGTAACTTAATTTGTATCATTGCAATTTAAGTAAAATAAAACAATATGATTAGCTAGTTTTCCGTGCTTAAAATCCATTTTATTTTGCGTCAAGACTTAATGTGTCATTTGTTTTCAACTACAGGGAGTTCAGAATTCTCAATTTGTTAAATTTTACTAGCAAAAGGAAGAGGATGTCTGTCATTGTTAAGGATGAAAATGGTCAAATCTTTCTCCTGTGCAAAGGAGCTGACAGGTGTGTCATTTAGTTTACTATATACTTTCGGTAATGTGATACAACCAACTCCCTACCCCTACGACCCCCAAGAAAAGAGAAAAAAGAAGTGGAGAAATGAGAAGGGGGATGGCTGTGCAGTTGCATAATTAGCAAATGATTAGTGCAATTTCCGGTTTTGATTAAGAGAAAATATTTCATCAATTGTAACTGATCATATTGGGTAACAGTTCAAGAGGTGGTCAAGGGCTTGTCCTTTGTAATCCTTTCTGCCACGTCTACTTTTTTCTGTGTCTTTCAAGTGCTTTGAGCTTGTTTTGCTCTTGAATTTGATGTGTTTTTATGATTTACAGCATTATTTTCGAGAGGCTATCGAGGAATGGGAGAATGTACGAGGAAGCCACGACAAAACATATAAATGAATATGGGGAGGGTGGATTGCGAACACTAGCACTTGCTTACAAGAAGCTCAATGACGTTGAGTACTCTGCTTGGAATGAAGAATTTACTAAAGCTAAAACCTCAATTAGTGCTGATAGGGAAGCTATGCTTGAGAAAGTGTCTGATTTGATTGAAAGGGATTTGATACTTGTAGGTGCAACTGCTGTAGAGGACAAATTACAAAAAGGGGTACGGCTACATGTGTCATACATTATTTGACACAATAAATGGACTCTCTCTCTCTCTCTCTCTCTCTCTCTCTCTCTCTCTCTCTCTCTCTCATACCTTCTTCTCTGCAGGTGCCTCAGTGCATAGACAAACTGGCACAAGCTGGTTTAAAGATCTGGGTTCTGACAGGTGACAAGATGGAAACAGCAATCAATATAGGGTTCGTTTCTATAGATTTATTGAAAATCTATACTAATCTTTGGATCTTGATGACTAAAGCTTTCTCGGTGCTTATCTGATTCTTTTCATCATGCAGATACGCCTGCAGTTTGCTTCGGCATGGTATGAAGCAAATAAGTATCACAACACCGAGCACAGATACTTTAGTCCAAGATCCCAGAAAGGTAAGTTTTCCGTGGAAAGAATGTGTAATAATACTTTGCTAGGCCCATATACTTATGGTGCTCTACATTTTGTTTGTTAATGAGCAGGCCGTGAAGGAGAATATTTTAATGCAAATCACCAATGCGACACAAATGATCAAGCTAGAAAAGGACCCTCATGCTGCTTTTGCGTTGATTATTGATGGAAAAACGCTAACTTATGCCTTGGAGGATGACATGAAACATCAGTTTTTGCATTTAGCAGTCGACTGTGCTTCTGTCATATGCTGTCGAGTTTCGCCACGGCAGAAAGCGCTGGTAATTATTAACCACCATGGATTTCAAAAATCCACCTGTCTCTGTTAATCATTTCACTTTGGGCTCTACAATCATGAAGGAACTTTTGTTCTATCTAAGACTTGAGTTATCTTCAATTAGGTAACAAGATTAGTAAAAGAAGGAACTGGGAAAATCACTCTAGCTATTGGGGATGGTGCAAATGATGTTGGTATGATTCAAGAGGCAGATATTGGTGTTGGCATTAGTGGTTGTGAAGGAATGCAGGTCAGTGTATATGATGTAATTTAATCATTTATTCTTAATATTACTTTGTAATTGAAGCGATGCGCTATGGGATGAGGTTCTGCCTGGGGTTTATATAAGTCTTTAAGAATTTATATTCATTAAAACTTATTTTGATAAACATAAAGAAGAAAGCATACTCGATTTGCACATGATGTGAGTTGAGATTAGCAATACAGCGAATTAAGATTTACCAGTTACAGGAATTATCCTTTTTCTGCTCCACTTTTCTTTGATCCAAATTAGCTAATGTAATATCAGCTGTTTGCAGGCTGTGATGGCGAGTGACTTTTCTATTGCACAGTTTCGGTTTCTAGAGAGGCTCCTTGTTGTGCACGGACATTGGTGCTACAAAAGAATAGCTCAGATGGTAAATTATCGCAACATGTACTTGGCATATTTGTACCCTAATAATATACAATGCTTTCATGTGCATGAAATAAAAAATATTTGCTTTAGCATTATTTTTGCAAGGAACCAAATCATCCACCATCATGATATTAACCACATTCTAATGTGTATTCCCATTTTCTGCATACAGATCTGCTATTTCTTCTACAAGAATATTGCATTTGGACTTACAATCTTCTACTTTGAGGCTTTTGCTGGCTTCTCTGGACAGTCCGTGTATGTTGATTGGTACATGCTACTATTTAATGTCATTCTCACTTCATTACCCGTCATTTCGCTTGGAGTATTCGAACAAGATGTAGATTCTGAAGTATGCCTACAGGTTGGTTGTCTTAATCCTTCACACCCCACCCCGCCCATCATCCTTCATTATTTCTTGTTCTGATGCAACCAATTCTGCATGGTGCAGTTTCCTGCTTTATATCAGCAAGGGCAGAAAAATTTGTTCTTCGACTGGTACAGAATATTCGGGTGGATGGGTAATGGTCTCTACACTTCCCTGATCATATTCTTCCTGAACATCATTATCTTTTATGATCAAGCATTCCGGTCTGGAGGCCAAACTGCTGATATGACTGCTGTTGGGACTGCTATGTTCACATGTGTTATTTGGGCCGTTAATTGCCAAATTGCTTTAACTATGAGCCACTTCACATGGATACAACACTTCCTCGTTTGGGGCAGTGTAGTAACATGGTACCTATTTCTTATGGTCTATGGAGAACTAGAATATTCCCTCCCAGTAGACGCCTTCCGGATCCTTCTTGAAGTTCTGGCACCTGCCCCACTTTACTGGACAACCACACTTTTAGCAACAGTCGCATGCAATCTCCCTTACCTTGCTCATATCGCCTTCCAAAGATCGTTTAATCCGTTGGATCATCACGTGATTCAAGAGATCAAATATTACAAGAAAGACATTGAAGATAGACATATGTGGAGGAGAGAGAAGTCTAAAGCGCGACAGAAGACGAAGATTGGGTTCACAGCAAGAGTGGATGCGAAAATCAGCCAGTTGAAGGGGAGACTGCAAAAGAAATATTCGTCGATGAGTAATAGTGGTGTGATACATTAACAATAACCGTGCACATATGATAGTTTGTTGGTTTTTTCTCTCATTTCTTTGCTAGTGTAGGGTGGAATTTTATGCTTTTTTACCTCCCCCTTGTTGGGCAATTTTTTGATTCGATTTGTTGTTGTAGTTTTTGCCCAGTATAGTAAAAACTTCAGTGAGGAAAGTTGTCAAGCAGAAGCGCTAAAGGCTATTGTTGAGTGTAACATAATTGTGTAAGATTGTGAGAGTTTGTGAAAGTAGTAGGAATGTTCTGTGTATGTCGTGCCCCATTTTATCTTCCTCCGGAATTGTGCTTCTGGATTTCCTCCTTGTGTTTTGTGTATGTCGTGGAGAAAAGAGTTTTGACCAAAATATATATAATGATAAAATTGCAATTGAACTAATTGTAGCAGCATACTCTTTCTTTACGTTTTGCTGTCTAACCAAGGCAGTGGATCGTCTTGACCACCTCTCGGTTCTTTGACAACTTCCCGACAGCTCAAAATTTTGCTTCAAGACGGTCACATGTTTTTTATGATAGTGAAATCAACTAGGGCAACAAAGTTCTTAAAACTCGAAGCGCATGCCACTCGTAGATTAAGGTTGTGCAAACTGCAAAGTGCATCGCATGAATAATTCAGATCGATTCCATGAATCAACAACACCGATTGTTTGTTGAATCAATATAAGCAAGCAATCGCATGCCAAAGAACAACCTTTTATTGTTCGCTCAAAAAAAATTAAGAAACTTATTTTCACAATGATATCACTTACGGCACATTTGGATGCCCTTAGTAGGGTATATTAATTAAATTATGTGGGCTTATACCACATTTAGTTGACAAATAAAAGGTGGTGAGAATCCTAAATAAGTTATCTTTTTGAAGCATTTTTCCATATAATTAATCTCCCCTTCCCCCTTATGATAATTTAAAGTTTAAACCCACAACAACTCACAACAACTCCCCAAGTAAAATACCGTTTTTGCCCTTACTTTATCAAAAGTTATTTCGGGGGTACTCAACTTAAGGTAGTTTTAGTAATTCATGAATATTGTGTACATTTGTATGTGCAACCAAACATGGGATTAAGTCAAAGCCTGTTTATAGCATGTCTGTTGCACAATCAAAGCCTGTTTATACCATGTCTTCATTTCTTTTACCACAGGGTATTACGGATAAAATGGATGCAACTATGCAGAAGCTTTTTTGGGGTTCGAAGGAGAAAGAAAATTTTCTTGCTCTAAAATCATGGACTTCTCTTTGTCAACCTAAAGCTCTCGGAGGAGTTGGACTTCCCAGAATGCAAGATTTCAATTGTGCCCTCATTTCTAAGTTGACTTGGCAAGTTGCAACAAATCATTCAGCAAATTTGGGTCAAATTGTTATCCTCCAAGTACGTTAAAGCTACCCCTTTTCTTCACTTGACTAAGTCAACCCCTCTATC
Source organism: Linaria vulgaris (assembly GCA_948329865.1). Lineage (NCBI taxonomy): Eukaryota > Viridiplantae > Streptophyta > Magnoliopsida > Lamiales > Plantaginaceae > Linaria > Linaria vulgaris. The sequence continues at coordinate 97,306,416 of OX415254.1, read as the reverse complement.
CTCATGGATATGGAAGGACATTGTTGCTACTCTTGACCTCGTTCGCAAGGGAGCTTGCTTTTCCGTTGAAGCTCACTCGGACATACTAATATGGGAGGAACCATGGATACCATTTATCCCTAACTTCATACCAACTCCAACCTGTAACCTTAACACAACAACACTGTTACCATCTCGAGTTTGCAATCTATTTATTTATGGGAGATCTGGATGGAACCTGAACTTGCCTAATCAACTCTTTGACCAGGCTACAATTGAGGCAATCCTGAAAATTCATATATCCTCGATTGATCAACCAAAAAGGCTCTTGTGGACCCCCTCCAAGTCAAGGGTCTTTTCTTCAAAGAGCGTTTATATCCACGATCAAAATCAGCGCTTTTCCACGCCGTCGGAGCATGATAAAAAAGTTTTCAAAAACCTTTGCAGTGCCCGTATTCATGGGCGTCACAAATTTCTTCTGTGGAAAATCTTTTTTAACATTCTTCCTACTCTTTCAAGGCTTCATTTCTTCACTCAATATTCTAATGTTGACTTTTTTTTGCCAGGAAGAAGCTGAGGATCTCAACCATCTCTTTATCCGCTGTCCAAGAATATGCCAAATTTTCTTCATGTCAAAGTGGTCTTTCAAGCTTGAAGCCATTAAAGATATCTCGATTCAAGATTGGATTGGTTTACTTCTTCATAAGAACAACCCATGGTTTAACTCTGAGGCTGAGAGGGAGGAATTTGTCATTTTTTCTGTCATTTGTTTTGAAAATTGTTGGTTCAATCGTAATGCTATTGCTCATAACAAACAACCATTTTCATTGCATGACTCTCTTTAGTTGTGTAGCAAGAAAGCTAAGGATCACTCTTAAGCTCAAATACAAAAGGCAACATCTCCTTCCGGCCTCAAATGCACAAGCTTGGTTGGCACCGTCTCAACGATGGATCAAAATCAACATTGATTCCTCTTTTTCCATGGATAAAGCTTTTTCAGCACTCATTGCTAGAAATTCAAACGGTTCTATCTTAGCAGCAGTCACTAAACGCAATTGGTGCAACAGTGCTTTAGCGGCCGAGACGAAAGCTCTTCTCCGCTTGCAACTTTACAAATAGCCTAAGAATTGATAAAGCCATTTTTGAATCTGACTGCCTCCATCTCATCTCATTAATCAATGATCCAAACTCCTCACCAGACTGGATCATTCAGCCCCTATCATGGAAGTACGATGCTTCTGGCATTGTTGGCTAAAGTGGAAGTTCAACTTTACTAGTAGAAATGAAAATTTTGCTGCCCATTACCTTGCTAAATGGGCAGACTCTTCCGCTTGGGAAGGTTTTGTTTCGAACGAGATGATTCTGACCACTTGTTTAGTCGATGGCGGTAAACCTATTTTTGATTGTTTAAACTCGTTCCTTATTAATTATATTCATTTACTTATCAAAAAAACATGAGTTTAAGTCAGATTAAGGTTGTAAATTGGGAGAATATTTTGCAACCAAACGTAAGATTATTTCGTTTATTTTACTTTAATCATGATACTAAATTATGGTGGCTTTGTGCTCATGGGGTTCGCATTTTGTAAAATTAAAAAGCACTAGCAAAACACTCCACACACACACAAAAACACCCCTCATCGATCGTGGCTCCGTTTCTTGTCGTCGTTATTTGGCATTACTATTACTCTCGACTTGTGAGAAGTTATTTTACCGTTCTCTTTTTATTATTTATTTAAAAAAATAAGTATGGCAAAATGTAGAATCGTTTGATAATTACCGAATCTGGCATTATTGTTTCCAAACCATAGAAATTCGACAAACTGCTTGATTTTAAAATTACTAAACGAAATTTCAGTTCTAAAATACCGAACATTGACACGATCATACGTAATCGAATAGTCCTATCATAAATCCCATCAGTACTCCTTCTATTGTATATGAATACAGATACATGTACTCATGTTGTAATAGATCCTCCCTAGCTCTTTCTTAATAGGTATACACAATTGATATCAATTTTTTAGTGAAGTATTATTAACTTCAAAGTTACTAATTGTGTTATGTGTCATCAACTATAATATGACCCGATTCTGAAATCCGATCCAGGCCCATTATGGGGCCCATAAAACAGAGCGCGAGAATCCGACAAGAAGTACAACGAATCGGCGTGTCGGCACGTACGATGTCGTAACAAACGATCCGAAACCACGTCGTATTTATCGTAAAACAACAGCCAGCACTAATTAACTAATTATTAATTGAATTAATTAATTAATTGCTGTTGCAACAAGCAAACAACTTTTTTATTTTTTTTATAATTATTAAATTAAAAGAAAAAGAGGTATACGGATTATCTGTTAGATCGAAGAAATTACAGGCACCTGTTCATATTATTGTTTTGCGTCATCATTATCATTAATAAAGATGTCGATTCACTTTTATTGTGCCTCTCTTTTCCTTTTTCCTATTTTTTTCCCCTTTTCAAATCTGTAATCAAGGTGTTCGATGAATGTCGCGAGAGAGAAGTAAAATTAGGGTTTTGATCGGTGGAATTGTGGGATGGAGCCGCGTGTGGCGAATAAGTTTCGATTGGGGCGGAAGATTGGAAGCGGCTCATTTGGGGAGATCTACTTAGGTGTTTTTTCTTTTAAATTTTCGGTTTTTATTTGTTTTTGGATATTTTTGTTGTTTAATGTTGATTGAGAAATGTTCTTTTCTTTGTTTGGTGTGTTGAAGGTACTAATATTCAGACGAATGAGGAGGTGGCTATTAAGCTTGTGAGTATTGTTGGATAATTGTTTATATTTCATTCACATTCTGATTTTGTTTTGTACAGCTGATAAAGGGTTTCGTTAGACAATTCGCATGCTATGTATCGATTCAAGTTATTATTTTTATGTTATCTGTCGTTGTGTCGGAGTTGATGTATATGATAAGCATGAAGAAAATATCAGGCTCTCTTTTCTTAGCTGACTCTGTTTGTGGCGAAGAGCTATTATTATTCTCTTGGCTTTTGGTGTTGGTTCTTCCGCTGGTGTTTGTTTGATGCGTGTTTAACTCATTTTGTGTGCGATTTACTTACGATTTGATTGCACGGTAATATGCTATCATGTACCAGTGGTTATTGTGCTGTGTAGATCTTTTCGCTGATGTTAGATAGCTTCATGGAAGAGATGCTCAAAGTTGCAATATGTTAATTATGGAGATACAAATTTGAAGGAAAGTTCCTAATATTTTGATTTGGACTGCAAATCTACACTCCCATTTAACTTTCTTGTTGAGTGAATCAAATTTGAGTCTTGCTTCCTGGATTCAGTATAAGTTGCTTCTGATTTTTTTAGAGTTGGTTAGGCCGAGAACTGTGGTGTATGGTTATTTCTGAATGGGTTTCTTAATTAATTAAGAAGTGATATGAATGTGTTAGGGTAAAATGATCTTCTTGTCTTAGGCCAGAAGTTTGAGAAAGGTTTTAGCAGTTTCACCACAATGTTTATTAAATGAAATCATAATTTTACCAAGATTCGGTGGGAGACTTGGAAGGGCGTACTTTAATTTTTGCAAGCAACGACTCAGCTTGCATCTTCTGATTGGGTGTTGTTACAGCAACTACAATGATTGTAGTGGTCCATTATCATATACTGTTATCTTGCAGCTTGTCATTTGCTGATTGGGTGGTGTTACAGCAACTACAATGATTGTAGTGGTTCATTACTCATACTGTTATCTTGATGCCTTATGTGTATATCATAATATTCATTGAACTATACATGGTCTAACAGACTAACACTTATTTTTCTGTCTCTATTATACTTTTAATTGATCATTTGTTAGGCTGCAATTCACTTGGCTTGTTGATGTGCACAGGAAAATGTTAAGACAAAGCATCCTCAGTTGCTCTATGAGTCAAAGTTGTACAAATTACTCCAAGGCGGAAGTAATGATCCTTTTTTTTTTGGTTATTTTTTCTGGTGTTACTTGATTGTTTCTTGTTCTTGTCTATATTTATCTAGTATCTTTCTGTTGTGGCAGCCGGAATTCCGAATATTAAATGGTTTGGGGTTGAAGGCGACTACAATGTTCTGGTCATGGATTTACTGGGTCCTAGTCTTGAAGATTTATTTAACTTCTGTAGTCGAAAGCTGTCTTTAAAGACTGTTCTCATGCTTGCAGATCAGATGGTACTTACCTTTTCTTTGTTTGAAATTTTCTCATTTCATGTTTAAGATTTTCGATGAAGTCCATGTTATTCTATTCAGATTAACCGGGTTGAATTTATGCACTCTAAATCTTTCCTACATCGAGACATTAAGCCTGATAACTTTCTGATGGGATTGGGAAGACGAGCAAATCAGGTGTCCCATTTTTCTTTTTATTTGCCCATCTGCTTTCATGATTTGTCAGCCTATAATTCCAATGCGTTTATTAGGTTTATTGCATTGATTTTGGACTTGCCAAGAAATATAGAGACTCCTCAACACACCAACATATTCCATATAGGTAAGATGTTTTTCAGTTGTATAGGTTGAAATGAAATTTCAAGTAGATCTTTTAGGTTTGAACATTTTCATAAGTCGGCCTGCATAATTACTTTGTATTATTTATTTTCTGAATCTTATTGGACTTATTACATTATTCAGCAAAATGATGCTTTCTAATGCAGAGAAAATAAAAATTTGACTGGAACAGCCAGATATGCAAGCATGAATACACATCTTGGCATTGGTACTTATATGATCTCTGGAATCGTTTACCTATTTAGCCATTTGTTAGACCTATTACATATGAGTCGTTGATTTTATATTCTGATTCTGTTTTATTGATTTTTTAATGGATAGAACAGAGCCGCAGGGATGATCTAGAATCGCTTGGATATGTGTTCATGTACTTCTTAAGAGGAAGGTGGGTGCCATTTCTTTTAGTTATATTTCTTTAGTTTACTTCTTCTGTATTTTACTCATTTTGTCCAAAATACACAGTCTTCCCTGGCAGGGGCTGAGAGCTGGAAACAAGAAACAGAAGTATGAGAAAATTAGCGAGAAAAAAGTATCAACCTCTATTGAGGTAACTTTCATTTTTACCTGTCTATGGAGTTTTGTCTTTATGATAGTGCAGAACTTACAAGGAAGCCCAATTGTCTTACAGGCCTTATGCCGCGGCTATCCAACTGAGTTTGCATCTTACTTCCATTATTGCCGCTCACTTAGATTTGATGATAAGCCAGATTATGCTTATTTAAAGAGAATTTACAGAGACCTTTTTATTCGTGAAGGTTTGGCTACTTTGCCTAGACACTAATTCATTTTATGCACATTACATTCAAGTGTCGTGTGTGTGCCCTATATTTATCTTGCTTTTTCTTTCTGGCAGGTTTCCAGTTTGACTATGTGTTTGACTGGACTATTTTGAAATACCAGCAGGCGCAGCTTGCGAATCCTCCATCTCGTGCTCTTGTAAGTAACTGCAAAATCTTCACTTGGCCTTCTCTCGTCTCCAGTTTATGAGCTTGATTAATCTTGGAACAGGGTGCTGCTGCTGGAACAAGTTCAGGGATGCCACACGGTAATATTGAAAGGCATCCAGGTGATTGCCGGGCATGAAATTAGTGGTTGCAGTTGTCCCTTCTCAATTTCATGCAGCTGCTTTTTATCTGAATTTGCTCATATTCTGATCGACCAAGTTGTTTCTAGAGGAGCTTTTACCCTTGTGTCATTGCATTGCCATAAGTTATGTATCATTACAACCGGGGAGTTAAATCTATTTCTACAACTGTTCCGCAGGGGGCGAAGAAGGTCAGGCCCATGGCTGGTCTGCAAGTGCAAATCGGAGCAGAAACTTGGTAGACTCTGGTAGCCAGAAGCCAAATGAATCCAGCAAGAGTAAAGAAGTAAGGCTGAAACCTCAATGCGTCCCTGACCCTACAAAATAGTAAAAGATTTGGAATTCATGTTTACTGCTTTTCGTGGGGGGACATGGTCTATTTTCTTTGGAGTACTTGGCTGGGTAACTTCTTTATGAAATAATTGATACTGGCGTCTTTAGTTTGTAAGCCCCAGTGTGAAAGGACATAAGAGTAGAGAGAATTCAAAAAACTTGAAAAAAGAAATTGATTACATTGACACTGAAGCTTGAGGAAGAAAGGAGTCCAGGGAAATGGTGGATAGACTTTTTCTGTTAATGATTTTTATGTGCTTGTTTTTAATAGCTGCACTTTGTATCAGTTTATTACTGATATCTGCTTGTCTCGTCCAAACGTTCACATTTCTTTGCCTGTTCTTTGCAGTTTTCTAGTGCAAACATCTTCAGGCATATTGGATCATCTAGGCGACCTGTCGCTTCTAGTAGCCGTGATCCAGATATATCTGGGAATGATAATGACCCTTCACTCACCCGTAGAAGAGATCCAAGCCCAGGGCCACTCCGTAAAAACCCCAGTGCGGGACAAAGAAGTTCGCCAGTAGTGTCATCCGATCATAAGCGTTCATCTTCCAATATTATTAAAACATCAAACGTAAGGAATTTTGAATCTACACTCAAGGGTATGGAGGGCCTGAATTTTGGAAATGATGAAAGAGTGCATTATTAGCCGGATTACTATATGCCATTTCATCTTCTTCTGTACATAGCAGAATGCTACTACACCTGTAGATGTGATCGGCTTCCTTGCCCGCATAAACAGCGTCTATGAAAAAAATCCAGAAGTACTGATTGGAGACAAAATCACAAACGAGCAGCACCCAGATTCAATCCACCATGGTTATGTTGCATCTGCATTTTACAAGATTCTGATAGATGAATGTTCTATTTCTTGTCTTAAATCTCATTATTATTACTTCTTTTTCTTTTTGATCCTCCTTTACACCTTTATTTGCTGAAGTTGCTCTGTTAATACTTACTAGGAGGTATTGGATCCTTTGGTATGTGTTTATTTTCCATTTTACGCCAAATCTTGTTTCTAGACCCATATTACAGGGATACAATTATTATGGCAAACGTTCATATTCACGAACCTCTTTGTTCTTCGTGGATCTGGACAATTCATTTTTCAGGAGTTTATTTATGAAAGAAGAATATCAATAGTTTGTTACTCGTTGACGCATGAAATTAAACTGATTTCAGTTTTAGGAGGGTACATATTGTATTGCATACCTCAGGTCTTATTTGTTAGTAACCTAGCACTTTTGTTGCCTTGCTCAACAGAATTTATCCTGTCATTCAGTGGCATACCATGTTGGCCCCTATTGTTGCTACATAATAACGGTCAAATTATATGTACTGGATACATTAAAGTTGGAATCACACACTAATCTAAATTTGAAAGGATTTGATTTTCAAGTGGCATAAAGACGAACAACAAAGTTCTTTACCATTAACTATTGGTTATTGTTCTAAATTTGTTAAAGTTTGTCTTAAGTTTAACATGGTTAATTTTGTAATGTTTATTATTGTACACTTTCATTGTGTGAATTTTTTCCGATTAAAAAGCTTAGATTATACTGCGCTTAAGATGCACTCTCCTAGTAATGATGTTTGTTCACACTAATATAAAGTCCTTAACAGCCATATAGCTTGTTGCAATTACATGATTAGATTAATCTTTTCTTCCCTTCGAAGCTGGTACAGAATTATTACTAATTAGTCTTTGGACAGCGTAATGTTATGATTATGAAAGTCGACGATGATTAATTTCTTGTAATACGGGTTTTTAAGGTTAGTGAAACAGAAACCAAAACATTGAACGAAGAAGTAAAAAATGTCATAAAGAGAGCCAACTCAATTGTTTGTTACAAGTTACATCAAATACAATGAGTTTGTCTGGTACATGATTTTACTTCCCACCATCTGTTGCATAAAATGAGCCTACCTGTTTGCAAACTGACAAAATTTATATCTTTGGGGTAGAAGCTAGATCCACAATTCCAGTTCCCTTGTCTCACGAAATGCAGTAACTTGAAAATCATTTGATATCTTTAACCTAATCTTACATAGCAGTTTCCAGCATATTATTCTTTTTGCTGCCTAATAAAGGATTTTGGAAGATTTGGAATTGCCATCACGAAAATGTTACTACATGATTTATAGGTGAATCTCATTGAATACGATGTTATGCAGTGAATCTTGTTGAATTTATCGGGGCACTTCGTATTCACATTTTGACTCCGCTAACTTAACTCAGATTTTTACTGGTAGACGTCGATCATTTTAAACTAGTTGAAATTACATGCGTGCTTATTTTCAAGCATTTTTTTCACATATGGAGCCATCGTCGTTTTCATTATAAAGTGTACTCATCCATGAACACGCTCTACTATGAATCCCTCTAAATATCTAATAGCAAGTAGTTGCGTCCTACCTACCCTGAACGAACAATGAATAACTCGATTGATGCGAGCCAGTAAAGTGACCACTGCAACGAGACATTTTATCTATGGCGTTCGACTTGATGTAACTTTTGTTTGACTATGCATTGCAACTTGCAAGCTAGGAGCTTGATTGTTATTGCTTGTTTAAGCTCAGAGGTAACAGCCAAAAACTAACAAAACAATACATGTTCAAAAGATGAGAGGATTGTGCACATGATGTTCAAATCAAACCCTTCAAATTCAGATCAAGAATTGCTTGCTTAGTTCATGGCAAATCACATATGATCAATTTTATAATTATTAACTAAAATTCTTGATCTTCAACAACTTCTCTTCATCATATACATAATCAGCACAAAAATATTCAAACCATAGCCCAATTCATTAAATCTTCACATCACAGATTTCTCATCATCAAGAACTTAATAACCCTTTTAACCATAAAAACACAATACAAACCAATCTAACTTAAACAAAAATAAACAAACAAAAACAACTCAGATTTATCACCAGAGCCCATGAACAACATCCTTAATCCACCTGAAGCTCTTTCTGAAAGAGCCCTTCATTTTCCCTTCAACAGTATAAGCTTTATAACCAGCCACTCTCTTTTTCCTCTGCAACTCAGGATCCATATTAAAGCTCCAATTTTTAGAAGAAGCAGAGCTGATCCTGCTCTTACTATTACCTTTCTTGATTCTCACCTCATTAAAGTTGTCATAAGATTCCAAACTTTGTGGTCCTGCTGAAAAAGCATTATTATTACTATTGTTGTTATTATAAGTTGAAGTGCTGTAGCTTCTCAAATCATTCATGGCTGTTGGTGGTTGAAAAACACCTTCTCTGGTTGACTTGGATCTTGAAAATTTCTCCATTTTTAGAAAAGATTGAATCTTTGAAGTGGGATTTGTGAGTAATGAAAAGGGTTTGTTTTGGAATTTGAGAGAGGAGATTTGTGTGCTTTTATTGCAGGGTTTCTTTTTTCTTCTTCAATGGTGTGCTGTGTGTGATTGTGTGTTGAATTTGAGGGGGGTAGCAGGTATTTATTATTTTTTAATTTTTAAAATTTTAAAGTCATAGCTTGTATTTAATTATTTATGGTAAAGTTCTAGAGGGGGCCACCAGTGTTGTACTATGTTCGGTTTTATCTTGTAGTTTAGCTTTTCAATGGATATTTATATATTTATTATTGTAATTTGATATATAATGGATCCAAAGTCAGTAAGTTTCTTGAGACATTATGTATCAGTTTTAAACAAGATTGTAGACTAATAATATAATGCGAAATAACTATTTTTGGCTATGCAATATTCTTTTCACAAGCAAATGAAATTACTGATTTTTTTCATTTCCTTCCTGCATGTTGCCTTGCATGTGGGAGATTCTTATTATCTGCCACGTCATGGGTTGACCATTCAAATTAGGTGTCAATAACGTGATTCGAGCTAAGATCTCCCATGTGCCAAAAAATAAAATTTAGTGCAAAAAAAGATCAGTAGCAATTCCCTTAAAAAACTCTATTTTCGTTTAATATTCTTTCTAGTGTTTTCTTTTCTCAATGATAATTGCATTAAAATTTAAAAGGCTTTTTAGCTCTCTAAATTATATGCCACTTAAGTTAACAAATTGTTGTCAAGGTTAAAACTATTCATCCAGTAGTCTACTTCAAACCAGTGGCATTAAATTAATTTGAATACGTCGTAATGGTCATTTGTCAGCGAGTATGGAGCGAGTATGGATTATTGACTTAATAATATTTGACCAGTAGATATTATTGAATGCTATTGCAACTGTTATTGCGGCAGCAGAATAATAATATAAAAGCATGAAAATTCAAACATGACGTAGCTGTTAAGAACAAACTAGAGGTGTCACTAATGTCTCCCAAGATACATTCAACGAAATTAAAGAAATTTGCAATATTCAGATTTATACCCTGTCTATTATTAAGAAAAAGGAACCTAAGCCAATCATATTTCATGTCAAAATATTTATTATTTAACTCAATCAAAAGACAAATTTATTTACAATCCATCCAACCTTACTACCTAAGTCTCCAGTAGAGTTTCCTAACATGCACAACATGATCTTAAGCAAATAAGAATCCAAATAAAGAGAATATAATAAACACAGAAGAAAAACAAGAAGAGAAATAAATCTAAATAAAACAAAATTTGGGCCGAAAATAAAATACCTTACATAAAAACTACCTAATGACAAAATTGCATTAGTATGTATATCCCAACCGAAATGAAGTGAATTACCCTGCACATATGCAGAGGCCTCAACTCCATTTAGGAGGTACAGATTACGGTAAAATAAATTGTCAATAGAACACATTTAACTAGCAAAATGAAATCTTAAAAAAAGGCCCTCCTCTTACGGAAACAAAACAGAAACTCAACTCAGCTTGAATGATAACCACCACCTTAAAGAAGATCAGCGACGTTGGATGGGAGTTCTTCGACCACAACATTGTAGAACTTCTGGATGTCTTGAAGCATCTTCTCATCTTCCTTCGTCAGGAAGTTAATGGAGACTCCCTTCCTTCCAAACCTTCCACTACGTCCAATACGATGAAGGTAGTTCTCAGGCTGAGTTGGGAGATCGTAGTTGATGACAAGGGAAACTTGCTGCACATCAATACCACGAGCCAATAGGTCAGTGGTGATCAGAACACGGGACGAGCCAGAGCGAAATTCCCTCATGATGATGTCACGAGTGTTCTGGTCCATGTCTCCGTGAGTGGCTGAAACAGTGTGGTCACGGCTACGCATTTTGTCTGTAAGCCAGTCGACCTTCCTTCGGGTGTTCACAAAGATAACACTCTGAGTGATAGCAAGGGTCTCGTACAGATCACAGAGGGTCTCAAGTTTCCAGTCCTCCTTTTCCACATTGACATAGAATTGCTTGATACCTTCGAGAGTAAGCTCATCTCTCTTCACCAGAATCCTGACAGGTTTGTTCATGAACTTCCTGGTGATTTCGAGGGCCTCAGGTGGCATTGTAGCAGAGAACACCCCAACTTGAACTTTAGATGGCAGCAATTGGAAAATATCATAAATCTGCAGCACATAAGAACAGAACCAATATAAGTAAAGGATATCAAAAAAGAATCAGAAACCAGTGATTTGGGTCATATTCACAGTCATCATAAATCTTTCAGCAGGATAAGAAAACTGTACCTGATCCTTAAACCCTCTTGAGAGCATTTCATCAGCCTCATCCAGAACAAACATTTTGATGTAATCAGCACGAAGTGATTGTCTTCGCAACATGTCAAAAACACGCCCAGGTGTGCCCACAACAACGTGAACCCCAGCCGACAGGATTCGCTGATCTTCACGGACACTGGTACCACCTACACAAGCATGAACCTTCACACCAAGGTAGTCACCAAGAGCACGCATGACCTTCTCAATCTGTTGTGCCAGTTCTCTTGTGGGCGCCAAAACCAAAGCTTGGCACTGGGTTACAGCATAGTCAAGCTGCTGCAAGATACCAGAGCAGAAAGTAGCAGTCTTCCCAGTTCCAGACTGAGCCTGCTGAATAACATCAAGTCCCTTTGTGAAGGGAACAATACCCCTTTGCTGGATAGCAGAAGGCTTCTCAAAACCTACAGACAGTACCAGTAGACAGAGTTGGTATGTGTACTGCTAGTTTGAAACCATTAATAAGGCCCTCAAATCCCACAAACTTTAGTCTGACATAAACTCAGGACAATGCTGCTACTACACTGACAAAACAAGGCAGGTGTCAGGAATCTTACCATAAGCATAAATGCCTCTGAGAAGGTTCTCCTGGAGACCCATAGCATCAAAAGTATCATGAACCTCATCAGAATTAGTGAAGAACTCTTCTCCTTCACCTAGCCTGCATCAGACAATTGAACAAGATAAGCATCTAACACTCCAAATAAGAATGAGAACTAGTACAATAAACTTACAATTCGTCCATCTTTTGGTCGTACTTACGGCCATCAAATCCATCATCACCTCCTGACATACTGCAATATGCTCGATATATCAGCAAAATTAGCAGATATAAACAATACCAGCAAATTCACATTGGAAGAACTAAAACACAGGAAAACAAAATAGCAAAGTAGAGAATTCATAATATAAAAAAATATATAACAGAAGAGCCAAACTCGCAACCCATTCAATATGGAGGACAAGCATTAAACTCCTGTACCATGTTTGGGAACACTATATACAAACAGGTAAGAACTACCACAAGGAAAGGAACTAATTCCCCCACAAAGCAGCCCCTTTTACCTACTTCCCACAACACACACCAAACCACGCAACCTCTTACAAATAACAAACAAATTTCAAAGCACATAACAAGTATACAAAACCTTCGCGCAATATAGTATAACAATAAAAGATGTTACAGAAGAGCCAAACTCGCAAACCAATCGATATGGATAACAAGCATTAAACTCCCGTTATAATAATGTCCGGAGAAGACGTCGGGCTACCATACAACAAAGAATAAATCTCACATAAACAGAAGCCCACAAAATCCCTTCTCCAATATATTATTCTTTCACCACAATCAACAAAAGACTCAATCTTTCATCCACATAAAGACTAAAACACAAACAGGGGTTACAAATCTCGAATCCCTTTTTTCACAAAAATCCCACCTGACGTAAATCAACACAAATACAAACACCCAAATCAAAACCATTAAAAGCTAACAAAAAAAGGCAGATAACTCAACGATTCAAACTAATATTAAGATCCAATGAGAAAACAAACATGAACAGATAAAAAAAAATCCGATTTTTACACTAATAATGGAACAGAAACAAATAAAAAAGAGGTAAAAATCAAACCTTCGAATCTGAAATTAAGAAATCGACTGAGAATTTGTTGTGTTGTGAGATTTGTAAGCTAACTCCTCGGATCTGCGCCGTGGAGTTTTGAGAATAGTAGTGAAAAAATTTCGAATGTGTTTGCAAAATAATTAGGGTTACTACAAGTAAGGGTTTCCCCTTTATATAATATTCCACCTTTGCCCCTTCGCTCTATACTACTAAATAATACCGGATTTGCCCCTCTTTTTATTTCCTTTTGTGTTTTGCTTTATTCCGGATTTGCCCTTTTTCTTATTTCTAATATAATAATAATAATAAACTTCTATATTTTCATAGGAAAAGAATTTGAGATCTGTTATAATTAATTAGGCAAAGATTTTGTTATTTAATTATGGAAATATAATAATACCTTTATTATACCAGATTTTTCCTTCTCCTATGTCCTTTAAAATTTTTAATTGTACTAGATTTGCCCTTCTCCTATTTTCTATAAACTTCTATATTGAATGGTATTTGGTGGTTGTGGAGAATGACTATGTTGCATTATTTTAATTATTATGTGTTATGTACTTAGTTGTCGTGCTCAATTGCTCATTTGCTATTTACTTGTTACGTCTTCGAGTTCTAAAGGGTTACGTAACGAAATAATATAATTACACACTTGTGGAAATAGTCAATATATAATAGTATAAAAATAAGTACAATAAACCTCTTCAATCTATATAGCTTGACAATAAGTAGCCCGTAAACAAAAAGGGTATACAACAAATTGATTTTCGAGCATCTTACTATATATAAAATAAATATATAATGAACACCGTTACGCGAATAATATGTAGCAACTTACGTTGCACGGGTTTGGGTACGGCGGTACATGTACGGTACGGTACGGTACGGATACGCCAATACGACATTTTTTAAAAACAACTGATACCGGTACGGCAAGGATATGTCTATATATAAATAATTATTAATATTTATTATATGTATTTTTTATTTTTAACAAGTAATAAAATTTAAAACTTAAACAAAAGAAATTAGAAATACACAAAAAATGTTTAACATTAAAAAAAATCATGCATCAAATATGAAAAAAGACATATAAACGTGAATTATTTATGGCTAATAAGTTAAACAACAACATAACAAGCTTGAAGATGACGCATGGTGGTAGTGGTGATTATGAATAAAAAAAGAAAAGTATAATTGTGGTGGCGCATGGTGGTGGCATTAAAAGTATAATTATAAAAATAATGAGACATGAATCGTGTCATTGATAAAAGGATTTTCATTTTCTTATTTTATTTTATTTTTGGTGGAATTTATATTTAAATATTCAACCCATCAAATATTAAAATTTTATAAAAAAGACCAATAATAGTTCTGATAGGCCTAAAAAAACGTATCTCGAAATTTTTTTAATTTCATTATTAAAGGATATGCCACGTGGCGTATCGGATACATCAGAATTGGTATCGGTATCTGAATCGGTATCGCTATATATCGAGTACTGCATGGCCTTCTTAATATCGGTATCGGTGCATCACACGTAGCAACCCAACATGGCTCGAAATAAATATATAATAAGATAAAACAATACACAATGGTTGTTGTCTTTAATTTTTTTTTTTATTTTTTTTATATCTCAATGAGCTTCTGACAAAATACAATGAATGTTTTTTCTTTTTTTTGGACCAAGCAAATAATGGGTCGCTCAAGCACAAGACGTATCACACAACACCCAAAAAGTTCAAAGCTTCCACAAATTGGGCTTTTCGTTAATGTAATTGACTAGTTGCTGAGTGTATTAGTGAAATTAATCCTGTTATAAAATTGACCCATTCATAAAATTCGAGTTTTAGAGTATTCTTGATTTTGATTTTAATTGCTTATATAGTTTTGAGTGATAGCCAGATAATGATTAATCTGATAATGCTTAACTTATTTTAGAGAATTATATTGTGTTAAGTCAATTTTATCGCAATTGTGTGTTTCTAGATGAGTATGTTGGTGAAGTGTCATTTTCAGATAAAAGAAAAATACTTTTGACTCAGATCGGAGATCGAATTTAACTTCCAAGTTATTTCGATCTTCAATTAGGTAAAGAGCATTTACAGATCTAAGGGAGGTCCTTTCGATATCCATAGCTCTATGTTTTCGAGTAAGATTAGCATGGCACTTGTATAAGGACGACACACTTTAACCGAGAATTAGTGTCATTTTTTTTATCTCTACACACACCCGACCTTTAGAGTTTCGAGCTCCATGTTTGCGAATTACATAATATACAACAAATTTTGGAAAATGTAGCACATTCGTGGGCTAATCGCCTATATAAACACTTTGCCCCACATGAAAGGATGCATCGTAAGTTATTTTATTTAGCTAAGTGAGAGCAAGAGATCGAGTTCGATAACCACCCCAGTTTTGAGTTGTATCAATGAAGATCGAATTAGACGTGTGGCTTCATTTTGATCATTAAAGTTGGACCTATATGCTCAAATCAAGAGGTTTGGTCGCCCCTTAGCTATTTTACGTACGAGTTGTTTTGACCTATAAGTCTTTTGACTCATAGTCTTTTTTTTTTTTTTGTCCCAGAGTTCAATCCTTGCATTTGAGTAGATAGTTGACTTGGGTACTCAATGGCCTACGTCGGGGTTGCCCTAATAAAGAATTCACATGATTTGCTTGGAGCACACATGAGTAGAAGGATAAATATAGATTTCTACGTACAAACACGAAATGGACATAACAACACAATTTTATGAAAAACATACTTAAAAATTGGTGTGTCCATCATGAATATGAACAATACTTTTATGAGTGTCATATATATTACTACTATGTTGTGGTACAAATATGTTTTAGTTTCAAGACAAAATAACATTACGCACAGAAATTACTGGATCGGGATTGATACAACTTTCAAAGCTCAAGTTAAGATGGCGTTGCCTTAACTTGATCTTAAACAATCTTCTTGATAGAGTATAATGTGCAACGAAATTAAAGAACACAAAAAGATAAATCTTCAATGGTTTATTATAAATAATCAACCACCTAGCCGTGCGCAAAATAACCACGCCAGTTTTAACAAAGACGTTCCTCACCACAAAATTACTCTCGCTCTTTTGTAGATCGGATTCAACAAAGCAGACCGGAATTTTCTCCTTAAATCTAATACTAGACTTAACTCGAAAACTCACAAATTTTGCAAAGCAAGAAACACGCAACAACTCTAAAGATATAACTCTAATATTAATTAGCTTGGCTGTTTCTTGTGTACTCTTGATGGACTTCACACTCTATGTATATGTTTCTTCAAACTTGATCTACAAGGTGTGTTGTACACAAATTTGGTAACTTATGTTGTTTCCTAGTTGAACTCTTCTTTCTTCTTTGAACTTGATCTCCTTCTTGAATAATAGTTTCCTTTATTAGATTGAGTTCTAACAGGGAAATACTCATTCTTCAATTCAGAGTTGATCTTGGAAAGATTCCTAATTACACTTGAATTCCAACACTTTCCATCTTTTAAAGCGCGTGCGTTTGACCATTATTCTCCTCTTGAATTAAGAAAACTTCAACTTAGAAAACTTGTAATGCTCTTCTTTATGATTTAGAGATGTTCCTGGACATAAACAAAGACAACTAAAATCGTGGAACTTGATTAATAGGTGAATAAAGGCAAAACTAAAATAAAGCAGTTAAAGATAGATTGTCAGTATAGTTTCTTGTTTCAATGTTGTTCCATGGATGTGGCTCAACATCCACCCAACATTTAATCCAGAACACTTTACTCGTGTTCTCGAATTTTGGAACAATGTTTCAGGTTAAGAATGTTTATGGTTTCAATGTTGTCCTCTGGATGTTGGCACAACATCCATTCAACATTGTTTTCAGAACATCTCACGCTTTCAATCTCTCTCTTTTTGCATTTTTTCACAAAACCAATCAACCTGTTCCATAACAGATAATATGTCCAAACATCCAATTAAGCATAACAATTTAAACATAGGAAACTGCTCCCCCTCAATGCAAAACTATCAAGAATTAACTTGACATAACAAAAATATTTATTAAAGTCATCACCACAACTCAACAAGTAGTTGTTCAGACTTTAACTCATCAATGTTGTCTCAACATTATGACCAAAATGTACCTACACACGAGTTTAACAGAAAAATTAGCAGATATAAACTATCTTCATAAGCAAAATCATTAATAGCAGTTCAAAGCTAAGTAGTATACTTATTACAAACCAATTAAAGACAAGAACTAGTTAAAAGCAGCAGTTCAAACTGGATCAAAAATCAAAAACAAAAAACCAGAACATCAAAAATAAAAAAATGGATCACTCTCCCATTTTTTGTGAAAAAAGCTCCTCCATGTTCTTAATCAAGACATCCTGCTCTTGCATTTGCATTTGCTTAAAAGCAATTTTCCTCTGAAGATTAGCATAAACACTTCTATACCAAGTCAGTTGCTGATCCACAAAGGATTTTGTTGTAATCCTGATTTCTTCCTCATCAGATTGAGGGACTGAGGCTCCAACAAATTGCTGGGCCTTATTTTCCTCTCCAGGTTCAACTCCATTTTAAGGATTCCAAGGTAAGTCCTTCACTCTTGTGCTAGATAAGTAGGATTGAGTGATGATGAACTCAACCTTGTTCACTGACATTCCTCCAAACTCTTTCTTACCCATCTTCTGTTTGAGCAGCAGAGTTGTGATCAATGAAGGAAATGGTAGAATCCCTTGCTTCCTTCCAGCAGCTTCTTGCATAGCCTTCAAAACTCTCTCCACAATATTCACATCAAGCCTATTCTTCAGCCTGTAGACCAAAAAAGCTGAATCCATAGTCAAAACAGTAGAATTTGCAGAGGGCAGCCAATTATAAGATGCACATTGGTGCAAAACAACACTTAAGGAAGTGAACTTTGTTGCGGACAATTGTTCAACCCATGTTCTCACAAGACTACCTATGATATCCTCAATCACCTCATCTGCCCTAGGATCTTCAATCCCCAAGCCTCATTGATCTTTTGAGGGCTAATGTCAAACACTTTTCCTCTTACCCAAGCTTTACCAAATTTGGGAGGCAACTCACACCTAGCATATTTTGAGAGATTCAGGTATAATTCTTATACTAGCTCAGGAGCATAATCTCCATGCTTCTTAGTTGAATTCTGAACCCCTCTTGCTTCAAGTAATTCAAAAACTCTGTTTACTTTAAAATTGATCTTGTCCATAATCCTCTCTTTATGGATAACCTTCCTTTTAAACTCATACGCCCTATCCTCTATCTCTTTAGTTAGATAGAATCTAGACCTAGCAGCCTGACCAGGGTAGGGTACCATAAGAGTGTCACAGTACACTCCATCATCATCATCATCATCATCATCATCATCTTTAAACTCCTCAGTAGCAGCTTCCTCTTCCTCTTCTTTCTCCTCATATTCCTCAACACCAACTACCTCAACTTCTTCATTCACAACATGTTTCCCTTTCCTCACTCTCTCAGCCTCAACCTTAGCATCAGTCTTTCTCTTTTCAAGCCTTACGCTTTGAGCTCTTCTAGCCTAAGCTCTTTCTAAGGCTGAACCATGCATTTGCATAGACCCAAATGGTCTCCTATTTCTCTTTTTACCAGAACCAGATCCCTCTCCCTCAATCACAGCATTAACAACATTCACTTGAGGTTTAGGGTTAGCCACATTTACCTCAGATTCAGATTTCTTGGTTTGAGGAGTATGGGCTTCTAATGTTGTAGCCACATTTGAGCCATATTCCACATTCTTAGCTTTCTTCCACCTTCGCTGATAAGGAATAGGCTGTTGTTTTGCAGCAACTTGGGCAACGGGCCGTTCTTCACTTCCACGCATAGAATACCTGGTGCGTGGTGTTGTTTGCTCATCATTCAAATCCATATCTGCAAGATTATCTAATGGAGTCTTGCTGTCCATTTGTTAGTTTGAGACTTGAAAGAAAATTGAGAGAAATTTAGATAAATTGCAGAGAGAAAACAAATTGCACAAGTGGAAAAAAAAACTAGGGCAAATTGTGCATTTAAATCGTGTAGAGTGGAGAGAGAAGGAATGAATGTTAGTGGGATTGTGGAATGTGATTAATTAACTTCACCCACCACGTGTAAATGAAAGGCATCATGTAACCAGAGCGGTTTAAATAAAACAATAAAAACTCAGTTTTTAAAATTTTAAACAAACTTATAAGTTATTGTTTTCACTGTTGGACATACACTATAGCAATGTTGAGATAACATTCAGATCAAATAGTAGAGAACATTCAAACTAGAAGGTTTTTAAGCCAAAATTTGGAGGTTCTCAGCTTCTTCAAGGCAATTTCATGTGAGAGCATGAGATATATCCAAACTTATATCGGAAACTTCACCAATAGCAAGTGAGTACCACATGCATAAGATTTAGATCAAAATCATGAATAAGCAACATATTTAACAGAAAACACACATAGATAAGCAATTATGAATTAGAGAATTAATTCACTTCCACGGCACATAAGGTCACAAATAGCGTGTCACCTGCAGTATGTCACCCAAAGAGTATGCCTCAACACATAAAAGGGACTATATACTCCCCTTAAGCCCAAACCTACTCAAACACACCAATCAAAGAAGAAAAACAATGCAGTTCTAGCATGAATGCAACCATGTTATCTCAATATTGAAATATAGTATTCACTTGTGAATCACTTTTCAAACCAGCTACAGTTCACATCATATCAAATCTTCACAATTTTTATTATCTTTTTAGAACCAAAAAATGAAGGTTGCTTTAAAAAAGAATAATGACATTACTGAATGAGGGCAACGCTAGACTCTACACACCTCAGTAACAACATTATCAACGTCAAGTTAAGCAAGTACAAAGGCCTTGAATACTTGCAACACATTTATCATGCACTCCAATACCCCAATTTCTTATGCATACTTGTTTACCAACCTGCATACAAGAGAGCACCAAGTGATCAATGCTACTAAGTGAAGGCAATCGAAACCCCAAACACCCTAGTAGAAATGACCACTTTTATGTGCCCCTTGGCCGAAAACAAACAGAGACATGTAAATAAGCACAATTGAATATCATTGAATCTGTCAACATCATGAACCCCGACTTCTTTGCATGTCCTGTAAGACCTTTTCATAAGGATAAGACACAACTGAATATACATCAAAGTAGTGAACTTTGTGTACCCCAACTTCTCTATATGTTAGGCTAACACGACCTCATACAAACTTTAGAGATTTATACTTTTCAAAACTTAGATGTGAATCTGCAAGCTAGAAAGATTAGTAAATCACAATGATCAACCACACAATCAAATATGACAAAACAAGGATCAATGTGACTCAAAAAGAAAAGAAAAGAAACAAACAAAAAACAAAAAGTTACATACTACACCACAATCATTAACCAGTGCTAGACAATGGTGTTATGTCAACACCGGGGTCCTAACATCCTCACATATTGCACATGCCAAGAGATTTCCTCAAAATGAAGAATCTCTCACTATCCAAAGGTTTTGTAAATATATCAGCAAGCTGATTATTTGTCTCAATATGCTCAATGTTAATCACTTTATCCTCAACCATGTCTCTCAAGTAATGATGTCTTATATGTATATGCTTAGACCTAGAATGCTGAACAGGATTCCTTGAGATACTAATGGCACTAAGATTGTCACAAAACATGAGGAGTGTATAACTATCTAACCCATAGTCCAACAACAAGATTTATTTGTATCAAAATCACTAAAACCAACAATATTTGAATTTGTATCAAAAGAATATCAAATGCCCAAAGAAGAAGTTCCATATATATATATATATATATATATATATATATATCTTAACATTCTCTTCACATTAATCCAGTGAGATTGCTTTGGATCAGCTTGGTACCTAGCACAAACACAAACAGAAAACATAATATCTGGTCTAGAGGCAGATAGATACAGCAAACTACTAATCATAAATATGTACAATGTTGGATCAACATTGTCTCCAATGCCATCCTTAATAATCTTCATTGGAGAAGACATGAGAGTCTTGCAAGGTTTTGACTCATGTAGCTCAAATCTCTTTACCAGGTTCCTTGCATACTTCTCCTGGTTCAAGAACATACCATTTTCCAGTTGCTTCACTTGCAATCCAATAAAGTAATTCGGCTATCCAATTATGCTCATCTCAAATGTTCCTGTCATTGACTTAACAAACCTGTCTAGGGTAGACTTGTTAGTAGAACCAAATACAATATCATCCACATAAATCTGAGCAACACAAACATCAGAACTCTTTCTTAGAATAAACAAGGTGTTGTCTCCATCTACTATATTGAACCCTAGACTTAATAAAAATTTAGTTAGTCTTTCATACAAAGCTTTTGGTGCCTGTTTCAAACCATACAAAGATTTCTCAAGTTTATACACATGATTAGGATATTTAGGATCAGCAAAACCTTTAGGTTTTGTTCAACATATACCTTTTTGTCTATCAAACCATTAAGGAAAGTCTTTTTCACATCTATCTGGTAGAGCTTAATCTTAAGACAACATGCAATAGTAAGAAGTAATCTAATAGATTCTACCCTAGCCACTGGAGCAAATGTCTCATCAAAGCCTATCCCTTCTACCTGAGTATAACCTTGTGCAACTAGCCTAGCTTTGTTTCTTACAATTACACCATCCTCATTAGTTTTGTTCTTGAAAATCCATTTAGTTCCTATAACATTCACATTAGAAGGTATAGACACTAGATTCCAAACATGATTTTTGGTGAATTGCAACAATTCATCTTGCATAACATTTATCCATTTACTATATTTAAGAGCTTCATTCACATTCTTGGGTTCAAGAAACAAAACATGAATTCATAGTGCAAGTAGAAGCCATACAGACACATGATAAATAGTTCACATGATTTGCTTGGAGCACATATGACTAGAAGGATAAATATACATTTCTACGTACAAACACGAAATGGACATGACAACACAATTTAATGGAAAAAATACTTAAAAATTGGTGTGTCCATCATGGGCATGAACAATACTTTTATGAGTGTCATATATATTACTACTCTTTTAGAATGTTGTGGTACAAATATGTTTTAGTTTCGACTATATCACATTATGCACGTCTTGAGTCCAAATGCCAATGAAATTCGAGTTAAACAACTGAATTTTACCACATTTAAGATATGTCATTCACGTAAATAATATTGATTATTTTTTTCGAAATAATAACTTCTCATCATTCTTGAACGAATACCGTGGTGTCACCAATATTGATAGTAGCAATCGAGTTGGTAAATCATGTTATCGTGTTTGTTGCATGGATCAATATGTCTTGTTTTTGGTTCCCTTGGAGAGGCTGGATGATGAGAAACATAAACCGCGTGTGGGAGTGGAACAACACACAACTTCATAATTTTTTTTAACAAGACAAAAATTGCAAGAAACAGAAACTATTTAGTATGATCTAATCGCAATTAAATATTTCTGTAGGGGTTGATTTTGTATTATCCTTTTTCTAGTTTCAGCAACAAAACAGCTTCTTCACTAATTTAATTTCACCTTTGCCGCCACATCCACCTACGATGCCGGCCGCCATTGCAACGCCGCCGTATCTCTTTCCATTTCTCGCCGTTGATCGGAAAATCTCTCCGATATCCTCCGCCGTCCGATTGAATCAATCACATTTCAAAATCGCCGATGCTGACGAACACTACTTCAGCCGAAAATCGTTGAATAACTGGGACAAATTCTACAAGCGGCATCAAAATAAGGTTTACTGATTTATTAATTACTCGTTTTTTCATTTTTTTAAACTGATTATTAAACTCGCGGGTTGTGAAATGTCGTGAAATTGATCTGTTGCATTTCGATTGTTGAAGTTTTTTAAGGACAGGCATTACCTGGAGAAGGATTGGGGAAAGTATTTTTGT
Organism: Linaria vulgaris; assembly: GCA_948329865.1. NCBI lineage: Eukaryota > Viridiplantae > Streptophyta > Magnoliopsida > Lamiales > Plantaginaceae > Linaria > Linaria vulgaris. Next base: position 97,283,272 of record OX415254.1, on the reverse strand, counting down.
AATTGTGACGCGGAGGATGCTGTTTCCGCGAATCGGAAAGTGCTTTTGGAGGTATGATTTTAGGAGGAATTGTGGTGGTGGTGCAATTTGCAACGATGTTGTCGTTTAAAATAAACGTTGAGATAAGATCGTTTGATTAGGGTGTTACGAACAAAAACGCGTTTGTTAGTTAGGTTGCAAATGTTTATCGCACGTAGCTATAACTAGTAAACGAAAATGCTTATTTGCGATGAGTTTGATTTGTTGATGGATGACAGATTGGTTGTGGAGCTGGGAATACTATATTTCCTCTTATTGCTGCGTATCCCGAGCTTTTTGTTCATGCTTGTGATTTTTCACCTGAGGCATTGGCTCTTGTCAAGGTGTGTTAGTGTTTTCAACTACAATCTACGTTATTAGCATCAAGAAAAAAAAAAGTTGAAGTCAAAAAAATAAGAATAGAATAGTAAAAAATCCAATTCCATTTCTGCTGAAAGCTGTCTGGTCGTCTACGTGTATTTGTTTGTCGAGATACTTATATGACTATGCAAGTAGGTCATATCTTAGTAGAAGTGTTAATGATTCTATATGTAAAAAAAAATTGTGTTCTGGTGGATGCAGTCACATTCAACTTTCGATGGAAACCGGATTAATCTTTTTCTCTGTGATGTCTCAAATGACGAGCTCTTTGACTCGATCCCCCCAGCTTCTGTTGATGTTGTTACTTTGGTAAGTGAAACACCGGTGAAGAGGTAAATGTTGAAGTTCATTTGTTGATAAAATAATACCAACATTGATAGAGTATTTGTTGCGAATTTCTCATACTATAATGATTATGTATGAACTAAACACGCATTAATTTGCATACAGATTTTTATGTTATCTGCAGTTTCTCCAACTAAGATGCCTTTCGTGTTACAAAACCTGCAGAAAGTACTGAAGGTTGGTTATTTTAAGCAATTGTGTTGTATTATTCGTTCATACTTTCTCCTGATGTTTTTTCAACTTTTTTATTTCAATGTTTATCATGGATTCTTATTTCATTTTGCAGCCTAATGGGCATATTTTACTCAGAGATTATGCGACTGGAGATTCTGCTCAAGTAATCTCCTTTTAATTACTCAATGTTTTGTCATGGTTGCTGGAGCCTTTGGTTCTCGACCAAACATTTCCTGATCTTGCTAAAGTTTTTAGATAAAGCTCGAGAACAGAAACCAAGTAATCAGCGACAATTTCTATTTTCATGGCGATGGCACCGTAAGTGTCTAGAAAAGTTATTAGTTTCATGCAAGCCGAGCTACTCGGCCATTTTCTTAAGTTCTGATGGTAGGTGCGTAAACTGCAGTGTTCATTCTTTTTCTCCGAAGATTTCTTATCAAATATGTTTATGGAAGCTGGCTTCAATGTCGTTAATACAAACACATACTGCAGAACGATTGAGAATCGGTCTCGAAATATGACGTTTCAGAGGTACAACCAGACTTCTCTTTCTACCTTTTTAACTCTATTACTTCAATTTGTAAGTGATCATTTTAAAGAATTTATATCGGGAGAAGGAGACTATAAAGGCATGAGAAATGGAAAAATATGATTTGACAATTATGTAAAAGAAAAAACTGATGGGTGGGCCTGTAGGTTTGTGACTTTTTGGAATTTATTATACACGCATATTTGGCTGCACTCTGCTTTTATATGTATCATGTACAATGCGCACTAAAATGGATTATAGGTTTTCTGCTATCTTCTGATTATGCTCCTTTTCTTTGCCATTCTTGTGCTTTTATTCTTACTTCCATGGTGTTGTGTAACGTTAATCATATGCATAGGCGTTGGGTACGTGCTGTTTTCAACAAGCTCTGAGTTAAAGATTCATTTTCCTGCTTTGTTATGGGAGAGGTGCAACTTATTTCAGATCTTGGGAGTTACATGGAACTGCTAGCTGTATCGTTGGTAGGCTTATTAACCAATGGGAGTTTTCCTGTCTTGTGTATTTCTCAGAAATCCATGCATATATATTAACCAACCAGTAGCCTTAGTTAGTCATGCAAGCAAGGCAACTGTAAAGAGGCAAAAACCATGGACCCCCGAGAAATTGTTAAATCGGGATATACCAATCAGGTTTACTTGAATTATCTCCATTTTCCCATTTTCACGTCAAATAAACAGCCCACTTGGTCTGTATAAGACAAACTTTTTGCTTAACTCGTGCCTTAGATCAAATAACATCTTGTGGTTTTACATCTGAATACCGTCTTCCTATAATATGATTTATTTATAATGTTGAAATATTATAATAAGTGATATAATAAATAATGGTCTTATTCTTTTTCTTTACAGATTTGCAAAAAATGTAGAGATACTAGAATTCGTGAATTACAATTTTCATTGGCCTTTGTACTAAACACTCTGTACTGCCCAAAAAACATAAAAAAAGAAAAAAAGAAAAAGAAAAAAGAAAAAGAGGTAAAAATCCAGGCTCATCCTAGTAAAAAGTGACAGTCATTCTGTATATATAATCTGTGACCTCTGAAAGCCTGTCACACGGGTATCTTTGATGATAAAATAGCTCAAAGTGTCTTTTGTGTATGAAATACTTCTCTGTACTCTGTTTTCGACGATGCCGATGGAGTATAGTATACAACGAAGTGGAGCATAGCTTACCTTTATAAATGACTGTTAAAAAGCATGCAAAGTTTCCTAATTTAAGCAATGGAAAACGCACTCATCAACTTCCACTTTGATGTTAATCATTATTCACCATCCTTTAAAGAACTTATTCATAGTTCTAATGTTGTAGTTGTGCTGCTGCCACTTCTCGAAACATATTTTCGTTGATTTCCATGTGCATCTCAGAAACACTAGGCGTGGTTTCCTGATTGAATATGAAAGTATGCTTTACAAATGTATCTTTATATTTAGAAAAAAAAAACACCATTAAACATTACTCTGATATTAAATGTTTAACTAACCTGACTTGAATACGAACTTTCTTGAGAACTTTGACCGTGCATGTAATCAGATCTGTTCTGATCAACCTGACTTGAAGGTGAGTTTTCTGAGTAATTTTCTTGTGAATACATATAATAGAATCTGCTTTCAGGTTTAGTTTGCAATCCCAGGTCTCTTAACTGCTCCAGTTGTGGTACTATAACTGAATCAAGATCCGGTCGGTCCTTCCTCCTCAGTTCACAACACTTTAAGGCTAATTTAGCAAAAGATATTGCTTCATCGATTGGCCAGTCTTCCACCATTGGATCCAGTACCTCTGCAAAATGCCCCGTCTCTAATGCATGCTCAACATGATGTGTCAAACCCATTGGAGGCATGCCTGTGATAATTTGCAATAGTGTAACACCTAATGAGTATATGTCTGATTTTGTTCTCAACATTCCAGTTTGTTGATACTCTGGATCAATGTAACAAAATGTGCCAGCTGCTGCTGTCATACGATACTGAGTAACATCATCAGCTAAAGACGCGGGAACAAGCCTGGATAGACCGACATCACTAATCTTGCTCACATAGTTTTTGTCCAAGAGAATATTGGCAGGTTTAAGGTCACGATGTACAAGAGGCTCCGGTCTTGTTTGATGAAGAAAATTAAGAGCAGTGGCGATTTCTGCTGCTATTCTAAAGCGGCTGCTCCATGATAAGGGCGGAGTGTCATTTCTACAGTAAAGTCTGTCTTCTAGGGTGCCATTTTCCATGTACTCATATACAAGGCAACCATAATCAGGGCACGCTCCCAAAAGGATAACCATATGGGGATGCCTCATCCGACTTAGCACCTCAACCTGTATACAGTACACAGTGGAGAAAAATAAAGGATTAATTTGGTGCTGTTCCTTACTCGTGAATAAGGATATTATAGCAATGAAGTTACCTCTCTCTGGAATTGTACTTGTCCTTGCGATATGTCTGGTCTCAAAATCTTAATAGCAACAGGTGTGTGATCGATAATAGCTTTATAAACAGGTCCATACCCGCCTTCACCAATCTTTTCTGAATCAGAGAAGTAATTGGTGGCGACTTCAATTTCACCAATCGTGTACTTCCTATAACGCACCACAGTGTGCATTAATGCATTCATTGCCTTTTGCTTCTCTTGAGACTCTTGTTTGAACTTCATCTCTGCACGCTTTCTCTTCTCCATCTCCAAGTCTGCTACGCGATTTGCCTTACGAGCTACTTCTGCTGCAGCTTTGGACTTCAGCCTCTCCCTCTCCACAATGGCCAATGCAGCTTCTTGAGCATGGATAGCTTCCCCTAACTTACTCCCCTCCTCTGATCTCCAGTGAGCAATATCTTTTACCTGGTAGTACTCACAATTAACAACTTATGAATTCTTCACTATTATCAAGGGAGTCATTAAATACGTTATTGAGTGGTTCAGATTGTAACTAAATTACCTTATCTCTGGCGGTCATAGCTTCCTGACAAGCAAAATTGTACTTCTCTGTGATTTGCTTCAACTCTGTTTTCATTCTCCTCAGTTCATCCTCTAATTCCTGGAATTTACAGTGATTGGTAAGTGATACAGCCAGTTTATGCACAAAACAACCCGAGAAGACAAAGTCCAAAGTCCTTTTCTACATGTAAATAATTATGCTCTCACTTTATTTTACAATAAAGAAAAGACTGGAGATCAACAAACATAATAATTAGCACTTGCAGCCTGCTTTAGCTGCTAGAATGTGAAAATATTTATCTTGAGAGGCTCCCTGATATAGTCTTACATGTCTAACTAATATAGATGTGCCAATAGAGAAAGGGAGACTGCAAAATATACTAAAATCATTTTCTAAACTGACAAATTACTCTAGTCATAGATGTTCAGTGACTTACAGCTGTTTGTGAGGAGGTGGAACACCTAGACGAATCTGAAAGTCGGGGCTGGTCCAGATGTTCAAAGGAGACATCTGAAGGTATACTGTGCTCTTCAGAATAGTCACTTGATCCAGACATAGAATAAAGTGAATCGTCCTTCGTATTAACCTGAAAGCTTCGATTGTTGGCCAATTGTTCAAGTACAGAAATTTTGCAGTCCTGTAAAGCCATGTGTCCGAACTCGTTGTCACCAGGCCCTGTATTCTCCGATGAGTTGTAACTGCTTCCAGATTCAACAGACTCGAAGCTACTGTCAGCTGATACCAGAGGAGTCGGACTCTTGCAGCCGTGGCGCCTTTCAAAAGGCAGCATGCGCATAAACTCATTGATGTTTATTGGGTTTGGAGGTGAAGGTATGCAACCAAAATGTCTCTCTCTTGGGATTTTTCCAATATGAATTGAAATTGGTGGCGAGACACTCTTGCTGCCACCTAAAGGTTCGAGGTCGGGTGCAGAACCTCTCCGAGTCACGTTACTGTGCGTTCAAAATCATATGTTAAGTCTATAGCTAGAATGCTATGGTGTGAAGAGCACTAAGGTGTAAGAAATGTGTTAACATACCAATGGTGTTTTGCGTGACGTGAGCTGTCCTCTGAGATAGTTGAAGTGCTAGGGGTGGCAGGTTCACTTGCAGATTTTATTTTCACCGCTTTCGTTTTTGACACAACATAGACTGAACAATAATCTGGCGCAGATTTTCCGACAGAACTTGGAACGTCCGTATGCCTGAATGCCCTGATGGAAGAAATGGATGAAATTTATGACGAGCAAACATAAGCTGCAAACCAGTCAGTTAAGATGTTCTAGGCCACGACACCACTGATTAAGAATGTCGACTCAGGTTATGTAAGAATGGGGTATGACACAGTTTTACAGGTGAAATACTAGTTGAATATTTGCTTCATCTGATCTTATAAACCAAAACAGCTGAGAAATGCATTATGTTGTAAGAGACATACCTTCCTATTACACCTCGGCTTGGAGCACCAAAGACTATGGTAGAAAATGATTTGGAACTTATGTACTCTGAAAGCGCACTTGCAACATCAAGATCATGCAGAATCACCTCTATTGCTCGAATCTGTATTCATTAAGTCACGAAAAATTGAAGCATACAGTAACAAACAATATGATCAAAAATGGTTTATGTTCTTTACCCCTTTTCGAGCACAAAACCCACGGTATGGAAGGAACAATCGTTGCGTTTCTGACTGAGGCGGTGCGCCCCCTTCATGTGGAACATCATCTGCACAATGCCAAATTATCACATTTTTCAATTTACCCTTTAATCTGATACCAATCAAAATCCGTCGAGACAATAGGCAGGAATACCTACGGTGGTGATTTGAATCGTCTCTTGTGGTGTTAATGTGTACGAGGATGAGTCGATCATCCTTTGACTTTAGATTCTCGACGGCCCATTTCACGGCAAACTGGCTATTCTTGTCTCTGTCTATCGCCACCGCGGTCGGAATGTTTCGATTTTCATCTGTTAAACTCGGGGACAAGTGAATCGCCATGAATACGCAATGAACGTTAGGCGCCGCAGAGGTGGTGGTGGTGGAGGTTGATGATGGAGACTACGGTGGAAGCTGACATGCATGCATGTACCACTGGAAAAATGGACTGTCGAAAATTTATGAAATGTTTGACCGTTGACCATATCTTTGAATCTTTTAGTTTACGGGGGTTAGGATGGTATCAAATATCAATAATACCAAAGGTGTAGCTTAGTGCCATAATATGCGCCTCACTTTTTTCTGGTGAACTGCGTGTTTTTTTCCTCCAAATTAGGGTTTATGTTTACCATTATTTGACTATTTTTTTTGTCATTTCTTTTTTTGTGGAAAAAGAAAAAAGCGGAAGGTTAATCCTTTGTGGAGGATCCTTTTCAGATTTAAATTCTATTTATTTTGCAAATCAAAATTAGTCTTCATTCAATATAATTAAAAAACATCATAACAAAATTCCATAACTGCAATTGTAATAAACAAAGAATATTAGATATATTACATGTTAAATCACGATCGACAACGACAAAAATGTTATAGAATAACTAAAATTGTTGGGGTTTATAACAATATATTAAGGACTCGTTTGCTTTCAAAATTAATAGTCACGTGACTATTAATTTACACTTATTAATAGTCTTGGGTATTATTATTAGGTTGCATGGTTAGCCAAATTGGTACCCTAGGGCCTAGACTAAACCCAACAACAAAAAAAAAATACTATGTTTGCTTGGGCTAATTGACCAAATATTTCTAATCTTGCCACTTATTTGTGTTTAATGACCTTCTTACCCTTATTCTAATTTTTAACTTCACAACTATGTATAATTATTGAATTTATGCTAATTATAAACATGCCATTTTGAGAAAATAACACAACCATGTATAATTATTGTATTTTTTCCTTGTTCTTGTTTAATCTTACCCCAATCAAATCAAATTTTGTGTGTTTGGAGTTATATACCAACGCCCGTGATCGATTGTTAGTGGAAATGAGCAATTTGTGTAATAATTATTTTTTTTATTATATGCACTAGAATATAAAGATCCCACTTAAAACTACAATATATAATACGACTGAATTTCTATTGTGGCCACGCAACACTTCAAATTATTGCAAATACAATATCCACAAGATTATTGAAATAATAGAAGATAAGAAATGGTACAACTTGGTAAATAACAATACCCACAAGGATACTTTGGTCTAATAAATTAAAAAAATGGGGTATTTAGGTCCATGAAATTTATCCTTATTAGGCTTAATTGGGGGTATTATTAATTGGGGGAGGGGGTACCCAATTATTAATACCCCAATAAGGCCGCCACGTAGGACAACTCGATTATTAGTAATGCGAAGCAAACGACCTTATAGCTACGACTATTAATATAATTTGGTTTCATTGGGCAAAGCAAACGAGTCTTAAAAGACTTAGGAAAAGAAATGCAAATATTAAGTAATAGCACTTGTGAATTGGTGTCATTTTACTCTTCCAATGGTACTCTTTATATAGAGGCTTTTCCAACATAATACACTATTTCAATAGTGTTTATAATAATTATTATTACTATGCTAAATAGTAAGCCTAAATATATGTACAACAACTTCCACAAAGGCCACATGTATGTATTATTTATAACACTCCCCATTGGCCGTTTGAAGATTTTGTGACGTATATGATCCGTCTTCTGCACACGTCTTATGCTGCCTCGTTAAAAACCTTATAAGGAAAAACTCAGTGGGATAAAAACCTTAATAAGGGAATAAGAGTGCAACCGTGTGAACTTCCCCTCAAGTTGGCATCTCCAATTCTTCATAAGTCTCGTAGGTGACGCATCCCAATACTTTGAACATGTTTCTTAAAAGTTACAGTAGGGAATGCCTTTGTAAAAAGATCTGTCATATTGTCACATGATTGAACATATTTGATATTAATTTCTTTGTTCTTCTCTAGTTGCTAAGTGTAGGCAAATATCTTGGGGGTATGTGTTTGGTTCGATCACTCTTGATATAGCCTTCTTTCATATGTGTAATACATGCAAAATTGTCTTCGTATAATGTTGTAGGACCCTCTCTAATAGGTAAGCCAGATGTACTTCTTATATGATGTGTCATTGATCGTAGCCATACACATTTCCTGCTTGTTTCATGGAGTGCAATAATCTCAGCATGATTCGATGATGTTGCAACAAGTGTCTGTTTCTGAGAACGCCATGAAGTAGCAGTGCCTCCATACGTGAATACATATCTAGTTTGAGATCTGGATTTATGTGGGTCTGATAGAAAACCTGCATCTGTATAACCAATCAATTCTTGTACCGCATTGTTAGGATAAAATAGACCAAGATCCACAGTTCCTTGAAGATAACAGAATAAATGTTTAATTCCTTTCCAGTGCCTTTTTGTGGGTGATGAGCTAAACCTGGCTAATAAATTCACAGTAAATGATATATCATGCCTAGTACAATCAACTAGATACATTAAAACTCTAATGGCACTTAAATATGGAATTTCAGAACCAAGAATTTCTTCATTTTCTTCACAAGGACGAAATGGATCTTTATCTATAGTTAATGATCTTGCAATCATAGGATGGTTCAAATGTGTTGCTTTATCCATGTTAAAACGTTTCAATATATTTTTAGTATAATTAGATTGATGCACAAGTATTCCATTTTTAACATGCTCAATTTGCAAACCAATACAATATTTAGTCTTTCCAAGATCTTTCATTTCAAATTCATCCTTTAAATAATTCATTGTTGAATGAATTTCTTTGTGAGTGCCAATGATATTTAAATCATCTACATAAACCGCAATAATTACAAAACCAGATGATGTTTTCTTAATAAAAACGCATGGACACAAAGAATTATTTATATATCCTTCTTTTCATAAATATTCGCTCAAACGATTGTACGACATGCGTCCTGATTGCTTTAACCCATATAGTGATCTTTGCAATTTAATTGAGTACATTTCTCTAGGTTTGGAACTTGATGTTTCGGGTAATTTAAGTCCATCAGGGACCTTCATGTAAATATCATTATCAAGTGATTCATAGAGATAAGCAGTGACACCATCCATGAGATGCATGTTTAGATTTTCATAGACCAGCTAGACTGATCAAGAATCGAAATGTAATCGTATCCATTACAGGAGAATACGTTTCTTCATAATCGATTCCAGGTATTTGAGAAAAACCTTGTGCGGCAAGGCGAGCTTTGTACCTTACAATTTTATTTTTCTCATTTCGTTTGCGAACGAAGACCCATTTGAACCCTACGGGTTTCATACTTTTCGGTGTCAGAACAATGGATCCAAATACATTTCGCTTATTAAGCGAATCTAATTCAGCTTGCATAGCATCTTTCCAGTTATCCCAATCATTCCTATTTTGGCATTCAATTACAGATTTGGGTTCAGGATCATCATTTTCATTCACAATTTCATAAGCGACTAAATATGAAAATATTTTATCCATATTTTCCATCTCATTTCGATCCAATACCATTCCTGTATTGATATAATTTATAGAGATTTCAACGTTCTCTTTATTTATAGGATTTGATTGGATAACTTCTTGAGGTATCTCATATGTCACATTTTGCGACTCATCAGGCATAGATTCCTCAATAATAGAATCATTAGGTTTTGATGCTCCTTTTCTTTTTCGAGGATTTTTGTCATTTGAGCCAGCAAGACGCCCACGTTTCTTAGTTATATCAAAGATATCATCCTTTGATGTTTCTTTTAGAATTACAATATGAGCAGGAACATTTGCAACTGGTATATGTGATTTTGTTACCCTGCTTATGTCAGTAAATGCATCGGGTAATTGATTTGCAATATCTTGTAAATGCAAAATTTTCTTTACTTCCAAATCACATTGATTTGTTAGCATATCAAAGCTTGTCAAAGATGGATTATACCATGATATATCCTTTTTCATCTGCTTCTTTTCTCCCCCTAAGGTTGGAAAATTTGCCTCATTAAAATGACAATTGGCAAAACGTGCCGTAAAGACATCACATGTTAGAGACTCAAGATATCTAATTATTGATGGTGAGCCAAATCCAACATATATTCCCAACCTTCTTTGTGGTCCTATTTTTGTTCACATGGACTATTGTTGCTCAGATTGAGTTTGGATCTTTTTAATGAATGTCCATGTGTAATTTTAATTATCCTTCGCATCATTGTTGAACTAGGATGACCTAGTCGATCATGCCATATAGTCAATAATTCTGGATTTTCATTGACTACCATATTTGATTCGATTTCATTAATATATGTATAATGCAACCATGATGAGATATATGGTAGTTTTTCAAGAAAATGTTTCTTTCCTGGTCTATTCTTAGTAATGAAAATATATTTAGCCTTATTCACAGTCATTGACTCAGTATCATATCCATGACGATATATATCTTTAGAACTCAATAAATTTCTTCTGGATCTTGGGGCAAATAAGGCATCATCGATGATAAACTTTGTTCCATTTGGTAAAGTAAAAGTAGTTGTACCATATCCTTCAATCAATTTAATAGGACCTTCTATTGTACCGACTTGAAATTTTGAGGGTTCTAAATATGTAAAATATTTCTTACTTGTGAGAATTGTATGAGTTGTACAACAGTCAAGTAGGCAGAAATCACCAGTATGCTCCATATCACGCTTCAGTTCAAATAAACAATATTAAAACAAATATTGCAATAAACAGGGTATATATTTAAAAAGAGATTATTTTATTGAAAGCGCACAACAGAAATGCAGGAAGTAGATAATACAACTTAAAACATAAATCACAATAAGCATATTCAGCTAGAAGATCACATAACACATATTAAGCCAAACGAACATCATAGTCATCAGTAAGTCTGCCGCCTCCATAAAGGTGGAATCACCATTTGGATTCTGTTCGACAATGTTAACATCCTTTTCTTTACCCTTCAAACTTTCTTGGTACATCTTACAAAGATGTTCTGGTGTACGACATGTGTTGGCCCAATGCCATTTCATTCCACATTTAAAATAATAACCTTGAGGGTTTTTATTATGTTTTTCTTTGTTCTGGTGGTTATTCTTAAAGGCAGTGTTGGTATGCGAGGGGTTGTGAAAACCCCCTCGACCACGACCACGGTCACGACCACCTCTTTTACCGCGTTCACCTCTATAGCCATATCCTCCTCTATGACCACCTCTACCTTGATCATGACCACGACCTTGATTGGCATTCTCATTGTTACCTCGTCCATAGGAGTTTGAAAAGTTAATGACATTTGCCTTAGGTAATGATATGCTCCAGGAGGACGAGATTGATGATTTTTCATCAATAAGTTATTGTAACTTTCTGTCATTAACAACTTTTGTTGCAAGTCGTGATATTTTGAAATATTCAGCAATCAGTATTGCTGTTGAACATTTATCATGGACACATGGAAAGTAGAAAGTATTTTCTCTATCATTTCTCTATCAGTAAGCTTTCTTCCACAATAAATTAAATCTGAACGAAGCTCCATAAGCGCGGAGTTGTATGCGCTTACAGTTTCAAAATATTGGAACCTTAAATTGTTCCAATTATCGGTGGCTTTTGGCAACATGGTTTCCTTTTGATGGTCATATCTTTCCTGTAGGTTTGCCCATAATTCACGAGGATCGGCAACATCGAAATATTCTCTCTTTAAGGCTTCATCTAGATATTTTCTCATGTAGATCACAACCTCACATTTTTCTGGATCCGTATTTATATTTACTACAACAAGAGTTTCAACGATGCTCTTTGATCTGAGGTACAATTTCGTATCCGATTTCCATTGTCCATAATTCTTGCCAGTGATATTGAGTATATAACTAACTGTACTCGTGAGGTTAGACATCTTGCTAGCTAAATACATAACCAAGAAAAACATAATTAGGATCGAGATAATTTATTTAACACATAATCATAGAAGAATAAATATTACAATAATACAATGCAATTATCTCATCTCTAGCCAAATCTTGAAAGTGAACATTATTATGATAAAAGGGAGGAATATCAGAGGGACAAACATAGGAGTGTCTTCATCTACTAGCATAGAAATAAAAATTGAAAGGTAAATGAGGATCAAGATCGCTGTTGTCGTAGAGATCATTTTGCAAGATGAGAGAAATAAGGTGAAGATTTATGTGGAGTTTGTGTTATGAAATTTGTGTATTTATAGAGGAAAAATATCCCTAAGTAGCCGTTTATAGTCGTTAGAAAAATAATCATTTTTTTTTATTTTGGCATGTTTTATGAACGGTAATGTCTTTAATAATTTAGCAACAAAAATTAATTGTAATAACATGTAAAATAATTTATGCCACATTAATAATATTTTAACATGCATATGGAATAATATTACGATAAGTAAATACATATATGTTTTCCGCCACATTACTATGTAAAAACTTTCATGGGCTTGAGGAATAATGTAAACAAGTAAAATAATTGCAATGAATTAAATGCGTAAATAATTTTCGCCACATTACTATGTAAAACCTTTCATGGGCTTATGGAATAAAATAAGCAATATAATAGGAGGTAAAACCTTCCATAATAATAAATTGTCAGCAGTAATAGGAGGTAAAACCTTCCATAATAATAAATTGTCAGCAATTATAGGAGGTAAAACCTTCCATAATAATAAATTGTCAGAGTCGTTTCTAGCTTGAGGTTAACTCAAGCATCAACGAAAGTTAAAATTAGCTTTAATGTTAGAGTTAGATGACAGTAAAATATAAAGAGGATTTTCATCTAATCATAAAATTATAGATAGGCGGTAATTCGCCTTGTCTATAATAATGGAGATAGATGAACAAGTAAATATAAACTTTCGTACCTTTTAACGTTGAATATTTTCTTTAACGAAGGAACTAAATTCCTTCAGATCGAGCACTATCGTGCTGATAACGTGTTATAGAATAACTAAAATTGTTGGGGTTTATACAATATATTAAAAGACTTAGGAAAAGAAATGCAAATATTAAGTAATAACACTTGTGAATTGGTGTCATTTTACTCTTCAAAGAGTGCTCTTTATATAGAGGTTTTTCCAACATATTACACTATTTCAATAGTGTTTATAATAATAATTATTACTATGTTAAATAGTAAGCCTAAGTATATGTACAACAATTTTCACAAAGGTCACATGTATGTATTATTTATAACAAAAAATATATTTTACACGCGTGGCCATAAAAGCAAGAGCTTAAGGCCTTAAACTCATTTATTTTATGTACCTAGTTATAATATAATTCAACATATATATAGGCCTGTCACGTGTGACTTTTTGATTATCAATCAAGGTGGTGGGATTCGAACCCAGGACCTCCTCCTTGGCATGAGCTCTGATACCATATTGAATTGCCATCTCATCTAAAAGCTTTTTTTTTTTTTTTTCGGTAAAACAAGGAAAACACTAGGCACTTATGCCATATCAAAGTTTAACAAATCACCAATGAAAGATGGAGGTCTATCCCAAAATATTTCCCCTTCTTTGCTTCCCGCTTTAAATTTCGCCAAGCTATCGGCAACTCTATTTGCCGTGCGCGATACCCATTTGAATGTGCATTCCCATGGGTTTTTTATCAGTTTTATGCACTCTTGTACTTCCGCCTTCAAATCCTTCGGGGGCTCTAACTCATCCATGACCATTTTGTAAACAGCGAGTGAGTCGGTTTCTACAACAATACGTGGGATTCGTCTATCCCATGCTAATTGCAAGCCTCGCCTTAGTGCTTCAATTTCCGCTTCATCAATCGTTGGGGTATGCAGTTTTTTATAGAATCCCCACTGCCAAGTCCCCGTATCCGAACGAAGTACGCCCGCGGCAGCCCCAGAATTATGGCTAGCGATCACGCTACCATCCACGTTTAGTTTTAACCAATCTTGCCGCGGTTTGCACCACTTTTCAGCCTTCTTCACAACCCTTTTCTTTTTATTCGCCTGCTGGAGTTCAACGCATAGAGTTTTAATTTTATAGATAATGGTGTTAACACTTGCTTCCTCGTTTTTGAAGACTTTCTCGTTTCTTGCCTTCCACAAGCACCAGCATATCGCCACAAAGATAACCGACCAGCTGCTGTTCGGTATGAGATCGCACGCGTACTCAGCTTTAACGACGTTGTCTTTCAGCCACGAGATATCCTCTGTGTCGTTGAACTTAGCCAAATCTGCCCCTTTCAAAAATCTGCACCAAATCCTCCTTGCGCAGCGGCAATGTCTTAATATATGTAGGGCTGTCTCCTCCTCACAATCGCATGAAAGACACTTCGCATCTTGAGATAATTTTCTCGTTTTATGGAGGCTATTTGTTGCAAGTCGCTCTTGCCCCGCGAGCCAAAGAAAATGTTGCATCTTGTTACTAACCTTCACTTTCCACATCCAATCCCGAGCAGTTCCAGCTGAGCTCGTGTTTGTGTGTCGATTATGGAACACCCTATATGCCGATTGGCATGAGAATTTACCGCTGGAGGTCTCGTTCCATATAATCACATCCTTCCCATCCGAGAAAATCAGCTTTCTTTCATTCATCATTTCCTTTAACTGCTCTGTTAATTCAGTTTTTAGTTTATCCCAATTCCAGGTCCCATCTTCTTCGTAAACATCTCGCACACAAATTCTTCTGTCATCCGGGTGAATCTCAGTAGTTACCTCGCAAAGTCGACCCGCCCCCAGCCAATTGTCTAACCAAAATCTGGCGGTTTTACCATCTCCAAGTTTCCATCTTATAAATGGATGCATCCACTCCACGCACCAAACGATTCCTTTTCATGTTGGACTATCCCATGGCTTCGCCTCGTAGTGAAGTATATTCTCGCCTTTCAGATATTTGGCTTGGATAAAATCTTTCCACACCGACTCTTCCTCGTTCATCACTTTCCAAGCAATTTTGGCCAAAAGAGATTCGTTACTCGTCCGTGCCACTCTAATCCCCAGTCCGCCCTCTTTTTTCGGTTTTGTTACTTTTCTCCAACCAACCAAATGTAATTTCCTTGTCGTAGTGTCCGATGACCAAAGAAAATTCCGGTTTAGTTGATCTAATTTATCACACGCGTACTCGGGGATCCATGAGGACTGCATCGTATATATCGGAACCGCCGTAGAGACAGACTGAATTAAAGTAGCTCGCCCCGCTAGAGATAATGTCCTACTTGTCCAGCCATTATACCTTTTAAGGACACGATCGAAGAGCTTAGCACACTCTTCCCTCCCCATGCGACCGTGGGTTAGCTCAATCCCGAGGTATTTGCCAAGGTTACGCGTTTGCCCAAATCCAAGAATATTACACACCCCTCTCTTCACCGCTGATCCTTGACTCTTAGAAAAGAATACTTTTGATTTTGTCGGGTTAAGTCTCAGTCCCGAGGCTGCGCAAAATTTGTCGAGAGTTTCTTTAATTATGCGTGCCGTATCAATCTCCGCTTTACCCATCAAAATGAGGTCGTCGGCGAAGAAGAGGTGTGACAATTGTGGGCCTTTTCGACATGGCATGAGTGGCTTCCATCTACGATTAAAAACATCCTCGTTGATGAGGTATGACAATCTTTCCACACAAAGCACGAAGAGATATGGCGATAGAGGGTCGCCTTGTCGCAAGCCACATGAATGTTGGAAAACATCGAGGGGTGAACCGTTCCACAGGATTTTTGTTGCTGCGTTTCTTACGCAGCACATAATAATCTCTATCATCTATTCGGGAAATTGGAAAGCATGCAACGTATCCTTGAGGAAATCCCAATCCACCTTGTCATACGCTTTTTCAAGGTCCAACTTTAAGATCATATATCCCACCTTCGTATTTTTCTTATTACGGAGAGAGTGGAGTACTTCTTGCAAGACAAAGATGTTATCTTGTGTGCTCCTTCCTTTTATGAAGCTCGATTGAGTTGGAGCGATAATCCGGGGCATGATATCCTTAAGCCGCATCGTGATGCATTTTGTGATGAACTTATACAACACGTTACATAAAGATATGGGGCGGAATTGCGACATACTTTCTGGATTTTTCACTTTGGGTATAAGACATAAGTACGCTTCACAAATATTCTTGTCAAAAGTCCTATACCTGAAGATGTCCTCGGCAAATCGTAAGACTGAATCATGAATCCAGCTCCAGTTTCGATGGTAAAAAACAGCCTGTAACCCATCAGGCCCCGGTGCTTTGAACGGTCCAGCTGCGAACACAACGTCTCTTATTTCAGCGCTGCTAATTGGGCGCATGAGCTGCTGCGATTCAGCCTCCTCAACCACGGCCTGATAGCACGAAGAAACAAGTTTCCTTCTCGGATTTTCAGCGCTATTAACTGGTCCAGCAGTGAATAAAGCTGCAAAATAACTTCTTGCGTGGTTCTGTAGCTGGTCCTCATCACTAACCCAGAATCCATCAATTTTCAGCGATGTAATCTTGTTGCGCCTTCGCCGAATCATAACGGCTATGTGAAAAAACTTTGTGTTTCGCTCCCCATCTCGAATCCAATTGACTCTTGCTTTTTGAAACCAAAATATCTCCTCTTGTTTCAGCACCTCGTCAAGCTCATGGATTAATTTATTCTCGAGATCAGTTAGATATGCATTCTGTCCATGCGCAATTGACCGCTGAATTCCGGATAATCTTGCAGTCAACTTCTTCTTTCGTTGAAAAATATTCCCAAATCTATCTCTATTCCAAGGCACTATAACTTTTGGCACCTCCTTTATCGCATCCAAAATCTTATTTTTCCCCTCCCAAATCTGTCTAAGTAGCGGTTCGCATTCAGGATGAGTTAACCATGCCGCCTCGAATCTAAACGGGTGTGTTCCACGTATGTTTTCTCCTTCGTCCGTGCAGGTCATTATTGGGTGGTGATCCGAGCACGTGCGTACCATATGATGTACTACATATTTCGGGAACCTTTCAATCCAAGCTTGAGTCGCAACCGCACGGTCAATTCTGCCTTTTATATTCTCGCCGTTTTCACGTTTGTTCGTCTACGTGAAATCTGGTCCCCTATAACCAAGGTCCGATAAACCGCATCTGTCTAAGTATGATCGGAAAAAATTCAGTCGGTTGAGGGGTACCACCCGACCCCCCACCCGTTCATGCGCGTAACACACCTCGTTAAAATCTCCGGTGACCATCCATGGCTCCTCGCTCGCTTGGGCAGCTTCTACCAAGTCATTGAACGCTCTTATTTTATCCACTTTTCTTGGTTGTGCATATATCCCCGAAACGCGCCAGGGTTCTTCTCGGTTAGGCCTGATACGAGCGTGTATCGCCTGATCGTTTACACCCAAGATGTCCACATCTACGTCCTCCTCTTGCCACAACATCCAAACACCCCATCTCATGCCGTTCGTGGGTGCCATAACGTGTTTAGAGAATCCCAATGTCGGGATAATATCTCTAGCGTGTTCCTCACTCACTCGTGTTTCCAGAATAAACACCACAGTAGGTCTATGAACCCTTACATATTCTCTGAAGTTTCTACGAAACTCATCTTTCCCCGCACCTTGACAATTCCACGAGATAATCTTCATCGGAAAATAGGTAAGATGATGAGTTTGAACGGGGTTATCAATGTTTCCCCCCCTCCATGTCGCAATCAATTGACGAATTATTTCTAGCATGAGATACATCTGTCTCCGACACTCCCATCTGCTGATCGCCGTCGTCTGAACCCATTGGTTCGGCCTCTCGACCCCCGGAACTAGTATTGTCCTGATTTTGACTTCCCATACATGTGGTGGGATATTCAACACTTGAACTAATCTGTCTCTCTGGCGCATTCGTAATGTCATTAAGAGGCCGTGAAATTGATGCGTTCTCGTGGCAAAGTCCGGAAAATCCACCCATCTGCCTCTCCATGTCCCGTTTCTGAAGTATACTCGTAAGATTCGCATGTTTCTTTCCGAATACCAGCGGGGTTATCACTGATATTGCTGGTTGTACTTGTGAAGATGTCTCATGTTCGGTATTCTCTTGTAGAATAGAGAATTTATTGATGTTCCTTGGAGAGTCCTTATCTTTAATTATTTCCTTAGCATGACTTTTACGAGTATTAATTAGAGACGGACTAGAACTCTTCCCATATTTATTATTTTTCCCTTTCCCTGGTTGTTGTTTTTGTGCAACATTCCTTCTAATCACACTCGTACTTGGAACCTCTCTACCCGAGCCAAACAGGAGATTCACATCTGGTCCACTTGCGGCTGCATCCATAGTTTCACCTATCTTTGTCTTACCTTTCTCTAGATTTTTTGCATCAGGTTTTGGCTTCGCAATATTAATTCGTGCGGTCCGTCGCGGCTGGACTACCATCCAGTCCCCATACTCTTTTTTTTTTCCGCTTTTGATATAAGCCAATCGGTTTCTTATATTTCCTCCACCTCCATTGACACCAGATTTTCCTTTTCCTTAGCCTTGTTATCATCAGCTTTCATCATTGTGCAATTATCTTTTTTGTGACCACCTTTACCGCAATTAAAACACACCGCTGGAAGATTTTCGTAAACGTCCTGATACACCACATCGTCGATGCATACTCCCAGGTCCAGCGGTATATCGGTGCAGATTTGTACGCAAAAACGGGCGAATTTCCCTCGCGTAGCCGTGAAGGTGTTTCCATCTGTTTTTATGGGGTCACCAAAACTTTTTGCTAGTGCACAAATCCAAGCTTTCCGGAAATATTCAACTGGTAAATCCAAAATTCTAACCCATGTGATGGCGGTTTCAATCTTGTCTTTCGCCGCTCGGAATTTTGGGCACCATTTTCTTATAGATAAAAAACTCCCCGCTAATTGCCACGGTCCCTCGGTGAGTATCATATCCCTTTTCTCGCTACTCACCCCTTTCAAGCAGTAACAGTTATGTCCGAGGTCGACGAGTTCGAAATTATTGTGTAGTTTCCACATAATATCTAGTTTCGTTGCCAAGGCTGGGTAGTACCAAGAATTTCCGAGGACCCTAATTATTATCGAGTCTTCCCATTGCATCGACATGCGATTTTTCATCTCTGGGAGGCTCGTGAATTTTTTAAACGGCATCTCTTCTGAGGGGGAATCAGTAACGATGAATTCGGCTTCCTCATCGTTGTCTTTCTCATTGATCCGCACATGGTCATGTCTCTTCTTAATTGCGTCCACATACGATATCGGTTTGTTCTGGGCCAGAGTTGTTTGTATTGATTCCAACGTGTTAATATCCCCGTTGATTGGATGATCCTCCCCTTGTCGAAGTCTTTTCTGATTGCGTGTGTCTTGTTGCCCGAGATCCGGCGGAACGAATTCCGTCGACGCGGGATTGATTTTCGTTGATAATGGTGGCGCTAGGGTACATTTTGCTATACTAATTTTGGACTATTAAATGTTATTTCCATCTAAAAGCTTAAGCTGTTATAGATGGTAGACATTTAATATTTATATATTATCTCCAACAGAAACTACTTTAAATCTCTGGTGTAAAAGGAAAAATTAAAAAAATGGATTTATCATCTCTGGCTTTGTCAAATAAAAAAGACACAAATCTTTGTTTTCTTAAAGTGCGACGTCTTTCTGAATCAAGTTGTCCCTCATTGGTACACTCAATTGAACAACCTTCCAAACGTAATGACCTTATATGGCACCACCAGATCTAAAAAATGTTCAAGAAAGGGGATGTAGATGTATTTCTATCATTGCTAAGCATCTTATAAGAAGATTTCACTGATTAGTATCCCGAGATGTTATGCTTCCACCTCCAACAATCTCGCCTTGGCGTCTCGAACTGAAAATGATTTATTAGATGCAACATATCGGAAAGGGAAGTCTGATCTCATGAAACAAATGCCTTCTCCATCCCAAATTCCATCACATGTCACCTCGTATTTCATGTCAACAATAAATGCATTTTTATATCAGAGAAATACTAAAGATGCACACAAATCTATGTTGTAACGAGGTTAAATCAACCCACACACCATAATTTAAAAATTCTACCATTATGCAAAGACTATACAAAACCAATCCCCCCTCCCCCTTTAGTTGTTCGAGAAATGGAGATCAAATCACGCTACCAAAGGGAAACTAATTTCCTTTGACCAATTAGTTTTTGCAAGACCTTCGGGATTTTTGAAAATCTATATTTTGATTTAAGAACATTTTTCAATAAGGATGTTTCGTTGCTAAGCATTTTTTTCATTTGCAAAGAAGCGCTTTGTTCACTTCTTCATATCCTTGACATTGAGCTCCCCCTCGTTTTATCTTGACATGTCGTTGACCACTTTATTCATATTTTTTTCTTGGAATCTTCACCTCCCCCAAAGAAGGATACCACAATGAACTCAATTAACAAGAGTGAGTCATTCCATACAGAATAGTGGACTTTTAGACCATGGTGAAAGCCGACTTTGAAGTAAATCAATTGATTTTATTTGGATTTATACGAACTGTTAACCCAAGGTATTTGAACGATGTACCCTAATTTTGCAGTTAAGCAATTAAGAATGATCATTTAGTTGGTTAACCGCAACGTTGATACCCATTAAGCAGTTCTTTGTGAAATTGACCTTAAGGCTAATATTAATTCTAAATTTCTAAGGATACACTTGATCCCCACAGACATCTTGAAAATTGTTCCCACATAGAAGAATTATGTCATCCGCATATTGTATGTAGCCGACCTTGATATCCAGCCCAATTTTGAATCCTATAAAAAACACATTTTTGTCTTGCAATGTTAACGAGAATAGACAGACCTTCCGCTGCAATAAGATAGAGGAGTGGCGATAGCGGTTCTCCTTGTCTAAGACCCTTCGAGATACAAAACTAATAAGGATGATTGTATGCACTGTTTGATCCACTGCCTTTACTTGTCATTAAAATACAAAATGTGCATCATCTTATTGAACATTCCCCACTGATTAGTCAAATGCCTTTTCAAAATAATCTTGGAAGGTTTTCATCATATCAAGCCGTTTGTTACTTTTTTGTGCACCTTACGAATGGGTACTTCTATGGACGGTGTCGTTAAGGCGAGAGCAATTGTATATATTCATTCTTCAGTGATCATTTATAGTTTATACATGATCTTGTTGCGTAGTTAATATTGTTCGTGGTAAGATTCGTCACAAGATTGTCCAACCGAGGTACCTTATGTCAATTAGAGAAAGACCAATAAATGTAGACGAGGGTTTTTGGGACACTGTATAAATTTTTGAATTCAAACTCACCATAGGCATAAACCACTAGATTGAAGCACATTTTACTTACTCTTATCTAAAATTTTCATTATTAGAAAAAGTAGATATATTCAAAAACTAAAGGTCAACAAGTCACAAATTCTTATTTGTGACTGTGCACATAGGTCCTCTACTCACTAGATTTTCCTATAATTAGGACTAAATACAAATTTATAACATAAGGTTTACTCAGCTTTAGAACATGTCTACATCTTTTTGATGTCAATAATTGTAGCACCGGATGACCTATTCCATTTTTTTTCTTCTGTTCCTTTCCGATATCTTCACTGTCCATGCCAATCAAGCCCTAACACCTATCTCTTGTTCAATTTCTATTGGTACAAGTAACATTCAACCCCATGACCCACATTTTATAAATATTTATGATTGATTGCCAAACTTTTAATAAAAAATATGTAACAGGGCACCTATAAAAGTGTGTATTTTACAAGAAGAAACCAATCCCGTCAAGCCATGTATCAGTTCTGCCACCTAACCCACTAAAAATATTTATATCCATGGAAAGCAAAGGTCATCCCATACAAAACATTTCAGCCATCATAGTCACCCATTTCCTTATTATGTCCCCTATCCTATCGAGCTTCTCTCCATTTTCTTGTGCAATTATAAGGTGTAAGCTCAACCCATGATCTCTTATAAGCAACAAATTTAATATATGTTTTTGTAAGCAAAATATTAATATTGCTACTTGTAAGATTTCATACAGTCGAGCTTAATTTTTTCATATAGAGTGACCAAAGAGTCTAACATTTACTCGAATATATTTTTGAATAAAACTTACCCTAGTATACTTTTATCTTGCAAAGTATATCCAAGTCTTTAAAAATAAATAAACGTGCTCCTCAATCTATTGAAAAATATATAAAGTGTCCCGAGTCAATTTTATGGCGTCATCTTTTCGCTGAGATATTTTTTTTAATCGGAGTATGTACTGTAAACATGAAGATTTCCCTCTATTTAACTCGGCCTTTCAATTTTTATTAATTAATATATATATTTTTATGTGAAACCCTAATTTTAAAAACAAACCTTAATTTTAGGCTTGGCGTGAACACTACAAGAAAACTAGGCAACAGCTACGAAGTGATTCCAACCATATAAAATTTGTTGCTCGTACTAACAAATTTGCAACGGCATACCAACGGAAAAGCTATTATAAGCAACAACTACGAAGTGATTCCAACCAAAAAACATTTGTTCCTCATAGTAACACATTTTCCAACTGCATACCAACGGAAAAGCTATTATAGGCACTAGCTACGAAGTGGTTCCAACCAAAATACATTTGTTGCTCGTAGTAACAATTTTCCAACGACATACCAACAAAAAGGATATTATAAGCAACAACTATGAAGGGATTCCAACCAAAAGACTTTTGTTGCTCGTAGTGACAAATTTCCAACAATATACACGCAAAAAATGTATTAGGACATTTTGCCTTAATTTACCTACATGATATCCAACGAATATATGGTTTGTTGTAATTTTGTTGCACTCTTTTTTTTCTTCTATAAAGACACCTTGCACTAAGCTACTTAAGAACCCTCCCTACTTATCTCTCCTCTACTGCATCAACTGCCAAAGCAGGCTCCCGAAAGCCGAACTCAACAACATGTTAGGCTTGATGAACTCCTCACACTCAGCCTCAACCCAGAATATACGGATCGTAATTGAAACAACATATATCTGGAAACAAACAAAACCAAAAATTAGTTGATCTGGAAGTTTCAAGGAGATTGAAGCTTGTACTACAAGATAAGTGGATTACCCACGGTGTAGTTTTTCATTCTCTGGAAAATAGCCCTGCTAATAAGGACTGCACTTATAATAACACTCAATCCCGGTTCAGTTAAGACGATGTCAGATGCACCTCTAGCAGCATCAGTTGCATCAGCAACCGCAATACCAATGCCGGCCTTCTTTAGAGCAGGAGCATCATTCACACCATCTCCCGTCATACCGCAAATGTGCTTTCTTTCTTGCAGCCTCTTCACGATCTCATACTTATGCTCTACAATACAGAGAAACATAAATCAGATTTACAGTAGAAGATTACCTTTCAGCTGAAAATATGGTATTCAGTCAAAGCGTTCAATAACAAAATTCTAAAACTAACTTATTATAATGACACTCGGGCACAAACCATAGCTTAAGATTACAGACCTGGAAACACTCCAGCAAAACCATCAGCCTTCTCGATGGGAAGCCCTGAAATGGATTCATCTTTGGTTTGGCCTAGCAATGCAGAAGAAGGATACATGTTCGTCCCCATTCCAAGCCTACGCCCAGTTTCCTTACCGATAGCAAGCTGATCACCTATAAACAAGAGTGAAATGTTTAGAACAAAGGAGTTAGAAACGAGTGGCCAACGTAATTGTAAGACGTGGGTGGAAAAAAAATTTCGTTACCAGTGATCATCTTCACATTCACACCCAAATCCAAGGCTTTTCTTATTGTTTCTGCGCTATCATGCCTAGGTGGATCAAACAATGGTAACAAACCAACAAACTGCCATGGTCCACCAGCAATCTCCTTTGTTTTCTCAGGAACTTCCTGAAGAAGAAATTAAACAACAAATGATGACAAATAGCTTGTAATATAGGCCTCAGTGGAAAATATGTGCAAACCTGTCGAGCAACTCCCAAGGAACGAAGCCCACGTTCGGCAAACTTGTCTATAACAGAATGAACCTTCCTTCTGATATCTTCCTTGCTGTTGCACAGATTCAGTATCTGTTCAAAGAGAGGATATCAATAGCTGTTACTCCAAATCTTTTATACACAATGGATCTGAACATGGAGATGAAAAAGACCATGAACACCTACCAACACCCTGGAGCTTAAATATATGAAAAAGATATGAGGCATCTTTGATTTTTTCAAACTTCAAGGGATGACTTTACAGTTGATCAAATTCCAAGTGACACGATCTGTTAATATTTTTTTACTTGAGTGTTTCTGCATTATTAAAACAGCACATGATGACTTTTGTAATTTGACCAAGCTCCAAGGCTGTAATAAGATAATTTCTCATGCTCAGGGTTCTGGTTCCACATTATTCAAGTATCAGTTCAAAATTACCAGCCAAAAAGTTTCTAGAAGCCTATTTAATGGACAAAGAAAACATGGGAAAGTGAGAGTGTACCTCGCTCATTCGTGGTCGACATCTAGATGAATGACGCACGCAAGCAGCAGCACATGCCACCATGCGAGCCATCTCGTTGTGATTGTAATCTTTTTGAAGCCGTTGATCAATAAGTGCATCAAAATTTCCCTCTTCAATAGGCGTTATTATTTACCCAATCTACCAAACTATCATCCATGAAAGATGGGTTTGAATCAACAGGTCGGCGTCCAGTAATTAACTCCAGAAGCATAACCCCAAAGGAAAATACATCCGACTTTTCCGTAAGTTTTCCAGAGGAAGCATACTCTGGTGCCAGATACCTTAACAATGGTGTGATATTTCGATAATTTAAACGGATATGTGAGAGGGTCACAAACTTAAATGTACTGCAGTTAAAAGCTTAAGGTTTCATTACTAAAAGCTTGGAGCTGAATGGGGATAGTAAAAATGACATTCGCTTTTCAAAGTTGCAAAAAATGACAATAGCTTTGAATTTAGTCCAAGCTCACTCCAACATCGTCCTAACAGGTAAAAGGAGATAGAGGAAACAAGGCTACACTGAGGTTTGAGGAAGAACGGTGTGATATTTCACTAACTAAAAAGGATAAAAACTGTGAGTTGAATCATATCTTTAGCAAAAAATTGCAGCCAAATTTAATGCTTATAAGCAAACTGCAGTTCAAGTACCATTAAACCTGCAAAATTAGTATCGACTCAGAAACTTCTATCATTCCTGTCAGCCCAGCTAATTGTCTAATGTGATGGACTCAATGTTAAGGCTTCTCGTGAAGATTGAGTCATAAGCTAATTTCCAGAAATTCCTCTTTGACTTCATATGACACATCATATGCAAATGCTCAAGTAATAAAAATTGCAGGTGGAGAGTACAGTGCTGCTGATGTATATCACAGTGGTGCATAACAAATCTAATATATTATGTTTCTACAACCATAAATGTAGTATTATCGGTAAGCAGCAAGCATCATCAGTAAATGTTTTGCTTCAGGAAAAGCATAGGCATCTAAGATACAAATTTCATTTTCTTTCATATGTTTTTTGTTTCTTCGTGCAGTTTGCTGCACATTTTGAGAGCCTCAACATCATTTTGGCATTCCGATCATCAAATGCTGAAATTTACTGAAAAGTATTGGAAAGTTTACAAAGACAGAGAGAGATAAGTTCACACCAGGGAGAATTCATCATTAGCACATAACTTTGCAGATATGCACAGTAAAATGGTTCTAGATGCATGTTGGTATAATGAGAAAATGGACAAGAAGAAACAAAAAAAGTTTATCATCAAAAGAATGCAAATTCTCATCAAAATAGATCACACACATATAGCTCATATCTGAGTGCTCAAAGTAATTGCACTAATATAGTTACCATTCTCATGAAGAGCAACAGTTCCAGGAAGGTTTCTTGACAATACAGAAGTATGGCATTGATAGGCTTAAGCTTAACAAAAAAAATCAGCATAACTAAATAGAAGAAGAAAAAATGTTACGACCAATAATTACAGAGCCCTCAAAAGATTCGCCGAGTGTTACAAGAAAGCAGTTCGTTGAAGCAATTCATCAAACAAGTAGAGAGCAGGGCAAGATACAAAGAGTTACCACAAAAAGAAAAGTCAGCATCCTAAATACATTAATCACTCTTGCATCATGTCTCAGATATACTACTATAAATCAAGAATCACTTTCACAATGAAATTATACAATTTACAAAATAGTCTTACTTCTTAGTTTTTACCATATAAGTGAGGGCTGGTTTAGCATATTTCAGAATTCAGCGAGCGGGCGCCATAAATAGGGCATGATCGGGCGCCCAGACATCCAAATCCGATTTCTTTCCATTGTATATGGGCGACTAGGCGTGCTCTTTGTAAGATCTGAAGCTATTGTGGACAGAAAGAAAGAAGTATAATAGAGAAGAAGTTAAAGAGAAGCTTTGAGAGAGAAGAGAAGAGCAGATAAAATTGTAATAATATTCATAATCCTCTGGCAAAGTCTCCTGATCCCATAATAAAGCAGGGGGATCCTTACATTTTTAGCTGAACAAATCTCAAAAGCAAATTGTACTAATGCAACAAAAAGGGAAATAAAGAATATGGGCTAATTTGAAATAAGGCCCTATATTCTGCCGAGGCCCGTTCTGCAATTGGGCCAAAAGTAAACCTCGGTCCAAAACCGATTTTGGTCACTTAACAAACTAACTGAAATTGCTAAAAAAAGAAAATCATTCCAAGTCAGATCCCCTATCTCCCCTCACTCGCAGAACCCTAAAATTTATCCAAATTGAGCAATTCTTCTTCCCCTTCGTGACATTGCTTCCCCCTTCAACAAAGCTTGACCTCAAGCTTTAAAATCTGGAAAATTTTCTTCAATCCATTCATAGTCCTCCCATGTCGCCTCGGATTCATGTAGCCCTTCCCACTGGACCAACCACTCCGCTCCAGCTCGGTTTCCTTTCTTCAACATTCTTCGGGCCAATACTTTAATGGGTTGCAAGATCTTCCCTCCCTCTTCGTTCATCATGGGTAGCTTGGTGGTAACCGGGGTGTTCGGTCCGAGATGCTTCTTGAGCACAGACACATGGAAAACAGGATGTATGCGCGCACTAGGAGGTAGCTTCAACTGGTAAGCTAATATTCCCACTCTCTTCACAATTTCAAACGGCCCTGCATACTTAGGGCTGAGTTTCCATGGGTTAGAGCCCCTAATTGTTGATTGTCTGTAGGGTTTCAGTTTCAAGTAGACAAATTCCCCTGTGTTGAATTCCCTGTCTGTTCTATGCTTGTCTGTTTGCTTTTTCATGTAGTTTTGTGCTTGTAGTAGTGCTCCTCTTATTTGTTGTGTCATGAGTTGTTTTTCAGCAATAAATTCTTCCACTCCTATGACTTTAACTTCCTGGAATGGCCCCATCCCCCATTGAGGTGGCTTATAGCCATATAAAGCCTCAAAGGGTGTCATCCTTATAGCAGAATGGTAACTGGTATTGTACCACCATTCTGCTAAATTGATCCACTTCCCCCACTTCTTTGGGTGTGCTCCTGTCATGCACCTCAAATACCCCTCTAGACATTGGTTAACTCTTTCAGTTTGACCATCTGTTTGGGGGTGGTAAGCAGTGCTCAACTGTTGTTGAATCCCCAAGCTCACCATGAGTTCCTTCCAAAACTGACTCATGAAAATGCTATCTCTGTCACTGGTAATAGAATCAGGTAGTCCATGCAGCTTATAGATAGAATCTATGAATAGTGTAGCTAGATCAGTGGCACTGTAGGGGTGTGTTAGAGGTAGGAAGTGGGCATATTTTGTAAATCTGTCCACTATAACCCATATAGCATCTCTCCCTTCAGACTTAGGCAATTTGCATATAAAATCCATAGTGATATCCTGCCAAGCTCTATCAGGAACCTTCAATGGAAGCAACAATCCAGGGGTAGCTACTGTCTCATGTTTGCAAAGCTGACATGTAGTACATTCCCCAACAAATTTCTTGACATGCTCCCTCAATCCAGGCCACAGGAAAACTAGTTGAATCCTCTGATAGGTACTAGTTATACCTGAGTGTCCTCCCATACTGCTAGAGTGCATCATTTCTAGCACCTTACTCCTCAATTCATTAGTAGTTCCTACATATAGCTTCCCCTTGTATCTCAATATATCATTCTCATAAGAGAAATGACTCACATTGTAAGGGTAGAGCAGATTCTCCTGGATGGCATCTACTGCCATAGTATCCCCCACATAACTCTCCTTGACTTCTTTAATCCAATCTGGCTGAACAGTGCATATAACATTGCACTCAGCTTCCTCCAATCCTTCTTTTCTAGACAAAGCATCTGCTGCTTTGTTCTCCTGCCCTCTCCTGTACTCTATTTTATAAGTATAACCAAGCAACTTGGTCATATACTTATGTTGTAGGGGTGTTGATATTTTTTGCTCCAATAAATACTTGAGGCTATTCTGATCAGTTCTAATGATGAACTCTTTATGAATCAAGTATGGTCTCCACTTGTCAATGGCAAGAATAATGGCCATAAACTCTTTCTCATAAACTGAGAGGCCTAAATTCTTAGGCCCCAGTGCTTTGCTAAGGTAAGCAACAGGGTGTTTATCTTGGCTTAGGACTGCCCCTAGTCCTTGGTAGGAGGCATCAGTCTCCACAATGAAAGTCTTCTGGAAATCTGGTAGTTGCAATACTGGGGCAGCTACCATTGCTCTTTTCAACTCCTCAAAAGCTCTCTCAGATTCCACATTCCATTGAAATTGTCCCTTCTTAGTCATATTAGTGAGTGGTTTAGCAATCACTCCATAACCCTTCACAAACTTCCTATAATACCCTGTTAAACCCAGAAAACCCCTAAGTGCCTTAAGATTCTTAGGTTTCTGCCAGTTTAACATAGCTTCAATCTTTGAAGGGTCAGCCTTAACTGTCCCTCCTCCAATAACATGTCCCAAATACTCCACCTCTTTCTGTCCAAAGGTACATTTGGATGCCTTGGCTAACAGAGAGTTCTCCTTCAATTTTTCAAAAACCATTCTCAAGTGTTCCACATGCTCCTCTTCAGTCTTACTAAACACTAGTATATCATCAAAGAAAACTAGTACTGTTTTCCTCAAATATTCCTTGAAAATACTATTCATTAGAACTTGAAAAGTTGCTGGGGCATTAGTGAGCCCAACTGGCATTACTTTGAATTCATAGTGGCCTGAAACAGTGACAAAAGCTGTTTTTGGTATGTCTTCTTTATTCATTCTTATCTGGTGATAACCAGATCTAAGATCAATCTTTGAAAACACTCTAGCCAGTGCTAATTCATCTAACAAATCCTCAACCAGAGGTATAGGAAAGCTATTCTTGACTGTGATAGAATTTAGCTTCCTATAATCTACACAAAATCTCCAACCTCCATCTTTCTTCTTCACAAGCAATATTGGAGAAGAAAAAGGACTGTCACTTTGTTGAATCAGCCCCATGTCCAACATCTCTTGGACCAATTTCTCAACTTCTTCCCTCTGTAAGTAGGGGTATCTGTAGGGTTGTTGCCTGAAAGGGGTGGAACCTGGTAATAAGCATATAGAGTGATCAGTTGCCCTAGCAGGTGACAACCCCTTGGGTTCAGCAAATAATGATTCATATTCTTGAATAAGTGCTGTTACTCCAGGGGATACTTGGTTGTTGTTACTGTCTCCAGCCTTACTTAACACACAAAGGCACCCACAAACCTGAGAACCCTTCTTCCTTAGTATTTTCTCCATCTGATCCCTGTCCACCAACTGACATTCAGTTTTGGAATTCATCCCCTTGAGTGTGTGTACTTCCTCTCCTTCAAAGAAGGATATCATTTTCTTGTCAAAATCAAATGTGACTGGACCTAATCTCCTAAGCCAATCCACCCCCACCACCATGTCACAACCCCCTAATTTGATGATTCTAGCATTAGCATTAAAGCTCTTAACTCCCATTTCCCACTGGAAATCAGGACATCTAGAGTGACAATGTAGTGTGTTTCCTCCTGCCACAGTTACTGCTACTGGTTTAGTGTTAACCAACTTACACTTAAGCCTCCTTGCAGTTTGGTAGTCCAAAAATGTGTGTGTGCTACCAGTATCCACTAGAATAGTGAACCTCATCCCTTTATAGTACCCTTCTAATTTGATAGTTTCAGGAGCAGAATAACCAGCTAGGGCATGAATAGATATCCTTGCAGGTTCTTCATCATAGCTAGTTAGAGTGTGAAGTGAAACTTGAGTTTCCTTATCATCAGTAGATTCCTCTTCCTCTTCTTCATCATCTGATCCCCTCTCTCCCAATATCATAAATAGCCTTTTACACTTGTGGCCTAGCACATATGGTTCTTCACAATTAAAACATAATTTCTTTCTTCTCCTTATGTCCATCTCCCCAGCTGTCAATCTTTTGACAGGTGGTAATCTGTTCTCCCCTCCAAACTTATGTCCCTCTCCTCCTTGTCCCTGAGTTGTTTTCCCTCTAAAAGGGGCAGAGACACTCCTGTTCATCATTCTACTGGATCTGTTGCCCTCTACTAGAACCTCCTGTTTCCTTGCCATAAATATGGACTGAGAGAGTGTAGCAGGGCTAAGCATCTCTACCATGATGCGGATTTCATTTTTTAAGCCACTGATATAACTCTTAAGGAAGTATTCATCATCCATATGCCTATTTTTGTGTGTCATATATGATTTCAACTCATCAAACTTTTCAGTGTACTCATCTACTGTTCCAGTTTGTTTGAGCTTGTTAAATTCCCCTATAAGGTTATCCCCTTGAGCTGGTGTAAATCTCTCCACCAGCAACTCAACAAATCTGGCCCATCCCATACTTTCATTCCCTTCCACATTATCTAAATACCAGTTTTCAGATATCCCTTCCATATGATACCCTGCAGCTAGTATTTTATCAAAATCTGACATAGGGTTTATAAGAAAATAGCGCTGGCATTTCCTCACCCACTCTCTAGGTTTGTCACCTTTAAACACAGGAAAATCAAACCTGACCCCCCTGTTGCTGTTGTTATTGTTGCTGTTAGGCCTATTGAGTACCCCATGGTCTGCCTCATTTACCACTGGACTGAATGTTTGTGTTGATTGTGCTGTTGTGTTGTCTCCTCCTGTGCTGATGTTGTTTATTTTCTGAAGCATCTGGTTCATCATGATTTTGAGCTCATCAATACTGTTTTTCATTTCATCTTGGTTTGTTTGCAGGCGGTTGGTTTGCATTTCCAGTCCTTCAATACGCAATGTGTTGTTCCCAGGTGCCATGTTATTGTGATAGTGCAGCAGCGGATCAACTGGCTCTGAGGCCAATGTAAGATCTGAAGCTATTGTGGACAGAAAGAAAGAAGTATAATAGAGAAGAAGTTAAAGAGAAGCTTTGAGAGAGAAGAGAAGAGCAGATAAAATTGTAATAATATTCATAATCCTCTGGCAAAGTCTCCTGATCCCATAATAAAGCAGGGGGATCCTTACATTTTTAGCTGAACAAATCTCAAAAGCAAATTGTACTAATGCAACAAAAAGGGAAATAAAGAATATGGGCTAATTTGAAATAAGGCCCTATATTCTGCCGAGGCCCGTTCTGCAATTGGGCCAAAAGTAAACCTCGGTCCAAAACCGATTTTGGTCACTTAACAAACTAACTGAAATTGCTAAAAAAAGAAAATCATTCCAAGTCAGATCCCCTATCTCCCCTCACTCGCAGAACCCTAAAATTTATCCAAATTGAGCAATTCTTCTTCCCCTTCGTGACACTCTTTAATTATTTTTGGTGAAACAGGGGAGCGTTGTTTGTTCCTTTTGAGATAACCCAATGTTGATTTCTTTTCCTTTAATATCAGGCCACTAGGAGTATTTCTTTTCCTCAATGGCTCAAAATCTGGGCGCCTAATTTTTTCTTTTGATGATATTTTGGCGCCTCTTTTTTTTCCCTTTTGGATAATCAAATCTGATTTGGCGCGTTTCGTATAGTTCATTTTAACAATAAAGCGTTTATATGTTTAAAAACTAACAAAAAAGGGATTAAGTTGAATTTCTTATAAAATAATAGTACCTCAACTTTTCACCCTTTTATTCTAATGCAATACCATACATATTTCTAAAACTTATAAAAAACTAAAATCAAACTGAAATGATATAATTTGATAAATTAATCAATTTCGACTCAATCGCAATTCATCTTTTTCGTAATCCAGTTCGACTGCGAGCCGGTGAACGTACGGAGTTTGAGATCCAGGTTTGTTATTTAACTAATTAAGTTTTCCTTCACGCACGGGCACGGTGAGATCAGCCAAGTGGAAGAAGAAGAAGCGTATGAGGAGGTCAGGTTGAAGAAAGATTATGCAGAGAGATCTAAGTAGAAGAAGAATTTACCTTCATGTGCTGTTTTCCAGTTCAACCGTCAAGCATTTGTTAGGATTACTTTTGTGTTTCGTTTAATTTTGCTGATATGTAACTTCAGAACTACGTACATTTGGTAGATTTTTGGTTTTCATGTAAACTGAGATTTGATGGTATTGCTAAAACAAAAGAAAGTAATAGCAGCGCATCATCACTATTTACTCTGTTTTATAATGGTTGTACTGTAATTATGTTTATGATTCAGTTAATTATACTTTTGAATTTATTCATTAGTAATTTATATAATCCAAATTATATATTTGTAATAAAAATGTGGCGGCAGAAATTTATATAATTCAGATTATAGAAATTTATATAATTCAGATTATAGTTTCAAATTGCCTCCTACTAAATACCAACAATGTTTCGTAGGTAACATTCCAACAAAAAATTGTTGATATGTCTTGTTGAAATACACCAACGAATCTCCATCAAAAATGTTAGTTGCAAGAGATAAGATATCCAACCAAAAATTATATCAATACCAACAAAATTAATCGTCACAATTGTGTAGGTAGAGTTTCAAACAAAAAATTCGGTCGCTAGCATTTGTTGCAATATTCCAACAGAATACGACGACGAAATTTCCAACAAAATATTTTTCCGAACGTGCAACAAAATAGTAACGTTAGTACCAACAGAAAAAAACCGTTGCAAATTATACCAACGGAATAACTTTCTGTTGCTGGCTTTAGCGACGGGGCTTTCACAAACCAATTAACCAACGAAATTTTTTGTTGGTAAATCTAATTACCAACGAAAATCAGAGCTTCACCAACGAAAATTCTCGTAGTTATTGCCTTGTTTTCTTGAAGTTCGAACTTAACAGTAAACCTTAACAAGACGAAATTCGATTATCACGCTTCATATGTATGATGAAAACAAACTTTCAGTCGAAAAATTAACTAGAAATCATGTTGACTTATGTTTAGAGGTTGTAAGTTATTTTCCATTTTGTATTTGCACTACTTTGCGAGAAGTCCCCACCATACGATAGGAGCTTAATGTTATTTTTACCCTTATTCCTATCAAAATAAGCATAAAATGTTTTTGAGTATTATCTAAGCTTTTAAAAAAGTGGTGTAAATCACTTTAATTACTTTTAACAGCCCTTTATGCCTAACATGGATTATCTAGAAATCTTAGGATGCCTTCACACTATATTATATTTACCTTAATCAAACCTTAACCACCCATCTTTAGATTCATCATTCCACATTCAAATTTTCAACCAGAAAAATAAATTATTTAATAAACGTTTCTTTAAAGTAATTATGTAGGTAGGCCTACCCCTATCACTCAAGGACACGTGTTCTTCTTGCAGTTTTAGTCACATGAAAATTCCAACAACATGGAGCCATTCTGGCTTACTTGTCTGAAGGCACAAATCTTTCTTTTAATTATTTATTAATTGATTTCACCACTGGCATTGATTGAAGTCAGATAATTGAATCTACACGTGTCCTAATGAAGTAGAGCTTCATTTAAAGAAAAGGTTTCTTTTTTCTTTTTTCTCTCTCATAACCCACAGAAAAGATCTACAAGGGAAGTAGGGAACATTATCCCTGACCCTGAGCATAAGTTAAGCTATTCTTTTCAAGTTACTTGCTGTTGTTGATATTTTGGTAAGAAAAAGAATCCATTTTCTTATTTGTATGATCCATTTTCACAAAGTTTGTTTCTTTGTGTTGTTGTGTTAGTTAGTTAGTTAATACCCTTGTTGTCATATAGTTGTTTATTCTAGTACCAAGAATTTGTTGGTTGTGGAATGAATCTTGATTGTAAGGGGCAAAGTTGTTGGAAGAAATGGGGGTTTAATTGATGATTTAAGGTAATATTTTAAGAGGCTGAGGTGGGTTGCCTGAGATCCATGAAACTTGTGCTACATGTGTCAATAAAGTTGCAATCTTTGAGGTGTTTCTTGTGAATCTTGATGTGGGTTGGTTTCCCTTTTGTGTGGATAAGGGTTTGAGTTTGTCTTTTTCTCCATTTTCCTGAGTATATATAAGGGTTGGTGCTAGTGGTGAGATTTGGGTATTATTGAGGTTTGAATTCTTTTCTAGTAGAGAAGAATTGGGAACATTAATAGATCTTATGTTTCATAGGCAAATCTGATTCTCTTAGATTCCTATAGCCTTTTTTCAGTTGTTTTCCTTTTACATATTGGATTACTGCTTATGCTACACCTTGTTACTCCCTTTGTTTAGTTATTCCACGCGTTGCTCTGGCGTTGGGGAATACGGGTTTTTCATAGACAGATCTGATTCTCTTATATTCGTATAGCCTTCTTTCACTTGTTTTCCTTTTACATATTGGATTACTGCTTATGCTACACCTTTTTACTCCCTTTGTTTAGTTATTCCACGCGTTGCTCTGGCGTTGGGGAATACGGGTTGTCGAGTCATCATGCCAGCACATAGTAATTGAGTTAGTGTATTACCACCTATTCCTCCTTCAGCTAAAAATCTCCTTTGTTACAAAGTTTGTTATGGTGAGGGGACCAGTGAACTGAATATAAGCTCGACGTTGTAGCTCCTCTAGATAGACTTACCCAAACATATTGATCCTTTTGCGTTACTGAATAGGATTGATGGAAGAGATGTCTCCTGCAGTTGGACTTTCACTTGGCCTAGGCAATCCTGAATATGGAATTTCAAACGATATGGAAATCGCAGGAATCAAACTAGTGACAGAAGCAGCAAGCTTGCTGTCAGATTCAGCAGTAATGCTGGACGATAATTCTATTTCCAGTTGGGATTCCAGTTACAGTTGTGTTAACCCTGAAATGAGTGAGGTTGTCTCGTTAATGTTTGGGGTAAGTGATGTAAATCCTGCTGAGTTCCTACCACTTGATTCTGCTCCAGACTTAAGTATTCCTCTGGTAGTTGAGTCAGAGACCAGCTTGCCAGTTGTTGTTGAAATCAAGGGCTCGGAGAATGGTCAGCTTCTTGCAAAGATAATTAGTTTTGAGGAAAGAAGTCTAAAACGAAAATGTGATGATATTCTAACAGTAGCTGATAAATCAGATGAAGAATGTGTGGGTGCACCTAAACTAAAGGCATCTGTAGTTGCTGTTCAATTATCCAGTGAGAGCGAACCCGGAAAAGGTGTTGTTAAGAGCATCTTTGAGTTAGATTGTGTACCACTTTGGGGTTCAATATCTGTTATTGGACTCAGGCCAGAAATGGAAGATGCTTTCACGGTGGCACCTCATTTCATGAAAATTCCGATTAAGATGTTTATTGGTGACTATGCAGCGGATGGCATCACCCGAAATTTAAGTCACATCACTTCACATTTTTTTGGTGTTTATGATGGCCATGGTGGTTCTCAGGTATGTATAGACAAATGAGCGAGGTTTACATTTGTTGTTCTGACTTAATCATCGACCGGGTTTATATATAACCTATGCATAACCAAATACCTTACTCATCAACATTGACCAATAAAAAAATTATCTAATAATTTCAAATATCTTTTTGTCGCGTTAACTTGTAGTGTATCCAACATCCTGTTGCGACTTCCTTCATGTCATTTCGTATTACCTGTCACAAGATTTAGTATCTTGAGATATTGCTTTGACTTAATCTTCTCTTGGCTTTATTATAAGATATTAGACTCTACAGTGATGATTGTAAAAAGAAAACATGTGCATTGGTGAATAAGTCTAGAGTAACTTCTGGTTTTGCTTACGTATATTAGTGCCGGTATCCTGTTGCAAATTCCTTCGCGTCATCTCATAATTATTGTCAATTTCGAAAATATGGAATCTTGTGACATAATATCATTCCGTATGATTTATTGATTTATGTAGGTTGCAAATTATTGTCGTGATCGTATGCATTTGGCTTTGGTAGAGGGTTTAGAAAATGTTAAAGATGATAACGCAGATGGTAGCACCAAAGACACTAGGCAGGAGCAGTGGGAGAAGGTCTTCACGAATTGCTTCTCTAGGGTCGACGATGAAGTTGGGGGAAAGGTGAGCAGAGAAGTCCCTGAAGGAGATGCAACTTTGTGTAACTACACTTCGGAACCTGTTGGCTCCGAGACTGTTGGATCTACCGCCGTTGTTGCGGTTCTAAGTTCATCACATATTGTAGTAGCCAACTGTGGAGATTCAAGGGCTGTCCTTTATCGTGGTAAAGAGGCAATTCCTCTGTCTGTGGACCATAAGGTAAATTAATAGTTAGTCCCTTGATTATCATTGGTCATACTCAAAGAACTCTTTTTTTTGAAGGGAAGTTTCATTGGTCTTTTATCTAATAAATTTGTCAGCCAAACCGAGAGGATGAAAATGCTAGGATTGAGGCATCTGGGGGCAAGGTCATACAGTGGAATGGACACCGTGTTTGTGGTGTTCTTGCTATGTCGAGGTCCATCGGTAGGTGAATTTATAGCCTCATGTCATGTCATTTGCTAATTGCTATCCATCTGCACGTAAAAGTTGTGTTTACTCTCTTAACTGATGCTGATTGTGTTTCCTGACAAGGTTGCATGGGCATTATCTCTCTTTGTCTAGTCATTTTATTGATCAGATTTTCGAGATCATCAAGAACTTTTTTAGGTGGTGCTGTATTGCATGCTTGGGAGCAGCTTATTTCCTTGGTTGGAAGAGTGGATTACACCTGTGTATGCATGGATTTTGAAAATAAAATATTGTTATTCGATTAGTTTTATGTAATACAAGTGCATGTTTTAGTGCCTTGACAATCTTATTTGCTGATGGGAAGTGAAGTAAAATTGCGGTGCTGGTACTAACTCTAAAAGTCGATATACTTTTGGCCTTGATCAACAACTAATGACTCTGAAATTCTTCTTGCTCTCCTTCTGTACTTAAGTAATTCTTTCTGGTAGCTGAAATTTAATGTCAGTGCCTGATTCAAACTTCCTCGTTTGTCATATTACGTAGGTGACAGATACTTGAAGCCACATATTATACCAGATCCAGAGGTAATGTTTGTGCCTCGTGCTAAGGCAGACGAGTGCCTTATTCTTGCCAGTGACGGTTTGTGGGATGTCATGACGAATGAGGAGGCGTGTGAAGTGGCGAGAAAAAGAATTTTAATTTGGCACAAGAAGAATGGAACTAACCCGTTGATGAATAGGGGTGAAGGAGTCGACCCTGCAGCGCAAGCAGCAGCCGAGTACCTCTCAAATCTCGCCCTCCACAAAGGGAGCAGGGATAATATATCTGTCGTCGTAGTGGATCTGAAATCTCAAAGAAAATTCAAGGACAAATCTTGATGGTAATGCCTGATATAGTTTTACTACAGCTTAAGAACAACAATTATTTCATTAGTAGTCCATTTATTTTTCACATGGGCTTTGAAGTGTGTAAGAGAATAATAGTTATCAGTTTGTAACATGGGAACAGATATAAGATGACCAATGTAAGAATTTTGGCTCTGACCATGGCAACTCAATGCTATGTATACTCAGTATGTTGTACTATTTTGCTGTATTGTGTGACTGATCCTTTCCCTGTATTTGCATTTTACTGTGCAGATCCAGTTGTTGGCTGCGTTTCAGTTTATATTTTTCTGGTGTTGTTTTGTTCTTCTCGTTTTCCATGAAAGGTAAAGCATAAAAATCGACCTGTTTGTGTTAGAAACAAGGTACTTGAGATGCAAAAGAATACCTTACCTTTGCTACACAAAATAACAACCTTTTACACGTTAACAGAATAACGTCGTTTGCACGATTGCTAGTCTACGATAAAAATCAAGTAATCGCAATTAAATGGAGAATACAATTGGATCAGACTAATGAACTTCACAACTCGCCCCAGTTGAGTATTACGTTTCTTGTATGACTTGCAAGTCGTTAAGGTGGACATCTATCTGAAGGATCTTGCTAATTTGTCATAGATTTAGTGTCTTAGTGAATCACTGAATTGTAATTTGTTTCATGATCGAATTTGATCAATTATCTCGCATATTCTTGACTAAGGTGTGACGTCTAATTCGCTGCGAATGTTCTATTTCTCCCCTTATGGCCGTACCCTCTTCAATGTGGCATTTGCATTTAGTTCTATCCATCGTATGTATACGATGGGGTGGAACATATAGTTGAATATACGGAGCCATTTAGGAGACGAGTTTAAGAGCAAGCGATCCAATTGATGGCACAGTGCATTTTTGGTATGAGAATTTGATAAATTTGATGCACCTTGTTATAAGGAAATCACATATGGACCGCCCCTCATTACTATATTCTTTAATTTCACGAGTATTGAGTTGTTGGGAGCACAAGTATATATTCAACTAACAACATCAAAGCCCTTTG
This sequence comes from Linaria vulgaris, assembly GCA_948329865.1. Lineage (NCBI taxonomy): Eukaryota > Viridiplantae > Streptophyta > Magnoliopsida > Lamiales > Plantaginaceae > Linaria > Linaria vulgaris. Next base: position 97,244,312 of record OX415254.1, on the reverse strand, counting down.
GCAGTTTCAGTGCAGAAACAGCAGAAATCCCATGTGTTGTCTTTTTCCAACACTCTCCTCTTGTCCACACATTTTAGGTGACGCGGTGCCAAATTGTCCGAAGATAAGTTAAACATCATGTTATTTATTTTCTATTTACAAAATAAATAAATTTTGTAGTTAACGAGAATTATTAAGGAACGATAATCCATCACAAAAACCACAATTATAATTTCAAAGTGGATACTTAAGTTGATGGAAATTATAAGGGCAACCCTAATTACTAGAAAATAGAACACAAAAGTTGTATCACAAAATAGAGATTCTGCAGTCTGCATATATCCATCGGGAAGTTATGTTTATTTTATGCATCGTGAGATAATGTCTCATTATATGATAACATTTGTACACTCTTAATAAGAGCAAATGACAAATTACTCCCGTAATATATGAAATAGGCGCATTACCCCCGTAATCTTAAAATAGGCAAAATTAACTCCTTGCAATCCTAAAAATGGTGCACACTGTCCCCTTGTCGATTTTTCTATTTATTTGTACTTGTACTTTATCAAATTCTATTATTCAACTATCTATTTTTTGTATATTTAGCAAGTTAGTAAAATATTATATCAGTTTTTTTGTAATTTAAAGTAAAGAACAATTAAAAAAAAAAGATTTATAAGAGAAAATGTTAAGAAGAAATTAATCACACTCTCACTTTTTGGCCAGTAAGTTACACCTCCTTCAATAAGGAGGTATATTGCACAATTTTAAGATTATACGAGAAGTAATAATTATTGCCGATTTAATTTTTATAGGGGGTAGGGCTGTGCATTTGGATCAGATCGGATCGAATTAGATCGAATCGAGACTGGAAGTCGATTTCGATCCTGGAGAAATGAGGATCGAAATCAAATCAATTTAAAACGATCCGATTCGATCCAAAATCATTCGATTTCGATTCGATTCGATTTGATTTCGATCCTTTTTTTCTTATTTAATTTAATACCAATGGGACCAACCACAACATTCAAATAGAGTTACTGAATTACAAAATTCACTTTCATATGGTTCTCAATCACACTTTTTGACACAAAACACAAATCAATTATAAAAGATATACTTTCACAAATTAATTTTCACCACTTTACACTTTTCATTCACCAGACTATGCACTGGTTTATCAGCAGCTGTCGGCCTTCGTACAGAAAGAAAAAAGGGTTTGATTTGCAAAAAAATTGATTTATGAGTGAAACCCCTTTTTTGATTGAATCCTTCGTACATACTGAGACTAGTGACTACAGAGAGAGAAATGTGTTATAAATTGTCTACGTTTTCCAAAGACAGAAAATGACAAAGATGTTAGGTAAGTGTATATAAAAAAATATAATATTAGCATTATATATGGAAATATCTTAGTAGCATCTTAATAGACTTAGCATTATATAAAAAAATATTATATATATACATACTATTATATATTTATTTATTTATAAAAAAATAAGATGACATTCGATCCGATCCGATTCTCGGCCTCTAAAATCGAGGATCGAATCAAAGGGGGGTTCGATCCTAAGGCAAAAATCAAAAATCGGATCAAATAGGATCGGATCATTCGATTGATTTTCACCCGATTCGATCAATCCGATTTTTTTTGCACAATCCTAATAGGGGGTAATGAGCCTCTTTGCAAATTACATGGAGGCGTTGTGCCAAAAACCTTCTTAATAATTATGAGACCGATGTGACACGCAAGAAAATGTCTATTGTTTTCTTGTTCAGTTTTCACACTCAATGACTACAAATGTTGTTATAGAAAACTGAAAACTGAGTGTGAAAATTGAACAATAGATGGAGTAGTCATTGAGTGTGAAAACTGGACATTATTCCAGTGTTGTTATAAAATTCTGTTTTTTACGTGAAACATCATGTAATAACATGACAACGAACAAGCAATATTATAAAATTAAATGGGACCGGAAACTAGTCAGAGAAGATATTTCAAATCATTCAAAAGTACAAAAGGGAATATAAATTTAAAGTATAGAGAGGTTATGAAAATCTTAATGAAGAAAAGAAAACATTAAGATATTCCACCTTAAGAAGCAAATATTGAAGAATATAATATTATTAAAAACTTGAATGTACTAAGGGACGAAGCTGTCACATATCTCAGAAAGCACCTCCACACACAGAATCGCGCATGCACATATTTTTATATATATATATTATCATAATATTTTGTGGCCAAATAAATATAGTTGAAACTTGAAACTATTGTACAATTTACTCGTATATGTAATGCCCTTTGGTTAAATGAACAAAATAGCAGACTAGTCACAGCGTATGGGTGTCTAAGTAAAAAATATATCATTGCCCCGAGAAATTCTTGAACTAACTCAATATCATGCAAAAGTCGTCAATCTATAAATAACAATAAGTATTTTTTGCGCAAATAACTTCAGCGTGATGGACAGATACTTAAAAGACAGATAATCAAATAGCTCTTTATAAGAAATTGAAATTGAGATCGAAAAATTTTCACATCTAAGTATATTTACCCAACTAGACCTTCTTGCGGAGACTTCATACAACCTTAGTATGAAGTTACCCTCACAATTGCATTATTGATCTAAGGTTACCCCAATTTGGTAGCATCTCCAAGGAATAGATGTAAAGCAAGAACAAAAGCTTTTTGCATGTTAAGGAAAAAACTTTTTGAGAGGTAATTCTATTCAAAGTTCGGTTCACTCGGAAGAAAATAAAAGGTGTTCTGACATAAGACAGCACAATTTCCAGCTTCACGATAAAAATATCTGTATAATAAAACAGAAAATGAAAAAAAAAATCTACCTACTTATTATGCTGTTTTTGCTAGTTTTCCAAAAATATTAAAAGAATTATAAGAACTAATAATAACCCATCTGATTTTTGTGGCATGCCTACCGCCTACCTGTCACTCGGTAAATTTTGACTATTGCCAGTTATGTCCTCAAAAGGACTTTAACTTAATTTGTCAAAGAATGACAAGAATGCATTGTATATTGATTATTTTGGCACAGGCATAAATGGATTTTGGTTAGATTTTGGGTTAATGATTTAAGCATATCAAACCTTTTTGCAGTTGATATGGTCCACGCGATGCAATGTGCATTTAGCACTGCCATTTTGGGTAGAGTTATCATACAATCATGGTGCTCCTATTTAAACTAATTTTCAAGGCCTATTAACAATAAAATGGTCCTGAATTTTGAAATATTAGACTTGTAACAAGAATTTAGAGCTCACTAACATGTGGTGTTTTCCTCAACATCACCACTAATAAACCCACTAAAATGCACCACTAGTTGGCCAAAAGACTCAATAACCGCTAAATGTTAATTTTTTTTTATCTCGTCGTGACTTTTAACGTACAATTTTGTCTACTTTGATTAAAATATGTTATTTTATTAATGCAAAAAAACAAAAAACACAAGAAAACACGTGTAAACTTCACCACAAATAGTGTATGAAGTAGCACACTAATGTAACTAGAAATGATATTTAACAATTAACATCAATTAACACATTTATATTCAAAGTAACCAAACATGTGGCGTAATTAGGTAATAACTAATAACCAGATTGGTTATTGAACTATAGCATCGTACTAACGTCATTAACAATTCAAATAAATTACCATCCGTTTGGTACGAACATTACTAAAGCCAGAACCCTACAACACTACAGAATAAACTCATAATAAATAAATGCCACTACTCTTCATCTTCTAAAATAAATTCCCAACATACCTTACAAGAGAAAGAAAACAACACAACCCACAAAAGCAAAAGTAAAAGCCTTCCCAAAGTTGCAAAACAATAACATTTTAGACCCCAAATACCAAAAGCAAAAGTGTTTTCTTACAAACAAAAAAAACAACCCAAAAGGCTCCTCTTGCATCTTTCTCACAAGTGGAGCACAGACAAGCAAACCCCACCAACAATGGAAGATGGTGATGGGGAAGATACGACGCCGTTTTGGGTCCAAAGCGCCGCCAAAGTCCGCCGTGGAGACAGGCTGCGGTCCCTCATTTTCAGCTCAGGGCTGGTGATTTTCTTACTAATGGTAACTGCTCTTTGTTTCTTGGTCTTTGTGGTGCCTTCAACTCTCTCTTTTAGTTCACAACAGATCTTTAGGCCAAATAGTGTGAAAAAGAGTTGGGATTCTTTGAACACAGTGCTGGTTTTAGTTGCAGTAGTGTTTGGATTTCTGAGTAGAATCAAGAATGAGGATAGGTATTCGTATTACGACGAATCTCAACAGGCTTCTTCTCCCCTCACTAAACCAAACGAAATTACCCAGAAACCAAATCCACCACCACCACCACCACCACCAAATCCTTGGTACAGTTACACCACAAATGAGGAACAAAAACCACATATTACCTCAACTAGCTCAGCTCCAGTTCAATGGTATGAATATCCAGATTACCAAGCCAAATTAGAGCATAAAGATCCAATCTTGGAGAGAAATGGTACCTCATACCCTGATCTAACTGAGGTATCATCAACCCATTGGGATTACGGAAGGAGATTCTACGACGACGACATAAATGTTGATATGGGTCGTGCCACGGATCCGGATCTGGGACACCTCCATCGCCGCCACAAGAGCATGGGGGAAGTTGAGAGCATGAGAGCTGCACAACCACAACCACAACCACAACCACATCCACCACCACCACAAAATGAACCCATTTTTATCGACCCATCGGCCAGCAGCTCCGAGAAAAGCACAATCCTGTCACCGATCCATTCTCCGCCTCCATCGCCGTCAGCTGAACCCGAAGCTCCGCCCCTGCATTACAACGACAAGCCTAGGAAGCGGAAAAACGGAAAAGCAGCTCGTAGGAAAGAGAGATTGAACAGGAGATCGAACAAAGAATCGAACTCCGTAAATCCCATTACCGACCTAGAGCCCGATCCACCGATACCGGAACCGGAGGAATCACCAGAGCCAGAAGACCAGCCAAAGACCGAATACCAAAGCGGAGAAGCTAATGTCGAGATAAAAACTACAGAAGAACTGAACCAAGACGCGGAATTTACGAATCCCATTACGACAACAACAACACCGTCATCACCACCACCGCCGGAGAAGCCAAAGACTGAAAAAAAGAGAGGTGGGGTCACAGCAAATGCCACCAAAGACTTCTTGAATTCACTTTACAACAACAAAAAGAAGAAGAAAAACAAAAGGCAACAACAGAGCATTGACAACAACAACAACAACAACAACATTGATGCCCTAATTCATCAAAATGAACTTCCACTAAGCTTCCAAATCCCACCAAAATCACCACCAACACAACCATCAGTCTTCCAAAATCTCTTCTCATCGAAAAAGCACAAACGGAAAAGAAACATATCCGTCTCAGTCGCACAGACGCCGTTGCCGCCGTCAAACCCTAATTCCGAAATCGCACCACCAATGTCAGATCAAACGCCACCGGAGCTCACACACACGAGCAGCTTTGAGAATCCGAACAGCGGGGGAGCCTCGCCGTTGAATCGGATTCCGTCGCCACCGCCGCCGCCGGAGGCGGCGTTTTTGAGGAATCCGCCGTGGAAGTTCGTGGTGCAGGGCGATTACGTTAGAATCGACAGCGCGAACACGTCGAGGAGCGGTTCGCCGGAGCGTGATGACGTGGAGGGCGGCGAAACGCCGCCACCGGTGGCGGTTCAAGCGTCGCCGTTGTTCTGTCCGAGCCCAGATGTGAATACAAAAGCAGAGAGCTTCATTATTAATTTTCGGGCCAAATTGAAGGCTGAGAAGAATCATTCCATGAGGAAGAGGGAATTGGGCTTGTCTAGTTTGGGCCCAGGCCCAGGCCCGGGTCCAGGTCCAGGCCCGAACCAGATTTAATTTGTTTGTTTACTTTTTTATTGGGAAAAAATATTGCTCCATTGTTTATGGGGAAAATGTGACTCGTGTGTTTGATTTCTGAACTCATAATAGATTTAATTAAATAACTATACACGTGCATGTGGTTTGAGAAAGGAATGATTATTTATTATAGAGCTTGTAGTATGTGATTGATATTGTCATTGGGGTTCTTTGTTGATTTGGTTTTGAGGTCAAAAATCCAAACAAATGATTATGGTGTACTGATTTGAAGAATTGAGGGCAAGCATGATACTGAAGCAAAACCTGATCTTTTTTGTTTCAATGTTTGTTGGTTTTTGATTCCCCATTAAATTATTGTGGTCTGTTTTATCTGTCACTTAATTATGAAATATTGTCTATAGTAGTTCCCCTTAAATTTGAGAAATAAAACAGAGAGAGAGAGCCACTTGTATCACATAAATACTCTGAAAGAGAAATAGCAAAGACAAAAACCCATAAATCCTCTTGAGTTTCTTGGCACAACTGCAAAAGTACAATGTAATAATAGATCCTCAATTCAGTCTTTTTTCATTGAAACAAGAAATTCAATCACTGTGCTCCTTAACTTATTATATCTAGGGAGGCTCAACATAGCTTCTAATCCTGCAACACTTGATTAGCAGCACAACAATGGTAACAGAAAAGAATAAACAAGGCTCCTTGAACTAGCTTGCTCTGCTTAGGAATAATAAGAAACACATCAAATCAAAGCTCACTAAGCTCTCACTGCATATTAGAACTCCTTGCTCATCAAATACTTCTTCAAAACATCCATAACCGACCCGAAATCCGCCTTCACTTGCACTGGAGGATTGGCGTAACGACAAGCCATGTCCTTAATCTCCTTAGAATGGTAATCAGTCTTCGACTGCGTGAACTTCAATCCATGAGCCGTACTCACCACCACTGTCCGATCAGTCGGTCCAATAATCCCGCTATTCCTCAACTTGATCAACGCGCTCAATGCCACGCCCGTGTGCGGGCATATAAACATCCCGGTCGAATCAGCCTGTGCCATTGCATCCATCAACTCCTCCTCAGTAGCCTCCTCCACAATCCCATTCGAATTCTTCAAAGCAAACACCGCTCTGTCAATGGAAACCGGATCGCCTATCTGAATAGCAGACGCAAACGTGGTGTCCGCCTTTATAGCCTTGAAATCCTTCCACCCCGACTTATAATGCAGGTAGAGCGGATTAGCATTCGCCGCCTGAGCACAAACAAGCCTCGGGATCCTCTCCACGAGCCCCAACTCTTTACACATTTTGAACCCTTTGTAGAAAGCATATATGTTGCCAAGATTTCCACCGGGTACAATCACCCACTCGGGCACCTCCCAATCGAACTGCTGCAATATCTCAATCGCCGCAGTTTTCTGCCCTTCCAACCTCAAACTATTCAACGAATTCGCCAAGTAAATAGGCAACTCAGAAGTCACCTCCCTAATCAACTTCATACAACCGTCAAAATCAGTATCGATGCTCAACACAAAAGCCCCGTTGGCAATCGGCTGAACCAACTGAGCCATGGAGATCCGGTCCGCGGGCAAGAACACAATCGAGGGAATACCCGCACTAGCGCAGTAAGCCGACAACGCAGCCGAAGTATCCCCAGTCGAGGCGCACCCGACCCCGACCAACGGCCGGTTCATTTTACGCAACCGATTCACCTGACTGACCAAAACAGTCATACCCAGATCCTTAAAACTGCCAGTATGACTGTTGCCACAGTGCTTGACCCACAAATCATTCATGCCCACCAACTGTTTGCCGAAACGCTCAGCCCAGAACAAATTCGAGTTCCCTTCGAATGCGCTCACGATGTCGTCGCTATCGATCTCCGGCAACACCCATTCCTTCTTGGACCAGACGCCGGAGCCGTATGGCCACGTGGTTTTTCCGACGCGGGAGTCGAAGAGGGATTTTGTTATGATCCTGCAAAACGAATATGAGATTCAGTTAGAAAAGTGGGAAGAAATTAAGAAGAGCAAAATGAAGAAAGAAATAGGGCTAAAGATCTCACCTTTGAGAAATGAAAAAATGAAATCGACTGCTGAATTCAATCGATTGGAGTGCAAGCGAAGCGACGGCGTTTCAGAGCCGAAATCGAGTGGCTAGAGAAACGACACGTGTCTTAATCTCGGACTAGGGTTTTAGTTATATGGCGCGAGTTTATAATCGTGTTTAGAGAAAAAACAATTACAGCATCTTATGTTATTTACTTTTATACCCTCAGTTGGTTAGGCTAATTTGGACTGTAGTGTGAGCTTGCACCATATAAGCAGCTCACCTCTCTTTCGTGAATTCATTCAGAAATTAATCAACTTTTATTCTTCATTGCTTTATCTCATGTTTTATACATACAAAAATATACAAAAATAGCTAGTACATTCATTACATTTGGTATCTTAGAGCCAGTTCCAATCCACGGCACCACCATGGTTGATACGCGCTTTAAGGAGTTACAGGAAACTCAAAAAAAATTGGATCAAGCACTTGTAGAGGAAACGGCGAGGCGCAATGCGGCGGAATCTGGGCTGAAGGAGCAGATCGGAGTGCTCAACACTCAGATCCACGACCACATCCGTCATCTGGACGAGAAATTGGATCAGCGCATGACTTATGCGGAGCAGAGACAGGCGGGATTCACAGAGGCTGTTAGTGGGCTGCAAAACCAGATGGCCACAATAGCAACACTGCTCAACCAGACATTGAAGGAGAATTCCAACAAGGAGCCGTCATCTGTGAGACGTGGAGAAGGTAACTCTCAGAATTTCAGCTGTGAGAGGTTAAGCCCCAGATCAAATAATAATATGTTTCAATGTGCACTTCAAAGCCCAAGGTTGGATTTCCCTAAATTTGATGGTACTAGAGCAAGGGATTGGATGGTGAAATGTGCTGGTTACTTTGACTTAATGCCTAGCACATCTGACATGCAAAAAGTAACTATAGCTACCCTGAATTTTGAGGGCAAGGCTGCTGTGTGGTACCAGAATTATAGGACTAAATTCTTTGGTATGAGCTGGGAGGAGTTCCTGAGGGAGGTATCTGCTCGTTTTGAGGATTTGAAGGAGGCGAGTGTGATAGCTGATTTCAATAGGTTAAGACAGAACCATAGCCTAAATGAATATGTGGAGAAGTTTGAGGAATTAAAACTTCACATGGGAATTGTGTCCAACAGGGAGTTTGATGAAGCATATTATGTAGCTTGTTTCATGAGTGGGTTAAATGAGGAGTTGCAAACTCAGGTGTCCTTATTTAATCCTACCACCTTACACCAAGCTATGGACCTATCACTGAAGCAGGATAGAGTGAATGAGGCTGTGAGGAAGTCTAGGGCCAGGTCCTACAACTCTTCTTATTCAAATCCCAAGAAAACTTTTGACATAAGTACACCCACCCCAAAACCACCCCAAGCTGTGGGAACTCATGCACAAAGGAAACCCTTAACTACTGCTGAAATGAAAGCAAGAAGAGAGATGGGGTTGTGCTACAACTGTGATGAGCAGTACACCTTTGGGCACAAGTGTCAGGCAAAGTTGTTCTACTTAGTGATGAGTGAAGCTGAGGAGGAGGCCTTCTTACTATCACTAAGTGACTGTGGCTCTGCTGAAACACCATGGCCACCTGAAAATGTTTGTCAGGTCACTGTTGATGCCATTGGGGGAAGAGCATCAGAGAATACAATGAGGATCTTTGGAGAAATTGGGAAACAAAGACTACCTATCCTCATTGACAGTGGGGCTGCATATAGCTTTATTGACTCAACATTGGCTCAGAAACTAGGGGTGGTGATAGAGAAGGCACAACCCATGCTACTCAAGGTAGCTGATGGGAGGAAGCTTATAAGTAGCCTCAGAACTCCTGACCTTACATGGGTTATGCAAGATCATGAGTTCACATTCCCTGTAAGGTTGTTGAACATGGGCAGTAGTCACATGATTTTGGGTGGGGACTGGTTAAGGAAACACTGCCCCATTAAATTGGATTACAATGATATGACTTTTGGGGTCAGGATGAATGGGAAGAAGCTAGTATTCCAGGCTATCACTCAAGGAGCTGAGTGTCACCTGGTATCTGGGCAGGCCATGGCTAAAATACTAGCAGGGGATGAAGATGATCTGAATGGCAATGTTTTTGCCATCAGTGTGGTTGCTCAAGGAGGAGAGGAGGACCCCAGGATAACCAACCTTCTGGATGATTACAAGGATGTTTTTGCAGAACCTCAAGGGTTACCTCCTAGCAGAACAGTGGAACATCAAATTACCCTTAAACCTGGTAGCATGCCTAAGAGGCAGTACCCCTACAGGTATTCACATGATCAGAAGACAGAAATTGAGAATATTGTGAAAACCCTACTCAAAGAAGGCATGATACAACATAGTAGCAGTCCTTTTGCTTCACCTGCACTATTAGTGAAGAAAAAGGACTCCACTTGGAGAATGTGCATTGATTATAGATATCTAAATTCCCTGACTGTGAAGAATGGATATCCAATCCCAGTGATTGATGAGCTGTTAGATGAGTTGCATGGCTCTAAATTTTTTTCCAAGATTGACCTAAGGTCAGGATATTTTCAAATTAAAATGGAAGAGAAGCATAGGTATCTGACTGCCTTTCAGACACACCATGGACACTTTGAGTTCCTGGTCATGCCTTTTGGCTTGTGCAATGCACCTGCCACCTTTCAGTCATTAATGAATCAGGTGTTTGCTGAATATTTGAGGAAGTGTGTTTTAGTCTTCTTTGATGATATTCTGGTGTATAGTAAGGATTGGGATTCTCACCTTACTGACCTCTCCAGAGTTTTAGAACTCCTCAGAACCCATCAACTGTTTGCAAAGAGGAGTAAGTGTGATTTTGGACAGGTTAAGATTGAGTACCTTGGACATATCATTTCCCAAGAGGGGGTAGCAACTGATCCTAGTAAAGTGGAAGCTATGGTCAACTGGCCCCAACCTAAATCTCTTAAAGGCATGAGAGGATTTCTGGGATTGACAGGGTACTACAGGAAATTCATTAAGAATTATGGGCTACTCAGCAGACCACTCACTCAGATGTTGAGAAAGGACAGTTTTGTGTGGAGTGAGGAAGCCCTGACAGCCTTCAAAACTTTGAAGCAAATTATGACTGAAGCTCCTGTATTAGCACTACCAGATTTCACTAAATCTTTTGTAGTGGAAACTGATGCTAGTGGGAAAGGGATAGGGGCAGTCCTCATGCAGGGAGGTAGGCCTATTGCCTTCCTTAGCAAGATGTTGTGCTCTAAGAATCAAGCTCTGTCTATTTATGAAAGAGAGTTCCTTGCTGTACTACTTGCCATTCAAAAATGGAGACACTACTTACAGGGGTCACACTTTATAATAAGGACTGACCAACAGAGTTTAAAGTTCTTACTGGAGCAGAAGATTACCTCTGCATTACAGCAAAAATGGATTTCTAAACTGTTGGGGTTGGACTATGAGATAGAGTATAAGAAGGGGATTGAAAATAAGGTTGCTGATGCCTTATCAAGAGAATTTGTGGAAGAGGGGGATTGTCAAGCAATCACTGTGGTAAAGCCTAAGTGGTTGGAGCAAGTGATTCTGAGCTATGAAGATGACACATTCTTTACCAATATCCTAGCTGTTAAAGCACTGGACTCTACTGCATTTGCTGATTTTTGTCTCCTTAAGGGGTTACTTAAGTTTAAGGGGAGGCTCTGTATTGGTTCTTCCACTTCACTCAGAGAACAGATCTTATCCACCTTACATACTACTGCATTGGGGGGACATTCTGGTAACCTAGGCACCTACATGAGAGTGAAAGCCCTTTTCTTTTGGCCAAAGATGAAAGAGGAGATCACTGATTTTGTCCAGAGTTGTGACATCTGCAAGATGACTAAAGCTGAGCATAACCCTTACCCTGGGTTGCTACAACCTTTACCCATTCCAGATCAGGCCTTTACTCACATTGCCATGGACTTTGTGGAAGGCCTCCCTACTTCTGGGGGTAAGTCTGTTATTTTGGTGGTGGTGGATAGATTTACAAAGTATGGGCATTTTATTCCCCTGTCTCACCCTTATTCTGCTAAGGATATTGCCTCACTTTTCATGACTCATGTCTTTAAGTTACATGGCATGCCTGTGAGCATAGTGAGTGACAGGGATAAGGTTTTTACCAGCTTGTTTTGGAAGGAGTTCTTTGGGTTATTGGGAACTCAGCTGGATATGGGATCTGCCTATCACCCTCAGTCTGATGGTCAGACTGAGAGACTTAACCAATGCTTAGAAAACTATCTAAGAGGCATGGTATTTGACAAACCCAAGCAGTGGGTGCACTGGCTACCTCAAGCTGAATATTGGTACAATACCAATTTTCATTCCAGCTTGAAGCTCACCCCTTTTGAAGCTCTCTATGGCTACAGCCCTGACCCCCTCTCTATCACCCCTTACATGGATCACCAACACACTGAGGCTAAGGATGTGCTAGCAGAAAGGATTAAACTTAATTCAGCGTTGAAGGACAATTTGTTGTCTGCACAACAACGAATGCAACATTATGCTAACCTCAAACGTTGTGAACGTGTTTTTGAGGTTGGGGATGAAGTTTTCCTCAAACTTCAACCCTTTCGACAGAATTCAGTGAGTCTGCGAAAGAACTTGAAGCTGAGCTGTAGGTATTATGGGCCCTACAAGATTTTGGAGCGGATCGGGTCGGTTGCCTACAAATTGGATCTACCCCCAGGCTCCCAGATTCACCCCGTGTTTCACGTTTCTCTCCTTAAAAAGAAAGTCAGCTCTACTAAGTTGGTTAGCCCTAACTTACCTTTTACTGATCCTAACGGGACAATGAAGGTTTACCCCGAGGTGGTACTGGATAAACGCTTCATTAAACGCGGCAATGTTGGCATCCCTCAAATCTTGGTCCAATGGGTGAACGGAGGCCCGGACACGGCGACCTGGGAAGATTACAGCTTCATCGCCTCAAAATTCCCCTCTTTTGATCCTTGGGGACAAGGATCGGCTGCACCGGGGGGTAATGTTATGATCCTGCAAAACGAATATGAGATTCAGTTAGAAAAGTGGGAAGAAATTAAGAAGAGCAAAATGAAGAAAGAAATAGGGCTAAAGATCTCACCTTTGAGAAATGAAAAAATGAAATCGACTGCTGAATTCAATCGATTGGAGTGCAAGCGAAGCGACGGCGTTTCAGAGCCGAAATCGAGTGGCTAGAGAAACGACACGTGTCTTAATCTCGGACTAGGGTTTTAGTTATATGGCGCGAGTTTATAATCGTGTTTAGAGAAAAAACAATTACAGCATCTTATGTTATTTACTTTTATACCCTCAGTTGGTTAGGCTAATTTGGACTGTAGTGTGAGCTTGCACCATATAAGCAGCTCACCTCTCTTTCGTGAATTCATTCAGAAATTAATCAACTTTTATTCTTCATTGCTTTATCTCATGTTTTATACATACAAAAATATACAAAAATAGCTAGTACATTCATTACAGATTTCCAGTACTCGCCGTCGAATTTCTTGAGGGCGGTGAGGTCGTGGTGGACGTCGAGGAGGCCGCCGGAGCGGCTGCGGTAGATGATCTCGTCGAGGGAGTAGGATTCGGTGGTGGGGTCGGAGTTGAAGGGGACGTATTTGGCGGAGAAATTGTGGGAGGACACGTGGCGGCGAGCTTCGTCGCGGATGTTTGATGGGGTGCGGTGGTGGTGATGGTGGAGGGGTTCGGCGGTGGCGCGGATGGGAGGGAGAATGTGGGGTGGGGTGGTTGTGGGGGGTAGGTGGGGTTGGGGTAGGGGTTGGGTGGAGAGGAATGAGGATCGGAGCATGGGTGGAGCCGCCATTGATGAGCAGTGAGAAGTGAGAATCGGAAAATCGAATGTGATTTTTTGTTTTTTTTTTTTGTTATTTATTTATTTATTAATTATTAATTATTAATTATTAATTATTAATTATGAATTATGAATTATGATTTATGAATGATGGTGGGTTAGTTAAAAGCATCTGTCATGCATGCTTCATATTTTGTATTATATAATTTTGACAATTTGTCATGCCTCCTCTATTAGTTAATACATAGGATCTTTTGTTTATTGCATATTATTATAAGTTAAAAATAAGTTTCTTAACTATGAACAGAAAAACGAGCTAATTTTTGCTTCGATAGATCTAATACTCTAATAGTAAGGTGTAGCTTAAGTTCGCTCCTATAAATGCATTGTCACATTTGCACAATTATAGGGTTGTTTGAAAATTCTTACTTACACCCCCACATTAGTAATATTAATATATTATCAATAAAAGATTGTGAAATACATCCGTATCAAATTCATTCATCCATGAATGCGTATGTAGAATAGTGGATCTATATATTCATAGTAATAGGGGAGCTGTTATGGACATAGTAATAGGGGAGCTGTTATGGGCTCTTAACCCGGTGTGACATAACATAAAAGAATATATATTTATGTGACGAAGAAGCAACAATGACGTGGAATTGATTGATAAGTGTCAAGAAGATTGACATATAGAACTAGATGAGCCGTATTTGGTTCACCATTCGTTAAAATTTCGACAAGTGTCAAGAAGGCTGAGATATGGTTGAAATCGTGAATCCACGCAAAGCAGTCTCGAATTACTAAATTCGATACACATTTTAATACTAGGGAAAGTTTCGAGTTTTGATACTAGGTTTGATACAAGCTACATATACTCGAAAAGCTAAGTCAGTCAGGGTTCCATATCAAGAAGCGGATCGAGGTTTCAACTAACCAACATGGAGATATGGCCAAAATCGTAAAGTCGTAGAAGCAAGTGCACCAAACAACCAGATCGGACCCCAATCCTTAAATGTTATTCAAAAGAGATAAATGAACTATGTTCAACTTGATTCCATCAATAGGATGCGTTCAACTTGGCACGTTCCCAAGTTCAGTCCGAAACCATTAAATATCCAATCCCTCTCGTAGAGTTGCTTGGAGTGAATGCGTGTAAAGTACAAAGTTGACTCTAATACAATAATGAATCAATTTGATGTGAGGTGTCTTGATAATCTGTTGTCCAAGTCATTAGACAAAACACCCAAATCACTATCTGAAAAGAAAAAAGTAATAATAAAGATTGCCTTGTCACTTGTCAGAAATGTAGATGTAGAAGGAAATGTAGATGTAGAAGGAATAATAAAGATTGCTTTCCAGTTTCTTGTGATTAAAAGAAAGCATATTTATAGCCATACAATTTTAAAACCATAACAAGTATATTACACATAACCCTACAACCAAATCACAGCACGCAAGCACGATAGAAAGAACTATGAGAAGTTAGTGTTACTTAGATAAAATATTCAGAAAAAAAACGTGACAACCTGAATTTCCCTTTTTATTTATTTATTACATAAGTGAGATTTTTATATACTTCAAAAAGTGTAAAAGCATTAACCAAACCTATGAACAGTTCATGAACAAAGAGAAGATTACATTCGTCGTATACACACATAACTAAGAGATGCAGATCACGCAATAGCTTTCAGACAGGAGCATAAAAAACTGAAGTCCAATATGGAATGAAACCATGATAGTTCGAATAAGTTCTACTGATCAAGGTACTAGTCTAGTTCTAGCACTACAAATAATACCGCACCGACAGCTAATTCACACCCAGAAATATGATTCACAGTTAAACACACATTACACATTTGAGCAAGAAATCATCTACTTGAAGAGGGAGATGGTAAGGGAAGTCTGGGAAAATTACAGAGAGACAAAGGTGTTTGTACTCGAAACTAGACACGAACTCTCTTGTTGCTGCATGACGGGCACTTGTACTGCTTGATATGCTCAGCCCTTGCAGGAGTAATCTTCACACACTTCCCATGAAACCATTTCTCGCATATGTCGCAGCAAATCCAGAATTCATCTGATGCGTAGTTTTCCCCACAGGCACCGCATAACGTCTCTCCATGCTCATCATCTTCGTCTTCGTCTTCCTCTTCTTCAACTTCAATTTCTTCCTGTTCTTCTTCCTCATCAAACCCCTCTTCTTCATCTTTCAACAGTGACTTCAACAGTTTTGCTTGAGCTTCAGATGTGCGCTATCACCAAAAATAACAAAGTGATGATATCCATTTAGTGGTTCAAAGATTACTCAGGATATAATCATGGCAAAGATGGTACGCCAATGCGGAAGGACAAATTGAATTGGAAATGCCAACACTTATCAAAAAAGTAAAGGAACGCCCAAGTACTCCCAGATAAGGACCACCACAGGTGAACTTTGCTAACACAATATATCAAAGCACTGAGCATCATATATACATATATTGGATGGGTGCAAGCAAATGTCCAAGGTTTATTGAACACATTCTGATGTTTCAGTAACAGCTACTAACCGAAGTTAATTAACAAAGTGATCATGGAACAGAATGACAGGACACTGAAAGACCTTCCTTACCGATTTGGCGTTTGACTTAGACTTGTTGCTGCTGTGATTTGAGACCGAAGATTTCTCTTTCTGTTGTTTCTTTGCAGCACCCGTTACAACCTCATATACAGTGGGTAGATCATTGATCATGTTAAAAAGACGTTTTCTGCACCAAGTAGCAATCGCATACAAGTATCAGACACACCACAACATTACAGCAGAAAACACACCAGGTGCAACAGCACAACTACTTAGTAAAGGATTTAACTTAAACTGGTGACTAGGTCCCTGTAATTGTTGAACATTTTCATGCAAAACATCTTGGAAGTGCAAGCAAGACCTAATTTATCCCAATGATCCGAATATCACTTATTACTGCATGAAAAATGTTCAACAATGATAATCAGTTTTACTGGCGCAAAAGGGCTGAACAAGGATTATAACCAAATACACACCTGTCAGCTTTATCAAATCCAAATCTAGCCCCGAAGTAGAAGGCAACAGAAAGCAACCAAGCATCACTGTGGACAGCAACCAGAGATAACCAATCCTTTTCTTGCATACCGTCTCTTGCAAAGTTAATGCCAAGAGCAGGCTCAGGGAGTTCCGGAGGTACTTCCTCAGCAGGCAAATTGACCTCCCATTGCTCACTAGGAAATCCATACAAGCACAAGTTCTCCTTCTCTGCAATGCAAACCATGATTAGAGCAACATTAGTAGCAGCAAACCACATGTAGAGAAGCACAAAAGGATAATATATTTCATAAATTAGGTAGTTTGCAATGCAATGGGCTGTTTGAGAACTAACAGTTCCAATTATGTCTGGGTTTAGTTCGTATGACATGACGCAAATGTATGTAAAGTGCAACACCGTAACAGAATATATAAACCTGATACGGTTGAACATGGACTTTGTGACTTATACATAACCAAATCATCAATAAATAAATAAAATTCACATTTAGATGCATCCAAGATTCCATGTTAGTGACACAAAGTAACAGAATTAAGATCAATGAAAAGCATCGGTTTTAATTTCCCATACTTCTTCATATCCTGAATAATTAATAATTCTAAAATGATTTCAATCCTGCTCAACTCATTGCTGCTAAAAAACCTTTGCTTCCAGATAAGAATTACACGGTTTCAACAGGAAGCAGTTTTAAAAAATTTAACAAACTTACACGCAAATAATACGATCTGCCATAGATACTGTTTGAAGAATTATGTTATTTTATGTCTCAAGACTAAGACCTGTATAGACTGTAGACAGGAAAATGTCCGAATTCAAAGAATGCGCAACAAGAGGCTGACAGAAGTAACATGCTTCTATTTCACACAGAAGTCAAAGTCAGCTCAGGCGAATATAAAAATGTAAACCTAGTTAAACAACGTGATACAAAAGTAAGGAGAGGTTCTACAGCAAGAGTGAAACAGATTCTTGAAAAACTCCATATGCTAGCACTAGAAAGAATCAGAAGATTTGAAATTTACCATTCACGTGAAGATTGTACTGACACGTGAAGGAGGCCAGTGACAGAAAGCACATCAAAAGAATTTAATCGATTGATACGCACAGCATAAGGTGACCTACATCTCTAAGATTCATTTACATTAAGTTTGCATGTTCCTAAGATAGCAGGAAATACTCGGACAAGCCAAGAAGCGGTAACTATAGTTAAGAAACAGATAGTCCTGGAAATTCATAGCATCAGCAGTTCAGACGAATCTAAGGGTTGAAACGATCTTGATAGCACATGCATATGCATACATCTATATACACGTATATGTGCATCCATATTGATTGTGTACGCGTGTTTCTTTTTTCTTCTTTAAGGCAACACATTAAGTAACACAACTCAACAAATTACCATTTCATCCCTACCATGAGATATTTCACAGAACAGAACAGAGTGGAATGCGAAATGGACATCAACAGTGGCATTCATGACGGCACAAAAAGATTCTAATTGTTCTAGATGAGTAGTATTCTGAAGTCAAGTTTACCACCATCTCCAACAAATCAACAGTTTCAAATTTTTCAAAAGACAGTACAGATTAGGAAATTAATGCCATGTATTTCATGTTATAACAAGGCCTATCCCGATACGCCACGCATACACCGTAGACTAACTATCAAAGATCGATAAATTTACCAAATCACTTACATTAACTTCTAAAAGCCGCATCTGATGAAATCCAACCATAAAAGCCAAAAAAACAAAAAAAAATGTTACCAAAACTGAACAACAGAGTTAAAATGTAAAATCAACAAAAATAAAGAGACAAACAACTATGCATTCTCAGGTCGGTCAAGGAGCTCAAAATTACACACGTAAACCGTTGAATGCACGTGTCGTGAAACAAATTTGTCACCGCTAACACTAAAATTTCACGCCACACACAGCGGTCACGAACACGACAGCCAACGAAATGCAGATAAGATCTACACACACAATTCCTCAACATAATGCAACAGTTAACCGTCAATTAAACAAACCAAACCACTCCGCCTTCCACGCACATTTTACTCAAAACGCGTAAAATCAAATTCATCGATTTCCGCTAAATAATTCACCAAATAAAACGCAAATCAAACACACTCAATTGAACAAATAGCTTACCAGGATCGCAGCTCTGGTAAAACTCTTCAACATCTGCAAACAACAAGAACAACAACAAAATCAAAGTTAAACACAAAATCCTGCAAGGCGGGAAAAAAACAAAAAAAAAATATTAAATATAAAATTACCAGTGGTGAGGGCTTTGATAACTCCAGCTCTGCGGCCTTTGAAATCCCTAAATACTTCTTCAACAGTTCGAGGATTGTAACCTACCTCCATTGTGAAACTTATCTCGTGAATTTGTGAAATGGAAAACAAAAAAAAGAAGGGAAAATTAGTATTTGCAGAGGTTTAACAGTGGGTGGTACTGTGTCTGTGTGAGAGAAAAAATAGAAGAAAAGAAGAGAGAGAAAGAGAAAGAGAAAGCGAGAGGTAAGGGATGACGGGGCGGATTTGAATGTTGTATTGGTTGATAGGTTTAACTATATTTCAGAAACTGCTCACGAGTCCGATTACCAAATAAACAAACAAAACATATTGTTTTGTTTTTTTTTCTTTTTTTTTGGTTGAAAACAAATATATTGAGTAGATATTTTTACTTGAAATCCATGATTTAGGAGCATGTTTCATATTTACATTTAGTGTGTTATTTTGAGGAAAATTTATTGCCAATTTTCTTCATATTGAATTTAGACAAATAGGTTGAATTCAAATCCAAATAAATCGAATAACAAATGGGTCTAACTATTTGTGTTATCCTCATGAAGTATACCTCATTAATGATATTTAGCCGAATATTTATAAATATATATATTTTTAATTATCAGTGGGTTGGGCCGATGAGTCTCGAATAGGGCCAAAAATAGGTCGAATTGGGTTGAACAAGTAATTTGACTTTTGACCTATTCGACATATTCGAGCTGTTTTTGTTGATATAGAACTTTTTTTTTATGATTGTGTCAGCCTCTAGAGATCCGCGTTGACACGTGACGTGACACGCGGGGGTGAAGCCATGATTTTTGAGGTCGGGGGCAAGATTATGCCAAATCGGCATTTATATTAGTGTCGTTAGAAATTTGCATAAGCGTTCGCATAGGCTAATTTGACTCCAAAACGCTCCAAACGCAAAAGGCATGAATTCGCCTTAGCCCAAGACTAATTTGATACCAAAACGCTCGAGCACAATAGATACGCCTTTTACGCGTCAATACATGAGAACTTTCTTAATTGAATATATTATAAGTATTTTAATCATTGATTCTCTTATGCTTAAATTGCATAAAAAAGTATATTAAAGTATTCTAGAATATTAATAATAGTTTAAGTTTTTTAAAATCGTCTTTTTATATGATAATGTAAATCAAATTCCATTGTTCTTTAGTGGGGGTTAAAAAGAAAGCTCGAAAGGCTTCTAAGTAATTTTAACTTGGATGGCCGTATAATTAAGTGGTTGGGCAGGGTTGAGTGGGTGCAAATGCACCCACTGCACCCCCTCCCTCTGCCCCTGGTGACACGTGAACACATATAAATCATAGTACAACATAAGTCTCCTAGTTTGTATAAAGTTGTAGTATACATTACAAACTCAATTAGTTAAGGAAAAACGACAAGTTAGACCCCATCTATTTGCTCATTTTCAATGTTATACCCAACCTTTTGTTTTTAAAAACTATTGCACCTAAACTATTTTTTCGGCCAAAAAACATCACAACTCGATGAGCTTACGTCCTTACTGAAGGGTAAAATAGACATTTTATCTTGGCACCTTATTAAAGAGGGAATTGAGTAGTGATCTGTCATTGTACCCAAATCAATTTGGGAATTTCATAAGCCCTAATTTCGCAATCCTACATCTACAATCAAAATTTTCCCAAAATTCGACACGATTCCGTTGAAATTAGTTACCTAAGAGGATGTTGTGACAATGGGCTGGAAAATCCGAGATCAAAACGCTGACATTCTCGAAGGATTGGCGATTCCAAATTATGGTGAGTGGATTTTGGACAGCCTTTTTTTTGTCTTCTTGTTTAATGTAGTTGTTTTATTCAACTCCAGAGTACTTTTTTGTTATAGGTATGTGAAATGCATTTAAGTTTCTTTGCACCCGTGTGTGAGTTGTTTTAGTTGAAAGTGCATATTAAACTAGTACTATAAAAATTTAAGCTTGTTCTTATTTGTTTATTGGGATAAAAGCATCAAGCCCCCTGAACTATGCACGTTTTTGCGACTTGCCCCCTGAACTAAATTAATAAGCGTTTTGCCCCCTGAACTATGCTCGTCTGTTCGATTTGCCCCCTCGCCGGATTCCGCCGAATATTCCTCGGAATATTCCATTCTCGTGCGACTCACGTGATGGTCAGAAGGGCATTTTCGGTACATATTATGGAGTATTAAGTTCATGCATATTCCCCCTTGAACTATGCTTATGTTAGCGACATGCCCCTTAAACTACGGAAATGTGCCCCCTGAACTATTACGTTGCGATTTGCCCCCTGAGCTAATTTTGCACTGAAAATTACCCATTTATTCTATACTTTTGAGGCTCTTTTTTATGTCATTTTAGTGTACATTTTTGGTGTGTTTGAAGACAGGTTATTGTGCTATTTAAAATCATTACACTTCTCCATTCATACATTTAAATCACCTAGTTCATATGACCCTCAAATGCATTGGTTCATTAGAAATATTACACCAAAATAGGATGAATTGGAACATCAAAATATTCTGCAGAATGATTACATTACATTCAGATCATTAACAAACTTGTCCTCAAAATGAAAAAAATACTACTTAATATGAGTCACTTAAGTCTTCATTTCTTGAGCTTAGAAGCTATAGCTTTGTCTAGGGAGCTGGTAGTAGTGCTCCTCATCATGTGGTAGCAACAATCTCCTCCTGTATATATGATGGAATAATCATAACCCTTGTGGCACTCACAGCATAAGAATTTCCAGATGCCTCATCCCTCACTCTGATGCTTGATGAACCTGAAATTAGAGCAAAAGGATTCATCAAAAAAGCTGCTTTTTTGAAAACGAATTCTTTTTCTGTTTTTTAGCTTAGTTTTAGTATACGAAACTGCACTAGCTTATGAAACTTGATTTCATATAATTGATTGGAACTGTAAAGAGGAACTAGAAATTATAATGCATGATGGTAAACAATGTTCAAGAATAAACTGAAAAAGGGTTAAGAAAGCATGATGGTAAACAATGTTCAATACTCACAGTTATAAGGTGTCCATCCAATGGTTTGATTTTCAAGATCGTACAAAACGAGCTTGTCGGATAATACGATATCTGCGAGAGAACACCCAAAAATGCATTAATTATCATCTTTAAGTCACCATTTAGTTTGTTACACTTTCAAATACTACAGATAAAAGAACATAAGAAACAAAACTCAGAAGATGTATAAATAGTAGCATACGACAATATTTCATCCATTGGGGAGGTGTTACATCAGAAAAGTCAATTTGAGCAATAAATGGCAACTCACAAGTACAATAAATTAGGCGAAATTATTCATATTATATCAAGAAGTAAGTGCAATACTACCTTCTACAAATTCCAGTACAGAACGCCACTGATACAAGAAAGTGAAAAACAACAATACCTCCCAATAAAGTCAGCTCCCTTCCATCCTTTGTCTG
Organism: Linaria vulgaris; assembly: GCA_948329865.1. Lineage (NCBI taxonomy): Eukaryota > Viridiplantae > Streptophyta > Magnoliopsida > Lamiales > Plantaginaceae > Linaria > Linaria vulgaris. The sequence goes on along the minus strand of OX415254.1, from coordinate 97,221,773 downwards.
CATGCTACTGCTCTGCCACCCTATACAATACTCTGTATCCTGCAAAATCGTAATTTATAGCACAGAACAAATGGGTCCTTTTTCAATATCCAATTAAGATCAACTAAACTTAATAAAACACTGAAGAATGCTATCTTTACACCAAAAGGCAAAATAAAGATCATAAAAAATTTATCTTAATATGCATAAGAGTAACACAGTGCCTCCTTGGACAAAGACTGCATATCCTAACTCATAAGGGAGTACAATGTCTCAATTATAATACTTTTATCAGAGTATCTCTAATTATCACAAAAGCTTCTTCAATTCCCAGCAGAATTTCATTTACCGCATTACTCATAAAACCAGATCATCTTCATTACCTAAATTAGCATCATAATATTATTGGGTAAAAAGTATTAAACCCCCTGACCTATAGCATCATAACCCTGAAGGTCTCCATCCTCATCAGGCGTGCACTGCTCCATCGCGAATATCTGTTGAATCCCAGCCGCGGTTCTATTCCCGGCAGCAATTTTCTTGAGAACTCCCCTAGCAGCAGGTCTCCGTAAACTCTCCAAAAGCGCCCTTAATTCTCGATCGTGCACTTGCGGATTATCGACCCTCACCGAGCTAGTCGCTGGAGAGACCGGGTCCGTTTGCAAAATGCCATTAATGATTCCGACGACTTTGGCGTGGTGGCGCGGCGGGTTTCGCGGCGGCCGATGTGGGAATAAGTGAGAGAGAGAGAGAGGGTTTGGGAATTGGGAGTTTTGGTGAAAAATCAATTTTTAGGAAAAGAAGATGAAATGATTAAAGTTTGGCTTAGTTTTTATCTGTAGTATGTATAGAACGTTATTTAGTTTTTTTTTTTTTTTTTGTGTAAAAAAAAAATTGGAATGGACGAAACTACCCCGCTGACCATCACGTGATACGCACGAGATGAGAATATTCCGGCGGATTTAGGGCGGAATCAGGCGAGGGGGCAAATCGAACAGACGAGCATAGTTCAGGGGGCAAAACGCTTATTAATTTAGTTCAGGGCGCAAGTCGCAAAAACGTGCATAGTTTAAGGGGCTTGATGCTTTTATCCCTTGTTTATTTTATGTCATAAAACTTAGGGTTTCGTTGTTGTTGTTGTGCATATACATGTAGTGATAGTGAGTATTTCACTATTATGATGCATCACTCTGGGAAATTAATGAATCTTGGGAGGGTGTGCTACTTAGAGGGCCAAGTTAATTATATCGACTACGACACTGAAGATGAGATGTCCAGACTTGAGTTGATCAGTATGACTGTTGATAACAACGAACGTAACCTTCTATTTGATCATGAACTGTTCATATATTTGGTTAATAGCCAACCCTTTTATACCTACACCCACATTTCCAACAATGCGATTTATATTTTTTTTTTTTTTAGATTAATGAAGAACTATTTGCTTTTCTTCTCCCTAACACCTCCACAACCTTGATGATCATATCTTAAGGCTACACTGGTGAGGACAACTGTGACTCGGAAGACAATAATGATAAGAAATATTGAAAGAATAAGCTAACACAATGAAAGGCCAAACTCAATCGGAAGTCAAATGGCAACATAAGTCATTCTGTCTAACTCAATATCCATACAGAAAGAAGAAAGAAAAGTAATTCAAACATAAACTCCAATTTAGATACTTGTCCAGGTAAACAAAGCAAAGAAATGGTCGACCTAAAGGAAGGGACACAAATGTCAAGTTCAACGACGACGGCTCCTTTTAAGTTGTCACATCATCTCAGTCTCGCCCTAGGATGCACCACCTAGCAAGCTGGCCAACATTTCTTGAAGGTCTAAAAAAGTTAACCACTAGTAAGTAACCGACCAAATTATAATGATAACAGTTGATTATAAACACATATGACCTTGATACGAGCTTGTGATGGATAACATAACAAAAAGTGAAGAGAAGCTGCAACAAACCTGGATTCTCCTCCAAATCATGGTAAAACGCGCCTTTCTCCGTTGGATCCATATTGTCGATGATGAATTTCGTTCCCGGCAGCGCTGAATCAAAATAGCGCATAAACTCCGCCCTCCAATCGTTCCAAGTTTGGGCCGCAAAATCCTTGGTTGAATGGGGCAAGAAAATCTCGTTGTAATTTGGCCTCGTCCCACTACCTTGACAAGCCACACTTCTTTTGCTGCACGACGTGCCATAGCATCTGGATCATTCTCTATCCCGGGCCAGTAGTCCCTATCTTGTTTGAGAAAGATAAGTCTCGGAGCAGGAATCCCATCCTTGATCTCCTTATCCTTCTCAGCCATTTGGATGGTATGGACCTGATGTTCGACCCTTTCAATCTTTCCAAAACAGAATCCAGTGTCGACATAAAAGATCTTCATCCCGGGGCGACCTAGATGGTCAAAGGCGTCTTCCACGACCACAGTGTCGCGGGCGAGTGCTGTGTCTATGTCTATGTCGTCGTCTTCTTCTAGTTGAGGGTCTTCACTTAGTCGTGGATGGGTGTTATAAGACACACCATTCATCCTGCACCTCACCATTTGTGTTCCTACAATAATTATAAATTGGACGAAATATTAAAACTGCCCTATAACTTTTTTTCAAAACTAAAAATGCCATTTTTTTCGGGCCTTGTAAAAATGCCCCGTAAGTCTTGAAAAATCTTGAAAAAATGCCCGTTTGCCTTAATCGGGCTAAAAATGCCGACGTGGTGACACAGTCATCAAAACGTGTCGCCACGTCGGGAACGCTTCTTTTAATCTACAGGTTGAATAACGTTTTTGGTTATTTGAAAACATATATATATATATATATATATATATACAAACACTTAGCTTAATTTTGTAACCCTAATACTAAAAACCGCGGCAAAATAGCGAAGAACCCTAATCCCCAAATTCTACAACTCCAATTCGTCGCGACCAGCTAAAATCTTCAAGTCTACGAGGTCGACGCACATTGAAGGGCCGAAAGATGGTGAAAATTAGACCATCGGTTGAAAGTGGTTTACCCCCGCCCGATTATGGTGAGTGCGCTCGTTTTTTTTGTTTTTTTTTTTCCTATAATCCTCTCGTTATAGTGACTGGGTTAGGTTTTGAATTACCTATTGTACCATTTTGTTCAAAGTTTATCCATTCGTTGTTCGTAGCAGTATTTTTGTTTGATTTTAGGGTTTGGAGTCAAGTCTGTGACCTTCTTAACTAATTTCCTTTACCTTTTTGCAGACCCAGAAAACAAATTCGTGACTTTGGTATTACACTATGGAGGGAGGTATGACACATCTCCATTTAATGGTGGGCAGTATGAAGGCTCAGAAGCAAAAAGAGTGTACGATTACGTAAATTACAGAGAGTTAAACATATCACTCATTGATAAGCTATATACTGATATTGGTGTTAGAGGGCCAAAGAAATACTTTATGGTTTCCATGGGATATCATCTTTCTGTAAGTTTTGACAAGTACTTGTATCGTGGCGCTAGGTTAGCTCATAAGGAAATGATGGAGTTTCATGTGTATGTAGTGGACCCTAACCATCGGGCAGTTGAACTTGAGGGTGAAAGTGAAGGAAATTATGTGCCTGTGGTGGATGAGGTTCTAGAGACAGACCTTCCAGCTAGTGTCCCTGTTGTAGGAACTTGTAGTGTCCCAGCTAGTGTGCCTGCTAGTGTCCCTGTTGAGGAAGTTATAAGAACAGATAAAGGTGCTCCTGTTTCTGCAAATGAGGGTGATGGAAATGGAGAGGGGGTTAGTAATCCACATAATTTGGATAAGGGTAAGGGGATAGCTATTGATGTTGATGAAAGTGAGGAAGACAGTGAGGATGAATCATATCAAGCATCTAGTGAGGAGATGGATGATGAGCTGTTTGCACATGTAGATGTGTTTGATGATGATGACTTGATTGAAAGTGAGTTGGGTGATGAAAATGTTGTATCTGATGTAAACTTGGGTGATGAAGATGTTGTACCTGATGTAAACTGTTCTGGAGTGGAGGAAAATGTTGATGGTGGACCATGGTTAGATGAACCAAATGAACCATATGTAGCTGATGTAGAAGCAAGGGAGCCTTGGTTTTTCACAGATCCTAGGGGAAATGAGGATCCAGAGGTTGAGTGCTTTAACAAGGTAGACATGTTTGATCCTGTGTTCAAATTGAAGATGTTATTTCATAGCAAAAAACAACTCCACTTTGCTGTTAAGTCACTTGCAATCAAAGAGAGAATGAGTGTATATGTTTTCAAGAGTGATCGTGGAAGGGTGCATTACAGATGTGAAGTAAAAGAATTTCCATGGAGGCTGCATGCAAAAAAGGTTCCAGATCAAGAGACATATCAGGTAAGGGCATACAAGCCTGGACACACTTGTTCAGAGATATTCTATGTCAGCAATTTGAAGTCAACATGGCTGTCTCAGAAGTTTTTGGATGTATTTGTCACTGATCCTGAAAGAAATACCACTGGATTCCAGATGGACTCAATCCATAAGCTCCATGTCAATGTTTCCTACAATCAAGCATACATAGCCAAATTGATTTCAAATAAGAAGCTTGAAGGTACTCCCTCCTTTCAATACTCTAAACTATTTGAATATTAGGTAGAGCTTAGAAGGACAAATCCAGGAACCACAGTTGCCATATGCACAGAGGACATTGGTGGAGAGACCAGATTCAAATGCATCTATATTTGTTTCCAGGCACTGAAAGAAGGCTATAAAGCAGGTTGTAGACCATTCATTGGTGTGGATGGTGCACATTTGACAGGGCCTAATGGGGGTACATTACTCACTGCAGTTGCATTAGATCCTGCTAACAACATATTCCCTCTTGCATGGGCTGATGTATCTGTTGAAGACACAGACAATTGGATGTGGTTTTTATCCCTCTTGAAGAATGACCTAGAATTGAATGAACCTGAAAAGCTGACATTCATGTCAGATAAGCAGAAAGGGTTGATCAATGCATTCAATGAGATTTATCCAGGAGCCACACACAGGTTTTGTGTGAGGCATATGATTGGAAATGCTGGAAGATCTGGATTTAGTGGTGAAGACTACAGTGATGCCATTTGGGATGCTGCTCATCAAACAACTGTTCCTGAGTTCGAAGCTTCAATGAAGAAATTAGCAGACATGTCTGAAAAGTTTAGGAGGTGGTTTGATGATAAGGAACCAGCATTCTGGACAAAGGCTCATTTTAATACAAAAGCATGTACTGATTTGATTTTGAACAACCATTGTGAGACCTTCAATGGTGTCCTTATACCAGCAAGGGAGAAGCCAATTCTCACATTATTAGAATGGATGAGGGAATATTGCATGGTGAGGCATGCAAAGAATAGAGATATTGCAAAACAAAGATGGATTCATAAGAAGCCAAGTCAACAGAAGGTACATCTGCCACCAAATATCCATGAGAGGGTTAACAGGGTTGCCAGACTGGTTTGCACTACAATGCCTATGAAGTCTGATGATTTCAGATATCAAGTTAAGGGGTTTGATGATACTCTTCATGCAGTTGATCTGAAAGAGAAGACATGCTCTTGTAGGTTATGGCAGTTGACAGGAATACCCTGCAAACATGGAGCCAGTGCCATTCTTCATAGCAAAGGACAAATTGCAGGCTATGTGGAACAATGGTACACCCTAGAAACTTACAACAAGGTGTACCAATTTGCAATCTATCCAGTCCCTAGAGTATCACTTTGGAGATAGGAGGATTACATTCCCTCTCTTCCCCTAATTTTGGGAGAGGGCCAGGCAGACCCAAGAAAGCTAGGAGAAGAGGACAGGATGAACCACCACCAGTAAGAACCAAGAAGAGTCCTTCTGCTCCTGCTCCACAAAGGACATATGTAGGTAGAATGCAGTATGGTCTGAGATGCTCAAAGTGTGGCCAGAAAGGACATAACAAGAAGATATGTGACAGAAGGAATGCAAACTCAAAAACAAATGCAAGTGTAAGTCTGATTTATATTGGAGATGTGTTTGATGATGATGAATTGTTTGGATTAGATTGTTGTATCTATTCATTGTTAATGATTTAATGAACATCATGGTTGGCATATATAGGTTGGAGTTGGTGATGGACATGGGAACAACCATAGCAATCCTACTCCAGAAGAAAGTAACAACAACCAGGGAAGCACCTCAAATACAATCCCTCAAACAACAGTGAATCCTATGGAAACTGGAGAACATAGTACCAACTTCCAGGGGAGCACATCAGACCATGCATCACAAACTCCAAGAAGGGAGAAATCTACTGTATATGTTCCTCCAGAGAATGATTTAACTCTGCCTCAGGATTCTCAAAACAATGACAATACTGGTATGGAAAATACAGCTGCCTCAGAAGATGGTGTTGTTCCAAATACAGAAGACGGTGTTATAGGTGAGGAAGTGGGACCAGTTGAGCATGTTGGGGAGAGTTCAAGATCTACAAGGAGACACAGAAGGGAGAAGTCAAGAGTTGTGGTTCCACCAGAGAATGACTTCACTTTAGATGAACATCTTAAAGAATCAGCAGATATTGATATTGGATTGTATGATATTGATGACATATTTTCTAAGTCTAGGTCTTTGAGGAGACAGAAGAAATCTGCTGCACAGAAGGTTTTTTTTTGTGTTAACAACTTATCAAATTTCTTATAGGTTACAATTTTACACATTCTTTTATAAATGATTTGTACTGTTGATTATGGTAGGCGACAAAGGAGGTAGTAGAAAGAGCAAGAAGTGGGAACAATGATGCAGATGGTGCAAATTTGAACAATGCACAAACCTCAAGGTCTGTTAGGAGGCATAAAATGGCAGACAATAGAAGGGTATGGCCATAGAAGCACATTCTTTTTTGGTTTAAAGGTTCAAATATTATTGAATTATCTAGTTTTAACTCCCAACCTCATTTTTTTAGGTGTCATTTGCTGATCTTGTAACTGGTGAGATTACTTCATCAGTCCAGCCTTCACTTCATCCACCAATGCCAACCAAGACATGTCCATTGTCTAAAAAAAAGAGGGCTATGCATGAAGAACTGACAACTCAAGCTGCAAACAGAACAGATGAAGTCGATTTGACTGAGTTGGGACCTGCTAATGATGGTTGGTTGACAAATTTGGTAAAAAAGAAGCAGAAACAAACTACACCAAAAGTGACAACTCAACTTAAAGCCAATCAAGAGGCACTAAGATCAGCAGACAATCAGACTCCAGACTTGGCAAGGGGAATAAGCAGGAAGTATGTCAAAATGGCAGATCTTGGTGCAGCAATGGCTGATATGAACAAGCAAAACAATGAGTCATGGATTGGCAAGGGAAAGGGCAAAGGAAAGAGGCAGAAGAAGTAGTGGTCTAGTTTCAGAATTGATTTCATCAATCCATTGATCATTTTTTCTATTGGTACTGCAAAGTCTGTTGATTATGAGTGATGTAGATGTAGGTTTTTGAGCATCACTCAATTCCACTTTGCAATTTTGGTCTCAAAATGTGGTGCTGTAGTTTCAGTTTATGTAGCTGGGCAAAACAATTATATTTTGGGTACAAAATTGATACATTTGTGATGGAATCAATTCTGTAATGATATTATATTCGAGGCTATGAAGTTGTTTTGTTATTCTATTGCCTATATTCTATTTTTTGTTTGTTGTTTATACACATACAACCTATGCAAAATGTAGGTGTATACACATACAACCGATGCAAAATGTATCATGATTAAAAAAGGCAATCTTATTTATACACAAATGCATTGCGAAAAGATCACTTTGCAATCATAACATAACAATCCACAAACTAGAAACTATTCACTGGTATACCACAAAAAATAAAAAAACATAAGCAAAATCCTATTCTTCTTCCATTTGGTCATCTTCATCAAAGTTAGGTGGTGGCTCCTCACCATCAACTTGAATTTCATCAACTACAACGCCATCACCCTCGTCTTCAATAAATTCCTCATCATGCCTAATTGGCGCCTCGCCGGGAAATATTGCGCAACGCATTTCTTCAAACAAAATGCACGTATTTCTTGCATTCGTCAGACCATGAAGCCTAAAATGCATTTCCCACATTGTCTCCTGTGTTATCATAAAAATCATGACTTGAAGGAGAAGAGATAATGAATTGAATGACAAAATCTTTTAAAATATAGTGATCATACCACGAGAATAATCCAATTGTATGCGGCACCAATTCCAACATTTAAATCATCCCCGTAGAGATGAACTCCAGGAAGGTCACAAAAGTTTTTAAACAAGGCAAACTTTAATCTCAACTCTCTAATCTTCATCTCTAATTGGTCTATTGTATAAGGAACATGAACAATCGTGTTAAACTCCTCCATGATGATACGCATTCCTCTCTTCAAAGTATATACATTGTTTAATCGATGCCTCTTGCCGTATTTGACTAGTCGGTCCAAGAATACCGCTTCGGCAAGGCGGGTGAAATTAGGATCATAATAGAAGAGTTGAATCAACATGACTGCGGTGATAATCATGTTGCTATAATTTTATGTAAGAGAACAGAGTAGAGAATTTAAGTTGTTGATAATTGGTTCTAATCTTTGGATACATATTTATATGCTAAAGTGGTGTCTTTTGATATGCACAATCTTGTGAATTGGGACAGATTCATATGAAGAGTTACAGAGAGGTGACCATTCGGTTACAACATCAAACTACCAAAAGTCAAAAGAATTCGAAGAGATACAACAAGCACACGACCAAACACGATCACTCCAAACAACACAACACTTTCCAGACCCTAACAACATCATATCATCCTAACAACGACCATAAAAACAACAAATAAGGCAATCAAAGAAAGCCTAATCCATTTACCCAATTTTTGGTTCTCGATTTGCAGATTCTTCACCTTTTCCTCCAAATCCATGATCTTGTTCTCGTACAAGCGTTCAATCGTTTCCAAACCTTGATTGTTCATCGACTCGAGATCGGCCGTGAGTTGCTTCACCTTTGCCTCGCTCCTATCGATTTTCGCACGAAGTAGAGGCACAATGGTCCTAAGCCTTTCACATACGGGGGGGTCTAGCCAAACGAAAAATTGGCAACCGAATTGGCCCTTCCAACATCCATTAAACCTGCGACCCGGATTCGCGTCGGTTGTTGCAACCCTAACGACAGCGGGTCTTCCGCAATCGCACATTATACTCGAGCTAGTAGTTGAGGAAGACATTTTCGCACCGTCAATTTCGTATGGGAGGATTCAATTTGGGAATTTGGGGATTTAGGGTTCTTGGCCAGCTTTATTCAAATTTTGGAATTATGACCGTTGCAAATTTTCGGTCCGTTATAAGACATATAATAAACGTTATTCAACCTGTAGATTAAAAGAAGCGTTTCCGACGTGGCGACACGTTTTGATGACTGTGTCGCCACGTCGGCATTTTAGCCCGATTAAGGCAAACAGACATTTTTTCAAGATTTTTCAAGACTTACGGGGCATTTTTACAAGGCCCGAAAAAAAACGGGCATTTTTAGTTTTGAAAAAAAGTTATAGGACAGTTTTAATATTTCGTCCTTATAAATTAGAATATCCAAACAAAAGGAGGTTACTTACAACGAAGTAGTAAAACCAGAAACTCTTATAAACAATTTTAGCCGATAAATCTCTAGTGATATATGCATGAGTTAACATAATAACGATCTGTAATCAAGGATTACAGTAAAGAAAATACATGGAAGCGATGTTAGATAAAGGAGGTAATCAAATATCATGATTATATCTCACAAAACCCTGATAAAAATGATAATCACTATAAATCAACAAACTAATTTTGCAAATCCCCCAAAAAGAGATGATCCAGATTAAAAAAAGAAGAAGAAGAAGGTAAAACAAAATTGTACGCAAATTTAGAAGAGGGGAGAGGATCGAGAACCCGTAGCAAAATTTCACAAGATAACAATTTTACCTTTTGGCAACTTAAAACCATAAATTTCTAAACAAGTCGTATCCTTATATATAAAGGAAGGTTATAACATAATTTAAGGGATGACTAGGTTAGAAGCAATCAGCCGTTTTGTTTAATATAAATCCAGTTTCTTTTTCACGTTTTTTATTTTTTTATCTTTTAGGTCTAGATTCTAATTACATCTATATCTATTCTATATATCTATACTATTATATAAAGAAAGGCAAACTGTGACACCAAACTTTTGATTTCCGGTTTTAGCCTTATAATTTTATTGTTAGCACAATAGTTTAATTATTGAGTTCCTAATTTAGCCTTATAATTTAAGTAGAATCAATAACTATAGTAATTATTGTGATTGAATATTTAGTTTCCCAAAATTTAAAACTTTCTATATAAACTCTCTATCCTTATTTATTTAATCTTTACTTATTCAAATTATTCTTTTACCATATAAATTAAAATAAATTCTTAATCACTTAAAAAAAGTAAAACTGTGACACTAAACTTTTAATTTCCAGTTTAGCCTTATAATTTTAGTGTTGCACACCATTTTATTATCAAGTTTCTTATATAGTCTTACAATTTAAGTAGAATCATTAACTACAATAATTATGGTGATTGGTGATTTAATTTCTCAAACTCTCAAACTTCTCTATCCTTATATATGCCCATATCTTTACTCATTTGATTTAAGTTATTTTATGCAATATACAAATTAAAATAAATTCTTAATCACGCGGGAATCGCGTGCCAGCATTTCTAGTTACTTCGAATTTAAACATAAATGTACTTAATTAGGACAATAAAAAGTATTTAATTTGCTAAAACAAGTTATCAAGTAGTCAACACATACATTAAAATATCAAACAGCACCTAAAGGCTAAACCATTATGAGTATATTTCTTAAATTTTATTGGTAACACAAAATAAATGAAGAAACCGCATATATATTGTTAGAGTTCTAATTCGAGAAAGGGCGGATCTCCTAAGAAATAAAGATGAGAAGATATTTAATAACACTAAAATTATACTTTTTCATTCTTGCCTTAAATCTCCATACAATTACATATATATAATAGCCAAAAATAGCTAAGTAACTATCCACTAACTTTCACCACTAGCCACTAACTTTTAATAAACTACCCACTAAATCTAGGACTACACGGTTCTATGTACAACATAGCAATATTAATATTACTAATAATAATAACAGAATTTAATAACAACTATTATATATAATTAATTAATAAAACTAGGCTCGTATCAATTCCCGCCGCTGGACAATGGCCTTGTCCTCAAGGCCATAAGATTTTGAAACCTTCTGATTGGCAATTGGTTGGGCAAATCACAAAGAGCAGGACCCATTCTCCAAATAAATATTAAGACTTCATGCTTCTTTCCTTTTCTTTTTGTAACACCGCATGGCAATTGAAATATGTTTGTCATAAACAAAAGTTGCACTTTTGAAGTCGCTGCGCTCTTGACGACAAAACTTCTTCCTCTTTCTCCAATTAAAGAGCATTTTCTTTTGTTTCTCGCCAAAAAGAATCAAAAACTCTATTGTACATTTGATCAAAAATGGCAGAAAGACTGAAGGTGATGAAATTTTTTCGGGGTATGGTTTGTCAGTGGGTGGTGGAAGTTCTGAAGAAAGAACCTTGGCAACGCGTTTGGATGTTCGAATAGAAATTAGACCTTTGCGTTGCTTGACATGATTTTTGAACTGTGCTCGTCGGCACCAGTTTTTTGAAGGCAGTGATGATGGTGGAGTTGGGAATGGCGTAGACAATCGTAATGGTGGTGACAGTGACAATGGTAATTGTGTCGGCGGTGGAAGCGATTTAGACGAGGGTTGTGGCTGGAGTTGTGGCAGTGGATACTTGGAAAAAGTATTTTCCAACTTAATTCGCCATTCTTCATAAAATTTAGCCATCCGTGCTTCATGTCGTGCGAAAATTTCAAGCATTTCACACAACAAATTTTGTTTTGCTTGGAAATCCATTACGGGAGGTAATATAGTTCAAATCGATGAAAGCACCAATGTTAGAGTCCTAATTCGAGAAAGGACGGATCTCCTAAGAAATAAAGATGAGAAGATATTTAATAACACTAAAATTATACTTTTTCATTCTTCCCTTAAATCTCCATACAATTACATATATATAATAGTGTTCTTTCGCTTAAATGTCGACATCTAATGAACCATTAAGTTTCTTTCGCTTTTTCCAATTAAATGGTGTTGTCTTTTGTCTCTTTTGAAGAGATTCCAAATGTTCTACTCTATATTTGAGTAGAAATACCAGAAACATCAAGGGTGTTGTAACTTTCTGGCCGTAGGTTTCGTCATCGGACGATGGGTGGTTTTTTGAAGAAGGAAATTTGGCCAAGCGGTGCGTAGTTGTATTTATAGAATATGTACCTGTATTTTGCTCGACGTTGATAGCAAATTGTGTTTCTCGGCTCAAGTGTTGCGGCGATGATGGTGGAGTTAGACGTGGCATAGACAATGGTAATGGTGTTGGCGGCGGAAGTGGTAATGACGAGGATTGTGATGATGTCAATGAGGGCGCCCTTGTAGGATTCACGTTCTCGGTAGTGGGTGATGGTGGAAATAACGTTAAAGTACTTCCATTTTTGTGTAGAAACCAACTGGATTTAATTTCAGAAATCATGCTCTTGAAGTCCTCCGAAAATTGCATATACTCGGATCGGAGAGCGCAATATTGTTCGACATTTTCGGACCAAAATGCTGCATTTTCTGAACGGAATGCTGCTAAATCCGACCGAATTTGTTTGAGTAAACGTGGAATTTCTTCGGATTGAGAAGGCATGAGAGTTCGTCGATGAAAGCACCAATGATAAGGATCAAAGATCCTATCAAATGTTCTAATTCGAGTTTAGAACGGACTCCTAAGAGAAAGAGATAAGAAAGAGAATCTAAACTAAAATAACTTTTGATTTATTCTTCTTTATAAATTTAAAGATACATCAATGAGAATATATAATACACAAATGTCGATAAGAATAACTTCTTATAACTACTTAGTTGCGGATAAACTTCTATAGCTCCTATTACAAATAATCCTACATAATTAATTGTGACGAGAGGTACAGACCAGCGCCAAAACCAACAACACAATATCCGGTTAGACGACTTAACAATGCGGAAATGCAGGCATGACGCGCTAAGGAATTGTGCTTTAATTGTGACGAGAGGTACGGACCAGGCCATAAATGTAAAGGCGCCCAATTCCTCACCTTATTGGCAGATGATACAGAAGTCTGGGACTCTGATTCTACAGATGACCCAAATGATTCGTCACACCAAGTACTGAATGAGATACAGACAGCAACAGAAAAGGTACATTTCCATATATCTGTCGCTGCTTATGTTGGGGTTAAAGGCCCCAAAACCTTGCGTGTATCTGGTACAATTAATAACAGTAAAGTTAGCATTCTGATTGATGGGGGCAGTACTCACAACATTGTGCAACCCCGATGGGCCACATTACTCAAACTTAAGGTCATGAGTCGACCTGAAGTTGGGGTCATGGTTGGAAATGGACAAAAGTTGATTTGCAATGGCATATGTGACAATGTTGCTTTGAATCTGTCTGGTACAGAATTCAAAGTACCCTTAATGGTGCTACCGATACATGGGGCTGCTATGGTACTCGGCGTAGAATGGATGGAAGAATTGGGTGATATCTTAACGAATTATCGTGATCAACGAATGGCTTTTGACTGGCAAGGTGAGCGAGTCACACTAAATGGCGAACCTCGACTCCTCGAAGTTCAACACCAGTAATTACAACGCCTACTACATACAAATTATGTAAGTAGTTTATATGCTATTAGTGCTGATGATACACAAAGTTCGTTGGATATTTCACATACAGGTGTTTCTCAAGATTACCCTGAATTAACACAATTACTTGAAGAATTCAAGGGGATTTTGGTTAAACCGGTTCATCTACCACCTATTCGTGAGCATGATCACAACATACACCTCCTACCTGACACAAAACCTGTTAATGTCAAACCCTATAGATATCCCCACTACCAAAAGTCAATTATGACTGAAATGATACAGGAAATGTTGAAAGAAGGGGTTATTCGTCCGAGCACAAGTCCTTACTCTTCCCCAGTACTACTGGTACGTAAGAAAGATGGGACATGGCGCTTTTGTGTGGATTACAGAGCTTTAAACGCAATAACTGTTAAGGACAAGTTTCCTATCCCTACTGTGGACGACTTGTTTTACGAATTGAAGGGAGCTACAATATTTACAAAGTTAGATTTGCGCTCAGGCTACCATCAGATTCGTTTGGCTGCCTTTCGAACATGTGACGGGCACTACGAGTTCGTTGTTATGCCATTTGGCCTCACCAATGCCCCATCCAGTTTTCAGGCAACCATGAATGACTTATTCAGGGAGCAATTACGTAAATTTGTTCTTGTCTTTTTTGATGACATACTTATTTATAGTGCTAATTGGCATGAGCATCAACTACATCTTAAGACTATTTTTCAGTTGTTGGTTACTAATCAGTTTTATGCCAAGATTAGCAAGTGCGTGTTTGCGGTTCCTAAGGTTCATTATTTGGGGCACACTATTTGTGAAAAGGGGGTACAAGTCAATCCGGAGAAGGTTCAAGCCATTGTTGATTGTCCTGTTCCAACCACGGTGACTGCGTTACGTGGGTTTCTCGGCCTCACCGGGTACTATCGACGCTTTGTGCATCACTACGCCACTCACGCCGCTCCTCTCACGAATTTATTAAAGACGGATCAGTTTACATGGGATACAGATACAGAATCAGCATTCAAAAAATAAAAAATGTTGATGACGTCTGTCCCCGTCCTTGCTCTTCCGGATTTCAGCTTGCCTTTTGATCTCACGACTGATGCCTCGGACGTGGCAGCTGGCGCTGTCTACTCCCAACAAGACCATCCAATTGCAAGTTTTCTGATTTTAGATTAAGTTTCCACGTGATTAGCGGGATTAGTGGTCAAATTCAGTTCCTAAATCAGTGGAGGACGTGGACTGAACTATTCAGCCCAAAACTTCTATTTATTTCCAGCATTGTAATCTTTTTTAAGCAAGTTTAATCAAGTAATTATTTATTTTTCTCTAAATCTCTCATCTCAAATTCTTGGAGTCCCACCTAAACTCAAATTAGGTACAATAATCGATACTTGTTTGTATCATTTGGTACTTTCATCCAGTGAAATCATGCCTCCTAAACCCGCTCACATTCACAGTTCCGATGAAGCTCAACAAGCGGAGTTGAAAGCCTTACGTGCTGAATTGTCAAATTTGCATAATTCAAATAAGCAAGATTTGCAAGATCAAGTTGATAGGCTAGCTACCTCGTTGAATGCCTCGATGACTGAAAAGTTGGCACTACAATCACGAGAGTATGATGACAAGTTAGGTCGCTTTATGATGCAGCAATCACAACAACATAAAGATTCCATGGAATTTCTTATGGCTGAGCTAAGAAATCAAAACTCAAAAAAAGCAGAAACAGAAATACCGACAGCCTCACACTCATATCTGCCAACACAGCCACCGTATAATGTCACTAGCCCATCAAACGCAAGTACCTTCCCCACACAAATCCCTAACCCAATGTTCCAACAACCCAAGCCACAACAATTGGACCTACCTATGTTTGACGGTACTGATCTGATCGATAATTGATTGGTTGTTTCAAGCGGAACAATATTTTACATTGTACCAAATTCCGAATGAACAGCGTTTACAAATTGCGTCCATCCGCATGAAAGGGCACGCGTTGAGTTGGTACAAGTGGATGCACCATAATTTTCTCTTGAATACATGGGAGAAATTTGCGCGATCTAAGATCCTAACGTGTTTTATTCTACTTCGAGTGAGAACGAAACTTCTAAGAATGGAGATGAGAAAGACAGAATTTACTAAACTAATTTAATTTCATTCTTCTTAACAATAATGATTACAAAATATTGCATAAATAGTAAATGTAAATAACTTCTAAGTCCCACTAACACTTCCCACTAATACGTAACTTCCTAAGCACTAACACTCATCTCTCCACTAATAAATAATTAAAAGATAACTGGTAATAAATCTATCTATTACATTTATAATATATAATTATGAAATAAACATAATATAATAAATAATATATAAATCAAGACACGTAACATTCCTTCTCCCTTAACAGGGGCTTGTCCTCAAGACCCAAAAATCTTAATGGATTGTGCACCAAAGCAACCAAAAGAATGAGTCCTAATTTGCAAATGCCACTGGTTGATATGATAAGAAGTTATCCCCGTCCTGTTAACCTTGACTTCTTTTTATTTTTATTTTTTTTAATAGTGCTTCCTTTGTCCACGAAAGATATTATGATCATAGATAATAGAAAGATATTCTGATCATAGATAATAGATGAACAAAAACACCTATTTACTCTCTGGACTCCAATTTCAATCAACAGATTTGCTTCAATAACTTCAATATGCTTCTCTACATGAAACTCCGAATTCCTTTTCGCCAAATCGTGCCAAATTTTCTTTCGCTTCCTCCAGTTTAATGTTGTTGCATCTGCTAAGCCGAACAAATTATATATTTGACAAAAGTCAGGAGATAATATGTGCGGTTGTTCGTTGTCAGAATTTAGGGAAGACACGTGGGAACACGGGGTGGCCGACAACATATGATGGGATTCGAATGACTTGGTTGTTCGCCTTGTCCATTCTTGAATATGTATCTGTTGGTGGACTTTGTGGACGTTGTGTCGTGTGGTGTTGATTTCTTGAGGGATTTGGCTGTTATCGACAAATTGGGTTTGACACGTGAGGATGGTTGGGAGAGATGCAAGAGGATGTTTGGGTGGTGTTATATTGTTAGGATCTAAGATCCTAACGAGTTTGTTCTACTTCGAGTGAGAACGAACTCCTAAGAATGGAGATGAGAAAGATAGATTTAAAAAAAGCTATTTAATTCTTTTCTTCTTGTTCTTTACAATACTTCCGTAGAAAAATATATATACACAAATAAGGATAACACTAAATAACTTCCCACTAACACACAATCCCTATATAATCTCATCCACTACTAATTAATATTAACTAACATAATAAATATATAATATATAATCTAATATTAATTAATAATCATAATATAATATTTAGGCCCATATCAATTCCCGCCTGCTAGGAAAAGGCCTTGTCCTCAAGGCCTTGTGAGGATGAGACCATGCAACCAAATAGGAGGTTTGAGCAAATCCTTCATAATTGTTGCTCTTAATCCTAAAATTGATGTCTGGAAATTCTTGGCTATGCTTTCCTGCGCGGAATCAAATGGTGAATGGCATAATCTTTTTTTTTCTTTTTCTCCAATCTAATAACTCATCATCTACACGCTTGGCACGACAGTATGACCAACTATTTTTGCCTAATAGATTAAAAACTGGAATCACATTTGATGTGGAAGCCAAAATGGTGTCATCGTCGGAGTTCAGGTGAGACCATCGGAATTGCAAACCATCCCCTGGAATTGGAGAGGAAGTTTGGAAGGTTAAAAACACCTGCTTTTGAAGTATGAATTTATTGTGGATGGGTTTTGTATGTTCGACAATTGATATCTGTTGTTGGACTTGGTGTGTAGCGCTTTTGATTTGTTGAGGATTTTGGTGGTTGGAGGGGTGGATACTGATCGGGACAAAAAACTGTTGAGCGGAGGGTGGTGGTGTCACCTTCAATTGGCTGAAAAGCATGTTTGTTTCGTGACAAGTGATTTGTGGTTCATCAGAAAGAAAACACTGAAATTCTTCCATAAATTGTCGGCGTTCGGTGCGAATTTCTTCAATTTCATTTAGGATGAGTTGGAGAATTTTCGCCATGGATGGAGTTGATTGTAAGGAGGAGAACGATTGTGTTTGAGCGGATTTGGGAGGCTTTGGCGAGTTCAATGATGAAAGTACCATTGTTAGGATCTAAGATCCTAACGAGTTTGTTCTACTTCGAGTGAGAACGAACTCCTAAGAATGGAGATGAGAAAGATAGATTTAAAAAAAGCTATTTAATTCTTTTCTTCTTGTTCTTTACAATACTCCTGTAGAAAAATATATATACACAAATAAGGATAACACTAAATAACTTCCCTCTAACACACAATCCCTATATAATCTCATCCACTACTAATTAATATTAACTAACATAATAAATATATAATATATAATCTAATATTAATTAATAATCATAATATAATATTTAGGCCCGTATCATATATTATTTCCATATATATGAGCCTCCTCCAATCATAAACTAAACAAACGGCTCTGAACTCTGAAGTAGTACATGCAAATTACAGTTGAACTAAGGAAACCCTATACGAAAAGGAAAAAATAAAACCAGTTAAGCAGAAATTAGAAATATTGTATATGCATGCATGCTGATAAGGGCCGCACATCACTCCAGCCTAACAACTCTATTCGGCCCACTCGCCATTCAGCTAGGCCCAACAAGTTTAAAGATTATTATGTTTAATATTTGTTATTATCTAATGTCTGTAATTAACGTATTATTTTAATTAAAGTAGTGGGTAGTTTGTGCAGTTATCATTTCCAGTTATTAAGGATATGTTGAACGTTTGTAAATGGTATTCACAAATTATAAACTTAATTCTATTCTCTTCTTAAATTTCTTGGAGAAGGTCCTATCTCGAATTTGGACAAACCCTTGATTAACTTTAATTTTAATTAAGGTGTATCATTTGGTGCTTTCCTTGTTTTTATGGCTCCCCGAAATCAATCACAAAACTCGAGAAATGATGTTTCATTTGCTGAATCATTACGCCAAGTTCAACAGGAACTCGCGGAAGTTCGAGCAGCACATGAACAACAAAGGGAAGATTCAGTAATGCAGCGGGCTGAATCATGAGATGAATTTGCACGCATACGAAAAGAAAACAGGCAACAACTAGATGATTTACGGGTTTATATGGCATCTTTGCTACATAAATCACCAGTTGTTGAAACAGTTCCAAGTCCAGCACATTCAAATAATGTTAACCCATTGTATTCCAGCTCAAGTTCTTCAACAGTTTACAAACCCCCACAGGTAACGTTGAATAATTTTGATGGAACGCTATTGACTGGATCGGTCATGCTGAACGATATTTTTGCCTATATCATATACCAATGGCTGATCGAATTGGGCTTGTTTCGTTTTATATGCAAGGTCGTGCTAATAATTGGTTCACTTTGATGACTAATAATGATAAATTACATGATTGGTCACAATTTGCAAGTGATTTGTTGAAACGATTTGGGCCATCTTCTTATGATAATTATCAGGCTATTTTATTTAAACTCCGTCAAAATGGAACAATTGAAGAATTTTACGAGGAGTTTGAACGAACAGCAAATTTGGCCAAGGGCCTATCTGGAGAGGCTTTGATGAACTGTTTTATTTCCGGGTTACGACTAGAAATTTGGGCTGAATTAGCTATTTTGAAGCTAGTGGATGTGCATCATGCAATTGATTTAGCGAAATTGGTTGAGGCAAAGGTAAAAGAGACCAAATTTCGAACCTCTTACCAACGCCCTAACCCACAGTTTCGAACTGATCCTATACTGTTAGCGCCCAAGGTCCAAGCACTACCAGCTAGGCAGTCTAACACCCTTCCAATTCGGCGTCTATCTCACACTGAGATGTAAGAGAAGAGGGCCAAAGGATTGTGTTACAATTGTGACGAAAAACACACTTTCGGTCACAAATGTAAGACACCTCAATTTCTATCTTTGGTAGTGGATGAAGACGAAATTGAGGAGAAAGTTGAATAAGTCGTAGAGGATGTATGTGTTGACAATGGAGAAGTACATACTGACCCTCATCTTGAGTTGGAATCTTCACTTCCAACTTTTACAACCGGCCAAATACATTTGTCTCTAGCCGCATATTTAGGAATGAAGATGCCACAGACCTTACGAATTCATGGTGTAGTTAAAGGACAATCTGTTACAGTTTTGGTTGATACACGTAGTACCCTTAACATCATTCGTTCAGAAGTAGCAAATAGGTTGGGTTTACCTATTCTTGCGCATAACTTGGTAATAGTTATGGTTGGAAATGGTCAGAGTTTACAGTGCCAAGGTCATTGTGACAATGTTTAGCTCTCCTTGCAAGGTCCAAATTTTGATCTTTCGATGCTTGTTTTACCGATTGAGGGTGCCGACATTGTACTTGGAATTCAATGGTTAGGCAGTTTGGGGGATATCACTGCTAATTTTTCAATTCCACGTTTGAGTTTTATGGTTGGGGATCGAACAGTAACTCTTATCGGTGAATCAGGCTTGGAGCCTACTACCCCTAGTCAGTTAAAACGTTTGATGCACACTGACTCGATTTTGTCCATGCATGCTGTATCTGTTGATTTTATTCCTACACTTTTCACCTTACCCCATACAGCCAACCACCCCAATACTCAAATTCAAAACCTGCTAGACACATATAAAGTTGTTTTTGATGAACCCACATCTCTCCCACCCCACATATTACATGATCATCACATTCACCTGAATCCTAACACTAAACGAGTAAACATTAAACCTTACCCTCACTTTCAAAATCCTATTATGACACAAATGATTACAGATATGCTTCGCACAGGACAAATCCGACCGAGTACAAGTTCGTTCTCATCTCCAGTTTTATTGGTTAAAAAGAAAGATGGAACGTGGCACTTTTGCGCAGATTATCGCGCTTTGAATGTTGTTACTATCAAAGATAAATTCCCAATTCCAACCGTGGATGAACTTTTGGATGAGTTAAAAGGGGCTAAGATTTTTACAAAGTTAGATCTACGTTCAAGTTATCATCAAATTCGAGTTGCGCAGAATGACATTCATAAAACCGCTTTCCGTACTTTCGATGGGCATTATGAATTTGTCGTCATGCCATTTGGTCTGACAAATGCACCATCTACTTTCCAGGCGGCTATGAATGACTTGCTTCGTAATCATTTACGCGAGTTTGTTTTGGTGTTCTTTGATGATATCTTGATCTATAGCCATTCTGAGCATGATCATTTGCAACATTTGGAGGATGTTTTGTCGTTGTTGGCAGAAAAACAAATTTTTGCTAAGTTATCAAAGTGTGTTTTTGGGGTTGATTCAGTTAACTATTTGGGGCATGTTATTAGTGTGGCTGGTGTATCTGTGGATAATGATAAAATTGAGGCCATTCTAAAATGGCCGGTGCCTAACTCTCAGATGACCCTAAGGGGTTTTTTGGGTTATAGGCGATTTGTTTGCAGATATGCTACTATCGCCGCTCCCCTCACCACTTTATTAAAAGATCAATCATTTACATGGGGGACATTGGCTCAGCAGGCCTTCAATGATTTAAAGAACAGAATGATAAATCTCCCTATCCTAATTCTACCAGATTTGGGATTCCATTTGAGCTTACAACAGACGCATCTTCCGTGGCCATTGGTGCTATTTTATCCCAGAATCAGCGCCCCATTGCTTTCTTCAGCCGCAAAATGTCTCCACGTATGAGCACCGAGTCTGCATACAATAAAGAATTATATGGATTAACGGAAGCAGTCAAAAAGTGGCGTCACTATCTATAGGAACGGAAATTTATCATCTACACTGATCAACAAAGTCTTCGACATTTGTTAACACAATCTCTCAATACCCCAGAGCAGCAAAAGTGGTTGATAAAGCTATTTTGGTTTTGATTTTGAGGTGAGGTACAAACCTGGTAAACAGAATGTTGTGATGATCTCCCTGTCCCGTGTTGATCAGTTCATGTCTTTGACTGTCACTGCTCCATCTTCTCCCTTGTTGATAGCTCTTCAACAAAGTGTGCGCACCTCGCAAGAAATACAACAGCTGATTCAGAAATGCAGTACTGCAGCAGGTATACCAAATCATCATACTCAACATGGTCTATTGTACTACAAAGATAGATTATATGTTCCTGATGATGCGAATCTTAAGGATCAGATTTTGTATGAATTTCATGCAACTTCTATGGGAGGTCATTCAGGTGTTAAAGCGACTCATGCAAGAATTTCAGGAGTGTTTTATTGGCCGAACCTTAAGCAATCAGTGATTAAATTCATACAGGCTTGTGCAGTTTGTCAACAACAAAAATACATCACAAGTAAACCATATGGGCTGCTTACACCCCTTCTCGTGCCATCACAGGTCTGGTCTGACATCACGATGGATTTTATAACACACCTTCCTTTGGCACAAGGAAAAAAAGCTATATGGGTTTTGGTTGATCGGCTCAGTAAGTTTGCTCACTTCATCGCCTTACCCACAAAGTACACAACTGCATATTTAGTCAATATTTTCCTCACTGAAATATATAGTGTCTATGGTTTCCCCAAGTCTATTGTATCAGACATGGACACTATATTTATGAGTTCGTTTTGGCGCGAGTTGTTCAAAAGTTTGGGAACTAAGTTGTAATTTAGCACCACATATCACCCACAATCCGATGGACAGACGGAAGTGGTGAATCGCAGTTTGGAATGTTATTTACGGTGCTATACTATGGATCGGCCAACACAATGGGTTCGTTATCTACCCCTAGCACAACAGTGGTACAACTCGAATAATCACAGTACCATAAACACTTCCCCATATGAGGCACTTTTTGGCCGAAAATCCGTTACTATACCGACTTATTTCCCTGGAACATCTACTAACACATGCATCGACACCACATTTATTACACGAGAGCAGATTCTTGCCGATATAAAGCAGGATATGAACAAAGCGCAAGCACGGATGGTTCAACAATCAAATAAACATCGTTTGGACAAAACATTTATCGTCAACGATTGGGTTTTTGTGAAGTTGCGTTCGTACCGTCAGCTGTCCCTCCGTGAAGCCTCCGTTACCAAGTTGAGCGGCAGCTACTATGGACCGTTTCAAATCACGAAACGTATTGGACCCGTGGCTTATGCACTAGACTTGCCGGCGACAACAAGGATTCACAACGTTTTTCATGTGTCCTTACTGCGCGCCTGTGTCGGAGATCATATGTTGGTATCTCAAACGTTACCCGGCTATTTCTAGTGAATGGGCGTTAATGATTCGACCAGAGAGAGTGGTGAATAGAAGGGTGGTGCTCAAAACTGAAGTTTTGGTGCGTGAAAGTGAAGTGAGGTGGCTGGGTTTGGGGACTGAAAGTGATGAATGGGTGGCTGATGACCATTTATATGCCGAATACCCTGATTTGGAGGGTCCAGATCATCCTACAGAAGTTGTGGTGGAGATGAAAGAGTCGTTGGCTCATTCTCAGCATTTGGGCTGTGAGGACACAACCCAATCTTCAGGGGGGAGTAATGATAAGGGCCGCACAACACTCCAGCCCAACATCTTTATTCGTCCCACTCGCCATTTAGCTAGGCCCAGCAAGTTTAAAGATTATTATGTTTAATATTTGTTATTATCTAATGTCTGTAATTAACGTAATATTTTAATTAAAGTAGTGGGTAGTTTGTGCAGTTATCATTTCCAGTTATTAAGGATAGGCTGAACGTTTGTAAATGGTATTCAGAAATTATCAACTTAATTCTATTCTCTTCTTAAATTTCTTGGAGAAGATCCTATCTCGAATTTGGACAAACCTTTGATTCACTTTAATTTTAATTAAGGTGTATCACATGCATAATGACGAGAGATGCTTACGGAAGGAACACAATCGCTATCAAAGAGAATCGTTAAATCAACGACGTAATTTGGATGGGCTCTTTAGGTTGCCGCCATGCGAAAGACGGAGACAATTCACAAAATAAGGTCTATTGAAATTTGATACATACTAATACCTTTATATGACGTAAATTGATTCTCTTCATAAATAATGTATATATATTCGGATTTTCATGAAATTTATAAAAGATAATTAATTATTTTGTCATTAAATACGAAAACTAAGTTAAATCAATTACTTGATGCGTGTGTCAAAAAAAAGTCTCCATGTCATTGGTATTGAATTTGATGTTTAATGGAAAAATTAGGGGCTTAACATAGAGTTGGAAGCATTTCATATTGACAAAATGAGAATCGAAATTAGATCCAATTGCAATGATCCAATTAGATCCAAAATCTTACGATTTGATTCTGTTCTTTTTTACATTAAGTCTTATTTTAGTTTATAGAACAAAAACTATATAAAATCTTTATTTTACTTATGAAATTAAAGAAAACTTGAACTAAACATTATTATTTGTTAGTGTTATATTTAAACTAACTTGAATTAAACAAATAGGCAATAGCTAGTATTTTATTAGTCTAATACTTATTTATTATTATTCTCTAACTTAATTCAATATGTTATTCTATATTTATTTAGATTTTAAATAACAAGATGATAATTTGATTTATCAGGAAAAAGAATATGTCGATCAATGTTATTTAATAGGGCGAATTCAATTTTTTGCCCGTTATCTTTTCTTATTCTTCACTTTTGCCCGATAACTCTCGAAATTAATTAGATGTCTGTTAACTTTCAAATGTTTTACAAAATATGCCCGGCGGGCTTTTCTCAGACCTGGAGTCTGTCGGCGATGACGTGGATGCTGACCGGACTGCTACAGTACCGCCACATCATCGCCACGTCTTAATTTTAATTTTTTTTACCACAATTTTTGGGGATGGGCTATTTGCAAAAAAAAACCCCGAGACCAAAGTCAATTACAATCAGTACTTGACTAACGTACAAGTGATGGTCAAAGTCAACACATATTGTCAAAATCGAAAAATTCTTGAAGAACCCTAAACCCTCAAATCCCCAAATTCATCAAGAACCCTAATTCCTCAGTTTGTCCCTAAATTCTACCAAATTCTCAAAGAACCCTAATTTCTACCAAAGCCCTAATTTTTTACATTACGCAGGGTATAGCTACATTGCTTGCATCAATTGCTGGTGAGGAATATTGCCCGATTTCAAGTGACGCGGGCACTATTTAGGTTTGATTTTATCAGGGGTTATAATAGGGTTATACTCACTGTTTAGTCACGGGTTGATTCAGTTTTTTTGTCACTGTTTTATGCCTTGTTTTACATGGCCAATTGATGTGTTTGTTTGTCTGTTTATGTCTTGATTAGATTGACCAATGCATGTCATCTACGGTTTCAAAACGTTGTGTTTGTTGCCATTTTAATGGATTGTGTCTTTTAGATAATAGATAATAGTAACTGATTGCATTGGTTAATGTCTTAATTAGACCAAAGTGTGAGGTCTTTGTGAAGGGTCGCATGTTGGGCTATAAAAAGCCCCATATCTTTTGCAAATCTATCACTAAAAATACTTCACTCACTCTATTTATCTATTTCCTACTCTGTCTTAAAGAAGCCGAGAAAAATCATGGAGATTCCTAATGAAAATCATGTGTCTTTGTTGTATCACGATGGCAACTTTAATCAACACTTTGAGACTCAGTTGTTGACAAATTTGGCGGAGTATGGTAGGAGGCTTCGATTGAAAGACGTGTATGCGCTTGAAAGGGGCTTAAGGATTATCAAGCCAGAGTTGAATGCGATGCGATGGGAGGGAGGTGAGTGGGATATGAGGGTTATCTACAATAAGATCTAATCTATCAACTGAGGCATAAATTAATCTCATTCATGGGGTTCCTGTCTAAGCCTGGCGTTCGTGCTCATGCACCAGATTTCAGGGTTACCATATCAGCTCCTTATCATGCCATACCTCACCAAGTATTGCCTTGTAAACTTGTTCATTTGGCGCCTTTATTTTGTTACCATTATTTGCTGATTTTGATACACTTATTTGGTTTGTAGGAGGCTGATGAGGAGAAGTATTTTCGCTTGTACAGTTGTGAAAACGCGGCGTTGCTCCATGACTTGTTTGTGATGAAATGGATAGGATGGCTGCCACCAATGAAATGCACTTGTTGCAATTGGGACGAGTGATTGTGGAGTGTAGTGTGTTAGGTTGTTATGTCTTTGTTTTGTTGCCTAGTTATTTTGTGTTCTTGCTGTGAGGTTTGAGTCCGAGTGGTTGTTATGTTTCGTTTCCTTGTTATGTTTTTAAGAATGTTCTAATTAACTAAGTTAATGAATTTCGTTGTATGTTTATTTCTCCAATTGTGTTGTAATGAGATTGGACTAATTAATGTTACTTGTATTTCGGCCTAAAACGTCTGAAAGCAACCGAACGGTCGCACATAACCAACAGATATTGATAAGTGAACCAGTTGTTAGTTGAGTATATGAAAAGACACTATTGAGTATATGAATAGTGATGTAGCGAGGTGAAGCCATACGGGAAGATGAAAAAACACAACAAATCAAAAGCTCGTTGATTCCGCAGAATACCGAGAAATTGACAAAAACTGAGAAAACTCTCAAGTTCAATTTTTTTTATTCAATCAACAACTGACTACAATGACTCAAAGACGACTAACTTATAAAGTGAAAACCCTAACTAAGAAAAATGTTAAAATTACAAAAGACTCTTAAAATAACTAAATAAAACATAAAAATCCCGCTAAAAATAATAAACTGCAGTTTTGACCCTCTAAACCTTCGAATTTGCCTAAAATCACGTGGGCGTAAAGACTAAAGTCTTTACGTTTTGTTCAGGAGGCCGTTTCCACTTGGAAAAGTGATATCTTTTGTCAAAAACGGGTTCCGTTGACTTTCTGGTCAAAACTCGACTCGCTTGAACCTCCGGTTGATTATTTTCGATCAAGAGATACCCATATTTCTGATCTCCATCATTCTCCCCTCGTTGAAAAAGATTCGACCTCGAATCTGAATCGTGTTTAATAACTTTATCACCACAATGCAAAATAAAATTTGGAACTTGAAAAAACTCAAAACCCCGTGAGTGAACATCTTTAATTGTGGCAACAACAATATGTTTATTCTCTTCGTCGACCACTATCACACCTAAATTCTTCTTTTCCTCTTCAACATCTTCAAGCATATCAATTTTTTTATCAACCTCGTACCTTCCCGACATCTCCATCTCTTTCACTGGGTGCGCCACCGGGATCTCCTCATCCAAACCCTCCATGAAAGCTTTTAACCGAGATATCTCAAACTCATCAACAATACCGTCACCATCGCTATCATAAACAACATCATGTGAAGATTCACAATCCTCTTCATAATCACCATGTAAATTTAGAATATCACCTTGAAACTCTGATTTCCAATGTTTTTCCTCTAGATCAGCTTGTCTCCGGTGAATAGGCGGAATCAATGGTTGTTCTAGTGGTATAAACGAATTCTCCATGAAATCCGCAAACAATGGAGCTTCAGGTGTTGGTGTGGGTTCAGGCTGTCGAGCAACCATCACCGCCATTTGTTGCGTCAACAAGTGAACTTGTTGACGTAACTTTGTGTATTCATCACATCTATCTTCTTCTACCAGAACATCATGAACTTCAGGGTTTCTCCTTGCCGCCATGGTGAAGGAACGAACCTGGCTCTGATGCCAACTGATGTAGCAAACGGAAGACATAAGGGAAGATGAAATAACACAAGAAATCAAAAGCTCGTTGATTCCGCAGAATACCGAGAAATTGACAAAAACTGAGAAAACTCTCAAGTTCAATTTTTTTTATTCAATCAACAACTGACTACAATGACTCAAAGACGACTAACTTATAAAGTGAAAACCCTAACTAAGAAAAATGTTAAAATTACAAAAGACTCTTAAAATAACTAAATAAAACATAAAAATCCCGCTAAAAATAATAAACTGCAGTTTTGACCCTCTAAACCTTCGAATTTGCCTAAAATCACGTGGGCATAAAGACTTTAGTCTTTACGTCTTGTTCAGGAGGCCGTTTCCACTTGGAAAAGTGATATCTTTTGTCAAAAACGGGTTCCGTTGACTTTCTGGTCAAAACTCGACTCGCTTGAACCTCCGGTTGATTATTTTCAATCAAGAGATACCCATATTTCTGATCTCCATCAAATAGTCACTAATTACAACAAACTCTTACAAATGAGTGAGCTTCTTAATCACTACGAATTGTTATAAATAAGTGAAATGGTGACAGCTAATGAAAATGATGCATATTAATTAGTTAAAAAGTTGTTAGTTGAGCATATGAAGAGTAATCACTACGAACTATTATAAATAAGTGAACTCCTTAATTTTTCCTCATCACCACAGAAAAATACTTTTGAAAAAAATGAATGATCGTAATGAAATGGTGGCAGGAAATCCCAACGATGCATGGGCGTTTAATACTTTCTTCAACCGTTTTTGGGGTCCATGTTTGATTTTCGTAATTGAGACGTAGGAGAGGATGCTATTGATGACGACGATTGAAGGTTCTACTTGGGAGTTTCGAATGTGAGTGCGACGATTGAATCGGGATGATGGCAATCATAGATGGTACCATCGTCTCTATCTCACTCAGTGGGAAACAATGCGACAACGAGTCTTAACAATGGATGTGTTGCAGCAATTGGTTTCGTCGTTGTTTGGTTTAGCGATTGGCAACCCTGTGTATCCAGAACACATTTATACTTCCTCCATGAAGGTCGTTTCATGGAATTTTCATGGAGCAGGTCTTATGGATTTTTTTCTAATGGACTTTTGTAAGTATGTTAGGATAGATCAACCAAGTGGTATTCATTCTTGAAACTCGTGTAACAGAAGACGAAGCTTGGGGCATTGTTCCTTACTTGGGTTTTAATCGTTATGAGATTGCGCAAACGAGTGATATGTTTGGAGGGATTTGGATGTTATGGAATGATTTCGTCGTTGACGTTGAAATTCATCATACGGATTTTGAAGAAATTTTTGCTACTATTAGACCTGCGACTCAGAGTAGAATCCAGCGAGCAACGGTATATGAAATGCCGAAGCAAACTACAAAGATCTTGGTAGTATGATAGTACTATAGAGGGTAATATGATATTAGTGTAGTTTTGCACTGTTATTATGCAGATGAGTAACGAAAGCAACATCAAATATAAGTTCCCAATAAAACATAAGCAAATCCAACAAATAAGTTAGATGATGAACAAAACAGCCCTGACCTCGCAATGTTAGCAATCGAGTTATATGATCATTCCAAAAACACAAAAATATGATCAAATCGGGCTATATTAACAGTAAAATAAACCATAAAATTAAAGTTCACGACGCATTAAGCTAGATTAAAAGACCTCGCCCTAGTGACCACACTGCCATGGCAGAGTGTTAGTTCCTTGACTAATTCTTTTTAGGTGTGTGGTGGGATCCCCCTTAGCAAGCCCCCTACATCATACGGCGAAGTAGTCGGATCAGAAAACGCAAATATTTTCTCCTCAGGCAATGCGGCGACCTTATACCGAAGATAAAAAATAGTTTGATGTTGGAAACATGGGTAACCATGAGCACTATAGTGGGATAAGTCGGCGAAAAACTGCGACAAATTAGGGAATACAATTACTATTAGTTTCTGGAAACTAATAATTAGAGTATACTATTATCAGCTACTTACTTTAGTAGATAAAACACTAACCGCTTGAGATTCATGTTTATCAGCCTCGACCAAATCAAACTTCCCCGTGTCCAACGCAGGGGTGCGTCTTATGCAGGTGAACGAAAAGTCGCATAAAAGGGTGCCTACAAGTCCTCACTAGTCTCCGGATACTATCTTCAGATTTTCCAACTTCATTGCTTGCTGCACGAATGGACTGAAACAACCCATCCTCCGTGGTTACGTCCATTTCACTTGCAAGCCGAGCTAAGACTTTGAAGCAAAGTACATCCTTATCTTGACGCCATATGACACTATCCATCAAGTGTAATACCTTGTCTCCCTGTTCATAGTAATACAAATGTTCTTCTTTGAAAAATGTTGCGTCTGCGTTGATGAAGAATTTGTGTTTAAGGTGGAAGGCTGGTAAACCATGGCTGAAGAAAAGCCTTTCCAAATCACTCTCCTACAGAAATACAATCAATACATATAAAATGGGTACAACAAAATAGGAATAAGTAATAAGAAAGAAGAATGTCATTACATTCCGCTGTAGTGCATTGTACGAATCGTTCCTCGTAATTTTTCCAGTCGCTATATCTAGTGGCAGTTGGAAATTTATTACAAAGTTATAGAATGTGTAGAACAAAGCGCACATTTTGATGACCTTCTCAAACACATGGACCTTTTCGATGAATCTTTTTCCTGGGATAGATGACATGACTGTTGCCGCATGTGCTACTGCCTCTAGTACCCCATCCTCTATTCGTACTTCCTCACCGTAGAAAATTCACATAAGACCTCACACAGCCTTCTCTCAAATTCATCATCCCAAAAAGCACATTTCAGTTCAGTGCTCAATGCTTTCACCCTCGTACCATGCTGCATAATGCAACATGTATATACATCATCAAAACAAGGTATTTCCAAGAATCCTTTATCAAAATATAAGTTGGTTTATTCAACTATCAACTGTATGCAATATAAAGTGGTTTCATCTTTACCCTCAATGCCAAACAGAAGAGACTCCTCAATGACTACAAATAAAAGCACACATTCTAACCTCATGCCTACATCTCACAACGCACACACAGATCAATACAAGACTATGTTATTAGAAAAATGTGATTCATGATAATTACCGATTTTGGAGGATACAAGTATGCACGTGCCGTCGGAGATGGTTCCAGAAGGCTCTCCCGGCGCACAATGGGGTTTGATGATGGAGCGCCAACATACAACGATTCTTGCAGCGGTGCACTCATAGGGTTGCTCCTTCTAAGCTTCGCGACGATTTTAGCAGTTGTGGGAAGTTGGGCATCCATTGTCGCACTGGTTAGGGTTAGGGTTCTTCAGGGATTTGAATTTCGTAGAAATTTAGGGACGAATTGAGGAATTAGGGTTCTTGATGAATTTGGGGATTTGAGGGTTTAGGGTTCTTCAAGAATTTTCTGATTTTGACAATATGTGTTGGTTTTGACCATCACTTATACGTTAGTCAAGTACTGATTGTAATTGACTTTGGTCGCGGTTTTTTTTTTTTTTTTTTTTTGCAAATAGCCCATCCCAGAAAATTATGATAAAAAAAAAATTTAAGACGTGGCGGTACTGTAGCAGTCCAGTCAGCGTCCACGTCATTGCTGGTAGACTCCGGGCCTGAGAAAAGCCCGTCGGGCATATTTTGTAAAAAATCTGAAAGTTAATGGGCATCTAATTAATTTCGAGAGTTATCGGGCAAAAGTGAAAAATAAGAAAAGATAACGGGCATAAAATTGAATTCGCCCTATTTAATATAACACAAATTAAAATTGTTCCCTTTTAATCAACTAGTTCCTAAGAAATATATTAATTGTTACCATGTAATAAAGGAAAAGTGAATATGACAATTAACTTTTTACTGAAGGAAATGATAATATCACTAGAAGGACCTTAATAAACTAACGCCAACAACCAATCCGAATATACAAACCAAAAAACACTAGAGATTAGCAAAAACTAGAGGTTATGGACCCTCGACATTAAACGCCGCATTATGTGCAAGATTATGAGCTTGCCCATTCCCCTCTATGATTATCCAATTAAATGAAGACTCCTTACGAAGGTTTAATGATCTCACCACGTCAGCGATAATAATTGCTTGAATAGCGTCACCCGGTATTCAAAAAATTACTTTAGTCCAATGCATACCAATCGCCAAGCGGATAGCCCAATAAGTCGCTAACGCCTGAACACAAACGGGCGCTAGAGTCACCTCCATTCTTTGTTGCATCCACACAATAGCCCCCCATGAGAATT
Source organism: Linaria vulgaris (assembly GCA_948329865.1). Lineage (NCBI taxonomy): Eukaryota > Viridiplantae > Streptophyta > Magnoliopsida > Lamiales > Plantaginaceae > Linaria > Linaria vulgaris. Next base: position 97,190,090 of record OX415254.1, on the reverse strand, counting down.
TTGCGCCACAATACCAATGCCAACCACACTCTTTTCTTCAAGCCGTGCCCCATCAAAATTAATCTTCACAAAATTCGCAGAAGGCGCAACCCAATTATTACCTCTTTCGTGATCGTTGTTCGGATTTTTCAACAAGGCCTTTTTCCATCCATGTGCGTAGATTATAGCAGACATTACAATATCGTCGAGACTCTTGGGTTTTTGTCTTGTTAATACCGCACTGTGATTACCGCACCCCAACACAAAGGAATAACCAAGCTAGTCGATTCTTGCGACACCGATGTATACATGTGAACCACCCAATCCACTACCTTCTCGTTCTTGCAAATCATAAGAGAAAGTGGGAAGCTAGCAAACACCCAATCTTGTCTCGCTACCTGACACTCAAATATGTTATGCCTAACATGTTTGACACCTTCCAAATTGCTCACACAACAACTCTCATCAGAAATTTGCCTATTTTTCAGATTACATCGATTGGATAAGATATTCATGCATGCTTTCCAAATAACTGATTGAACTTTATTCGCACACCGAACACTTTAAATAATCCTCACAACTTATGAAAACACGACGTTGCTCCATCCTCATGCCTACGCGGAACCAAACCATGTATCATAGTAAGATGATACACCCTCCTAACTGAGAAACCACCATGCCTTTTTAGGGTCATCAGTACAATAAATGAGGTACTCAAATCACTATAAATAATAACTCATCAGTTCTGAATATAGAAAGATTATTAGCGCCTTACAATATGTCACTTCAGCAAGACATGACATTATTTTTTCGGTCAATCATTTGGCTTAATGTGCTGCTCTACAGATGAGGCAAGTGGACATGCTTGAAACATGTCTTGCGGTATCTCTAAGGTGTTATTTCATTTGGTATCTTGCTTCATAGTCTCGCCTCTATTGAACTTTGTGCTTTCTTAGATGATGACTAAGTCGGTGCCCAACAACGAGCACGTCAAGCTTTACTTATGTCTTTTTTTTAGGTGACTTCCCTATTTTGTGGAGCTCTCGGAAGCAAAGAGGCGTCTCTTGTTCATTCAAGGAATATGAGTACCGCACACTCGCTTGTGCTTCAACTGAATTGCCAACATCTATTATTTGAACCTCATTATCCTCTCAAGGGCGTACCATGCATCCACTATGACAACATCAACGCCAATCATCTTTCGCTTCATCTAGTCCAGCACTCTCGCATGAAACACATCTTCGTATACTTGCACTTTATTCGTGATCTTGTCCACAAAGGATTCATCTTTGTTTCTTATATTAGAACAAAAGAACAGCTCGCAAATATACTTATGAAGCGTCTCGCTTGCACTTGATTTCAATTAAGTTCCAAACTTACCGTGACAGTGGATGGCGCGTTAATCTTGCAGAGGAATAACAGACCAATCATACATTAGCGGTAACAATTTCATGAATCGTATCTCAAGTAGTATCCTTCTCTATAATTTGGTTGTATGTTAAAGTGAGCAATCATGATATTGATGATCGAATTGTAACAAACGATTGAATTATATTGAATCAGAAATCAATGATTACAAACTACGAGAGAGAGAAAATTCTTCTCTTCTTTGTTCATCAAATCTGAAATAACAAAGGTGAATGAATAAAATGAGCTAACTATATATATACTAAATATTCTAACGGTCGAATAATTAGGCAGCTAATTAGCTTAATTAACCTAAAACGGTTGGTTTCTAAAAGAGGAAAGATAACCAACTGACAAAACAAGAATGAAATATTTCCTAAAAAGGGGTGTTTGAGGAAAAATACAAATTAACACTTTGAGGTGGTAATTAGTGATATTGTACTGCTAATACCCTCAGCAAGAGGGGCATGGATGTCAATCAATCCTATCTTGTACTGCTTAATTTGGTTTGCTTCTTAGCTTTCAAGGAACCCAGTGCATCTCCTAAGTAGATAGCATAACATGTTAGGCTCCTCCTTGTCTCCTTGAAACCGTCCTAATCACTGTCACGGTAAGATTTTAAGTGAGGCTCAGATTGTGATGGCATATCAACACCTTGTGAGCATCTGCAAGGTGAGTTTCAGTTGGGAAAGACATTAGTTGAGTTAAACATTGAATGTTATAACATAAGTCAGGTCTTGTAAAAGTGAGGTATAACAATTTGCCCACTAGCCTCCTATAAACAGAAGCATCAGTGAGTAGAGGAGATTTATCATCATAAAGTTTAGTAGTAGAGTCCATTGGGGTGGAGGAAGGTTTGCAAGCCAGATAACGAGACTCACTGAGTACATCTAAAGTATATTTTCTTTGACAAAGAGTTACACCTTTGCAACTTCTAGGAACCTCAATACCTAAGATGTATTTAAGTTCACCTAAGTCCTTAATAATGAATTTGTCATGTAAGTGTTGTTTGATTTTGTTTATTGCAAATATATTGTTACCAGTCAAGATGATACCATCAACATAAACAAATAAAGCAATAATGTTGGTGCCATCTTGTAGAGCGAATAGAGAGCAATCAGACAGAGTTTGTTTAAAACCATAACAAAGCAAGCAATATGTGAGTTTATCGTACCACTCTTCCAATTAAGGGCTCGGGTCACTCCTCTCTCTCCCACCCCCCCTTCCCCCTCTTCGTCTCAATAATGTCCTCCATGCTCCTCTTCTCATCAAAAACTTGATCTATGTTAGAAAATTCACCATTGATAACTCTGTTTCTATCCCTTTTGATCCTTTTGGTTTTTCTGTGAAGGATTTTCGGACAGGCACACCCATCATGTGATGCAATAGCTCGGGTGATCTCTACCCCATTATCCCACCCGCCGTCTCTCGCTCTGCCTCGTCACCTTCCGCCTTTCTCTCTCTCTCCGCTGACCGTTGGCACGCATAGCTTGGCCACCACGACGATCACATTTTTTTATTTTCTTAGGCGTAGTTCTCATATTACTTGTAATAAACGCTCTTCTAGTTCGTTTTGTCATTCTTGTCCCATGGGGAAACATATTAAATTGCCATTTTATGATTCACTTACTATGACTCGTTTACTGTTTGATTTAGTTCATAGTGATGTTTGGACATCTCCCGTTTTGAGATCTTCGGGGCATCATTACTATGTTTTATTTCTAGATGATTATATGGGTTTCTTGTGGACGTTTCCTTTACTCACAAAAATGATGTGTTTCCTAGTTTTTTTATCTTTTCGTGCTTATATCAACAAACAATTTGAATGTGATATTAAAATTATACAAAGTGACAATGGCACATAATATAAAAACACCTCTTTCTCTACCTTTTGCAAAACATATGGCATGCATCAACGCTTTTCTTGGCCATACACCTCTCCACCAACAAAATAATTCTTTGTCAGCATGTTCTTTTCGATGAAAGCTCATTCTCTTTCTCGAAGTTCTCTTCCTCCTCCCCCAATCTTACTCTTTCCTCGATGATGATCGGCCACCACTCCTCATTCCTCCCATTCTCAATCCAAACACGGACCCCCACGGGTTGCTACTCCTCTTCCTCCACCTGCGGCGACACAGTCACCAACCGCGTCACCGACCACACTGCCCGCGTCCCCTATTTCGCGCGGCAACTCGTCTCCCCCCTCCCGCGCGCCATCTCATGTGACACCGCCCTCTCCTCGCGCGCCAACTCAGGCGACACCGCCCCCTACTCACCCCATGACAACTCGCATCCAACATGGAATCTTCAAGCCAAACCGCCTCTTCAGTCTCCAGTCCACCTCTTCTCACTCGCCTCTTCCACGTAATCCTGTAGCAACGTTATTCGACCCTAATTGGAAATTGGCCATGACTGATGAGTTTGATGCTCTTATTAAAAATAAGACGTGGGAGTTGGTACCCCATCCTACTAATGTTAATATTATTCGGTCAATGTGGATGTTTTGTCACAAGTTTCATTTTGATGGTTCTTTTGAGAGGCATAAGGCCCGACTTGTAGGTGATGACAGGTCTCAGCAGGTTGGGGTTGATTGTGATGAAACTTTCAGTCCCGTGGTTAAGCCCGCGACTATTCGGGCGTTTCTCAATATTGCAATGTCCAAGGCTTGGGATATTCATCAGCTCGACGTGAAGAATACTTTTTACACGGTCATTTTCATGAAACTGTATATATGCACCAACCCCTCGGATTTCGTGACTCATCTCGACCAGATCATGTGTGCTTATTGAAGTGTTCTCTCTACGGCCTTAAACAGGCTCATCGGGCTTGGTATCAGCGGTTTGCTGATTTTGTTGCTACTATTGGTTTCTCGCACAGTGCCTCAGATCACTCTCTCTTTATCTTGCGTCGTGGTTCGGACACGGCCTACATCCTTCTTTATGTGGATCATATCTTCCTCACGGCCTCTTCTCCTTATGTCTCATCTTGGTTGGGAATTTTCCATGAAGGACTTAGGTCCTTTGAGTTTCTTTTTGGGGATTGCAGTTCAGCGTTGCACTCATAGTCTTTTCCTATCTCAGCGGAATATGCCGAGTATATTATTCGTCGGGCCGGTATGGAGTCGTGTAAACCCAGTCAAACTCCGGTTGACACGAAATCCAAACTTGACGCAATGCCAAAGAGTGCCAAGTTTTTGTCTCTTCATACATGATCTCCGGGATGCTCACATGTTGGCCCTTAAACGGGTTGTACGTTATATTCAAGGGACTCTTGATCTTGATCTTCATATCTCTCCCTCCTCGGTTAAGGGGTTGACCATCTATACTGATACTGTTTGGGGCGGGTGCCCTGACACTCGTCGCTCGACTTCAGGATACTATGTTTTTTTGCGACAATTTGGTTTCTTGGTCTGCCAAACGACAACCGACCCTCTCACGGTCTAGTGCCAAAGCGGAGTACCGTGGCGTGGCCAATGCAGTTTCTGAGTCATGTTGGATTCGGAACTTACTCTTGGACCTTCACTATCCTATTGCTTCAGCGACTCTCGTATACTGTGATAATGTGAGTGCCATCTACCTTTTGAGCAATCCGGTCCAACATCAACGAACCAAAACATTGAGATGGATATTCATATTGTTCGAGAAAAAGTAGCTCGTGGTCAAGTACGTGTTTAACATGTTCCCTCACGATATCAGATAGCCGACATTTTTACGAAGGGACTTCCACGGGTTCTTTTTGACGATTTTAGGTCCAGTCTCAAAGTTCGTCCTCCTCCTGTTTCGACTGCGGGATGTATTAGATATAAAATATGTATATTTGGTAATTATTGAAGATTGATATATATCTTTACTGATAGATATTTACCTTATTAGAGATGATTAGTGATCGATAGTTACCTTATTAGAGATGAAACTTATTTTAAGTTATATGGTGAAAAAATTAATTTAAATAAGTAAATATTACATATATAAAGATAGGAAATTTATATAGAAAATTCTAAATTTTGGGAAACAAAATCCCCAATCACAATAATAATTGTAGTAATTGTTCTACTTAAATTAAGACTAGATTAGGAACTTAATAATAAATTATTGTTCTAGTACTAAAATTTTAAGGCTAAAATCGGAAATCAAAAGTTTGGTGTCACAATTTGCCTTTCTTTATATAATAGTATAGATATTGAACATTATTCATTGAATAACATAAGGAATTCATTATCTTACATATATAATAGTAATTCGATTGATCACGTACGTGCATGTAGAAGGGGGAGGTCGGAGCTACAGATAGTTGTGCATACAGCCAAGGGCTCGCGTCGGCACATGGCAAATGCCTATTGGCTGCTTTTTTGATCTTTCTCTTTTTTACTTAATAATTATTGTTGGAGACCCTGCGTTATTTTATTTTTATTGCAGGTAGAACCATGTTTCACTTTTCTATATAATTATATATGCAATTAAGTGCTTAGTTAAAAAATACCCAATTTGTTTCCAACAATTGTTTTTATGATTTATCTTTTCCAGAACATACATTAGGTATCATTATGTCCGACTTCTATAAAGAAAAATTGAAAAGAATAATAAATACAAAAAATAAGTATGATGTTACTGTGGTGTACTAAAGTAAACCTAGCAAACATTATCCGCTATCGATAAAGTAAGATTTATAAATGGGCATTAAATAAAATAGACATATCAAAGTTTTCTAAACGGGAAATGATATATATATATATATATATATATATATATATATATATATATATATATATAGAGCAAAATCCCTCAATACATAGCAATTTTGTATAATAGACTATTTTGCCCTTTTTAAGTTGATTGGACAATTTATTTTCCATTTATTAGTACTAGAAATGCTGGCACGCAGTCCCTGCGTCATTAATAATTTATTTTAATTTATATAGTAAAAAAAGTAACTTGAATAAGTAAAGATTAAATATAGAATGATAGAGAATTTATAAAAAGTTTCAAATTTTGAGAAACAAAATCACAATCACTGAATCAATATAATTATTGTAGTTGTTGATTCTACTTAAATTATAAGGCTAGATTAGGAATTTAATAATAAAATATTGTGTAAACACTAAAATTATAAGGCTAAAACCGAAAATAAAAAATTTGGTGTCACAAGTTGCCTTTCTTTATATAATAGTATAGATGCCATAATTGTAGCAATGCTTTCTATATATAAAAACATAATAATCGTTCATTATACAAAAAGATAGAAAATCTGCCTCCAGCAAGATAAGATAGGGTCTTTGATTATATATAAATCTCGGATTTTTTTAAGGCTCCGTTTGTTTCTCCGAAAAATAGGGGAAAAGGGAAAATAAAAACGGAAAATGAGGGAAAATAAGATTTTCCAAGAAAGTTTTAAGGGAAAATAATATTTTCCAGCCATTTCGCGCATCCTTATTTTCCAGGAAAAGCTATTATTATGTGTAAAGAATTTTCCTCTATTTTCCAAAGATTTCCTAGATTCTCCCTATTTTCCAAAGATCTCCTAGATTTTCCAGAAAAATCTCGAATTGCCAAACAGTAGGAAAAAAAGATTTTTCTTTATTTTTTTCCTTTTCCCCTATTTTCCAGGGAAACAAACGGAGCCTAAGGATCTCGGATAAATCTTTTGAATAGTTAAAAGTCATTACTAAAAAATTAAACAAATAACATACTTGTTGTCACTTTTCACCAATATACAACAAAAGCTGATTTAAATAACAAAAAATAAAATAAAAAAGAAACTTATGACATAATGATAATAGTAAGATCGAAAGAAGCTTCAGCATATATATTTTTAATATATGTATATGTATATATTTCCTTTTAAGCCTTTAAATTTTTACCTCTTTTTTTATTAATTCACGTAGCTTCTCCAAACAATTCTTGTATTCAAATTAATATGTATTTTATTTCTTAATCATCTTCATCAGATTTTGGTGCTTTATCACTATCGTGCATAATTGCACAATATTTAGCATAATGCATACAATAAATTAAGGTATGTCAAAAAAATCTCATCAAAAAATTTAAATTCTCAAAGATAAATATTACATTTTAATATAAATTGACTGACTTGGTGTATTAATTTTTTGTTCAAGAACCAAGAAAAATTAAATCCATGGAGTAATAAAAACCTGAATAACCCAAAAATGTATGAGCGAAAGATGTAACATTTAATGAAAAAGGCAAATGAATACAAAGTTGAATAATTTTATATTTTTGTTCGGAAAGAGGACATCAATAGTTAATGTAATTTGTGATTCTAATAAGAGAAATCACTACAAGAAAAAAGGGTCATCCGCGACCGCCCGGGCGGTCGCGAATGACCCTTTGGCGGTCGCGGATGACCATCCGCGACCGGCCGCCGGTCGCCAATGACCGTTCGCGGAAAACCCTGGTAGTGGGTCCTCCGTGACTGCTTAGCGGACACGGATGACCCATCCGCGATCGCCCAGCGGTCACGGGCAACACCGTGACCGCTTTAAACCATCCGTGACCGCCGATAATATTCAAACCATCCGTGACCGCCCGACGGTCACGAATGATATTCAACGAAACAAAAAAATATATTCTGACAAAATACCAATATATATATATATATATATATATATATATATATATATTTGCGAATAGAATGTATGGTTGGGCGATTTTTTGATATAAAACGTCATTTAAGAGAATGATTTGGGTTATAAGTAAAAAAAGGAAGAAAATAAGAGAGTTGGTGTTTTGTTTTTTGGAGATATAAGGAAAGAGAAGAAGAGAAATTGTTGGTGTTTTTGTTTTGGATTAAGAAACGAAGAAAGGAGGAGAAAGTGTTAGGTTTTTTTAGAAAAGATAATTTGAGTGTAGTGAATATTAGTGGGTGGAATGGTGGGTATATATAGAATTTGGGTGAAAATTTTGAATTTTCAAAAAATTTGAATTTCCCGCCTAATTCCAAGGTCTTTCGCAACCGCTCGACGATCACGAGGGGTCTTTCGTAACCGCAAGGCGATCGCCCCATATTCTTCGTGACCGCCCAGCGGTCACGAATAAGTCTCATTCGAAATTTTTGATTTTTCGTTTGTTTAATTAAGGTGTGATGTTTGTTAAATTGATAAAATGATTACTACTAAGTAAATTAAAAGGGATTTTATCACAAAATCGCACATTACATCTAAAACAACTTGGTGTATATGATGATTAGTTGTAAAACATAAAATAGGTTATTCGTTCATAACTCGCCTAATCACATCTAATATACTATTTTAATATGTTAATTATTAATGTTGTACTAATTTATTGCTTCAATTCACATGTAGTAATGAGACTTATTGTTAAAAATCATAAACACGTCAAGATGGCTCCATAAAATCAATTTTTTTTATAAATATTATTCGTGACAGCCGGGCGATCACGAATGACCCCTCTTTCGTGACCGCCGAGCGGTCACGAAAGATTCCGCGACCGCCTAGCGGTCACTAACCTACGAAAGACCCTTATTCGTGACCGCCCAGCGGTCACGAATAAGTCTCATTCGAAATTTTTGATTTTCGTTTGTTTAATTAAGGTACAATGTTTGTTAAATTGATAAAATAGTTACTACTAAGTAAATTAAAAGGGATTTTATCACAAAATCGCACATTACATCTAAAACAACTTGGTATATATCATGATTAGTTGTGGAACATAAAATAGGTTATTCGTTCATAACTCGCCTAATCACATCTAATTCGCTATTTTAATATGTTAATTACTAATGTTGTACTAATTTATTACTTCAATTCACATGTAGTATGAGACTTATTGTTAAAAATCATAAACACATCAAGATAGCTCCATAAAATCAATTTTTTTTATGAATATTATTCGTGACCGTCGGGCGGTCATGAAAGATTCCGCGACCGCCTAGCGGTCACGAACCTACTTCGTGACCACCCAACGGTCACGAAAGACCCTTATTCGTGACCGCCTAGCGGTCACGAATAAGTCTCATTCGAAAATTTTGATTTTCGTTTGTTTAATTAAGGTGCGATGTTTGTTAAATTGATAAAATAGTTACTACTAAGTAAATTAAAAGGGATTTTATCACAAAATCACACATTACATCTAAAACAACTTGGTGTATATGATGATTACTTGTAGAACATAAAATAGGTTATTCGTTCATAACTCACCTAATCACATCTAATTCGCTATTTTAATATGTTAATTACTAATGTTGTACTAATTTATTACTTCAATTTACATGTAGTAATGAGACTTATTGTTAAAAATTATGAACACATCAAGATGGATCCATAAAATCAATTTTTTTTATGAATATTATTCGTGACCGCCGGGCGGTCACGATGACCCCTTTTTCGTGACCGCCGAGCGGTCACGAAAGATTCTGCGACCGCCGAGCGGTCACGAAAGATTCTGCGACCGCCGAGCGGTCACGAAAGATTCTGCGACCGCCTGACGGTCACGAACTGCCAGATTTTCAACTATAAATACCCTTTTCCTTACTTTCATAATTCACAACAATCTTCACCATTTCTTAAGGTATTCTCGTTTTTTTCATTTAGGTGGTCAACTATATTTTTCAATACTAAATATTGGTATGATATGTTAACTTGTTTATTCATTTCTTGATAGATATTGTCGTAAACACATCGAGGGTACTCGTAGAGGACACAAGATTCTTGAAGATCGTTTTTTCACGCTTCAAGAAGTAAGTTGATCAATTTCTCACTCTACAACCTTATCGTGCATGATAATTGTTACGTTTTAAATTGTTAATTGTTAATTGTTTGTAGTATTAATCGTAATTAATTATTTCCTTTAAAATTTACATCTTAGATAAATAATGGACTATCAAGTAGATAGAAATTGGATGTATGATAGATTCAAAAGAATTGGTTATTTGCGAGAGTTTTGTGGTGGGGGTTCGCACATTCATAGAATTTGCTTCGCAATAAGATGGCTATTTAGATCTAGGGGGCGTATTAGGTGCCCGTGCAAAAAATGTAACAATTCAAAGTTTTTTGATCGATACCAAGTCCGTGATCATCTTCGTAAGTCGTGATTTACGTCTGGATATTTTGAGTGAGTTTTGCAGGGAGAGCAGTTTACCACCACTTCTATGACGCTTATCGACGAACCTCCCGGCCCATCACACGCCAATATTCCCGACAACCCTATTCGTGCTGACGATTCGTTTAAACAGATGGTCGTGGATGCATATGGAGGCCGATTTGATGAGGACGATGTGCGTAACGAGAATCCGAATCCCGATGCGAGAGATTTCTACGACTTGATGCGTCTAGGTCAGGTGAAGATGCACCCTAAGAAGAGCAAAATCGTCCTGCAATGGGTTGGAGAGTGGGGGAATTACAAAACTATTCACAAGGCGAGTAACATCATGTTTGACCATTTTTTAAAGATGTCTAAAGATGGGTTCGACCCTGAGATTGAGAAGTTGTTACCTCAAGACACGAAATGGATGCATAAGATGCTGGGAACCTTGGGGTTAGGGTACGAGAAGTCGATGTTTGCACAAATTAGTGTTTTCTGTTCTACTGGTTTGCGGCGAGCAAGGACTTCCTAAAATGCTCGATATGCGGGGTTGATAGATACGAGGAAGGTAGGAAGTTGAAGGTCGCGAAGAAGCATTTGTGGTATTTCGCCCTAGGTCCTCGTCTTCAGAGGATGTATTATACCATAGGCACTGCAAAGCATATAACTTGGCATTTGAAGTGTCGAGAGGTTACAGATCGAATGATTCACCCGGCTTCCAGTGAGGCATGGCGACACTTTGATCGTACGCATCCGGATTTTGCAGCTGAGCCTAGGAATGTACGACTCGGTTTGTGTACGGATGGATTCACACCGTATGGCTCATCTGGGAAAAATTACTCTTGTTGGCCAGTGATGGTAACCCCGTATAACCTCCCTCCCGATCTTTGCATGAGGTAGGAGTTTATATTTTTGAGCCTTATCATTTCTGGTCCAGATAGTCCCGGGAAGAACTTGGATGTTTATCTTAGACCACTAATTGACGAGCTTAATGCTTTATAGAGCACTGGTTTGGAGACGTTTGATAGCTCGAGGAAGGAAAACTTTCAATTACGAGCGGCCCTGATGTGGACGATTAGCAATTTTCCAACGTATGGAATGTTGTCTCAGTGGAGTACGCACGAGAAGTTAGCGTGTCCTTATTGCATGGGAGATACGAAATCATTTACGTTGGAGAATGGCAGTAAACCGTGTTGCTTCGATTGCCATCGTCGTTTTTCGCCCAAAAATCATAGGTGGCGGCATGACAAGAATTCATTCAAAAAAGGGCAAAAGTCACTAGAAGAACCTATTTGCAGGAAAATGGGCGACGAAATGAGGGAAATTGTGGAGGGACTTGGGGATGTTGGTTTTGGGGCCAAAGTGAAAAAGCTACCGGGTTTTCATACGGATCATAATTGGCTGAGGAAGAGCATATTTTGGGAACTTCCCTATTGGTCCACAAACTTGATTCATCACAATTTAGATGTCATGCATTGTGAGAAGAACTTTTTCGATAACATCATCCACACAGTATTGTATGACTCTAAGACCAAGGACAACATCAAGTCTAGACATGATTTGAAGATCTGGAATAACCGTGAAGAGCTATTTTTAGAACAATCACGAGGAGGCGCATATGTGAAGCCAAGGGCAACCTACTGTCTCACGCGGGATGAAAAGGTGAAGGTCTTGAAATGGTTGGGCGATCTCAAATTTCCGGACGGATACAACAACAACAACAACCAAGCCTGTAATCCCAATTAAATTGGGGTAGGCTAAATTTCCGGACGGATACACGTCAAATTTGGGACGATGCGTACAAAAGCAACAACATAGGCTATTTGGTATGAAGAGTCATGATTGTCACGTCTTCATGCAGAGATTGATTCCCATTGCTTTTCGGGACTTCCTGCCCCCAACATTTGGGAAACATTGTTGGAGATTAGTTTATTGTTCCGGGCATTTTGTGCTTCAGAGGTTTCGGCCACCGATATGAGAAGTCTTGAGGAATCTATTATAGTCACGATGTGCAAGATTGAGAGGATATTTCCTCCTTCCTTCTTCGATTCTATGGAGCATTTGGCCATACACCTACCGTACGAGGCTAAAGTAGGCGGCCCGGTTCACTACAGATGGATGTATCCATTCGAGAGGTACACAATGTTTAATGAGTTTAATTCGCTACTATTATTCGAAATAGTTTATTCTATATGTTGTTGACTTTTTGATATTTCCAAGTTTATGTTTGATTTTAAAAAGTCAGTGATGAACAAAGCAAGGGTAGAAGGATGCATAGCGAATTCCTACCACCTTTCAGAGCTATCCAATATGTGTGCACAATATCTAGGTATCTCCGCGAGTACTAGACATAACCGACTCAATAGGAATGAGACTTTTGAGAGTTCAGAGTGGGATGATGAGCTATTGTTATTTCGAAAGAAAGGGAAGGCCCTCGAGCCACTGAACAAGAAGAGGCGGTTGTCGTCCGAAGAGTTGGAGCAAATTAAACTGTACACGCTTCTTAATTGTGAAGAGTTGGATGGATGGGTTGAGTAAGTCAATATTCTTCATTTTACGTGCAAACACTCTTTATTAAGGATAACTTGTATGTATCACGTATTTCTAACTTATTTTGTGTGTAACTCGCAGGTTGTTTATTGAGGAGGAGTGTGGTGGACTTACTCCCATGGAGGTACAAAAGAAGAGAAACACGGAGTACGTGGCATGGTTCAAACAGACCTACTCGAGTGGCAAGTACATGACATACGATCGTGTTAAGCCGTTGCTCGCAGGTCCTCTCAACTCAGCGTTGTACTATGAAGGGTACATTGTGAATGGATTCCGGTTTCACACAGATATGCGTTTGGGGCCCTAAGAAGAGTGATTATAGCGGGGTTTATGTGGAGAGGGACATGGGAGGATCCCACACCACCAACTTCTACGGGACATTGAACGAAATCATAGAGGTGGAATATTGGGGGCGCAGAAGACCGCTATACATTGTATTATTCAAGTGTAGGTGGTATGATATTAGAGCTCGAGGGACTCATGTTCACGAGATATACAAATTGGTTGATATTAACCCACGATGGTCTCTCACAACCAACGAGCCTTTTATTTTTGCAAATCAGGCCATTCAGTCGTACTACGCCCCGTATCCACAACTTACGAATGGTCAACCAGGTCAAAATGGATGGATGATTGTACCTACTATACCGGCTAGGCACGTGATCGACATGTCGTCACTAAGTGATTCGAGCAAAACAGAAACAGAAACAGGGATGCCAGCGGAAGTGTTCCACGAGAACGCATCTGTAGGGATTAATATGTTCGTAGACTTTCGCGCGTTTGATATGGATATACAATTGGGGCGGGCAGATGAGTTTGAGATCGTCGAAGATGTACAAGATAGAGGAGAAAAAGAAGCTGAAGAGGAAGACGAAGACGAAGAAAGTGAAAACATGGAGCTAAATAGTGATACTGATTAGTTCAACTGTTTTGTAATAATTTAAAACACTACTATGTGACGCACTTTATTTGTAACGATTTGTTAGTTTGTAAAAGACAGTTGTATTAGATTTTTCTAAAAATAACATTTTATATGTGATAAAAGTACACTAAAAATTTGACATTATGGATTTCAATTAAAAATAAAAATTACAATAACAGTCCAATATTACAATAATTACAATAATGAAAATTTAACATTCCAACATTACAATAAGGAAAATTTAACAGTCCAACATTACAATAAGGAAAATTTAACAGTCCAATATTACAATAAGGAAAATACTAATAATCATCCGAACTATAAACCTCCCCACGTGCAGTCGCGTATCATCCTCACCATCATCCTCCCCATCATCCTCCCCACCCTCAACACCATCCTCAACGCCCAAAGCTACATAATCGTCATTTTGCATCAGCGCGATAATCTCATCCTCATCGTCGTCGTCATCATCATCAGAGTACTCCTCGATATACGCAGGCCTACTGGAAGAACTAAGAGCAAATGGATATGGCCTACAACGCGGCGGCCTAGAAACCGGTGGAATCACATGCCCAACTCCGGTCCTACGTGAATTCCCCATGAATTGTGAATCTGGTACCGGTGGAAGGCCCACGTCAATCTTCTCTATAAAAAAGCATCTCCATAGCCTCATAGTGGCTTTCATATCAGTCATCTTTTGATCTGCGCACGAGATAACCCACTCATTATGCGTTTGTAATTCGTCGATGCATGCCTGTGGATAATCTTCTTGTTTACTGTATTTAATGTTGAACGCCTCCGGGCGTGCATCCCTCGGTAAGCCCTTCGCCTTCCCCTTCTTCACATGACCAAATGCCTCGGTCCAACAGTCGGGATCGAACACCGGGAGCTTAGCTGGGCGCGGATATCTCTTCCTCAATAGATGCATGTACTTTTTCAGCATTACATTTGAAAGAATCAGTACTTATATTAGAATAAGTAATTTAAAGCTAGTTGAGGAAAAAATAAAGGAGTATGAGGTTGAAATAACTTACATAAATTTCCTTCGCCGCAACATCTACCCAAGTTCGCCGAGCTGGAACTCCTGTGTCACCGTCCGTCCCCTTCACCCTCTGCGTGTGACCACGTCTGTAGGCCTCATCATATCGAATAGGGTATTTTCGCTGAGGTTCCTCCTCAACCTACACATTTCAAGAAAGAGTACGTCAAACTTGGCTTACACATATATTAAGATTACTTAATTACACCCATATTGTTAAGTTTAATAAGTCATACCAGCCGACGTCTGATCTCCTCTATGTCGAGGGATCCACCATAAAAAGTGGGAGGTGCCTTCACCCCCTCCTTTGGCTCCTCGCCTCATCTCCTGTTTTTCTTAGACTTCCACGACACCTCTTGATGATCCTCGGTGGCCCAATACTTAATCATCGCCGCCTCTAACCCGTCGTGCATCCAAGTCTTGTCTTTCCCGGCCTATTTCAGATCCACAACCCTCTCAAAGTACTATCTCTTCGTATTGTACATCAAATTCTTATAGAGCGACTTCGCCTTCGTTTCGTAGGCCCGTTGTACTGCGTATTTTTATCTCGCACGAATACCATATATATTCTGCCAATTAATAAAATTTTAAGATTATTTTTATTACGTCATTTGATTTATGAATATATTAAATTAAATAATATGATATATTTGTGAAATAATTCCTCACCGAAAATTTAACAAACATTTGGCCTCGCACAATTTCGGGCATCGACAAGTAGGTAGGCCAGAACTCCTTCATGAACTGTCTGATCAACTCCGTGATCGTCATCGCAACCTCGTTGCTAGTGGGGTTCATAAACAGGCCACGAGGACACAATGTAATGATCTGCCTCTGAGTCTTGTCATTGGGTTGTTGTGCACCTTTGGAGGTGCCTCTAGCAGGGCGCTGCTGCGTGATAGTGAATACTCCCGATGCTGGAGTCTCACTCGGCCTCTCGCTCGGGCCAGCTCCGGTGGAACCAGCGGAAGATGGTGCTCTAGCCCTAGATCCTGAAGCAGTGGGTGCGACATCGGGCACGGCAGCGGCATTAAAAGAAAGTCGCGCTGTAGTAAAGGCGTCAACGATGTAGATGCGTTGGGGGCCGCGGCATCGCGACTACGACCGCCATGTGTGATAACTATACGAGGTCCAAGACTACCTCGCCCGCTAGCAGCAGGGGGAACATCGGGAACATCAGGAACATCGGGATCATCAGGAACATCAGAAACACTCGAACGTTGTTGACCACTGCCACCCCCGACGACGACGACTGCTTGACATGTCGAATATATGCTAGAAAACTACGAAAAATAATCTAAGTTAGATGAATCAGAGAGATTCCCTAAAATTCAGTCGTTACTAAGTTATAAAGATTCCCTAAAGATCATTTGTACTAAGTTATAAAGAACCCCTAAAGATTATTTGTTCTAAGTTATAAAGATTCTGTAAAGGCATTATTTCTAAGTTATAAAGTTCCCTAAAGGCGTTATTTCTACAAAAAAAAAACATTAAAAAAACTAAACCAATAATTTAACATGCATTTAAACTAACATTTTAACATTAAATTACCTAAACTAATAATAATACATTAAATCACCTAAACTAAAAATTTAATATTAAATAAATATTCTCTAAAGACATTATTTCTAAGTTATAAAGATCACCTAATTGCATTACTTCTAAGTTATAAATATTTTCTAAAACAATTATCTATAAGTTATGAAGATTCCTCTAAAGGCACTATTTTTAAGTTATAAAAACCACTTAAAGGCACTATATTTCTAAATTATAAAGATTTCCTATATGCACTATTTCTAAGTTATAAAAACTACCTAAATGCACTATTTCTAAGTTATAAAAACTACCTAAATGCACTATTTTTAAATTATAATGATTTCCTAAATGCACTATTTCTAAGTTATAAAAACCACCTAAAGGCACTATTTTTAAGTTATAAGGACTACCTAAATGCACTATTTCTAAATTATAAAGATTTCCTAAATGCACTATTTCTAAGTTATAAAAACCACCTAAATGCACTATTTTTAAGTTATAAAGACCACCTAACGTCACTTTTTCTAAGTTATAAAGACCACCTAAAGACAGTATTCCTAAATTATAAAGATTTCCAAAATGCATTATTTCTAAGTTTAACATTAATAAAACTAAACTAACAATTTAACAATTAAAATTATTACTAAAACATTAAATATAAAAGATAATTGAAAAACTAGAAAGATAAATACCTAAGAGAGAGAGAGAGAAGGACTTACAAGTGTGCGGAATGAGAGAGGAGGACGGGGGGTTTATATAGAAAAACCCCCCTCATCCGCGACCGCTAGGCGATCGCGGCTGCCATAGGCGGTCAAATTCCCGCCTATGGCTCCGCGACCGCCGGGCAGCCGCGGATGCCACGAGGGCAGCCATAGGCGGGAAGTTTCCCGCCTATGGCATCCCGTGACCGCTAGGCGGTCACAGGGTTGTTGGCCGTGACCGCTCGGCGGTCACGGTAGCATCCGTGACCGCCGAGCAGTCACGAGCCGGCGGTCACGGATGACCCCAGATTTTTGTACTGAATTATGGAATTATAAAAGGAAGAGAGATTAATTTGTTGATTTGAAAGGGGTAAAGTGGTAAACAAAGAAAGATTGCTCTATATTGAGGGGTTTTGCTTTGTATATGTAGCGTTAAAAATTCTAAGTCTTTAAAATAAAAGACAAGAAAAATTAAGTACAAATAAACTTTATTTCTTCAAATAGTATGGGGTTACAATCTTTAGTATTCCTCTGATTCTTTTCTCAAATAAATAATCTTGACATTTGGTTGACTTGAAACTTGGTTGACTTGAAGGCGGAATTGACTTTGATCGTTTCCACGTGATTTAGGTTGAACGTTAATCCAAGGGCTTTGAGCTTGATCTTGAATTGACAATCGACTTGACTTGATATTTGCGACGAACAATTTAATCTTCGTCTTGACTTGTTGAACTTGTTGAACGTCAATCTTCTTTAGAGGAATCTTGATCTTCAAAAATACTTGGATGCTTGACAAACGTTGACGCGAGGGCTTGGCAGCTTGATCTCGGATCGAACGGAAACTTGATTTGAAATTTGATTTGAAGATTGATGAAGGATGGTATGATCTTCGTCTTCAGTTCTTCAGTATGTTGGGCTTTGATCTTCTTGAAGGGACTTGAATCTTCAAAAACGGTTTTTCGAGGGTCTTGTGACTTGATCTCGAATCAAACGGACTTTTGACTTGAAGATTGTTGAAGAACGATATGAACTTGATTTGGATTTGTTGAATTTGTTGAAGCTCGATCTTCCTCGACACAAGAGCAGACTTCAAAAACGGTTATTTGGTGGACTTGAGGCTTGATGATGGATCGAACGGAGGTTTTCGCGAAGAACGCCTTGAATCCCGCGAAGAACGCCTTGAAGATGGATGAACTTGGTGGAGCGAAAAACTTAGAGTTTTTCCCTCTTCAACTTGTGAATATTTTGTGTGTGTCCCTTTTTTTTTCTTCAAGAGAGGACCCATATTTATAGTTGTAAAACCCTAGAGCTCATTGCTTGTGATTGGTCGGTTTATTTTCAAGATAAACATGGATTTAATTTGACTTGCTTATCAAGAAACACATCATATTTCCACATGGCTTAACATCATTGGTTGGAATACTCCATCTTTTCCACGTGGCTTTATTTGATTGGTTAAAACACATCATCATCTTTCCATATGGCTTTATTTGATTGGTTGCAATACTCCATCTTTTCCATGTGGCTTTATTTGATTGGCCAATCAAATATATATTAGAAAATCAATTAATTAATCTATAATAATTGGAATTTAATTTAGTAAAATTCCAAATTAAAAATAGAAATAATTAATTTAATTTCTAATAATTTAATTTGACATTCGTTAATATTTAATTGGAGTAGACAAAATTCATTTGTCTACAAATGCCCCCTTGCGACGTGTCACGAATAGCATTGTAAAAATGCGTTTTGAAGTGAATATGTCGCAACATATTTATTTCCGGGCCATCAATAAGATTAATAGAAGATTGTACTTCACTTTGCAAAATCCAAACTTTGGAGGGCTTTCATGGCAATTGCTTTAGGGACTAGAATGAAATTTAGGTACTAAATTCATTTTTCCTTATGCACAGCATAACCCACGTGACATTGCTTCCTTGTTTTTTTTTTCTCTGGACTTGGTCTATGTAGACCAAGAACATGCCGATAACTTCTTTAATCTCCTTCTTCAAATGCAATTTGCAGATGGCGAAAATCTGCTCTTTCTCCTTTTTTTTTTTTTTTAATTAGAAGGTGAATTCTGCACTTTCTTGGAGAGCTTACTCAATCAAGAGGACTCCTCATCAAACACAAAAACAGGAAGAATTGGTTCCCAATGACGATACCAACGAAAGTTGATATAAAATAAATTTTAACAAATTCGAAAATCAATTTCTTCTCAGAAGATTAATTGCAATTGTATTTGAACTGGGACTTTCCTTCAAGAAAGCTATATGTAGAGCTAAACCCCACGGTTCCTTCTTCACCACCAAAACCTCGATTCATTCTCTACGTCGTCCCTTTTTTCTTCTTCTCTAAATTCCATCATGTCCAGCAGACGAAGGGAAGAGCAGAATATTGGCGGAATCGGCCATGGTTGAAGAGAAAACTTGAAGCGCCTACTTCTTCCTTTTGCTTTTGCTTTTCTGGATTGCTTCTTTATTTTTTTTTTATTTTTCTTCTCATTTCTTTCTTTGCAGCAGCAGTCCCTTTTTTTTTTCTTTCTCTCCCCTTTTCTTCTTCTTTCTTTCTTTTTCTATTTTTCTTTTCGTTGCAAACCACTAGCCTTTTCCCTTTTTTTTCTTTTGATTGCAGGTTGCAGCAGTTTTGTTTTGGGTCGAAAGAGGACTAAAAGAGAGAGACTTGCTTTGTTCAACGTGAAACACAAACATATTCAACGGTATTATTATTTTTTTTCTTTGCATTCTCCTTAATTTGATTATTTGCTCTATACTTCCCCATCAATTGCTAACTTGTCTCTCTTGTCGTTTCAGAATTGCTACAATGGTTTCATTCAAGAAGGGCTCTTCCTCATCCGGCGCAGAGAAATTGATCATCATTGATGACGACAACCGATCAACTAGGCGAGACACAATCTTGAAGGTGGGAACTCCGATTGATGGATATTATGCGAGCCCGTGGCCACCCTTGACGAACAACGGTCAATTGAAGGAGTGGACTGAAGAATATCCCCGGTCTTCGAGCAGATCTTCCAGGCTGTTGGTGCTCCGTGCTGCGCATTACCAACCATCAACCGACTGCACGCCTCTTTTAACTTTGGGACGACGCATCATGCAAGGCGACGCCGCGTGGGAAGACGCCTCTCTTCACATTCCTGGAAAATTCGATTCTTTCCTGGATATTGGGAGTGGACTGGTTCTCAAGACTTGACATCAAAGACATTCAGCAGAAGTCGACTTGTTTTCAAGACTTGGCGTCAAAGGCATCCAGCAGAAGTGGACTTGTTCTCAAGACTTAGCGTCAAAGACATTCTGCAGAAGTGGACTTGTTCTCAAGACTTGCATCAAAAACATCTTGGCAAGAGTAGACAATGTTGACCTTACATCAATGACCGCTTGAACGAGGAGACATCCCTTTCACGACTTTGCCTCAAAGACACCTTGAAGGAGTGCATTGTTCTCACGACTCGGCATCAAAAGGCATCCGAAAGGAAGATATTTGCTTTCAACACTTGGCTGCACACCCATCTTGTTGGTCATGCACGTGTGTTCTTCTTGTTGCACTCCACCCCGATTTTCCAAAGAACCTCGCCGATGTGTGAGTGGTCAAACGACATACTTGTCAAACTCCGTTCCATCTTCTTGAAGGACTTCTATAGTTAAAATACAAGGTATATCATTTTCATAGTTGGAATGACAGTTTGGAAGTATCAACTTTGATCAAACAACACAAAAGTGTTTAATCAACGATCAAGTGAGCTTGGAGCAAGATTGCGGCTATCCTCTTGGAGCGAAGTGATTGAAGATTGGAATCAAGGCACACATTATAGCATCCTATTGAAGTTTGAAGTATCAACTCAAGAAGCGCTCAAAAGCTTGGAGCATGATTTCGAGGTCAACAATCAAAGCATTGGTGTTCTTTATTTTCTACTTGACGAAAGCTTTGCTCGTCTTTATTGGAACATCACATCTCAAGGAGATTCATGTAGCATCGTCAACTCAAGATAACTTGGTGAAAGGACATGACTGAACTCAGAATTTCTGAGCTGCCTATGTATCCAACAAAGGAATCAAGTCACAACGTAGTTCAAAGTACATCAAATTTGATTTAGAGATGGTGCAATTTATACTCATGTAGGTCAACGTGCAGTTTAAACTTGTACGTCATGGAGCAATTGACTTGAAGACTTGAACACTTGAACACTTGAACACTTGAAGAACATGCAGACCTTTTTGCTCGTGTCTAGGAGGACTTGAAGACTTGAAGGAATTGCAGACTTTCGACGTGTCTAGAAGACTTGCGCATTTGATTTGAAGACTTGAAGGACTTGTAAACCTTTTGGCTCATGTTTAGGAGGACTTGCACATCTGTTTTGAAGACTTGAAGGATTTATAGACCTTTTGGCTCGTGTCTAGGAGGACTTGCACATTTGTTTTGAAGACTTAAAGAATTTGTAGACCTTTTTGCTCGTGTCTAGGAGGACTTGCACAATTGTTTTGAAGACTTGAAGAATTTGCAGACCTTTTGGCTCGTGTCTAGGAGGCTTGAAGACTTGAATTTGTTCTAAAGACTTGAAAACTTGGATATTTTCCTTGCGCTCATTTATGCAAACAGTTTATACTCGTGTTAAGGAGAATATTGATAGTTTATACTCTTATCAAGGAGTATATACTTTGGCACTTAATTTGAAGATTTGAGATAGTTTAAACTCGTATCAATGAGCATATTGGTTGTAATGAAATTTAATGTCGCACCCTCTTCATCGTCGGTGTCATCCGTATCATCACCTTCAGTATCAAGGATGTTAACAGGATAGAAAATCACCTGCTTAAAATAAGCGATTATTCAATTACCGAAATTACTGGGTATATTATTATATGATTTATATTTATAAATAACACCGCATTATAACACGGTTTAAATACCGGTTTACTTCGTTAAAAAATTATACTATTCGTATATCGTAAATCACGACACACAGTTATCGGCCGGATTTATAACTAAAATACTACCCGGATTATGTTCGACTCAATATATTATTACGCGTACGATTTTATATTCGTCCTGGTAACATGACTCATATTCACAAAAACACAACACGTGTCTGCGGACACATCTTAAATAGATAAGTTAATTACTGTGCTGCTTGAACAGATAAATAACAATACAGATAATAACATAAAAATAACTAATATTAAACTAATACAGATTCCAAACTTAGGGAGCAAGATTAAACTCCTATAAAAGGGAGCAAGACCAATAGAGGAAGGAAGGAGGATGGCTTTTCTCCACCAAAAGGAATTTCTCTACGGGAGAATAACTCCTCCACTCGGAGAACTCCCTCTCCCCCTCGGACTCTTCACGAGGGCAACCCCTCAACAAATACAAAACCAATACATCCGATAAAATCGACAAACACCAAATATCCAACACCAAAAACAAGAACTACGAGTGGCTTGATTCCCGAGGAAGGGATACGTAGGCATCTCGAAACAAATCGAGTCCAGCCGCAAATCGATAAAAGCCAACAATCCCCTCGGGTCGGGATCGGCGTTCGAACCCAAAATAAATATCTTCCGTTAAATAGGGAATAATTCCAAACCCGTTAACAAAGTGGCGCCGTCTGTGGGAACGTCGTTGAATCCTTGAGAAAGCCCGAGGGGATCGCCGCCAAGATCAAAACGGAGAACAGTTACTACTGCTACGAGGCGATACGCTCCAAAGCTAAGTTTTTCTTTCTCCACAATTGCGTGATTCGATTCCAATCTTGGATATCTCCTTGAAAATCATAATATTTTCTAAATTGCTATATAAGTATATATATAAGTGTATATATACGAAGTCTGTAAAAGACTTGTAAATAAACTTGGGCAGAAGTGGGTTCTTTGGCCTACTGCTTGAGAGTTGCAGAGAAAATCTGCAAATGAAGAATGAAATAAAAGGAGAAAACTAAGAAGAAGAGAAAAGAATGAACGGAGAAGAAGAAAAGAAATAAAAGAAAGAGAAGAAAAGGGAGTCACGTCTCTCTTGTGATTAAATTAAGCTTTGAAAGAGACACATGTCTCATTTAAAAAAAATGTTGGACAGGTGGCCTAACATGCATAAAAAAAAAATTTAATAAAAAAAAAATAAAAAGAACGGGAGAGCAAAGCCAGAAAAAAAAATAATAATAAAAAAAAAACATTTATCTGAGGGTTGTTATAATAAAGATAAAATATTATCTTTTATAAACCAAAAGAGAGATGTAGCCCAGCGGTCCTCGGAGAGTATCTCCGAGAACCTCTCTCCGAGGACCCGGGTTCGAGTTCTGCCTCCGAGGCCTTTTTTTAATTTTATTAAGAAGAGCCATAATATCATAATAAAACAGAAAAAGTCTCTTGTTATAAACAAGAACGTGAGGTAGCCCAGTGGCTTCGGAGCGGCTCTCCGAGGGGCTCTACCTGAAGCACCCGGGTTCGAGTCCCACATCCGATGGCATTTCTTTTTGTTATTATGAAGAGCCAATATAATAAAAACTAAAAATGCTCTTGTTAATAACAAAAAAGTGACTTGGTCCAGTGGTCGGAGGAACTCTCCGAGGGGCCTCTACCAGAGGAACCCGGGATCGAATCCCATTCGTGAAGGAGTTTTTATTTTTGCTGCCATCATATAATTAATAAAACAAAAAAGTCTCTTGTTGTTAAACAAGAATAAGAGTTGGTCCAGCGGTCCTCGGAGAAGCTCTCCGAGGGCGTTTTCCCGAGTAACCCGGGATCAATTCCCACCTCCGATAGCATTTTTTATTAAAACGCAGCCATAATATAATAAAAATAAAAAAGTCTCTTGTTATAAACAAGAACGTGAGTTGGTCCAGCGGTCTTTGGAGCTTCTCCGAGGGCATCCACACGAAGTACCCGAGTTCGATCCCACCTCCGAGCAGGTTTTCTTTTTTTTTTTTTAAATTATTAAGGTGCTGTCATAATATAATAAAAAAAGGCTCTTCTTATCCAAAAAGGGGACGTGGTCCAGTGGTACGAGGACACTTTCCGAGGGCGTCTAACTGTGGAAGACCCGGGATCGAGTCCCACCTTGTGATGACTTTTTGTTATTATTAAGATCTTGCTACATGATATGTAGCAAGAATAATCCCTTTGTAACCAAAAAAGGGTATAGCCCAGTGGTCTCGGAGAAGTGGTCCGAGTGCTATTCTTTTAGATGACCAGTGTTCGATCCTTGCAACCGAAAGTTTCTTTTATTATTAATTAGTCAGTGATATGGTGCTTTACATTAAATACTAAAATAGTAAGAAACTACACCAAAAGGTGCGGTGGCCTAGTGGCTTTGAAAGCATGCTCTGAGATGAGAAACCCGAGTTTGAATCCCATGTTGGTGGATTTTATTTTTGTTTTTTCCAGCAAAAAGAAAAAATAAACAAAATAAAGAGAAGATAAGTTGCTCCGAGAGGAGTTCGAACACGAGACCTCTTTGATAAAATTTCCTGCTCATACCAGTGGGACAAGCTTCTATTGCTTTATAACAACACTAAACCCTAGATTTAGGAGTAAAGTTTATTAACCTCTTATGATACTCACGAGTATCCGTGTATGAAATCGAACTTTTCTAAGTGTGGTAGCTTTGAGCATCGGAACAAGGACTAAGCACTCTCAGGGCATGGCACTTACGAACACTCAAAACGGGAGCTCGCGACGACCCCTACCCACGAGGTAAACGGGAGCTCGCAACGACCCCGACCACGAGGTTCGCAGATGACCACCCCTAAAGGAGTCAAAATATATATATATATATATATATATATATATATATATATATATATATATAATACGATGACTACGGCTACCCACGCGGGAAATCGAGAGTGATTCACGAGTATTTACGCGAGGAATCAAAAACTCTCTAAATATGGCGGGAAAAGTGCGAATTATTGCCAATATGTATTTCTTCCCAAACCGAATACAACGGGTCTTATTCTCGGACTTTACGAGGGATACACACCCATTCACCAAGATTGTTGTATAATTTTATCATGAGATAAATAGTTCTTCCATCGAAAACACGAAGAGAGCCCAAAATCTATATTCCATGAGGTCTTCGTGCTTAAATATGGACTATGCTCTACATATTTTTGAACACTGACTCCGCCGAAGGAAACTTCGAGCAAAGTTGGCTATTTTTGCTTAAGCTATATGCAGATATTATAGTCGGAACCCCCGAAGAGTTCCCTTCGATAGCCAACAACCCCTCGGAGGAAGCCTAACGAACGCCATTCCGAGCGGAGTTCTGAGGAAAATTGCTTGACGATAACGAATTGGCATGCACGGAACGATCTGGACTCCAGATAAGTGCTACGAACCTCTTATGGAATTTTGATTTCGATAAACTTATACTCTAAGTATAAAATTCAACAGAGAGACATAACTTTACCTTTCCAAACAAGCAAATTCCAAAAGTGAAAGCTTGCAACGGAAACTATTAGGATTAGGTGAAAACATTCACTAATCCGAATATATATACTAAGGGAATATCCACAAAAAGATTTATAAGCAAATAAAGCCATAAAGTAGAGCTATCCTCCTCCATCAGATTATGATCCTAATCCTCGGATGCATCAGTCTCATCTTCGAGAACATCATCCCCCTCGGACGGTTGGTCCTCTTCAAAAATCTCATCCTCATTGGGAGCATATGAACTCCCACGAGGAGGGCGAGGCAGAATCGCAGCCAACGTCCTAGACCGCCCTATCCCCTTCCGGGTAGGAAGACCCTACTCCAAGGACCGCGCGGACGTGAACAAATAAACTGTAAAATATTTTCCAAGGCATTGCCTGCGCAAAATAACGGGAATGTAAAACTCCCCGAAGAAAGAAATGAGTAAACAACTCAGCGGAAAAGATTTTTTGAAAGTAAGTGAGAATATTCAATAAACTTTAAGCACCTATATGTATACTTAGGAACCTTTCCTTGGATAACCGAGTTAAGCTTGAGCTGTCCAAGCTCTATTATAGCCGCGATTACGTGTCGGGTGATACCTCTATTCAGAGAAAAATCTCCAAAGTTTGCATTGCAAACAGACACATCATGCTAAATAATTTGCTTGGCCAGTCAGAATGGGATCATATCTCATCTCTTTAAACTCAATCTTAAATCCTACAATTAAAGGAGAGGGTCCAAGTATTTATAAGTGCTGAAAAGTTATGATGAATATTAGCACGAAAAAGGCAAAGTAGAACGAAAGACCCAAAGCCGAGAAACGCTTACAAAGCACGAAAGTAATTACAAATGCTAAAATGCCCAAAATTCTAGGACGGTCCTATCGTTCCACTCCCGATGAGGAGGCCCGATGAAGGCACGCCTCAGCGGAGGCATCGAAAAATAAATAAAAAACTCCTCGCCTCTTCTAAGGCAAGCAAAAACTGGGGGGGCTTGTATTAAACGGACATAAACGTCGTACGACGAAAGTCTAAGATACTCCAAAATAGTTCCCCGATACCTTACCGAGGCTTTCCGAGTCCTATAGGAGACTCGGATGCCTTTCAAGGATCTACGGGACATTCACGATACGATAACCGACAAGGACCTACAAGGTTCTAAATAACTTTACTATACCTCAAAAGAAACGTTAAAAATGTTAATAGCTATTATCGGACATACACTATAATATCTCCGACCAGAAAAAGCGAGAAAGACAACACTTTAAAAGGCTCGAAACAATGCCTTAAACAGCCTCGTTACGAGAGGCTACGATACCTCTCTAAAAAATCCGCGATACTCGTAACTCTCGACTTTTTGAGTTTCTAGTGCAGTCATAATGACCGACTGCACTAAAAACTGGGGGGCTTTGTTAATAGGATAGAAAATCACCTGCTTAAAATAAGCGATTATTCAATTACCGAAATTACTGGGTATATTATTATATGATTTATATTTATAAATAACACCGCATTATAACACGGTCTAAATACCGGTTTACTTCGTTAAAAAATTATACTATTCGTATATCGTAAATCACGACACACAGTTATCGGCCGGATTTATAACTAAAATACTACCCGGATTATGTTCGACTCAATATATTATTACGCGTACGATTTTATATTCGTCCTGGTAACATGACTCATATTCACAAAGAACACAACACGTGTCTGCGGACACATCTTAAATAGATAAGTTAATTGCTGTGCTGCTTGAACATATAAATAACAGTACAGATAATAACATAAAAATAACTAATATTAAACTAGTACAGATTCCAAACTTAGGGAGCAAGATTAAACTCCTATAAAAGGGAGCAAGACCAATAGAGGAAGGAAGGAGGATGGCTTTTCTCCACCAAAAGGAATTTCTCTACGGGAGAATAACTCCTCCCCTCGGAGAACTCCCTCTCCCCCTCGGACTCTTCACGAGGGCAACCCCTCAACAAATACAAAACCAATACATCCGATAAAATCGACATACACCAAATATCCAACACAAAAAACAAGAACTACGAGTGGCTTGATTCCCGAGGAAGGGATACGTAGGCATCTCGAAACAAATCGAGTCCAGCCGCAAATCGATAAAAGCCAACAATCCCCTCGGGTCGGGATCGGCGTTCGAACCCAAAATAAATATCTTCCGTTAAATAGGGAATAATTCCAAACCCGTTAACAAAGGACATGAGTTGAGCTTTCATCTTTAGTAGAGTTCATGCTTGTTTCAATGTCATGCGCACGCGTCGCCAACTCTTCAAAGTTTCTTAGTTTGATTCCTTGAAGTATGTAAGAGAGACTCCAATTCATCCCTTGAATGCAAATCTTTATGGCTGAAGTTTCAAACAATTTCTCTTTGCAACTTAAGGATAGACTTCTCCATCTATTGACGTACTCAATCACTGGCTCGTCTTCTTGTTGCTGGGAATTTGCAAGCTCATTCATGCTCACAGTGCGCCGAGTGCTATAAAAGCGATTGAAGAACTCACTTTGCAAATCTTTCCAGCTATCAATGGATTTTGGCTCAAGACTAATATACTAATCAAAAGCGGCTTCTTCTAAGGATCGAACAAATTACTTGACTAGAAGATCTCCATCAGTTCCTGCACTACTGCAGGTTTCGACGAAGTGAGCAACATGTTGTCTTGGGTCTCCTTTTCCATCGAATCTTTGAAACTTTGGGGGTTGATAGCTTTCAGGCATTTGCAATTGCTCTTTTTTTTTCAACTTGGTTTCTTTTTAAATTAAGAATTTCAATCCCACTATAACTACAAGACTTATAGTTCCACTGGGATTGAAACTCCCCATGAGAATTCTATATATAAAGACACCAAGACCATCACTTTTCTTCATCCTCCTTTTTCTTTACTTTGTTCCAAACTCGTTCAATCGCGCGAACAAAATACGGAATATCGGGCAGCGAGCTTGTGAATTTCTAGGAGTCAGCAACAAATTGTAAGTTTCTTTCTTGATTTCTTCAGAAAGCTTTGTGTGCGGCATGATGCCTTGCTCTTCCTTCCTTGAGAAATTGGACGTTTGGAAAAGAGAAGTGGCTTGGACTCCATCAAATTCTTGAGCTTCAACTCCATGAATAGCCTTTTCATGCGCCATGCCTTGACCGCCACTTTTTACATCTTCTTGTTTGTTGGGATGAGTTGCGACTTCGATTGCGTCGCTTGAAGGTTTGATGCATCCTTGAACTTTGACTTTGTCAGCGACTTCTTCAGCGTTGTGATTTCCTTCTCGGATCTCTATCTTTTGGAGAAGACAATTTAGGCGCTCTTCACGTCTATGCACTTGTGTTGTGAAGCTCTCAATAGCTCTCGCCAGCGCAACAACTTGCTCCTCCATTGAAGATGCTTGATTCTTTTCCTTAGCTTCGTGTCTTGCCCCCGATGCGAGTGTAGCTTTCATCATCAGTTGAGAAGAGCCTCCGTTGTTGAGCAACGTTGACTTCTTGTGACTTCAAACTTGTAGACTTGCTAGAAAAGAGATGAGAGGTAAAGATTGTCCCACTTGGCGTGCCAAAATTTGTAGCGTTAAAAATTCTAAGTCTTTAAAATAAAAGACAAGAAAAATTAAGTACAAATAAACTTTATTTCTTCAAATAGTATGGGGTTACAATCTCTAGTAATCCTCTGATTCTTTTCTCAAACAAATAATCTTGACATTTGGTTGACTTGAAACTTGGTTGACTTGAAGGCGGAATTGACTTTGATCGCTTTCACGTGATTTAGGTTGAACGTTAATCCAAGGGCTTTGAGCTTAATCTTGAATTGACAATCGACTTGACTTGATATTTGCGACGAACAATATAATCTTCGTCTTGACTTGTTGAACTTGTTGAACGTCAATCTTCTTTAGAGGAATCTTGATCTTCAAAAATACTTGGATGCTTGACAAACGTTGACGCGAGGGCTTGGCAGCTTGATCTCGAATCGAACGGAAACTTGATATGAAATTTGATTTGAAGATTGATGAAGGATGGTATGATCTTCGTCTTCAGTTCTTCAGTATGTTGGGCTTTGATCTTCTTGAAGGGACTTGAATCTTCAAAAATGGTTTTTCGAGGGTCTTGTGACTTGATCTCGAATCTAACGGACTTTTGACTTGAAGATTGTTGGAGAACGATATGAACTTGATTTGGATTTGTTGAATTTGTTGAAGCTCGATCTTCCTCGGCACAAGAGCAGTCTTCAAAAATGGTTATTCGGTGGACTTGAGTCTTGATGATGGATCGAACGGAGGTTTTCGCGAATAACGCCTTGAATCCCGCGAAGAACGCCTTGAAGATGGATGAACTTGGTGGAGCGAAAAACTTAGAGTTTTTCCCTCTTCAACTTGTGAATATTTTGTGTGTGTCCCTTTTTTTCTTCAAGAGAGGACCCCTATTTATAGTTGTAAGACCCTGGAGCTCCTTGCTTGTGATTGGTCGGTTTATTTTCAAGATAAACATGGATTTAATTTGGCTTGCTTATCAAGAAACACATCATATTTCCACATGGCTTAACATCATTGGTTGGAATACTCCATCTTTTCCACTTGGCTTTATTTGATTGGTTAAAACACATCATCATCTTTCCATATGGCTTTATTTGATTGGTTGCAATACTCCATCTTTTCCATGTGGCTTTATTTGATTGGCCAATCAAATATATATTAGAAAATTAATTAATTAATCTATAATAATTAGAATTTAATTTAGTAAAATTCTAAATTAAAAATAAAAATAATTAATTTAATTTCTAATAATTTAATTTGACATTCGTCAATATTTAATTGGAGTAGACAAAATTTATTTGTCTACAGTATATATCATCTCCCTTTCTAAACATACCAATCATTAATTGATTCTCCTTAAATTATGTAAATAATATTCTACGTTATATATACAATCTATTTTCATTCTAACCCTAAAAAAAATCCTAAATAAGAGATAATATTGATTAATATTTGTGTGACTAAGTTTTTAAAGTTTGACTTTTATCAGAAATACTTAGTTTTTATATGAAGAAGAAAAGGAAGTAGTTAATATTACTAAACATAGTATGAAATAGATAAGTTACCACTAACAAATGAAGAATTTTAAAATTTTAGTATTAAAAAAATAAAGCTAGTTTTTTTTCCATATTTTCAGATCTGGTTATATAAATTGCATAAAGAATGAGAAATATATATATCTAAAAGTAATAAGTCCAGTTCACTAATAAACCTGCCGGCTGCAGCATATAAGTACACCATTTTTTGTGCCAAAAAAAAAAGTACACCATTTTTCTTTACAAAAATCACTTTAAGAAGCCATAACAAACATAAAGTCGTGAACAGAATCAAGGGAGCATGTTGTTACTTATTTTCACTATTATTATAGATTATTCTGTATTACGTTCAAATTTAATGTATGAGTTTAAAGAAGGAAATTCAACTAAAAGATTCCATAATTTTTATAACGAAGTGAATCAAAAATTGTTATATTGTTATATCATATAGGGCATTTTATAATTTATGCCCGATAATTTTCATCAACTTCACCTTTTGCCCTTTTTTGGACCGGGCTTTATTTTTGCCCGGTAATTGTTTTTTTTTTTTTTAAAAATGCCCGACGGGCTTGGTCGAAGCCCAGAGTTGAGCCCGTCGGGCATTTTTAAAAAAAATAATAATTACCGGGCAAAAATTATAAGTTGGTGAAAATTAACGGGCAGAAATTATAAAAAGCCCTTACGGGAAATGAGGGTGGTGTTTGGAGATATTCTTGGCAATTTCGACTATTATTATACTCTCTCAACTCTTCTAGTTTAATGATGTATCCAGATTTTTGTTGCAAGTTGCATAATTTTCACTCGGATCATGAACCAAAGACTCCAAATCCGATGAGCTTTCGTTCATTTGGCAGTTTTCCATATCACCATCAGAAGAATTTAATTGTTTGTCGATGAAAACTTGTTGTTGACAGGCGTAATTTGATGGCATTTGTAGCCACCACTTTGAATTTGGGGATAAATTAGTATACGGAGGGATTCGGTTAAAAGGGACGGAGCTCGTGTTCGAAGCTCTTTTGGCGTCTTCTTAGACCAAGCATCGGTTGGTCGTTCTCTGCTTTCGGCTAGTGCCATTTCTCTTTGAAATTCTCTTTTTCGGTTTTGTAGTTGAGGTGTTTGATGAAATGGGTCAATCAAACAGGGGAGGGGAGGTGGTGGTGGTGGCGGCGGCAGCGTAGAGGAGGTTTTGATGTTGACAAGGGTAAATCAGTAAGCAAGTAAAAAAGTCTTGTTAATTAAGGAAGAAAACCATCGAGAGGCGTTTAACACAGAATTAGCCACACATATATATTCTTCATAGATTTTATCTAACTCCATGATCGATATAGGTAATTAATTCTAAGCAATTAGACAAACTGCGGGGTGAAGCCATCAACATTTTCTCTTTTTATAATTTCTGCCCGTTAATTTCCACCAACTTATAATTTTTGCCCGGTAATTGTTTTTTTTTTAAAATACCCGACGGGCTCAACTCTGGGCTTCGACCAAGCCCGTCGGGCATTTTTTAAAAAAATTAAAACAATTCCCGGGCAAAAATAAAGCCCGGTCCAAAAAAGGGCAAAAGGTGAAGTTGGTGAAAATTAACGGGCAGAAATTATAAAAAGCCCTATCATATATGCTTTGAGTTACATATGAAATTGCAAAGAGGTACTTGTGTGCACATATTTTTTATTCGTATAACTTTATTTCATCATTCATCCGGCCGGTATTGACATGAATATGGGCAGGGCTTGGTGAAAACAAAGATGTCATGCTGTAGTGTTAGGTTGAGGGCCACCCAGTCCAAAATCAAGTCATTTACAAACATTTATCTCAAGTAAATTTGACCAAATTACTTAAATTTCTATCATCAGTACTATTTCATCATAGAAAGCATGGCGAGCAACACAAATATTGGAGCTTCATAGACGACTATACAAGAATGACTTGGGTATATTTCTTTAAAGAAAAATCAGAAGTATTTGGAATCTTCAAGAGATTCAAGAACTATGTTGAGAAACAGAGCGGTCACAAGATTAAAAAGTTAAGAAGTGACTGTGGTATGGAGTACAACTCTAAAGAGTTTGACAAGTTATGTGAAGATGAATGCATGTAGCACCAACTAACAGTCGCCTACACTCCACAGCAAAATGGAGTCTCGGAAAGGAAGAATCGAACGGTGATGGAGATGGCAAGATCCATGCTCTCTGAAAAAGGATTGCCAAAGATGTTTTGGGCAGAGGCTGTCTACACCTCGGTCTATCTACTTAATCGGTATCCAACAAAAGTAGTACTCAATAAGACGCCAATTGAAGCTTGGTCTGGACAGAAGCCTTCCGCAAAACATCTTAGGGTCTTTGGATGCATATGCTATGTCCACATTCCATCCGTAAGGAGACACAAACTAGAAGATAAGACGGAGAAAGGTATATTCCTTGGCTATAGCTCTCAGTCAAAAGGTTACAGAGTTTACAATCTAGAAAACAAGAAGCTTGTTACGAGTCGAGATGTTGAGTTCGACGAGCAAGCGACCTGGAACTCGGAGACGGAGAATATAGAGAGGAGATGGATATCTACACCAATGGAAGAAGAAGGTGCGAGAGACAATGATGAGGATGATGAACAAAATACAGGTACAACTCTTATATCCTCTTCAGAAACTAATACTCCAAGACAAATAGATTCATCACCAGAATCTCTGCCACTAAGGATGAGGTCCTTAAGTGATATATATGAAACTTGCAATTTTACTGTCTTGGAACCACCCAACTACGAAATAGCATCTAAAGAAAAAGTATGGGTTAAAGCTATGGAGGAAGAGATAAAGATGATTGAGAAGAATAAAACTTGGGAGTTGGTTGATCATCCAAAAGATAAAGAAGTAATTGGAGTCAAGTGGGTCTACAAGACAAAGTTGAATCCCGATGGTTCTATACAAAAGCATAAGGCAAGGCTTGTAGCCAAGGGATACGCTCAACTACCGGGGATCGACTACACAGAGACATTCGCCCAAGTTGCTCGGTTGGATACGATAAGAGCACTTATTGCTCTTGCCGCACAAAAACAATGGAAAATATTCCAACTTGATGTGAAATCAGCTTTTCTAAATGGAGAGCTACAAGAAGAAGTGTACGTCGAGCAACCTGAAGGATTCATGACGAAAGAAGGCAAAGTCTTACGACTCAAGAAATCACTATAGGGGCTTAAGCAAGCACCTCGAGCCTGGTATAGCAAGATCGATGGATATTTTATCGACCAAGGATTCCGGAGGAGCAAAAATGAGCCAACTCTCTACATAAAGTCCCAAGGTAACACCAATATACTCATCATCTCTCTTTATGTTGATGACTTAATCGTCACAGGGAATGATATTAAGCTAATTGAAGAATTCAAGAAAGACATGATGAACACATTTGAGATGAGTGACTTGGGATTGATGCACTACTTTCTTGGAATGAAGATAAGCCAAGAAGAAGAAGGTATCTTCTTATCACAAAAGAAGTATATCGAGGATATGTTGAAGAAATTTAAGATGGAAGAATGCAAACCCGTTGCTACTCCATTGGTTCCAAATGAGAAGTTAAAGAAGGAAGATGGAACGAAGCAAGTAGATGCATCCATCTATCGTAGCCTAATTGGAAGTCTACTATACTTAACAGCTACGAGGCCCGACATCATGTACGCGACAAGTTTGCTATCAAGATTCATGAAGAGCCCAAGCCAAACACATTTTGGAGCTGCAAAGAGACTCCTCAGATATCTGCAAGGAACAAAGACTTGCGGCATATGGTATAAACCAAGTTCAGAAGGAAACCTTTCAGGTTTCACTGATAGTGATTGGGCAGGATCTGTGGATGATATGAAGAGCACGTCTGGGTACGAGTTCAAGCTTGGCTCAAGTATAATATCATGGGGTTCAAAGAAACAAGAGTCTGTTGCACAATCATCAGCCGAGGCAGAATACGTTGCAGCAGCAGGAGCAGCTTGTCAAGCTATATGGCTAAGAAGAATACTTGAAGACATGGGACAGCCACAAAACAAGCCTACAAAGATCTATTGTGATAGCAAATCAGCTATAGCAATGGCCAAGAATCCAGTTCAACACAATCGAACGAAGCACATTGCTATCAAGTACCACTTCATAAGAGAAGTCCAATCAACTGGAGATATTGAGATGAAGTATTGCCCCACGGAAGAACAACAAGCCGATATCTTCACAAAGGCACTTTCAAGAGATCGATTTCAACTGCTAAGGAGTATGCTTGGAGTATCCGAGAAATGCTTCAAGGGGGAGTATTAAACTATGAAGCATTTCTAGAATAATCTATAGTGTTCTAAATATATCTATATAATTGTAATAATAATATGGATGAATCTAGAGTAGTCCATACTACACTAGTTAAAGAATATTCATAGGAATATTGTAGAAATCTATCTAGAAAAATCTAGCTAAGAGTAATCTAGAATAATGTAATGGGAGAGTTCTAGATACCTCCTCCCACACCTATAAATACACCCCTTGGGGTGATCTTGTAAACCAATCCAAAAACACTTAAGCAATACATTCTAAAGATTTTGGAGATAAGTATTCCATATTCTAAACACTCTAAACACTTCATATTCCACACTACATCAAAAATACCTTCTCCTCCACTATCCACATAAACACAAATACAAATCTGCACTATCCTATAAAACATCTATCAAATATATAAATCTCATATTTTCTAACACGGACAATGTCCGTTATTTCGACGTGACGGCACAGATCATCGAAATAGGGATGTCTGCCTATTCCATGCTTGCCATTTGGGGTCTAGCCGAGATCCGACAAGCGTATGGGTGGATGCACAATACTTCCATCACCGTGTACTTTTACACGAGTGGCGTAAGTACCCGACGTGGGGGTGGAGCGGGTCAGATGTTCAACCTCATCTTCGTCGGAGGACCTCCCAGCCGTTGTTGGGGCTGCGGTATCGACCTTTAAGTGACGGCATGTTTGAAAGCAGTACTTTTTTGGGTAAGTTGAAACATTCTTAGATCTCTCTCTCTCTCTCTCTCTCTCTCTCCTCTATATATATATATATATACATATATGTATATAATTTTTATTTCTTAATTATACTAACATATATATATATATCACTGTTTTGCAGAGTTCATGATTGCTAGTCGGCGGCGATATTAATTAATTAAGTAGTTTATCTAGTGTCCAAGTCAATGTTTATCTAGTGTTTAAGTCAATGTTTTTATTTTCTTTTTGAACAAAGTCAATGTTTGTCTTTCTCGTTTAATTAATGAACTCGGTCGTGTTTACTTTGTTCTAGCTAGCTAGCTATATGATGATAACACGTGTACTTTTGATATTTCGTATAATGATATTACGGCTGTCATTGTGATCTGTTCAAATCAGTATTACAAGTAGTACTGATGATAGAAATTTAAGTAATTTGGCCAAATTTACTTGAGATAAATGTTTGTAAATGACTTGATTTTGGACTGGGTGGCCCTAGCTCAACCTAACACTACAGCATGACATCTTTGTCTTCACCAAGCCCTGCCCATATTCATGTCAATACCGGCCGGATGAATGATGAAATAAAGTTATACGAATAAAAAATAAGTTCCATTTAATTATCCGAGAGCATGAATTTTCTTAGGCGCTTGTTTTAATGTTTTCGTATTCGTCCAACCTCATATCTGGTGTGTCCTGCATTCCCGAGCTTTTTATAGTTCGGGCCTTTAAATTTGATTAGGTCGTTCATTTTTGGGTAAATTTGACAACCACACTGCAATAGTCTGATACTATATATAGTTGCAAATTGCAATCATCGATATCATAGGCTCCCCAAATTTCAAAGAGTTCGAAAGGCAAATTGCCTGTGGAATGTTAAAATTGAAGGAAAGCTCATAAGCATGAACACAACCAGGGGCAGGCCCAAGTACAAGGCTAACCTGGGCTCCAGCCCGGGGTCAACCTTGGGCTTCCACCTATTTATAGGTATATCTTAGCCCAGATAGATATTTCTCCTAATCTTTTGTAGTGTGAATAAAGAAGCAGGGATGAATTGAAACTCAGCCCACTTAGCAAATTATTAAGTACAAAATCAGTCCAATTAGCTGGCAGCTCTTGGTCCCAACATAATTAATTTAATCCAAATAAATGCTTAAGAAACATACTAATAGGACTAAGGTAACGTGCTCTGCATATAGATTTTAAATTGTAAAAATGAAGAAATTCCTTTTGCTTTTCCTGTGATGGAGTTATCCGAATGGAAGTTTAACTAATTAAATATACATGTCCTTATATTAATTTAGTTTTATGAATGATGACTTACTAACTAACTGTCGCATCATTATATTCAGAATATTTAGTTAAATCTAATGGTGATTCATAAACACAAATTCATATTTCTATTTGAATATTTGTTAAATTCTTTTAATAATTGAAGTTGAATATGTACAATAGGCATAATCTATAAGTCTATATGTATTATTAACTATCTTTTTCCTTGTACTGGTTGGAGAGTTATATCAGCTTGGGAACCATTCACATAACCGTCATTTTTGGACAAGTCTCAATTTTGATAGAATAAAGGTATTAAGCGTGGACAAGGCTCAATTTTGATAGAATAAAGGTATTAAGCGTGTATGTATATATATATCGATATATGGTGACCTTATTGTAAGAAATAAATAATGGCTACTTTATTAATGAAGAATAAATTAGAACTTGAATCTATTTGTTGAATATATTAATCTAAGATAAATAATAAAAAATAGAGCAAGAGCTTCTAAGTTTCTAAGAATACATGTATCAACACTTACTGAGGATCCACACATTAAATTAATAATCTTGAGTTTTAAGTTTATATCAAATAAGTTTATCGAAAATTTAGTTTCCCAAATTTATATTCTTTTTTAGTAGGTCGCTAATTGCAATGCAACCCGTGAAGTCAAGTAACCACGAAGCGAAATAATTAAATTGTCGTTGTTAAGAGAAATATTATATTTTCATTGTCTAGTAATACGAGTACAGAGTAAAAAAAAAAAATCTTGGGTCCGCCCCTGAACACAACGGCAGTCATCAATCGTTTGAACTTGTCAGGTGCCTAAAGGATCATGAGTTCAAACCGTGCAGGTACAATAATTGATTGGTATCCATGCTGGAACGGTACTGCACGCCCGAACAGAAAATCTGAGGATTAATAATACTGACCAGAAAGTCGCTAAAATCTCAACTCCATTTGATGCGATGTTACCGAAAGCATACAATAAACAATACAATCAGTGAACTAACATACACACATGCATGCAGGCACCATAAAATAATGAAAAATGGTCGGTACACGTCATCGATTTACTATACATACGAGGTATCAATTTAAAAAACTTAAAACTTATATATATAGCCGCTATATCTGTAACAAATGATACAAAGTTTCATAAAGACCATCGTCGATGTACTCGGTACACCATGCCCTATACTCAGGGTGATCTCCTCTGCCCCCCTCCTTACTAAGCTTGTAACCTGAAAGAAAATAAATTTAAATCCATCAATATATGAATCACGTCAGCAACGTATGCAGTATCATAAGAGCAGTGATGATGTCCATTCACCATACAATCAATATCGGTACTGTCAACAACATACAATCAAGCTGATTCTCCATGAATTATTGTTTAATGGAGAACGGTCTACTTGTCAAATGCATGCACTCCTGTACCTAGAATAAGAATTATATATCCATATTTGTTTTTGGTAGCGATACTAGAAACCTCAACTCTGCTTCTTGTATTGGAGAAACTCGATCGGCAACATACTCAGAGAGCGCAATTCAAGCTCAGCTTAGGGAGCATTACTCGGGGGTCTAATGCATAAATTTAATTTCCATCAATCAAAAGTGCCAACTTTTGTCCAGATGTGGAATGAAAATACTGTTGCGCTTCCGTGTAGGAGCATTCCAGCTCAGTAGTCTACACTGTCCCTTATGTAGAATGAGCTAACTCCACTTGATGGCCCTAAGACTGAGACCATTATAGGGTATTATAGGTTATCCGCCTCCATAAAGATGGAAAAACAGCCTCATGCAATTATTCCATCAACTTGCATGTTGGATAAATGAGAACAAGCAGAAGAAAGAAATTATAGCAGCTGCTAAAAAAGTTCAAGAAAATAGATGAGTTATAACTTGCATGTTCGGATCAAATCAAACAGAAAAGGAAAATTAACCATTGCAAGTTTTATTGAAGAATAAAAGAAGAAAAAGGTTTCTTGATTCTGTTACAGAGATTGATCAGAGAAGAGAGAGATTTTCTTGTTATCTCCTCATCTGTGTGTGCGTGTGTTTATATACAGGTGAGGTGAGCAATCCCAATTGTAATCGGATTGGAATTCCTCTAACTAATCAACTAACTAAAGCTGTTATCTAACAGTTGCTAAAATAGGAAAGTTAGTTACTATCTAACTAACCGAATTACAAAAGGTTGCCAAAAATAGAAATATTTACAAAAATAAATTCTTGATTATTTTGATGATTTAACACCCCCCGCAAGCTCGGCGTGGATATTAAGAAGGTCTAGCTTGGAGGTTAGATCTTTGAAGGGTTGAGGAGCTAGAGGCTTTGTGAATATATCAGCCAACTGAGAAGTGTTTGGAATGTGAATGACCTTGATGATTTTCTGTTGAACCCTTTCTCTAACAAAGAAACAGTCTATTTGAATATGTTTTGTCCTTTCATGATGGGCAGGATTGAGTGCAATTGCTGCTGCACTTTTATTATCAGTGCATATAAGAGGGATTTTGGAATTGTGGACTGTGAGTTCCTTTAGCAGTTGCTGTAACCATATGACTTCACATGTAGTTGTAGCTAGGGCCATGTACTCTGCTTCAGTGGAGGACCTGCTAACTGTGGGTTGTTTCTTTGACTTCCAAGAGACAATGGAGTTACCAAGAAACACATCATATCCTGATATACTTCTTCTTGTTTCTTCACAGCCTGCCCAGTCACTATCTGTGAATGCTTTCACTTGGAGATCTGACTTGGCTGAGAGATAGATACCATTTCCAACAGTGGCCTTGAGATACCTTAATACTCTGTGTGCAGCTGCCATATGATTGGTAGTAGGCTTGGACATATGTTGTGTTAGGCATTGAACACTATAACTGATGGCAGGTCTTGTTATGGTGAGGTATAGAAGCCTACCAACAAGCCTGCGATATTCAGATGGATCCTTCATATCATTTGAATCATTAGTGAGTAACTTGAGCTTGTAGTCCATAGGAGTGGAGCTAGGTTTGCAACCTAGATAACCTGTCTCAGTAAGAATGTCAAGACAGTACTTCCTTTGACATAGAGAAATTCCAGATTGAGATCTTGCAACTTCTATCCCTAAAATGTATTTTAGAGATCCAAGATCTTTTATTGTGAACATGTGATCTAAATGTTGTTTAATTTTATTGATTTCATTCATGTTATTTCCTGTAAGAATGATATCATCAACATAGATACATAATGCAGTGAATGTATTATCATTCTGTCTAGTGAAAAGAGAAGAATCAGAAGTGGATTAAATGAAACCATAACAGATTAAATAAGATGTTAACTTTTGATACCACTGTCTAGAAGCTTGCTTTAAGCCATATAGACTCTTCTTTAAGAGACACACTCTTTTGTCCTTCTGTTTAAGATATCCAAGAGGAGGCTTCATATATATTTCTTCATCTAAATCTCCATGAAGAAAAGCATTATTCACATCTAATTGAGTTAGAAACCAGTTCTTTGCTGCAGCAACAGCTATGAGGACTCTAACTGTAGTAAGTTTGGCTACTAGACTAAAAGTATCAAAGTAGTCTAACCCTTCTTCTTGAGTGAATCCTTTTGCCACTAACATAGCTTTGTATCTT
This sequence comes from Linaria vulgaris, assembly GCA_948329865.1. Taxonomy (NCBI): domain Eukaryota; kingdom Viridiplantae; phylum Streptophyta; class Magnoliopsida; order Lamiales; family Plantaginaceae; genus Linaria; species Linaria vulgaris. Next base: position 97,149,514 of record OX415254.1, on the reverse strand, counting down.
TCTATAGAACCATCAGCTTTGTGTTTAATTTTTTAAACCCACCTACATCCTATCAAATTCTGACCAGGGGGGAGATCAGTGAGTACCAAAGTTCTGGTTTTAGTTAAAGCTTCTAGCTCAGCATTCATTGCTGTAATCCACTCAGGTGACTTACTAGCTTGGGTGTATGAGCTTGGTTCTTGAGCTAAAGTGATAGATGTGGTGAAGGCTATATGTAAAGAAGACAAATTAGTAGTTGACAAACACTGAGATATAGGATATTTGACATTAGAAGTAGAAGTAGTGCAGTTAGCTTTATGCAGTGATTTGGGCAAGTTGTAGTCATAAACATTCAGGTATGCTGGAGTATTGATAGTTCTGGATGATTTTCTGGTGACAGGTAATTCATTATGAGAATCATTAGTGTCAGGAATACCTGGTGCAACATCAGAATGTTGCACATCTTCATGACTTTGAGAAACAGAACCTGGAGTTGTTGAATGTGTGAATGAGCTATCAATTTCCGGCTCTTGTCCAAACTCAGGAGTGGATGGCATTTGATTGTGGCTGGAGCTATCAGCAGGCATAGCTGGGACCATATCATTCTGTTCATTCCGTGGAACAAAATTTCTAGGAAAAACTTGTGTTGGAGCATTAGTATTGATGAATGGATCAGTACATAAGAAGTTTTCTGTATTTTCAATGTGTGAGCCAATAGAATTTTCATTATAACTTTTGAATGGAAATATGTGTTCATGAAACACAACATTTCTAGAGATGATAGTTTTCTTATTCAGCAGGTTATATAGGAGATATCCCTTTTGTCTAGGGGTGGGTAATCGAAGATTCGGTTAGGGTACCTGATTTTTCGGGTAGGGTAAAACCCCTACCCGATACCCTATCAATTTTTGGGGTATCTGATTCAAATCGGGTACCCCAAACTTCGGGTTTGGGGTACCCGAATTTCATCCAGTGGCCGAAAAATGGCCACTGGATGACCGGTTACCCGATCGGGTAGGGTACCCCAAAATTTGGGGTACCCTACCCCAAACTTTGGGGTACCCGAAATCTGTCCAGATTAAAAAAAAAAAATTTATAATCGGGTATTCGGGTACCCTAATTTTTTTCGAAATCCCTACCCGAACCCGTACCTGAAATACCCTAATCGGTTAGGGTACCCGAATATTCGGGTACGGTTCGAGTATTAATACCTGAAATTCGGGTAAAACCCGACCGGGTAGGGTAGGGTACCCGAATTTCGGGTTTACTTACCCACCCCTACCTTTGTCCCTTTAGGATAACCTAGAAAGACACATTGCACAACTCTAGGATCAAACTTAGTCCTATGTGCAATTATAGTTGAAGCATAATAAAGGCAACCAAAACTCTTTAACAAATTGTAGTATGGAGTTTTGTGATATAGCATTTCATAGGGAGACTTGTTATTGAGGGTTTTTGAAGGTAATCTGTTGATAATGTATGTAGCAGCAGAAACACAGAAATGCCAGAAATGCAAAGGAACATTAGATTGAAATTTTAGTGCTCTGGCAACTTGCAAAAGGTGCTGATGTTTTCTTTCAACCAGCCCATTTAGCTGTGGTGTTTCAACACAACTAGTTTGATGTGTTATGCCATAAGTGGTATAAAAGTTCTTTAGAAGGAACTCAGTGCCATTATCAGTTCTCATGGTTTTAATAGAAACATTAAAATGATTCAACACAACTTGATAGAAAGAAAGTAAATGTTCCTTAACTTCTGATTTCTGTTTAAGAAGATAGAGCCATGTACATCGACTGAAGTCATCAACAATAGTAAGAAAATACCTAAAACCTTCTTTACTAGGTACAGAATAAGGTCCTCACACATCACAGTGGATCAGTTCAAAAGCAAAGCTAGTACAAGTGTTACTGGAATTGAAACTAAGTCTTTTCTGCTTTGCAAGATGACAGACTTCACAGTGATGGTCTTCATTGGATCCAGTGATGGAGAGATGAGATATATCCTTTAGTTTAGCTAATGGAGCATGGCCAAGTCTCAAATTCCAAACATTATTAGAAGTAACAGAGTTGCAGAAAGCATGATCAGCAGTAGAGTGTTTAATATCAAGTACATAAAGGTTATTTTGTAAGCTAGCAAAACCAATCATCTTCCTGTTTAGATAGTCCTGTAATAAACATGAGGAGGCCATAAACATAACAAGTAGTTTATTATGTAAGGTAAGTCTAGAAATGGATAACAGATTATAAGTGAATGAAGGCACAAATAACACATTATCAAGAGTGAGCCCATATATTAGTTTAACTGAACCAATGAATGTTGCAGTAGTTAAGCTATTATTTGGCAAGTATATCTTAATGTTAACAGGCTTGACAGTGTCAATAAACCAGTGTTTTTGGCAGATCATATGATCTGTTGCCCCTGTATCTAAGATCCATTTATCAGAATATGCATGAGACACACTGGAATGAGATGAAAGGGCAAGAGGGACAGAAATACCAGTGGCTGCTGAAGCAGCATAGTGCTGAGAAGTATCCAAGCCAGCTGAGGAAGTGTGAGCTTGATCATGTGCTTGTTTGAAAGCCAAGAACTGCTCAAAAAGGGCTAGATCAGCTGCAGCAGGAGGCTTGGCACTAGAAGAAGCTTCAACAGGAGAAGACTGAACAATGTTTGCTGAGTTGGGCTGCAACTTTCTTTTGCCTTTAGGGCCTTCCCAACCAGGAGGGTAGCCATGAATTTGAAAGAATGTATCAATGGTATGCCCATTGAAGCCACAGTGAGCACAGCGCAACTTCTTCTTGTCCTCTTTTGACAGCTGAGTCTCATGACCCTTAGAAGCTGTATTCTGGGAAAATGATCTTTGAATACCTTGATGTGGATAGGTTTGTGCCTCTTAACTAATCCTCTGTCTAGTGAACATAGCTAAGAAGTCTGAGGCTGAAGTGGTAGAGTACAAGTCTCTCTGTTGCTCTTCTTGCAGCAGGAGTGAGAAGACTTTAGAGAGGCCTGACAGAGGAGTGATCAATAGTATGTGACTTCTGATAGCAGAGAAGGTGTCATTCAATCATGTGACTTCTGATAGCAGAGAAGGTGTCATTCAATCCAACCAAGAACTTGAGGACTGAATCATACTGTTGCATGTCCACTATGGTTCTATTGACATTACAAGTGCAAAGCCCACAAGTGCACATTGTGATAGGTCTCTGACTGACAAATTCATCCCAAAGGGATCTGAACAAATTATAGTATCCAGTGATAGTAAGTGAGCCTTGTGTGATGGTGGAGAGTGACTTTTGTAGCTGATAAACTCTTGAGCCATCTGTCCAATCAACCTATTCTTGAGTTCAATCCATAACTCTTTAGGGTTATCAAAATACATTAAACTCTGGCGCACAGGCTTCTCAATGGAGTTAAACAACCAAGACACAACAAGGGTATTGGCTCTATGCCAACACACATTTAAAACAGCATCATTACCAGCAGGTTGCAACAAGGAGCCATCAACAAAAGACAATTTATTCTTGATGCTCAATGCCATAACAATACTTTTACTCCAAGCAATGTAATTGGAGCCATTAAATTTCTCACTAACAATGGACTGACCAGTGTAGTCATGAGTACCTAAGAAGTAAATGGATGTGGAGTCCTCACTTGGATTCTTGACTGGAAGAGTAGTTGATGCAGAGGTAGAGGTGCTTGGTTCTGTCATTTGATCTCAATCAAAGGCACACCGTCGCAAGGAGAAAATAAGATGCAAAGAAGAGTAGATGTGCAGAAACTTAAAATAGTGCAGAGAGCAGTGATCGGAGAAGACAACCAATGGAGGCGGCGATCGGTGATCCTGGTAAGGGAGCGGAAGCGAACGGGATCGGAGTTAACCGGTAAAAAAAAATGATAACTTGCATGTTCGGATCAAATCAAACAGAAAAGGAAAAAGAACCATTGCAAGTTTTATTGAAGAATAAAAGAAGAAAAAGGTTTCTTGATTCTGTTACAGAGATTGATCAGAGAAGAGAGAGATTTTCTTGTTATCTCCTCATCTGTGTGTGCGTGTGTTTATATACAGGTGAGGTGAGCAATCCCAATTGTAATCGGATTGGAATTCCTCTAACTAATCAACTAACTAAAGCTGTTATCTAACAGTTGCTAAAATAGGAAAGTTAGTTACTAACTAACTAACCGAATTACAAAAAGTTGCCAAAAATAGAAATATTTACAAAAATAAATTCCTGATTATTTTGATGATTTAACAATGAGCAATATTACTGCCATGAGCTATATTTATGGCTTTAAGTCCATAATTAGATACCCGCGAGTGAGGTCTTCTACAGGCAGGTACTCCGCCGTGAAGCTATAGTCCTCAATAACAGTACATGAAATCAAAATAACCTCCTTTTCATTTAATTCTGCAACCTCAAACAGTTTCACATGTTAATAGAAGTCCTCCCCAGACGCATAATAATGTAAGCACGATTCAGGAAGTGAACAAAATGAAGAAAAAAAAAAACATGAATTTTATGGTCAATAATAGAACAGGGAACTACAATTTCACAGAGAAAGGCTGAGCTGCGGTTCAGCACCTAAAACATGTACTTAGTGATAAAAAAAAAAAAAAAAAAAAAAAAAAAAACACATGGTAGAAGCTCTTTTCACATAATTTAGGCATCAATCAAAGTATTAGTTAAACAGAAATGGCATTCATTACCTATACTTCGGAGTTTGAACACAACAAAAGTCGTTTCTCAAACTAAATTGGTTTGGAAAGGTACACATGAGAGATCTCCATAGCAAGGAATAACATATTTCCTTCTTCTTTCGACATGGTTAATGGGTCAAAATTGCCCAGCCAGGAGCCGGAAAGAAGAATCATGGCTGTAGGAAAATGAGGTGAGACACTCCTTTCCAGCAAGGGATCTACGGATTTAAAAGCTTCACTCACACAGAAACTGCATGCATGGAATAAATCTTTTACCCCTTTAGTGAAGACCATAACACTTGTTGACTTATTGTAGTTAAAAAAAGATACTGGGAGTAATATGTGTTACATAAAATAGACCATTGTTCTCTCTGTTTGAAGAGTATATACTGATGATATTTCCTTTTTTTTTTGTAGCGTTATTTTAGGAGGAGAAAGAAGAGATTTGAAAATTGAGAAAGGAACGGACTTTTTAATTGCCATTAGCTAATTCCCTCAAGTGGACACGTGTCGCACATCCGAACGGTGTAGGAGAGGATCCGGGGCGTCTTCTCACTTATTCATTATTTATGGAGGAGGACAAATTATTATTCCTTAACAATTAGATATGGATCGAATCATACATTCATACCAATGCTACCAAATGGACCTATGTGTATTCATTATAAGAAAAAAAGAAACCTATATATATGTGAAAGAAAGTAACTGTTGTACTTTAGAAAATGATCCGGGATTTCAAGAACTGGCACTGGTCTCTTGAGAAAACTGGCAGAGACAGCGAGGATCACTAAGTCGCACACCCCCTACAAATGTCATTACAATAATTTTCTCTGAGGCTCCAACTGCCCAACATCTTGTCAATGGCGCTTTCCAGGGGCTCGACGGATTTGGAGTCGTCGGCTCAACCGCTGCATCTGCGCCGATCATCATCAAGTACGACGTCGCTAATCGCTATCGTTGGCTCCAATCCCTCCCCTATTGAAAGCCTTGATTACGAGTAAAACGCACTCTTTCTTTATCATTTTTTTGTACAGTTTTTCATAGCACATAAGCATGCATTGAGTTATAATGAGTTAATAACTGGATTTTTATTTTGTGAGTTAGTTTTTCGCATTAACGTGTATGAGCTCTATAACTAATATATTTGATAAAATGTTATTCGATTTTTAACAAATCATTTTCCTTAAGAAAACACAGTTACTCAGTAATTTAACCTAAAAGAAGACGTGGCCCTCTCTCAATTTTGTTCTTTTCGCGAGTTCTATCTTTTTATTACATATACCATGTCTTTTGGTCTTATTTCGTCCAGGTTACAGTACACCAAAGATAAATACAATCGAGTCCAGATAAGCCAAAATAATGTTAATCAATATAAACAACAAACTAACTTGATCCAGAACACCTACTGTCTATTACAAGTATTGAATCATCTTAAATAACCTAAAAAGTCAAAGAGAAGTCCTGGTCGAACAAGGTCTGTTCGATATGCGCATCGAACAATATTAGTTCGATGCTGATGAAGGTCGAACTTGACTGGTTCGATGTAGACGAGGATCGAACTTGACTAGTTCGATGCGGGGATCAACGAGGCAGATTGAATGTCGAACGGGACCGATTCGATATGTGGAAAAGTCGAACAAGATACGGTTCGATCTAACCCACTCAGATAGAGTTAATGTCGAACAAGGTACTGAGTCGAACAATAAAGCACGTCGAACAAGGTTGTTCGATGCGGTATGATGTGTTGCGTGTGTCTCTCTCTCTCATGAAGGCCAAGGGGCGGGGTATTTATAAACCCCGTCCCGTGGGGACCCTCCTTAAGCTGGATAGTCTGCATCAAATAGACCTGGTTCGATGCAACGCCTGTTCGATGTGCTTATTCTTGCGGGCTTATGGTATTGGGCTGGCCCAATCCTGAATATGGGCCAGACGTAAATCCTCCCCATCATATAGTCCCTTAGTTTGGGAGACGGTGTCGATTATATAGCAGCTTCCAAACTTAAGAAATATTGCGTCTCGCTGTTATATACTTGAAACTTATGGCCCCGATTGGGAGACGATCTCGATGAGAGATCGGGCTCCAATCTTGAAGGACTTATCACTTTTCTTCAAAAATCATGCCCCCGATTGGGAAGCGACCTCCAATCTTGGTTTTCCTCACCCTTAGGCAAAATTAATGTAAGAATTTGAACGTGTCGAACACCTGGAGTTCGATGCGGACGCATCGAACGTGCCTTGTTCGATTTTCCGAAGAGATTGCATCGAACAACGGTCGTTCGATGCGGGTGCATCGAACGCGCGTCGTTCGATATATGCGTATCGAAATTAACGCAGGGCGGGGGAAGCTTATATATAAAGGGCTAATTTCCACCTCATTCTCATTTTTCTTTCCAATGGGATCTTTTGGCAGCTTCTGGACCCGCATCGAACAGGGGTTGTTCGACACGCTCAACATCGAACAGGGGCTACAGGCTCAACATCGAGCAGAGGTTGTTCGATCTTGCATTTCACATCGAATTTTCAGAATTTGATCTTTTATATATTTTTGTTTACGTTTGACTGATATATATATATATATAAAGATTTCATATTTCTGAGCGAAAATGGCGAGGAAGAAATCGGAGAGTCGGAGCAAACCGGTAGTGTTGCCCGAAAAAATTTATGATGCTCCTACGAGGAATGAGGAATTGGAAACATCGGACGTGGGCCCGTCCTCTGCGAGTGCATCTTCTGAAGAGGCCCTAGAAGATGTCCCAACAACCGAGGCTCCAGTAAGACCTATAGGGGCGCTGTCTGATAATTGGGGTACTGGTTGCTCTGCTACTCCACTAGTTGATCAGTTTACAGTGAGGCTCGGTGGCATTAGTGCCAGTACTCGGGTGCCTGCCGTGTGCGATTTCAAGCGTCATGAAAATTTTGTTCCACGGAGGGTGGTTTTGACGCCAACCGCTACTGGTGGGCGTGCTAAGGTTTGGACTAATGCCCAAATCCAAGCAATGGAAGAAATTGATGCGGACGATGAGAGAATTACTGCCAATTTGGTTAGTTTCAATGCCGTTAATCCCAATTTTAGGAGCTCACGAAGTACGGGAGGAGAGGGTTCCTCCTGGGCATGAGGCGAACACTGGTACGCCGCTGCTAAAAGGAAAATGGCTGAAGATGAGTCTTCACGAGAAGCTCAGGGTCTCTCTCCGCCCCCTTATAGGCGACCTCGCCCCTTAGGCAATCCGAGACCAGCCCCTCCCCGGAGTCTTATGAATTACGACTTTCTTAATGACGAAAATTGGAGTCTTTAAGCGTTACCCTGGGTGGATATCGATTGAGGGAAGAGTAGGCGGGAGAGATTATGCAGAGCCTATCGCCTCAATTGGATCGCCACGCCGTAATCGATAGGCTTGGATATCGCGACTTAGCATGTTTTGGTCATTTGTTTTTCGCAGTGCTTACTATCAGAGTGTATCGATTATGCCGGGATTACAGTGGTTTGTTTGAAGTACAGAATCAACATAATGCAGTTGTTGATAAACTACCCGCTAATATTCGTAGCAGTGATAACAGCCGGCGCAATGCGTTGAAACGTGCCAAAGCATCTGAGATATTGGCTGCTAAAGCTGTTCGAGATGCTCATGATGCTGGAGTGGCGGCTAAGAAAGCGGATGAAAATGTTGCCGCATTACATGCAGAGATAACTACTTTGAAAAGAGAGAATGATTCCTTGAGGCGGGACAATTCTGCTCTTAAAGCGTCATATGAGGAAGCTGATAAGGTCTGTACTAATTTGGGATGCCAGGTTCAATTTTTGAAGTCAGAGGAATATAGGTGTTCTATCGCTATATCCTTTATGCAAAGTAATGTCTATAAATTTCTAGAGTTGCTTCGTGGTGTTGTGGACATGAAGTATGGAATGGAGCTTGGCGTTGATCAGGCTGGTCATCTCGGATACCTTATGATTGGTTTCCAAAAAGATATGTTGGATATTAGCCGTGGTCCGAGGATGGAGATCCCAAAACTTAGTGGCGAAAGAAAAGAAGAAGACCTACAAGCTCCGAGGCCTGGTGATCCGTTTTATGCCGTTTGGCGCGATTGTAAGGATAAGAATGTTGCTGGATCTACCTCTTCAAATCCGGGTTCATCGTATGTGCCTGAAGGATTAAGTCATGGCGCTCTAAAAGGTGGTTTGAATGATTCTGAATTTGAGAAAAAAGGCCATCGATGTTGCCTTTGGTTCTAGCGATGATGAGGATATAGTGTCCCCGAAGAGAATTGTTCCTCGGACTAGGCTCCGGTCTACGATCTTCCTCTCAAGTTCGCTTAAGACATCGTGGTCTCGACCTGTGTCATTAGCGACTACGAGTAAAGGAAAAAAGGTTGCACATATCTCTTAAGCTTGTGGTCCGAGTATGGCTGTTTCGAGTGGAATGTCTTCTCCTCGAAGTTTCTGACCTCCGGTACGAGAGGTTGTGGCGCCGAAATCACCATTAGAGGACCAGAGTTTGGTATCTCCAAGTAAGTATCAGCTTGAAAATCCTGCCGAGAGAGAGATACTGTAGTTTTACCCAAAGGTTGGTTGCAGACAAATGAGCTGGTGCTCACGGAGGATCAAATTCAAGGAAACTGTGCCAATTATGCCCGTTTCGTGGGTGTGACCCTACGTCCGGAGTCCCCCCAGTCTTCTGCTGAGTAGCTAGTTTTAGTTTATACCATTTTTTATGATATCAGGCGTTAGTTCTAGGAACAACTTTTTGAATACAATTGTAACGGGTCTTGATTGATACCGATTTTGCGGTTCAATGTCATAGTTATGGATTTATACTTTAATCATTCATCATCTTTTTTATTTGAGTTCAATGCATATCGAATTGTTCTTTGTTTGTTGTTAATTTCGTATTTGTGTTATACCAATTTATACTGTCGTCGTGACGCTCGTGTCGTGAATGAGGAGTTTAGCCACTTTGGGCGATTTATACTGCCGTCATGACGCTCGAATCGTGCATGAGGAGTTTAGCCACTTTGGGCGATTTATAATGCTGTCATGACGCTCGTGTCGTGCATGTGAACAATCATATCACGAGTGTCCCAGTTAAATTCCATGGTGATGGTGACAGATCTACCACAAAAAAATAATAGAAAAATCAAAGTCAACAACACGTTTACAAAGACAGAAGGAGACTAATAAAAAAATGAACAGTAAGCATATAAATAGAAAAATCAAAGTCAAATTCCAAGGACACAGATCTAACACAATATGTATAATAGAAAAATCGAAGTCAACATTTTTACAATGAAAAAAAAAAGACTAACAAAAGAATGAACAGTAAGCATATAATCATACTCAAAGTCAAAATTCCAAACTCACCATTATTTGCACGAGAATCGTGCACTTCACCATCGTGTTTAGAGAAATAACTTCCAAAAGCTGAAAGAATTTCGAGGATAATGTAAACCTAACCTAGGGTTTTTTCGCAAAGAAAACAAACTACACATATTCACAAAGCAACAACTTATAATTAATTGTGTTGTGCCATAAATCAAAATAAAGGGTATAAGGAAAAAAACATACTTACCAAAGTAGGAGGACTGAAGAACCGGTGGAGTGGCGTGGCGTGGTGCGGTGCGTGCGAGAATGGCGGAGAGAGAGGGAGAGTAGAGAGAGAAATGATATTTTATTACCTAGGAATTGAAAGAACCGATATTTTTTAGTTTGGAGAGGGAAATTTATGAAAAGAATTTCAATTTTGAGGGGCCCGCTCATGTTTTTATGTGTGTCTAAACCGAGTATATATATCCATTTCTAATCTTCAATTTGATAATAGTACATTAGTACCGTACTTACATCTGAGTTTGATGTTTATAACTTGTCTTCGTTACGGTTTTTGATAGTAAATAATAATAAACAACGTATCAAATTATATTACTTTTTATATTAAATAAAAGCCAACGTAATACATGGTGCCAGGCTGCCAGCTATTAAATACTAAAACAATATTTAGGATTGCTTTGCTAACACACTTTAAACCCTTTCAACTTATTGTACTTTTAGCTCATACAAAATCAATTCCTAGTATCCAATCAAACTACGACCATTCATCAAAAATAAATAAATAAATAAATAAATAAATAAGAACTATAGCGGAGTGTGTAGTATACGTGAGATTTGTCCATGTACATAGTGTATGATGTACGGTTGTCTACTTACATAACATTGAGATCACTGTTTTTTAAACCCGGCCCGAACCGGCCGGTTCGACCGGTTCGATCAGGAACCGATACCATGGTCGGGCCGGTTCTCCTCTAAAAGCGGCTAGCAAGTGGACCTGGGCGAACCGTCGCCCGGTTCCGCTTGCGAACCGGTCAGCCTCATTTTTTTTTATACTTTTCTGGAAATTATTTTTTTGTCCCCTAATGTTTTGACAATTACAAAATCTACCCCGAAAATTTTAATAAAAGAAAGAAAAAAATGCAAAACTTTGAAAGGTCATAACTTTGCGTAGGAGCGTCCGTTTTGGACGCATTTTTTTGATTTGGAGTATCTCGACGAGATCTATCCACCGCAAATGTCAAGTTCAACCACAACGGCTCCAACGGTTACACATTGCACACTCGGTCTGGGGCCTAAACGGTGGAAGTGTGATCTCAGGACTAGGACGCCGATTCTCCGCTAAGATAAACAAGACGAGAAACTCATGAATTGGCCCGAGCATTGCTGACCTACGATCGACCCATACAGACACCACTGTGTTTGCATCATAGTCATTTCGAAGGCATAGGTTGTTCCAAGTGTCCCGATGAGCATCATGATATGGACCTTGAAGTGGCTCTCGAAGCTCATACATATTACCCCATGAAACCAATACGAGATTGTAGGAATGCCAAGATTCATCAAATGTCACAACTGGCAGTCCCACTTCATTTGTGTTGATGATATCCCTCTCTTCTTCAGTAAACAGAGCTGCAAATGAAGCCGTGTATGATCTGCGTTGGAAACTCAATTCATGGAGTCCATATTCGCCCATCATAATTCGGCCAAGGAGTGATGCACGGCGGTGAACAATCATATCACGAATGTCCCAGTTAAATTCCATGGTGATGGTGACAGATCTACCACAAACAAATAATAGAAAAATCAAAGTCAACAACACGTTTACAAACACAGAAGGAGACTAACAAAAAAATGAACAGTAAGCATATAAATAGAAAAATCAAAGTCAAATTCCATGGACTCAGATCTAACACAATATGTATAATAGAAAAATCGAAATCAACACTTTTACAAAGAAAAAAAAAAGACTAACAAAAGAGTGAAAAGTAAACACATAATCCTACTCAAATTCAAAATTCCAAACTCACCAATATTTGCACGAGAATCGTGCACTTCACAATCGTGTTTAGAGAAATAACTTCCAAAAGCTGAAAGAATTTCGAGGATAATGTAAACCTAACCTAGGGTTTTTTCGCAAAGAAAACAAACTACACATATTGACAAAGCAACAACTTATAATTATTTGTGTTGTGCCATAAATAAAAAAAAAGGGTATAAGGAAAAAAAAACATACTTACCAAAGTAGGAGGACTGAAGAACCGGTGCGTGACGTGGCGTGGTGCGGTGCGTGCGAGAATGGCGGAGAGAGAGGGTGAGTAGAGAGAGAAATGATATTTTATTACCTAGGAATTGAAAGAAACGTTATTTTTTAGTTTGGAGGGGGAAATTTATGAAAAGAATTTCAATTTTGAGGTGCACGCTCATGTTTTTATGTGTGTCTAAACCGAGTATATATATCCATTTCTAATCTTCAATTTGATAATAGTACATTAGTACCGTACTTACATCTGAGTTTGATGTTTATAACTTGTCTTCATTACGGTTTTTGATATTAAATAATAATAAACAACGTATCTAATTATATTACTTTTTATATTAAATAAAAGCCAACGTAATACATGGTGCCAGGCTGCCAGATATTAAATACTAAAACAATATTTAGGATTGCTTTGCTAACACACTCTAAACCCTTTCAACTTATTGTACTTTTAGCTCATACAAAATCAATTCCTAGTATCCAATCAAACTACGACCATTCATCAAAAATAAATAAATAAATAAATAAGAACTATAGCGGAGTGTGTAGTATAGGTGAGATTTGGCCATGTACATAGTGTATGATGTATGGTTGGCTACTTACATAACATTGAGATCACTGTTTTTAAACACGGCCCGGACCGGCGGTTCGACCGGGAACCGGTGCCATGGTTGGGCCGGTTCTCCTCTAAAGGCGGCTCGCAAGCGGACCTGGGCGACTTCGGTCGGTTCGCCCGGCGACCCGGTCACCCGGTTCCACTTGCGAACCGGTCAGCCTCCCTTTTTTTTATACTTTTCTGGAAATTATTTTTTGGCCCCCTAATGTTTTGACAATTACAAAATCTACCCCGAAAATTTTAAGAAAAGAAAGAAAAAAAATACAAAACTTTGAAAGGTCATAACTTTGGGTAGGAGCGTCCGTTTTGGACGTATTTGTTTTTTAATTTGGGGTATCTCGACGAGGTCTATCCACCGCAAATGTCAAGTTCAACCACAACGGCTCCAGCGGCTACACATTGCACACTCGGTCTGGGGCCTAAACGGTGGAAGTGTGATCTCAGGACCAGGACGCCGATTCTCCGCTAAGACAAACAAGATGGGAAACTCATGAATTGGCCCGAGCATTGCTGACCTACGATCGACCCATACAGACACCACTGTGTTTGCATCATAATCATTTTGAAGGCATAGGTTGTTTCAAGTGTCCCGATGAGCATCTTGATATGGACCTTGAAGTGGCTCTCCAAGCTCATACAAATTACCCCATGAAACCAATACGAGATTGTAGGAATGCCCAGATTCATCAAATGTCACAACTGGCAGTCCCACTTCATTTGTGTTGATGATATCCCTCTCTTCTTCAGTAAACAGAGCTGCAAATGAAGCCGTGTATGATCTGCGTTGGAAACTCAATTCATGGAGTCCACATTCTCCCAACATAATTCGGCCAAAGAGTGATGCACGGCGGTGAACAATCATATCACGAGTGTCCCAGTAAAATTCCATGGTGATGGTGACAGATCTACCACAAAAAAATAATAGAAAAATCAAAGTCATCAACTCGTTTACAAAGACAGAAGGAGACTAACAAAAAAATGAACAGTAAGCATATAAATAGAAAAATCAAAGTCAAATTCCATGGACTCAGATCTAACACAATATGTATAATAGAAAAATCGAAACCAACACTTTTACAAAGAAAAAAAAAGACTAACAAAAGAGTGAAATGTAAACACATAATCCTACTCAAATTCAAAATTCCAAACTCACCAAACTTCACAATCGTGTTTAGAGAAATAACTTCTAAAAGCTGAAAGAATTTCGAGGATAATGTAAACCTAACCTAGGGTTTTTTCGCAAAGAAAACAAACTACACATATTAACAAAGCAACAACTTATAATTATTTGTGTTGTGCCATAAATAAAAAAAAAGGGTATAAGGAAAAAAAAACATACTTACCAAAGTAGGAGGACTGAAGAACCGGTGCGTGACGTGGCGTGGTGCGGTGCGTGCGAGAATGGCGGAGAGAGAGGGTGAGTAGAGAGAGAAATGATATTTTATTACCTAGGAATTGAAAGAAACGTTATTTTTTAGTTTGGAGGGGGAAATTTATGAAAAGAATTTCAATTTTGAGGTGCACGCTCATGTTTTTATGTGTGTCTAAACCGAGTATATATATCCATTTCTAATCTTCAATTTGATAATAGTACATTAGTACCGTACTTACATCTGAGTTCGATGTTTATAACTTGTCTTCATTACGGTTTTTGATATTAAATAATAATAAACAACGTATCTAATTATATTACTTTTTATATTAAATAAAAGCCAACGTAATACATGGTGCCAGGCTGCCAGATATTAAATACTAAAACAATATTTAGGATTGCTTTGCTAACACACTCTAAACCCTTTCAACTTATTGTACTTTTAGCTCATACAAAATCAATTCCTAGTATCCAATCAAACTACGACCATTCATCAAAAATAAATAAATAAATAAATAAGAACTATAGCGGAGTGTGTAGTATACGTGAGATTTGGCCATGTACATAGTGTATGATGTATGGTTGGCTACTTACATAACATTGAGATCACTGTTTTTAAACACGGCCCGGACCGGCGGTTCGACCGGGAACCGGTGCCATGGTTGGGCCGGTTCTCCTCTAAAGGCGGCTCGCAAGCGGACCTGGGCGACTTCGGTCGGTTCGCCCGGCGACCCGGTCACCCGGTTCCGCTTGCGAACCGGTCAGCCTCCCTTTTTTTTATACTTTTCTGGAAATTATTTTTTTGCCCCCTAATGTTTTGACAATTACAAAATCTACCCCGAAAATTTTAATAAAAGAAAGAAAAAAATGCAAAACTTTGAAAGGTCATAACTTTGCGTAGGAGCGTCCGTTTTGGACGCATTTTTTTGATTTGGAGTATCTCGACGAGATCTATCCACCGCAAATGTCAAGTTCAACCACAACGGCTCCAACGGTTACACATTGCACACTCGGTCTGGGGCCTAAACGGTGGAAGTGTGATCTCAGGACTAGGACGCCGATTCTCCGCTAAGATAAACAAGACGAGAAACTCATGAATTGGCCCGAGCATTGCTGACCTACGATCGACCCATACAGACACCATTGTGTTTGCATCATAGTCATTTCGAAGGCATAGGTTGTTCCAAGTGTCCCGATGAGCATCATGATATGGACCTTGAAGTGGCTCTCGAAGCTCATACATATTACCCCATGAAACCAATACGAGATTGTAGGAATGCCAAGATTCATCAAATGTCACAACTGGCAGTCCCACTTCATTTGTGTTGATGATATCCCTCTCTTATTCAGTAAACAGAGCTGCAAATGAAGCCGTGTATGATCTGCGTTGGAAACTCAATTCATGGAGTCCATATTCGCCCATCATAATTCGGCCAAGGAGTGATGCACGGCGGTGAACAATCATATCACGAATGTCCCAGTTAAATTCCATGGTGATGGTGACAGATCTACCACAAACAAATAATAGAAATATCAAAGTCAACAACACGTTTACAAACACAGAAGGAGACTAACAAAAAAATGAACAGTAAGCATATAAATAGAAAAATCAAAGTCAAATTCCATGGACTCAGATCTAACACAATATGTATAATAGAAAAATCGAAATCAACACTTTTACAAAGAAAAAAAAAAGACTAACAAAAGAGTGAAAAGTAAACACATAATCCTACTCAAATTCAAAATTCCAAACTCACCAATATTTGCACGAGAATCGTGCACTTCACAATCGTGTTTAGAGAAATAACTTCCAAAAGCTGAAAGAATTTCGAGGATAATGTAAACCTAACCTAGGGTTTTTTCGCAAAGAAAACAAACTACACATATTGACAAAGCAACAACTTATAATTATTTGTGTTGTGCCATAAATAAAAAAAAAGGGTATAAGGAAAAAAAAAACATACTTACCAAAGTAGGAGGACTGAAGAACCGGTGCGTGACGTGGCGTGGTGCGGTGCGTGCGAGAATGGCGGAGAGAGAGGGTGAGTAGAGAGAGAAATGATATTTTATTACCTAGGAATTGAAAGAAACGTTATTTTTTAGTTTGGAGGGGGAAATTTATGAAAAGAATTTCAATTTTGAGGTGCACGCTCATGTTTTTATGTGTGTCTAAACCGAGTATATATATCCATTTCTAATCTTCAATTTGATAATAGTACATTAGTACCGTACTTACATCTGAGTTTGATGTTTATAACTTGTCTTCATTACGGTTTTTGATATTAAATAATAATAAACAACGTATCTAATTATATTACTTTTTATATTAAATAAAAGCCAACGTAATACATGGTGCCAGGCTGCCAGATATTAAATACTAAAACAATATTTAGGATTGCTTTGCTAACACACTCTAAACCCTTTCAACTTATTGTACTTTTAGCTCATACAAAATCAATTCCTAGTATCCAATCAAACTACGACCATTCATCAAAAATAAATAAATAAATAAATAAGAACTATAGCGGAGTGTGCAGTATACGTGAGATTTGGCCATGTACATAGTGTATGATGTATGGTTGGCTACTTACATAACATTGAGATCACTGTTTTTAAACACGGCCCGGACCGGCGGTTCGACCGGGAACCGGTGCCATGGTTGGGCCGGTTCTCCTCTAAAGGCGGCTCGCAAGCGGACCTGGGCGACTTCGGTCGGTTCGCCCGGCGACCCGGTCACCCGGTTCCACTTGCGAACCGGTCAGCCTCCCTTTTTTTTATACTTTTCTGGAAATTATTTTTTGGCCCCCTAATGTTTTGACAATTACAAAATCTACCCCGAAAATTTTAAGAAAAGAAAGAAAAAAAATACAAAACTTTGAAAGGTCATAACTTTGGGTAGGAGCGTCCGTTTTGGACGTATTTGTTTTTTAATTTGGGGTATCTCGACGAGGTCTATCCACCGCAAATGTCAAGTTCAACCACAACGGCTCCAGCGGCTACACATTGCACACTAGGTCTGGGGCCTAAACGGTGGAAGTGTGATCTCAGGACCAGGACGCCGATTCTCCGCTAAGACAAACAAGATGGGAAACTCATGAATTGGCCCGAGCATTGCTGACCTACGATCGACCCATACAGACACCACTGTGTTTGCATCATAATCATTTTGAAGGCATAGGTTGTTTCAAGTGTCCCGATGAGCATCTTGATATGGACCTTGAAGTGGCTCTCCAAGCTCATACAAATTACCCCATGAAACCAATACGAGATTGTAGGAATGCCCAGATTCATCAAATGTCACAACTGGCAGTCCCACTTCATTTGTGTTGATGATATCCCTCTCTTCTTCAGTAAACAGAGCTGCAAATGAAGCCGTGTATGATCTGCGTTGGAAACTCAATTCATGGAGTCCACATTCTCCCAACATAATTCGGCCAAAGAGTGATGCACGGCGGTGAACAATCATATCACGAGTGTCCCAGTAAAATTCCATGGTGATGGTGACAGATCTACCACAAAAAAATAATAGAAAAATCAAAGTCATCAACTCGTTTACAAAGACAGAAGGAGACTAACAAAAAAATGAACAGTAAGCATATAAATAGAAAAATCAAAGTCAAATTCCATGGACTCAGATCTAACACAATATGTATAATAGAAAAATCGAAACCAACACTTTTACAAAGAAAAAAAAAGACTAACAAAAGAGTGAAAAGTAAACACATAATCCTACTCAAATTCAAAATTCCAAACTCACCAATATTTGCACGAGAATCGTGCACTTCACAATCGTGTTTAGAGAAATAACTTCTAAAAGCTGAAAGAATTTCGAGGATAATGTAAACCTAACCTAGGGTTTTTTCGCAAAGAAAACAAACTACACATATTAACAAAGCAACAACTTATAATTATTTGTGTTGTGCCATAAATAAAAAAAAAGGGTATAAGGAAAAAAAAACATACTTACCAAAGTAGGAGGACTGAAGAACCGGTGCGTGACGTGGCGTGGTGCGGTGCGTGCGAGAATGGCGGAGAGAGAGGGTGAGTAGAGAGAGAAATGATATTTTATTACCTAGTAATTGAAAGAAACGTTATTTTTTAGTTTGGAGGGGGAAATTTATGAAAAGAATTTCAATTTTGAGGTGCACGCTCATGTTTTTATGTGTGTCTAAACCGAGTATATATATCCATTTCTAATCTTCAATTTGATAATAGTACATTAGTACCGTACTTACATCTGAGTTCGATGTTTATAACTTGTCTTCATTACGGTTTTTGATATTAAATAATAATAAACAACGTATCTAATTATATTACTTTTTATATTAAATAAAAGCCAACGTAATACATGGTGCCAGGCTGCCAGATATTAAATACTAAAACAATATTTAGGATTGCTTTGCTAACACACTCTAAACCCTTTCAACTTATTGTACTTTTAGCTCATACAAAATCAATTCCTAGTGTCCAATCAAACTACGACCATTCATCAAAAATAAATAAATAAATAAATAAGAACTATAGCGGAGTGTGTAGTATACGTGAGATTTGGCCATGTACATAGTGTATGATGTATGGTTGGCTACTTACATAACATTGAGATCACTGTTTTTAAACACGGCCCGGACCGGCGGTTCGACCGGGAACCGGTGCCATGGTTGGGCCGGTTCTCCTCTAAAGGCGGCTCGCAAGCGGACCTGGGCGACTTCGGTCGGTTCGCCCGGCGACCCGGTCACCCGGTTCCGCTTGCGAACCGGTCAGCCTCCCTTTTTTTTATACTTTTCTGGAAATTATTTTTTTGCCCCCTAATGTTTTGACAATTACAAAATCTACCCCGAAAATTTTAAGAAAAGAAAGAAAAAAAATACAAAACTTTGAAAGGTCATAACTTTGGGTAGGAGCGTCCGTTTTGGACGTATTTGTTTTTTAATTTGGGGTATCTCGACGAGGTCTATCCACCGCAAATGTCAAGTTCAACCACAACGGCTCCAGCGGCTACACATTGCACACTCGGTCTGGGGCCTAAACGGTGGAAGTGTGATCTCAGGACCAGGACGCCGATTCTCCGCTAAGACAAACAAGATGGGAAACTCATGAATTGGCCCGAGCATTGCTGACCTACGATCGACCCATACAGACACCACTGTGTTTGCATCATAATAATTTTGAAGGCAAAGGTTGTTTCAAGTGTCCCGATGAGCATCTTGATATGGACCTTGAAGTGGCTCTCCAAGCTCATACAAATTACCCCATGAAACCAATACGAGATTGTAGGAATGCCCAGATTCATCAAATGTCACAACTGGCAGTCCCACTTCATTTGTGTTGATGATATCCCTCTCTTCTTCAGTAAACAGAGCTGCAAATGAAGCCGTGTATGATCTGCGTTGGAAACTCAATTCATGGAGTCCACATTCTCCCAACATAATTCGGCCAAAGAGTGATGCACGGCGGTGAACAATCATATCACGAGTGTCCCAGTAAAATTCCATGGTGATGGTGACAGATCTACCACAAAAAAATAATAGAAAAATCAAAGTCATCAACTCGTTTACAAAGACAGAAGGAGACTAACAAAAAAATGAACAGTAAGCATATAAATAGAAAAATCAAAGTCAAATTCCATGGACTCAGATCTAACACAATATGTATAATAGAAAAATCGAAATCAACACTTTTACAAAGAAAAAAAAAAAGACTAACAAAAGAGTGAAAAGTAAACACATAATCCTACCCAAATTCAAAATTCCAAACTCACCAATATTTGCACGAGAATCGTGCACTTCACAACCGTGTTTAGAGAAATAACTTCCAAAAGCTGAAAGAATTTCGAGGATAATGTAAACCTAACCTAGGGTTTTTTCGCAAAGAAAACAAACTACACATATTGACAAAGCAACAACTTATAATTATTTGTGTTGTGCCATAAATAAAAAAAAAGGGTATAAGGAAAAAAAAAACATACTTACCAAAGTAGGAGGACTGAAGAACCGGTGCGTGACGTGGCGTGGTGCGGTGCGTGCGAGAATGGCGGAGAGAGAGGGTGAGTAGAGAGAGAAATGATATTTTATTACCTAGGAATTGAAAGAAACGTTATTTTTTAGTTTGGAGGGGGAAATTTATGAAAAGAATTTCAATTTTGAGGTGCACGCTCATGTTTTTATGTGTGTCTAAACCGAGTATATATATCCATTTCTAATCTTCAATTTGATAATA
Organism: Linaria vulgaris; assembly: GCA_948329865.1. Taxonomy (NCBI): domain Eukaryota; kingdom Viridiplantae; phylum Streptophyta; class Magnoliopsida; order Lamiales; family Plantaginaceae; genus Linaria; species Linaria vulgaris. The sequence continues at coordinate 97,129,061 of OX415254.1, read as the reverse complement.
GTACATTAGTACCGTACTTACATCTGAGTTTGATGTTTATAACTTGTCTTCATTACGGTTTTTGATATTAAATAATAATAAACAACGTATCTAATTATATTACTTTTTATATTAAATAAAAGCCAACGTAATACATGGTGCCAGGCTGCCAGATATTAAATACTAAAACAATATTTAGGATTGCTTTGCTAACACACTCTAAACCCTTTCAACTTATTGTACTTTTAGCTCATACAAAATCAATTCCTAGTATCCAATCAAACTACGACCATTCATCAAAAATAAATAAATAAATAAATAAGAACTATAGCGGAGTGTGCAGTATACGTGAGATTTGGCCATGTACATAGTGTATGATGTATGGTTGGCTACTTACATAACATTGAGATCACTGTTTTTAAACACGGCCCGGACCGGCGGTTCGACCGGGAACCGGTGCCATGGTTGGGCCGGTTCTCCTCTAAAGGCGGCTCGCAAGCGGACCTGGGCGACTTCGGTCGGTTCGCCCGGCGACCCGGTCACCCGGTTCCACTTGCGAACCGGTCAGCCTCCCTTTTTTTTATACTTTTCTGGAAATTATTTTTTGGCCCCCTAATGTTTTGACAATTACAAAATCTACCCCGAAAATTTTAAGAAAAGAAAGAAAAAAAATACAAAACTTTGAAAGGTCATAACTTTGGGTAGGAGCGTCCGTTTTGGACGTATTTGTTTTTTAATTTGGGGTATCTCGACGAGGTCTATCCACCGCAAATGTCAAGTTCAACCACAACGGCTCCAGCGGCTACACATTGCACACTAGGTCTGGGGCCTAAACGGTGGAAGTGTGATCTCAGGACCAGGACGCCGATTCTCCGCTAAGACAAACAAGATGGGAAACTCATGAATTGGCCCGAGCATTGCTGACCTACGATCGACCCATACAGACACCATTGTGTTTGCATCATAATCATTTTGAAGGCATAGGTTGTTTCAAGTGTCCCGATGAGCATCTTGATATGGACCTTGAAGTGGCTCTCCAAGCTCATACAAATTACCCCATGAAACCAATACGAGATTGTAGGAATGCCCAGATTCATCAAATGTCACAACTGGCAGTCCCACTTCATTTGTGTTGATGATATCCCTCTCTTCTTCAGTAAACAGAGCTGCAAATGAAGCCGTGTATGATCTGCGTTGGAAACTCAATTCATGGAGTCCACATTCTCCCAACATAATTCGGCCAAAGAGTGATGCACGGCGGTGAACAATCATATCACGAGTGTCCCAGTAAAATTCCATGGTGATGGTGACAGATCTACCACAAAAAAATAATAGAAAAATCAAAGTCATCAACTCGTTTACAAAGACAGAAGGAGACTAACAAAAAAATGAACAGTAAGCATATAAATAGAAAAATCAAAGTCAAATTCCATGGACTCAGATCTAACACAATATGTATAATAGAAAAATCGAAACCAACACTTTTACAAAGAAAAAAAAAGACTAACAAAAGAGTGAAAAGTAAACACATAATCCTACTCAAATTCAAAATTCCAAACTCACCAATATTTGCACGAGAATCGTGCACTTCACAATCGTGTTTAGAGAAATAACTTCTAAAAGCTGAAAGAATTTCGAGGATAATGTAAACCTAACCTAGGGTTTTTTCGCAAAGAAAACAAACTACACATATTAACAAAGCAACAACTTATAATTATTTGTGTTGTGCCATAAATAAAAAAAAAGGGTATAAGGAAAAAAAAACATACTTACCAAAGTAGGAGGACTGAAGAACCGGTGCGTGACGTGGCGTGGTGCGGTGCGTGCGAGAATGGCGGAGAGAGAGGGTGAGTAGAGAGAGAAATGATATTTTATTACCTAGTAATTGAAAGAAACGTTATTTTTTAGTTTGGAGGGGGAAATTTATGAAAAGAATTTCAATTTTGAGGTGCACGCTCATGTTTTTATGTGTGTCTAAACCGAGTATATATATCCATTTCTAATCTTCAATTTGATAATAGTACATTAGTACCGTACTTACATCTGAGTTCGATGTTTATAACTTGTCTTCATTACGGTTTTTGATATTAAATAATAATAAACAACGTATCTAATTATATTACTTTTTATATTAAATAAAAGCCAACGTAATACATGGTGCCAGGCTGCCAGATATTAAATACTAAAACAATATTTAGGATTGCTTTGCTAACACACTCTAAACCCTTTCAACTTATTGTACTTTTAGCTCATACAAAATCAATTCCTAGTGTCCAATCAAACTACGACCATTCATCAAAAATAAATAAATAAATAAATAAGAACTATAGCGGAGTGTGTAGTATACGTGAGATTTGGCCATGTACATAGTGTATGATGTATGGTTGGCTACTTACATAACATTGAGATCACTGTTTTTAAACACGGCCCGGACCGGCGGTTCGACCGGGAACCGGTGCCATGGTTGGGCCGGTTCTCCTCTAAAGGCGGCTCGCAAGCGGACCTGGGCGACTTCGGTCGGTTCGCCCGGCGACCCGGTCACCCGGTTCCGCTTGCGAACCGGTCAGCCTCCCTTTTTTTTATACTTTTCTGGAAATTATTTTTTTGCCCCCTAATGTTTTGACAATTACAAAATCTACCCCGAAAATTTTAAGAAAAGAAAGAAAAAAAATACAAAACTTTGAAAGGTCATAACTTTGGGTAGGAGCGTCCGTTTTGGACGTATTTGTTTTTTAATTTGGGGTATCTCGACGAGGTCTATCCACCGCAAATGTCAAGTTCAACCACAACGGCTCCAGCGGCTACACATTGCACACTCGGTCTGGGGCCTAAACGGTGGAAGTGTGATCTCAGGACCAGGACGCCGATTCTCCGCTAAGACAAACAAGATGGGAAACTCATGAATTGGCCCGAGCATTGCTGACCTACGATCGACCCATACAGACACCACTGTGTTTGCATCATAATCATTTTGAAGGCAAAGGTTGTTTCAAGTGTCCCGATGAGCATCTTGATATGGACCTTGAAGTGGCTCTCCAAGCTCATACAAATTACCCCATGAAACCAATACGAGATTGTAGGAATGCCCAGATTCATCAAATGTCACAACTGGCAGTCCCACTTCATTTGTGTTGATGATATCCCTCTCTTCTTCAGTAAACAGAGCTGCAAATGAAGCCGTGTATGATCTGCGTTGGAAACTCAATTCATGGAGTCCACATTCTCCCAACATAATTCGGCCAAAGAGTGATGCACGGCGGTGAACAATCATATCACGAGTGTCCCAGTAAAATTCCATGGTGATGGTGACAGATCTACCACAAAAAAATAATAGAAAAATCAAAGTCATCAACTCGTTTACAAAGACAGAAGGAGACTAACAAAAAAATGAACAGTAAGCATATAAATAGAAAAATCAAAGTCAAATTCCATGGACTCAGATCTAACACAATATGTATAATAGAAAAATCGAAATCAACACTTTTACAAAGAAAAAAAAAAAGACTAACAAAAGAGTGAAAAGTAAACACATAATCCTACCCAAATTCAAAATTCCAAACTCACCAATATTTGCACGAGAATCGTGCACTTCACAACCGTGTTTAGAGAAATAACTTCCAAAAGCTGAAAGAATTTCGAGGATAATGTAAACCTAACCTAGGGTTTTTTCGCAAAGAAAACAAACTACACATATTGACAAAGCAACAACTTATAATTATTTGTGTTGTGCCATAAATAAAAAAAAAGGGTATAAGGAAAAAAAAAACATACTTACCAAAGTAGGAGGACTGAAGAACCGGTGCGTGACGTGGCGTGGTGCGGTGCGTGCGAGAATGGCGGAGAGAGAGGGTGAGTAGAGAGAGAAATGATATTTTATTACCTAGGAATTGAAAGAAACGTTATTTTTTAGTTTGGAGGGGGAAATTTATGAAAAGAATTTCAATTTTGAGGTGCACGCTCATGTTTTTATGTGTGTCTAAACCGAGTATATATATCCATTTCTAATCTTCAATTTGATAATAGTACATTAGTACCGTACTTACATCTGAGTTTGATGTTTATAACTTGTCTTCATTACGGTTTTTGATATTAAATAATAATAAACAACGTATCTAATTATATTACTTTTTATATTAAATAAAAGCCAACGTAATACATGGTGCCAGGCTGCCAGATATTAAATACTAAAACAATATTTAGGATTGCTTTGCTAACACACTCTAAACCCTTTCAACTTATTGTACTTTTAGCTCATACAAAATCAATTCCTAGTATCCAATCAAACTACGACCATTCATCAAAAATAAATAAATAAATAAATAAGAACTATAGCGGAGTGTGCAGTATACGTGAGATTTGGCCATGTACATAGTGTATGATGTATGGTTGGCTACTTACATAACATTGAGATCACTGTTTTTAAACACGGCCCGGACCGGCGGTTCGACCGGGAACCGGTGCCATGGTTGGGCCGGTTCTCCTCTAAAGGCGGCTCGCAAGCGGACCTGGGCGACTTCGGTCGGTTCGCCCGGCGACCCGGTCACCCGGTTCCACTTGCGAACCGGTCAGCCTCCCTTTTTTTTATACTTTTCTGGAAATTATTTTTTGGCCCCCTAATGTTTTGACAATTACAAAATCTACCCCGAAAATTTTAAGAAAAGAAAGAAAAAAAATACAAAACTTTGAAAGGTCATAACTTTGGGTAGGAGCGTCCGTTTTGGACGTATTTGTTTTTTAATTTGGGGTATCTCGACGAGGTCTATCCACCGCAAATGTCAAGTTCAACCACAACGGCTCCAGCGGCTACACATTGCACACTAGGTCTGGGGCCTAAACGGTGGAAGTGTGATCTCAGGACCAGGACGCCGATTCTCCGCTAAGACAAACAAGATGGGAAACTCATGAATTGGCCCGAGCATTGCTGACCTACGATCGACCCATACAGACACCACTGTGTTTGCATCATAATCATTTTGAAGGCATAGGTTGTTTCAAGTGTCCCGATGAGCATCTTGATATGGACCTTGAAGTGGCTCTCCAAGCTCATACAAATTACCCCATGAAACCAATACGAGATTGTAGGAATGCCCAGATTCATCAAATGTCACAACTGGCAGTCCCACTTCATTTGTGTTGATGATATCCCTCTCTTCTTCAGTAAACAGAGCTGCAAATGAAGCCGTGTATGATCTGCGTTGGAAACTCAATTCATGGAGTCCACATTCTCCCAACATAATTCGGCCAAAGAGTGATGCACGGCGGTGAACAATCATATCACGAGTGTCCCAGTAAAATTCCATGGTGATGGTGACAGATCTACCACAAAAAAATAATAGAAAAATCAAAGTCATCAACTCGTTTACAAAGACAGAAGGAGACTAACAAAAAAATGAACAGTAAGCATATAAATAGAAAAATCAAAGTCAAATTCCATGGACTCAGATCTAACACAATATGTGTAATAGAAAAATCGAAATCAACACTTTTACAAAGAAAAAAAAAGACTAACAAAAGAGTGAAAAGTAAACACATAATCCTACTCAAATTCAAAATTCCAAACTCACCAATATTTGCACGAGAATCGTGCACTTCACAATCGTGTTTAGAGAAATAACTTCCAAAAGCTGAAAGAATTTCGAGGATAATGTAAACCTAACCTAGGGTTTTTTCGCAAAGAAAACAAACTACACATATTGACAAAGCAACAACTTATAATTATTTGTGTTGTGCCATAAATAAAAAAAAGGGTATAAGGAAAAAAAAACATACTTACCAAAGTAGGAGGACTGAAGAACCGGTGCGTGACGTGGCGTGGTGCGGTGCGTGCGAGAATGGCGGAGAGAGAGGGTGAGTAGAGAGAGAAATGATATTTTATTACCTAGGAATTGAAAGAAACGTTATTTTTTAGTTTGGAGGGGGAAATTTATGAAAAGAATTTCAATTTTGAGGTGCACGCTCATGTTTTTATGTGTGTCTAAACCGAGTATATATATATCCATTTCTAATCTTCAATTTGATAATAGTACATTAGTACCGTACTTACATCTGAGTTTGATGTTTATAACTTGTCTTCATTACGGTTTTTGATAGTAAATAATAATAAACAACGTATCTAATTATATTACTTTTTATATTAAATAAAAGCCAACGTAATACATGGTGCCAGGCTGCCAGATATTAAATACTAAAACAATATTTAGGATTGCTTTGCTAACACACTCTAAACCCTTTCAACTTATTGTACTTTTAGCTCATACAAAATCAATTCCTAGTATCCAATCAAACTACGACCATTCATCAAAAATAAATAAATAAATAAATAAGAACTATAGCGGAGTGTGTAGTATACGTGAGATTTGGCCATGTACATAGTGTATGATGTATGGTTGGCTACTTACATAACATTGAGATCACTGTTTTTAAACACGGCCCGGACCGGCGGTTCGACCGGGAACCGGTGCCATGGTTGGGCCGGTTCTCCTCTAAAGGCGGCTCGCAAGCGGACCTGGGCGACTTCGATCGGTTCGCCCGGCGACCCGGTCACCCGGTTCCGCTTGCGAACCGGTCAGCCTCCCTTTTTTTTATACTTTTCTGGAAATTATTTTTTTGCCCCCTAATGTTTTGACAATTACAAAATCTACCCCGAAAATTTTAAGAAAAGAAAGAAAAAAAATACAAAACTTTGAAAGGTCATAACTTTGGGTAGGAGCGTCCGTTTTGGACGTATTTGTTTTTTAATTTGGGGTATCTCGACGAGGTCTATCCACCGCAAATGTCAAGTTCAACCACAACGGCTCCAGCGGCTACACATTGCACACTCGGTCTGGGGCCTAAACGGTGGAAGTGTGATCTCAGGACCAGGACGCCGATTCTCCGCTAAGACAAACAAGATGGGAAACTCATGAATTGGCCCGAGCATTGCTGACCTACGATCGACCCATACAGACACCACTGTGTTTGCATCATAATCATTTTGAAGGCATAGGTTGTTTCAAGTGTCCCGATGAGCATCTTGATATGGACATTGAAGTGGCTCTCCAAGCTCATACAAATTACCCCATGAAACCAATACGAGATTGTAGGAATGCCCAGATTCATCAAATGTCACAACTGGCAGTCCCACTTCATTTGTGTTGATGATATCCCTCTCTTCTTCAGTAAACAGAGCTGCAAATGAAGCCGTGTATGATCTGCGTTGGAAACTCAATTCATGGAGTCCACATTCTCCCAACATAATTCGGCCAAAGAGTGATGCACGGCGGTGAACAATCATATCACGAGTGTCCCAGTAAAATTCCATGGTGATGGTGACAGATCTACCACAAAAAAATAATAGAAAAATCAAAGTCATCAACTCGTTTACAAAGACAGAAGGAGACTAACAAAAAAATGAACAGTAAGCATATAAATAGAAAAATCAAAGTCAAATTCCATGGACTCAGATCTAACACAATATGTATAATAGAAAAATCGAAATTAACACTTTTACAAAGAAAAAAAAAAAGACTAACAAAAGAGTGAAAAGTAAACACATAATCCTACTCAAATTCAAAATTCCAAACTCACCAATATTTGCACGAGAATCGTGCACTTCACAATCGTGTTTAGAGAAATAACTTCCAAAAGCTGAAAGAATTTCGAGGATAATGTAAACCTAACCTAGGGTTTTTTCGCAAAGAAAACAAACTACACATATTGACAAAGCAACAACTTATAATTATTTGTGTTGTGCCATAAATAAAAAAAAAGGGTATAAGGAAGAAAAAAACATACTTACCAAAGTAGGAGGACTGAAGAACCGGTGCGTGACGTGGCGTGGTGCGGTGCGTGCGAGAATGGCGGAGAGAGAGGGTGAGTAGAGAGAGAAATGATATTTTATTACCTAGGAATTGAAAGAAACGTTATTTTTTAGTTTGCAGGGGGAAATTTATGAAAAGAATTTGAATTTTGAGGTGCCCGCTCATGTTTTTATGTGTGTCTAAACCCAGTATATATATCCATTTCTAATCTTCAATTTCATAATAGTACATTAGTATCGTACTTACATCTCAGTTTGATGTTTATAATTTGTCTTTGTTACGGTTTTTGATATTAAATAATAATAAACAACGTATCAGATTATATTACTTTTTATATAAAATAAAAGCCAACGTAATACATGGTGTCAGTCTGCCAACTATTAAATACTAAAATAATATTTAGGATTTCTTTGCTAACACACTTTAAACCCTTTCAACTTATTGTACTTTTAGCTCATACAAAATCAATTCCTAGTATCCAATTAAACTACGACCATTCACCAAAAAATAAATAAATAAATAAATAAATAAATAAATAAGAACTATAGAGGAGTGTGTAGTATACGTGAGATTTGGCCATGTACATAGTGTATGATGTATGGTTGGCTACTTACATAACATTGAGATCATTGTTTTTAAACTCGGCCCGGACCGGCAGGTTCGACCGAGAACCGGTGCCATGGACGGGCCGGTTCTCCTCTAAAAGCGGCTAGCAAGGGGACATGGGCGAACCGGCGAATTTGGCCGGTTCGCCCGGCGACCCGGTCGCCCGGTTCCGCTTGCGAACCGGTCAGCTTCCCTTATTTTTTTTATACTTTTCTGGAAATTATTTTTTTGTCCCCTATTGTTTTGATAATTACAAAATCTACCCCGGAAATTTTAAAAAAAGAAAGAAAAAAAATGCAAAACTTTGAAAGGTCATAACTTTGGGTAGGAGCGTCCGTTTTGGACGCATTGTTTTTTGATTTGGGGTATCTCGAGGAGATCTATCCACCGCAAATGTCAAGTTCAACCACAACGGCTCCAGCGGCTACACATTGCACACTCGGTCTGGGGCCTAAATGGTGGAACTGTGATCTAAGGACCATGATGCCGATTCTCCGCTAAGACAAACAGGATGGGAAACTCATGAATTGGCCCGAGCATTGCTGACCTACGATCGACCCATACAGACACCACTGTGTTTGCATCATAATCATTTTGAAGGCATAGGTTGTTTCAAGTGTCCCGATGAGCATCTTGATATGGACCTTGAAGTGGCTCTCCAAGCTCATACAAATTACCCCATGAAACCAATACGAGATTGTAGGAATGCCCAGATTCATCAAATGTTACAACTGGCAGTCCCACTTCATTTGTGTTGATGATATCCCTCTCTTCTTCAGTAAACAGAGCTGCAAATGAAGCCGTGTATGATCTGCGTTGGAAACTCAATTCATGGAGTCCACATTCTCCCAACATAATTCGGCCAAAGAGTGATGCACGGCGGTGAACAATCATATCACGAGTGTCCCAGTAAAATTCCATGGTGATGGTGACAGATCTACCACAAAAAAATAATAGAAAAATAAAAGTCATCAACTCGTTTACAAAGACAGAAGGAGACTAACAAAAAAATGAACAGTAAGCATATAAATAGAAAAATCAAAGTCAAATTCCATGGAATCAGATCTAACACAATATGTATAATAGAAAAATCGAAATCAACACTTTTACAAAGAAAAAAAAAGACTAACAAAAGAGTGAAAAGTAAACACATAATCCTACTCAAATTCAAAATTCCAAACTCACCAATATTTGCACGAGAATCGTGCACTTCACAATCGTGTTTAGAGAAATAACTTCCAAAAGCTGAAAGAATTTCGAGGATAATGTAAACATAACCTAGGGTTTTTTCGCAAAGAAAACAAACTACACATATTGACAAAGCAACAACTTATAATTATTTGTGTTGTGCCATAAATAAAAAAAAGGGTATAAGGAAAAAAAAACATACTTACCAAAGTAGGAGGACTGAAGAACCGGTGCGTGACGTGGCGTGGTGCGGTGCGTGCGAGAATGGCGGAGAGAGAGGGTGAGTAGAGAGAGAAATGATATTTTATTACCTAGGAATTGAAAGAAACGTTATTTTTTAGTTTGGAGGGGGAAATTTATGAAAAGAATTTCAATTTTGAGGTGCACGCTCATGTTTTTATGTGTGTCTAAACCGAGTATATATATCCATTTCTAATCTTCAATTTGATAATAGTACATTAGTACCGTACTTACATCTGAGTTTGATGTTTATAACTTGTCTTCATTACAGTTTTTGATATTAAATAATAATAAACAACGTATCTAATTATATTACTTTTTATATTAAATAAAAGCCAACGTAATACATGGTGCCAGGCTGCCAGATATTAAATACTAAAACAATATTTAGGATTGCTTTGCTAACACACTCTAAACCCTTTCAACTTATTGTACTTTTAGCTCATACAAAATCAATTCCTAGTATCCAATCAAACTACGACCATTCATCAAAAATAAATAAATAAATAAATAAGAACTATAGCGGAGTGTGTAGTATACGTGAGATTTGGCCATGTACATAGTGTATGATGTATGGTTGGCTACTTACATAACATTGAGATCACTGTTTTTAAACACGGCCCGGACCGGCGGTTCGACCGGGAACCGGTGCCATGGTTGGGCCGGTTCTCCTCTAAAGGCGGCTCGCAAGCGGACCTGGGCGACTTCGGTCGGTTCGCCCGGCGACCCGGTCACCCGGTTCCGCTTGCGAACCGGTCAGCCTCCCTTTTTTTTATACTTTTCTGGAAATTATTTTTTTGCCCCCTAATGTTTTGACAATTACAAAATCTACCCCGAAAATTTTAAGAAAAGAAAGAAAAAAAATACAAAACTTTGAAAGGTCATAACTTTGGGTAGGAGCGTCCGTTTTGGACGTATTTGTTTTTTAATTTGGGGTATCTCGACGAGGTCTATCCACCGCAAATGTCAAGTTCAACCACAACGGCTCCAGCGGCTACACATTGCACACTCGGTCTGGGGCCTAAACGGTGGAAGTGTGATCTCAGGACCAGGACGCCGATTCTCCGCTAAGACAAACAAGATGGGAAACTCATGAATTGGCCCGAGCATTGCTGACCTACGATCGACCCATACAGACACCACTGTGTTTGCATCATAATCATTTTGAAGGCATAGGTTGTTTCAAGTGTCCCGATGAGCATCTTGATATGGACCTTGAAGTGGCTCTCCAAGCTCATACAAATTACCCCATGAAACCAATACGAGATTGTAGGAATACCCAGATTCATCAAATGTCACAACTGGCAGTCCCACTTCATTTGTGTTGATGATATCCCTCTCTTCTTCAGTAAACAGAGCTGCAAATGAAGCCGTGTATGATCTGCGTTGGAAACTCAATTCATGGAGTCCACATTCTCCCAACATAATTCGGCCAAAGAGTGATGCACGGCGGTGAACAATCATATCACGAGTGTCCCAGTAAAATTCCATGGTGATGGTGACAGATCTACCACAAAAAAATAATAGAAAAATCAAAGTCATCAACTCGTTTACAAAGACAGAAGGAGACTAACAAAAAAATGAACAGTAAGCATATAAATAGAAAAATCAAAGTCAAATTCCATGGACTCAGATCTAACACAATATGTATAATAGAAAAATCGAAATCAACACTTTTACAAAGAAAAAAAAAAAGACTAACAAAAGAGTGAAAAGTAAACACATAATCCTACTCAAATTCAAAATTCCAAACTCACCAATATTTGCACGAGAATCGTGCACTTCACAATCGTGTTTAGAGAAATAACTTCCAAAAGCTGAAAGAATTTCGAGGATAATGTAAACCTAACCTAGGGTTTTTTCGCAAAGAAAACAAACTACACATATTGACAAAGCAACAACTTATAATTATTTGTGTTGTGCCATAAATAAAAAAAAAGGGTATAAGGAAAAAAAAACATACTTACCAAAGTAGGAGGACTGAAGAACCGGTGCGTGACGTGGCGTGGTGCGGTGCGTGCGAGAATGGCGGAGAGAGAGGGTGAGTAGAGAGAGAAATGATATTTTATTACCTAGGAATTGAAAGAAACGTTATTTTTTAGTTTGGAGGGGGAAATTTATGAAAAGAATTTGAATTTTGAGGTGCCCGCTCATGTTTTTATGTGTGTCTAAACCCAGTATATATATCCATTTCTAATCTTCAATTTCATAATAGTACATTAGTATCGTACTTACATCTCAGTTTGATGTTTATAATTTGTCTTTGTTACGGTTTTTGATATTAAATAATAATAAACAACGTATCAGATTATATTACTTTTTATATAAAATAAAAGCCAACGTAATACATGGTGTCAGGCTGCCAACTATTAAATACTAAAATAATATTTAGGATTGCTTTGCTAACACACTTTAAACCCTTTCAACTTATTGTACTTTTAGCTCATACAAAATCAATTCCTAGTATCCAATTAAACTACGACCATTCACCAAAAAATAAATAAATAAATAAATAAGAACTATAGCGGAGTGTGTAGTATACGTGAGATTTGGCCATGTACATAGTGTATGATGTATGGTTGGCTACTTACATAACATTGAGATCACTGTTTTTAAACACGGCCCGGACCGGCGGTTCGACCGGGAACCGGTGCCATGGTTGGGCCGGTTCTCCTCTAAAGGCGGCTCGCAAGCGGACCTGGGCGACTTCGGTCGGTTCGCCCGGCGACCCGGTCACCCGGTTCCGCTTGCGAACCGGTCAGCCTCCCTTTTTTTTATACTTTTCTGGAAATTATTTTTTTGCCCCCTAATGTTTTGACAATTACAAAATCTACCCCGAAAATTTTAAGAAAAGAAAGAAAAAAAATACAAAACTTTGAAAGGTCATAACTTTGGGTAGGAGCGTCCGTTTTGGACGCATTTGTTTTTTAATTTGGGGTATCTCGACGAGGTCTATCCACCGCAAATGTCAAGTTCAACCACAACGGCTCCAGCGGCTACACATTGCACACTCGGTCTGGGGCCTAAACGGTGGAAGTGTGATCTCAGGACCAGGACGCCGATTCTCCGCTAAGACAAACAAGAACTCATGAATTGGCCCGAGCATTGCTGACCTACGATCGACCCATACAGACACCACTGTGTTTGTATCATAATCATTTTGAAGGCATAGGTTGTTTCAAGTGTCCCGATGAGCATCTTGATATGGACCTTGAAGTGGCTCTCGAAGCTCATACATATTACCCCATGAAACCAATACGAGATTGTAGGAATGCCCAGATTCATCAAATGTCACAACTGGCAGTCCCACTTCATTTGTGTTGATGATATCCCTCTCTTCTTCAGTAAACAGAGCTGCAAATGAAGCCGTGTATGATCTGCGTTGGAAACTCAATTCATGGAGTCCTTATTCGTCCAACATAATTCGGCCAAGGAGTGATGCACGGCGGTGAACAATCATATCACGAGTGTCCCAGTTAAATTCCATGGTGATGGTGACAGATCTACCACAAAAAAATAATAGAAAAATCAAAGTCAACAACATGTTTAGAAAGACTGAAGGAGACTAACAAAAAAATGAACAGTAAGCATATAAATAGAAAAATCAAAGTCAAATTCCATGGACACGGATTTAACACAATATGTATAATAGAAAAATCGAAGTCAACACTTTTACAAAGAAAAAAAAAAGACTAACAAAAGAATGAACAGCAAGCATATAATCATACTCAAAGTCAAAATTCCAAACTCAACCATATTTGCACGAGAATTGTGCACTTCACCATCGTGTTTAGATAAATAACTTCCAAAAGCTGAAAGAATTCCGAGGATAATGTAAACCTAACCTAGTCTTTTTTCGCAAAGAAAAGAAACTACACATATTCACAAAGCAGCAGCTTATAATTATTTTGTTGTGCCATAAATAAAAAAAAGGGTATAAGGAAAAAAACATACTTACCAAAGTAGGAGGACTGAAGAATCGGTGGCGTGGCGTGGCGTGGTGCGGTGCGTGCGAGAATGGCGGAGATACAGGGAGAGTAGAGAGAGAAATGATATTTTATTACCTAGGAATTGAAAGAAACGTAATTTTTTAGTTTGGAGGGGGAAATTTATGAAAAGAATTTCAATTTTGAGGGGCCCGCTCATGTTTTTATGTTTGTCTAAACCCAGTATATATATCCATTTCTAATCTTCAATTTGATAATAGTACATTGATACCGTACTTACATCTGAGTTTGATGTTTATAATTTGTCTTTGTTACGGTTTTTGATATTAAATAATAATAAACAATGTATCAGATTATATTACTTTTTATATAAAATAAAAGCCAACGTAATGCATGGTGCCAGGCTGCCAGTTATTAAATACTAAAACAATATTTAGGATTGCTTTGCTAACACACTCTAAACCCTTTCAACTTATTGTACTTTTAGCTCATACAAAATCAATTCCTAGTATCCAATTAAACTACGACCATTCATCAAAAAAAATAAAAAAAAAGAACAATAGCGGAGTGTGTAGTATACGTGAGATTTGGCCATGTACATATCTTATGATGTATGGTTGGCTACTTACATAACATTGAGATCACTGTTTTTAAACCCGGCCCGGACCGGCCGGTTCGACCGGGAACCGGTGTCATCGTCGGGCCGGTTCTCATCTACAAGCGGACCTGGGCGAACCGGCGAATTCAGGCGGTTCGCCCGGCGACCCAGTCGCCCGGTTCCGCTTGCGAACCGGTCAGCCTCCTTTTTTTTAATACTTTTCTGGACATTAATTTTTGTCCCATAATGTTTTGACAATTACAAAATCTACCCCGAAAATTATAAAAAAAGAAAGAAAAAAATGTAAAACTTTGAAAGGTCATAACTTTGCGCATGAGCGTCCGTTTTGGACGTATTTTTTTTGATTTGGGGTATCTCGACGAGATCTATCCACCGCAAATGTCAAGTTCAACCATAACGGCTCCAACGGCTACACATTGCACACTCGGTTTGGGGCCTAAACGGTGGAAGTGTGATCTCAGGACCAGGACGCCAATTCTCCGCTAAGACAAACAAGACGGGAAACTCATGAATTGGCCCGAGCATTGCTGACCTACGATCGACCCATACAGACACCACTGTGTTTGCATCATAGTCATTTCGAAGGCATAGGTTGTTCCAAGTGTCCTGATGAGCATCTTGATATGGAGCTTGAAGTGGCTCTCGAAGCTCATACATATTACCCCATGAAACCAATACGAGATTGTAGGAATGCCCAGATTCATCAAATGTCACAACTGGCAGTCCTATTTCATTTGTGTTGATGATATCCCTCTCTTCTTCAGTAAACAGAGCTCCAAATGAAGCCGTGTATGATCTGCGTTGGAAACTCAATTCATGGAGTCCATATTCGCCCAACATAATTCGGCCAAGGAGTGATGCACGGCGGTGAACAATCATATCACGAGTGTCCCAGTTAAATTCCATGGTGATGGTGACAGATCTACCACAAAAAAAAATAATAGAAAAATCAAAGTCAACAGCACGTTTACAAAGACTAGAGGAGACTAACAAAAAAATGAACAGTAAGCATATAAATAGAAAAATCAAAGTCAAATTCCATGGACACAGATCTAACACAATATGTATAATAGAAAAATCGAAGTCAACACTTTTACAAAAAAAAAAAAAGACTAACAAAAGAATGAACACTAAGCATATAATCATACTCAAAGTCAAAATTCCAAACTCAACAATATTTGCACGAGAATTGTGCACTTCACCATCGTGTTTAGAGAAATAACTTCCTAAAGCTGAAAGAATTCCGAGGATAATGTAAACCTAACCTAGTCTTTTTTCGCAAAGAAAAGAAACTACACATATTCACAAAGCAGCGGCTTATAATTAATTGTGTTGTGCCATAAATAAAAAAAAAAGGGTATAAGGAAAAAAACATACTTACCAAAGTAGGAGGACTGAAGAACCGGTGGCGTGGCGTGGCGTGGTGCGGTGCGTGCGAGAATGGCGGAGATACATGGAGAGTAGAGAGAGAAATGATATTTTATTACCTAGGAATTGAAAGAAACGGAATTTTTTAGTTTGGAGGGGGAAATTTATGAAAAGAATTTCAATTTTGAGGGGCCCGCTCATGTTTTTATGTTTGTCTAAACCCAGTATATATATCCATTTCTAATCTTCAATTTGATAATAGTACATTGATACCGTACTTACATCTGAGTTTGATGTTTATAATTTGTCTTTGTTACGGTTTTTGATATTAAATAATAATAAACAATGTATCAGATTATATTACTTTTTATATAAAATAAAAGCCAACGTAATGCATGGTGCCAGGCTGCCAATTATTAAATACTAAAACAATATTTAGGATTGCTTTGCTAACACACTCTAAACCCTTTCAACTTATTGTACTTTTAGCTCATACAAAATCAATTCCTAGTATCCAATTAAACTACGACCATTCATCAAAAAAAATAAAAAAAAAGAACAATAGCGGAGTGTGTAGTATACGTGAGATTTGGCCATGTACATATCGTATGATGTATGGTTGGCTACTTACATAACATTGAGATCACTGTTTTTAAACCCGGCCCGGACCGGTGCCATCGTCGGGCTGGTTCTCATCTACAAGCGGACCTGGGCGAACCGGCGAATTCAGGCGGTTCGCCCGGCGACCCAGTCGCCCGGTTCCGCTTGCGAACCGGTCAGCCTCCTTTTTTTTAATACTTTTCTGGACATTAATTTTTGTCCCATAATGTTTTGACAATTACAAAATCTACCCCGAAAATTATAAAAAAAGAAAGAAAAAAATGTAAAACTTTGAAAGGTCATAACTTTGCGCAGGAGCGTCCGTTTTGGACGTATTTTTTTTGATTTGGGGTATCTCGACGAGATCTATCCACCGCAAATGTCAAGTTCAACCATAACGGCTCCAACGGCTACACATTGCACACTCGGTTTGGGGCCTAAACGGTGGAAGTGTGATCTCAGGACCAGGACGCCAATTCTCCGCTAAGACAAACAAGACGGGAAACTCATGAATTGGCCCGAGCATTGCTGACCTACGATCGACCCATACAGACACCACTGTGTTTGCATCATAGTCATTTCGAAGGCATAGGTTGTTCCAAGTGTCCTGATGAGCATCTTGATATGGAGCTTGAAGTGGCTCTCGAAGCTCATACATATTACCCCATGAAACCAATACGAGATTGTAGGAATGCCCAGATTCATCAAATGTCACAACTGGCAGTCCCATTTCATTTGTGTTGATGATATCCCTCTCTTCTTCAGTAAACAGAGCTCCAAATGAAGCCGTGTATGATCTGCGTTGGAAACTCAATTCATGGAGTCCATATTCGCCCAACATAATTCGGCCAAGGAGTGATGCACGGCGGTGAACAATCATATCACGAGTGTCCCAGTTAAATTCCATGGTGATGGTGACAGATCTACCACAAAAAAAAAAATAATAGAAAAATCAAAGTCAACAGCACGTTTACAAAGACTAGAGGAGACTAACAAAAAAATGAACAGTAAGCATATAAATAGAAAAATCAAAGTCAAATTCCATGGACACAGATCTAACACAATATGTATAATAGAAAAATCGAAGTCAACACTTTTACAAAAAAAAAAAAAGACTAACAAAAGAATGAACAGTAAGCATATAATCATACTCAAAGTCAAAATTCCAAACTCAACAATATTTGCACGAGAATTGTGCACTTCACCATCGTGTTTAGAGAAATAACTTCCTAAAGCTGAAAGAATTCCGAGGATAATGTAAACCTAACCTAGTCTTTTTTCGCAAAGAAAAGAAACTACACATATTCACAAAGCAGCGGCTTATAATTAATTGTGTTGTGCCATAAATAAAAAAAAAAGGGTATAAGGAAAAAAACATACTTACCAAAGTAGGAGGACTGAAGAACCGGTGGCGTGGCGTGGCGTGGTGCGGTGCGTGCGAGAATGGCGGAGATACAGGGAGAGTAGAGAGAGAAATGATATTTTATTACCTAGGAATTGAAAGAAACGTAATTTTTTAGTTTGGAGGGGGAAATTTATGAAAAGAATTTCAATTTTGAGGGGCCCGCTCATGTTTTTATGTTTGTCTAAACCCAGTATATATATCCATTTCTAATCTTCAATTTGATAATAGTACAATGATACCGTACTTACATCTGAGTTTGATGTTTATAATTTGTCTTTGTTACGGTTTTTGATATTAAATAATAATAAACAATGTATCAGATTATATTACTTTTTATATAAAATAAAAGCCAACGTAATGCATGGTGCCAGGCTGCCAGTTATTAAATACTAAAACAATATTTAGGATTGCTTTGCTAACACACTCTAAACCCTTTCAACTTATTGTACTTTTAGCTCATAAAAAATCAATTCCTAGTATCCAATTAAACTACGACCATTCATCAAAAAAAATAAAAAATAAGAACTATAGCGGAGTGTGTAGTATACGTGAGATTTGGCCATGTACATAGTGTATGATGTATGTTTGGCTACTTACATAACATTGAGATCACTGTTTTTAAACCCGGCCCGGACCGGCCGGTTCGACCGGGAACCGGTGCCATGGCCGGGCCGGTTCTCCTCTACAAGCGGACCTGGGCGAACCGGCGAATTCGGCCAGTTCGCTCGGCGACCCGGTCGCCCGGTTCCGCTTGCGAACCTATCAGCCTCTCTTTTTTTTAATACTTTTCTAGAAATTAATTTTTGTCCCATAATGTTTTGACAATTACAAAATCTACCCCGAAAATTTTAAAAAAAGAAAGAAAAACAATGTAAAACTTTGAAAGGTCATAACTTTGCGTAGGAGCGTCCGTTTTGGACGCACTTGTTTTTTTATTTGGGGTATCTCGACGAGATCTATCCACCGCAAATGTCAAGTTCAACCACAACGGCTCCAACGGCTACATATTGCACACTCGGTCTGGGGCCTAAACGGTGGAAGTGTTATCTCAGGACCAGGACGCCGATTCTCCGCTAAGACAAACAAGACGGGAAACTCATGAATTGGCCCGAGCATTGCTGACCGACGATCGACCCATATAGACACCATTGTGTTTGCATCATAGTCATTTCGAAGGCATAGGTTGTTCCAAGTGTCCCGATGAGCATCTTGATATGGACCTTGAAATGGCTCTCGAAGCTCATACATATTACCCCATGAAACCAATACGAGATTGTAGGAATGCCCAGATTCATTAAATGTTACAACTGAGAGTCCCACTTCATTTGTGTTGATGATATCCCTCTCTTCTTCAGTAAACAGAGCTTCAAATGAAGCCGTGTATGATCTGCGTTGGAAACTCAATTCATGGAGTCCATATTCGCCCAACATAATTCGGTCAAGGAGTGATGCACGGCGGTGAACAATCATATCACGAGTGTCACAGTTAAATTCCTTGGTGATGGTGACACATCTACCACAAAAAAATAATAGAAAAATCAAAGTCAACAACACGTTTACAAAGACTGAAGGAGACTAACAAAAAAATGAACAGTTGGCATATAAATAGAAAAATCAAAGTCAAATTCCATGGACACAGATCTAACACAATATGTATAATAGAAAAACCGAAGTCAACACTTTTACAAAGAAAAAAAAAAGACTAACAAAAGAATGAACAGTAAGCATATAATCATACTCAAAGTCAAAATTCCAAACTCAACAATATTTGCCCGAGAATCGTGCACTTCACCATCGTGTTTAGAGAAATAACTTCCAAAAGCTGAAAGAATTTCGAGGATAATGTAAACCTAACCTAGTCTTTTTTCACAAAGAAAAAAACTACACATATTTACAAAGCAGCAGCTTATAATTAATTGTGTTGTGCCATAAATAAAAAAAAGGGTATAAGGAAAAAAACATACTTACCAAAGTAGGAGGACTGAAGAACCGGTGGCGTGGCGTGGCGTGGTGCGGTGCGTGCGAGAATGGCGGAGATAAAGGGAGAGTAGAGAGAGAAATGATATTTTATTACCTAGGAATTGAAAGAAACGTAATTTTTTAGTTTGGAGGGGGAAATTTATGAAAAGAATTTCAATTTTGACGGGCCCGCTCATGTTTTTATGTGTGTCTAAACCCAGTATATATATCCGTTTCTAATCTTCAATTTGATAATAGTACATTGATACCGTACTTACATCTGAGTTTCATGTTTATAATTTGTCTTTGTTACAGTATTTGATATTAAATAATAATAAACAACGTATCAGATTATATTACTTTTTATATAAAATAAAAGCCAACGTAATACATGGTGCCAGGCTGCCAGGTATTAAATACTAAAACAATATTTAGGATTGCTTTGCTAACACACTCTAAACCCTTTCAACTTATTGTACTTTTAGCTCATACAAAATCAATTCCTAGTATCCAATTAAACTACGACCATTCATCAAAAAAAAAAAAAAAAAAAAAAAGAGAACTATAGCGGAGTGTGTAGTATACGTGAGATTTGGCTATGTACATATCGTATGATGTATGGTTGGCTACTTACATAACATTGAGATCACTGTTTTTAAAACCGGCCCGGACCGGCCTGTTCGACCGGGAACCGGTGCCATCGTCGGGCCGGTTCTCCTCTACAAGCGGACCTGGGCGAACCGCCGAATTCGAGCGGTTCGCCCGGCGACCCGGTCGCCCGGTTCCGCTTGCGAACCGGTCAGCCTCCTTTTTTTTTTAATACTTTTCTGGAAATTAATTTTTGTCCCATAATTTTTTGACAATTACAAAATCTACCCCGAAAATTATAAAAAAAGAAAGAAAAAAATGTAAAACTTTGAAAGGTCATAACTTTGCGTAGGAGCGTTCGTTTTGGACGTATTTTTTTTGATTTGGGGTATCTCGACGAGATCTATCCACCGCAAATGTCAAGTTCAACCATAACGGCTCCAACGGCTACACATTGCACACTCGGTCTGGGGCCTAAACGGTGGAAGTGTGATCTCAGGACCAGGACGCCGATTCTCCGCTAAGACAAACAAGACGGGAAACTCATGAATTGGCCCGAGCATTGCTGACCTACGATCGACCCATACAGACACCACTGTGTTTGCATCATAGTCATTTCGAAGGCATAGGTTGTTCCAAGTGTCCTGATGAGCATCTTGATATGGACCTTGAAGTGGCTCTCGAAGCTCATACATATTACCCCATGAAACCAATACGAGATTGTAGGAATGCCCAGATTCATCAAATGTCACAATTGGCAGTCCCATTTCATTTGTGTTGATGATATCCCTCTCTTCTTCAGTAAACAGAGCTCCAAATGAAGCCGTGTATGATCTGCGTTGGAAACTCAATTCATGGAGTCCATATTCCCCCAACATAATTCGGCCAAGGAGTGATGCACGGCGGTGAACAATCATATCACGAGTGTCCCAGTTAAATTCCATGGTGATGGTGACAGATCTACCACAAAAAAAAAAATCGAAAAATCAAAGTCAACAGCACTTTTACAAAGACTGGAGGAGACTAACAAAAAAATGAACAGTAAGCATATTAATAGAAAAATCAAAGTCAAATTCTATTGACACAGATCTAACACAATATGTATAATAGAAAAATCGAAGTCAACACTTTTACAAAGAAAAAAAAAAGACTAACAAAAGAATGAACAGTAAGCATATAATCATACTCAAAGTCAAAATTCCAAACTCAACAATATTTGCACGAGAGTTGTGCACTTCACCATCGTGTTTAGATAAATAACTTCCAAAAGCTGAAAGAATTCTGAGGATAATGTAAACCTAACCTAGTCTTTTTTCGCAAAGAAAAGAAACTACACATATTCACAAAGCAGCAGCTTATAATTATTTTGTTGTGCCATAAATAAAAAAAAGGGTATAAGGAAAAAAACATACTTACCAAAGTAGGAGGACTGAAGAACCGGTGGCGTGGCGTGGCGTGGTGCGGTGCGTGCGAGAATGGCGGAGATACAGGGAGAGTAGAGAGAGAAATGATATTTTATTACCTAGGAATTGAAAGAAACGTAATTTTTTAGTTTGGAGGGGGAAATTTATGAAAAGAATTTCAATTTTGAGGGGCCCGCTCATGTTTTTATGTTTGTC
Source organism: Linaria vulgaris (assembly GCA_948329865.1). Classification (NCBI taxonomy): domain Eukaryota; kingdom Viridiplantae; phylum Streptophyta; class Magnoliopsida; order Lamiales; family Plantaginaceae; genus Linaria; species Linaria vulgaris. Next base: position 97,107,144 of record OX415254.1, on the reverse strand, counting down.
TAAACCCAGTATATATATCCATTTCTAATCTTCAATTTGATAATAGTACAATGATACCGTACTTACATCTGAGTTTGATGTTTATAATTTGTCTTTGTTACGGTTTTTGATATTAAATAATAATAAACAATATATCAGATTATATTACTTTTTATATAAAATAAAAGCCAACGTAATGCATGGTGCCAGGCTGCCAGTTATTAAATACTAAAACAATATTTAGGATTGCTTTGCTAACACACTCTAAACCCTTTCAACTTATTGTACTTTTAGCTCATAAAAAATCAATTCCTAGTATCCAATTAAACTACGACCATTCATCAAAAAAAATAAAAAATAAGAACTATAGCGGAGTGTGTAGTATACGTGAGATTTGGCCATGTACATAGTGTATGATGTATGGTTGGCTACTTACATAACATTGAGATCACTGTTTTTAAACCCGGCCCGGACCGGCCGGTTCGACCGGGAACCGGTGCCATCGTCGGGTCGGTTCTCCTCTACAAGCGGACCTGGCGAACCGGCGAATTCCGGCGGTTCGCCCGGCGACCCGGTCGCCCAGTTCCCCTTGCGAACCGGTCAGCCTCCTTTTTTTTTAATACTTTTCTGGAAATTAATTTTTGTCCCATAATTTTTTGACAATTACAAAATCTACCCCGACAATTTTAAAAAAAAAGAAAGAAAAAAAATGTAAAACTTTGAAAGGTCATAACTTTGCGTAGGAGCGTCCGTTTTGGACGTATTTTTTTTGATTTGGGGTATCTCGACGAGATCTATCCACCGCAAATGTCAAGTTCAACCATAACGGCTCCAACGGCTACACATTGCACTCTCGGTCTGGGCCTAAACGGTGGAAGTGTGATCTCAGGACCAGGACGCCGATTCTCCGCTAAGACAAACAAGACGGAAAACTCATGAATTGGCCCGAGCATTGCTGACCTACGATCGACCCATACAGACACCACTGTGTTTGCATCATAGTCATTTCGAAGGCATAGGTTGTTCCAAGTGTCCTGATGAGCATCTTGATATGGACCTTGAAGTGGCTCTCGAAGCTCATACATATTACCCCATGAAACCAATACGAGATTGTAGAAATGCCCACATTCATCAAATGTCACAACTGGCAGTCCCATTTCATTTGTGTTGATGATATCCCTCTCTTCTTCAGTAAACAAAGCTCCAAATGAAGCCGTGTATGATCTGCGTTGGAAACTCAATTCATGGAGTCCATATTCGCCCAACATAATTCGGCCAAAGAGTGATGCACGGCGGTGAACAATCATATCACGAGTGTCCCAGTTAAAATCCATGGTGATGGTGACAGATCTACCACAAAAAAAATAATAGAAAAATCAAAGTCAACAACACGTTTACAAAGACTGAAGGAGAATAACAAAAAAATGAACAATAAGCATATAAATAGAAAAATCAAAGTCAAATTCCATGGACACAGATCTAACACGATATGTATAATAGAAAAATCGAAGTCAACACTTTTACAAAGAAAAAAAAGACTAACAAAAGAATGAACAGTAAGTATATAATCATACTCAAAGTCAAAATTTCAAACTCACCAATATTTGCACGAGAATCGTGCACATCACCATCGTGTTTTGAGAAATAACTTCCAAAAGCTGAAAGAATTTCGAGGATAATGTAAACCTAACCTAGGGTTTTTTCGCAAAGAAAAGAAACTACACATATTCACAAAGCAGCGGCTTATAATTAATTGTGTTGTGCCATAAATAAAAAAAAAGGGTATAAGGAAAAAAACATACTTACCAAAGTAGGAGGACTGAAGAACCGGTGGCGTGGCGTGGCGTGGTGCGGTGCGTGCGAGAATGGCGGAGATAAAGGGAGAGTAGAGAGAGAAATGATATTTTATTACCTAGGAATTGAAAGAAACGTAATTTTTTAGTTTGGAGGGGGAAATTTATGAAAAGAATTTCAATTTTGAGGGGCCCGCTCATGTTTTTATGTGTGTCTAAACCCAGTATATATATCCGTTTCTAATCTTCAATTTGATAATAGTACATTGATACCGTACTTACATCTGAGTTTCATGTTTATAATTTGTCTTTGTTACGGTATTTGATATTAAATAATAATAAACAACGTATCAGATTATATTACTTTTTATATAAAATAAAAGTCAACGTAATACATGGTGCCAGGCTGCCAGGTATTAAATACTAAAACAATATTTAGGATTGCTTTGCTAACACACTCTAAACCCTTTCAACTTATTGTACTTTTAGCTCATACAAAATCAATTCCTAGTATCCAATTAAACTACGACCATTCATCAAAAAAAAAAAAAAAAAAAAAAAAAGAACTATAGCGGAGTGTGTAGTATACGTGAGATTTGGCTATGTACATATCGTATGATGTATGGTTGGCTACTTACATAACATTGAGATCACTGTTTTTAAACCCGGCCCGGACCGGCCGGTTCGACCGGGAACCGGTGCCATCGTCGGGTCGGTTCTCCTCTACAAGCGGACCTGGCGAACCGGCGAATTCCGGTGGTTCGCCCGGCGACCGGGTCGCCCGGTTCCGCTTGCGAACCGGTCAGCCTCCTTGTTTTTTAATACTTTTCTGGAAATTAATTTTTGTCCCATAATTTTTTGACAATTACAAAATCTACCCCGAAAATTTTAAAAAAAAAGAAAGAAAAAAAATGTAAAACTTTGAAAGGTCATAACTTTGCGTAGGAGCGTCCGTTTTGGACGTATTTTTTTTTGATTTGGGGTGTCTCGACGAGATCTATCCACCGCAAATGTCAAGTTCAACCATAATGGCTCCAACGGCTACACATTGCACTCTCGGTCTGGGGCCTAAATGGTGGAAGTGTGATCTCAGGACCAGGACGCCGATTCTCCGCTAAGACAAACAAGACGGAAAACTCATGAATTGGCCCGAGCATTGCTGACCTACGATCGACCCATACAGACACCACTGTGTTTGCATCATAGTCATTTCGAAGACATAGGTTGTTCCAAGTGTTCTGATGAGCATCTTGATATGGACCTTGAAGTGGCTCTCGAAGCTCATACATATTACCCCATGAAACCAATACGAGATTGTAGGAATGCCCAGATTCATCAAATGTCACAACTGGCAGTCCCATTTCATTTGTGTTGATGATATCCCTCTATTCTTCAGTAAACAGAGCTCCAAATGAAGTCGTGTATGATCTGCGTTGGAAACTCAATTCATGGAGTCCATATTCGCCCAACATAATTCGGCCAAAGAGTGATGCACGGCGGTGAACAATCATATCACGAGTGTCCCAGTTAAAATCCATGGTGATGGTGACAGATCTACCACAAAAAAAATAATAGAAAAATCAAAGTCAACAACACGTTTACAAAGACTAAAGGAGAATAACAAAAAAATGAACAATAAGCATATAAATAGAAAAATCAAAGTCAAATTCCATGGACACAGATCAAACACAATATGTATAATAGAAAAATCGAAGTCAACACTTTTACAAAGAAAAAAAAAAGACTAACAAAAGAATGAACAGTAAGTATATAATCATACTCAAAGTCAAAATTCCAAACTCAACAATATTTGCACGAGAATCGTGCACTTCACCATCGTGTTTTGAGAAATAACGTCCAAAAGCTGAAAGAATTTCGAGGATAATGTAAACCTAACCTAGGGTTTTTTCGCAAAGAAAAGAAACTACACATATTCACAAAGCAGCGGCTTATAATTAATTGTGTTGTGCCATAAATAAAAAAAAGGGTATAAGGAAAAAAACATAGTTACCAAAGTAGGAGGACTGAAGAACCGGTGGCGTGGCGTGGCGTGGTGCGGCAAGTGCGAGAATGGCGGAGAGAGAGGGAGAGTAGAGAGAGAAATGATATTTTATTACCTAGAAATTGAAAGAAACGTTATTTTTTAGTTTGGAGGGGGAAATTTATGAAAAGAATTTCAATTTTGAGAGGCCCGCTCATGTTTTTATGTGTCTAAACCTAGTTTATATATCCGTTTCTAATCTTCAATTTGATGATAGTCATTAGTACCGTACTTACATCTGAGTTTGATGTTTATAATTTGTCTTCGTTACGGTTTTTGATATTAAATAATAATAAACAACGTATCAGATTGTATTACTTTTTATATAAAATAAAACCAACGTAATACATGGTGCCAGGCTGCCAGCTATTAAATACTAAAACAATATTTTGGATTGCTTTGCTAACACACTCTAAACCCTTTCAACTTATTGTACTTTTAGCTCATACAAAATCAATTCCTAGTATCCAATTAAACAACGACCATTTATCAAAAAAAAATAAAAAATAAGAACTACAGCGGAGTGTGTAGTATATGTGAGATTTGGCCATGTACATAGTGTATGATATATGGTTGGCTACTTACATAACATTGAGATCATTGTTTTTAAACCCCGCCTGGACCGGCCGGTTCGACCGGTTCGACCGGGAACCGGTGCCATGGCCGGGCCGGTTCTCCTCTACAAGCGGCTCGCAAGCGGACCTGGGCGAACCGGCGAATTCAGCGGGTTTGCCCGGCGACCCGGTCGCCCGGTTCCGCTTGCGAACCGGTCAGCCTAACTTATTTTATATACTTTTCTGGAAATTAATTTTTTGTCCCCTAATGTTTTGACAATTACCAAATCTACCCCAGAAATTTTAAAAAAAAAAAAGAAAAAAAATGCAAAACTTTGAAAGGTCATAACTTTGCGTAGGAGCGTCCGTTTTGGACGCATTTTTTTTTTATTTGGGGTATCTTGACGAGATCTATCCACCGCAAATGTCAAGTTCAACCACAACGGCTCCAACAGCTACACATTGCACACTTGGTCTGGGGCCAAAACGGTGGAAGTGTGATCTCAGGACCAGGACGCCAATTCCCCGCTAAGACAAACAAGACGGGAAACTCATGCATTGGCCCGAGCATTGCTGACCTACGATCGACCCATACAGACACCATTGTGTTTGCATCATAGTCATTTCGAAGGCATAGGTTGTTCCAAGTGTCCCGATGAGCATCTTGATATTGACCTTGAAGTGGCTCCCGAAGCTCATACATATTACCCCATGAAACCAATACGAGATTGTAGGAATGCCAAGATTCATCAAATGTCACAACTGGCAGTCCCACTTCATTTGTGTTGATGATATCCCTCTCTTCTTCAGTAAACAGAGCTGCAAATGAAGCCATGTATGATCTGCTTTGGAAACTCAATTCATGGAGTCCATATTCGCCCAACATAATTCGGCCAAGGAGTGATGCACGGCGGTGAACATTCATATTCCGAGTGTCCCAATTAAATTCCATGGTGATGGTGACAGATCTACCACAAAAAAATAATAGAAAATTCAAAGTCAACAACACGTTTACAAACACAGAAGGAGACTAACAAAAAAATGAACAGTAAGCATATAAATAGAAAAATCAAAGTCAAATTCCATGGACACAGATCTAACACAATATGTATAATAGAAAAATCGAAGTCAACACTTTTACAAAGAAAAAAAAAGACTAACAAAAGAATGAACAGTAAACATATAATCATACTCAAAGTCAAAATTTCAAACTCACCAATATTTGCGCGAGAATCGTGCACTTCACCATCGTGTTTTGAGAAATAACTTCCAAAAGCTGAAATAATTTCGAGGATAATATAAACCTAACCTAGGGTTTTTTCGCAAAGAAAAGAAACTACACATATTCACAAAGCAACGGCTTATAATTAATTGTGTTGTGCCATAAATAAAAAAATGGGTATAAGGAAAAAAACATACTTACCAAAGTAGGAGGACTGAAGAACCGGTGGCGTGGCGTGGCGTGGTGCGGAGAGTGCGAGAATGGCGGAGAGAGAGGGAGAGTAGAGAGAGAAATGATATTTTATTACCTAGAAATTGAAAGAAACGTTATTTTTTAGTTTGGAGGGGAAAATTTATGAAAAGAATTTCAATTTTGAGGGGCCCGCTCATGTTTTTATGTGTGTCTAAACCCAGTATATATATATCCGTTTCTAATCTTCAATTTGATAATAGTACATTAGTACCGTACTTACATCTGAGTTTGATGTTTATAATTTGTCTTCGTTACGGTTTTTGATATTAAATAATAATAAACAACGTATCAGATTATATTACTTTTTATATAAAATAAAACCAACGTAATACATGGTGCCAGGCTGCCAGCTATTAAATACTAAAACAATATTTAGGATTCCTTTGTTAACACACTCTAAACCCTTTCAACTTATTGTACTTTTAGCTCATACAAAATCAATTCCTAGTATCCAATTAAACAACGACCATTCATCAAAAAAAATAAAAAATAAGAACTATAGCGGAGTGTGTAGTATATGTGAGATTTGGCCATGTACATAGTGTATGATATATGGTTGGCTAATTACATAACATTGAGATCATTGTTTTTAAACTCTGCCTGGACCGGCCGGTTCGACCGGTTCGACCGGGAACCGGTGCCATGGCCGGGCCGGTTCTCCTCTACAAGCGGCTCGCAAGCGGACCTGGGCGAACCGGCGAATTCGGCCGGTTTGCCCGGCGACCCGGTCGCCCGGTTCCGCTTGCGAACCGGTCAGCCTAACTTTTTTTTATATACTTTTCTGGAAATTAATTTTTTGTCCCCTAATGTTTTGACAATTACAAAATCTACCCCGAAAATTAAAAAAAAAAGAAAGAAAAAAAATGTAAAACTTTGAAAGGTCATAACTTTGCGTAGGAGCGTCCGTTTTGGACGCATTTGTTTTTGATTTGGGGTATCTCGACGAGATCTATCCACCGCAAATGTCAAGTTCAACCACAACGGCTCCAATGGCTACAAATTGCACACTCGGTCTGGGGCCTAAACGGTGGAAGTGTGATCTTAGGACAAGGACGCCAATTCCCCGTTAAGACAAACAAGACGGGAAACTCATGAATTGGCCCGAGCATTGCTGACCTACGATCGACCCATACAGACACCACTGTGTTTGCATCATAGTCATTTCGAAGGCATAGGTTGTTCCAAGTGTCCCGATGAGCATCTTGATATGGACCTTGAAGTGGCTCTCGAAGTTCATACATATTACCCCATGAAACCAATACGAGATTGTAGGAATGCCCAGATTCATCAAATGTCACAACTGGCAGTCCCACTTCATTTGTGTTGATGATATCCCTCTCTTCTTCAGTAAACATAGCTGCAAATGAAGCCATGTATGATCTGCTTTGGAAACTCAATTCATGGAGTCCATATTCGCCCAACATAATTCGGCCAAGGAGTGATGCACGACGGTGAACAATCATATCACGAGTGTCCCAGTTAAATTCCATGGTGATGGTGACAGATCTACCACAAACAAATAATAGAAAAATCAAAGTCAACAACACATTTACAAAGACTGAAGGAGACTAACAAAAAAATGAATAGTAAGCATATAAATAGAAAAATCAAAGTCAAATTCCATGGACACAGATCTAACACAATATGTATAATAGAAAAATCGAAGTCAACACTTTTACAAAGAAAAAAAGACTAACAAAAGAATGAACAGGAAGCATATAATCATACTCAAAGTCAAAATTCCAAACTCAACAATATTTGCACGAGAATCGTGCACTTCACCATCATGTTTAGAGAAATAACTTCCAAAAGCTGAAAGAATTTCGAGGATAATGTAAACCTAGCCTCGGGTTTTTTCGCAAAGAAAGGAAACTACACATATTCACAAAGCAACAGCTTATAATTAATTGTGTTGTGCCATAAATAAAAAAAAAGGTATAAGGAAAAAAACACACTTACCAAAGTAGGAGGACTGAAGAACCGGTGGCGTGGCGTGGCGTGGTGCGGTGCGTGCGAGAATGGCGGAGATAGAGGGAGAGTAGAGAGAGAAATGATATTTTATTACCTAGGAATTGAAAGAAACGTAATTTTTTAGTTTGGAGGGGGAATTTATGAAAAGAATTTCAATTTTTAGTGGCCCGCTCATGTTTTTATGTGTGTCTAAACCCAATATATATATCCATTTCTAATCTTCAATTTGATAATAGTACATTAGTACCGTACTTACATCTGAGTTTGATGTTTATAATTTGTCTTCATTACGGTTTTTTATATTAAATAATAATAAACAACGTATCAGATTATATTACTTTTTATATAAAATAAAAGCCAACGTAATACATGGTGCCAGGCTGCCAGCTATTAACTATTAAAACAATATTTAGGATTGCTTTGCTAACACACTCTAAACCCTTTCAACTTATTGTACTTTTAGCTCATACAAAATCAATTCCTAGTATCCAATTAAACTACGACCATTCATCAAAAAAAATAAAAAATAAGAACTATAGCGGAGTGTGTAGTATACGTGAGATTTGGCCATGTACATAGTGTATGATGTATGGTTGGCTACTTACATAACATTGAGATCATTGTTTTTAAACCCGGCCCAGATAGGCCGGTTCGACCGGGAATCGGTGCCATGGCCGGGCCGGGCCTCCTCTAAAAGCGGCTCGCAAGCGGACCTGGGCGAACCGGTCCCCCGGTTCTGCTTGTGAACCGGTCAGCCTCCCTTTTTTTTATACTTTTCTGGAAATTAATTTTTTGTCCCCTAATGTTTTGACAATTACAAAATCTACCCCGAAAATTTAAAAAATGAAAGAAAAATAATGCAAAACTTTGAAAGGTTATAACTTTGCGTAGGAGCGTCCGTTTTGGACGCATTTTTTGTTGATTTGGGGTATCTCGACGAGATCTATCCATCGCAAATGTCAAGTTCAACCACAACGGCTCCAACGGCTACACATTGCACACTCGGTCTGGGCCTAAACGGTGGAAGTGTGATCTCAGGACCAGGACGCCGATTCTCCGCTAAGACAAACAAGACGGGAAACTCAAGAATTGGCCCGAGCATTGCTGACCTACGATCGACCCAAACAGATAACACTGTGTTTGCATCATAGTCATTTCGAAGGCATAGGTTGTTCCAAGTGTCCCGATGAGCATCTTGATATGGACCTTGAAGTGGCTCTCGAAGCTCATACATATTACCCCATGAAACCAATACGAGATTGTAGGAATGCCCAGATTCATCAAATGTTACAACTGGCAGTCCCACTTTATTTGTGTTGATGATATCCCTCTCTTCTTCAGTAAACAGAGCTGCAAATGAAGTCGTTGGAAACTCAATTCATGGAGTCCATATTCGCCCAACATAATTCGGCCAAGGAGTGATGCACGGCGGTGAACAATCATATCACGAGTGTCCCAGTTAAATTCCATGGTGATGGTGACAGATCTACCATAAAAAAATAATAGAAAAATCAAAGTCAACAACACGTTTACAAAGACTGAAGGAGACTAACAAAAAAATGAACAGTAAGCATATAAATAGAAAAATCAAAGTCAAATCCCGTGGACACAGATCTAACACAATATGTATAATAGAAAAATCGAAGTCACCACTTTTACAAAGAAAAAAAAAGACTAACAAAAGAATGAACAGTAAGCATATAATCATACTCAAAGTCAAAATTCCAAACTCAACCATATTTGCACGAGAATCGTGCACTTCACCATCGTGTTTTGAGAAATAACTTCCAAAAGCTGAAAGAATTTCGAGGATAATGTAAACCTAACCTAGGGTTTTTTCGCAAAGAAAAGAAACTACACATATTCACAAAGCAGCGGCTTATAATTAATTGTGTTGTGCCATAAATAAAAAAATGGGTATAAGGAAAAAAACATACTTACCAAAGTAGGAGAACTGAAGAACCAGTGGCGTGGCGTGGCGTGGTGCGGAGAGTGCGAGAATGGCGGAGAGAGAGGGAGAGTAGAGAGAGAAATGATATTTTATTACCTAGAAATTGAAAGAAACGTTATTTTTTTGTTTGGAGGGGAAAATTTATGAAAAGAATTTCAATTTTGAGGGGCCCGCTCATGTTTTTATTTGTGTCTAAACCCAGTATATATATATCCGTTTCTAATCTTCAATTTGATAATAGTACATTAGTACCGTACTTACATCTGAGTTTGATGTTTATAATTTGTCTTCGTTACGGTTTTTGATATTAAATAATAATAAACAACGTATCAGATTATATAACTTTTTATATAAAATAAAACCAACGTAATACATGGTGCCAGGCTGCCAGCTATTAAATACTAAAACAATATTTAGGATTCCTTTGCTAACACACTCTAAACCCTTTCAACTTATTGTACTTTTAGCTCATACAAAATCAATTCCTAGTATCCAATTAAACAACGACCATTCATCAAAAAAAATAAAAAATAAGAACTATAGCGGAGTGTGTAGTATATGTGAGATTTGGCCATGTACATAGTGTATGAAATATGGTTGGCTAATTACATAACATTGAGATCATTGTTTTTAAACTCTGCCTGGACCGGCCGGTTCGACCGGTTCGACCGGGAACCGGTGCCATGGCCGGGCCGGTTCTCCTCTACAAGCGGCTCGCAAGCGGACCTTGGCGAACCGGCGAATTCGGCCGGTTTGCCCGGCGACCCGGTCGCCCGGTTCCGCTTGCGAACCGGTCAGCCTAACTTTTTTTTATATACTTTTCTGGAAATTAATTTTTTGTCCCATAATGTTTTGACAATTACAAAATCTACCCCGAAAATTAAAAAAAAAGAAAGAAAAAAAATGTAAAACTTTGAAAGGTCATAACTTTGCGTAGGAGCGTCCGTTTTGGACGCATTTGTTTTTGATTTGGGGTATCTCGACGAGATCTATCCACCGCAAATGTCAAGTTCAACCACAACGGCTCCAATGGCTACACATTGCACACTCGGTCTGGGGCCTAAACGGTGGAAGTGTGATCTCAGGACAAGGACGCCAATTCCCCGTTAAGACAAACAAGACGGGAAACTCATGAATTGGCCCGAGCATTGCTGACCTACGATCGACCCATACAGACACCACTGTGTTTGCATCATAGTCATTTCGAAGGCATAGGTTGTTCCAAGTGTCCCGATGAGCATCTTGATATGGACCTTGAAGTGGCTCTCGAAGTTCATACTTATTACCCCATGAAACCAATACGAGATTGTAGGAATGCCCAGATTCATCAAATGTCACAACTGACAGTCCCACTTCATTTGTGTTGATGATATCCCTTACTTCTTCAGTAAACAGAGCTGCAAATGAAGCCATGTATGATCTGCTTTGGAAACTCAATTCATGGAGTCCATATTCGCCCAACATAATTCGGCCAAGGAGTGATGCACAGCGGTGAACAATCATATCACGAGTGTCCCAGTTAAATTCCATGGTGATGGTGACAGATCTACCACAAACTAATAATAGAAAAATCAAAGTCAACAACACATTTACAAAGACTGAAGGAGACTAACAAAAAAATGAATAGTAAGCATATAAATAGAAAAATCAAAGGCAAATTCCATGGACACAGATCTAACACAATATGTATAATAGAAAAATCGAAGTCAACACTTTTACAAAGAAAAAAAGACTAACAAAAGAAGGAACAGGAAGCATATAATCATACTCAAAGTCAAAATTCCAAACTCAACAATATTTGCACGAGAATCGTGCACTTCACCATCATGTTTAGAGAAATAACTTCCAAAAGCTGAAAGAATTTCGAGGATAATGTAAACCTAGCCTCGGGTTTTTTCGCAAAGAAAGGAAACTACACATATTCACAAAGCAACAGCTTATAATTAATTGTGTTGTGCCATAAAAAAAAAAAAAAGGTATAAGGAAAAAAACACACTTACCAAAGTAGGAGGACTGAAGAACCGGTGGCGTGGCGTGGCGTGGTGCGGTGCGTGCGAGAATGGCGGAGATAGAGGGAGAGTAGAGAGAGAAATGATATTTTATTACCTAGGAATTGAAAGAAACGTAATTTTTTAGTTTGGAGGGGGAATTTATGAAAAGAATTTCAATTTTTAGTGGCCCGCTCATGTTTTTATGTGTGTCTAAACCCAATATATATATCCATTTCTAATCTTCAATTTGATAATAGTACATTAGTACCGTACTTACATCTGAGTTTGATGTTTATAATTTGTCTTCATTACGGTTTTTTATATTAAATAATAATAAACAACGTATCAGATTATATTACTTTTTATATAAAATAAAAGCCAACGTAATACATGGTGCCAGGCTGCCAGCTATTAACTATTAAAACAATATTTAGGATTGCTTTGCTAACACACTCTAAACCCTTTCAACTTATTGTACTTTTAGCTCATACAAAATCAATTCCTAGTATCCAATTAAACTACGACCATTCATCAAAAAAAATAAAAAATAAGAACTATAGCGGAGTGTGTAGTATACGTGAGATTTGGCCATGTACATAGTGTATGATGTATGGTTGGCTACTTACATAACATTGAGATCATTGTTTTTAAACCCGGCCCAGATAGGCCGGTTCGACCGGGAATCGGTGCCATGGCCGGGCCGGGCCTCCTCTAAAAGCGGCTCGCAAGCGGACCTGGGCGAACCGGTCCCCCGGTTCTGCTTGTGAACCGGTCAGCCTCCCTTTTTTTTATACTTTTCTGGAAATTAATTTTTTGTCCCCTAATGTTTTGACAATTACAAAATCTACCCCGAAAATTTAAAAAATGAAAGAAAAATAATGCAAAACTTTGAAAGGTTATAACTTTGCGTAGGAGCGTCCGTTTTGGACGCATTTTTTGTTGATTTGGGGTATCTCGACGAGATCTATCCATCGCAAATGTCAAGTTCAACCACAACGGCTCCAACGGCTACACATTGCACACTCGGTCTGGGCCTAAACGGTGGAAGTGTGATCTCAGGACCAGGACGCCGATTCTCCGCTAAGACAAACAAGACGGGAAACTCAAGAATTGGCCCGAGCATTGCTGACCTACGATCGACCCAAACAGATAACACTGTGTTTGCATCATAGTCATTTCGAAGGCATAGGTTGTTCCAAGTGTCCCGATGAGCATCTTGATATGGACCTTGAAGTGGCTCTCGAAGCTCATACATATTACCCCATGAAACCAATACGAGATTGTAGGAATGCCCAGATTCATCAAATGTTACAACTGGCAGTCCCACTTTATTTGTGTTGATGATATCCCTCTCTTCTTCAGTAAACAGAGCTGCAAATGAAGTCGTTGGAAACTCAATTCATGGAGTCCATATTCGCCCAACATAATTCGGCCAAGGAGTGATGCACGGCGGTGAACAATCATATCACGAGTGTCCCAGTTAAATTCCATGGTGATGGTGACAGATCTACCATAAAAAAATAATAGAAAAATCAAAGTCAACAACACGTTTACAAAGACTGAAGGAGACTAACAAAAAAATGAACAGTAAGCATATAAATAGAAAAATCAAAGTCAAATCCCGTGGACACAGATCTAACACAATATGTATAATAGAAAAATCGAAGTCACCACTTTTACAAAGAAAAAAAAAGACTAACAAAAGAATGAACAGTAAGCATATAATCATACTCAAAGTCAAAATTCCAAACTCAACCATATTTGCACGAGAATCGTGCACTTCACCATCGTGTTTTGAGAAATAACTTCCAAAAGCTGAAAGAATTTCGAGGATAATGTAAACCTAACCTAGGGTTTTTTCGCAAAGAAAAGAAACTACACATATTCACAAAGCAGCGGCTTATAATTAATTGTGTTGTGCCATAAATAAAAAAATGGGTATAAGGAAAAAAACATACTTACCAAAGTAGGAGAACTGAAGAACCAGTGGCGTGGCGTGGCGTGGTGCGGAGAGTGCGAGAATGGCGGAGAGAGAGGGAGAGTAGAGAGAGAAATGATATTTTATTACCTAGAAATTGAAAGAAACGTTATTTTTTTGTTTGGAGGGGAAAATTTATGAAAAGAATTTCAATTTTGAGGGGCCCGCTCATGTTTTTATTTGTGTCTAAACCCAGTATATATATATCCGTTTCTAATCTTCAATTTGATAATAGTACATTAGTACCGTACTTACATCTGAGTTTGATGTTTATAATTTGTCTTCGTTACGGTTTTTGATATTAAATAATAATAAACAACGTATCAGATTATATAACTTTTTATATAAAATAAAACCAACGTAATACATGGTGCCAGGCTGCCAGCTATTAAATACTAAAACAATATTTAGGATTCCTTTGCTAACACACTCTAAACCCTTTCAACTTATTGTACTTTTAGCTCATACAAAATCAATTCCTAGTATCCAATTAAACAACGACCATTCATCAAAAAAAATAAAAAATAAGAACTATAGCGGAGTGTGTAGTATATGTGAGATTTGGCCATGTACATAGTGTATGATATATGGTTGGCTAATTACATAACATTGAGATCATTGTTTTTAAACTCTGCCTGGACCGGCCGGTTCGACCGGTTCGACCGGGAACCGGTGCCATGGCCGGGCCGGTTCTCCTCTACAAGCGGCTCGCAAGCGGACCTTGGCGAACCGGCGAATTCGGCCGGTTTGCCCGGCGACCCGGTCGCCCGGTTCCGCTTGCGAACCTGTCAGCCTAACTTTTTTTTATATACTTTTCTGGAAATTAATTTTTTGTCCCATAATGTTTTGACAATTACAAAATCTACCCCGAAAATTAAAAAAAAAGAAAGAAAAAAAATGTAAAACTTTGAAAGGTCATAACTTTGCGTAGGAGCGTCCGTTTTGGACGCATTTTTTGTTGATTTGGGGTATCTCGACGAGATCTATCCATCGCAAATGTCAAGTTCAACCACAACGGCTCCAACGGCTACACATTGCACACTCGGTCTGGGCCTAAACGGTGGAAGTGTGATCTCAGGACCAGGACGCCGATTCTCCGCTAAGACAAACAAGACGGGAAACTCAAGAATTGGCCCGAGCATTGCTGACCTACGATCGACCCAAACAGATAACACTGTGTTTGCATCATAGTCATTTCGAAGGCATAGGTTGTTCCAAGTGTCCCGATGAGCATCTTGATATGGACCTTGAAGTGGCTCTCGAAGCTCATACATATTACCCCATGAAACCAATACGAGATTGTAGGAATGCCCAGATTCATCAAATGTTACAACTGGCAGTCCCACTTTATTTGTGTTGATGATATCCCTCTCTTCTTCAGTAAACAGAGCTGCAAATGAAGTCGTTGGAAACTCAATTCATGGAGTCCATATTCGCCCAACATAATTCGGCCAAGGAGTGATGCACGGCGGTGAACAATCATATCACGAGTGTCCCAGTTAAATTCCATGGTGATGGTGACAGATCTACCATAAAAAAATAATAGAAAAATCAAAGTCAACAACACGTTTACAAAGACTGAAGGAGACTAACAAAAAAATGAACAGTAAGCATATAAATAGAAAAATCAAAGTCAAATCCCGTGGACACAGATCTAACACAATATGTATAATAGAAAAATCGAAGTCACCACTTTTACAAAGAAAAAAAAAGACTAACAAAAGAATGAACAGTAAGCATATAATCATACTCAAAGTCAAAATTCCAAACTCAACCATATTTGCACGAGAATCGTGCACTTCACCATCGTGTTTTGAGAAATAACTTCCAAAAGCTGAAAGAATTTCGAGGATAATGTAAACCTAACCTAGGGTTTTTTCGCAAAGAAAAGAAACTACACATATTCACAAAGCAGCGGCTTATAATTAATTGTGTTGTGCCATAAATAAAAAAATGGGTATAAGGAAAAAAACATACTTACCAAAGTAGGAGAACTGAAGAACCAGTGGCGTGGCGTGGCGTGGTGCGGAGAGTGCGAGAATGGCGGAGAGAGAGGGAGAGTAGAGAGAGAAATGATATTTTATTACCTAGAAATTGAAAGAAACGTTATTTTTTTGTTTGGAGGGGAAAATTTATGAAAAGAATTTCAATTTTGAGGGGCCCGCTCATGTTTTTATTTGTGTCTAAACCCAGTATATATATATCCGTTTCTAATCTTCAATTTGATAATAGTACATTAGTACCGTACTTACATCTGAGTTTGATGTTTATAATTTGTCTTCGTTACGGTTTTTGATATTAAATAATAATAAACAACGTATCAGATTATATAACTTTTTATATAAAATAAAACCAACGTAATACATGGTGCCAGGCTGCCAGCTATTAAATACTAAAACAATATTTAGGATTCCTTTGCTAACACACTCTAAACCCTTTCAACTTATTGTACTTTTAGCTCATACAAAATCAATTCCTAGTATCCAATTAAACAACGACCATTCATCAAAAAAAATAAAAAATAAGAACTATAGCGGAGTGTGTAGTATATGTGAGATTTGGCCATGTACATAGTGTATGAAATATGGTTGGCTAATTACATAACATTGAGATCATTGTTTTTAAACTCTGCCTGGACCGGCCGGTTCGACCGGTTCGACCGGGAACCGGTGCCATGGCCGGGCCGGTTCTCCTCTACAAGCGGCTCGCAAGCGGACCTTGGCGAACCGGCGAATTCGGCCGGTTTGCCCGGCGACCCGGTCGCCCGGTTCCGCTTGCGAACCGGTCAGCCTAACTTTTTTTTATATACTTTTCTGGAAATTAATTTTTTGTCCCATAATGTTTTGACAATTACAAAATCTACCCCGAAAATTAAAAAAAAAGAAAGAAAAAAAATGTAAAACTTTGAAAGGTCATAACTTTGCGTAGGAGCGTCCGTTTTGGACGCATTTGTTTTTGATTTGGGGTATCTCGACGAGATCTATCCACCGCAAATGTCAAGTTCAACCACAACGGCTCCAATGGCTACACATTGCACACTCGGTCTGGGGCCTAAACGGTGGAAGTGTGATCTCAGGACAAGGACGCCAATTCCCCGTTAAGACAAACAAGACGGGAAACTCATGAATTGGCCCGAGCATTGCTGACCTACGATCGACCCATACAGACACCACTGTGTTTGCATCATAGTCATTTCGAAGGCATAGGTTGTTCCAAGTGTCCCGATGAGCATCTTGATATGGACCTTGAAGTGGCTCTCGAAGTTCATACTTATTACCCCATGAAACCAATACGAGATTGTAGGAATGCCCAGATTCATCAAATGTCACAACTGGCAGTCCCACTTCATTTGTGTTGATGATATCCCTCTCTTCTTCAGTAAACAGAGCTGCAAATGAAGCCATGTATGATCTGCTTTGGAAACTCAATTCATGGAGTCCATATTCGCCCAACATAATTCGGCCAAGGAGTGATGCACAGCGGTGAACAATCATATCACGAGTGTCCCAGTTAAATTCCATGGTGATGGTGACAGATCTACCACAAACTAATAATAGAAAAATCAAAGTCAACAACACATTTACAAAGACTGAAGGAGACTAACAAAAAAATGAATAGTAAGCATATAAATAGAAAAATCAAAGGCAAATTCCATGGACACAGATCTAACACAATATGTATAATAGAAAAATCGAAGTCAACACTTTTACAAAGAAAAAAAGACTAACAAAAGAATGAACAGGAAGCATATAATCATACTCAAAGTCAAAATTCCAAACTCAACAATATTTGCACGAGAATCGTGCACTTCACCATCATGTTTAGAGAAATAACTTCCAAAAGCTGAAAGAATTTCGAGGATAATGTAAACCTAGCCTCGGGTTTTTTCGCAAAGAAAGGAAACTACACATATTCACAAAGCAACAGCTTATAATTAATTGTGTTGTGCCATAAATAAAAAAAAAAGGTATAAGGAAAAAAACACACTTACCAAAGTAGGAGGACTGAAGAACCGGTGGCGTGGCGTGGCGTGGTGCGGTGCGTGCGAGAATGGCGGAGATAGAGGGAGAGTAGAGAGAGAAATGATATTTTATTACCTAGGAATTGAAAGAAACGTAATTTTTTAGTTTGGAGGGGGAATTTATGAAACGAATTTCAATTTTTAGGGGCCCGCTCATGTTTTTATTTGTGTCTAAACCCAGTATATATATATCCGTTTCTAATCTTCAATTTGATAATAGTACATTAGTACCGTACTTACATCTGAGTTTGATGTTTATAATTTGTCTTCGTTACGGTTTTTGATATTAAATAATAATAAACAACGTATCAGATTATATAACTTTTTATATAAAATAAAACCAACGTAATACATGGTGCCAGGCTGCCAGCTATTAAATACTAAAACAATATTTAGGATTCCTTTGCTAACACACTCTAAACCCTTTCAACTTATTGTACTTTTAGCTCATACAAAATCAATTCCTAGTATCCAATTAAACAACGACCATTCATCAAAAAAAATAAAAAATAAGAACTATAGCGGAGTGTGTAGTATATGTGAGATTTGGCCATGTACATAGTGTATGATATATGGTTGGCTAATTACATAACATTGAGATCATTGTTTTTAAACTCTGCCTGGACCGGCCGGTTCGACCGGTTCGACCGGGAACCGGTGCCATGGCCGGGCCGGTTCTCCTCTACAAGCGGCTCGCAAGCGGACCTTGGCGAACCGGCGAATTCGGCCGGTTTGCCCGGCGACCCGGTCGCCCGGTTCCGCTTGCGAACCTGTCAGCCTAACTTTTTTTTATATACTTTTCTGGAAATTAATTTTTTGTCCCATAATGTTTTGACAATTACAAAATCTACCCCGAAAATTAAAAAAAAAGAAAGAAAAAAAATGTAAAACTTTGAAAGGTCATAACTTTGCGTAGGAGCGTCCGTTTTGGACGCATTTGTTTTTGATTTGGGGTATCTCGACGAGATCTATCCACCGCAAATGTCAAGTTCAACCACAACGGCTCCAATGGCTACACATTGCACACTCGGTCTGGGGCCTAAACGGTGGAAGTGTGATCTCAGGACAAGGACGCCAATTCCCCGTTAAGACAAACAAGACGGGAAACTCATGAATTGGCCCGAGCATTGCTGACCTACGATCGACCCATACAGACACCACTGTGTTTGCATCATAGTCATTTCGAAGGCATAGGTTGTTCCAAGTGTCCCGATGAGCATCTTGATATGGACCTTGAAGTGGCTCTCGAAGTTCATACTTATTACCCCATGAAACCAATACGAGATTGTAGGAATGCCCAGATTCATCAAATGTCACAACTGGCAGTCCCACTTCATTTGTGTTGATGATATCCCTCTCTTCTTCAGTAAACAGAGCTGCAAATGAAGCCATGTATGATCTGCTTTGGAAACTCAATTCATGGAGTCCATATTCGCCCAACATAATTCGGCCAAGGAGTGATGCACAGCGGTGAACAATCATATCACGAGTGTCCCAGTTAAATTCCATGGTGATGGTGACAGATCTACCACAAACTAATAATAGAAAAATCAAAGTCAACAACACATTTACAAAGACTGAAGGAGACTAACAAAAAAATGAATAGTAAGCATATAAATAGAAAAATCAAAGGCAAATTCCATGGACACAGATCTAACACAATATGTATAATAGAAAAATCGAAGTCAACACTTTTACAAAGAAAAAAAGACTAACAAAAGAATGAACAGGAAGCATATAATCATACTCAAAGTCAAAATTCCAAACTCAACAATATTTGCACGAGAATCGTGCACTTCACCATCATGTTTAGAGAAATAACTTCCAAAAGCTGAAAGAATTTCGAGGATAATGTAAACCTAGCCTCGGGTTTTTTCGCAAAGAAAGGAAACTACACATATTCACAAAGCAACAGCTTATAATTAATTGTGTTGTGCCATAAATAAAAAAAAAAGGTATAAGGAAAAAAACACACTTACCAAAGTAGGAGGACTGAAGAACCGGTGGCGTGGCGTGGCGTGGTGCGGTGCGTGCGAGAATGGCGGAGATAGAGGGAGAGTAGAGAGAGAAATGATATTTTATTACCTAGGAATTGAAAGAAACGTAATTTTTTAGTTTGGAGGGGGAATTTATGAAAAGAATTTCAATTTTTAGGGGCCCGCTCATGTTTTTATGTGTGTCTAAACCCAGTATATATATCCATTTCTAATCTTCAATTTGATAATAGTACATTAGTACCGTACTTACATCTGAGTTTGATGTTTATAATTTGTCTTCATTACGGTTTTTGATATTAAATAATAATAAACAACGTATCAGATTATATTACTTTTTATATAAAATAAAAGCCAACGTAATACATAGTGCCAGGGTGCCAGCTATTAACTACTAAAACAATATTTAGGATTGCTTTGCTAACACACTCTAAACCCTTTCAACTTATTGTACTTTTAGCTCATACAAAATCAATTCCTAGTATCCAATTAAACTACGACCATTCATCAAAAAAAATAAAAAATAAGAACTATAGCGGAGTGTGTAGTATACGTGAGATTTGGCCATGTACATAGTGTATGATGTATGGTTGGCTACTTACATAACATTGAGATCATTGTTTTTAAACCCGGCCCAGATAGGCCGGTTCGACCGGGAATCGGTGCCATGGCCGGGCCGGGCCTCCTCTAAAAGCGGCTCGCAAGCGGACCTGGGCGAACCGGTCGCCCGGTTCTGCTTGTGAACCGGTCAGCCTCCCTTTTTTTTATACTTTTCTGGAAATTAATTTTTTGTCCCCTAATGTTTTGACAATTACAAAATCTACCCCGAAAATTTAAAAAATGAAAGAAAAATAATGCAAAACTTTGAAAGGTCATAACTTTGCGTAGGAGCGTCCGTTTTGGACGCATGTTTTGTTGATTTGGGGTATCTCGACGAGATCTATCCATCGCAAATGTCAAGTTCAACCACAACGGCTCCAACGGCTACACATTGCACACTCGGTCTGGGCCTAAACGGTGGAAGTGTGATCTCAGGACCAGGACGCCGATTCTCCGCTAAGACAAACAAGACGGGAAACTCAAGAATTGGCCCGAGCATTGCTGACCTACGATCGACCCAAACAGATAACACTGTGTTTGCATCATAGTCATTTCGAAGGCATATGTTGTTCCAAGTGTCCCGATGAGCATCTTGATATGGACCTTGAAGTGGCTCTCGAAGCTCATACATATTACCCCATGAAACCAATACGAGATTGTAGGAATGCCCAGATTCATCAAATGTTACAACTGGCAGTCCCACTTTATTTGTGTTGATGATATCCCTCTCTTCTTCAGTAAACAGAGCTGCAAATGAAGTCGTTGGAAACTCAATTCATGGAGTCCATATTCGACCAACATAATTCGGCCAAGGAGTGATGCACGGCGGTGAACAATCATATCACGAGTGTCCCAGTTAAATTCCATGGTGATGGTGACAGATCTACCATAAAAAAATAATAGAAAAATCAAAGTCAACAACACGTTTACAAAGACTGAAGGAGACTAACAAAAAAATGAACAGTAAGCATATAAATAGAAAAATCAAAGTCAAATCCCGTGGACACAGATCTAACACAATATGTATAATAGAAAAATCGAAGTCACCACTTTTACAAAGAAAAAAAAAGACTAACAAAAGAATGAACAGTAAGCATATAATCATACTCAAAGTCAAAATTCCAAACTCAACCATATTTGCACGAGAATCGTGCACTTCACCATCGTGTTTTGAGAAATAACTTCCAAAAGCTGAAAGAATTTCGAGGATAATGTAAACCTAACATAGGGTTTTTTCGCAAAGAAAAGAAACTACACATATTCACAAAGCAGCAGCTTATAATTAATTGTGTTGTGCCATAAATAAAAAAATGGGTATAAGGAAAAAAACATACTTACCAAAGTAGGAGGACTGAAGAACCGGTGGCGTGGCGTGGCGTGGTGCGGAGAGTGCGAGAATGGCGGAGAGAGAGGGAGAGTAGAGAGAGAAATGATATTTTATTACCTAGAAATTGAAAGAAACGTTATTTTTTAGTTTGGAGGGGAAAATTTATGAAAAGAATTTCAATTTTGAGGCGCCCGCTCATGTTTTTATGTGTGTCTAAACCCAGTATATATATATCCGTTTCTAATCTTCAATTTGATAATAGTACATTAGTACCGTACTTACATCTGAGTTTGATGTTTATAATTTGTCTTCGTTACGGTTTTTGATATTAAATAATAATAAACAACGTATCAGATTATATTACTTTTTATATAAAATAAAACCAACGTAATACATGGTGCCAGGCTGCCAGCTATTAAATACTAAAACAATATTTAGGATTCCTTTGCTAACACATTCTAAACCCTTTCAACTTATTGTACTTTTAGCTCATACAAAATCAATTCCTAGTATCCAATTAAACAACGACCATTCATCAAAAAAAATAAAAAAATAAGAACTATAGCGGAGTGTGTAGTATATGTGAGATTTGGCCATGTACATAGTGTATGATATATGGTTGGCTAATTACATAACATTGAGATCATTGTTTTTAAACTCTGCCTGGACTGGCCGGTTCGACCGGTTTGACCGGGAACCGGTGCCATGGCCGGGCCGGTTCTCCTATACAAGCGGCTCGCAAGCGGACCTGGGCGAACCGGCGAATTCGGCCGGTTTGCCCGGCGACCCGGTCGCCCGGTTCCGCTGGCGAACCGGTCAGCCTAACTTTTTTTTATATACTTTTCTGGAAATTAATTTTTTGTCCCCTAATGTTTTGACAATTACAAAATCTACCCCGGAAATTTTAAAAAAAGAAAGAAAAAAAATGTAAAACTTTGAAAGGTCATAACTTTGCGTAGGAGCGTCCGTTTTGGACGCATTTGTTTTTGATTTGGGGTATCTCGACGAGATCTATCCACCGCAAATGTCAATTTCAACCACAACGGCTCCAATGGCTACACATTGCACACTCGATCTGGGGCCTAAACGGTGGAAGTGTGATCTCAGGACCAGGACGTCAATTCCCCGCTAAGACAAACAAGATGGGAAACTCATGAGTTGGCCCGAGCATTGCTGACCTACGATCGACCCATACAGACACCACTGTGTTTGCATCATAGTCATTTCGAAGGCATAGGTTGTTCCAAGTGTCCCGATGAGCATCTTGATATGGACCTTGAAGTGACTCTCGAAGTTCATACATATTACCCCATGAAACCAATACGAGATTGTAGGAATGCCCAGATTCATCAAATGTCACAACTGGCAGTCCCACTTCATTTGTGTTGATAATATCCCTCTCTTCTTCAGTAAACAGAGCTGCAAATGAAGCCATGTATGATCTGCTTTGGAAACTCAATTCATGGAGTCCATATTCGCCCAACATAATTCGGCCAAGGAGTGATGCACGGCGGTGAACAATCATATCACGAGTGTCCCAGTTAAATTCCATGGTGATGGTGACAGATCTACCACAAAAAAATAATAGAAAAATCAAAGTCAACAACACGTTTACAAACACAGAAGGAGACTAACAAAAAAATGAACAGTAAGCATATAAATAGAAAAATCAAAGTCAAATTCCATGGACACAGATCTAACACAATATGTATAATAGAAAAATCGAAGTCAACACTTTTACAAAGAAAAAAAAAGACTAACAAAAGAATGAACAGTAAGCATATAATCATACTCAAAGTCAAAATTCCAAACTCAACAATATTTGCACGAGAATCGTGCACTTCACCATCGTGTTTAGAGAAATAACTTCCAAAAGCTGAAAGAATTTCGAGGATAATGTAAACCTAAACTCGGGTTTTTTCGCAAAGAAAAGAAACTACACATATTCACAAAGAAGCAGCTTATAATTAATTGTGTTGTGCCATAAATAAAAAAAAGGTATAAGGAAAAAAACACACTTACCAAAGTAGGAGGACTGAAGAACCGGTGGCGTGGCGTGGCGTGGTGCGGTGCGGTGCGTGCAAGAATGGCAGAGATAGAGGGAGAGTAGAGAGAGAAATTATATTTTATTACCTAGGAATTGAAAGAAACGTAATTTTTTAGCTTGGAGGGGGAATTTATGAAAAGAATTTCAATTTTTAGGGGCCCGTTCATGTTTTTATGTGTGTCTAAACCCAGTATATATATCCATTTCTAATCTTCAATTTGATAATAGTACATTAGTACCGTACTTACATCTGAGTTTGATGTTTATAATTTGTCTTCGTTACGGTTTTTGATATTAAATAATAATAAACAACGTATCAGATTATATAACTTTTTATATAAAATAAAAGCCAACGTAATACATGGTGCCAGGCTGCCAGCTATTAAATACTTAAACAATATTTAGGATTGCTTTGCTAACACACTCTAAACCCTTTCAACTTATTGTACTTTTAGCTCATACAAAATCAATTCCTAGTATCCAATTAAACTACGACCATTCATCAAAAAAAATAAAAAATAAGAACTATAGCGGAGTGTGTAGTATACGTGAGATTTGGCCATGTACATAGTGTATGATGTATGGTTGGCTACTTACATAACATTGAGATCACTGTTTTTAAACCCGGCCCGGACAGGCCTGTTCGACCGGGAACCGGTGCCATGGCCGGGTCGGGTCTCCTCTAAAAGCGGCTCGCAAGCGGACCTGGGCGAACCGGTCGCCCGGTTCTACTTGTGAACAGGTCAGCCTCCCTTTTTTTTATACTTTTCTGGAAATTAATTTTTTGTCCCCTAATGTTTTGACAATTACAAAATCTACCCCGGAAATTTTAAAAAATTAAAGAAAAAAAATGCAAAACTTTGAAAGGTCATAACTTTGCGTAGGAGCGTCCGTTTTGGACGCATGTTTTTTTGATTTGGGGTATCTCGACGAGATCTATCCATCGCAAATGTCAACTTCAACCACAACGGCTCCAACTGCTACACATTGCACACTCGGTCTGGGGCCTAAACGGTGGAAGTGTGATCTCAGGACCAGGACGCCGATTCTCCGCTAAGACAAACAAGACGTGAAACTCATGAATTGGCTCGAGCATTGCTGACCTACGATCGACCCATACAGACACCATTGTGTTTGCATCATAGTCATTTCGAAGGCATAGGTTGTTCCAAGTGTCCCAATGAGCATCTTGATATGGACCTTGAAGTGGCTCTCGAAGCTCATACCTATTACCCCATGAAACCAATACGAGATTGTAGGAATGCCCAGATTCATCATATGTTACAACTGGCAGTCCCACTTCATTTGTGTTGATGATATCCCTCTCTTCTTCAGTAAACAGAGCTGCAAATGAAGTCGTGTATGATCTGCGTTGGAAACTCAATTCATGGAGTCCATATTCGCCCAACATAATTCGGCCAATGAGTGATGCACGGCGGTGAACAATCATATCACGAGTGTCCAATTTAAATTCCATGGTGATGGTGAATTCCATGGTGATGGTGACAGATCTACCTTAAAAAAATAATAGAAAAATCAAAATCAACAACACGTTTACAAAGACTGAAGGAGACTAACAAAAAAATGAACAGTAAGCATATAAATAGAAAAATCAAAGTCAAATTCCGTGGACACAGATCTAACACAATATGTATAATAGAAAAATCGAAGTCACCACTTTTACAAAGAAAAAAAAAACACTAACAAAAGAATCAACAGTAAGCATATAATCATACTCAAAGTCAAAATTCCAAACTCAACAATATTTGCACGAGAATCGTGCACTTCACCATCGTGTTTTGAGAAATAACTTCCAAAAGCTGAAAGAATTTCGAGGATAATGTAAACCTAACCTAGGGTTTTTTCGCAAAGAAAAGAAACTACACATATTTACAAAGCAGCGGCTTATAATTAATTGTGTTGTGCCATAAATAAAAAAACGAGTATAAGGAAAAAAACATACTTACCAAAGTAGGAGGACTGAAGAACCGGTGGCGTGGCGTGGCGTGGTGCGGTGCGTGCGAGAATGGCGGAGATAGAGGGAGAGTAGAGAGAGAAATGATATTTTATTACCTAGAAATTGAAAGAAACGTTATTTTTTAGTTTGGAGGGGAAAATTTATGAAAAGAATTTCAATTTTGAGGGGCCCGCTCATGTTTTTATGTGTGTCTAAACCCAGTATATATATATCCGTTTCTAATCTTCAATTTGATAATAGTACATTAGTACCGTACTTACATCTGAGTTTGATGTTTATAATTTGTCTTCGTTACGGTTTTTGATATTAAATAATAATAAACAACGTATCAGATTATATTACTTTTTATATAAAATAAAACCAACGTAATACATGGTGCCAGGCTGCCAGCTATTAAATACTAAAACAATATTTAGGATTCCTTTGTTAACACACTCTAAACCCTTTCAACTTATTGTACTTTTAGCTCATACAAAATCAATTCCTAGTATCCAATTAAACAACGACCATTCATCAAAAAAAATAAAAAATAAGAACTATAGCGGAGTGTGTAGTATATGTGAGATTTGGCCATGTACATAGTGTATGATATATGGTTGGCTAATTACATAACATTGAGATCATTGTTTTTAAACTCTGCCTGGACCGGCCGGTTCGACCGGTTCGACCGGGAACCGGTGCCATGGCCGGGCCGGTTCTCCTCTACAAGCGGCTCGCAAGCGGACTTGGGCGAACCGGCGAATTCGGCTGGTTTGCCCGGCGACCCGGTCGCCCGGTTCCGCTTGCGAACCGGTCAGCCTAACTTTTTTTTATATACTTTTCTGGAAATTAATTTTTTGTCCCCTAATGTTTTGACAATTACAAAATCTACCCCGAAAATTTAAAAAAAAGAAAGAAAAAAAATGTAAAACTTTGAAAGGTCATAACTTTGCGTAGGAGCGTCCGTTTTGGACGCATTTGTTTTTGATTTGGGGTATCTCGACGAGATCTATCCACCGCAAATGTCAAGTTCAACCACAACGGCTCCAATGGCTACACATTGCACACTCGGTCTGGGGCCTAAACGGTGGAAGTGTGATCTCAGGACAAGGACGCCAATTCCCCGTTAAGACAAACAAGACGGGAAACTCATGAATTGGCCCGAGCATTGCTGACCTACGATCGACCCATACAGACACCACTGTGTTTGCATCATAGTCATTTCGAAGGCATAGGTTGTTCCAAGTGTCCCGATGAGCATCTTGATATGGACCTTGAAGTGGCTCTCGAAGTTCATACATATTACCCCATGAAACCAATACGAGATTGTAGGAATGCCCAGATTCATCAAATGTCACAACTGGCAGTCCCACTTCATTTGTGTTGATGATATCCCTCTCTTCTTCAGTAAACAGAGCTGCAAATGAAGCCATGTATGATCTGCTTTGGAAACTCAATTCATGGAGTCCATATTCGCCCAACATAATTCGGCCAATGAGTGATGCACGGCGGTGAACAATCATATCACGAGTGTCCCAGTTAAATTCCATGGTGATGGTGACAGATCTACCACAAACAAATAATAGAAAAATCAAAGTCAACAACACATTTACAAAGACTGAAGGAGACTAACAAAAAAATGAATAGTAAGCATATAAATAGAAAAATCAAAGTCAAATTCCATGGACACAGATCTAACACAATATGTATAATAGAAAAATCGAAGTCAACACTTTTACAAAGAAAAAAAGACTAACAAAAGAATGAACAGGAAGCATATAATCATACTCAAAGTCAAAATTCCAAACTCAACAATATTTGCACGAGAATCGTGCACTTCACCATCATGTTTAGAGAAATAACTTCCAAAAGCTGAAAGAATTTCGAGGATAATGTAAACCTAGCCTCGGGTTTTTTCGCAAAGAAAGGAAACTACACATATTCACAAAGCAACAGCTTATAATTAATTGTGTTGTGCCATAAATAAAAAAAAAGGTATAAGGAAAAAAACACACTTACCAAAGTAGGAGGACTGAAGAACCGGTGGCGTGGCGTGGCGTGGTGCGGTGCGTGCGAGAATGGCGGAGATAGAGGGAGAGTAGAGAGAGAAATTATATTTTATTACCTAGGAATTGAAAGAAACGTAATTTTTTAGTTTGGAGGGGGAATTTATGAAAAGAATTTCAATTTTTAGGGGCCCGCTCATGTTTTTATGTGTGTCTAAACCCAGTATATATATCCATTTCTAATCTTCAATTTGATAATAGTACATTAGTACCGTACTTACATCTGAGTTTGATGTTTATAATTTGTCTTCTTTACGGTTTTTGATATTAAATAATAATAAACAACGTATCAGATTATATTACTTTTTATATAAAATAAAAGCCAACGTAATACATGGTGCCAGGCTGCCAGCTATTAACTACTAAAACAATATTTAGGATTGCTTTGCTAACACACTCTAAACCCTTTCAACTTATTGTACTTTTAGCTTATACAAAATCAATTCCTAGTATCCAATTAAACTACGACCATTCATCAAAAAAAATAAAAAATAAGAACTATAGCGAAGTGTGTAGTATACGTGAGATTTGGCCATGTACATAGTGTATGATGTATGGTTGGCTACTTACATAACATTGAGATCATTGTTTTTAAACCCGGCCCAGATAGGCCGGTTCGACTGGGAATCGGTGCCATGGCCGGGCCGGGCCTCCTCTAAAAGCGGCTCGCAAGCGGATCTGGGCGAACCGGTCGCCCGGTTCTGCTTGTGAACCGGTCAGCCTCCCTTTTTTTTATACTTTTCTGGAAATTAATTTTTTGTCCCCTAATGTTTTGACAATTACAAAATCTACCCCGAAAATTTAAAAAATGAAAGAAAAATAATGCAAAACTTTGAAAGGTCATAACTTTGCGTAGGAGCGTCCGTTTTGGACGCATGTTTTGTTGATTTGGGGTATCTCGACGAGATCTATCCATCGCAAATGTCAAGTTCAACCACAACGGCTCCAACGGCTACACATTGCACACTCGGTCTGGGCCTAAACGGTGGAAGTGTGATCTCAGGACCAGGACGCCGATTCTCCGCTAAGACAAACAAGACGGGAAACTCAAGAATTGGCCCGAGCATTGCTGACCTACGATCGACCCAAACAGATAACACTGTGTTTGCATCATAGTCATTTCGAAGGCATAGGTTGTTCCAAGTGTCCCGATGAGCATCTTGATATGGACCTTGAAGTGGCTC
This sequence comes from Linaria vulgaris, assembly GCA_948329865.1. Taxonomy (NCBI): domain Eukaryota; kingdom Viridiplantae; phylum Streptophyta; class Magnoliopsida; order Lamiales; family Plantaginaceae; genus Linaria; species Linaria vulgaris. The sequence continues at coordinate 97,078,216 of OX415254.1, read as the reverse complement.
TCGAAGCTCATACATATTACCCCCATGAAACCAATACGAGATTGTAGGAATGCCCAGATTCATCAAATGTTACAACTGGCAGTCCCACTTTATTTGTGTTGATGATATCCCTCTCTTCTTCAGTAAACAGAGCTGCAAATGAAGTCGTTGGAAACTCAATTCATGGAGTCCATATTCGCCCAACATAATTCGGCCAAGGAGTGATGCACGGCGGTGAACAATCATATCACGAGTGTCCCAGTTAAATTCCATGGTGATGGTGACAGATCTACCATAAAAAAATAATAGAAAAATCAAAGTCAACAACACGTTTACAAAGACTGAAGGAGACTAACAAAAAAATGAACAGTAAGCATATAAATAGAAAAATCAAAGTCAAATCCCGTGGACACAGATCTAACACAATATGTATAATAGAAAAATCGAAGTCACCACTTTTACAAAGAAAAAAAAAAGACTAACAAAAGAATGAACAGTAAGCATATAATCATACTCAAAGTCAAAATTCCAAACTCAACCATATTTGCACGAGAATCGTGCACTTCACCATCGTGTTTTGAGAAATAACTTCCAAAAGCTGAAAGAATTTCGAGGATAATGTAAACCTAACCTAGGGTTTTTTCGCAAAGAAAAGAAACTACACATATTCACAAAGCAGCAGCTTATAATTAATTGTGTTGTGCCATAAATAAAAAAATGGGTATAAGGAAAAAAACATACTTACCAAAGTAGGAGGACTGAAGAACCGGTGGCGTGGCGTGGCGTGGTGCGGAGAGTGCGAGAATGGCGGAGAGAGAGGGAGAGTAGAGAGAGAAATGATATTTTATTACCTAGAAATTGAAAGAAACGTTATTTTTTAGTTTGGAGGGGAAAATTTATGAAAAGAATTTCAATTTTGAGGGGCCCGCTCATGTTTTTATGTGTGTCTAAACCCTGTATATATATATCCGTTTCTAATCTTCAATTTGATAATAGTACATTAGTACCGTACTTACATCTGAGTTTGATGTTTATAATTTGTCTTCGTTACGGTTTTTGATATTAAATAATAATAAACAACGTATCAGATTATATTACTTTTTATATAAAATAAAACCAACGTAATACATGGTGCCAGGCTGCCAGCTATTAAATACTAAAACAATATTTAGGATTCCTTTGTTAACACACTCTAAACCCTTTCAACTTATTGTACTTTTAGCTCATACAAAATCAATTCCTAGTATCCAATTAAACAACGACCATTCATCAAAAAAAATAAAAAATAAGAACTATAGCGGAGTGTGTAGTATATGTGAGATTTGGCCATGTACATAGTGTATGATATATGGTTGGCTAATTACATAACATTGAGATCATTGTTTTTAAACTCTGCCTGGACCGGCCGGTTCGACCGGTTCGACCGGGAACCGGTGCCATGGCCGGGCCGGTTCTCCTCTACAAGCGGCTCGCAAGCGGACCTGGGCGAACCGGCGAATTCGGCCGGTTTGCCCGGCGACCCGGTCGCCCGGTTCCGCTTGCGAACCGGTCAGCCTAACTTTTTTTTATATACTTTTCTGGAAATTAATTTTTTGTCCCCTAATGTTTTGACAATTACAAAATCTACCCCGAAAATTTAAAAAAAAGAAAGAAAAAAAATGTAAAACTTTGAAAGGTCATAACTTTGCGTAGGAGCGTCCGTTTTGGACGCATTTGTTTTTGATTTGGGGTATCTCGACGAGATCTATCCACCGCAAATGTCAAGTTCAACCACAACGGCTCCAATGGCTACACATTGCACACTCGGTCTGGGGCCTAAACGGTGGAAGTGTGATCTCAGGACAAGGACGCCAATTCCCCGTTAAGACAAACAAGACGGGAAACTCATGAATTGGCCCGAGCATTGCTGACCTACGATCGACCCATACAGACACCACTGTGTTTGCATCATAGTCATTTCGAAGGCATAGGTTGTTCCAAGTGTCCCGATGAGCATCTTGATATGGACCTTGAAGTGGCTCTCGAAGTTCATACATATTACCCCATGAAACCAATACGAGATTGTAGGAATGCCCAGATTCATCAAATGTCACAACTGGCAGTCCCACTTCATTTGTGTTGATGATATCCCTCTCTTCTTCAGTAAACAGAGCTGCAAATGAAGCCATGTATGATCTGCTTTGGAAACTCAATTCATGGAGTCCATATTCGCCCAACATAATTCGGCCAATGAGTGATGCACGGCGGTGAACAATCATATCACGAGTGTCCCAGTTAAATTCCATGGTGATGGTGACAGATCTACCACAAACAAATAATAGAAAAATCAAAGTCAACAACACATTTACAAAGACTGAAGGAGACTAACAAAAAAATGAATAGTAAGCATATAAATAGAAAAATCAAAGTCAAATTCCATGGACACAGATCTAACACAATATGTATAATAGAAAAATCGAAGTCAACACTTTTACAAAGAAAAAAAGACTAACAAAAGAATGAACAGGAAGCATATAATCATACTCAAAGTCAAAATTCCAAACTCAACAATATTTGCACGAGAATCGTGCACTTCACCATCATGTTTAGAGAAATAACTTCCAAAAGCTGAAAGAATTTCGAGGATAATGTAAACCTAGCCTCGGGTTTTTTCGCAAAGAAAGGAAACTACACATATTCACAAAGCAACAGCTTATAATTAATTGTGTTGTGCCATAAATAAAAAAAAAGGTATAAGGAAAAAAACACACTTACCAAAGTAGGAGGACTGAAGAACCGGTGGCGTGGCGTGGCGTGGTGCGGTGCGTGCGAGAATGGCGGAGATAGAGGGAGAGTAGAGAGAGAAATTATATTTTATTACCTAGGAATTGAAAGAAACGTAATTTTTTAGTTTGGAGGGGGAATTTATGAAAAGAATTTCAATTTTTAGGGGCCCGCTCATGTTTTTATGTGTGTCTAAACCCAGTATATATATCCATTTCTAATCTTCAATTTGATAATAGTACATTAGTACCGTACTTACATCTGAGTTTGATGTTTATAATTTGTCTTCTTTACGGTTTTTGATATTAAATAATAATAAACAACGTATCAGATTATATTACTTTTTATATAAAATAAAAGCCAACGTAATACATGGTGCCAGGCTGCCAGCTATTAACTACTAAAACAATATTTAGGATTGCTTTGCTAACACACTCTAAACCCTTTCAACTTATTGTACTTTTAGCTTATACAAAATCAATTCCTAGTATCCAATTAAACTACGACCATTCATCAAAAAAAATAAAAAATAAGAACTATAGCGAAGTGTGTAGTATACGTGAGATTTGGCCATGTACATAGTGTATGATGTATGGTTGGCTACTTACATAACATTGAGATCATTGTTTTTAAACCCGGCCCAGATAGGCCGGTTCGACTGGGAATCGGTGCCATGGCCGGGCCGGGCCTCCTCTAAAAGCGGCTCGCAAGCGGACCTGGGCGAACCGGTCGCCCGGTTCTGCTTGTGAACCGGTCAGCCTCCCTTTTTTTTATACTTTTCTGGAAATTAATTTTTTGTCCCCTAATGTTTTGACAATTACAAAATCTACCCCGAAAATTTAAAAAATGAAAGAAAAATAATGCAAAACTTTGAAAGGTCATAACTTTGCGTAGGAGCGTCCGTTTTGGACGCATGTTTTGTTGATTTGGGGTATCTCGACGAGATCTATCCATCGCAAATGTCAAGTTCAACCACAACGGCTCCAACGGCTACACATTGCACACTCGGTCTGGGCCTAAACGGTGGAAGTGTGATCTCAGGACCAGGACGCCGATTCTCCGCTAAGACAAACAAGACGGGAAACTCAAGAATTGGCCCGAGCATTGCTGACCTACGATCGACCCAAACAGATAACACTGTGTTTGCATCATAGTCATTTCGAAGGCATAGGTTGTTCCAAGTGTCCCGATGAGCATCTTGATATGGACCTTGAAGTGGCTCTCGAAGCTCATACATATTACCCCCATGAAACCAATACGAGATTGTAGGAATGCCCAGATTCATCAAATGTTACAACTGGCAGTCCCACTTTATTTGTGTTGATGATATCCCTCTCTTCTTCAGTAAACAGAGCTGCAAATGAAGTCGTTGGAAACTCAATTCATGGAGTCCATATTCGCCCAACATAATTCGGCCAAGGAGTGATGCACGGCGGTGAACAATCATATCACGAGTGTCCCAGTTAAATTCCATGGTGATGGTGACAGATCTACCATAAAAAAATAATAGAAAAATCAAAGTCAACAACACGTTTACAAAGACTGAAGGAGACTAACAAAAAAATGAACAGTAAGCATATAAATAGAAAAATCAAAGTCAAATCCCGTGGACACAGATCTAACACAATATGTATAATAGAAAAATCGAAGTCACCACTTTTACAAAGAAAAAAAAAAGACTAACAAAAGAATGAACAGTAAGCATATAATCATACTCAAAGTCAAAATTCCAAACTCAACCATATTTGCACGAGAATCGTGCACTTCACCATCGTGTTTTGAGAAATAACTTCCAAAAGCTGAAAGAATTTCGAGGATAATGTAAACCTAACCTAGGGTTTTTTCGCAAAGAAAAGAAACTACACATATTCACAAAGCAGCAGCTTATAATTAATTGTGTTGTGCCATAAATAAAAAAATGGGTATAAGGAAAAAAACATACTTACCAAAGTAGGAGGACTGAAGAACCGGTGGCGTGGCGTGGCGTGGTGCGGAGAGTGCGAGAATGGCGGAGAGAGAGGGAGAGTAGAGAGAGAAATGATATTTTATTACCTAGAAATTGAAAGAAACGTTATTTTTTAGTTTGGAGGGGAAAATTTATGAAAAGAATTTCAATTTTGAGGGGCCCGCTCATGTTTTTATGTGTGTCTAAACCCTGTATATATATATATCCGTTTCTAATCTTCAATTTGATAATAGTACATTAGTACCGTACTTACATCTGAGTTTGATGTTTATAATTTGTCTTCGTTACGGTTTTTGATATTAAATAATAATAAACAACGTATCAGATTATATTACTTTTTATATAAAATAAAACCAACGTAATACATGGTGCCAGGCTGCCAGCTATTAAATACTAAAACAATATTTAGGATTCCTTTGTTAACACACTCTAAACCCTTTCAACTTATTGTACTTTTAGCTCATACAAAATCAATTCCTAGTATCCAATTAAACAACGACCATTCATCAAAAAAAATAAAAAATAAGAACTATAGCGGAGTGTGTAGTATATGTGAGATTTGGCCATGTACATAGTGTATGATATATGGTTGGCTAATTACATAACATTGAGATCATTGTTTTTAAACTCTGCCTGGACCGGCCGGTTCGACCGGTTCGACCGGGAACCGGTGCCATGGCCGGGCCGGTTCTCCTCTACAAGCGGCTCGCAAGCGGACCTGGGCGAACCGGCGAATTCGGCCGGTTTGCCCGGCGACCCGGTCGCCCGGTTCCGCTTGCGAACCGGTCAGCCTAACTTTTTTTTATATACTTTTCTGGAAATTAATTTTTTGTCCCCTAATGTTTTGACAATTACAAAATCTACCCCGAAAATTTAAAAAAAAGAAAGAAAAAAAATGTAAAACTTTGAAAGGTCATAACTTTGCGTAGGAGCGTCCGTTTTGGACGCATTTGTTTTTGATTTGGGGTATCTCGACGAGATCTATCCACCGCAAATGTCAAGTTCAACCACAACGGCTCCAATGGCTACACATTGCACACTCGGTCTGGGGCCTAAACGGTGGAAGTGTGATCTCAGGACAAGGACGCCAATTCCCCGTTAAGACAAACAAGACGGGAAACTCATGAATTGGCCCGAGCATTGCTGACCTACGATCGACCCATACAGACACCACTGTGTTTGCATCATAGTCATTTCGAAGGCATAGGTTGTTCCAAGTGTCCCGATGAGCATCTTGATATGGACCTTGAAGTGGCTCTCGAAGTTCATACATATTACCCCATGAAACCAATACGAGATTGTAGGAATGCCCAGATTCATCAAATGTCACAACTGGCAGTCCCACTTCATTTGTGTTGATGATATCCCTCTCTTCTTCAGTAAACAGAGCTGCAAATGAAGCCATGTATGATCTGCTTTGGAAACTCAATTCATGGAGTCCATATTCGCCCAACATAATTCGGCCAATGAGTGATGCACGGCGGTGAACAATCATATCACGAGTGTCCCAGTTAAATTCCATGGTGATGGTGACAGATCTACCACAAACAAATAATAGAAAAATCAAAGTCAACAACACATTTACAAAGACTGAAGGAGACTAACAAAAAAATGAATAGTAAGCATATAAATAGAAAAATCAAAGTCAAATTCCATGGACACAGATCTAACACAATATGTATAATAGAAAAATCGAAGTCAACACTTTTACAAAGAAAAAAAGACTAACAAAAGAATGAACAGGAAGCATATAATCATACTCAAAGTCAAAATTCCAAACTCAACAATATTTGCACGAGAATCGTGCACTTCACCATCATGTTTAGAGAAATAACTTCCAAAAGCTGAAAGAATTTCGAGGATAATGTAAACCTAGCCTCGGGTTTTTTCGCAAAGAAAGGAAACTACACATATTCACAAAGCAACAGCTTATAATTAATTGTGTTGTGCCATAAATAAAAAAAAAGGTATAAGGAAAAAAACACACTTACCAAAGTAGGAGGACTGAAGAACCGGTGGCGTGGCGTGGCGTGGTGCGGTGCGTGCGAGAATGGCGGAGATAGAGGGAGAGTAGAGAGAGAAATTATATTTTATTACCTAGGAATTGAAAGAAACGTAATTTTTTAGTTTGGAGGGGGAATTTATGAAAAGAATTTCAATTTTTAGGGGCCCGCTCATGTTTTTATGTGTGTCTAAACCCAGTATATATATCCATTTCTAATCTTCAATTTGATAATAGTACATTAGTACCGTACTTACATCTGAGTTTGATGTTTATAATTTGTCTTCTTTACGGTTTTTGATATTAAATAATAATAAACAACGTATCAGATTATATTACTTTTTATATAAAATAAAAGCCAACGTAATACATGGTGCCAGGCTGCCAGCTATTAACTACTAAAACAATATTTAGGATTGCTTTGCTAACACACTCTAAACCCTTTCAACTTATTGTACTTTTAGCTTATACAAAATCAATTCCTAGTATCCAATTAAACTACGACCATTCATCAAAAAAAATAAAAAATAAGAACTATAGCGAAGTGTGTAGTATACGTGAGATTTGGCCATGTACATAGTGTATGATGTATGGTTGGCTACTTACATAACATTGAGATCATTGTTTTTAAACCCGGCCCAGATAGGCCGGTTCGACTGGGAATCGGTGCCATGGCCGGGCCGGGCCTCCTCTAAAAGCGGCTCGCAAGCGGACCTGGGCGAACCGGTCGCCCGGTTCTACTTGTGAACAGGTCAGCCTCCCTTTTTTTTATACTTTTCTGGAAATTAATTTTTTGTCCCCTAATGTTTTGACAATTACAAAATCTACCCCGGAAATTTTAAAAAATTAAAGAAAAAAAATGCAAAACTTTGAAAGGTCATAACTTTGCGTAGGAGCGTCCGTTTTGGACGCATGTTTTTTTGATTTGGGGTATCTCGACGAGATCTATCCATCGCAAATGTCAACTTCAACCACAACGGCTCCAACTGCTACACATTGCACACTCGGTCTGGGGCCTAAACGGTGGAAGTGTGATCTCAGGACCAGGACGCCGATTCTCCGCTAAGACAAACAAGACGGGAAACTCAAGAATTGGCCCGAGCATTGCTGACCTACGATCGACCCAAACAGATAACACTGTGTTTGCATCATAGTCATTTCGAAGGCATAGGTTGTTCCAAGTGTCCCGATGAGCATCTTGATATGGACCTTGAAGTGGCTCTCGAAGCTCATACATATTACCCCCATGAAACCAATACGAGATTGTAGGAATGCCCAGATTCATCAAATGTTACAACTGGCAGTCCCACTTTATTTGTGTTGATGATATCCCTCTCTTCTTCAGTAAACAGAGCTGCAAATGAAGTCGTTGGAAACTCAATTCATGGAGTCCATATTCGCCCAACATAATTCGGCCAAGGAGTGATGCACGGCGGTGAACAATCATATCACGAGTGTCCCAGTTAAATTCCATGGTGATGGTGACAGATCTACCATAAAAAAATAATAGAAAAATCAAAGTCAACAACACGTTTACAAAGACTGAAGGAGACTAACAAAAAAATGAACAGTAAGCATATAAATAGAAAAATCAAAGTCAAATCCCGTGGACACAGATCTAACACAATATGTATAATAGAAAAATCGAAGTCACCACTTTTACAAAGAAAAAAAAAAGACTAACAAAAGAATGAACAGTAAGCATATAATCATACTCAAAGTCAAAATTCCAAACTCAACCATATTTGCACGAGAATCGTGCACTTCACCATCGTGTTTTGAGAAATAACTTCCAAAAGCTGAAAGAATTTCGAGGATAATGTAAACCTAACCTAGGGTTTTTTCGCAAAGAAAAGAAACTACACATATTCACAAAGCAGCAGCTTATAATTAATTGTGTTGTGCCATAAATAAAAAAATGGGTATAAGGAAAAAAACATACTTACCAAAGTAGGAGGACTGAAGAACCGGTGGCGTGGCGTGGCGTGGTGCGGAGAGTGCGAGAATGGCGGAGAGAGAGGGAGAGTAGAGAGAGAAATGATATTTTATTACCTAGAAATTGAAAGAAACGTTATTTTTTAGTTTGGAGGGGAAAATTTATGAAAAGAATTTCAATTTTGAGGGGCCCGCTCATGTTTTTATGTGTGTCTAAACCCTGTATATATATATCCGTTTCTAATCTTCAATTTGATAATAGTACATTAGTACCGTACTTACATCTGAGTTTGATGTTTATAATTTGTCTTCGTTACGGTTTTTGATATTAAATAATAATAAACAACGTATCAGATTATATTACTTTTTATATAAAATAAAACCAACGTAATACATGGTGCCAGGCTGCCAGCTATTAAATACTAAAACAATATTTAGGATTCCTTTGCTAACACATTCTAAACCCTTTCAACTTATTGTACTTTTAGCTCATACAAAATCAATTCCTAGTATCCAATTAAACAACGACCATTCATCAAAAAAAATAAAAAATAAGAACTATAGCGGAGTGTGTAGTATATGTGAGATTTGGCCATGTACATAGTGTATGATATATGGTTGGCTAATTACATAACATTGAGATCATTGTTTTTAAACTCTGCCTGGACCGGTCGGTTCGACCGGTTCGACCGGGAACCGGTGCCATGGCCGGGCCGGTTCTCCTCTACAAGCGGCTCGCAAGCGGACCTGGGCGAACCGGCGAATTCGGCCGGTTTGCCCGGCGACCCGGTCGCCCGGTTCCGCTTGCGAACCGGTCAGCCTAACTTTTTTTTATATACTTTTCTGGAAATTAATTTTTTGTCCCCTAATGTTTTGACAATTACAAAATCTACCCCGGAAATTTTAAAAAAAGAAAGAAAAAAAATGTAAAACTTTGAAAGGTCATAACTTTGCGTAGGAGCGTCCGTTTTGGACGCATTTGTTTTTGATTTGGGGTATCTCGACGAGATCTATCCACCGCAAATGTCAAGTTCAACCACAACGGCTCCAATGGCTACACATTGCACACTCGATCTGGGGCCTAAACGGTGGAAGTGTGATCTCAGGACCAGGACGTCAATTCCCCGCTAAGACAAACAAGATGGGAAACTCATGAGTTGGCCCGAGCATTGCTGACCTACGATCGACCCATACAGACACCACTGTGTTTGCATCATAGTCATTTCGAAGGCATAGGTTGTTCCAAGTGTCCCGATGAGCATCTTGATATGGACCTTGAAGTGACTCTCGAAGTTCATACATATTACCCCATGAAACCAATACGAGATTGTAGGAATGCCCAGATTCATCAAATGTCACAACTGGCAGTCCTACTTCATTTGTGTTGATAATATCCCTCTCTTCTTCAGTAAACAGAGCTGCAAATGAAGCCATGTATGATCTGCTTTGGAAACTCAATTCATGGAGTCCATATTCGCCCAACATAATTCGGCCAAGGAGTGATGCACGGCGGTGAACAATCATATCACGAGTGTCCCAGTTAAATTCCATGGTGATGGTGACAGATCTACCACAAAAAAATAATAGAAAAATCAAAGTCAACAACACGTTTACAAACACAGAAGGAGACTAACAAAAAAATGAACAGTAAGCATATAAATAGAAAAATCAAAGTCAAATTCCATGGACACAGATCTAACACAATATGTATAATAGAAAAATCGAAGTCAACACTTTTACAAAGAAAAAAAAAGACTAACAAAAGAATGAACAGTAAGCATATAATCATACTCAAAGTCAAAATTCCAAACTCAACAATATTTGCACGAGAATCGTGCACTTCACCATCGTGTTTAGAGAAATAACTTCCAAAAGCTGAAAGAATTTCGAGGATAATGTAAACCTAAACTCGGGTTTTTTCGCAAAGAAAAGAAACTACACATATTCACAAAGAAGCAGCTTATAATTAATTGTGTTGTGCCATAAATAAAAAAAAAGGTATAAGGAAAAAAACACACTTACCAAAGTAGGAGGACTGAAGAACCGGTGGCGTGGCGTGGCGTGGTGCGGTGCGGTGCGTGCAAGAATGGCAGAGATAGAGGGAGAGTAGAGAGAGAAATTATATTTTATTACCTAGGAATTGAAAGAAACGTAATTTTTTAGCTTGGAGGGGGAATTTATGAAAAGAATTTCAATTTTTAGGGGCCCGCTCATGTTTTTATGTGTGTCTAAACCCAGTATATATATCCATTTCTAATCTTCAATTTGATAATAGTACATTAGTACCGTACTTACATCTGAGTTTGATGTTTATAATTTGTCTTCGTTACGGTTTTTGATATTAAATAATAATAAACAACGTATCAGATTATATAACTTTTTATATAAAATAAAAGCCAACGTAATACATGGTGCCAGGCTGCCAGCTATTAAATACTTAAACAATATTTAGGATTGCTTTGCTAACACACTCTAAACCCTTTCAACTTATTGTACTTTTAGCTCATACAAAATCAATTCCTAGTATCCAATTAAACTACGACCATTCATCAAAAAAAATAAAAAATAAGAACTATAGCGGAGTGTGTAGTATACGTGAGATTTGGCCATGTACATAGTGTATGATGTATGGTTGGCTACTTACATAACATTGAGGTCACTGTTTTTAAACCCGGCCCGGACAGGCCTGTTCGACCGGGAACCGGTGCCATGGCCGGGTCGGGTCTCCTCTAAAAGCGGCTCGCAAGCGGACCTGGGCGAACCGGTCGCCCGGTTCTACTTGTGAACAGGTCAACCTTCCTTTTTTTTATACTTTTCTGGAAATTAATTTTTTGTCCCCTAATGTTTTGACAATTACAAAATCTACCCCGGAAATTTTAAAAAATGAAAGAAAAAAAATGCAAAACTTTGAAAGGTCATAACTTTGCGTAGGAGCGTCCGTTTTGGACGCATGTTTTTTTGATTTGGGGTATCTCGACGAGATCTATCCATCGCAAATGTCAACTTCAACCACAACGGCTCCAACGGCTACACATTGCACACTCGGTCTGGGGCCTAAACGGTGGAAGTGTGATCTCAGGACCAGGACGCCGATTCTCCGCTAAGACAAACAAGACGGGAAACTCATGAATTGGCCCGAGCATTGCTGACCTACGATCGACCCATACAGACACCATTGTGTTTGCATCATAGTCATTTCGAAGGCATAGGTTGTTCCAAGTGTCCCAATGAGCATCTTGATATGGACCTTGAAGTGGCTCTCGAAGCTCATACCTATTACCCCATGAAACCAATACGAGATTGTAGGAATGCCCAGATTCATCAAATGTTACAACTGGCAGTCCCACTTTATTTGTGTTGATGATATCCCTCTCTTCTTCAGTAAACAGAGCTGCAAATGAAGTCGTTGGAAACTCAATTCATGGAGTCCATATTCGCCCAACATAATTCGGCCAAGGAGTGATGCACGGCGGTGAACAATCATATCACGAGTGTCCCAGTTAAATTCCATGGTGATGGTGACAGATCTACCATAAAAAAATAATAGAAAAATCAAAGTCAACAACACGTTTACAAAGACTGAAGGAGACTAACAAAAAAATGAACAGTAAGCATATAAATAGAAAAATCAAAGTCAAATCCCGTGGACACAGATCTAACACAATATGTATAATAGAAAAATCGAAGTCACCACTTTTACAAAGAAAAAAAAAAGACTAACAAAAGAATGAACAGTAAGCATATAATCATACTCAAAGTCAAAATTCCAAACTCAACCATATTTGCACGAGAATCGTGCACTTCACCATCGTGTTTTGAGAAATAACTTCCAAAAGCTGAAAGAATTTCGAGGATAATGTAAACCTAACCTAGGGTTTTTTCGCAAAGAAAAGAAACTACACATATTCACAAAGCAGCAGCTTATAATTAATTGTGTTGTGCCATAAATAAAAAAACGGGTATAAGGAAAAAAACATACTTACCAAAGTAGGAGGACTGAAGAACCGGTGGCGTGGCGTGGCGTGGTGCGGAGAGTGCGAGAATGGCGGAGAGAGAGGGAGAGTAGAGAGAGAAATGATATTTTATTACCTAGAAATTGAAAGAAACGTTATTTTTTAGTTTGGAGGGGAAATTTTATGAAAAGAATTTCAATTTTGAGGGGCCCGCTCATGTTTTTATGTGTGTCTAAACCCAGTATATATATATCCGTTTCTAATCTTCAATTTGATAATAGTACATTAGTACCGTACTTACATCTGAGTTTGATGTTTATAATTTGTCTTCGTTATGGTTTTTGATATTAAATAATAATAAACAACGTATCAGATTATATTACTTTTTATATAAAATAAAACCAACGTAATACATGGTGCCAGGCTGCCAGCTATTAAATACTAAAACAATATTTAGGATTCCTTTGCTAACACATTCTAAACCCTTTCAACTTATTGTACTTTTAGCTCATACAAAATCAATTCCTAGTATCCAATTAAACAACGACCATTCATCAAAAAAAATAAAAAATAAGAACTATAGCGGAGTGTGTAGTATATGTGAGATTTGGCCATGTACATAGTGTATGATATATGGTTGGCTAATTACATAACATTGAGATCATTGTTTTTAAACTCTGCCTGGACCGGCCGGTTCGACCGGTTCGACCGGGAACCGGTGCCATGGCCGGGCCGGTTCTCCTCTACAAGCGGCTCGCAAGCGGACCTGGGCGAACCGGCGAATTCGGCTGGTTTGCCCGGCGACCCGGTCGCCCGGTTCCGCTTGCGAACCGGTCAGCCTAACTTTTTTTTATATACTTTTCTGGAAATTAATTTTTTGTCCCCTAATGTTTTGACAATTACAAAATCTACCCCGGAAATTTTAAAAAAAGAAAGAAAAAAAATGTAAAACTTTGAAAGGTCATAACTTTGCGTAGGAGCGTCCGTTTTGGACGCATTTGTTTTTGATTTGGGGTATCTCGACGAGATCTATCCACCGCAAATGTCAAGTTCAACCACAACGGCTCCAATGGCTACACATTGCACACTCGATCTGGGGCCTAAACGGTGGAAGTGTGATCTCAGGACCAGGACGTCAATTCCCCGCTAAGACAAACAAGATGGGAAACTCATGAGTTGGCCCGAGCATTGCTGACCTACGATCGACCCATACAGACACCATTGTGTTTGCATCATAGTCATTTCGAAGGCATAGGTTGTTCCAAGTGTCCCGATGAGCATCTTGATATGGACCTTGAAGTGACTCTCGAAGTTCATACATATTACCCCATGAAACCAATACGAGATTGTAGGAATGCCCAGATTCATCAAATGTCACAACTGGCAGTCCCACTTCATTTGTGTTGATAATATCCCTCTCTTCTTCAGTAAACAGAGCTGCAAATGAAGCCATGTATGATCTGCTTTGGAAACTCAATTCATGGAGTCCATATTCGCCCAACATAATTCGGCCAAGGAGTGATGCACGGCGGTGAACAATCATATCACGAGTGTCCCAGTTAAATTCCATGGTGATGGTGACAGATCTACCTTAAAAAAATAATAGAAAAATCAAAATCAACAACACGTTTACAAAGACTGAAGGAGACTAACAAAAAAATGAACAGTAAGCATATAAATAGAAAAATCAAAGTCAAATTCCGTGGACACAGATCTAACACAATATGTATAATAGAAAAATCGAAGTCACCACTTTTACAAAGAAAAAAAAAAGACTAACAAAAGAATCAACAGTAAGCATATAATCATACTCAAAGTCAAAATTCCAAACTCAACAATATTTGCACGAGAATCGTGCACTTCACCATCGTGTTTTGAGAAATAACTTCCAAAAGCTGAAAGAATTTTGAGGATAATGTAAACCTAACCTAGGGTTTTTTCGCAAAGAAAAGAAACTACACATATTTACAAAGCAGCGGCTTATAATTAATTGTGTTGTGCCATAAATAAAAAAACGGGTATAAGGAGAAAAACATACTTACCAAAGTAGGAGGACTGAAGAACCGGTGGTGTGGCGTGGCGTGGTGCGGCGAGTGCGAGAATGGCAGAGAGAGAGGGAGAGTAGACAGAGAAATGATATTTTATTACCTAGAAATTGAAAGAAACGTTATTCTTTAGTTTGGAGGGGGAAATTTATGAAAAGAATTTCAATTTTGAGGGGCCAGCTCATGTTTTTATGTGTGTCTAAACCCAGTATATATATCTGTTTCTAATCTTCAATTTGATAATAGTACATTAGTACCGTACTTACATCTGAGTTTGATGTTTATAATTTGTCTTGGTTACGGTTTTTGATATTAAATAATAATAAACAACGTATCAGATTATATTACTTTTTATATAAAATAAAACCAACGTAATACATGGTGCCAGGCTGCCAGCTATTAAATACTAAAACAATATTTAGGATTGCTTTGCTAACACACTCTAAACCCTTTCAACTTATTGTACTTTTAGCTCATACAAAATCAATTCCTAGTATCCAATTAAACAACGACCATTCATCAAAAAAAATAAAAAATAAGAACTATAGCGGACTGTGTAGTATACGTGAGATTTGGCCATGTACATAGTGCATGATATATGGTCGGCTAATTACATAACATTGAGATCATTGTTTTTAAACTCCGCCTGGACCGGCCGGTTCGACCGGTTCGACCGGGAACCGGTGCCATGGCCGGGCCGGTTCTCCTCTACAAGCGGCTCGCAAGCGGACCTGGGCGAACCTGCGAATTCAGCCGGTTTGCCCGGCGACCCGGTCGCCCGGTTCCGCTTGCGAACCGGTCAGCCTAACTTTTTTTTTATATACATTTTTGGAAATTAATTTTTTGTCCCCTAATGTTTTGACAATTACAAAATCTACAACGAAAATTTTAAAAAAAGAAAGAAAAAAATGTAAAACTTTGAAAGGTCATAACTTTGCGTAGGAGCGTCCGTTTTGGACGCATTTGTTTTTGATTTGGGGTATCTCGACGAGATCTATCCACCGCAAATGTCAAGTTCAACCACAACGGCTCCAACGGCTACACATTGCACACTCGGTCTGGGGCCTAAACGGTTGAAGTGTGGTCTCAGGACCAGGACGCCAATTCCCCGCTAAGACAAACAAGACGGGAAACTCGGGAATTGGCTCGAGCATTGCTGACCTACGATCGACCCATACAGACACCACTGTGTTTGCATCATAGTCATTTCGAAGGCATAGGTTGTTCCAAGTGTCCCGATGAGCATCTTGATATGGACCTTGAAGTGGCTCTCGAAGTTCATACATATTACCCCATGAAACCAATACGAGATTGTAGGAATGCCAAGATTCATCAAATGTCACAACTGGCAGTCCCACTTCATTTGTGTTGATGATATCCCTCTCTTCTTCAATAAACAGAGCTGCAAATGAAGCCATGTATGATCTGCTTTGGAAACTCAATTCACGGAGTCCATATTCGCCCAACATAATTCGGCCAAGGAGTGATGCACGGCGGTGAACAATCATATCACGAGTGTCCCAGTTAAATTCCATGGTGATGGTGACAGATCTACCACAAAAAAATAATAGAAAAATCAAAGTCAACAACACGTTTACAAACACAGAAGGAGACTAACAAAAAAAATGAACAGTAAGCATATAAATAGAAAAATCAAAGTCAAATTCCATGGACACAGATATTACACAATATGTATAATAGAAAAATCGAAGTCAACACTTTTACAAAGAAAAAAAAAGACTAACAAAAGAATGAACAGTAAGCATATAATCATACTCAAAGTCAAAATTCCAAACTCAACAATATTTGCACGAGAATCGTGCACTTCACCATCGTGTTTAGAGAAATAACTTCCAAAAGCTGAAAGAATTTTGAGGATAATGTAAACCTAACCTCGGGTTTTTTCGCAAAGAAAAGAAACTACACATATTCACAAAGCAGCAGCTTATAATTAATTGTGTTGTGCCATAAATAAAAAAAAGGTATAAGGAAAAAAACACACTTACCAAAGTAGGAGGACTGAAGAACCGGTGGCGTGGCGTGGCGTGGTGCGGTGCGTGCGAGAATGGCAGAGATAGAGGGAGAGTAGAGAGAGAAATTATATTTTATTACCTAGGAATTGAAAGAAACGTAATTTTTTAGTTTGGAGGGGGAATTTATGAAAAGAATTTCAATTTTTAGGGGGCCGCTCATGTTTTTATGTGTGTCTAAACCCAGTATATATATCCATTTCTAATCTTCAATTTGATAATAGTACATTAGTACCGTACTTACATCTGAGTTTGATGTTTATAATTTGTCTTCGTTACGGTTTTTGATATTAAATAATAATAAACAACGTATCAGATTATATTACTTTTTATATAAAATAAAAGCCAACGTAATACATGGTGCCAGGCTGCCAGCTATTAAATACTAAAACAATATTTAGGATTGCTTTGCTAACACACTCTAAACCCTTTCAACTTATTGTACTTTTAGCTCATACAAAATCAATTCCTATTATCCAATTAAACTAAGACCATTCATCAAAAAAAACAAAAAATAAGAACTATAGCGGAGTGTGTAGTATACGTGAGATTTGGCCATGTACATAGTGTATGATGTATGGTTGGCTACTTACATAACATTGAGATCATTGTTTTTAAACCCGGCCCGGACAGGCCGGTTCGAACGGGAACCGGTGCCATGGCCGGGTCGGGTCTCCTCTAAAAGCGGCTCGCAAGCGGACCTGGGCAAACCAGTCGCCCGGTTCTGCTTGTGAACCGGTCAGCCTCCCTTTTTTGTATACTTTTCTGGAAATTAATTTTTTGTCCCCTAATGTTTTGACAATTACAAAATCTACCCCGGAAATTTTAAAAAATGAAAGAAAAAAAATGCAAAACTTTGAAAGGTCATAACTTTGCGTAGGAGCTTCCGTTTTGGACGCATGTTTTTTTTATTTGGGGTATCTCGACGAGATCTATCCATCGCAAATGTCAAGTTCAACCACAAAGGCTCCAACGGCTACACATTGCACACTCGGTCTGGGGCCTAAACGGTGGAAGTGTGAACTCAGGACCAGGACGTCGATTCTCCGCTAAGACAAACAAGACGGGAAACTCATGAATTGGTCCGAGCATTGCTGACCTACGATCGACCCAAACAGATAACACTGTGTTTGCATCATAGTCATTTCGAAGGCATAGGTTGTTCCAAGTGTCACGATGAGCATCTTGATATGGACCTTGAAGTGGCTCTCGAAGCTCATACATATTACCCCATGAAACCAATACAAGATTGTAGGAATGCCCAGATTCATCAAATGTTACAACTGGCAGTCCCACTTCATTTGTGTTGATGATATCCCTCTCTTCTTTAGTAAACAGAGCTGCAAATGAAGTCGTGTATGATCTGCGTTGGAAACTCAATTCATGGAGTCCATATTCGCCCAACATAATTCGGCCAAGGAGTGATGCACGGCGGTGAACAATTATATCACGAGTGTCCCAGTTAAATTCCATGGTGATGGTGAATTCCATGGTGATGGTGACAGGTCTACCATAAAACAATAATAGAAAAATCAAAGTTAACAACACGTTTACAAAGACTGGAGGAGATTAACAAAAAAATGAACAGTAAGCATATAAATAGAAAAATCAAAGTCAAATCCCGTGGACAGAGATCTAACACAATATGTATAATAGAAAAATCGAAGTCACCACTTTTACAAAGAAAAAAAAAAGACTAACAAAAGATTGAACAGTAAGCATATAATCATACTCAAAGTCAAAATTCTAAACTCAACAATATTTGCACGAGAATCGTGCACTTCACCATCGTGTTTTGAGAAATAACTTCCAACAGCTGAAAGAATTTCGAGGATAATGTAAACCTAACCTAGGGTTTTTTCGCAAAGAAAATAAACTACACATATTTACAAAGCAGCGGCTTATAATTAATTGTGTTGTGCCATAAATAAAAAAACGAGTATAAGGAAAAAAACATACTTACCAAAGTAGGAGGACTGAAGAACCGGTGGCGTGGCGTGGCGTGGTGCGGCGAGTGCGAGAATGGCGGAGAGAGAAATGATATTTTATTACCTGGAAATTGAAAGTAACGTTATTTTTTAGTTTGGAGGGGGAAATTTATGAAAAGAATTTCAATTTTGAGGGGCCGGCTCATGTTTTTATGTGTGTCTAAACCCAGTATATATATCCGTTTCTAATCTTCAATTTGATATTAGTACATTAGTACCGTACTTACATCTGAGTTTGATGTTTATAATTTGTCTTCGTTACGGTTTTTGATATTAAATAATAATAAACAACGTATCAGATTATATTACTTTTTATATAAAATAAAACCAACGTAATACATGGTGCCAGGCTGCCAGCTATTAAATACTAAAACAATATTTAGGATTCCTTTGCTAACACACTCTAAACCCTTTCAACTTATTGTACTTTTAGCTCATACAAAATCAATTCCTAGTATCCAATTAAACAACGACCATTCATCAAAAAAAATAAAAAATAAGAACTATAGCGGACTGTGTAGTATACGTGAGATTTGGCCATGTACATAGTGCATGATATATGGTCGGCTAATTACATAACATTGAGATCATTGTTTTTAAACTCCGCCAGGACCGGCCGGTTCGACCGGTTCGACCGGGAACCGGTGCCATGGCCGGGCCGGTTCTCCTCTACAAGCGGCTCGCAAGCGGACCTGGGCGAACCGGCGAATTCAGCCGGTTTGCCCGGCGACCCGGTCTCCCGGTTCCGCTTGCGAACCGGTCAGCCTAACTTTTTTTTTATATACTTTTTTGGAAATTAATTTTTTGTCCCCTAATGTTTTGACAATTACAAAATCTAGAACGAAAATTTTAAAAAAAGAAAGAAAAAAATGTAAAACTTTGAAAGGTCATAACTTTGCGTAGGAGCGTCCGTTTTGGACGCATTTGTTTTTGATTTGGGGTATCTCGACGAGATCTATCCACCGCAAATGTCAAGTTCAACCACAACGGCTCCAACGGCTACACATTGCACACTCGGTCTGGGGCCTAAACGGTTGAAGTGTGGTCTCAGGACCAGGACGCCAATTCCCCGCTAAGACAAACAAGACGGGAAACTCGGGAATTGGCTCGAGCATTGCTGACCTACGATCGACCCATACAGACACCACTGTGTTTGCATCATAGTCATTTCGAAGGCATAGGTTGTTCCAAGTGTCCCGATGAGCATCTTGATATGGACCTTGAAGTGGCTCTCGAAGTTCATACATATTACCCCATGAAACCAATACGAGATTGTAGGAATGCCAAGATTCATCAAATGTCACAACTGGCAGTCCCACTTCATTTGTGTTGATGATATCCCTCTCTTCTTCAATAAACAGAGCTGCAAATGAAGCCATGTATGATCTGCTTTGGAAACTCAATTCACGGAGTCCATATTCGCCCAACATAATTCGGCCAAGGAGTGATGCACGGCGGTGAACAATCATATCACGAGTGTCCCAGTTAAATTCCATGGTGATGGTGACAGATCTACCACAAAAAAATAATAGAAAAATCAAAGTCAACAACACGTTTACAAACACAGAAGGAGACTAACAAAAAAAATGAACAGTAAGCATATAAATAGAAAAATCAAAGTCAAATTCCATGGACACAGATATTACACAATATGTATAATAGAAAAATCGAAGTCAACACTTTTACAAAGAAAAAAAAGACTAACAAAAGAATGAACAGTAAGCATATAATCATACTCAAAGTCAAAATTCCAAACTCAACAATATTTGCACGAGAATCGTGCACTTCACCATCGTGTTTAGAGAAATAACTTCCAAAAGCTGAAAGAATTTTGAGGATAATGTAAACCTAACCTCGGGTTTTTTCGCAAAGAAAAGAAACTACACATATTCACAAAGCAGCAGCTTATAATTAATTGTGTTGTGCCATAAATAAAAAAAAGGTATAAGGAAAAAAACATACTTACCAAAGTAGGAGGACTGAAGAACCGGTGGCGTGGCGTGGCGTGGTGCGGTGCGTGCGAGAATGGCAGAGATAGAGGGAGAGTAGAGAGAGAAATTATATTTTATTACCTAGGAATTGAAAGAAACGTAATTTTTTAGTTTGGAGGGGGAATTTATGAAAAGAATTTCAATTTTTAGGGGGCCGCTCATGTTTTTATGTGTGTCTAAACCCAGTATATATATCCATTTCTAATCTTCAATTTGATAATAGTACATTAGTACCGTACTTACATCTGAGTTTGATGTTTATAATTTGTCTTCGTTACGGTTTTTGATATTAAATAATAATAAACAACGTATCAGATTATATTACTTTTTATATAAAATAAAAGCCAACGTAATACATGGTGCCAGGCTGCCAGCTATTAAATACTAAAACAATATTTAGGATTGCTTTGCTAACACACTCTAAACCCTTTCAACTTATTGTACTTTTAGCTCATACAAAATCAATTCCTATTATCCAATTAAACTAAGACCATTCATCAAAAAAAACAAAAAATAAGAACTATAGCGGAGTGTGTAGTATACGTGAGATTTGGCCATGTACATAGTGTATGATGTATGGTTGGCTACTTACATAACATTGAGATCACTGTTTTTAAACCCGGCCCGGACAGGCCGGTTCGAACGGGAACCGGTGCCATGGCCGGGTCGGGTCTCCTCTAAAAGCGGCTCGCAAGCGGACCTGGGCAAACCAGTCGCCCGGTTCTGCTTGTGAACCGGTCAGCCTCCCTTTTTTGTATACTTTTCTGGAAATTAATTTTTTGTCCCCTAATGTTTTGACAATTACAAAATCTACCCCGGAAATTTTAAAAAATGAAAGAAAAAAAATGCAAAACTTTGAAAGGTCATAACTTTGCGTAGGAGCTTCCGTTTTGGACGCATGTTTTTTTTATTTGGGGTATCTCGACGAGATCTATCCATCGCAAATGTCAAGTTCAACCACAACGGCTCCAACGGCTACACATTGCACACTCGGTCTGGGGCCTAAACGGTGGAAGTGTGAACTCAGGACCAGGACGTCGATTCTCCGCTAAGACAAACAAGACGGGAAACTCATGAATTGGTCCGAGCATTGCTGACCTACGATCGACCCAAACAGATAACACTGTGTTTGCATCATAGTCATTTCGAAGGCATAGGTTGTTCCAAGTGTCACGATGAGCATCTTGATATGGACCTTGAAGTGGCTCTCGAAGCTCATACATATTACCCCATGAAACCAATACAAGATTGTAGGAATGCCCAGATTCATCAAATGTTACAACTGGCAGTCCCACTTCATTTGTGTTGATGATATCCCTCTCTTCTTTAGTAAACAGAGCTGCAAATGAAGTCGTGTATGATCTGCGTTGGAAACTCAATTCATGGAGTCCATATTCGCCCAACATAATTCGGCCAAGGAGTGATGCACGGCGGTGAACAATTATATCACGAGTGTCCCAGTTAAATTCCATGGTGATGGTGAATTCCATGGTGATGGTGACAGGTCTACCATAAAACAATAATAGAAAAATCAAAGTTAACAACACGTTTACAAAGACTGGAGGAGATTAACAAAAAAATGAACAGTAAGCATATAAATAGAAAAATCAAAGTCAAATCCCGTGGACAGAGATCTAACACAATATGTATAATAGAAAAATCGAAGTCACCACTTTTACAAAGAAAAAAAAAAGACTAACAAAAGATTGAACAGTAAGCATATAATCATACTCAAAGTCAAAATTCTAAACTCAACAATATTTGCACGAGAATCGTGCACTTCACCATCGTGTTTTGAGAAATAACTTCCAACAGCTGAAAGAATTTCGAGGATAATGTAAACCTAACCTAGGGTTTTTTCGCAAAGAAAATAAACTACACATATTTACAAAGCAGCGGCTTATAATTAATTGTGTTGTGCCATAAATAAAAAAACGAGTATAAGGAAAAAAACATACTTACCAAAGTAGGAGGACTGAAGAACCGGTGGCGTGGCGTGGCGTGGTGCGGCGAGTGCGAGAATGGCGGAGAGAGAAATGATATTTTATTACCTGGAAATTGAAAGTAACGTTATTTTTTAGTTTGGAGGGGGAAATTTATGAAAAGAATTTCAATTTTGAGGGGCCGGCTCATGTTTTTATGTGTGTCTAAACCCAGTATATATATCCGTTTCTAATCTTCAATTTGATATTAGTACATTAGTACCGTACTTACATCTGAGTTTGATGTTTATAATTTGTCTTCGTTACGGTTTTTGATATTAAATAATAATAAACAACGTATCAGATTATATTACTTTTTATATAAAATAAAACCAACGTAATACATGGTGCCAGGCTGCCAGCTATTAAATACTAAAACAATATTTAGGATTCCTTTGCTAACACACTCTAAACCCTTTCAACTTATTGTACTTTTAGCTCATACAAAATCAATTCCTAGTATCCAATTAAACAACGACCATTCATCAAAAAAAATAAAAAATAAGAACTATAGCGGACTGTGTAGTATACGTGAGATTTGGCCATGTACATAGTGCATGATATATGGTCGGCTAATTACATAACATTGAGATCATTGTTTTTAAACTCCGCCAGGACCGGCCGGTTCGACCGGTTCGACCGGGAACCGGTGCCATGGCCGGGCCGGTTCTCCTCTACAAGCGGCTCGCAAGCGGACCTGGGCGAACCGGCGAATTCAGCCGGTTTGCCCGGCGACCCGGTCTCCCGGTTCCGCTTGCGAACCGGTCAGCCTAACTTTTTTTTTATATACTTTTTTGGAAATTAATTTTTTGTCCCCTAATGTTTTGACAATTACAAAATCTAGAACGAAAATTTTAAAAAAAGAAAGAAAAAAATGTAAAACTTTGAAAGGTCATAACTTTGCGTAGGAGCGTCCGTTTTGGACGCATTTGTTTTTGATTTGGGGTATCTCGACGAGATCTATCCACCGCAAATGTCAAGTTCAACCACAACGGCTCCAACGGCTACACATTGCACACTCGGTCTGGGGCCTAAACGGTTGAAGTGTGGTCTCAGGACCAGGACGCCAATTCCCCGCTAAGACAAACAAGACGGGAAACTCGGGAATTGGCTCGAGCATTGCTGACCTACGATCGACCCATACAGACACCACTGTGTTTGCATCATAGTCATTTCGAAGGCATAGGTTGTTCCAAGTGTCCCGATGAGCATCTTGATATGGACCTTGAAGTGGCTCTCGAAGTTCATACATATTACCCCATGAAACCAATACGAGATTGTAGGAATGCCAAGATTCATCAAATGTCACAACTGGCAGTCCCACTTCATTTGTGTTGATGATATCCCTCTCTTCTTCAATAAACAGAGCTGCAAATGAAGCCATGTATGATCTGCTTTGGAAACTCAATTCACGGAGTCCATATTCGCCCAACATAATTCGGCCAAGGAGTGATGCACGGCGGTGAACAATCATATCACGAGTGTCCCAGTTAAATTCCATGGTGATGGTGACAGATCTACCACAAAAAAATAATAGAAAAATCAAAGTCAACAACACGTTTACAAACACAGAAGGAGACTAACAAAAAAAATGAACAGTAAGCATATAAATAGAAAAATCAAAGTCAAATTCCATGGACACAGATATTACACAATATGTATAATAGAAAAATCGAAGTCAACACTTTTACAAAGAAAAAAAAGACTAACAAAAGAATGAACAGTAAGCATATAATCATACTCAAAGTCAAAATTCCAAACTCAACAATATTTGCACGAGAATCGTGCACTTCACCATCGTGTTTAGAGAAATAACTTCCAAAAGCTGAAAGAATTTTGAGGATAATGTAAACCTAACCTCGGGTTTTTTCGCAAAGAAAAGAAACTACACATATTCACAAAGCAGCAGCTTATAATTAATTGTGTTGTGCCATAAATAAAAAAAAGGTATAAGGAAAAAAACATACTTACCAAAGTAGGAGGACTGAAGAACCGGTGGCGTGGCGTGGCGTGGTGCGGTGCGTGCGAGAATGGCAGAGATAGAGGGAGAGTAGAGAGAGAAATTATATTTTATTACCTAGGAATTGAAAGAAACGTAATTTTTTAGTTTGGAGGGGGAATTTATGAAAAGAATTTCAATTTTTAGGGGGCCGCTCATGTTTTTATGTGTGTCTAAACCCAGTATATATATCCATTTCTAATCTTCAATTTGATAATAGTACATTAGTACCGTACTTACATCTGAGTTTGATGTTTATAATTTGTCTTCGTTACGGTTTTTGATATTAAATAATAATAAACAACGTATCAGATTATATTACTTTTTATATAAAATAAAAGCCAACGTAATACATGGTGCCAGGCTGCCAGCTATTAAATACTAAAACAATATTTAGGATTGCTTTGCTAACACACTCTAAACCCTTTCAACTTATTGTACTTTTAGCTCATACAAAATCAATTCCTATTATCCAATTAAACTAAGACCATTCATCAAAAAAAACAAAAAATAAGAACTATAGCGGAGTGTGTAGTATACGTGAGATTTGGCCATGTACATAGTGTATGATGTATGGTTGGCTACTTACATAACATTGAGATCACTGTTTTTAAACCCGGCCCGGACAGGCCGGTTCGAACGGGAACCGGTGCCATGGCCGGGTCGGGTCTCCTCTAAAAGCGGCTCGCAAGCGGACCTGGGCAAACCAGTCGCCCGGTTCTGCTTGTGAACCGGTCAGCCTCCCTTTTTTGTATACTTTTCTGGAAATTAATTTTTTGTCCCCTAATGTTTTGACAATTACAAAATCTACCCCGGAAATTTTAAAAAATGAAAGAAAAAAAATGCAAAACTTTGAAAGGTCATAACTTTGCGTAGGAGCTTCCGTTTTGGACGCATGTTTTTTTTATTTGGGGTATCTCGACGAGATCTATCCATCGCAAATGTCAAGTTCAACCACAACGGCTCCAACGGCTACACATTGCACACTCGGTCTGGGGCCTAAACGGTGGAAGTGTGAACTCAGGACCAGGACGTCGATTCTCCGCTAAGACAAACAAGACGGGAAACTCATGAATTGGTCCGAGCATTGCTGACCTACGATCGACCCAAACAGATAACACTGTGTTTGCATCATAGTCATTTCGAAGGCATAGGTTGTTCCAAGTGTCACGATGAGCATCTTGATATGGACCTTGAAGTGGCTCTCGAAGCTCATACATATTACCCCATGAAACCAATACAAGATTGTAGGAATGCCCAGATTCATCAAATGTTACAACTGGCAGTCCCACTTCATTTGTGTTGATGATATCCCTCTCTTCTTTAGTAAACAGAGCTGCAAATGAAGTCGTGTATGATCTGCGTTGGAAACTCAATTCATGGAGTCCATATTCGCCCAACATAATTCGGCCAAGGAGTGATGCACGGCGGTGAACAATCATATCACGAGTGTCCCAGTTAAATTCCATGGTGATGGTGAATTCCATGGTGATGGTGACAGGTCTACCATAAAACAATAATAGAAAAATCAAAGTTAACAACACGTTTACAAAGACTGAAGGAGATTAACAAAAAAATGAACAGTAAGCATATAAATAGAAAAATCAAAGTCAAATCCCGTGGACAGAGATCTAACACAATATGTATAATAGAAAAATCGAAGTCACCACTTTTACAAAGAAAAAAAAAAGACTAACAAAAGATTGAACAGTAAGCATATAATCATACTCAAAGTCAAAATTCTAAACTCAACAATATTTGCACGAGAATCGTGCACTTCACCATCGTGTTTTGAGAAATAACTTCCAACAGCTGAAAGAATTTCGAGGATAATGTAAACCTAACCTAGGGTTTTTTCGCAAAGAAAAGAAACTACACATATTTACAAAGCAGCGGCTTATAATTAATTGTGTTGTGCCATAAATAAAAAAACGAGTATAAGGAAAAAAACATACTTACCAAAGTAGGAGGACTGAAGAACCGGTGGCGTGGCGTGGCGTGGTGCGGCGAGTGCGAGAATGGCGGAGAGAGAAATGATATTTTATTACCTGGAAATTGAAAGTAACGTTATTTTTTAGTTTGGAGGGGGAAATTTATGAAAAGAATTTCAATTTTGAGGGGCCCGCTCATGTTTTTATGTGTGTCTAAACCCAGTATATATATCCGTTTCTAATCTTCAATTTGATATTAGTACATTAGTACCGTACTTACATCTGAGTTTGATGTTTATAATTTGTCTTCGTTACGGTTTTTGATATTAAATAATAATAAACAACGTATCAGATTATATTACTTTTTATATAAAATAAAACCAACGTAATACATGGTGCCAGGCTGCCAGCTATTAAATACTAAAACAATATTTAGGATTCCTTTGCTAACACACTCTAAACCCTTTCAACTTATTGTACTTTTAGCTCATACAAAATCAATTCCTAGTATCCAATTAAACAACGACCATTCATCAAAAAAAATAAAAAATAAGAACTATAGCGGACTGTGTAGTATACGTGAGATTTGGCCATGTACATAGTGCATGATATATGGTCGGCTAATTACATAACATTGAGATCATTGTTTTTAAACTCCGCCTGGACCGGCCGGTTCGACCGGTTCGACCGGGAACCGGTGCCATGGCCGGGCCGGTTCTCCTCTACAAGCGGCTCGCAAGCGGACCTGGGCGAACCGGCGAATTCAGCCGGTTTGCCCGGCGACCCGGTCGCCCGGTTCCGCTTGCGAACCGGTCAGCCTAACTTTTTTTTTATATACTTTTTTGGAAATTAATTTTTTGTCCCCTAATGTTTTGACAATTACAAAATCTACAACGAAAATTTTAAAAAAAGAAAGAAAAAAATGTAAAACTTTGAAAGGTCATAACTTTGCGTAGGAGCGTCCGTTTTGGACGCATTTGTTTTTGATTTGGGGTATCTCGACGAGATCTATCCATCGCAAATGTCAAGTTCAACCACAACGGCTCCAACGGCTACACATTGCACACTCGGTCTGGGGCCTAAACGGTGGAAGTGTGAACTCAGGACCAGGACGTCGATTCTCCGCTAAGACAAACAAGACGGGAAACTCATGAATTGGTCCGAGCATTGCTGACCTACGATCGACCCAAACAGATAACACTGTGTTTGCATCATAGTCATTTCGAAGGCATAGGTTGTTCCAAGTGTCACGATGAGCATCTTGATATGGACCTTGAAGTGGCTCTCGAAGCTCATACATATTACCCCATGAAACCAATACAAGATTGTAGGAATGCCCAGATTCATCAAATGTTACAACTGGCAGTCCCACTTCATTTGTGTTGATGATATCCCTCTCTTCTTTAGTAAACAGAGCTGCAAATGAAGTCGTGTATGATCTGCGTTGGAAACTCAATTCATGGAGTCCATATTCGCCCAACATAATTCGGCCAAGGAGTGATGCACGGCGGTGAACAATCATATCACGAGTGTCCCAGTTAAATTCCATGGTGATGGTGACAGATCTACCACAAAAAAATAATAGAAAAATCAAAGTCAACAACACGTTTACAAACACAGAAGGAGACTAACAAAAAAAATGAACAGTAAGCATATAAATAGAAAAATCAAAGTCAAATTCCATGGACACAGATATTACACAATATGTATAATAGAAAAATCGAAGTCAACACTTTTACAAAGAAAAAAAAAAGACTAACAAAAGAATGAACAGTAAGCATATAATCATACTCAAAGTCAAAATTCCAAACTCAACAATATTTGCACGAGAATCGTGCACTTCAACATCGTGTTTAGAGAAATAACTTCCAAAAGCTGAAAGAATTTTGAGGATAATGTAAACCTAACCTCGGGTTTTTTCGCAAAGAAAAGAAACTACACATATTCACAAAGCAGCAGCTTATAATTAATTGTGTTGTGCCATAAATAAAAAAAAGGTATAAGGAAAAAAACATACTTACCAAAGTAGGAGGACTGAAGAACCGGTGGCGTGGCGTGGCGTGGTGCGGTGCGTGCGAGAATGGCAGAGATAGAGGGAGAGTAGAGAGAGAAATTATATTTTATTACCTAGGAATTGAAAGAAACGTAATTTTTTAGTTTGGAGGGGGAATTTATGAAAAGAATTTCAATTTTTAGGGGGCCGCTCATGTTTTTATGTGTGTCTAAACCCAGTATATATATCCATTTCTAATCTTCAATTTGATAATAGTACATTAGTACCGTACTTACATCTGAGTTTGATGTTTATAATTTGTCTTCGTTACGGTTTTTGATATTAAATAATAATAAACAACGTATCAGATTATATTACTTTTTATATAAAATAAAAGCCAACGTAATACATGGTGCCAGGCTGCCAGCTATTAAATACTAAAACAATATTTAGGATTGCTTTGCTAACACACTCTAAACCCTTTCAACTTATTGTACTTTTAGCTCATACAAAATCAATTCCTATTATCCAATTAAACTAAGACCATTCATCAAAAAAAACAAAAAATAAGAACTATAGCGGAGTGTGTAGTATACGTGAGATTTGGCCATGTACATAGTGTATGATGTATGGTTGGCTACTTACATAACATTGAGATCACTGTTTTTAAACCCGGCCCGGACAGGCCGGTTCGAACGGGAACCGGTGCCATGGCCGGGTCGGGTCTCCTCTAAAAGCGGCTCGCAAGCGGACCTGGGCAAACCAGTCGCCCGGTTCTGCTTGTGAACCGGTCAGCCTCCCTTTTTTGTATACTTTTCTGGAAATTAATTTTTTGTCCCCTAATGTTTTGACAATTACAAAATCTACCCCGGAAATTTTAAAAAATGAAAGAAAAAAAATGCAAAACTTTGAAAGGTCATAACTTTGCGTAGGAGCTTCCGTTTTGGACGCATGTTTTTTTTATTTGGGGTATCTCGACGAGATCTATCCATCGCAAATGTCAAGTTCAACCACAACGGCTCCAACGGCTACACATTGCACACTCGGTCTGGGGCCTAAACGGTGGAAGTGTGAACTCAGGACCAGGACGTCGATTCTCCGCTAAGACAAACAAGACGGGAAACTCATGAATTGGTCCGAGCATTGCTGACCTACGATCGACCCAAACAGATAACACTGTGTTTGCATCATAGTCATTTCGAAGGCATAGGTTGTTCCAAGTGTCACGATGAGCATCTTGATATGGACCTTGAAGTGGCTCTCGAAGCTCATACATATTACCCCATGAAACCAATACAAGATTGTAGGAATGCCCAGATTCATCAAATGTTACAACTGGCAGTCCCACTTCATTTGTGTTGATGATATCCCTCTCTTCTTTAGTAAACAGAGCTGCAAATGAAGTCGTGTATGATCTGCGTTGGAAACTCAATTCATGGAGTCCATATTCGCCCAACATAATTCGGCCAAGGAGTGATGCACGGCGGTGAACAATCATATCACGAGTGTCCCAGTTAAATTCCATGGTGATGGTGACAGATCTACCACAAAAAAATAATAGAAAAATCAAAGTCAACAACACGTTTACAAACACAGAAGGAGACTAACAAAAAAAATGAACAGTAAGCATATAAATAGAAAAATCAAAGTCAAATTCCATGGACACAGATATTACACAATATGTATAATAGAAAAATCGAAGTCAACACTTTTACAAAGAAAAAAAAAAGACTAACAAAAGAATGAACAGTAAGCATATAATCATACTCAAAGTCAAAATTCCAAACTCAACAATATTTGCACGAGAATCGTGCACTTCAACATCGTGTTTAGAGAAATAACTTCCAAAAGCTGAAAGAATTTTGAGGATAATGTAAACCTAACCTCGGGTTTTTTCGCAAAGAAAAGAAACTACACATATTCACAAAGCAGCAGCTTATAATTAATTGTGTTGTGCCATAAATAAAAAAAAGGTATAAGGAAAAAAACATACTTACCAAAGTAGGAGGACTGAAGAACCGGTGGCGTGGCGTGGCGTGGTGCGGTGCGTGCGAGAATGGCAGAGATAGAGGGAGAGTAGAGAGAGAAATTATATTTTATTACCTAGGAATTGAAAGAAACGTAATTTTTTAGTTTGGAGGGGGAATTTATGAAAAGAATTTCAATTTTTAGGGGGCCGCTCATGTTTTTATGTGTGTCTAAACCCAGTATATATATCCATTTCTAATCTTCAATTTGATAATAGTACATTAGTACCGTACTTACATCTGAGTTTGATGTTTATAATTTGTCTTCGTTACGGTTTTTGATATTAAATAATAATAAACAACGTATCAGATTATATTACTTTTTATATAAAATAAAAGCCAACGTAATACATGGTGCCAGGCTGCCAGCTATTAAATACTAAAACAATATTTAGGATTGCTTTGCTAACACACTCTAAACCCTTTCAACTTATTGTACTTTTAGCTCATACAAAATCAATTCCTATTATCCAATTAAACTAAGACCATTCATCAAAAAAAACAAAAAATAAGAACTATAGCGGAGTGTGTAGTATACGTGAGATTTGGCCATGTACATAGTGTATGATGTATGGTTGGCTACTTACATAACATTGAGATCACTGTTTTTAAACCCGGCCCGGACAGGCCGGTTCGAACGGGAACCGGTGCCATGGCCGGGTCGGGTCTCCTCTAAAAGCGGCTCGCAAGCGGACCTGGGCAAACCAGTCGCCCGGTTCTGCTTGTGAACCGGTCAGCCTCCCTTTTTTGTATACTTTTCTGGAAATTAATTTTTTGTCCCCTAATGTTTTGACAATTACAAAATCTACCCCGGAAATTTTAAAAAATGAAAGAAAAAAAATGCAAAACTTTGAAAGGTCATAACTTTGCGTAGGAGCTTCCGTTTTGGACGCATGTTTTTTTTATTTGGGGTATCTCGACGAGATCTATCCATCGCAAATGTCAAGTTCAACCACAACGGCTCCAACGGCTACACATTGCACACTCGGTCTGGGGCCTAAACGGTGGAAGTGTGAACTCAGGACCAGGACGTCGATTCTCCGCTAAGACAAACAAGACGGGAAACTCATGAATTGGTCCGAGCATTGCTGACCTACGATCGACCCAAACAGATAACACTGTGTTTGCATCATAGTCATTTCGAAGGCATAGGTTGTTCCAAGTGTCACGATGAGCATCTTGATATGGACCTTGAAGTGGCTCTCGAAGCTCATACATATTACCCCATGAAACCAATACAAGATTGTAGGAATGCCCAGATTCATCAAATGTTACAACTGGCAGTCCCACTTCATTTGTGTTGATGATATCCCTCTCTTCTTTAGTAAACAGAGCTGCAAATGAAGTCGTGTATGATCTGCGTTGGAAACTCAATTCATGGAGTCCATATTCGCCCAACATAATTCGGCCAAGGAGTGATGCACGGCGGTGAACAATCATATCACGAGTGTCCCAGTTAAATTCCATGGTGATGGTGACAGATCTACCACAAAAAAATAATAGAAAAATCAAAGTCAACAACACGTTTACAAACACAGAAGGAGACTAACAAAAAAAATGAACAGTAAGCATATAAATAGAAAAATCAAAGTCAAATTCCATGGACACAGATATTACACAATATGTATAATAGAAAAATCGAAGTCAACACTTTTACAAAGAAAAAAAAAAGACTAACAAAAGAATGAACAGTAAGCATATAATCATACTCAAAGTCAAAATTCCAAACTCAACAATATTTGCACGAGAATCGTGCACTTCAACATCGTGTTTAGAGAAATAACTTCCAAAAGCTGAAAGAATTTTGAGGATAATGTAAACCTAACCTCGGGTTTTTTCGCAAAGAAAAGAAACTACACATATTCACAAAGCAGCAGCTTATAATTAATTGTGTTGTGCCATAAATAAAAAAAAGGTATAAGGAAAAAAACATACTTACCAAAGTAGGAGGACTGAAGAACCGGTGGCGTGGCGTGGCGTGGTGCGGTGCGTGCGAGAATGGCAGAGATAGAGGGAGAGTAGAGAGAGAAATTATATTTTATTACCTAGGAATTGAAAGAAACGTAATTTTTTAGTTTGGAGGGGGAATTTATGAAAAGAATTTCAATTTTTAGGGGGCCGCTCATGTTTTTATGTGTGTCTAAACCCAGTATATATATCCATTTCTAATCTTCAATTTGATAATAGTACATTAGTACCGTACTTACATCTGAGTTTGATGTTTATAATTTGTCTTCGTTACGGTTTTTGATATTAAATAATAATAAACAACGTATCAGATTATATTACTTTTTATATAAAATAAAAGCCAACGTAATACATGGTGCCAGGCTGCCAGCTATTAAATACTAAAACAATATTTAGGATTGCTTTGCTAACACACTCTAAACCCTTTCAACTTATTGTACTTTTAGCTCATACAAAATCAATTCCTATTATCCAATTAAACTAAGACCATTCATCAAAAAAAACAAAAAATAAGAACTATAGCGGAGTGTGTAGTATACGTGAGATTTGGCCATGTACATAGTGTATGATGTATGGTTGGCTACTTACATAACATTGAGATCACTGTTTTTAAACCCGGCCCGGACAGGCCGGTTCGAACGGGAACCGGTGCCATGGCCGGGTCGGGTCTCCTCTAAAAGCGGCTCGCAAGCGGACCTGGGCAAACCAGTCGCCCGGTTCTGCTTGTGAACCGGTCAGCCTCCCTTTTTTGTATACTTTTCTGGAAATTAATTTTTTGTCCCCTAATGTTTTGACAATTACAAAATCTACCCCGGAAATTTTAAAAAATGAAAGAAAAAAAATGCAAAACTTTGAAAGGTCATAACTTTGCGTAGGAGCTTCCGTTTTGGACGCATGTTTTTTTTATTTGGGGTATCTCGACGAGATCTATCCATCGCAAATGTCAAGTTCAACCACAACGGCTCCAACGGCTACACATTGCACACTCGGTCTGGGGCCTAAACGGTGGAAGTGTGAACTCAGGACCAGGACGTCGATTCTCCGCTAAGACAAACAAGACGGGAAACTCATGAATTGGTCCGAGCATTGCTGACCTACGATCGACCCAAGCAGATAACACTGTGTTTGCATCATAGTCATTTCGAAGGCATAGGTTGTTCCAAGTGTCACGATGAGCATCTTGATATGGACCTTGAAGTGGCTCTCGAAGCTCATACATATTACCCCATGAAACCAATACAAGATTGTAGGAATGCCCAGATTCATCAAATGTTACAACTGGCAGTCCCACTTCATTTGTGTTGATGATATCCCTCTCTTCTTTAGTAAACAGAGCTGCAAATGAAGTCGTGTATGATCTGCGTTGGAAACTCAATTCATGGAGTCCATATTCGCCCAACATAATTCGGCCAAGGAGTGATGCACGGCGGTGAACAATCATATCACGAGTGTCCCAGTTAAATTCCATGGTGATGGTGAATTCCATGGTGATGGTGACAGGTCTACCATAAAACAATAATAGAAAAATCAAAGTTAACAACACGTTTACAAAGACTGAAGGAGATTAACAAAAAAATGAACAGTAAGCATATAAATAGAAAAATCAAAGTCAAATCCCGTGGACAGAGATCTAACACAATATGTATAATAGAAAAATCGAAGTCACCACTTTTACAAAGAAAAAAAAAAGACTAACAAAAGATTGAACAGTAAGCATATAATCATACTCAAAGTCAAAATTCTAAACTCAACAATATTTGCACGAGAATCGTGCACTTCACCATCGTGTTTTGAGAAATAACTTCCAACAGCTGAAAGAATTTCGAGGATAATGTAAACCTAACCTAGGGTTTTTTCGCAAAGAAAAGAAACTACACATATTTACAAAGCAGCGGCTTATAATTAATTGTGTTGTGCCATAAATAAAAAAACGAGTATAAGGAAAAAAACATACTTACCAAAGTAGGAGGACTGAAGAACCGGTGGCGTGGCGTGGCGTGGTGCGGCGAGTGCGAGAATGGCGGAGAGAGAAATGATATTTTATTACCTGGAAATTGAAAGTAACGTTATTTTTTAGTTTGGAGGGGGAAATTTATGAAAAGAATTTCAATTTTGAGGGGCCCGCTCATGTTTTTATGTGTGTCTAAACCCAGTATATATATCCGTTTCTAATCTTCAATTTGATATTAGTACATTAGTACCGTACTTACATCTGAGTTTGATGTTTATAATTTGTCTTCGTTACGGTTTTTGATATTAAATAATAATAAACAACGTATCAGATTATATTACTTTTTATATAAAATAAAACCAACGTAATACATGGTGCCAGGCTGCCAGCTATTAAATACTAAAACAATATTTAGGATTCCTTTGCTAACACACTCTAAACCCTTTCAACTTATTGTACTTTTAGCTCATACAAAATCAATTCCTAGTATCCAATTAAAAAACGACAATTCATCAAAAAAAATAAAAAATAAGAACTATGGCGGAGTGTGTAGTATATGTGAGATTTGGCCATGTACATAGTGTATGATATATGGTTGGCTAATTACATAACATTGAGATCATTGTTTTTAAACTCCGCCTGGACCGGCCGGTTCGACCTGTTCGACCGGGAACCGGTGCCATGGCCGGGCCGGTTCTCCTCTACAAGCGGCTCGCAAGCGGACCTGGGCGAACCGGCGAATTCGGCCGGTTTGCCCGGCAACCCGGTCGCCCGGTTCCGCTTGCGAACCGGTCAGCCAAATTTTTTTTTATATACTTTTCTGGAAATTAATTTTTTGTCCCCTAATGTTTTGACAATTACAAAATCTACCCCGGAAATTTTAAAAAAAGAAAGAAAAAAATGTAAAACTTTGAAAGGTCATAACTTTGCGTAGGAGCGTCCGTTTTGGACGCATTTGTTTTTGATTTGGGGTATCTCGACGAGATCTATCCACCGCAAATGTCAAGTTCAACCACAACGGCTCCAACGGCTACACATTGCACACTCGGTCTGGGGCCTAAACGGTTGAAGTGTGGTCTCAGGACCAGGACGCCAATTCCCCGCTAAGACAAACAAGACGGGAAACTCGGGAATTGGCTCGAGCATTGCTGACCTACGATCGACCCATACAGACACCACTGTGTTTGCATCATAGTCATTTCGAAGGCATAGGTTGTTCCAAGTGTCCCGATGAGCATCTTGATATGGACCTTGAAGTGGCTCTCGAAGTTCATACATATTACCCCATGA
The DNA here is from genome assembly GCA_948329865.1 of Linaria vulgaris. NCBI lineage: Eukaryota > Viridiplantae > Streptophyta > Magnoliopsida > Lamiales > Plantaginaceae > Linaria > Linaria vulgaris. The sequence continues at coordinate 97,042,423 of OX415254.1, read as the reverse complement.
AACCAATACGAGATTGTAGGAATGCCAAGATTCATCAAATGTCACAACTGGCAGTCCCACTTCATTTGTGTTGATGATATCCCTCTCTTCTTCAATAAACAGAGCTGCAAATGAAGCCATGTATGATCTGCTTTGGAAACTCAATTCACGGAGTCCATATTCGCCCAACATAATTCGGCCAAGGAGTGATGCACGGCGGTGAACAATCATATCACGAGTGTCCCAGTTAAATTCCATGGTGATGGTGACAGATCTACCACAAAAAAATAATAGAAAAATCAAAGTCAACAACACGTTTACAAACACAGAAGGAGACTAACAAAAAAAATGAACAGTAAGCATATAAATAGAAAAATCAAAGTCAAATTCCATGGACACAGATATTACACAATATGTATAATAGAAAAATCGAAGTCAACACTTTTACAAAGAAAAAAAAAGACTAACAAAAGAATGAACAGTAAGCATATAATCATACTCAAAGTCAAAATTCCAAACTCAACAATATTTGCACGAGAATCGTGCACTTCACCATCGTGTTTAGAGAAATAACTTCCAAAAGATGAAAGAATTTTGAGGATAATGTAAACCTAACCTCGGGTTTTTTCGCAAAGAAAAGAAACTACACATATTCACAAAGCAGCAGCTTATAATTAATTGTGTTGTGCCATAAATAAAAAAAAGGTATAAGGAAAAAAACACACTTACCAAAGTAGGAGGACTGAAGAACCGGTGGCGTGGCGTGGCGTGGTGCGGTGCGTGCGAGAATGGCGGAGATAGAGGGAGAGTAGAGAGAGAAATGATATTTTATTACCTAGGAATTGAAAGAAACGTAATTTTTTAGTTTGGAGGGGGAATTTATGAAAAGAATTTCAATTTTTAGGGGCCCGCTCATGTTTTTATGTGTGTCTAAACCCAGTATATATATCCATTTCTAATCTTCAATTTGATAATAGTACATTAGTACCGTACTTACATCTGAGTTTGATGTTTATAATTTGTCTTCGTTACGGTTTTTGATATTAAATAATAATAAACAACGTATCAGATTATATTACTTTTTATATAAAATAAAAGCCAACGTAATACATGGTGCCAGGCTGCCAGCTATTAAATACTAAAACAATATTTAGGATTGCTTTGCTAACACACTCTAAACCCTTTCAACTTATTGTACTTTTAGCTCATACAAAATCAATTCCTATTATCCAATTAAACTAAGACCATTCATCAAAAAAAACAAAAAATAAGAACTATAGCGGAGTGTGTAGTATACGTGAGATTTGGCCATGTACATAGTGTATGATGTATGGTTGGCTACTTACATAACATTGAGATCACTGTTTTTAAACCCGGCCCGGACAGGCCGGTTCGAACGGGAACCGGTGCCATGGCCGGGTCGGGTCTCCTCTAAAAGCGGCTCGCAAGCGGACCTGGGCAAACCAGTCGCCCGGTTCTGCTTGTGAACCGGTCAGCCTCCCTTTTTTGTATACTTTTCTGGAAATTAATTTTTTGTCCCCTAATGTTTTGACAATTACAAAATCTACCCCGGAAATTTTAAAAAATGAAAGAAAAAAAATGCAAAACTTTGAAAGGTCATAACTTTGCGTAGGAGCTTCCGTTTTGGACGCATGTTTTTTTTATTTGGGGTATCTCGACGAGATCTATCCATCGCAAATGTCAAGTTCAACCACAAAGGCTCCAACGGCTACACATTGCACACTCGGTCTGGGGCCTAAACGGTGGAAGTGTGAACTCAGGACCAGGACGTCGATTCTCCGCTAAGACAAACAAGACGGGAAACTCATGAATTGGTCCGAGCATTGCTGACCTACGATCGACCCAAACAGATAACACTGTGTTTGCATCATAGTCATTTCGAAGGCATAGGTTGTTCCAAGTGTCACGATGAGCATCTTGATATGGACCTTGAAGTGGCTCTCGAAGCTCATACATATTACCCCATGAAACCAATACAAGATTGTAGGAATGCCCAGATTCATCAAATGTTACAACTAGCAGTCCCACTTCATTTGTGTTGATGATATCCCTCTCTTCTTTAGTAAACAGAGCTGCAAATGAAGTCGTGTATGATCTGCGTTGGAAACTCAATTCATGGAGTCCATATTCGCCCAACATAATTCGGCCAAGGAGTGATGCACGGCGGTGAACAATCATATCACGAGTGTCCCAGTTAAATTCCATGGTGATGGTGAATTCCATGGTGATGGTGACAGGTCTACCATAAAACAATAATAGAAAAATCAAAGTTAACAACACGTTTACAAAGACTGAAGGAGATTAACAAAAAAATGAACAGTAAGCATATAAATAGAAAAATCAAAGTCAAATCCCGTGGACAGAGATCTAACACAATATGTATAATAGAAAAATCGAAGTCACCACTTTTACAAAGAAAAAAAAAAGACTAACAAAAGATTGAACAATAAGCATATAATCATACTCAAATTCAAAATTCTAAACTCAACAATATTTGCACGAGAATCGTGCACTTCACCATCGTGTTTTGAGAAATAACTTCCAACAGCTGAAAGAATTTCGAGGATAATGTAAACCTAACCTAGGGTTTTTTCGCAAAGAAAAGAAACTACACATATTTACAAAGCAGCGGCTTATAATTAATTGTGTTGTGCCATAAATAAAAAAACGAGTATAAGGAAAAAAACATACTTACCAAAGTAGGAGGACTGAAGAACCGGTGGCGTGGCGTGGCGTGGTGCGGCGAGTGCGAGAATGGCGGAGAGAGAAATGATATTTTATTACCTGGAAATTGAAAGTAACGTTATTTTTTAGTTTGGAGGGGGAAATTTATGAAAAGAATTTCAATTTTGAGGGGCCCGCTCATGTTTTTATGTGTGTCTAAACCCAGTATATATATCCGTTTCTAATCTTCAATTTGATATTAGTACATTAGTACCGTACTTACATCTGAGTTTGATGTTTATAATTTGTCTTCGTTACGGTTTTTGATATTAAATAATAATAAACAACGTATCAGATTATATTACTTTTTATATAAAATAAAACCAACGTAATACATGGTGCCAGGCTGCCAGCTATTAAATACTAAAACAATATTTAGGATTCCTTTGCAAACACACTCTAAACCCTTTCAACTTATTGTACTTTTAGCTCATACAAAATCAATTCCTAGTATCCAATTAAAAAACGACAATTCATCAAAAAAAATAAAAAATAAGAACTATAGCGGAGTGTGTAGTATATGTGAGATTTGGCCATGTACATAGTGTATGATATATGGTTGGCTAATTACATAACATTGAGATCATTGTTTTTAAACTCCGCCTGGACCGGCCGGTTCGACCTGTTCGACCGGGAACCGGTGCCATGGCCGGGCCGGTTCTCCTCTACAAGCGGCTCGCAAGCGGACCTGGGCGAACCGGCGAATTCGGCCGGTTTGCCCGGCAACCCGGTCGCCCGGTTCCGCTTGCGAACCGGTCAGCCTAATTATTTTTTATATACTTTTCTGGAAATTAATTTTTTGTCCCCTAATGTTTTGACAATTACAAAATCTACCCCGGAAATTTTAAAAAAAGAAAGAAAAAAATGTAAAACTTTGAAAGGTCATAACTTTGCGTAGGAGCGTCCGTTTTGGACGCATTTGTTTTTGATTTGGGGTATCTCGACGAGATCTATCCACCGCAAATGTCAAGTTCAACCACAACGGCTCCAACGGCTACACATTGCACACTCGGTCTGGGGCCTAAACGGTGGAAGTGTGATCTCAGGACCAGGACGCCAATTCCCCGCTAAGACAAACAAGACGGGAAACTCATGAATTGGCCCGAGCATTGCTGACCTACGATCGACCCATACAGACGCCACTGTGTTTGCATCATAGTCATTTCGAAGGCATAGGTTGTTCCAAGTGTCCCGATGAGCATCTTGATATGGACCTTGAAGTGGCTCTCGAAGTTCATACATATTACCCCATGAAACCAATACGAGATTGTAGGAATGCCCAGATTCATCAAATGTCACAACTGGCAGTCCCACTTCATTTGTGTTGATGATATCCGTCTCTTCTTCAGTAAACAGAGCTGCAAATGAAGCCATGTATGATCTGCTTTGGAAACTCAATTCATGGAGTCCATATTCGCCGAACATAATTCGGCCAAGGAGTGATGCACGGCAGTGAACAATCATATCACGAGTGTCCCAGTTAAATTCCATGGTGATGGTGACAGATCTACCACAAAAAAATAATAGAAAAATCAAAGTCAACAACACGTTTACAAACACAGAAGGAGACTAACAAAAAAATGAACAGTAAGCATATAAATAGAAAATTCAAAGTCAAATTCCATGGACACAGATCTAACACAATATGTATAATAGAAAAATCGAAGTCAACACTTTTATAAAGAAAAAAAAAAAGACTAACAAAAGAATGAACAGTAAGCATATAATCATACTCAAAGTCAAAATTCCAAACTCAACAATATTTGCACGAGAATCGTGCACTTCACCATCGTGTTTAGAGAAATAACTTCCAAAAGCTGAAAGAATTTCGAGGATAATGTAAACCTAACCTAGGGTTTTTTCGCAAAGAAAAGAAACTACACATATTCATAAAGCAGCAGCTTATAATTAATTGTGTTGTGCCATAAATAAATAAAAATGGTAATAGGAAAAAAACATACTTACCAAAGTAGGAGAACTGAAGAACCGGTGGCGTGACGTGGCGTGGTGCGGTGCGTGCAAGAATGACGGAGAGAGAGGGATAGTAGAGAGAGAAATGATATTTCATTACCTAGGAATTGAAAGAAACGTTATTTTTTAGTTTGGAAGGGGAAATTTATGAAAAGAATTTCAATTTTTAGGGGCCCTATCATGTTTTTATGTGTGTCTAAACCCAGTATATATATCTATTTCTAATTTTCAATTTGATAATAGTATGTTAGTACCGTACTTACATTTGAGTTTGATGTTTATAATTTGTCTTCGTTACGATTTTTGATATTAAATAATAATAAACAACGTATCAGATTATATTACTTTTTATATAAAATAAAAGCCAACGTAATACATGGTTCCAGGCTGCCATCTTTTAAATACTAAAACGATATTTAGGATTGCTTTGCTAACACACTCTAAACCATTTCAACTTATTGTACTTTTAGCTCATACAAAATCAATTCCTAGTATCCAATTAAACTACGACCATTCATCAAAAAAAAAAAAGAACTATAGTGGAGTGTGTAGTATACGTGAGATTTGGCCATGTACATAGTGTATGATGTATGGTTGGCTACTTACATAACATTGAGATTACTGTTTTTAAACTCGGCCCGGACTGGACGGTTCGACCGAGAACCGGTGCCATGGCCAGGTCGATTCTCCTTTAAAAGTGGCTCGCAAGCGGATCTGGGCGAACCGGCGAATTCGGCCGGTTCGCCCGTCGACCCGGTCGTCCGGTTCCGCTTGCGAACCGGTCAGCCTCCCTTTTTTATTATACTTTTCTGGAAATTATTTTTTTGTCCCCTAATGTTTTGACAATTACAAAATCTACCCCGAAAATATTAAAAAAAAAATGCAAAATTTTGAAAGGTCATAACTTTGCGTAGGAGCGTCCGTTTTGGATGCATTTTTTTTTTATTTGGGGTATCTCGACGAGATCTATCCACCGCAAATGTCAAGTTCAACCAAAACGGCTCCAGTGACTACACATTGCACACTCGGTCTGGGGCCTAAACGGTGGAAGTGTGATCTCAGGACCAGGACGCCGATTCTCCGCTAAGACAAACAAGACGGGAAACTCATGAATTGGCCCGAGCATTGCTGACCTACGATCGACCCATACAGACACCACTGTGTTTGCATCATAGTCATTTCGAAGGCATAGGTTGTTCCAAGTGTCCCAATGAGCATCTTGATATGGACCTTGAAGTGGCTCTCGAAGCTCATACATATTACCCCATGAAACCAATACGAGATTGTAGGAATGCCCAGATTCATCAAATGTCACAACTGGCGGTCCCACTTCATTTGTGTTGATGATATCCCTCTCTTCTTGAGTAAACAGAGCTGCAAATGAAGCCGTGTAGGATCTGCGTTGGAAACTCAATTCATGGAGTCCATATTCGCCCAACATAATTCGGCCAAGGAGTGATGCACGGCGGTGAACAATCATGTCACGAGTGTCCTAGTTAAATTCCATGTTGATGGTGACAAATCTACCACAAATAAATAATAGAAAAATCAAAGTCAACAACACGTTTACAAAGACTGAAGGAGACTAACAAAAAATGAACAGTAAGTATATAAATAGAAAAATCAAAGTCAAATTCCATGGACACAGATCTAACACAATATGTATAATAGAAAAATCGAAGTCAACACTTTTACAAAGAAAAAAAAAAGACTAACAAAAGAATGAACAGTAAGCATATAATCATACTCAAAGTCGAAATTTCAAATTCAACAATATTTGCACGAGAATCGTGCACTTCACCATCGTGTTTAGAGAAATAACTTCCAAAAGCTGAAAGAACTTTGTGGATAATGTAAACCCAATCTAGAGTTTTTTCGCAAAGAAAAGAAACTACATGTATTCATAAAGCAACAGCTTATAATTAATTGTGTTGTGCCATAAATAAAAAAAAAAGGTATACGGAAAAAAACATACTTACCAAGGTAGGAGGACTGAAGAACCGGTGGCGTGGCGTGGCGTGGTGCGGTGTGTGCGAGAATGGCGGAGAGAGAGGGAGAGTAGAGAGATGATATTTTATTACCTAGGAATTGAAAGAAACGTTATTTTTTAGTTTGGAGGGGGAAATTTATGAAAAGGATTTCAATTTTGAGGGGCCCGCTCATGTTTTTATGTGTGTCTAAACCGAGTATATATATCCATTTCTAATCTTTAATTTGATAATAGTACATTAGTATCGTACTTACATCTGAGTTTGATGTTTATAATTTGTCTTCGTTACGGTATTTGATATTAAATAATAATAAACAACGTATCAGATTATATTACTTTTTATATAAAATAAAAGCCAACGTAATACATGGTGCCAGGCTGCCAACTATTAAATACTAAAACAATATTTAGGATTGCTTTGCTAACACACTCTAAACCCTTTCAACTTATTGTACTTTTAGCTCATACAAAATCAATTCCTAGTATCCAATTAAACTACGACCATTCATCAAAAAAAATAATAAATAAGAACTATAGCGTAGTGTGTAGTATACGTGAGATTTGGCCATGTACATAGTGTATGTTGTATGGTTGGCTACTTACATAACATTGAGATCACTGTTTTTAAACCCGGCCCGGACCGGCCGGTTCGACCGGTTCGACCGGAAACCGGTGTCATGGACGGGCCGGTTCTCCTCTAAAAGCGGCTCGCAAGCGGACCTGGGCGAACCGGCGAATTCGGCCGGTTCGCCCGGCGACCCGGTCGCCCGGTTCCGCTTGCGAACCGGTCAGCCTCCCTTTTTTTTAATACTTTTCTGGAAATTATTTTTTTGTCCCCTAATGTTTTGACAATTACAAAATCTACCCCAGAAAATTTTAAAATAAGAAAGAAAAAAAATACAAAATTTTGAAAGGTCATAACTTTGGGTAGGAGCGTCCGTTTTGGACGCATTTTTTTTTATTTGGGATATCTCGACGAGTTCTATCCACCGTAAATGTCAAGTTCAACCACAACGGCTCCAGCGGCTACACATTGCACACTCGGTCTGGGGCCTAAACGGTGGAAGTGTGATCTCAGGACCTGGACGCCGATTCTCCGCTAAGACAAACAAGACGGGAAACTCATGAATTGGCCCGAGCATTGCTGACCTACGATCGACCCATACAGACACCTCTGTGTTTGCATCATAGTCATTTCGAAGGCGTAGGTTGTTCCAAGTGTCTCAATGAGCATACGGCGGTTTGGGCCAACAAATTTTCAAAAAAATGTTGTTTTCCATACCTAATTTGAGTTTGAAACGAAACGAGCATGCATTCGAGAATTTCTTGCATAGTATTTTGTCCGATGCTAAATTCCATTTCTAGATTTTAGGTTCATATATTGTTGTTCTTGTATTAAATTTTGTGATACGGTTGGCCAACATTTAAAAATCCAAAACATTCTTTTAGTTTGTATTAAATGCATAGTTTGTTGGATTATTTATTATATTGTTGGATAATTCAATGGTTTCCACTACTTTCCAAGAACTTTTTTGTTGGAGGTCAGGTGTTCAAGTCCCAGTTTTGTGATAACCATATTCTTATATTTCTTATAATATAACAAAATATTAGTGACTTCAAATATTTCTCACAATCTTATAATTTTTTTATACAATTAATTTTTATTATTATATATTTTATTGAATGTTGACTTTAGTCAACAAACCGGTCCACCCAGTGATCCGACCGATCCGACCTATTGACTCTCTACCCGGTAGCTTCATCGGGTCGGGTTTCAGAACACTGATTGAGATTAGGTACTATGAACTATAAATAATTAAATATTGAGCCAATTACTTCTGAGGATTAGTTTTAGATGCATGCATGCTAATATGTCTTGATTGATTTGCATTTTCGACTCTATTATTTTTTTACTCGTTTTCAACTAAAAATAATATTCACTTCATTTCATTACAAAAGTTACAGTGACAAAAATCTACATATACCTATTCTAATAAGTTATACAACTCAAAAGGAATTACACCATGAAAATTTATTCACGGACAATGAATCAAAAGGAATTACATGTTACAAACTTACAACATGGAAAAATTTAACCTTCGAATCTAAAAGTATTCTATTTTCTTCCTTGTTTCTTCATCCTATGCAGGAAGCAACATTCTTCTTCAGTGTTTCAACTGGCCAGTTGAAGAAGAAAAAAGTCTACTCCCACTATGTAAGACAACATCACATATAATTTACACAACAGTAACTTAACCACTTACCCATAATAATCACTGGTCTTACAAAGGTAAATCGATCTTCTCGGACCACTTCATGATGTCCGAATACACTTGATCACCGCCCAAATCCTCCCCCGTGCCACCGGCGGCAACCCTCATGACATCCTCGATCAACGCAAAATTCCCCATAATATCAACGTGAGCGCCACTCTGTGTTCCCCGACCTTCAAGGAGATTGGAGGGAGGAGCATGATCGTACTCCCTTATGTGATTCTTGATTCCCGAGGGATTAAATCTAGTTTTTCCACGCCACCCTTTTGCACCCATGAATCCTGCACTTAGAACGGTAACCGTTTCATCACCATCGACCGTGAAAACTCCGTCTTTTAAGCACTTATTTTCGTCGTCTTCGTCTGCAGAAGTGTCAATCTGAAACGGAATGTAGCATTCTGCAAACGGAGTCTGTCGATAAACGTAAGCTCTTTCTGTTGGAATGCCGGTTCCGTACATGGAGAAGACCTCCATATCAGGAGCATTTGGCAACCTGCAAAGTTTGCGTAATTTTAGATAGTTGCTCAAAGTAGTACAAATACAACATTTGTCTTTCATTAGCTACTATTTCCATCAAAAAAGAGTAACTACATCTACACCTATGATATTTGGTATAACTGAAGATCTCAAGCAAGGTTTGAGGAACTATAGAAATACCCCTACAGCTTTAGAATTGCTGTCTAATAAGGCTTACAACTGCAACAATTTTCAAAAGTTTACGAGTGTAGTGTAAGTATTCAAACTTCAGTGGGGTCTTAATGTAATGCTTTTCATGGGGTGTTTCCATAATTATTCAACAGCCAGTGAAATTTTAGAAGTTAAATCAAACCCGGGGTGTATAAAGATAGTTAACCCTCCTATAAAACGAAGGAAATAAATAAAAGATATGTTGATTAAGTAAAAACAAAAAGAGTGTACGAAGAGTGTATGTCATCTCACTTGGTTTCCAATGGATTTGACCAATATTTGTAGTGTTGATATTTTGGATCATCCAAATTGTCAGCTATCCCATAAGAAAAATGAGCACTGCCACGTTCCATCATTTTGGGGGCAACATACTGCAGCAGATCTATTATATCTCCAGCAGTAAAAGCTTTGTACTCAGCAACAGCCTTGATGCCAGTAAAACCCATGTCATTGTACTCGGTCCACGCACCTTCACAATTACTATTCCCAACATTGTTTCCCTTTACCGCATCCTGCATGGATTAACCATTTTGTTGAATCAACAAGGCCTGGAACATACTCTTCATGGCATAACTCATGAGAAACAATACAGAATGGTAGAAAGGAGATTTGCTTAAGCACTTCAGTTTCAAATACTGAGTTTCAATGAATAGTATATACTATCTACAAATTATAATGGAGCACATATGTACTGATGAAACTCTTGCAAGATTGGTGCAGAAAGGGCAAAGACTACAACAAAATCTAACATAGGGTAATGGTATTGAAAACTTAAAACCAGCCAACTAAATGATTTCCAAACAGAATCGTTTTTACTGGCAAATTTCATTAATACTAGAAATCTTACCCGAAAGTCGATCCTCTGAATCTCAGAAGCATTTGCATCTGCTATATCCTTTCCGAATGATATCATTCTTCCATAATGAAAACGTTTCTCTTTTGACTCGGTAGAGACTGAAGTCTCAGTATCATTCGTGTTTTGCTTTCTTTTTCTCGGAACATGGTCTTCCTCAGGCGACCAGTCAATACCACCCCAAATGGTATCTCCACCTCTAGGTATCATCGACATTGTTGAATCCCATGTCCTCGTCATCCTCATCACATGCTGCATAGTTTTAAAATGGAATACATCTTTGTCCAGAACACCAGGTGCTATAGCTCTGCAACGAAATTGGAAATTAAAAAAAGTAGGCATAAGTAAATTTTTGTTAGGGAAGCCGAGCAGATGATCAATGTTTAAGACTTCCTTAAATGTGCATAGGTTCTGAATGTACCTGGCAACAGCAATATCCCTTGCTTCTGCAGAGAAAAGCATCGAAACTGCTTTTGGCACACCTAAAAGTGGCCCACCAATGTTCATTACGGCTTTTATATGTTTAGCGCACCAATCTGGCCCACCACCGCCACCCATTGGAGCAGGTGCTTCAACCCACTTCATAAAATGCAGGAAGTATAAAACGCCCATGGAATGTGGAATGATCACAGCCTTGTTGCCACCGTTTGTGGCAACCATCAGTTCTATATTACTTTTTATTCTGCTAAGTGTCTGGTCGCGAACCTGAAAGTAAATAAACGATAAGAGAGGGGGAAATGGTTTTATTAAAAAATATTAACATATGATGGAAGTTTAAGTTACCTCTGTGTTCTGGAACGAAATCCTCCAATCATATGCTGCCATATACATTGTTTTCTCTTCATATCCAATTCTAGCAAGATTTTCAATTAGAACTGCCCAAACAAAATATCCTGGAGCAAAATAATCTGCAGCAACAAGACCAGTGACGGGTCTGACCCTTATACCGGAAGGATCCAAACCGGTTTCATTATCCAATGACATATGCTCCACCCAACATGAAGGTCTGCAAAAAAACTCACCCAAAAATGCCTGATAAGCATCAAGCAGCATATCAATAGTTTATTGGAAGGGTAAGCAGAGCAAACTGATCAATTATGCAACACGATTCGTGAAGAATAATGTAAGAGGATAACAAATTTCTTTTACATGCAATGTTTTCCCTTAGTTTCATTTGTGAAGAAGGACAGACTCGTGAATGCAGAAAAAGATAGTCTCCACTTACAAAGGTCCAAACAGCAAATACTATCACTCATAATACCGTTAATACTTGAAAGAGAGAAGCCTATTGAAATGCTAGACTTACGAAATAGGAGGTAAAGAAATTACTTAAGCGATTAGGTCTAAAATAAGAGTTGAAAGAAGTAACTATTTCTAATGGAACAGACAATGTTATTAAAACTGACTAGGATGGTGCTCAATGGCTTGATTGGCAGGCAGGTATATAACACTAATATCTAAAACCTTTTAGGAGAGAGTATCGTTAGAATGCAAGTATAGATAACTGTCTGATGTAATGGCCACTGGAAAATGTAGTCACCAGATAAATTACATATATCGAAGAAAACGTAATACCGGCATTAAGCCTTTCTGATGGTGAAAAGATTCTAACCAATATGAACAAAGTATTGAACAACCAATGTCAACGCCTATGAGTTATGACGTTAACAACAAGACCAGAATCCATACAAACTCATTTCGCGTGTAGATGTCCTTGGATTATAGTTTTAGCGTTTGTCTCAAAGAAATCTAAAAGTCCATGAATCATACACTGCCTGAGTTTGATGATAACTTCAGTTAGTCATACCTAAGGCTGGTTGCGATTCAGATAGCGAAAAGATATTCTGCATCCCCTTAATCAATCTACCCTATACCAAAGCATCCAATAGATGCATTTCCTTTTCAACAACCTAAGGATCCACAACTAAACATCATAGACAGAAGCAAAGCAATAACATTTCTACGCAGTGAGCCAGACTTCACAAGACAACAAAAATGCCAACACTATAAATGTTATCAATCTATTAGTAAACCACTACCAATAAAGGTAAAGCTTTTACTTTTATCATTAGTAGTTCCCTAATCCACAAAAGTTCATAAAACTTTCTTGATCAATCGACCAGTTTACTTCGCTTTCAACAATAAACGAACGTCCCCATTACCAAATTAGCATCCAATCCAAAGAATTCTAACTTCATAAAGTCAGCATCTTTCCAAATTAACCTCCCAAGTCCCACCTCAACAATCCATTCTCAACCAAACTTATCATCGATAAACGACAAAAAGCGACAAATTAATCGCCTAAACAACAATAAAGCTCAAATCTTTATACCTCTTATAAACTTCACCAAATGTCCCTCCCCACAGCCTCTTCCTAAACAACCCATCAGCACAACTATGCCCCTCCCACAGCTCCAGCCCACCCGTCACGATACCGGGCACAAACACCACGGGGTGCTTGGCCCGCAAGCCCTCCTTCCTCAATTTCAACCCGGGCGGGTCGGGCATTGGCCCGGTTATCGCCTCGGTCACGTACTGCGGAAAAGAAGAAGGCATCAAATTGTAGAGGAACAGCAATACCCACCAAGCGATGCATATGCACCCGATCAACCAGCAACAGTTGCTGGCACACGACCATTTCTTCTTGATGGGCTTTTGTGGGGTCTCGGGTTTGACCTCGTCGGGGTCGGGTATTTGGGTTGTCGGGTCTGTTTCATCTTCGGGCCTTCTTCTTCTCAACAGTGACATCTTTTTTTTAAGATGGATTTGTTGAGGGTGCGTAACGGCGGAGGAAGGCAGACGATTGGGTGGTGAAGAGTGGGATGTGGGGCCGGAAGGAGAATGGGAGAGAGAGTAATGTAACGAAGGAGGATTGGGCTAAATATGAATATATATTGTGGCTCGTGTTTAACGGTTGATTTATGTTGTCGGCAGTTACGGGTGTGTGTGTGTTTTTACTACTATATTTAATTAACGGCGGGACTATGCTTAATGTTAAATATTTGGTTTTGTTATAAAAAAGAACCTTTAATTAGTCATTTTTTGAAAAGGAGTCAGTGTAATAAGTGGCTTGTTTAGCAGATAATAACACTTTTTATATCGAGATAGGGGAGCGGAATAATTGAGATAAAACAACCTTACACAGAAAAATAAGAAATAATTACGTTTAAGTGAGATGAGACAAGTGTTTCAAATGTAGTAATCGGCCAAGAGTCGAAATTGGTGTTTTTCACGACCGTGTGGAGATAGTAGCCCTGAAATTTGAAAAAGTGAGTATGTGGTATGATTTATTTATTGTTGAATGTGTTCGTGATTGTGATGAACTGTGTGAGTGCAGTATGAGTTTCTCAGACAAGACTGGCTAAATAGAGCGCGTATCTTGTATCTTTGTAAAAGTTAAGACATTGTAGTCTAAACAACGAATTCGCATCTACTAGAGGTGCGCAATGCAATGACGTAGATTGTTGGTGTTGTAATTGTCGTGAGCAAATCACCAAATGAAAGAAAATTTGATTGGTTGTCGAGTGAATGTTGCATCTAAATAAAGAAGACAAGATAAAATCTTCAAAGGAATCTCGAATAGTACCATTTATGCGCGCAAGAGCTGAATTTGCACAAGTGCCTCAATTTATCGAGCTTTGCCATGTCCATCGAATAAGAGGATATAGATTGGCATTTGGCTCTTAGAATGCATAAAGGAAGTAGCCTTAGATTGGCATTTGGCTCTTAGAATGCATAAGGTAAGTAGGCTTCATTTTCAGTTGAGCAAGACCAAATTAGTTTGGAACTAGACCAAATTAGTTTGGAATTATGTTTAATATTACTAGTATGACATTGATGTCGAGGAATGAAAATTCGCAAGACTGACTAAAACAAATAATTTGATTGGCATAAAACTAAATAAAAATAAACAAAATTGAAAGGAGATATGGGATTTTAACTGAATAATAACTAATGATAGGGACCCTATTGGATGGGAAGCGTTTCGTGCACCGTATGAACTATGAAGAAGCGTCAACAAGAGGAGCAAAATTAATTTATTTGCCTCGACTAAGTTATGGGTGTTTAAAAAACGTTAGTAATAGAGCTTTACGTAAATTAAATTAAATGAAATTTGTTAAAATTTGAGTTTTCTAATGAACTTACGCCCTCCAAAAAAAATAAGAATAAGATAATTTAGTTTTGTTTATTTCTTTTAAGCTTTCTTTTAAAGCTAGTTGACTGAATTGTTTATTTATTGATCCAGCGCATCTCTGTAGCTCCTTCTTTTATCAGACAAAGAATAAATTTCCTCTATGTACATGCTTAAAAATGGCCATCTTATCCTTAGTAAACACGTGCTAAATTATTGTAATTTGAGGCATTTGGTCCTCTTCTTTTCCGCGCCTTGCAACGTAAATCGGAGTATGGACAGGTAGAGTTATATATCATTATCTCATTAGCTAATGATATTAAGAGTAGCAACTAGTCATATCTAATAATTAAGACAATCCTTAAAAAAAATGTGTGTTTCTGCAATGATGACTACTCTACAATTTGATAAATGGTTAAAGAAAATGTTATGATTTTTTTTTAATGGATGAACAATGCATTAAAACAAAAGAAAAACATGTACATGCATAGTAGCAAATCCTAACAATGAACAGATAAAAACAAAGCAAATACAAAAGAAATCAGCTATAATCACGTGGAAGGTTGTCCAGGAAGATTGGACCGTTTCAATCGTTCTTTTTGGCCCATTGAGCAATATTGTGAGCACAGGTGTTGAAGTTCCGCGGGATATGCGAGAGCAGCCAATGAGGCCTGATTCGAAGAAAACGGCGAGCTACTTGGATATCCGTGTGACAACTCCAAAAAGGTGAAACATAAGCGTCCACACTTTGATCAACAATATTTTTTGCGTCGACTTCAAAAATAACTTTTGTGCACTTGAGCAAATCTAACATGTTCATGGCGAGAATAAGAGCTTTCGCTTCAGCGGTCGTGGCGTCCAACACAAAGGAGCGACAAGATTCTGCCCAAATAAGAGAACGCTCCGAGTTGTGAATGACGAAACCACCAAAAGAAATTCATGTACCGACATCAAAGCTAGCATCATCATTGATTTTAAGCCATCCAGGAGTCGGTTTTGTCCAACAATTAATCTGAGGCAGGGACTTGACGTTTTGAGCACATAAATTGTGTTCACGGGCTCCGCGTAAGATGGTGTGTGCTAAATCTTTGGGAGATGGTTTGGCCTGGTTGTGAATGATGTCGTTGCGAGCTTTCCAGATACACTACATAGCCAAAAAGGAAAAGAGGCGAAACAAATCAGAATCCTCACGTGGAACAAGCTTGTGAGAGTTCTAGCATAACAAATCAATCCAGTCCGAGAGCGGGAGATGACAAAAATGATCAAGATGGAACGACCAAACAGAACTGAACCAGACTTGTGTGGCGAAAGGGACATGCCAAGAAAAGGTGATCCAAAGACTCCAAAGGATCCGAGCAAAAAGGGCAAGACCTGTCAGCCATGTCAATGAAAGTCAAAAGCCGAGAGCGGGTGGGAATAGCATTGGACACAACCTTCCACACGAAAAGCTTGGCACGATTGTGAATAGAGAGCTTCCAAATCTTGTTACGTAATTGAACTGAGTTGTTGTCAAGATGATTGAAACGGTGGGATTGATCCACTAAATATGCACTTTTGGTTGAGTAGATTCCTTTCTGAGAGGGAGTCCAAACAAAGTGCTCTGGTTCCATAACCGGAACTATAGAACAAGTAACATGATCAAAGATGGTTGATAGGATGGAGAAATCCCATTAACCCGAAACAGGATCCAAGAGATAGATAACCATGGCATATCAAGCGATGGTATAACTGTTTAAGTGTCTGCATGATGGAGTAAATCTCGTCACCGTAGGAATCCATGGGTCAAACCAAGTGTAAAGTTTGGAGTGAGAGCACACACGAAATCATTCGCCTTTTCATATAACATCTCGACCTTTATTGATCTCGCGCCAAGTCCAATAGCACCCTGCAAAGCTTTTGATTGAATATAAGAACCAATCATTCCCCGAATATTTAGAAGCCAGCAAGGAGGACCAAATGCAGGCTGAGGGTTTCACACAAATCTGCCATGTGAGCTTCGAAACAAGAGTTTTGTTCATTTTCGACGAAGGCCAAGGCCACCATTAGCCTTAGGTTGACAGATTGTGTTCCAAGAGAGAAGGTGCATCGGTTTTTTATCATGGGAATGAGACCACCAGAATTTTTTCATTTTCCTATCCATACTACGAGAAATAGAACAAGGCAACAAAGAAGTACTCATGTGGTAAGTCTTAGTAGCTTGCATGATATATTTGAGAAAGACAAGTTTACCCGCTTAGGATAAATTATGCGCCTTCCATGGAGAGAGGGAGGACTAGACTTTAATAAGCAAATCACGATGGGCTTCAATACGACCTTTAGTATGGCAAAAGGGCATCCCCAAATGTTTTTGTTTATGATCACACTCGAGAAAGCCAAGGGAGTCCCTAATCTTTTGCTTAGTGCATGGCAAGGTGTTCTTGCTAAAATGAATCACATATTTGTCCTTATTAGCTTTCAACCCTGTCCAATGAAAAAGAAGGTCCAAAATATTAAAGAGAGTCAAAACTTCTTCGTTAAATGTCCTACAAAAAACAACCAAGTCGTCAGCAAACATCACATGATTAATCCAGGGAGAATTCCTCGAAATTTTAACTCATTTAATAGTTTCTTCAAATTGAGCGCATAAGAGCAAATGAGACAAGATCTCAAAGTAAATAATGAAGAGAGCTAGGGACATCGGATCCCCTTGACGGATGCCTCAGGATGATGAGAAATGGCCAAAAGGGCTGCCAATAATCAAAATAGAAAATGTATGAGAGGTGATGCATTTTCGAATCCATTCGACAAAACAATTATCAAAACCAAGAGCATGAAGGATCGAAAGAAGTACATCCCATTCAACGTGATCAAAAGCCTTCTACATGTCAATTTTAACCGCCGTAATACTCTTCCTACCTTTCTTGTGATTAAGGTAGTGAATGATTTCCTGCGTAAGAATGGAGTTCTTAGTGATACGCGTCCCGGGACGAAAGCCATTTGGTTAGGGGAGATGATTTTGGAGAGGAAGGGTTTAAGGCGAGAGGCGATGATTTTGGTGATGATCTTATAAGACACATTGCACAAGCTAATTGGGCAAAAGTGCTCAACTTGATCAACACTCGATTTTTTTTCGGATAAGGGTGAGGAAAGTGTGATTGAGAGCAAACGGCAGTGGGTCGCCTGAG
This sequence comes from Linaria vulgaris, assembly GCA_948329865.1. Classification (NCBI taxonomy): domain Eukaryota; kingdom Viridiplantae; phylum Streptophyta; class Magnoliopsida; order Lamiales; family Plantaginaceae; genus Linaria; species Linaria vulgaris. The sequence goes on along the minus strand of OX415254.1, from coordinate 97,024,629 downwards.
AAGAAAGACATGATGGCACTGATAAGGTCTTTGCTAATAGCATCCCAAAAATGCTTATAAAAGATGGGCGAGAGACCATCGGGTCCAGGGGACGAGTGGGATTCCAAGTCAAAAAAGACACCACGAATTTCAGTAGTGGTAGGATGAGCACAGAGAGCTTGATTATCAGCCTGGGACAAAATAGGTTGGAATAGGTCGTTGATGAGTTGAGGATGAGGGGGGATCTTTGGTTATGCGAGGAGTAGAACATGTCACGGTAATAGTTGCAAAATTTATTCCCAATGCCCTCACGAGTAGAAATGGTAGTATCATCAAACAACTTGATAAAATGGATGGTGTTGGACTTGCGTTGAAAAAGGGTAGAGTGGTGGAAGAAGCGAGTGTTGGATGGACCAAGCAAGGATCAAAAATTCATTCGAGAAAGCCGCTTTTTGAGAGTATTTAGGGGGCAATAGAAAGCCGCAATAGTCCAACAGAAATCAGCTAGGGGCAAAGTAACAATTTCAGCGATCATCCAATACATTGAAGTTGAGTGATTCAGACCACGCAAAACAAAGGCCTCCTGAGAGACCAACAGCAGGAACGCAAACATTATGATGAAGATTGTGGGAAGCGGTGAGAGAGATAAGGGGAGAGGAGAGAGAAGACTTGAGCTCACAAAGAAAGAGGCATATAGGTTTATGCTTTTTGAGAAGAACGGAGAGGGCCCTCCTTGCCGCGGGATTGCCTATCCCGCGACAATTCCAGGAAAGTATAATCATTGATCACTTGCCCAGCCCTTCCGGGCTGGAGAGTTCGTCAGAGTCGTCAATTTGAGTGATCACCAGTTTTGAAACATCGGTTGAGGAAGAGTGAGGGGGAATGGGGTGTTGAGCAAAAGTGGAAGAAGAGCAATCGAGGTTGGTGGGGCTGTAGTGGACTGGCTGGAGAATGGTAATAGTACGACGGAGCATGATTTTCTCGGTTGCGATGGTAATGACATGTGGTTCTGCATGGTCGTCAGAAGACTGGGTGATGGAGCAATTCTTGAAAGGCTGAATAATAGAGGATGGTAGGGGTGTATGCGGGCGGGTTATAGCGGGTGGGAACGAAAAATAACACCATACCCAATCTTGGTAGGTTACCAAATATTTTTCCCTTGCTGGTGGTAACAATTTAAAAACCATACGGGTTGCGGGTTGTGGGGGTTATGCGGGTGGCGGGCGGATGACGGGCGTGGTACATTAAATTGATTTACAAAAGAAAAAGTAGAAAATAAAATCAAATAACTGGAGCTCAAATATTATCATCACCAAATCTGTAAATCAAAGGCTACATCCATCTATTAATAAGAATATGAGTGAATGACTAAATTAACAAACCATTGTATGTTATACAAAAATTTCACAAGTCCTAAACAAAGCAAGAATACTTAAAAGATATATAAGAAATTATAGCCACACCAGATTAGTATAAGACTCCGTCTGCATCCAACATCACCTCACATGAACAACCCTATTTGATTATGCGTGTAAGTGATAAACATCGATCAGTTTCGTGAATGAAAAAGTAATTGGTTGTTAATCCACAAAAACTAATAGGTGCAAGGTCACAAAACACAAAAATTAATAAGACGAATAGTCCTTAAGAATCTCATCAACATCAACAACAAGAAAACTACATGTTTGCGTATCTCCATAACATTATCTCTATAAATCAAGTCATGAACCCTCTATTAGTATAGCAAACCTAAATGAACAATTAAGATTTATAGGTTATGGAGATAAAGCATACGATCTTAGACCAATCTCATTAAATTAACAAACTACAAATTATTTCAAACTCATTGCTAAATCAGAAAAAAAGAAAAATTGGAGAAAGTTACAGTGTTCGGTGGTGGACGGCTAAGGTGGTGTAGAGTCGAGTTCGTGGTGTGGTGTCGTGCGCGGCTAAGCTGCGAAGTCCGACCTGCGTCGTGGGGGTGTCGCACGGTCGTAGTGAACCGAGAAGCAGATTAATGGATGGCTGAACCGTGGCAACAGTGGCGTGGTGAACCGTGAAGCATGGTAGGGTGGAGGGTTTGGGTGGTGAGTGGTGAACCGTGAGAGTGGTAGAGAGATGGGGTGGGTGGGCTGCTAAAAAATAACCCTAGAAATGAGGTTTTTTTAGGCTTATATATGTTAGTGGCGGGCGGGCGGGTGGGTGGGTCTTGTAACCCGCAACCCGCTTGCCAGGGGGTGGGTTACCCATTATTTGACTTGCTCTCTATGTCAAAATTTAATAAACCGAGGGTTTTGCGAGTTTGACGGGTCGGGTGCGGTCAGGTCAGGCGGGTGGCGGTTATATGTACACCCCTAGATGATGGATTAAATTTTGATGGAGTTGGACTGTGGTGGGTGTATTCAGAAATGGGCATGGGCTGGTCATTTTTAATGTATTTTTTACTTGGGTCGAGACAAAAGAGAGGGCCAAAACATTTGTAGTAGTTTTTATGAAAAGTGTTTTGGGGTTGGACTTTGGTAGGCTTAAGACTTTTTATCTCACTTGATTGTGCAGGTTGTAGATACGAATTTTGTATGTTTCTACCCACTGTCAAGTTTGTCTCATCATAAGGTTTGGCAGGATTTACCAAAGTATTCATTGACAGGTCTGTCTCTTCAAAAGGGTTGGTGGGTTTAGCCAAAATAAAGGGATTGTAGCCAATCACCTCAGGTAATAGCGGTACAGATTGGGAGAGTAAGTCTGCTATAGGGGATGGGTTTGAGGATTGAGAGTGGTGGGTGACAGAGAAATGAGATTTGACAACTGGAGGAGTATTGGGAGTGTGGTTTTGATTTTTGAAAATAGGCTGGGATTCTAAGAAGATTTGGTTGACTAATCGGGAAAGGTCATCATAATTCTAAGTTGATACAGGCTTATACATAATTTTTCAAATTTTGCCCATTAATTTTGATCTATTACAATTTTGGTCCACCAACTAGGTACTTGATTGTATTCGTCCACCAATTTAACACTTTGATTAAGTTTAGCCCAAAAATGCCACGTGGCATCCACATCACATGAATTTTTTTAAATTTTCCCACTAACATGCTCCATTTTAATCCTAATCCACTATTTTGACAAAAAAAAAAATTTGTCTAACTTGACACTTTGATTAACTTTAGCCCAACAATGTCATATATCGTCGTTAGATGAATTTTGTTTTTACGAGGTCGAGTTATGTGTACAACACATGTACAAGACTCCCATTTAAATAAATTTATATACATACATATATATAGTTATATACACATGTATATTTTACATATATCAACACAAACATAAACAAATATTGGTACGTTATTATACATAAAATAGGTAAAAAGGCATGCCCTATTTAGACATTGGATCTTCGTTATTCGCAATATACCTCACATTTCTCGTAAAAGAGCCTCAAATCAAACGCTTAGGTGCTACATCGAGGTTAGATTTGAAAGTCATAATTTTTTTTTTAATTATGAGAGTCCTTTTTTAATTCCCTTATTTCTCTCAATCTTCAACCAGTAAGACTTATAGACGTTAATCTACAATATTTTTGACTACCATGTCATGATTTATTGTGGTTTCTTAGGTTAGAATGTGAAATTGTGATGGACTTTAGGGATATGATTGTTGAGGGTCTTATTTGGGGGCATTTGCACATCTGAAAAAGAGAATGAAACTTTTGCAACCAGTCCTCGTTTCTTCTTTATTTTGTTAGTTTTTCTATGTCGACAAAAATAGGAAAATAAAAAGTACATTGAAAAAATAATCCATTATATCGGTAGAATCTATGCGGCGTGGATGTCATGCAATGACATATGTCAGCTTTTGTCCAAAGTTGATCAAAGTGTCAAGTTAGTGGACAAAAAATATTAAGTGTCAAATTAGTGGGTTAAAGTTTGAGCCAATTTAGCGGGTCAAATTTGATTTTTTCCAGTTGACGTTGATGTTATGTGGCACCTAGGGCTAAAATTGATCAAAGTGCCAAATTAGTGAACCTAAAATTGAATAGAGTCATATTAGTGGCCCAAAATTGAAAATTTTGATTGGCTTATATCAATGCTTCATATAAGATTAGGACAGGGTCGGTCCAAACAACAATAGTACCTGATCATTTACTAAGTACATCGAGTATTTATGTCCGGTATATCAGTGATTGTACAACGCGTATTTTGTGCACGATGCATTTCGAGGCCTATAAATAACCCGGACCCGATAATCAAAGTAGTCATTTAACACATTATACCATTCATATAACATGCATCGAGCATTTACATTTGACATACTGCATTCCACTTACCACTCGTGTTCGACATATTCAAATACTCGATGTATCAAAATATTTGACGTATAATATATTCAACGTATCAGTCAGTTCAAAGTATTCATTCAAACATTTGGCGTATTTTAGTACTCGACGTATCAAAATACTCGACGAATATCCAGAAGCTCGACGTATTGCCTTGTATAAATATTTCATTGGTGCATCTTAGAGATCCATTGTAAGCTCTAAATTAGCATATTCTATTATGTCTATTTTGTATCGTGTAATTTTCTTACACGCAACACGTATGAATCAATACCAAACTAGTGGCGTCGTATGTGAGAACACCATAAACCTATACAAAGACGTAAAGAAGCATGACACATTCACGATCACCCAGAGCCGCAATAGAAAACTCAATCGCCAGGGATGACAAGTCAACATAGACGAAACGACTCAAGCAATCAACCTAATTGTGCGTGCACACGAGGCTTCACCCATGACTGCTCCCTTAGCAGATTGTGACCCATACTCTAACAATTTTGTCCTATGAGATGATGGCTCAGACTGTGTGCACCTTGGTGGCTCTTGCTCCACCAGACCTTCAATCACCCATGGCCCAATAACAACAGGACGGGTCCCATCTAACAATTGAACCACCACAACCCAAGGGATCCACGGGACCAACAAGGTCAACCACTCACCAAAAAGATCAAGAGCGCGATCCATAATAGAGGAAGCAAGGTCTAATAGGGGACGCGACAAAGAACGCACGTTTGAAGGGCATGTTGAAGGGTTAGCAGAGTCGAGGGCAAATTTGAGAGATATATGGAGGAGAAGGAAGAGGCTAAATCAAGAGAGAGAATACGTGCATCAGAAGTTGGCCCATGATGCTTGGCAGTTGGCACATAAGGCTTACGCCATCCTGCAAGTAAATTGAGTTATACGTATTGAACCGTGGAGAGAAGATTACACAGTTGAAGACTTAGAACGGGAAGAACGATCCCGTGAGCACATGTTTTATCTAGATGGAATCTTTTCACTCTATGATTTTAGTAAAAATGTTCGACCTAGGATTTTCGTTACCACCCTTACCGGGTTGGCCGTTGATTGATTTTCTAGAATTCAAGTGGTTACGATAAGCTGTTATGAGGAACTCAAAAGAAAATTTGAGAACCAATTTTCGAGTTAGTTATTCAATGTTTATTTTCTTTAACTTAAGAAATTATTTTAATCTTAACCTTCGATTGTTCTTGTACCACGTCTTCAATACAATACTCGCATATAATAATTTTTTCATTCACCTGATCAGTCAATCATACACATAGTCTTACAAAACGAACTTTAACTATTATTCATTTAAACATGTTAGTATCTCTCTCGTTCCCAAGTCTAGAGCCTCAAGAGTTGTCACACGACGCCCGCCTTTTTCGAAAGTGTCACCATTAATTTCCACTGGCATATATAGGCTCTTAATCATCAAGGGATTGATGCAATGATTATGACAGTATCTTAATATTTTTGAAATAAAAAATGATTCTGATAATTACGACTTATGGAGCCTTAAAAAATCATGACACCATAATTTTGGACGTGAAGAATTAATTATATTTTATCACGTGCAGACCATTACCAATCACTAAATAAGACAATCTCATTCTCAAGTAGACAAGTACTACTAATGATTAAGGCCCAAGCCCACCAAATTCAAGGGCATTTTCGTCGATTAAGACACACTTAGTCATCAGCATCTAACTGGCAAGTTTAATTTTTTTCCCCAAATGATGAAATAATTTGTATATATATATAAAAACCTAATTTTATATTTATTCCTTTTCAAAACCCTCGCTCCTCTCAAACTGAAACCCCACCTCCCCCCAACCCACCCACTCTCCCATCAGCCGTTCTCTTCTCCAATTGCAAAACCCCATTTGCCGTTATTAGGGTTTCATGTTATTTGTGTTGTTGATACACTTATTTACAAAGTGAAATTTGAGAGATGGTGTCGAGTTCAAGGATTGAAGGAGCGCAGGTTTTATCGGCGGGTGTACGGAAAACGATTCAATCGATTAAAGAGATCGTTGGAAACCACTCCGATGCTGATATTTACGTCGCGTTGAAAGAGACCAATATGGATCCTAATGAAACCACTCAAAAATTGCTTAATCAAGGTCCATTTTTTGAACTTTTTTTTTATTTGTTATATTTGCTCTACATTGTTTGTATTTGTTTATTTTTGGGGATTCTGTGTGTGGTGGTGTTGGAAAAATTGGAGATTGGCGTGGTTGGTGTTGGTGTCGAGGTTGAGGTTCTGCGTGTTGGAATTAGTTGTGATGTTGTGGTTTAAGTTGTTTAGTTTGGTGTATCTGGTTTGAGGAACCTTTGTTACTTGATTACTGTGTGGGTGGGTTAGTGTAGTGTTATGAATGTTGGAGCTAGGTAGTATTTCCGTACGTGGTGGTATTTAATAGAATGTTAGGAGAGCGTTGAGATGAGTGTTGGGGTGGGTGTGAGAGTTAGAGTGGGATTGTCACCTACAGCTTGATTTGACAAGGAAGGAGAAAAGATAACATAGGTTATAAGTTCTTGCAAAATGGAACTTTATGCCTTCAACTCGAGATAGCGGTTTAAAGGGACAACGCTTCTTCCTTCTGTTGGCTATTGGTGAGGATGTTTTGGATGGGCTCCGTAATTGGTGGTTATGGTTCCTAGTTCATGAAGGCAGACCTTCAAATGGTGTTAGAATTTTACAAGAGGAGTACTTTTACCATTAATTTAAAGTCGCAGCTTTTCATGATACTCTATTGGTATGCATTTTCCTTGAGGTTTCGTGTTATACTTATGCTTTTGGTATACTCTTTAGAAACTGTCACACGATCCTCAATTTTTTTCAGTTGTATTCGACACTTAATTCACTCAATCCTAGCATCACAACTCCAGATTTAAGCTTGTTTGTTTAAGTAGTATTTGGATGAGTTGCCCCTCAGATAGTAATCATGCTTATTCCAAATGAAAGATTTTTATGGTCGTTTTATTTCTAAATACATATTTGGTTCACTATTTTCCTATCATTTAAGGTATTTTAGTTTGATTTTTCACGATATTCCTGCTTGTTTGTTCAGACCCATTTCATGAGGTGAAGAGGAAAAGGGACAGGAAGAAAGAGGTATGACTTCTAAGGCATTGTATATTCATATGTGATATGTTCTTAGGGACTAAGATATTTTTGTTTGATGTAGGCAGTTTGGCTTATATTTCTTATCATATATTAATTTCCCATACAATATGTCAAATTTTGAAATATGTAAATTTTGCACAGGTCCAAAAGTTCAAGACTCCTGCTCCTGCAGAACCCAAGAAAGTCCCTGAGTTTGCATGGGTACCACCACCACCACCACCAGAAAAGCCACATAATGCATTTGTTGATCGTAATGCTCGAAGAGGTGGATTTAGTCGAAATTCTATGCCTGGTAAGATCTCCTGTTAATGCTTTTGACTGACTAATATTTCCTTTAGGGAATCTGTTCCTGGGGCACTGTATTAAGGGTTTCATCTAGGTTTTGTCAGAGGATTCTGTATCTTCTTATGCGTTACTTTCCTACGCTTTTCCTTGAGACATCACATATCTTGCCATGTTTGCGTTTGGATTCCTGCGTGAGTGAAGTTTTAGTAATATGTTACTGATGTATGGTGTGGGAAAAAAATATTACAATTCTAGGCAGTTTTAGTGATCCACAAAACTACTGTGGGACTGGAAAGGTGGAGCCATTTGGGTATGTCCTGCTGTTGTGCTCCTGAGATATTTGTATTGAACTCACATGGTTGCTTTGGAGACTTGATTGTTATTTTATTACTTCTTGATTCTTTCTTGTACTTCAATCGCATCAGGCAATTTAATACTTGTGAAAAATTTGGATTGGAATAAGTTAATTGGCCTCGATGAGGTGGTAAATTTTTTGTAACTAGTAGGACTGACTCTGAATTGTACATATCTTGATATGTCATGATGTTGATGCTTTGCTAAGCTCATGACAACTCTGATTTCTTGGACTTTACTGTGTACTGTCTACATATCCCAAAAATTCACTGTTGCAAAGTCGCAAGCATCTGATTTTAGTTGCCTGTGCTATATCATTAGGCTATATGCTTGATCTGTAAAAGTATCATTTTCTTGTGGGGTATAATTCACCTGATAAACTATTACTAATCACCTACTTTCGCCATAATTTTGGCCACAAGTTAATGAGGAACCATAATAATAATGATCTATTGGGTGCATTTCTGCTTGTTCTTGATGTTATGGCATACATTATGTTTCTTGTACTTTTGAACTATTCATTCTACGACTTTCAGTGACATTTTAAGGATGACTGCTTTTACGTTATCTTGAAACAAAGGAGAAATCAAATGCTTAAATTGTTTGGTGTCAATGCACTCTTAATCTTTGGCTCTCTTTCTTAATTATAGTTGTTTATAGTATATGAAACGTGGTGCATATACGCTGTCCTATATTTATAGTTGGTAGTCTGACTAGATGCAGGAGCCAGCAGAAAGTTTCGCGTTGTTCGAGATAATAGAGTCAATAAAAATGCTGATGTAGATTTGAAGGCTTCTCAAAGTTCAACTTCCACCCCGGTGGAGGTGATCTCCAACAGAGGAGCACAGAGGTATAGATGACTAAGTTCACAGATTACATTCTTCCTGGATATTTTTTTGATTTGTTGTGTATGTCCCACTAAAAATGCTGTTTTCATGGTCGTGAAATCTTTTTTGCGCTTTCACAAGCTAAAGAGCCATTTCATTTGGGTAGTATGTTGTTTTTGTTTTACTTTAATCTAATTTATTTGATTTTGTCTTGTATGGTATTTTATGGTCTCTGTCTTACTAGTGGCTCTCTGTTGTTTGATAAGTAATTTATACCTATCATAAGCGGGATTCTGGAAAATTTTCTTTGCTGAAAAAACGTTCGAACTTTGAAGTATTTTTCCCATATTTTCTCATGTAGAAAAACTAGCATTTTTTTTGTTAAGGAAGGTGAGTATCATGTACTCTTTGCATTTACAGCACTGCCACTGGGAATTCTGGACATCGAAAGACTCTGGGTGGCGAGCATTCTTCTAAAGCTTTAGAGGGTCCTGCTGATACACAAACTAGACAAACTAAGGATGCTGCATCAGGTGTCAACGTTAGAAAAGAATTGCTCGAGGAGAAGCGAATTCCCGTTCCTGCTGCTGCGTCGCTTGTGCAGAAAAAGTCAAATGAATCTCATTTAAATTCTACAATTTCGTCTAACAGTTCTGTTGTCGGAGTCTATTCCTCGTCGTCAGATCCTGTTCACGTGCCATCCCTTCATTCTAGACCAGCAGCTAATGTTGGGGCCATCAGGCGGGAGGTTGGTGTTGTTGGACCTCGTCGACAATCATCTGAAAAATCTGTTAAGTCTTCGTCATCTCAGAACACATCCCTTCCCAATATGTCAGGACCGAAAAGCCCTTCTCCGGAATCGACTAGAACATCCGGTAGTATATCTAAAGGTGACCAGTCTAGTCAAAACGTGGCACCTCAATCTACCGTACCAAGTAGTACTACGAGCAGACCTTTTTCAAGTAATCAGTCTGGTAGCAGGCTTCATAACCTCACGGGTCATCAGAAAGGTATCTAGTCTCAAGCTAGTAGTTTCTTTTGACATGCTTTTGTCGAGCATCCTGTTTTTTATACTTGCTTAGAGTAACTTCTATGATTTATAAATTAACCATTTTTATTCTATTTGAGTTAAAAAATTGTATTTAAGCTCTCTTTTCCGTCATGACATGTACTAGGAATGATAAATTGCCTTATTATCATCTTTAAGCATTATTGGTGAATTGTGTTTAACGACCCAGCCAGTAATTTAGCCTGTATCGTTGTTTTCAGATTTTCTACTAGACTTCTGAATACCTTTGAACATGGCCAATCCCCCTTGGATTCTCTAGAATGTCTATGGCAGTTATTGCTGTTTTTCTCTATCAGTAATGGCTGTTATTATAGCATATACCCCAGATTCCTAACATCACTGTTGAACTTACATTTCATAATGAATTATTCTTTTAACAGCTCCTCAGCCTAATAAGGAGTGGAAACCGAAATCCATCCTCAAAATAAGTGCTAACGGTCCTGGAGTTATTGGAACTCCTGCAAAATCTGTTTCCCCTCCGTCCAAGAATTCAGAAGATATGAAACAAGAAGCTTTGCAAGTGCAAGATAACATGTCAGGGTTGAATATTGTGGAGAACCAAAACGTTATTCTAGCTGCGCATATTCGTGTTTCCGAGTCAGACAGATGTCGGCTGACATTTGGAAGCCTGGGGACAGAAGTGGGAACTTCAGTGAATTCTGTCTCCGTAACCAGTGAAAGTGTAGGAGAGTTGCCCACCAAAACGCCTGAAAGGTAATTTACCATATAATATGTGTGTGTATATATAATATTTTTATGTGGGAACTTTGGTGGTACAGATACTTATTAGATTTTGGTGGACGTATTATACCTGTCTATCAAGTTTTGATATTGCGTTGTTTACAAGGTGGAAACTACTGCTGATCTTCAATCTTATATGGAATCATTAATCGGTGATATATATGTATATGTTTTTTACCATAGTACAGGTTTTAAGCTCTGTAAAGTTGCAAGTTGAAACAACTTCAAATCAATCTATAATAGTTGAGAGTATTAGGGACTTCTTGGAAAGGGTTTAATCACATTTAACATGGCAAATTATTAACATCTCGGTAGTAACTTTGTAATCACGTGCACCAACTGCTTTGGGTTTATAAGTTATGCTCCTAAATATACAGACTTCTTAAAAATTACTTTTTAGTTAGTTTTGCTTTTTAGCACTCTCTGATTTCATTTTGACTAGTGATCAAAATGTTAGTACAACATTATGTTATGCAATGATTCTTCTTCTGATCGTAAATTTGCATTGGGATAGACATCGAACTATGATTCACATGAGAATCAACAAAAACACTAATGTTTTCTCTTTCGTTTTTGTATTTCTTATTCATCTTTCTTTGTCAAGACATAATGTGCTTGTAGTTGTCAGTTACTCTCCACCGCCAGGTAGATGCTATTGATTAATTAACGTTAGCCTTTTCCTGGCGCACATGGGAGAATGCTTACAATAAAATGCAAATTTTTATTCACTCTCTTTTTAGGCTGCATTTCTTAGATAGCATTGTCGTGATCCACGATAGCTAATATGGACTCATTACAAATTTATTGACAAGGTCTCAGTATTTTGCAGAGGTCTGAGGTAGATGCAATAAGCTATTTGGAAGATTTGAATTTACTGGTCTTTAACTTATTTGAGTGCGCACAAGATTGATAGTCCGTTCTTTAAAAGCTGACATTTATGCTTTATTCTGTTCATTAATGTTGCTATAGATTTTCGAATGTTTTATATTGGATCTGCCCTGTCTCTTTGAGAGTCAGTAGTGCTGTGATTTCTTAAGATTCCTGATACAAATGAAACATGTGGATTGTCAGTGTATCAGTCTCAGCCCAAGAATCTTCAGGAAAGGAGCCTGTTATTAGCAAACACTTAAATGATCCAGTTCGAGGTTCAGGATCCAGTTCGCCTGCTTCTGGTAATTTGTCAGATCAACTTACTGAGCGACAAGAGTCTTCAAGCCCACGTAATCTTGACAACTACGCTGATGTTGAGGTGGTTAGAGACACCACAAACTCACTGCAGCAACAACATACTACTGAATTGCCAAGCTTCTCGGTGAGTATAAGGTTCTGTTAGTTTGACAGTATGATAAAGCTCTTGGTTAGAATTTTGTTGGTTTCATTCTTTTCGCATCTGGTTTCATGGTGACTCTCCAATACAAGAACAAGTAGATGACATTCAGTTACTTTGGGTTCCGTGCAACCAGCATCTGTACCTTATTGTTTATTTGTCCCTGTCAAAGCAGGGTTATGACCCCCAGATGCCATACGATGCGACATATTTTCACCCGAAGGTTGATGAAGCAGCTCGTGGTCCTGGTTTACCACCATCACAAGAGGTGAGAATCGGACTCTTAGACACTTCGAGTTAAATTTACTCGGTATTGCACAACTGAGTCTCCACCTAGGAAGCACTCAGTGGTTCGTATTCATGCATAGCTGATTAACATTAAATAGCATATCTTACCAAATCCCAGCTACAGGCGTGCTGGCATTCCTCTTATGTTGTTCTGCCTCCTTTACCACCTGTGAATATGCTCATACTTCGTTTTAGAATTTTTAGATATTTCTTATCTTAGGCATCATTAGTTACCAAATGCTTGCTAGAGGTGAACTATTAATTTCATTCAGGAACCAAGAGAAGGTTTTGAGGTTTTAGGCCAGTCGTAGGTAGGGAATAGGTCAGGAGAAATGCACTCTAAAACCCATTATGTGGTTTTAATGAGCTTTTGCGATTTTTGTAACTAATGTTTTTCCCTGTATAACTTTGGGCTCTGAGTTTTGTTTAATTTGCTTGTCTCTTCCCAGGTTGTGAGTTCGCATGCAACAAGCACCATTCCTGCTTCCACAATGGCAATGATGCAGCATCAGCAACAACTTGCTCAGATGTATCCCCAACTTCATGTTTCCCACTATGCTAATGTCATGCCGTATCATCATCGTCAGTATCTTTCTCCTGTCTATGTTCCACAAATGCCCATGCCTGGTTACTCAAACAATCCTTCCTATCCGCATACCCCCAACGGCAGTAGCTATGTACTGATGCCTGGAAATAGCTCCCATTTATCTCCTGGTGGCCTTAAATACGGAATCCAGCAATTTAAGCCTGTCACTAATGGCAGTCCAGCGGGGTTCGGGAATTTCACCAGTCCAAATGGTTATGCCATCAGTACTCCCGGGGTTGTTGGAAGTACAGTGGGGCATGAAGAGTCATCTCGGCTCAAGTATAAAGATAGTTTCTATGTCCCAAACCCTCAGGTGAGAACATCATCTTTCCTTTTTTTATCATGCGTAGTTTGCTAATCATTGATTTTTTTTGCTACAATTTTATCAAAAGAATGGATGTATGTGATTAGTTTACATCTTCAATTAGTCTCTCTGTAAATGCAAGTCAAAAACAGTTAAATCACGTTATGAAAGCTGCTTATTTGTCTGTTTTTGCTTGTTGAAAAGTTCAAACTATTTGCATATGCTCGCTCAGATAATGAAAGAGAATCTCATTTATCTACTCATTAGATTCTTTCTGTTTTTTCATTCAGCCCACCTCAATTAAATGAAATTACAGGCTTGGTTGGTTTTTAATGTTTCGCTGCTCCTATGAAATTGTCAGAAGGATTATTTTCCTTAGTGGTGTAAAGCTATCCAGTTCTAAACTTTGATGCAAGTATTCTTACTAACTTTAGTTATCTGTGGATCAGGCTGAGACCTCTGAAATATGGATGAACCCGAGAGACATTCCTAATTTGCAGTCAGCCTCGTATTACAACATGCCTGGCCAGAATCCTCATCCTTACATGCCATCTCACGGTGGTCATGCTACCTTTAATGCTGCAGCACAGTCTTCTCACATGCAGTTCCCAGGCATGTATCACCCATCCCCTCAACCAGCTGGAATGCCTAGTCCTCATCATCTGGGCCCTGCTATTGGTGCTAATGTTGGTGTAGGTGTGGCTGGACCGGCTCCTGGAGCACAAATGGGTGCCTATCAGCAGCAGCCTCAGTTGGGCCATATAAATTGGAACGGAAACTTCTGAAGTGATTTTGCTGGAGCCGCTGGCTCTCAGAGACAAACATTAGCTATAGGTATTTTATTTTTGTTTCGTGTAATTGTGAAAAATCCTATCGTTCTAATCAATGCATTGATTTGTGTTGCATCTCGTCGTCCATATGGATTTCATGGACGGGTTATTAGACTAGGAACTCCAGACCTTTAGTATATGGGTAGTAAATGAGAAGTCGATGCATGACTTGGATATATAACTATATTGGTCTGGTGTTTCTCGTCTAGGATTCTGTTCCATGAGATAACAAATTTTTATCCGATTTACTTTACCTCCCCAGTGAAATAGTGAAAAATCTTTCTTATGACACCTTGGTGTAAATACTATCATTCTTAAAAGTGAATCACAAAACTTTGCAAAGGAAAAGCAAAGGATAATGAACAGTTAGGAATAGCAAAGGTATGTGGTGCTTTTAACTTTAAATAAAGATAAGTGAGAATGGCTGGACCTTGGATCACTCACACCTTAATTTGTTTTTCTTTTTTTGAATTTGTACTCGTCTATTGTACCTTTCACTGATCACTGATCATCTCTTTTGGTTGTTCGTTCTATAAAAGAGCCAACATTTGTGTGTGTGAACAAGAGAATTGTTCATGTTGTTTGGTTCCCCTTTTGTCAGAAGATAAAGAAAAAGAAAGCTAAAGAGAGGGTGTCTTTTTGTTGTGAGGTATTATTGTTTTGTGTCCGATCATTTTGTGATCTATACGCTTTTAAGGTGCACGCAGTTGTAGGTGGGTTCTGAATTTTATCTTGGGATTGCTGAAAGAGTTGAGCTCTTTTTTTTTTTTTTTTATTCGAATCAAAGTTACCCAGCTCTCATATTCCTGCTGCTTTAGGACAAACTATGTTGTGCCCTAGATGACAATGATGCAAGCCACGGTTGATGTTATATTTCGAAACAATTTTTTCTGGAAAAGTATTGAAACAATTTTATTTTGATTTCCTATTCAAGTTGCAACAATTATTTTGACGATTTTTCTGTTCCGAAATATGTTGAAAAAGATACGTAACGAAATGAAACACTTTTGTTATTCTGCTGTTTCCATTGTGGCTCTTAAGAAATTTAATACTTGAACACCTTAAAATTTAGAAACTTTACGCGTTGCTCCGCAAGTATTTCCACCATCGCCAAATAAAATTAAAAAGAAAATCAGACTTGGAGGGTTTAGAATTGGGGTCCACGTAAGAGTTGATTAATACTTACATGGTCCTACCCCATTGCACTTGCAAACGGTCGACTTTATTTTCACGTAAGAAATAGTTAATTCGCCTACATCAGTCATTATTATTATTCATTGTTATTCATTATGTATTCGTGTTTCCATTCTCCAGCCCTTCTGGTCCACGTGGTTGGTGGCTTTAAGTACCTTTTGATTTCGTCGGACGTTTTGCCGTTTTGGCCTGTTAAACATCACCCAATTCGAACTATGTGAACTTTTTTATTTAATTACCGAGCTTAATATAAAAACATTTCTCATTTCATGAAAAATGTCTACAAATCTTAATGTATGGTGCAGATTTTTTCTGATGTGATGCAAAGTACTTTCGCCATCTTAGAATTTGTAAAGTTCTCAAAACGATTTTTGTTCGAAATCAATTGCACTTGTATGCTTATGTGATTTATAAGCGGGTGATTGACCGGCAACGTTGGCTTAAGTAAGAAAGTTTGTAAGATAACAGAGTAATATAATGATGAGTTAACTCTTGCTGGTGAAGGTGGAATCTATCTAATAGATCAGATGTCGAATGATCGAATTGGCCGAATTCGACTTAGAGAGCTCCTAATAACTTTTGTGCAGTACTCGGGAGCTTACTTCTATCTTTTTGACATATGCCTGAGGATCAAATCATCCTCCTAGTCCAATTAATAACTAACTTGTGCATGAATGTTCAGCCAACTGAGACATACAAGGCTCTTGAAAAGCACGTCAAGCCAACGGTGTTATATAATATATTATGCCAAAATATGGCACGTCAAGCTGCCGACTACGGAAGTACGGATGGACATAGTTTTCTTCTTCGCTTTAGATCATTACTACCATAAATGAACACGAGTTAGTTAGCTGTATCGAACGACGCAAAGATTTTTGGCACACTTAATTTAATATACGCGGCCTTTACTTGAATTTAAGGCGACTATTAGAAGCTAAGATTGTGGTGAACTTTGTCACTTCGTATACAATAAGGAGATGAATGAATAGTGGGCTTGATGAAATGATTGGGAACGGTTTATTGCAAAATAAAAGATAACGATGGCCAAGAAAAGTCCTTACTTGGGATAGAGATCAGTAGAGCTGCAGGTCACAAATTATTCTTGTGTGAAAGCATGTGTTTAATATTTTACAAGCTTTTGCAATAATATAACAAAATTATATTCAGAGTGACATAATTTTATATACTTATCAAAGCATGTTTCCTAAACTTCAACTATATTAATATGGTGGAGATTCTGGTGAGTACCAATTGTTATTATCACTATAATCATACTTTTGTTTAAGTTCTTAATCAGAACTGAATAGTGTCAAATCAAGCGTGATTTTTTTCCAATGATCCTCCTGAGCCAACCCCTTATTAAATCTACCAAAAAGTATTTTATGCAATCATTGCATTGGTTACGCAGTAAAACCGATGATCCATGTTAATACATATTTAAGTTCTCCTAGAATTTTGGAAATAACCACAAATCACCCAATTCTATCCCAACTGTGTATTGATATTGCAGGTTAAACCCATGGGCGTATCTAGGGGTGGCTTGAGTGGGCTTCAGCCCCCTAGATTTTGAAGTAGCTTATTATTTATATATCTAAAAATTGTGAAATTGCAAAAATTGTTTTGTACTATATATGTCTAATTATCAGATAACCTCAAATGTTATATTAATAAGCAAAAATCCCCTTTTTAATTGTTAACAGGTTTGGAATAATGACCTAATTAACTGAATTATTTATTTGGGTTGGAACACCCTTGCCCGTGGTTCAAAAAGCTAAATGCTATTTTAGAAGAGACAAATATAACAAGAACATCCTTCCTTTATTCACTATATCTTACTCATGTTTTGGGTCAATATCTTTGGATGTTAGTATTTTCAAGTCTCCGAAGTTATCTTTCTCTATCCGACCACCTCCCTTTATCTAGTTTTTTAGGGACATGTGTCGTTGTGCATGTGTTTACAGGTGTTGCTACGCATGTGGTCAGGCTTTAGGATGAATACACGTGTTGAAATGTAATATGACAATGTCTATCTTGATTGACTAAGTGATGACTGTGCTGCTTGATCTTTCTCCGAGGGGTTTTGCCTTCATTCCGATAGGTGGTTAAGCCGACCTCTTTGTCTCCGAGGGCTTATTGCCTTTAGTAATGTCTTGAGGGCCAAGTTTAGGTGTCCTCTTAGTGATAATGCTGCTCCGATAGGTGGGTATCCTGAAGCAAGTGATTCTGGACATTTTCTCCGAGGGGGTGTTCACCCGTGAGTTGAACTCCGAGTAGTGTTTTAGCCTTCGTGGATAGGCTTTTCTCTTTCCAAGTACCCGGATATTGTTGTTCTTTGGTTCTTGCATCAATGTACGGTTTCATTCTTTGAGTTGGTCGTCTGGGGCATTGCTCCGAGGGCATTTGTGTTAGGAGTGCATAGCAAGGAAGCGTTTTTGTTGAGGTTCCGATAGTTCCAATGGGTTCCGATAGGTTGACTCTTCTGGCTTATTCCCTCCGACGGTTCATACCTCTCGGAAAAGCCGACTGAGTGGAGCGGGATGCTGGTAGTTCCGACAGCGGTCTATCTGTAGGATGCCTTATTCTGATGTGCATTCCGATAGGTGTTTTGTCTTGGTGTCTCTGAGGGTTTTGTTTGGCCTTTGTGAGATAACGTCAAGTCTTCGTAGAATGGCATTGTTCCGGTATTTGATCTTTGAAGCTGTGTTCCGAGGGCGCTTGATGTAGTAAGGGAATATCAGGGTGTCATTCTCGTTCTCTGGTCTTCGGGGTGCGCTCTCCGATGGCTTCTAGACATCTGAGGGTGCAGGGGGCGTTCTCGTATTTCGGGGGACACGGGGCCCTCATGGCGTGACACCTGTATCTCGTAAATCTTTCAACAATTTATCTAGTAATTTCAGTAATTGAATTATAGTATATTTTAAGCACGTGGTTTATTATCCTGTTAACATTAATGTTAAGAAATTTGCAAAAATCTCTTTGAATGTTAACAAAGCAACAAAAAACTCCTTTGATGTTAAAAGAGCTAGCCAAAAATATTCTTTTGGTGTTAGAAAATTAGCATAAAGTCTCTTTTGGTGTGAAGAAATCGACAAAAAGCAATCTTTTAATGATAAGAAACTCTAAAAAAAATATCATTTGATGTTAAAAAATTAGCAGAAGACCTCTTTTAGTGTTAAAAATTAACAAAAAACTGCTTTTGATGTTCAGAGGTTGCCAAAAAAAACATTTGATTATTTATTCTCTTAATTATTTTCTTTTCATTCCGTGTCTACGATTCTTCAAAAAAAAATAAAAATTTAGCCCACCCCAAACTTAAATCCTGGATACGGCACGCTAAGTTCTCCTAAACCCTCACTGGCACATCCAACCTCACCCAAATATCTTTCTTATTCATCGTGATATGATCAATACTTAAACTAGTACAAGTTGCCCATCTTTGCATGCATTTTTGTAATTGGTATGAAAAGATGGATGTAACATGCTTGGCAAATTGCATACTGTTACGCATTTGTGCTCACAACGCAATATGTAGGGGTAAAATGCAACACATATGGTATTCCGATTCCTTAAGTAACTAGCTAGGTCTTTGATTTGAATAGAATCTCTCCCACCAAATTCCCATGATAGGAAAGGAATATTAAATTAGTCTTCGCAAAACTCATTACTTCATGTTCATGAACAATACTTTTGCCTGAGAATATAGTCCTACATGATGATTATGATCTAATTTCGTCAATGGTTTTATTTTATCTTGCATGGTGATCATAGAATTTATTTCTCAAGATTCTTATTTGATTCTCACCTTGAACAATCAACGATAAACTCATCACACAAATTATTGGATGGTGACTGTATCTCTGTAAGTGACCTCGATACTTTACTTTGGATGAAATCGTGGTCTATATGGTTACTTTTTTAATCCAATGTAACTTTTCAAAATTTTCTTACACTTAAATTAACTCGTTAGACTTGTCGGAGACAAAGCTGAAGACTCTGAAGTATTAAAGTTGGTACTTAAGAGAAAAAGTCTACTTAGTAAGTAAATATTTATTGGTTGGTTTTCTCGTGGATTCGAATATGATCGTCCTACTCAACCTAAAACGAGTCCAATTCTGAAGAACAAGCTTAACCCGAATCATTCTTTCTCGAGTACTCATTCGACACATTTTTATTTGGGATAATTGATTCTGCGAAGTAGTTCGACTTGGTTTAGGTTGCCCTATCAACAATCGATGGTTTTGATGGCACAAATGACAAAACTATTTGTTAACGGGTTGGATTTTATTCCCTATTTAACGAGTATATTTTTGGGTTGGAACGCCGATCCCGACCCGAGGGATTGTTGGTTTTTATTGATTTGGGGCTGGACTCGGATATTTTCCGAGGTGCATACGTATCCCCCGATTGGGAATCAAGCCACTCGTAGTTCTTGTTCTTGGGGTTGATTATTTGGAGTATGTCGATTTTATTGATTGTGTTGATTTTGTATTTGTTGAAAGAGTTGACCTTTGTGAAGCCTTCAGAAAGAAAGGAGTTCGCCCTCCCCTCTGAAGCCTTTTTTTCTTTTAGTTTTATAGAGAACATGAGTTCCCTTGGGAGCGCCCCCTTCCTCCTTTCTGATCTCTCATCTCTACCTTTTATAGAAGTCTTTTAGGGACATGTGTCACTGTGCATGTGTTCACAGGTGTCATTATGCATGTGTAAAGAGATATGTTTTATCTGTTTGGTATATCTGCTGATGGGGTACTGACCAGTATGAATTATCCTCTCCGATAGCTTCAATGTGCTCTGATGAACTGGCTCCTTGGTTTCCTTCTCTCCGATGGGCGGGTACCTATCGGAAACGCTGGATAAGTGGGAGGAAATGCTCGTCCGATGTTGTTGTAGTTCCGATAGTGGTCCATTGTTAGGTTGTCTTCTTCTGATGTGCACTCCGATAGGTGATTCTATCTTGGTCTTGGGTTCTGTAAATTGGGCATGTTTTCGAGGGGTCTGATTTGATTTCTGAGGGCTTTGCTTGACCTTCGTGAAGTAGTGTTTTAGTATCCAGGCTCTCGTAGATTGTCTTCCAACGTTCCTTGTGCTTAGACAAGGCTTTCTTGTTCAAACAGGGCAATGTTCTTGCATTCAGGTCTTTATGACGTGCGCTCCGAGGGGTTCTAGGTTTTGATAGTGCATTTTTATCGCGCTTTGGCCCTCGGGATGAGTTCTCCGATAGCTTTTAGACATCGGAGGGTGTAGGGGGTGTAGGGGGTGTTCTCGTATTTTGGGGGACTCGGGGTCTTCGCCTTGTGATACGGGTATTTTGTTGTTACGAGTATAAATCATATAATAATATCTTCGGAAATTTTAGTAATCGAATTATGGTATGTTTTAAGCACGTGGATTTTTACCCTGTTAACACTATTTGTATAACATACATGGTATTCAATTACGATAGATCTCATATTTCTTAAGCTTTAAATTTTTTACTTTAGTCGTGGTGTAGTAAATATTTTATGAGATTTTTCGGGAGTGAATGGGTTGTTCTAATCCTTTCAAACTTTCGCTAGACAAATGATTCTTCTTTTTACTTAAGTCACAATCAAATTGTATGTTTATTCCCACCATATGCTCCAAATAGTGTGCGTGACACAATTAGGCAGTGTTTAATTAGTATATAATGGTGTACCTTATTACTTTTTTTTTAGTTATATATAGTTTCTTTATACTATCAAATCAAATCTTGATCAATATTCTTTCCTTTAGAATGTAGTCATCTAACTTTGCATCACATCCAACTCTCAAAGAAAAAGGTCGACGAGCCCCACGAGTGCAATCATGATATATATATATATATATATATATATATATATGTGTGTGTGTGTGTGTGTGTGTGTGTGTGTGTGTGTGTGTTGGCGCGCGCGTGTGTGTAACCACTTTATTCGTTTTTTTTTCGTTACTCAATCAACTTCTCTCGCGCACATATACATTAGTAGTTCACGCCCGCACATGCATATAAATATAACAATTGTACTGATGACTGACTAACCTTAGTCCTAATTAACACGTATAACGTTTTACTCTAATTGTAATTTTGTCATTTGTTAATTCTTTAACGAATAATTTATTTACATTACAGCTTTCAAGTTCGTTCTGATTAATTAAGAAGTAGCTTCTTACTTGCTTTTTTGCTTAAAATAATTTGCAATTCAGGAGGCATAGATGTAATTACATAAGACTCATTATTTCAAACGCACGATTTTAAATTCAGGCCTGTAATAATTTTATTGGAACAATCTAGACAATGATGATCATTAAACGCATGCTGCATATAAATTTATCTCACATATTTCCTTGTTGTTGATAATATAAATAGCTTGTGTATATATATTAGAAATAGATCCCATATATATGTCGCTTTACAAGGCTTATTGGGGGAAATGAGCATATTCTGCATAAAAAAAAATACAAAATCATTTTCAAGCTATTGATGTGAGATAAAATTAAGGATTCAAGAATGTATCTATGATTTGATTAATCATTTCAATTGAAAAACTCAACGAAAACCCGATACATACAAGGTCTTTTTGACGAACTAATACAGTAAACAAAGTATTTTTTTTTCTTTTTTTCACGTTTCACATGTACGTTTTTATCTATGATCGTAATGATGTGCGACAATAATATACAACACCACTACGTTGGTATATAGTTAAGGATTTAAAATATACTTAAGTCTTAAAATGACCAAATTCTTAAGTACACGGTGACGCACATAAATATCTCCATATTATATGCAATAACTATATACGGTTTTCATGATATAGAAATGTACGTTTTGGACATATATCTTTGATCATTCTATGATGAAATTAATGTTGCTTCGCTAAGTCAAATGTTGCTAGTTGATCAAGTTAGAAGAGGTAAGATCAGTTACGTGTATAGTTTACATTCTTATTTCACACTATAATGTGAAGCGTATACTTTAGTTCTTTGATATTTTTGTAAGTGGGAAATACAGAGAAGTTACCGTACCCTAGTTGAACATTTTTGAAATAAAGTGTCATCATTATAACTTTAACCCTTTATACTCTTGCTGCACGTGCATGTAGGTAGATTAGTTCACACTTCACACTTCACAAATCACACGCATACATGGATTTTTTTTTACTTTATTTTCAGCACAATGAAGTAAAATTAAATGCATCATGTATAAATAGCAGTGTGCGAATGAAATATATCTTTATTGTGTACTACAGGGATAATTAACCATGGGCCGGGCACATACTAGTCTAAATTTCTAAAGGAAAAAATCACATGCCCATATCCGATTGACTCAAAATCACTTACTTTCTATCTTTTTTTTTATCACTATTCTCTATCCTATTCTAATCTTATTATATTCCTTCCAAGATGAAATTAACCCATTAATCTCTCCAAATTGCGCATGTGCGGCTCGTGTGCCACACTAATTAGGACAATTTTGTCCATTCAAATACCCCAACACATTACAATCGAGAATGCCCTCAAATTCACTCAAATCAACACTTACAATATTTTTTTTCCAAATTCGGAAAACCCTAAACCCTCAAATTCAATAACCCGTTTCTTGCACATGGGTGGATCAATCCACACCCAATACTCACACGACCCATTTTGCTGTGAAAACAAACATTACAAACTTAATTGGAGTAATTTAAAACAAGATTTAAAAAAAGAGAATGAAATTGAGGCCTTACCCGATTCTTGGAGCATGTAACAAACCTTCTTACGGGATTAAGATTAGTCCATGATTTTTTTTTGAGCTGCCCGACGCTCGCAACGACAAATGTGAGAGTTAGAATTCATCAATTTCGTCGATTTTATGAACTCCAATTTGAAATTGGAATTTTTTTTTGGGAAAATTGAAACTTTTTTTTTAAATATATGACCATATAATGTGTTGAGGTATTTGAATAGATGAAATTGCCTCTTATTCGTGTGGCACACGAGCTGCACATGCGTAATTTGGAAAGATTAATGGGTTAATTTCGTCTTTGGGGAATGTAACGAGACTAGAATATGATACAAGGGTAAGTGATAAAAAAAATAATATTGGGTCAGTGATTTTGAGGCAATAGAACAGGGGTATGTGATTTATTTTCCAATTTCTAATATAAAATTAGACAGATTTCATAATTCTGTGGGACTTTGGAACGCATGACTACGTAAAATTAAATGTTAAGACTTTAAGAACTACAAGTTGATGTAGTTGACATTGAACTTACAAATACGAAGAAGCGTAATGTATAAACAAAAAACTATAGTATCGTTCATCGTGGAATATTGTTTAATTTGGTTTAGAAGATAATGAGAAAACATACATTTCTAGATAAATTAGACACACAAGTTTTAGAATCCATTAAACCAATTTAATTTATTCATGAATCTCACATTTTGCATTTTTAAATTCCATATTTCCCAAACAAAAGTCGACTGACTAATCTTACTATAATTTGAAGTCTTCTCTTAAAATACCCTCCCTATATTTTGTTGGTAATTTGTAGAAGGGGAAACGACAAAACAAAAAAAGTTGAAATAAAGAAATGGAGAAAAAAACTATTATTCTCAACAATCGTTTTCGTAAATTGAAATTGTACGTCGTTTTCATAAGCTCAATTTGTATGTAAGTCGATGGCTGATTCTCCGCCCTTTATTAATATCTCAATGATTTTCAAACAAATAAATTTATTAATTTCCGTCATGTGTTTTGCACACATTGTTGTATTGCCACTACAGGGTGATCTTAGAAGACATTTTAATAAAAAACTTTTATATATGTTTCGAAATACTTAAATATCCATGAACACTATATGAAATTTGTCCAATTGAGAACAAAAATCATATATACTTCATGTTATTTGATGGGGTATTTTAGGACTGGTCCAGCAATAGGAATTGGGCCGGCCCATAATCGTATCGAATTAGCCCAATTCGATACCTTCAGCGCATCGAATACTCGTCATTTGATGCGCGCATCTAATCGGTATGATTCGATGCGTATTTTACAGCTGTCTTCGGGCCCCACATAGCGAGGTTGCTATATGTATGACGGTTTTGAGCATTCAGAGGCAGATCGAACTTGAGTCCCAACCTGACCACATCGAATCTCATTATTCGATACGCTCCATTATTCGAGACGTTCCTTAATTCGATACGCTCCAGTGTATTATCAAGGTCATATCAAATCAGCTCAGCATCGAACCAGCACCATTCGAGGCGCACATCGAACAACCACAATTCGATGCGCTAAATAGTTAGTGTTATCTGTATAGTTGAAATCAGTGTAAGATCTGTAATAGATAGTAGGTGTTTCGGACAAAGTTAGTCTGGTTAATTTTATTGGATTAACATTATTTTGGTTATTTATATTCCCATTGTACTGTTTTACTGTGTTCTATTACCATGATGAAATAAGATCAAAATATTGGCGCCGTCTATGGGAACACCGTAAACACTGTTTTTAGATAGGGCAGCTAGGATGACAAATAACAGGCGCATGAATGTGGTTGAAAAACAGCAAACAGAGAAAAAGATCAAAACAAAGACAGATCTGAGTCAAGATAGGATTGAGCCTAAAGAACAGGGGCAAGATAAAATAGAAAGTCAGTTGTTGAAGCAATGGCAAGAATGTAAGATGGAACCTTTAGGAGGATTCAAAATCGTACAACTTTTCAAAGAAAGTTCTGAGAAAGTAATCAAGATTGGAGCAGAAATGGATTGGATGATAGAGGCTGCGTTGGTAGATTGTCTTTGCCGTAATTCCGATATATTTGCATGGTCCGATTCTGACCTACTCGGGATAGACTCAAGAATCATTGTACATCATCTGAATGTAGACAAGAGTGCGAAACCGATATGGCAGAAGAAGCGAAATTTCAGCAAGGAAAAGAATGAAGCAGCTGAAAAAGAGGTGCAAGAACTCTTAGCAGCTCGGCATATCTATGCTATAAGGTTCTCAGAATGGTTGAGCAATATTGTGTTGGTTTTAAGGAAAGAAGTTACATGGAGAATGTGTGTGGATTATACTGATTTAAACAAGCATTGCCCGAGAGATCCTTTTCCTTTGCCGCAGATAGATCTAATTGTGGATTCTACAGCAGGATGTGCATTATTGAGTATGATGGATGCAAATAGTGGTTTTCATCAAATCTTCATGGCAGTGCAAGATCAGAGTAAAACGACATTTGTAACTGATACCGGAGTGTACTGTTATAGGGTAATGCCATTCGGATTGAAGAATGCGGGAGCAACATTTCAGAGGTTGGTGGCTAAAATGTTTTACCATCAGATTGGGAAATCGATGGAAGTATATATTGACGATATGCTTGTAAAGAGCCTAAAAGCTGATGAACATGTGCAACATCTGGATGAGGCATTCACCATAATGAGGACATATGGAATGAAACTAAACCCTAAAAAATGCACTTTTGGAGTAACGGCTGGAAAGTTTCTAGGATATGTGGTGAATGAGAGAGGAATCGAGGCCAATCCTGATAAAATAAAAGCAGTACTGGATTTACCTTCACCAAGGACGGTGAGGGATGTACAATGTTTGGTGGGTCGTCTGACGGCCTTGGGGAGATTTATATCAACATCTGCCGAAAGGAACCTCCATTTCTTTAAGGTGATGAAGCGGAACAAAGATTTTATTTGGATGCCGGAATGCGAAGAAGCTTTTAGACAAATGAAGAATTATATGGTAAGCCCGTCGTTATTAGCGAAACCGGAGGAGAATGAAATGTTGTATCTCTATTTGGCAGTATCTGCAAATGCAATCAGTACAGTACTGCTCAAGCAAAAAGGAGCTCAACAATTACCCATACATTATGTGAGCAGATTACTGCAGGGGGCAGAGAGAAATTACTTGGAAATAGAGTTGTTTGCGTTAGCGATTGTTGTTACAGCTCGGAAGTTGAAACCGTATTTTCAATCTCTCCCAATTACTGTGGTAACAGATAAACCATTAAAGCAAGTGTTGGCAAAGCCAGAAACGTCGGGCAGATTGGTGAAATGGGCAATTGAACTTAGTGAGTTCGGATTGGAGTTTAAGCCGTGGGTTGCAATCAAAGCGCAAGCTCTAGCAGATTTCATGGCTGAAACTCTCGGAAACAGTGTAGTTGAGACCGCAAGCTGTATTTTTTCTATATCCAATCTAGTGGGCACCAGTAGGGCAATATCGACATGGATATTACACACAGATGGGTCTGCCACAACTCACGGAGAGGGAACTGGAATACATTTTTTGTCCCAAGAGCGGAGGGAATTTGAATTTCCTATCAGCCTGAATTACATGGTAACGAATAACGAAGCTCAATACGAAGCAATAATTGCAGGGATCAAAATGGCACTCGGACTCAACATTGAACATCTAGACGTGTTCACCGATTCGCTCTTGGTGGCAAATCACTTCTCGGGAAAATATGAGACGCGTGAGGAAACTATGAAGCTGTACGCCGCTAAGGTTAAAGAATTAGCAAAGAACTTCAAGTTTTTTGATATAACCCAAATCCCTAGGGATGACAATGCGAAAGCAGATGCGCTTTCCAAATTTGCAAGTTCTTCAGAGATTATAGCGGAAAAGCGAATCACACTTATGGTCGCTGATAAACCTTCGATTGGAATATCAAAATACATTACCACGGAAGTCCGGGTGGAGTTCATAATGGCGATACAAGAGGGCCCGTCTTGGAAGGATGAAATCATGATCTATCTTCAACAAGGCATTTTACCAGCGGATCCGAATGCACAACGCAGAATGCGTTACAAGGCTTATAGATTTACTATCAATAATGGAGAGTTATATAAAAGATCTTTCTAAGGACCATTGTTAAGATGTTTGACTCCTACTCAAGCTCAATATGTCATGGAAGAGATCCACGCAGGTTGCTGCGGAAATCATTCTGGGGGACGAGCATTAGCTCAACGAATATTGCGTCAAGGATATTATTGGCCAACTCTACGTAAAGATGCAACAGCTTATTCGAGAAAATATGACAGTTGCCAATACCATGCTCGTCTCATTCACAGACCGACACGTCAACTGCAACCCATCGACGTGGCATGTCCGTTTGATCAGTGGGGAATTGATATTGTGGGTCCGTTTCCACCTGCCAAAGGTCAAAAACGATATTTAATAGTAGCAGTTGAGTATTATACTAAATGGGTTGAGGCATAAGCTATAACGTCGATCACGGAGAATAATATGATCGAGTTTATTTGGAAGTACATCATATGCCGCTTCGGCATACCGAGATCCATTGTATGTGACAACGGCACGCAATTTACTGGAAAGCAGATTAAATCGTGGTTTGGGGAATTAAAGATATCACACAATCTCACTTCAGTATATCACCCACAATCCAATGGCCAAATAGAATCCACTAACAAAACATTGAAGGATTATCTCGAAAGGAGAATCAGGGCCACAGGGAAAACATGGCCAGAAGGGCTTCAAGGAATATTGTGGGCATATAGAACGACTCCGAGGACATCCACCGGGGAAACCCCATTCGTTCTTGTTTATGGCACTGAAGCTGTATTGCCTGCAGAAATAGGTATGCCGACGCGCAGAATTATTGACTATAATCCAGAACAATCGGCCCGGTTGCGACAGATGGATCTGGATATGATAGGATCCACAAGAGAGGATGCTTATCAGCGTACTGTTGCTTATAAAGCTGCAATGGCCAAAAGCTATGATAAGAGAGTTCAATTCAGAAATTTTGAAGTAGGAGATTTGGTTCTTAGGAGCATTGCAGCTAAACAGCATATCGGAAAGCTTGAACCAAAATGGGAAGGGCCTTTTAGTGTCACACGAGCAAGTTCACAAGGATATTATTATTTGGAGACTCTAAGAGGAGTTCAATAGGAACGCCCATGGAATGTGCAACATCTCAGGCGTTATTACGCATAAATTGAAGAAATTTCATCAAATATATGTTTCTTACACTTTAATTTATATTGATTTTTCAAAAATTATTAACTGGAAATTTTTATTCGTTGAATGATACAGGGAAGAACATGACGGAGGGGTAAGAAGGCCCAAAGCGGTCCACCCCCGCATGCCAGAAGAAAGAACATGACGGAGGGGTAAGAAGGCACAAAGCGGTCCACCCCTGCATGCCAGAAGGAAGAACATGACGGAGGGGTAAGAAGGCCCAAAGCGGTCCACCCCCGCATGCCAGAAGGAAGAACATGACGGAGGGGTAAGAAGGCCCAAAGCGGTCCACCCCCGCATGCCAGAAGGAAGAACATGACAGAGGGGTAAGAAGGCCCAAAGTGGTCCACCCCCGCATGGCAGAAGAAAAAACATGACGAAGGGATAAGAAGGCCCAACGTGATCCATCCCCGCATGCCAAAACAGCGACATAAAGGGATCTGATCTCTCAAGTAAAACATGAATGCCCTAAAGATAATAATAACAGCTCAAAGTGCTCATATTTTTCATGGCAAGTACAATCATAATATTAGACATGCACCATGACATCAAACACCATTATTAAACATCAGAAAAATATTCACTCAACAGCAAACAAATAAATTAAATGCTGTGTTTGGGAATAATCGCAAAGAAGCAATATGGGAGTAAACCTAAATTACATAGCTAATGTTAAACAGTTGAGTCGTTCTCATTACAGAGCAATTGATTAAAGTTACAAGACTCTATACAAAACAAAAGGCCTGATATCCACAATTCAGTTTAGCAAAATATCACTACTCATTCGATGAATGGGGGGACTCCGGACGAAGAACCACACCCACCGAACGCGCAAATTTAGCACAGTTGCTTTGAATTTGATCCTCTGTGAGAATCAATTCATTCTCTTATGCCCAATCATCGGGCAAAACAACTTCAGTTCTTTCGGAAGGATCATGAAGTTGATATCTACTAGGAGAAATAAGATTTTGTGCACTTAATGATGGATCAGGTACATTACTGGCCAGCACAGAAACCTTGTCACCTGGAGTAGAACGCGTTCCTCCTGGTAAAACTCCTTTAGGACCAGAAGTCTTAGGTGCGTTTAATGCCCTATTTATTTTGTCCAAGGCTGCAGGGGGAACATTTTCAAAACCCGTTCTCTTTGGAGGACTATGGAGAAAGATTGTAGACCTAGAAGTTCTCGGAGGTAATTTTGAGTCATCGTCGCTTGAACCAAAAGCATCGTGAAGAGCTTTTTTGATACTCTCTGAATCTTCCATAGTTGCGCTAGGACTGTTTTTCTCTTTTCCCTTATGGGATTGATGTGAGCTTGATTTTACGGAACCTGAACCGGTCACATTCGGTTTTTTACGGTCGCGCCACACAACATAAAATGGATCACCAGGCTTAGGAGTATGTAAATCGTCATCATCATCATCACTTCTTCACTCTGGGATCTCCATTTTAGAGTTACGCGTTACATCAAGCATATCCTTCCGGAAACCATCTCCGAGATATCCAAGATGTCCAACTTGACCAACACCGACTTCCATTCCGTATTTCATATCAGCAGAACCGCGGAGTAGTTCCAAAAATTTATATACGTTACTTTGCGTAAAATCTCGAACAATTGCATATTTGTAATCTTCAGATTCGAAATACTGGATTCGACGGCGCAAATTGGAAATGGCATTTTCAGCATCCGTATTTGAAGCCTGAAGAGAACAGTTCTTCCGTTTCAGGGATTCATTATCCTTTTTTAGCGCAATAATTTCAGCACGCAGAGCCTCGGCGTCCTCTTCTATTTTCTTGGCCTTAACTTCGGCATCATGTCTGTCGCGGGTAGCTTTCGATGTTTTTGTTTCCGCCTCCTTAGCGCGTTTCAGCGCATTTTGGCGACTATAATTCTCATTACGAATAGTAGTGCGAAGATTATCGACAACACTATTATGTTGGTTCTGCACCTCGGCTAACCCGCTATAATCCCTGTGTAGTCGATATACTGCTAAGATGACGGCAGCAAAGAATAGTCGCCCGAAGCGCGCCAAATCCTGATACCCCAACCGATTTATTACGGTTCGACGATCCAACTGAGGCCATAAACTCTGCATTATCTCTCCAGCTTGCTCCTCTCTCAGTCTATATCCGCCCAATGTGGCACTTAATGACTCTGAATTCTCATCATTGAGAAAATCGTAATTAATAAGACTTCCGGGAGGGGCAGGTCTTGGATTCCCCGAAGGTCGAGGTCGTCTTGGGAGAGGCGGCGGAATGTCCTGAGCATCGCGAGCGGATTCTTCCTCCGCTAATTTTCTTTTAGCAGAAGTATACCAATCCTCATCAAATGAGCGGGAGGAGCTCGCTTCCTCTACACTTCGCCTTTGTCTGAATGTAGGATTCGCTGCATTAAATTTGGCCAAGTTAGTGGCAATTCTCTCGTCTTCAGAATCGATATCTTCCATTATTCGGGTTTGACGATTAGTCCCAACTTTTATCCGTCCACCAGTAACGGTAGGTGTTACCACCACTCTACGCGTGTCAACATTCTCGTTGCGTTCAAAATCGCTCACTATGGGCACCCGAGTGCCAGCACTAATACCGCCAAGCCTCATGGTAGAATGATCTGGGGAAGATAAATTAGATGGGCCCGCACCTGAGGGCTCATTTTGCTCATTTCGCTCACTCCTTCCCTGAGCATCATGAATGTTCTCAAGTGACAACACAATTTTGCTGCGACTTCGAGATTTTATACGAGCCATATCAGCCTAATAACGAATTTTAATAAATTTTCTATAAAAATAATGAATCAGTAGCGTGTCGAATTCCAACGATTCGATACGGACCGTGTCGAACAAACTCCGTTCGATGCGGTTCAGAAGCAAACAAAAAATTCCTTCTGCGAATAAAAACAAGAAATGTCAGACATGTGGACCCTTATATATAGGTTCATGGGCCGCCACTTTACTAAACGCATCGAATTCTCATAATTCGATGCGCGCATCGAACTCGTCAGAATTCGATGCCTGCAAAGTGACGCATCGAATTGTTACAATTCGATGCCCATAGTTTATTATGGCGAATATGATTTGAGTTTGGAAGTCGTCATCACTCGACTGACGTCTCCCAAACTGGGGGGACTATGTGATGGGGGTATTTTAGGACTGGCCCAGCAATAAGGATTGGGTCGGCCCATAATCGTATCGAATTGGCCCAATTCGATACCTTCAGCGCATCGAATACTCGTCATTCGATGCGCGCATCGAATCGGTATGATTCAATGCGTATTTTACAGCTGTCTTCGGGCCCCACATAGCGAGGTTGCTATATATATGACGGTTTTGAGCATTCAGAGGTAGATCGAACTTGAGTCCCAACCTGACCACATCGAATCTCACTATTCGATACGCTCCAGTGTATTATCAAGGTCATATCGAATCAGCTCAGCATCGAACCAGCACCATTCGAGGCGCACATCGAACAACCACAATTCGATGCGCTAAATAGTTAGTGTTATCTGTATAGTTCAAATCAGTGTAAGATCTGTAATAGATAGTAGGTGTTTCGGACAAAGTTAGTCTGGTTAATTTTATTGGATTAACATTATTTTGGTTATTTATATTCCCATTGTACTGTTTTACTGTGTTCTATTACCGTGACGAAATAAGACCAAAATATTATTATTAATTTTAAATAAAGTTTGCTCCACATATTCCTTTAGTTTACAATACCTTAGGCGGGGACTATGCCCAATTAATATTATTTGAACCGGCCACCAATGAAGGGGAAAAAATCACTTTTGGTCCCTTATTGTGGCATAGTTACGATTTTAATCCCATAATGTGGCATTGTCCACATTTAGTTCCTTATTGTGGCATTTTGTACTATTTTAGTTCTACTGTCAGTTTTTTGCCCCTGAAGTTATTTTTATTAGCAAAAAACACCCCTATATTTTTTTTTCTAATTAGTAAAAAGCTCATGTGTGTTATATATTCTTATAAAATTATATTTTCACCATAAAAACCTAAAATAAAAACATCAATGTAAACTTATATTTTTTAATAAACTTTAATTATCATAAATTTATATTTTTCCCTGCTCCCAGCTCATCCATAAAAATCCATATTAAGGTTCACTCACACCGATTATTTAGTTGGTAATTAAGCTTCGAAGTGGCCATGAGAAGGTGGTTTGTCACCGAGGATTGAGGGAGACTTCTCGACTTCTTAGTAATTTTTCTTGTTATTTTTTTTCTTTTTCTGTTAAGCACTTCAAATAAATTAGAATAATAAATAATTTAAAAAATTAAGCTACTTAAAATAAGGGTGCATAAAACTGAATTTTTGACATGAAATAAATAATTTTTATTTTTAGTGAGAAATCATAAATTTGACGTAAAAATGAAAAATAAAAAGAAGAAAAAAAATTGTGTGGTGGCGGTGGTGGTGGGTGCTGGGTGGGGAGGGAGAAGGTTTTTTATTTATTATAATTTAGTCTTTTTTCTTTTTAAATTTTTAAATATAAATATTTATAATAAATAAAAATTATTAAAAATTTAATTTTACATTGTAACTTAGGAGATTTTTCATTGTTAGTTTTTTTTAGGTGAATATATAATTTTAGGAAAATATATAACACATGAGGGCTTTTATTACTTAAAAATAACATATGGGGGTGTTTTTTGCTAATGAAAATAACTTAGGGGGCAAAAAACTGACTGTGGGACCAAAATTGTACAAAAAGTCACAATAAGGGAGTAAATGTGGATAATGCCACATTATGGGACTAAAATCATAAATATGCCACAATAAGGGACCAAAAGTGATTTCCCCCCAATGAAGTATTATCGTACTATGAACCAGAACAGAATAATAATTAATGATTATTATTCACAAACTATAATCATCTGTGTCATAATAAAGCCGAATCAAAAGAGTTTGAAGCAAGAGAAATCATAGAACTCAATTACCCAGAACACGTTATCGTTAGCAAAAACTTTCACTAGTCACTAAGAATCACACTCAGTTTACTAATAGACAACTGTATATATTTTGGCTTTCAAATAAATAAAACAAAAATAGACAACTAAATATTGCCTTAACTATTTCATATTTGCATATTAATGTTGTCTAAATTCAGCTAATAATTAACAGGCACGCTAAATAATGTTGGAAAACCATTGTGCAGGATAGCTCATAATTGCAATCTAGACTTATAAAGATGCAACTTTGTTGGCTACGTAGAAACTCATCCTCAAATTTTTCTACCTGGTACACAAGCAAAACATATCTTCAACTTGTTTCTGGATGACCTACACTTTAACTGGACACATAAGATTGCCAATTGATTTTCAATAAAATTCTTTGGAACAATAGAAAAAAGTCCAGACAAAGAAAACACTCAAATCAAAAGGACTTACATTTTTAACGTTATGAGATTAGGTATTTATAGAAATTTGAGAGAATAATGTACTTAATTCACGATCAATGGAGCGCAACAGGTCCTCATAAGCACACGTGCAACTGTGATGGTATAGGTGATAGTTAACTACTGCATGCCCTTATAAAAGTTTCAAAGGACCAAGCTTGGTGGGTCGTAGCAAATACTAGAAAGCTTCCGTAAAACTTGAATGTGGTAGGCAATTGCACACTATGGTAAGCGAGATCATATAACCATATCGTTACAACAATGCGTTCATGATGCTAAGCAATCCTACTACCATGTTAGTACCCAATCATGTCGCAATAGCGTCCAGGCCACGGACGTGTCATATAGTTATAGACGAAATTTTTGAAGCGGCGATTGGCATGCCGAAAGAGTCGCTCTATGGAGTGGTATCGAATTGTACAAACTATAACACGTCACTTTATTCTTCAATTTTTTCTTAAAATTAGATAACATAACATACTTTTTATTCAATATGTATATATAAGTGATATAATTAAAAGGACAACCAATAATGTCATATCGAAGTTTCGTTGGACGCTTGCACACACACACACACACACACACACACACACACACACACACACACTATAAAGCACCCAACCCACACGGAAAAAAGAGAATCACAACTATTTCACAAGCGTGCTCTCTAACTCTGATTACACTCTGCCACCCCTCACCCCACGCCCCCCCCCCCCCCCCCCCCCCCCACCCCTAACTCTCAACAAATGAGTACTCTTGTCTCAACTATTTGCCCTCACTCACTCACTCACTCATGCCAGTACTACTAGACTAGTATAACAACAAACACCAACACAATATTGTGGCAGTGTTGTGTTCACTCTGCACCATTATTAACACTGTCTCTCACACTCCACAGCTTTTGGCTCACACAAAGCAGACAATAAAGTTTGCACAATATCATTACTACACACTCTCCTTGTTCAATTATAATCAAATTTCCTCAAGCGCGCTATATATAAAACATGGTGGACAGATACTACTACTCACAGTCACAGTACAACAACACTTCACACTATTCAACCACGAACAATCCTTCGTTTTCTTCGACCTTGTTAGACGCAGTTTACCGCTCTATCGATCGAGGAGAAGACACGACTACGACAACGACCATGAGAACGACTATGAAGCAGAACAATTACGCTTCCTCGGAAGAGATGGCGAATTTCCAACGCGCGTGCATGATCGAGAAATGGATGGAGAAGAAAGCGAGTGACCAAAAAGTGGTTACGAGAGCAAAATCTGTTACGGAGAAACCGCGTAAGGACCGGGAGAATTCGAGCACGAGCTCATCAGATTCAAGTGCGGGCGGGGACGGGGGCGGATTCTTTTCCGAAGCTGAGTACACGTTCCCGATCCAGAGGCCGAAGCCAGTCCGAACCTCAGGCTCGGAGTTTGTTAGAGAAAAGACAAAAATTAACAACAACAACAACAACAACAAAAATCGTAACGGATTCGATTCGGTTAACCGTCAATCGGAGAACAAACCGAGCGGATTATCGAAAACGAAGTCACGCGCTTTGAAAATCTACGGCGACTTGAAGAAGGTGAAGCAGCCGATTTCTCCCGGAGGTAAACTCGCCGGATTTTTGAACACTCTGTTCACCGGCGGCGGCGGCGGGAATGTGAAGAAACCAAAATCGTCCTCATCAGGCGAATCACCGTCGTTGAAATCAGCAAACGCCTCCACTTGTTCGTCAGCTTCCTCTTTTTCCAGATCCTGCCTCAGCAAAACGCCGTCGTGTGGTGGCAAATACGCAAACGGAGCTAAGCGATCAGTTAGATTCTATATCGTTGACGATGATTGTCAAAAACCGTTAAAGAGTCATCACAACAATGCGATAAAGGAAAGCGTTGTGAACGACGAGCTAATGGCGCACGTGATGGAGAAGAATCGACGAGTCGAGGAGGCTGCAAGGGACTTGTTGAGGAATTATCAGAAGAAGTTTGTTGTTGATGATGATGACGAGGACGAGGACGAGGACGATGATGATGCGGCGAGTTACGCGAGTTCGGATTTGTTCGAATTGGATAACTTGTCAGCCATTGGAATGGATCATCAGAGGTATAGAGAGGAGTTGCCCGTGTACGAAACTACTCATTTGGAAAATAATCGAGCCATTGCTAATCGATTCATGTTGTAATAATAATTAATGTGTTGTTAATTAATTAAAGTGTATTAGTTTGTAATTTTTTGTGTTAATTGGAATTGGGGTTGGCTTACATAATCAAGTTTTTTTCTAACTACTATGTTAATTACTGTTATGGTTTTTGTAGTTGAAACTCAATTTATTAGAATATCAGGCTTGGTCGTGTTGTTGTCGTTGCTTCTCGCTCTCTTGAATCAATTGATGTTCGTGTTCAAATATATTCACCCATATTTAATTTTAACAAAATAATTTGCCTTCAAAAGTTGGTGTTCAAATAAATGAAGCTATGTGTCCTTTGTGATGATTTCTGGTAAAATGGTACAATTACAATAAGTGAAAAGTAAAGGCGAAGATTCGTAAGGAGTTTTCACACGCTAAGATGATGAAAATGTGAAAGCAAAGCAAAGGCAATTCAATATCTTCTACTCAACTCAACACAACAAGAATCTATATATCAAAAGGAAAAATAGTTTACTTTTACTTTTTTTTTCTTCTTCTTGTATTTGTGGTGCCTATTTCACATTTCCCCACTATAAATATCTTCTTTCGTGTTTTAAATATATAATTAATTTTATTTATTGAATGAAACGGGTAGAAAATAGTTTTTTTCACCTTTAAATTATAGTAATTTGAGGTTTTACTATTAACTATGAATGTCGAGGAGATAAAAATAAAATAATACAATGATGAATGTTGATCCCAAAAGCGTTGGACATGAAATCTCTCGTCCAAGATTTTTGTTGGTTGGGCAAATTAGTCAGAATTAATAATGTTTAAATTATAATGGAAACAGGAACAAGTCAGCTTTTTACTGTTTTGCTAACAGATTGTCCAGCATTAGACATATGCATCATTAGATTGTCAAACATTCTTAGCTGTAACTTTTGTGTTTTCTCCCACCATATCTGCTTTCTAATGCATAAGTTACATTTAAATTTTTAACCCGTTCACAATTATTGAACTGAAGCATGAATCTAATAATTGTTTTACTAACAATTTGATTTAAGAAATTCGCAAATATTGCATGTAACAATTATGTATTTTTAAAACTGGTAGATGATTACATCTACACCCTCTTAGCTTTCGCTAATTAATTAATTAATTACATGCACTGAGTATAGTGACTGTGATACCACATTTGGAAATTTTAACATAGGCGGAAGGATAAATACTTTTTAAGACTTAAGGGAATGGTTTAATTTCATAGTTGTTCACAAAGCATGAAGCCTCTTCGCTATGTTTTTAGATTTCAATGAGTGATTGTTATGTAATTAATCGAATTGCTAGTACAAAGAGACTATGTAATTAGACTAAACTCAAGAGTATGCAAATTTTATTAAAGTACGCATATTCAGTGGCGTATCCAGGATTTGAATATAAGGCGGGCTAGATTTTTTTTTTTTTTGGAAAGAACAGTAAGCAAGAATCTAATTAAAGAGAATTAAGAGAAAAGACAATGAAACAATACTCCAAAAAGATAAATTTGAATGAATCTTTGAAGCTTCTAAAGAAGATGAACATTTATAGAGCTTTTACTTCAAGTGAAATTTTTTTTAATGAAAATTTTACCATGTCTCTATCGATAACCAAGAAATATTTTTTTTCTTGCATTACAACTTTTATAAAATATATATTTACTAAAAAATAAAAGACTTAAACTATGTTAAAACTCTTTTACATTTTTCTTGGAATTAAACATCATAAAACTATTGTATACTACACTTAAAGTTCTATAGATTTAGAAACTAATGGTTTTGTAAAAAGAAAATAAAGAAACATCCATATAATTAAATCTTAATAATAATAATTCTTTATGTACCAAATAAAAAATTAAATCGAGATTAGTGATTTCCTTACATTTGAATTAATTAAACAGTAGAGGTATTTTCTGGTAGTTTTACAACATTAAGAATTTTTTGCTGATAAAAAATAACGTATGATGTTATTTTACGAATTGGACATAAAGCATGACTGATTTTGCAATATTTGGTTCCAGTCCACATACGTTAGTGGCGTCAATCTTTTTTTTTATTTTTTTGTGTATGCAATTGCATTTAAAGATTTATACTGTATAATATTATACTAGAATCCCCAAAACTTGAAAGAATCTCACTTATATATACTAGGTATAAAAAAAAATCAAATAAAAAGGGGGGCTGTCAGCATTAATAGAGCCGCCCCTGCGCATATTGTACAACAAGTCTTATCTAGCTACTAGGGTAAGCTACATGTATTGAGCTCAAAATCACATGGAGTCGAAGAATTCTACTCATGAATTCATTTCAATTGAGTATGAATATATTATGCCTCCCTACGTAAGACTTGTATATATCTTCAAATGTAGTTTCTTAACCTTAAACCTAATAGTTTGATATCAATATCATGAAAAACATGTATGAGATTGCATAAAGAATGCGTCGTCTAGTTTAAGTTATTACAATTATTAAAACTTGCAACGATGTTTAGCATTATTTTTATTAAAATATAGTAACGAAGTCGATTATCATTCTGAAGTAAGAATCTTCCATGAATTATACCTTCTTAATAACCAATGAATCAGTCATTAAAAGATTAAAACGGTTGCTTAGTCATTGGCTCTATCATTAGTCAAAAAGTATATTCCTTAGTGTGCTAGATCAGTTTTTCTTTTACCTAATGAGTAATATAAGCATATTTTACCTATTTCACTTATGCAGAAAAATGATCAAAGGAAACTGAATAAGAGGTTGTAATCAGGACCACAGAATCATAACAGGCTTGGACGCTCATTAAGATATCATAATCAACATAAACTAACAACTAATATTTTTTTTTTTGATAATCGACTAACAACTAATATATATGCTAATAGATTCCGAAAGCCATTAAAGGTTAACCTATGTTCTAAAGTGTTCATAGGCTTAATTAGAACTTTGAATAAATGAAGCACAAAAAGCTTGGTGGTTGTAGTTGTCAAAGTACGATGTTTAAATTATTAAAAGCCTAGTGATTTTTTATAAATTTTGATTTAACAAAAAGTTGATGATAATTTTGTTTTAGGTACATTCCTTCTAATTCGAATCTTATAAGCTCCTAGGCTTAATTAGTAGTTAGTACATTACAATGACTTTACGCATGCATCTCTAGCTACTTGGATTGCTGAATATACAAATTATCTTGATAGGTCTAGCATCTTTAGATGTTATCTTTTAATCTTGCTACTAATCATCATAACTTGAAAAGTGGCCCATTGCATTGTGTGCTAAGTTCGTTCATGTGTGTTCACACATCGCACTTGTTTATCTTTGCTTTTCTCGTCATTATCTACAAATTACTTTAATTTTTGTAAGGAAAACTACTATCTTAAAATTTCAGACACGCGCACTAAATTCAGTAATTTTTTACTTAATCATGATTATATAGTATAAATATATGATTATTATAAAAGTTTTATCCTCAGCTAAGTTTTATTTTCCTATTAATTTGCAACCTCGTTTTATATTAATGGTTTAATACATACAAATTAAACAATTAGAGAAAATGATTTGTCTGTGTTTGGCATAGTGGGGAACTTAATCGCGATTACGAGCTAGATAACTAAGACTAAACAAATAATATTAGCCACTCCACTCTTTTAAGTGTTGACTAATCTTTCAGCTGTAATCATTAACAAGATCTTCTCCGTAATTTAAAATTAGATGCACTTGTAGCAATTGCTTATGTGAACTGTCAAACCCTGTCAAAAGTTAATGCCTGTATGGACTAGGTAGAGAAAGATTTTGTACAAAAGAAATTTATTCAATGAGGAAAACTGCGTAACAATTTCCAACGTAATACGTTGAAATATTTGATGTCTATTTCCTACGTATAGCACCTAAATTCTTGCAACTATTTATAGTACGTTCCACGTGGGACGTATAGGGTTAGTAAGCGTGTACTTTTGTTCCTTCAGCCGTAAAGATTGACCCTAAAATGCGAATTAAAACTTGATTTATTAACCTATGTTTCTTTCTTATTTAAGTTAACTCCTTTTTCTTTTAAACAATTGATAAATTTGGGGCATGCGTATACTTCATTAATTAATGAGCAAATTATTTTTTCTGCCCTTTAATTTCGACTATATTTGCCTTTTGCCCTTTAACTTTTCGGGCTCCACTTTTGTCCCATAATTCTTATATTTTTTACCAAATATGCCCGTTGGGCTATTTTTCAGGCTTTTAAAGATAAAATGTCCAAAATACCCCTGTTATCTTCTTCATCACATATATATATATATATTTATACACACACATATATATATGTATATATACACAAATATATATGTATTTATACACAAATATATCTTTATATATTAAAAACAATAAGATATTTAATTCCTTCATATATATAAATATATAAAAAAAAGTATATCTTTATATGTTAAAAACAATAACAAATTTAATCCTTAACATATATAAATATATAAAAAAAGTATATCTTTATATATTAAAAACAATAACAAATGTAATCCTTAACATATATAAATATATAAAAAAAGTATATCATTATATATTAAAAACAATAAAAAAAGTATATCTTTATATATTAAAAACAATAACAAATTTAATCCTTAACATATATAAATATATAAAAAAAGTATATCTTTATATACTAAAAACAATAACAAATGTAATCCTTAACATATATAAATATATAAAAAAGTATATCTTTATATATTAAAAACAATAACAAATTTAATCCTTAACATATATAAATATATAAAAAAAGTATATATTTATATATTAAAAACAATAACAAATGTAATCCTTAACATATATAAATATATAAAAAAAGTATATCTTTATATATTAAAAACAATAAAAAAAAGTATATCTTTATATCTTTATATATTAAAAATTAAGATATATCATTTTTTATTATTGAAAAAGAGAAACCCCCCCCCCCCCCACCCTACGCCCGACCCCCCCCCCCCCCACACCCCAACCCCCACCATCCCTACCCCGACCCCACGCCGCCGCGTACGGAATCGCGGCGGCGTCACCACCACTGCAGTGGTGGCACCCCCACCCCCACCATCCCTACCCCGACCCCATGCCGCCGAGTACAGAATCGCGATAGCGTCACCACCACTGCAAATCGCGATGGTGGTGGCGTCAAATTGACGCCACCGCCACCATCACCACGATTCTGGTGTCAGGAGGGATGGTGGGGGTGGGGGCGCTGGTGGTCCGATTGGGTGGTGGGGGTGGGGTGGTGCTGGTTTTCCCCCAGATCCGAATCGACGCGGCCAGATCCGATTGGGTGGTGGGGGTGGGGGTGGGGGTGGTGCTGTACGACGGCGGCGTGAAATTGAAATTGAAATCGAATTTGCTTTGAAATCGAATTTGCTTTGAAATTGAAATCGAGTTTGCGGGCGAGCGTGGTAGTGGTGATGAAGATGGCGACGGCGGCGGGGGGAGGTGGTGGCGGCGGCGCCTGTGGTGGTGGCGGCGCCTGTGGTGGTGAGTTTATATATATTGTGTATATATACATATATATATATATATGTGTGTGTGTATAAATACATATATATATATATCTGTGTATAAATACATATATATATCTGTGTATAAATACATATATATATATATATGTGTGTATAAATATATATATATGTGATGAAGAAGATAACAGGGGTATTTTGGACATTTTACCTTTAAAAGCCTGAAAAATAGCCCAACTGGTATATTTGGTAAAAAAATATAAGAATTATAGGGCAAAAGTGGAGCCCAAAAAGTTAAAGAATAAAAGGCAAACATAGTCGAAATTAAAGGGCAAAAAAAATAATTTGCTCTTAATTAATTACAACTTCCATGATGAACAGCCATGATGTTCCCTTTAATTACAACTTCCATGATGAACCCCTTGTGGGTGGCTCAGTTGGTTAAGAAGGAGGGGATGTCTCTCCTAGGTCTCAGGTTCGATTCCCATTGGGAGCGAATTGAGTCCAGCCTTCTGGGTCTGGGCCTGTCACACATGGTTAGCCTAGTGTTGATCCCCAACTGGTTGGCAAAGTTTGCAGGCTATTTCGTCGACCCGTGGGTTTACCCGGTGCGCACCCGAAGGGTAGTGGCTGAGGGTTCCCACGTCATCAAAAAAAAAAAAAAAATCGTGATGCCACGGGCCGGGATTCAAGGCATATATGGCTATAAATAGGCATATAAAGTAATATTGATCTAAATTAGGTTATGCAATTATAATATTGATATGTTACTCAAATAAAACTAGAATAGTCCACATAATTCTGATAAGAAACTCTTTAACACATAAAATAGCTAGCTGTGGTTCAATAGTTACGTACTCGGGTTAAGGCCAATTCAAGAACTTTACATGCACTGTTGGCCTACATATAGAAAAATGAGAGCTGTTACATTCAACAACTCTACTCAATTTGCAACAATGCATTCAAACCTGTCCAGCACTTGGATCCCCTCTTTCTCCTATGCCACCATCACTTATTGATTAAATGTTCATAATCCACATGCACTGAGTTGTTACACTCACTTCTTCAATTTAATAAATTTATGTGGGCAATCTTGGCCGGGATTGTTACATACCAACCATGCACAATTCACTGGCAAAATCCCTATTACATTATCAAAAATAAAATCCAATATCAAAATTATGTGGCTATTTCCACCGTAGGACCAACTTTATATATTATTTAGAAAAATTATGTAGATGGTATTAATTTAGAACTCTCAGTTGTCCTATTAATAGGGTACAAAAGGGGTCAGTAAACCATTGAAATGCAGTTTTCTCTTAGGGACAAAGAATTTGTAGCCTCAAATATTCTTAGCAGTTGTATTTTTCTTAGATTTTAATGCGAAAAAGAGTACTCGATATGGTACAAATCTAGTTGGGGTCAATTATGCATAGATTTATTGGCATACAAACGAGCTAGTCTAGTTGAGATAGATGGACTTATGCTTAATTATTTCTGTGTAATAATTATCTTCTTTTTCGGACACATGCGTGCTGGACATCATTTATAATAGCTTGCAATATAATCGTGTGTTGCATAATTAAGCTTTGCTTTGCTCTGGAATATACACTCCAAAAAATTTGTTGTTGTTGATGGGAATTTGGCAGACGTATTTAATTTTATTGTGGTATTATTAATTAGTTTTAGAAAATATCCAAGTGTCTCGAGTCGTATATATTTTTCTTTTGGTAGTTTGTGTTTTGTTTTATTTCAATAAGAAGTTTAAAATAATTCGAGAGCAGGTACACATTAAAGGATCATATCCATTTATGTTGTGCAAAGTAGAAAACCTGTTTTAGTTAAGGAGCTGAGATTTTTCATATGAATTCAAGATCAAACTTTTTATTTGTTGTTTAAATAGGTGATCAAACATGATCGGGCTAACAGAAATTAAAACAGAACCCGTGCCTTAATTACTTTGACGCCCGCTGCTATATGTACTAATCACCATCATATATACAATATAAACAAGTTCTTCGAGTTGCAAAAGGAGCTGTTAAATTATAATATGAGTGATTTGTATGCAAAAGTAGGTTTTAGTTGTATAAAGCATTTCGATATATAGCTCATGAATACAAAAATTAAAATTATGAAACCCCAAAAATATAGTCTTTGAGATATATGAGAATGCATGTGGTGCTTAAAATACGACGACAAATAACATACCACATGGACAACAAATAACATGCCACATATATAGATTTGGAGTTTTGGACTTAGATAAGTGTGATACTCATCGAGAAAAAAAGATGTAAGAAAATTTTATGATAATTTAGTTATTTGAATTATAACATATCATTGAAACTATCAATTAAAGCATAAAGAAATAAGAAAACAATCCAAAAAAACACATGTGTAACGGCAGAACTATGTGAACGGGACTTAAGAGTTAAGACTGCAGCATCAAGGTGAAATGGGTAGACAAAGAAAATTCGTGTCCATTCATGTGTTTCACATTACAATTCTGTCTTGATTCCTCTTATCTTATCTTGTCTTTATTAATTAAAGTTACAAATTTGATTTATTACTATTGAATGGGATCAAGTTATATTGACTAATTCTATGGTCATGTCTAAAGTGAATGTGACTCTGTCAGAATATATGATACAATATAATCTAGAGTAAGTTTTTAGACAGAGAAAAGTCATAGAAAACAAGCGTTTAGTAAACTTAAGACTAAATGATTAATTAAATTATTTTTATGTAATTATAATATATCTTCATGTACTGCAAGACTAAATGAATAATTAAATTATTTTTATGTAATTATAATATATCTTCATACTGCAGGGCATAAAAATATGTATAAGTTTTTTAATAATTATTCTGATTTTGTCACACTAATATGAAGCCCACACAGGTTTTGGGGTGCACGTGACGGGCTGGCCCATAATTAGCACGGACTGTGGCGCATGTACACGTGCGTGCCCATTTCCGGAAAATTAGCTGGTCACAATTTTTAAAAGCGTAG
Organism: Linaria vulgaris; assembly: GCA_948329865.1. Taxonomy (NCBI): domain Eukaryota; kingdom Viridiplantae; phylum Streptophyta; class Magnoliopsida; order Lamiales; family Plantaginaceae; genus Linaria; species Linaria vulgaris. Next base: position 96,980,352 of record OX415254.1, on the reverse strand, counting down.
TGGGTCCCTTGACAAATTAAAAATTAATGCTGCTCCCACTTATAGTTCCCATAGTTATCTGCAAACCAAATCAACCTCTATGGAACTCACACATGCACCACTCACACGTGTGCATACCACTCCATTTATTTAGCACTACAATTTCCTTTATCTTATGCATATGAATTAAATTTGAAGTCCATTACAATTATTATTTAATAAATGTTATCTTAGTGATGTTGTCTAAATATGTTGAATAATTTGAGTTATGCTTATGCTCCATTAAAGTGATAAAAAAGTTTAATTTAACAAATTCCTAACATACTCGAAACTATCATGCATTAGTTGCATGATGAGGTAACAATAACATAGTCAATTTAGTTATAGGTGTATCGATGAATGACTATACTTAGGAAATTCAAACAATTTCGACCTTCTTATTGCACCATGCCATCATATATGAGTTATATAAATTGTTCCCTGACATATAGTTATACAAACGACTAGAGCTTCATATTTTAATTCACATGGAATACCAAGATAAATTAGGGTCCCTTATAGTGTAGGTATATTTTTCAGACTATTGATCAATTTGATGTTTAATGAGGTAAATTGCACAATAATACCAAACTGGTTGTGAGAAAGAGGAGACAGGGCAGCTTTAGTAAAAGTGTGAAATAAAGGGGCAAAAAGATAAAGTCGTGGGAATTTTTCTTTTTGGCGATCCCGATAAATTGTCATGTTGGTGGCTTAACGTAACTAAAACTGAACAGCTTTTTCTTTTTGTTGGAAAAAGATGTGTTGCACAAATTATAGCAAGAATTTTCAGCTTTCTTCAATCTATATTTCTATTTTTATCGTAAATAAATGAAATTTCAAGTGATCGTAAATGTTGCACTTCTTAAGTTTGAAGGCTTATGGTTTGTAAAAAAAAAAGTTTGAAAGCTTATGCGAGAAATATTTGTATGCCTCGAGTTGGCATCATTCCAATTTTAGTCCTGCAAATTAGCAAATTAGCACATGCTAGGAACTTTTATCATATATACAAACTTTAGGGAAATAACATGCAATTATTTAAAATTACATAGTTTTTTTCTTGTCAATATAGGTTAATATGCATATTTTTCGTAACACATTAGACAAATAGTTTCCAAAATGTCATTACCTTGAAGAACTATATGACATTATTGACCTAAGTCACATAAGGCAGATGCGGGTGCAAGTACAAGTACGAATGCAGTTCGTCTAATTTAAAAAAACACAAATTTCAATGTGCCTTAATGTATTTTTTAAAAATAATATAAAATTCTAATATATAATTTCTTATATATTTGATTATTTTTAGTATATGTTTTGTATATTGTTTCTTAAGAAGGCTTTTGGTTCCGTGTATTATGGTGAAAGATATAAACCTTAAATTACTTCCAATTTTTTGTAATTATTATATTTTCTACTTAGTTTATTCTCGACTTTCATCTGCTCTCTTTATCATCACTCATTTGTTTCATTCTTCACAATTTCTTACAATTATTCAGTAGATTTGAATAAAAAAAACTAAAAAATCTTAGTGCGAGAACTAAGAAGAAGTAGCCAATGAGAACTCCAAACGTCGAAAATTTTGACAATATGAACGATTATGTTACTTAGGTATGGACTAAAGCTACAAATATTCACCTTTTAAAAGTTTGCAAATAAAAAATACTTATGATCGATGCCACGAGTCTTTAGAATTGAGCACCCCGGCATCACATAGTTCATGGTCTGGCTCAAAAGTTAAGATTCATCAATTGAATCCGCAAAAAAATTAAATAGTGCATTGAGTTGTAAATTCCTACAATTTGAGACATCAGACGACAAAAATTTCGTGAAACCACCAAATTTTATGCAATGGATGTTATTTTCATATTCCACATGTTACTGTGAATCCACATCTAGAGAGCTCCTGCTATCAAACCACATTACTTAGAGGAAACCAAAAAAAAAAAATGGGTGTCAAACGAACGATCAAATAGGAACATGCAACTGAAATCCAACGACAAAGAAACCAAAGCATACAACATATATCACTTGCGGTCTCCTTCTCAACATAAAATTTCACATCTGCTGAGGCCTGAGTAACCAAGTAAATAACACTGCAAGACCAGGATCTGGACATGACTTCTACGATGAATACTCAGAACCGCTTCATAAACATCGCTACGCTGTACAAAATACAGATATACTCAAAATTTCAAAAGAAGCACAAATGAAAAGTCCTCGGATAGTTCTCCATAGTTCATCCAACCACGATATTATCTTGTGACATTGATAACTGGCCCAAAAGTTCAGTGTCTGCTCTATGTCTTCAGTGGGGCCTTCTTTTCTCTGTCGGAAATACGAGTAGCAACATTGGAGTGTGATTTAAACCGGCCTCTGCCTCCCTCATCCTTTTCCTGCAAACAGGTTGCATCGTTCAGATTTTTAGTGCATCCTTAATGTTAATTAGGAAATAGATGTAGATGAGATTTGGTCATCGCTCTAGTTTACTTCATTTTAAATACAAAACCAGAAACTAAATGCACATGCCACGACGTATTAATAAACACTGCTGGACTCAGTAAACACCTTCTTCTTAACTATCTGCACAACATCCTCATCCTGGAGAGTATGACTGAGGCCACAGTGCTGTGGATAGTGCCTTGCACTAGTGCCCCATACCAGAACGTACTTCACATCCTTTACCAGACTCCTGTGGATGTGGTTACAAAAATCTTCTACTGTGCAGCCACCTCTACCCTGAAATTGAAATCAGTAGCCAACAAAAGAACGAGCATTCAGAACGAAAATATGAGATATATTACTGTCTTTCTAACTATAAATATTTTCGCTAACAATAAATATCATTCGAAGATCTCATACAGATCTTTCTGTATGAAGAGTAGAACAAAATGTAAGTCTAAGTTTAAAGATTTCATAAACTTGAGAGAGGCAAATGCTTAGCATCAATCGGTAAAACATAGGCTGTGTCATATAATTGTAATACTGATGCCAGTTTTTTCATTTCAATTCCACAGATTATGCATATTTACAGGTGTAGTTATAACCGAGAATCAGGTATGGCAGTTGTAAGAACAAAGGGAACCAGAGTGTAAGTTGAATCCGATCCCGAACTAGTTAGGATGGTTCCAAGACACATTATGAATCTTGTACATAAATCTTCAAGAGGATATATATCAGCTAACACCAATCAGTCAACCAAGACAGGGAATCAGATACTTATCACAATATAACCCGCAAGATAAAATTTGTCCAAGTTATCGTGCTTGATTAGTTCAAAAATAGGGCCAGATTCTGCTATCAAAAAGTGGGAACCATACCCATTGGATAGAGTGTTTGGTTGGGTTGGACATGGATCCATAACACTTTTGGCACCATAGGTACCTTCGATAAAATCATAAAACTCAGAATTCTCACATAAAATGAATAAATGGAAAAGAAGAGGAACTCCATGCGATTCACAAACGTTTATCAGATAATAAAAGAGATGCTTAGATTGTCAGAAACATACAGAAGAAAGAACCACTGGTTCTGAGAAGTCCGGTTGCTGGCCCTGAGGCTTTGTATATATCCTTACAAGACCCATCTCTTCCCACATTTTTGCAAGCAGTCTATCTAAATTTAGCTGTTGAAGCAACACAACTCAAAAAGTTAACTTCACTGATCACCCAGCTTGTTGTATAAGGAGTTTTATAAGTTCCAAATCGATGTACAATTAAGGATTGCGTGAGAAGGACCAAATCAGATAAGCACTTACAAAATGAAGCATATACCTTTAAGTTGCAACTGATGACAATCGAATTAGGCTGTCGTGCTAATCTGTCAACGTCATCAATACCAACAACATCTATTTTGTTATAAACATAAATGCACTTCATGTACTTTCTGTTCCCCTCAATAACATCAATAAGATCATCCACCGTAGCATCTTCACGAAACAAAACCTATGAGAATTAATGTGAAAAAAAAACTGTTAACATACATCTTGGTCAAAGTACCGGTAGCATGCTTCACATAAAGCTGGAACTAAAAAATTCAAAGAAAAATCAGAGCAAAATACATTTTCGCACTGGATACAATAGTTCCAATGCTTCGCTTTATGCCCAACCATGCTTCACATATTGCATGGTTCACGCGAGGCAGATCATTTAAAAATCAGTGAAATGCTCACTGTTGTGCTGCATATCCTATTAGTGGAAGAAAGTGGCAACTCAAAACATGAAAGACTAGCATGACCATAGATAGATCTGTCTACAAGCTTGAACTCTTAGCAGATAGACAAAGGTACGCTTAATAATGAGTAGAGAACACGAGCAGATAGTTTTGATAACAAAGTGAATTTTCTAAAGAGTCCAAAATTTCTGGTCAAAACAGTAGTTTCCTAGAAAATGTCTCAATTAAGCTCATGTCTAAACATGCTAAAAGAAGCCACACAACACAAAGATGGGAGAGAGGAGTACCTCAGCATTATGAATTTTGTATTCATGTAATATTTGATAGCAGAGCTTTTCATCCACATGAGTCAATGGCAGAGTGCTATTGAAAGAAATTCCTCCCGTCTTTTTCTTTTTGAAGTATATCTGTCAGCAAGCAAAAGTGCAACGAGATGGGATGAATCGTGAGTCCAGATTCTGTGGAAGAAAAAAAATCGTTACTTTACAAACTCGTTCAGTTTATACATGCTACAGCTAATAACTTTATAAACCCTTCAATCCAAAGAATATGTATCTATTTTATGTAGTTCCCTACTGCTGATGGGGAACAGATTAACTTGTTCAAATGCACGAATAACAAATAATTGCATGTGCTTAGTGGACATCCAATGTTCCAAAGTTGAGAAAGAATGACAAAAGGCATTGGACTAGGATTGATAAATGAAGGAAAGAGCCTAAATCGGAAGTTGTCCAGTTATTTGGTCGTAAGACTACGAATCGATACGAGAGCTTACCACTCTCAGGAAAGCACACATAACACCATGAATATCCAATTTTGTAAAAAATGAGTGCCTAAAATTGGAAATTCCAATTTCCAAGTGAAGGAGGTAAAACTTTACAGCAAGCTGGGTACAATATAAGGAATGCATAGAGATCTATGCAAAATAGGTCACACCCATCGACCCACTTGTCCAACCACCGATGTCCGGAGAGATTAATGACATGTCATCAGTCAAAATAACAGTTCTTTATTGAAATTGATAATGCGATAATATTCAGAATTTCATCCTGTTAGGCTACAAACCCATACCTATACTTAAGTCCATGAATATAAAGCAAAGTACATGGCAGGATAATGTATAATAATATCAATGAAGATTTTATGGAAAATGCTTAGAAAGCATTACTTGAGGCGGTCTTTTGTTCAGTCGCAAACCAACAGCTTCCAACTCCTTCGTTAAGATCTGTCGATGCCCTTCACTCTGAAATTTCATTATTCATCAGCAGAAAAACAAAAATGTTGAAATCAACTACTATGCGCGCGCGCGTGTGTGTGTGTGTGTTTGGTAATTAGTACAAGTAAACTTGCTGCATATTGGAACCAATGCACAGATAACTATGCGAAAGTAAACTACAACTTAGTTATTACCAAATAATAGACAAAGCATTGACAATCATATGAGAATCAATTACACCTCTAATTGTTAAAAAATGAACTCTAATTACGTGAAAACATGTGCCCCTTGGAGACATCCTACAAAATTGAACTAAATGAATAAATATATGAACAAATAACAAACAAGAATGTCAGGAGAGGTATAACTGTACGCACATTGCAGCCATTGTGAAAAACAATACTTATGTAGATTATATGCAAAAATATTTATTCTAAGCAAAGAAAACACTCTTGGCTCCTTCATGTGAAAGCAACACTATAATTGACTTTAATGGCCTGAATGAAGAGAAGCTGATTGATATAGCATGCATAAGCAGCCCAGGATATATAGGATGTAGCTGAAAACTTTTGTGAAGATACCGAGGCAACTTAAAAGATAAGTACATAACTATGGAGTCAGGACGGAAAATTGATAATGTGGAATGTCATTTTGAATATGACTCTGTAGCAGCCCATGCATCGGATTAGACATTGATTTGATTCAAGAAAAAATATTGCTGCTTTGCTTTGCAATATATACATGCAAGCAGGTGTTGCATACATGTCATCTCACAGCGAACGTACACTAGGGAATTATTATAAAGAAGAAGAAACCGGTGTAAAGTTCACTCACCTAAGTTTTATGCAATAGAAACTGATATCAAAATTACTTACTTTGGAAGCATCCAGAACCATCAAGACGATATCTGATGATTTGGAAACTGCAATAACCTGAAACCAAAATCAGATAGCTTCTCTATGTCAGAGTCTACACACTTCTGAGAGTTAAATTTTAGCAACATCTCTTCTATAGTCCAAATGCCTACCTGTCTACCACGCCCCTTCCCTTCGGATGCACCCTCAATAATTCCAGGAAGATCAAGCAACTGTATTTTGGTATCATTATAGTGAATAATGCCAGGGATGCAGGTAAGCGTGGTAAACTCGTATGATGCAGCTTCTGAATGTGTTCCCGTCAACATTGTCAAGAGTGTTGATTTTCCAACACTAAAAAGTAAATATTTGCAAATATAGAGATTAGGTACAAATAAAAGTTAATACATTAATTCAACATAAGATACACTTTTCATATGCTTTCTTTTCCCAATGTATACTTTTTTCCTTAGGTCATCAAATGGCTAACCTGGGAAAACCTATCAATGCGACGCGTCCATGGCCAAATTTGGTAACTTCAAAACCATCCCCTGCACCACTAGAACCCTGGCCCACAGTCGACGAATTACCATGATGTAAGTTTAGTTACGAAAACATGTGCAATCACTTTAGACAACAAGTAAGAGTAGAAACCATTGACACATATACGTTGAAGATTTCAATTTCCACGCAAGCATATCCAAATCCATCATCATCATCATCTGTTTGGCTCATCAACGAAAACATAACTCATAAGAAAAGGTTAAAACACATACTTTGGGGGGCTCCAGTAATTGCGTCCGCAACTTTGCTATCTTAGCCTTAAGCTGGCCCAAATGATATTCTGTGGAGCCAAGATAAAAACAGAAGTAAGTTATTAAGCCTCTAATAAGAAAGCAACCGCAGTTCATGTGTCCTCCAGAAAATATTATTAGGCATGGCCAGTTGAACCAATTTAGAAGTATTTTAAGTGAGAATATAATTTTCTAACACATATATAGCACAAGATAAACAATAATGTGAAATCACCACCTGTGGCTTTATTTTTCTGGGTGCGAGCCATTTCTGCTTCGATCTCTTTTATCTTTTCTACGATCCCCATCTTTTCTTATACTACCTACAAAACAAGCCACAAAAACTTGACTGACGTAATAATCTTATTGCATCATCGCCTCAATTTGGCGTGAACTGAACTCTGATAACATGTTGAATATCCATAAGAGAAATTATTACATAAACATGATGACCACAAAGGTAGGATTCTAATTATACTTTTTTTTTCTAAATTATATATATGCAGTATCGCAGCCGTGTATTAACTAACACTAATAATAACCGAATTAGCTGCACTGCACCACCTCATCGCTGCCTAATTTTTCCTTGTATCAAACAAACCTAAAGCTCAATCAAATAATTACAGCTCAAGGAACAGCTAACAAAACACAAGTACTCATTATTGATTAAATAACGTAACACATGCCAAATTAAAACTCTAACAAACTACAACTGTAATTATTATTAAAAAGAAAATCATAATGTAACCAGGTGTGATGATGATATAAATATATTATTAATTGATGTAAAATTTTGAAGTAAACGAGACGTACCAGCACAAGAGGAGAGAAACAGCAAATGATTGATATATCTTGCAGTAGTTACAGGATGATTGCCGAGTGTTCTAGACTAATAATAATAATAATAATAAGTTAGTTACAATAATAATAATAATAATAATAATAATAATGATAGGAGAAAAAGTTGATACGAAAAGCGTGCTGAGATAGTTAACACGACTTGTAAAGCCGTTGAGTCATGTGATGACAATGAATTGATGTGTCAATTTTGCTTTAGAAATTAGTCCTTTTCATTATGCATTTATGCAATTAACGTCCGTTCCGTTTTCTTGAAAATATGGTCTTCACATATTTATTTAATTAATTGTTATTAATTTACATCCATTTTCTTCAACTCTATCTATTAATTTACTTTTTTGAAATGTTTTTACTCAGCAAAATCTCCATAACTACTGTTCTTTTTTTCTTTTTAATTATTAGATAAAATAGTCTCATCAGCTATTACGTGGTTAATTAAAGACTATACTCATTTCATTAAAACCCATTAATATATATATATATATATATATATATATATATATATGTATATCTTTGCAACTTGTGAATGAAACAACGAAAATCAAGGAAAAAGAGCAAGTTGCAGACTACATATAGATTAAATACTAGTTTTGTAAGTTATATATATATATATATATATATATAAGGAACAAGAAATTGCTATTTCTCATAATTTATATTAAGATCCGATACAAGTATCGAGTAAATCGCTATTAAATTGTATATGCATGAACGAAACGTATACTTATGATCTGTCATATGCACTAACTTATCTTTTACACACCCGACTCAGTTCCAATCAGAATAGAAGATCAATTCTTTTGGAGGATATTCACAAGCAAAGTAAATACCGTCACTTTTTGCTCCCCAATAATATGTGCCTTTACATTCATTATGTATATCGTCATCGTAAACATTAAACGCAACTGTCTTGCCCTTCCACCACCAACGACAAAAGAATAACGTATCTCGATTACTGCAAAATTGAAAATCTATTTTTTGATTCACAGTAATTCTATGGTTTCCTATCTCATCATTTCCAGACGCACAATGCACTGTTAAAGGTGAGCTATTAGGAGGCAAAATGTTGGCTATAAAGACGTGCTCATGATCGAGAAAAAAACATGATCTTTCTTCTACGAATGATATGGTTTGGAGAAGACATGCGATAAGAATGACAAGTGACAAATAACAGTGTTTGTTGCTTAAGGTACTCATGTTTTTTTTTTTTTGCTTAAGAGAACGTGAGTGTGAGATACTCTTTATATAGCTTTTTGAAATTCTGAAATTTAATTGCATAAAAATCTGTGAGTCCAGATTTTTGTGGAAATTATATTGCATCACATAAAGAAAACATTCTTTATGAGAATTTGGTGGGTGTATTTTTATGCAAATTAGTTCAAGAAATAAACCAACCTAATATAATAAATCCTAGCACAATTGCAATCTTATTTATTATTAATTAAAATACAAGAACCCAAATACCTCTATCTTTTTAGTTTTTTTAGACCAAACTAACCTTGTGAGTCTTGCAATTTACAACTTAAACCAAAACCTATGGTTTTATTATAATTTCATATTGTATTATTTTTTCTTGTTTCTTGTTTAATCATATCCCCGTCAAATCCAACTTTGTGTGTTTTGGAATTATATAGCCACACCGTGAATGATTTTAATTGGAAAGGAGCAAGTTATATAATAATGTAGTGTGGCCTCTTGTGTGTTACAGCGTAAAGCCAATGGCGCTACATGTTTGTGTAATTTTCTCAAAATGGCACCTATAATTTGTATCAGACTAAAGATGACATAATTGTTAATTTCAGCCATACGACCGTTTGATTTAATCGTATGATCAGTAATTCGTTGCTTATCTTTTTATAAGCAAATACATGATATATATTCATATTCGTTTTTCTACCAAAATTAGTCGAATTCGCCTATAACTTAGAATATCGTAAAGGAATTGTTCTTTTCCTTCTAATAATTAATATTGAATATATATGGTACACATGTCAAGGTTAGTTTTCTATTTGACAAAATGTCCTAGTTGTAAACATGACGCATGCATGCGACAAAATCGCAACAGTAATATTCTATTTTTTTGAAATTTGAGATAAATAAGCAGGTTCAAGAGGGTTCATTTCGCGTGTTGTACTCTATGTATCTGAAACGAGAAAATGAAATATAAATGAATGTTTAGAATGAGATAAAAAAGAATATCCGAAAGAAAATAATTTTGAATTCGAATAATCACGTAAAATTACGACAATATGTAGTGACTTTAAAATGAGCCTATAGTGACACATGTATCACGCCATTATATATTCGGCTTGGAAACCAAAAACCACATATAGGGAAAAAGAAATTAAGCGTACAAACGCAACATTCCTTTATTCCCAAAAATATTGTTGAATGGCCGTCTCCTACAAATATAAAAAATTGGTTCTCTTAAAGACGTTCAAAGATTTGTTATGACAAGTGAGTGTGTAGTTAAAAATTAGAATAAGGGTAAGGAGGTCCTTTAACACAAATAAGTGGCAAGATTAAAAATATTTGGTCAATTAACCTAAGCAAACATAGTATTATTTATTTGAGTTGGGTTTAATCTATGGTAGTAATTTGGCTAACCATGCAACATAACAATAATACCCAAGTATATTAGAAGGGGTAAATTAATAGTCATGCGACTATTAAATTTGAAAGCAAACGAGTCTGAAGAAACAATGTTGGTTTTATTAGTTATATAAACATGGACTAAAGTTCGTTCATCAGAACATATATTACTTTTTGAAATGGAAAAATTCAACTATTAAAGAATGATGATTACAAAGTAGAAGAGTCTCGTAAGATCCCCACTCTACAACAAGCACCAGACAAAGATGAATCAACGATGAACTTTTCTCAAATATATTACTACACTATTGGGCTCCAAGTGTAATTTTATTTTTCTGCCGTCCATTCTGCTTTAGTCTTAGTAGGCTCTCACCTGATTCTTATAGTGAGAGTGGTCTCTGGTCCTCCATTTTAGCATGTAAATATAAATATCCCCCTTGTATTTTCCTAAATTAATTAATTCATTCTCTATTTTTCTGCAAACCCTAAATTTCTCTTCTCTCTTTAGTTTTTCTCTCAACCACTACTCCGCTGCTCCACAACCAAAACAAGGAGATCTGCTCGAGTTACATGGTATCAACCGCCATGTTAACTAAATCTACTTCTGTTATGCTCCTCTCATTCTTTCCCTCCTCTTAATTTCAACATTTACACACTTTTCTCTCATCGGATTTTCTTTTTCCGATGACTTCTCCATCTTCTTCATCCACTTCTTCCTCTACTACGGTCAAAAACCCTAGTGAAGACTCCAGTTCGGTGTATTTTCTCAGATCCCACGATTTTGTCGGATCTTCCATTGTCGGTGAGAAACTCAGTGGTTCCAACTATTTGTCATGGTGTAAGGGCATCGGAATGGCTCTCAACATAAAAAATAAGATGTGGTTCATCGACAACAGACTTTCGATCCCCTCCGATCAAGGTTCAATTAAGTGCACATGTTGGATTTGGGCAAACAATCTCGTTCTCTCCTAGATTCTCAACTCAGCCGTCTCCGAAATCCATCAGACTTTGCTCTCGTACACCTCTGCTTGTGCCGTTTGAAATGAACTCCGCACACGTTATGCTTGCACCGATGGATCTAGGATTTTTCACCTCCGTCGCTCTATTTCCATGATTTTGCAAGGATGAATATGTCGGTCAGCGTTATTGGATGAATATGTCGGTCAGCGTCCGTTCATTCCATGTACATGTGGTAAATGGGTTTGTGATATGACTAAGATCATGCTAGATCTTTAACAATCTGATTGTGTATTGTCATTTCTTGTTGGTCTCAATGATTCATATTCCGCATTGCATAGTCAGATCCTCCTTATATCACCCCTACCCTCCCTTTCTCGAGTTTACTCCATGTTAATGCAAGAAGAACATTAACGCTCACTACAAACTTCACTCGTTCCAATCCTTATTTATCACAAAACCCTCTCCTTCCTACTACCTAGAACCCCACTCAATCTCGGTTCACTAAGGGTAATGGCAATAATGGTAAAGAAAGTGCATTGCACACACTGTGGGTTTGATGGTCACATGGTGGATTCATGTTTTCAACTGATTGGTACCCCCAACCCTCCGGTTGAGATGGCCCTAGGGGTAAGAGGCAAGCTCCTGGTATTAATGCAACAACTGCAAATTCTGCTTCTGCTATTGAGGAGGTCCCTCATCAACAAGGAATCATTTCTACTCCATTAGACTTTTCCAACAAGGCTCTCTTTGAGCAGTTTCTTGTTTTCACTAAAGGTCAACTTCAGTCTCCTGCAACTCCTCCTCCAACTTTTGTTCCTCATCATGTTGCCGATGCCACTTCCAATGGTGGTATACTTTCTAACTTTTCCTCTAATATGTGTATCGCTCATGTGAATAGGCATTGAATTTTATATACAAATTATTTTCAAACTGCTTTTTCTGTTAATGTGCCGATACATTTACCTAATAAACTTGTCACCTTTGCCACTGTCATAACTGACATCAAAATCAACAACTTTCTCATTTTGAAAATGCTTTATATGTTCCTAAATTTACTTATAACCTTATTTATATTTCAAAGCTAGCCAGCACTACCAATATCTCCCTCCATTTTTGGCCCTCCATGTGTGTTCTGATGGACATTCTCATGAGGAAGATGATATTTTGTTAGGGTTGGAAAGGGGCTTTATCAAGTGGACTTAAAGAATTTTTCAAATAAAGCTTGTAACTTTGTCTTTTCTGTTAAAACTGATTATGATGCCTCATTACGACACTTAAGGCTTGGTCATCCCTCTATTCACAAACTATATGCTATTAAGGGCCTCAATTCCTACTCTTACCACCCTTCATGTTTGTGATGACTGTCATTTTGCTAAGTAAAAGAAACTTGTTTTCCATGTTAGTGTTACTGCTTCTGTTGAAGCTTTTCAGCTTTTACATTGTGATGTTTGGGGGCCTTTCTCAACCCCTTCATATGATGGAAATAAGTTTTTTTTTAATATAGTAGATGATTTAGAAAGATGCACTTGGCTTTTCTTTCTGAAACATAAGTCTGAAGTTCAACATTATTTGTTCCTTTTTTTATACTTTGTCAAAACTCAATTTTCTAAGAAAATCAAAATCTTAAGAACTGACAATGGGACTGAATTCATTATGGGATATTTTTTCACAAAATTTAATATTATTCATCAAAAGAGTTGTGTTGAAACTCCTCAACAAAACGGTATTGTTGAAAGAAAACATCAACATCTTTTACAAGTGGCTAGAGCTTCAGATTTTATTCTAACATTCCCATTGAGTATTGGACTACTTATGTGTCTACTACTGCCTTTTTGATAAATATGATGCCTTCTTATGTTCTTAAAAATAAGCCACCCTATGAACTTCTTTATAATATGGAGCATAATTACTCTCTCCTTAAGGCTTTTGGTTGTCTCTGTTTTGCTTCTACATTATCTGCAGATAGGTCTAAGTTTGACCTCACGGCTCAGAAGTGTGTTTTTCTTGGTTACCAAGGAGTACAAAGAGCTATCTTGTTCTTAATATTACTTCACACAAACTTCTTGTTTCGATGAATGTTATCTTTTATGAATCCATGTTTCCTTTTAAGATTGATGTTAAACTAACTAGACTAACCCCTGATTCTCCACAAAAGAATACAAGATTTTGCACAGATCCTTTTGTTGTTTTGCAGGCTCCTAGTATTGTACCTCCACCAGTTCCTGATGTTGCTCCTGCTCATGTGCATGTTCAATCTGATGTGACCACTCCTGCTCTGCCTAGTCATATTAATCAGCATCCTCATCTTTCAGTAACATAATCCACTAATTCTTCCAGTGGTTCTTCTCCCTCCTCCCCTACCCCTGCTATTCATGTTATATATGCTCCTCTTGATTCTAATTTTTCTCTTGTACCTCCTGTTATGCCTGACAAAGTCTACTAGAATTGTGCATCCTCTTGCTTACTTCAATGTTTACCAATGTGACTTGCCTGGTTCTTTGAATAAAGATCATGATAGTTCATGTAACTCTGTTAGATACCCCCTATTGAGTCACATCTTTGCACAACCCATTTAGTATCATCTCATAAAGTTTTTACAGCTGCCATCCCATCTGCTTGTGAACCAACTTCTTATTCACAGGCAGTTAAATCAAAAGAATGGCAACCTGGTATGCTTAAAGAACTCACTGCATTAGAGAAAACTCATACTTGGCTTTTATCTGATTTCCTCTAGTCATAATTGCATTGGTTCAAAGTGGTTTTTAAAATTAAACATAAATCATATGGTTCTATTGAATGTTTTAATGCACGTTTAGTTGCTAAGGGTTATACATAGGAGGAGGGCCTTGACTGTTTTGACACATTCTCTCATGTTGCTAAAATTACTATTATTCGTGTTCTCCTTTCTCTTGCTGCCTCTCAAAACTGATTTTTGCACGAACTAGATGTTAACAATTTATTGTTACATGGTGATTTAGATGAGGTCATTTATATGAAACCCCCTCCGGGTTATTTGCCTGCTCATGATAAACGTGTTTGTCTTTTGAAGAAAAGTATTTATGGCCTTAAACAGGCCTCTTGTTAATGGTTTTATGAGCTTACTACGAGTCTGCTTTCTATTGGTTATACTCAGATTATTTCTGATAATTCTCTGTTTGTCAAGAAATGACATGGGTCCTTTACTACCTTGTGTGTTTACGTTGACAATATTATTTTAATTGGGACATCATGCATGAAATTGACTCACTTAAACATCATCTTGACTCTGCATTTACTATTAAGGATCTTGGTCCCCTTAAGTACATTTTAGGCATTGAGGTCGCACGCACGTAAAAAGACATTTTCCTTTGTCAAAGAAAATAAGCCCTGGATATTCTTACAGTCAAGGTATATTGGTTGCAAACCTTGTTCTACAACTATTTATCATTCACAAAGTTGTTTTCATCTGATGCATCACTTTTACCTAATGCCACTACTTACCATCATTTAGTTGGTCGCCTATTATACCTCATCATCACTAGGCCTGGTCTGCTTTTAGTATTTAAAATATTTTTCAACATATGTCTAACCATATTGCATCTCACTTAGCTGCATCGTATCGGGAGCAGCTTGGCCATGCTCTGGATGCATTTGCGGTTTAGTTGTTTGACCATTGGTGGTGGTGTCAGGGTCAAAGGACTCGTCATTGCTATTTTGTGGCGTCAAGTGTCCTATTCCTCCCATGTTGTTTCTTCCACCGGGGCTAGTCATTCTACATTAGATTTATACATGAGATTCATTTATTTTATATAAGTTATGTTCACAAAATATTCTTGCATAAATAATAAGATAATTATTTCACAATATTACCACACTTTATTTTACATATTTTCACACTTGAACATAAGTCACATATTACAAAGAGAGATTAAGTTATTAGGCATCATACAGTAAGACAAATATAATATTGCACACAACTTATACGTACTATGTGTACTAGCACACTTCTTAGGTATCTAAGGACCGTAGAGCTATTCATGCGTTCATATTCTTGTCAGGTTTCTCTAAGAGCGAGGTGTTGGGATCTTCCTCAGGTTCCTCTTCCGGTTCCTCTTCTGACTCTTTCTCAAGTTCCTCTTCTGGTTCTTCTTCAGGATTTACGGGTATCCTTGTCGAGTCATCAATGTGCGGTATACCGATACCATCCATAGCCTCCCTAGGTACCCCATTTAATGAATTAGCAAGAAAAACATTCATGGACAATGGCTCGACTCTTTCCATAACCGACCCATATCCATGTGAGATTATATCATCAATAATATTAATTTCTTGGATCAACCAATCCTTAATATTTGGGTCTAGTGGTAATGGGCTCAAAGCACAAAATATGCCAGCTAGGTTTTGTCCAAGTTGGTCTAAATGACTCATGCCATACTCGTGCATCATTTGTTGATGGATTATCATTCTATTGTTTTCAACTTCTAGGTGTGTGATATACGAGTTATGATATTCTCTATACATCATGAATTCTCTATGTAGAATGTGATTCTCCCTACATAGTGTCTGGTTTTCAATGGACATCTCAATCAGGTGATGATTTAGTTCAGATGCCGAAAATCTTGCCTCGTCTCTTTCCTGTAAGATACGATCTCGATCATCCTCTAGATCTTTAACTACCCGGTCAAGATAGTGTCCAATGAGCCATGTACCAGTAAAATGATGTGTGCGCTAGGTCATCTCTACGAACATATAAAGGTTCAGGATGACCATTTGTCAATGGTAGACCATCTACATATAAGTTATTATGTGCGTCCATCTTGGCCAAAATACCTAAGATTTAATTCACAATGATATATCAATACTTTTAACACATCAAATATTTATTATTATTATATATATGTGTGTGTGTGTGTATATATATATATATATATTTAGAAACATGTACCGGCTCTGGTACCACTATTGTGAGGTCCCAAACTCTAAAGTCTCGTTTAGGTCCCCAAATAGGATTTGCAGATTTCCAATTCAAACCTTAACGCTACCTCGGAGAGGCTCACTAAAATGGAACCATAATAAAGCCAAATACAAACTTATTTATTACAGCAAAAGCTTTCAAGATTTATAGAGTTTATTATTACAATCCACATGAAACTCAAAGCACCGAATACGTAATAAAACACACAATTATTGGGGATTTATTTTTATTGTCACACACTTTTTATTTATTTAAAATTCCACACGTCCACGGTAGTTTAGTCCAGCCGCCTTGCTAAGCCTTGCTTATTCTGAGGAATTGACAGAAAAAATGACAGGAGATGTAAGTCTTTGGTGACTTAGTGAGATTTTTAATATCAATAATAGATGTAACAAATATATGAAATTTGATATGTTATGAAAAGAAAACATTGTAACTTTGAGGTAATGAATAGTAAACGAACTGTAAGATAATGAACTCGTGCATTTCATATAACAGACAGACTCAACCTTATTTCATCCAATATACTACATTTTACCTCCCAACGAGGAGCGACCTCGCAAATAGATCAAGAGACTTGCTCGAGTATATGTTAACCTAACACGCGGTTACAGCCAACTCCTGACTGCAAGCGGCGCCTAGATAAATGGGTATCGAGCGAATTTACTTAAACCGACAACCCTTTGTTGCCCAGCAGTAAACTGTCTCAATCTCTGGGCCCAACTTCTCAAAGGCGTCTCAATGGGTATAATTGATAAACAATAAGCTAGTAACCCGAAAAGTGTCCATTACTTTTGAGCTATATGTCTCGAACATAGTTCGCTGCTCATTGCACAGTTCAAGAACCAACATGTGGATTATCATATTGGAGAATTATTGTAACTGTGAAAAATGATTAGGTTACCAAACGAGATCATAAAAGAAAACGATTTTTGTTGAAAGAATAATTTGTTTTCGATTTAGAACCAAGAATCACAAGTACTCAGTCCAAGTTCTACAGGCTGGATGCCAAATAGAGCTTAAAAGTATTATAAATCTCACATGCGACAGTAACTTCGTGTTCGGGAAATTTTGCGTTGTCTCCTAATAAATTTAAATGCGTTAATAAGTTTAAAACAATAATTAACTTTTACAGTTTGTTATATTTTCTCGTATGTCCTTCTTATCTTTGATTACAACCAAGTCAAGAAATAGGATTATGACAAATAATCACATTTTAACTCGGTTCTCGCAATTTCACCGTAAGGTTATTAGTTTCTTTATAAAATCCATGTATGAACTATTTGGGCATACTTATTGTATTTTAAGGTTAATTATTATTTATAAACTCTTTATTTTAAAATGAGACCTATATCTTATAATTTATAGAATTTTCTAGGCTTACTACTTATTAACAATACATATTGTTACATATATAAAGAGTCACAAAGATATAATTTTGTAGAATTAAGTTAAAATGAAGCTTTGATTATTAACTTGGAAACAATGTTATATAATCAGGTTATAACTTAGATCATAACACAATTTCTCACTTTGATTTGGAATTAAGGAGAAATTAAGTATGAATATATTTCCTACAACATGTAATTAAACGAAAAATCATAATTAATACATATACTTGACTAAAACTTATAATACATTGGTTTTAACATATCATCATGACTTTATTAACTATTACATATGATCAATTTTAAAATTAGTATCATTATGCATAGATTAATTTGAAGAATGAAAAGAGATATGCTATTTAGGGCTGAAAATTGCAGCAAACTTAAATTTATCTTTAATCGACCCTTCTAATCAATTGCAATTCCAAATATTTTTGAGGACTTTCGTACTAAACACACTTAGGAAAATGTATAAAGAGCAGTTTTACAAAATATTAAGCCTTGGTATTTTTTCTATATTTTTCAAGTTCAGGGGTAAAACTGGAATTTTTGGGTAAAATTGGAATTTGAGTTTTTTTTTCGCAATTTTTGAGTTTAGGAACTTTTGGAAAAAAATATATATAAGTAGAGGACGAAAATTAGAAGAACTTTGGTGCATAAATCATATGCAAACTCATAGGAGATTTTGGTGTGGAATTTTTCCAAAGAAATGGCTTGTATCTATAGGCAAACTTACATGATTTACTTTTTCAAGAATTTTCAGCCAACTTTGAGGTAACAAATTTTTTTCAAATATATATAAATTATATGAAATTATTATTATGAAGACTTTTTCCCCCATTCTTTTAATGTTTGGGCATATTATGGTCCTTCATGTCTCCACCATTACTTCTAGGGGTTCTAGTGAAGAAAAGTCTGATTTCAATAATTATTTATTTTTATTATTTTATCTAAATTTAAATTAAAAGGATTAAATCAATATTTTAAAATATTTGGGGCCAAATAATGATTTTTTAAGAGATGAAGGGCTAAAAGACAATTAACTAAATTTTTGTACTTTTTAAGAAGTATCTATATGATATTTATATTCTTAATTCTTATATATATATATATATATATATATGTGTGTGTGTGTGTGTGTGTGTGTGTGCACTAGGAAAATTTAGGGATGTTACATTCGCCTTTCCGGAGGAGCTAGCGAACATGATTATGTTTTGCATGGGCGGTGCATCCACACGAATTCTTTTGAACGGTACGCCTATTGAATCTTTTAAGCATATGTGTGGCTTGCGGCAAGGTGACCATTTGTCTCGTTATTTGTTTGTACTTTGTGTCGAGCGTTTGTCGTATCTTACAAATGATGCGGCCGATCGGGGGAGATGGCAAGCGCTTATACCGTGTAGGGGGCCAAAGCTCTCACATTTATTTTTGTCGATGACCTTGTGTTGATGGGAAAGGCAACTGTGAAAATGGCAAAAGAGATAAATAGGGTATTGGATCAATCTTGTGACGCGTCGGGGCTGAAATTGACTCCTCAAAAATCGAAAATTTTCTTTTCGAAATCGGAGGGTGCGAGTTTGAAGCGCACGATCAGCAGAACTCTTGGGTTTGGGCAAACCCTGAATTTTGGGAAGTATCTCGGGGTGAAATTGCTTCAAGGGCGAATGGACCGTGAGTTCATAGCGGAAAATTTTGATAGAATTCTTCTTCGGTTCACGTCTTGGAAGAATAAGTTGCTTTCCCTCGCTGGTCGCGCTACTCTTATTAGCTCTGTGTCTTGGGCGATGCCCGTTTATGTGATGCAGTCAATGTGGCTTCCTGAACCTGTTTGCGACAAGCTCGATAGGCTAAATCGAGAGTTTCTATGGTCCACGGACATTAGGAAAAAGAAGTTGCACCTTGTGGCTTGGAACGATGTTACAAAAAAAAAGATGGAGGTTTGGGGATCCGAAAAGCGAGAACGAGAAATGAGTCGTTATTAGCAAAATTGGCTTGGAAAATTCTAAAGGGAGAGGGCAGTGTTTAGAGTGATTTTATTAAAGCAAAATATTTGAGGGGGAAGGGGCTCACGCACGTTAATCCGAGAGGTTCGAATAGTGGCACGTGGAAGGCGATTATGCGTTGTGTGCGCCTTATGTAGCCGTTCTTGCGATGGAGGATCGAAAGGGCAATAAAATTTCATTTTGGTATGATAATTGGCGGCGGTCGGGCTGCCTGTACATTGGGAATATCAATATTTTGGCCACGGATAAAATGCTCACGATTAGGGACGTGATGTAGTGCGGGGAGTGGAACCTGGGGGTGCTTCAATCTCAAATTCCGAGCGAAATCACACAAAAGATTCGGGGAAGAGAAGTCGTGCTTAGGGAGTAAGAAGATCGGTTGATTTGGAACGAAACATCGAATGGTGAGTTCACGTGCCAATCCACTTACAAAGCTTTTGACAAGTATTACGCGCAAGACGATCGTCCGAAACCGAGCCTTGATTGGATTTGGCGACTGGATATTAGCAACAAATTACAACACTTTTTGTGGCTCGTTGCGCGTAAACGACTAGCTACCAATCACCTTAGAAAAGTGAGAAAGTTAACGGAAACGGCCGCCTGCAGTTTGTGTGACCATATGGACAAAACGGAACTACATTTTTTTTGTTATTGTTCCGCATCAAAGTGAATATGGGATAAGGTTTTAGCGCAAGAGGAGTTGGACAAATTCGAGGCGTTGGACAATGGATCATGGTTGCGCATCAATCTTAGCAGACTGGAAGTGCGAAATTTAATTTCACCGGGCTAGGCTTGGTGTTGGATTTGCATGGCGTGCTTATGTATCATATGGAAACATAGGAATGCGCGGGTGTTCCACGGCAAGGATAACAATGTGACCGGTCAACTTTTTCAAATCAAGAGTCTTAGTCGAGATTTATTTGACGGGAGAAGGAAGCGACCGAACGTTAAAGGAAAGAAATGGACAAGACCGAAGAGGGGTTGGTGTAAATTAAATATGGATGGGGGATTAAGCGCGCAACAAAATTCAAGGACGGCTGCGGGACTGTTGAGAAACAAGAATGGCGATTGGATTTGGGGATTTGCTAAGTCACTTACAGCACCGACAGTGGATGGCGCGGAGCTTGAAGCTTTGAAGCATGGGCTTGGTCTAGCTTGAGAAAGGCGAGTGTCGCAGATTGAGGTAGAGACGGATTCCCTTACCGCATATAAATTATTGAGAGAGGAGCTCGAACCACAACCGGACCTTGCGGGAATAGTTCTTGAATGCAAAGTGTTGTTACACAAGCCGTGGAAGTGCAATTTGTTGTGGATTACAAGGGAAGCAAACGGGGTGGCGAACAAACTTACAAAGGTGGGAGCGCACGAGCATGGAAGAGTGATATTTTGGGATAGACCTCTCCTAGAATTTCTGTAGCTTTAGCTAAAGACTCGGCCTAAGGGCTTTTTGTTGTTCATCTTTTCTACCAAAAAACAGAAAACCTATCAAAGAATAACAATTAGGGGTGTTCATAAACCTGCCCGATCCGCCTAAATTCGACCCGCACAAACCGCTACCCGCATGTTTTTTATTTTTTTAACTTGTGCCATGGTTGAAGTAGATGGCAACCCGCCCTTGAGCGGGTGGGTTGCGGGTTGAGACGACACCCACCCGCTATCCGCCCACCCGCATATGAAAGAAAATAAAAATAATATTAGTTCATTTCTCTAAACACTTCAATGAGAAAAGATAGTAATTGTTTACTAGCAAAATAATAGAGATAACTAAACAAAACTCTAGTTCATCTATGTAATGAAAATTTAATAATTTGATGCGTATTAAGAAAAAACTTTACATACATATAGTTGAAACACGATAATAATAATGCATAAATTGAACTTGTAAATATTATAAAAAGTGGAAAGAAAAAACAAGAAAAAAAATGAGAAGGTATTTCTCAAATACAAATAATATAGAACCATTGCGCATATAATTTGTGTGTTTTAAAACATGAAAGTTTTTTTTATTATTATTTGTGATTTGATGTATAACATAATTCGCCAATCCGTCCGCCAATCGCTTAACCCGCAGCACGCATGCTCTTCAAAACTAATTCACTCGCCCGATTTAAAAATTAGTAACCGCAAGTATTGGGTATGGTGTCTTTTCCTATGACAACCCGCCAAGCGAATACCCTAATAACAATGATTTCAAAGTAGACGAGCTCGTAAGAGAGAAAGAGTCCTCACTTCACGTCTTAAAACCAAAATAAAAAGAGAAATCATAGTATTATTTAGCCATTATTAATTTATTACTCAGAGTACGTTCAAGCCGCAACAATCTTGAATCAAAGAGATTCAGTAGACCTGACAACTATTGATTAGAATTTTATAAGACCAACCATCTTAATAAAGACATAATGGCAAGTATTTAATGGAAATATTCTAATTCTACACTATGCAAAAACCTAGAATTGTATCAATATTCAAAGTTATTCAAGTTAACCCGCAAATTTATCTAATGCACATCCAAAAGGTAGTAGCTCTGCATTCCCATGTTATAAAAAAAAATCAAAATTATTCAAGTCATCCAAATTTATCCCTTTTTCTACTAATGATTCTCTACTAACTATAGGGAAAATATCCAAACTCCTTGTTATTAAATCGACAATTCATATTAGTCTCTCGTACTAATATGTACATGCTTTTATTTAATTAATTTAACTGTTAGATATTTTACGCAACCATCTTTTATTAGTGTGAATAAAAGAGAATTAATTACACAAATATATTTAAAACATATTTATTGCACTATTTTTTATGCCTTTGTATTCTTTCCCCATGAGATTAAAGTATCTTCTGTTGGTGTGGTGCACACAACTTACATGTAGATTGAGATTCTCACGATAGTTAATTTCTCCATAATACAATATTTAATTTGGGATCTTCCTAATGCCATGTTACAAGGCAAGTGTGGGCGTTGTTTTCTCCTATCATGCTCGTTTATGTAGAATGATGAAGAGGGCGAGACATGGCTTAGACATGCAAGTTGGGTTAATGAAGGAGTATGATCAAAAGATGTTAATTTTGATTTTGATGACGTATTGGGCTCTTTGGTATAATCGCAAGAGAATCATGGCGGGAAAGGATGCGTGTGACCCAATGCGGAAAGCATTGCAAGTTTTGTGGCAGATTTTTTTGACGCATGGATCAATGGTGGTGATGAGGGATGCAACACTCAATCTTGGGGGAAGGAGGTTTGGGCTGCACCAAAGGAAGATTTTTTTAAATAAATTACGTTCGTGATCCGAAGGGGAAGGTTTCATTTCGAGTTGCGGAACGGTGGAGGGGTTGATGAATGCAGCTAATATCGAGGTGTGCGCCAGCAAGACTTGTGTTAGTTTGTGTGCAAGTTGGGTGGCAATCCATGACATTCGTTGTGTTAATTCTTGCAAGGCGGACTGCGCTAGGGAAATTTAATACTTTGACCCCATAAGTTGGCTCTTTTTAAATTTTGGTACACTAACTTGACATGTCTTGATTTTAGTCACACAACTTGTCACCTAAACTGAATTCTGGTCCCATCACCACATCTCCGCCCTATTCCGTCGTAAAAATCCTACGTGGCACCCGTTGACTCACAACTTACCAATTTTGACCCAACTTCTGACCCCACTTGTTCACGTGTCACTCACCTGGAAAAAAACAATAAAAGAAAAAATTAAATTTGCGGATCTCAATGAGGAAGATGACTAGAGGTACGCCGAAAAACCGTGAAACACGCCGGAATAAAATGGGACCAAGACCAAAAGATGTGAAATCTCAAGGGGAACCCAAAAAACACACGCAAAATGGACGCAAACGTGAGCAAGTGGCTCGGCTTTTAGAAAAATCAAACCACCTCCGGCGAGAAAAAAAAGAAAATTCATCGAAATTAAACGAAACCTTCACCAAAAGATTCGTAATCGTGAGGGGATCACGAAAACCAACATTAAAAGAGACGCGAAGTGGTGAAGGTGCCTCGGCTTTGAGAAAAACTCAAGAACGCCGGCGAGAAAACAAAAAATCACAAAACGATACAGTAAAACTTCTACTAGTATCTGTTAGGTATTTGAGTCGACAAATACACACCCCCAGGATTTGTCCATCGTGGATATACGAAGCAAATACGAATAAAATATGACGATAGTAACAACACAAGGATTTTACGTGGAAACTCCTAAACCGAAGAAAAAACCACGGGGCCCGAACAAAAATACACTATGTAGAAAATTGTTACAACTACACAATTTCTCGCTCAACCCAACGATCCCCACAGAGCCTTTATACCCGTAACACTCCCCGAATACACCTCACACAAATATAAAAATATTACAAGAGGAAATATAAGAGTTATACTACAAAAGAACTCTGAATTATGGGATGATTTCTTCAGCACAAGAAATGCCTATTTATAGGCAATTCACAAAGGAAGAAACCGTGTGGAATCTAATTCCACAACTCCCAAGCTCCATTATTTCACAAATAATGGCTTTGCCACCTAAGGCCATGTTAGGCTTCACATGCATGCATAAATGCATACAACTTGCCAACAATCATTGAATTCCCCACATGGGGAATTCGGTACTAACAATCTCCACCTTGAAGATGTGATTATTAGTGACTAATCACGTCTTCAAAATTATCTACATTCCGGCATTGGACAATCGCACAACCACTCCGCCTCATAAGATCTCCATAGCTCCCGCTATCACTACAACCGCAGTTGTACTTTTAGAAGTACCATGCTCCACCATAAAGTATAACCACTCAGAATAAACCAATTCCAAGAATTTCACTTTTCGGCCCATGTCGAACATTAACCTGCTGATAGGATGGTGCAACTTCCCCTTTTGGCTCCTCCGGAAGTCATCAACCCGCCGACATGAATATACCATACCTTGCATTAACGCCAAAAGCAATGCTCGTGTGCACACTAGACCCACTAACATTAACGTCATGTCTCATGGCAACTTTTATGGTATCATGCCATCAAGACGAGCATGCCGCTTACAGAATTTCAGAGTCACTGCAATAAGCAATGTTAGTATCTCATCCAGTGTTTCCCTTTGATGCCTCAGAGCCATTTGCCGAACCGGATCCCCTTGTTGGACAATTTCTTCTAACGTGGCCAGATTGTCCACACCGCCAACACACTTTCCTCCCAGAGTTTGTCTTCCTGCCATCGTAAGTCACCAATGCATTGTTTACATGTGAACCGTTACCCCCGCTAAGCCTCCTCTCTTCAGACAGAAACTTGCCCGTAACTTCAGAGAGATTGATTTTCTCTTTTCCATGAATCAATATCAGTTTTATGTGTTCGTACGAACTTGGAAGAGACCAGATGAGTCTCAACGCTTGATCCTCTTCATCAATTGCAACTCCAATGGATTCAAGCTCAGCAACGATTCCGTTCAGAACACTCAGATGATCTGAGATACTCGCACCCTCTGCCATTCGCAGTGTATGAAACTGCTCCTTCAGGTACACGTGATTCGACACGCCATTCGCCTGGTACAACTCCTCTAATTTTTCCCAGAGTCCCTTAGCTGAAGAAATCCCATACACGTTCGCAAGAATGTTTTTGGCCAGGCACAGACGAATTGCGCTCGCAGCTCGCAAATCTTGATCCTCTCAGTCATCATCGTCCACCACAGCTTTTATACCAGCTGCTTCGGAACTCGAGCTAGTAGGGCTGCTACCTTTAGCAACCCTCCCTTTTAAAGCCTTGTGTAACCCTGACTGAATCAACACATCCTTGACTTGAACTTGCCACAAGCCAAAGTTGATTTTTCCGTCAAATTTTTCAACGTCAAATCTCACCGCACTCGTACCCTTACTTCCCGACATTACACCAGTGAGCCTTGGTGAATTTCAAGTAGATCTGAATAGCACAAAGTAAACCCCCGAAAAGAGATAGCTCGTCTTTCCAGGAAGGGTTTCAAGGTTCTCAAGTAATTGGTGGGGTCACAGCGGTCCCGCTTAATAACCAATTACCTTGACAGAACCGCCTTTATCAGCGCGTATTCACACTACTATCACACCAGAACTCCACCCCAACAAAAGCTCCACCTCCAGCAATACCCGGGCTCTGATACCACTTGTTAGGTATTTGAGTCGACAAATACGCACCTCCAGGATTTGCCCAAAGTGGATATACGAAGCAAATACGAATAAAATATGACGATAGTAACAACACAAGGATTTTACGTGGAAACTCTTAAACCGAAGAAAAAACCACGGGCCTGAACGAAAATACACTATGTAGAAAATTGTTACAACTACACAATTTCTCGCTCAACCCAACGATCCCCACCTAGCCTTTATACCTGTAACACTCCCCGAATACACCTCACACAAATATAAAAATATTACAAGAGGAAATATAAGAGTTATACTACAAAAGAACTCTGAATTGTGGGATGATTTCTTCAGCACAAGAAATGCCTATTTATAGGCAATTCACAAAGGAAGAAACCGTGTGGAATTTAATTCCACAACTCCCAAGCTCCATTATTTCACAAATAATGGCTTTGCCACCTAAGGCCATGATAGGTTTCACATGCATGCATAAATGCATACAACTTGCCAACAATCATTGAATTCCCCACATGGGGAATTCGGTGCTAACAGTATCAACTAAGGGAAAAAAGTTTGAACGAAGGAGAGGGGGAAGAGCACAATCACGCACGAACAAGAGCAACCAAAAACTAACATCCAACAAAGACGAAGACCGCCATTGTTGTACAGAAATGAAGCTCAAAATAATGAAAAGAACAGGTCGAAGAGCAAGGTACGGGAATCTGTTGTCGTGGGTGCTTGGTGCTGGTGGCGGTAGTTGGGTGCTGGCGGTGGCGGTGGTTCGGATCTGCAATAGTGCGGAGTATGGAGAGGATCGTGGCGAAGATGAAGAGAGGATTGTGGTTCGGATCTGTAACAATACGGAGAAGATCGTGACATCGCAGCAGTGATGGCAATGGAGGTGTCAACGGCAGAGGAATCTCCATTGTTGTGAGTTGTGTGTGAATGGCAAAGAGTTTCATATTTGGGTCAACAGGCAAAACGTGTCATATTTTTTTTATATATAAATTAATTGTCATCCACGCAGGCAAAACGTGGCACAGAGTGGCCCCATTATCGGGTCAAAATTGGACATTGGTGAGTCACCGGGTGCCACATTGGATTTTTACGGCAAAATAGGGCAGAGATGTGGTGATGGGACCAAAATACAATTTAGGTGCCAAAATTAAAAAATAGCCAACTTATGGGACCAAAGTATTAAATTTCCGACTGCGCTAATATGATTCTTGATAATGAGAAAAAGCTTTTCGCTTCAATAGGTTAGTAGTGACGCAAACATGGAGGTTCATGGTATTGTTTCATTCGGTTGTGTTTCGTTAGCTTTCTTTGGCGCATTTTTGTTCTAAGCCAAGACTATTAAAAGCGTTCTCGTTTGTTCTTGACTATTGTTCATTATATCGGAAGCTGTAATTTGATTATTTGAAGAAAGTGGGAATCAGGGTTAGCAGGCGTGGAAGCATTAGAAAGAAAGGCTAGAATGTCAAAAGAGACTATTACTGCTGGTTTTGAAACTGGTTCGACCATGCATTGTAAATCGTTTTATACACTTCTCTTCACTAATTACTAGCTAGCAATGTAAATGTCACGTATCTTCTAGTGATCATTTATGTAAATGAAACTGATTAAACTGTCACGCTTCGCTAAGTATTGAATAAAATGCTTATGATACTGTGGATGAAAATCTTTCGCATCATTTTGTTGATTCATCGTGCAAAAAACGGCAAGTTCCTAACGCGGTAACAAAGTTTAATCAAACGGTAACAAAGTATTAACAAATGACTTTGATTAAACTTTGTTACCACAGTAAAGACATACAGTTTCATCCCCAATGAATCATACACATGTAATTGTTGTGACTGCTCAAACCTCTCACTCGTTCAATTTTACTAGGAATTTTGAGTAATCTCTACAACAATCATACATTCTATTGATTCTCTCTCTAAATTGGTACCTAACAAACAACAACATGATAATCAATACCTAAAAAGTTTAAAAGAACAAACTCAAAACATTGGCTGTAAGCACTGATGAAATGGGAAAGGGAACAATAACAACAATGCAAGTAAAATGAACTCAAAAAAAAGGATATATTTTCATTGTGTTGTGTATGTGTGGAGTACATACTAAACTCCAATACCATGAAAAAAACTGGTCAAAGGAGCCAGACTGGACTCTACTGATTCACTGTCAGCATTGATGAGGAATCCCCAATTCAAAATGTGAACGAAGAAATATAATACCAATGCTTTACCCAAAAAAAGTAAACAAAATTAATGTAGGAATACTGAGAAAACCCCATTACACAATGCAAGTAAAGAGGCCAACCTGACTCCTGTTATATCAGTTTAAGCATCAATTGATTTACACTAACCCCAATTTGTTTGGAGACAGGAAAAATTCACAATTAATGCCATGTATCCAAAAAAAAAGATCGAAAGCTTATTTATTTTATAAATACTATACAGCAACTAATATTCGTTAAAAAGGCGATGTGGGATAAATACTAAATAGAGACTCAAACAAGTCATCAGATAACAAATCAAAGCACATCAATGAGAAAGTTAATATGAAATTTCACTTAACAGTATTGAACCTACCTTACGCTTTATGCTCATTTGAGGCTCGCCATTTTTAGAGCTCAATAAAAAAGTGAGATATGAAATCGGGTGCAAAGCTATTGCTAATATATAGCATCGTGTGCGGCGGGGTGGAGAAGCGGGTTTAGGGTTTTCATGTCAATCAGGTAATAGCGCTTTTGTGCGTGTTATTGGTCATCCGGGTATGCATAAAGTATTTTATAGTCGAATTTAGTAATTTCTAATATTATTAACACAGGTGTGGAAGTGAGATTATATAAACTGAATGGGGTAAAGAAATAAATAAAAAAACTGTAATAGCTTATGTTATGTTTTTTATTAATCCAAGCCTAATTTTAACTGACATTTTAATTCAGTTCTATTCCTACATTTTGGAGATATGGGGGAAGTTAAAATCGATGGCATGTTATAATAAACTTAAATTCAAAATAAATAGTTAACCATAAGGTTGGATCTATTGTATGTTGGTCAAATTTGCGAGCCATCAACCGAGGACATGAGATACGCGTTTGAGATACACCCTCCACTATGTAATGCTCCAGCTACATGATGATAATAGTCAAGACATGTGACATCTTACCTTGTTCTTAAAACGTGTAAACGTAGCTTCAAGTTACCAGCAAAAAAAACAACAAGAGAGGAAGAACAAAATTACAAGGAAGGAAAAAGTCATAAAAAGTGAGATTTAAGGGTTTTTAATCTTTTTTTAATAGTCGAGTGTGAGTGATTCTACTCTTGTTGTCATTCATTAGTGTTGTTAAATAAAAATTTTTCCATCAGCAACATTGTCTACGTTAAGTTTATGAAAAGGTTCACCAGATGTCTTAATTTCCGGTCGAGTCTAGTAAAACATGACATTACAAGTCCACACATAATTACTTAAATAAATCAATCAAATTTCGAGTTAGTCCAGAACACAATTTATGTATTGTGAATAATATATATTATATAAATAACTAAAATTTTGAAGAGGGTCCCAACAAAACCAACGGTTGGAGGAGAAAAGTAGCGCGAGATAAGAAGAGTTGGGAAAAGAAAAAGAAAAAAAGAAATTGAAAGAAAACCAGCAGGCAGCAACAGTGTTGTTAGCCCATCAATGGCTTCAGCTCTTTTCCTCTCCTACAGCTCTTATCAGCAGAATAATAATAGAGCTTTCAAGTTCATAAAGCCATCTTTCAGTTTTGAAAAGCAGCGCTTATCATCATTCACTTGCTTCTCATCTAATAAGAAGAAGCAGCTCAGTTTCATGGACCAAATTCTTGATTACATTGAAGGTGCTTCCACTACTTACCCTTTGCTTGTTTTTCTGTGATTATGCATTCTATTTATTGAGTTATATATATATATATATAATGTGTGTGTGTGTTTGCAATTATATAGGAGGTCCCAAGTTAAGGAAATGGTATGGGGCACCTGATATAGTAGAGAAAGGTGGAAATACATTGGAACTAGATGATGAGGCTCAAGGTTACATTTTTGTGATTCTTTTATCCTTCTTGTCTGTGTCAATTTTTCTTATTAAACGCTACATTGTCGTTCAATTTGCTAATATGGAAACAGAAGAAGAGGAAGTCAGAGATGCGGTGTTAGTGACAGACGGAGACAACGAGATTAGTCAGGTGATGATGCCATATGCTCTTAAAATATCTGCCAAAGTTCTTATATATGCTACATGTTCTCCAAATATATTGTTGACGTACCGTGATTTGCTCCTCAAGGTCTAATGTAATATGAGAGGAACTTAAGATTTATGAGATTATAATGAAAACTTTACGCATCGATTAATTGGCAACTATCTGCATTGTTTGAGGGACTGGTTTCATTAATTTCCGTGGTGTTTCTCTTGCACAGATGATTATACTTTCACTAATTGTCAAGAGGGTCCGTGTAAAAGCACTAGTCAAGGATAAGCGGGCTGCCATGGAAGCGTTTGGCACTTATGTTGAGGTTGATGCCTAAGAATACATTTTCAAGACTCCAAATTGTTTGATTTAACGTTTGTTTGGTCATTTGGATATTTCTTAACTCGTGGATGGTTGTTGTTTTGAAGGCTCTGGTGGGAGACACAAAGGACAAAACTTTCTTGAAGAAGGCTTTACGAGGCACTCGTGCGGTTATATGTCCAGTGGTACGTGTCGAAGTCTCCCCTTCACTCTCTTTCCCTGTTTCACATACTTGTTCTTCATGCAAAGTATATAAATGGTTGTAAATATATTCTTATACTATGTGCTTCTATGTACCTATTATTTTCACCTCTAGCTTATATCATTTGTGTCTCGGTTGCTTTTTATCTGGGTTGTAATTCCTTAATTAACAAATTAAGTTGCTTGGTTCATAATAAAATGCTTCTGAACTCCACTTATGAGTCCTTGATCAAGATCTTAACCTTTGTTAACTCTTAGGAAGGATTTTCAAGTGACATTGTGAGCTGGAAAGGTGTACAGCACGTGGTACTGTTATCTCAGGTATCCCTAACTTCCTACACATATTTTGATGCTGCTACCTCGAAAGATGCATGTTTGGTATTGTAAGTTTGTGAAGTTGTCAGTTGTCTGTATATAGGAATTCTAGTGGTATTCAAGCCGTCATGAATAGCAACGCTATGAAATTAGCAGAGCAAGATGAGAATGTTGTGAAGGCCTCTAAAGTACCCTATACCATCATCAGGACTGGGATCCTGAAAGATACTCCTGGAGGTCAGCAAGGTTTCAGCTTTAAAGAGGTAAAATAAAATCCTGATCCTTTTCGTCAAGAGTTTATTCTGATGGAATGCCACTCTTGTATCTGAGATGGTATATGTATCATTATTTTTCTGAAGAGCTCAGTTGCATGAAGTTGATTGAACGTGCATATTTCGATGGCTAGTAGGAAGGGCAATTTGTGTAATCAATTTGTTGGTGGCTAGTAGGAAATAATAACTTATAGCGGTTAGACTATGTATTTTGATTGCCTGATAATACATTCAAGAATTCGTTCTTTCTCGCATACTACGTTTGCATTTTGATGAGCTCAGGGGTTGGCTTCATATTGTTGATTTTTATGTTGAATATCATCTTTCTAAGGCGCATTTGAGTATAAAAATTCTTTAGTCCTTCTTGATCGGTCATTCTTGCTTGAAAATTGAGTTAACTATGATATGTGGTTTCCTATTATACAAACTTGCATTATTTGGTAGCCCAATTATATATATCTGTCTGCATGGTGACGAAGGAACCCTTCGGTGGTCGAAGTTTCCACTTCAATAACCAATTCACAGCCTATCAATTGACCAAGGTCCTTCAAACGGAAGAACTAAAACGTCTTGAAATTGACTTGATATACAGTTATTAACACATGCTTCGAAATGTTGGTCCAGTAATCATTTGCTTTTCCTAACATTGTAGATTCAAAATCTTGGAAATATCTTCTTTGCTTTCTGTAACTGCTTGAACTATTTGAAGTTGATTAAAAAGTATACATGACAGGGAGATGCAGCAACCGGAAGTCTAAGCAAGGAGGATGCCGCCTTTATATGCATAGAAGCTCTCGACAATGTTCCACAAGAGGGATTGATATTTGAGGTTCAGTTGCTTCAACCATTACATGTTGTTCACTTATTTACCCTAACTTTGATGCTTGCTGAAGCAAAGTTTATGTACTGATAATGCAGGTAGTAAATGGTGCAGAGAAAGTTTCTGATTGGAAAGAGTGTTTTGCTAGGTTAATGGATAGTTCGAAGAAGTAGCTTCAACGCATATCTAAAATGACGATCACTTATGTACCTTTTGACCCGTTGGTTTATTCATATTACTCTGTATCTCGATATCATACAAAATGTAAATGGTTTTTTTCTCTTATCTTGTCTTGCAGTTTATTGGAATGCCCTAGGAACGGAGTTACTAATCTTACATGTCGTGATTGCTGCATTCTGTGTTTTTGTTGTATTAGTAGTGTATTTTAACATGTAGTACATGTAAAAATGAGTTTATGAAAGCGGCTTCTTTATCTTTGCAATTGAGTCTCCTCTCGTAGTTGTTATGGCAACGAATAGCAGGATATTTCTGTGCTCATTCAATCATGTCTCATTGAGACAAAAAACACTGTTCATTTCACCTTGTTTACTAATGCAGATTCACATAAATCTTATCCAAAAGCTGTATTGTACTTTTGCTCGGATCCACAGCCCCCATCTTGTCTGAACAGTAAGTGAAAATTTAATATGTTAGTTATGTTATGCTTCACTGAAATTAGAGGGGAAAGAGTTATATAATCGATTCAACATGATTTTATTTGTGCGTTGGAGCGTGCAGACGTCATTGACAATAAAGTCATGGATCTTGTGTTGTCCTCTCTTTGAGACAAAAATATAAAGGGAGCCATTGAAAATAGCCTCACGACTGGAGCTGTTTAGGAGTTCTTGGAAACCTTGTCCGAAAATGGTGTATACATTTTTAAACATATGTCGAAAACCACACAAAGTTAGGACAATGAGGGTTATCTTTGGACAAACATGGAAAGTAATAAAGATGGGTGTTGAAGGTTCCCATCAAAAAAGCACCAAAGGACCATGATGCAAGACAACTAGCAAAAAGTTTGATTGTTGCAAGAAAAACCGAAAGGTGAGTGTGAGATCTTTAAATGTAGGGACCAACATGAAAAAACAAAAGGAATCAAATTTGGCACTGTAGTGGTAAAGGACAATTGTTGTTATCTAATTACCTCTCCTTTTGGCTCAGAAAAAATGCACTCGAGTCTGGACAATAGTGTGTCCAAGGGACCAGTTGATGATAGTCAAGTTGGAAAAGGATTAGGTAAGTACTAAATTAACTAGAGATTATAGTACGGCATTTGCATGACTAGAATCCATTTTGCACTATGTCGTTTGCTAACTCGTGAACGAATCGTGAATTAATTTATATTAAGCAAAGAGAGGTGGAGTTTATTGGAACTTAATCCAGCTAACTCCGTACTATAATAGGCTTCTTGAATGCACTAATATCATGTCGAATCAGATCTTACACTCCACAATAACGGTGTATTTGTGCGCTAGAAAACGACCCATAAGTGCAACTCTCGTTTGGATATTATACCATTACGGTTCACACAAGTTACATAGATAGTCGATCCGAATGTTAAAATATAAATGAACAAACTTAAGCAAATCAAGGCGTAATCTTAAAAGTGAAATGAGAATCAACGTCTATGAGAAGGATCCTGCTAGTTGTCAAAGAAGGTAATAGAAGCATAAAGTACAAGGAAAGGTGTGGTGTGCCCACGCTTCTCTGGAGGCAAGAATATGCATATCATGTAAGTTACAAGTTGAGAAATTTCACAAGAAATTGAATTACAGTATCCAAATTGTACCAGTCCAATGATCGAATTACCACGGACACAATCAATCAAGTGCTGGATCGGATTCTCTTCAGTTCACCTCTTCCGTCATATTTTGAAGCTCCTGCTGATTCCTCTTCGGATGAAACGTCCATGGATTTCGAGAACGAGCTGGAGAGATCAGCGTAGAGATCAACCACCCGTCTAATGTTGTTGTTTAGCTCTCTAATTAAACCCACATTTCGCGACAAATTATCTGGGATCTTTGACTCATGATTCTGGTTGATCTCGTTGATCAAAAGCCTGTTTTGGTCCAAAATGTTCTGCACCTGCACAAAGTTCTTCTGGAATGAATGAAGAACCTTTCCCTCGAGCTGCGTACCGTTAACAATGCCAGAGAATATGTCGTCGTCCATCACCCTTTCGCCACACTGTAATTACAACCACTGTCGTTGCCAAGAAAACAACAAGATTTCACTATTAGAAATGAACACCAACCATCAAAGTGAGCATAGAGGAGAACTTTGTAGTAAATTAACAGAAACTCGCTTTTACTTTACGCAGTTTATTCAAACTAACAAAAGCAACAACTTTAGCCGGAATATATTTAACGAAAGCATAACACACGAAAGATTAGAAACCATTTACTCAACCAGATGGAACCGAAATTAAGGATTGGAAGTAAGAAAGAAAGCAAGAGAAAAGCTGGTTGCTTTTTATTGACTAATTGAAACCTTTGCTTTTGTGTTATCCAGAAACTAAGCAAAGCCAAAATGATTCATACCTTCATAATCTAATGATTGTGCCATAAAACTCAAAACCAATAATGATCCAAAGCACCCATTTGAAGTCTTAACCAATGAAAATATAAAGAATAAAGTTACAAAAAAACAAAAAATAATTTCATATTTCCATTTTTCAGAAGCAGTACTGATCACAAAAGTTCAGACAAAAAAGATAAATTTTTTATGCAACAAAACAAAGGTAAAAAAAGCCCATTTCTTCCAAACACAATTCAATTCACTTACCTTCCTCAAATCACAAATGCTAATAATTACAATTAGACTTAAACCCACGTATTAACTAATCGACAAACTAACAATAATCATATTACCTTAACTGTAACTTCAATAAATCCAAATAAGATTACCAACACATAAAAATAGGAAACCTAATAATAATAAAAAATAAAACAGAGCAAAATCCCAAGAATTTGGAGAACCCACATGCATTCACTAAAATTGAATCGAACCCAGTCATTAAAATTTAAAACCAGCTGAAATTGATTGCACATGAGTGTGATTTAAGTTACCTTATGAACAAACCATTATTTCTTGTATTTGTGGAATTGATTGAGCTCTGAAATCATGAACAGAATAATAATAAAGATGATATTTTTATTTATGTGGGAGATTTGATTTGACAATAGATGTGTGCAAATGAAGAAGAAGGGGGCCCTAATAATAATATGTAATTTTGATTTTGATTTTTTGTTTCTTTGGTTTTGACAGATAGATTTTATAAGATGAATAGATAGATAATTGGATTTTATATATATATTTATTTTTCTCTCTCCTCGTTTACTTCACCTGCGTGATTCGTTCGCCTATTCATTGCTTGCCCTTTTCTAGGAAACGCATCATCCATTATATTGTTTTTTTCTTATCACTTGTCCACTTTCAACTTGGGTGTTTTATTTATTTATTTTTGCAGTTGCTTTGGAAGCTACTGAATAATATAATTATTATTATTGACCCTAAAGTTTGGGTAGATTGGTCTGAGGTTTTTATTCATATTGTATTTGTTGGTTCACTAGGTTGGCTTGTTTGCGGTCAACGATTTGGTTCCAAACTTTTGGTAAGGTTAGGCAAATATGTAAAGAGTAAATAGTGGTCTTAAGCTTAAGAGAACAATAAAATTGGACGCAAGACGTGTGATATGCGTGCAAACTACAACGTAACGAGAGGTAAGGTGAACGTGTTTCTTGAGATTTTTGGTTGTCATGTAATATATGTTGATGGGTACACATAATGGCTAAGTATCGCATTGTGATGTAATGGATTGACAAATAGTATGAAGATATTACAATTACTTTCTTTTTATTTGTGTGGGTGGGTGGCGTTGTATAAAACCTCAACATGTGGTGTAAAAACTTTGCTTAACTAGATTAAGAGCTATCAGATTTGATTTATGATGTAGAATAATGGTATGGCCTAATAGGCCCTTACTAACGGTTTTTATATGGATTGCACAGTAGAAAGCACATGTTTGATTGTCGTGACTTATTCCAGGGTCACCCAGATATAAACATGTCGACCCATTCTTAAATTGTTAATATAATTCGGCACCCACCCTTGGATTCATAATCTGGCTTGTATAGTACGGTGGACTAGGGTAGAAATTAATCTTTTGTCCACGAAATTTATACCCTCTCAGTTTTCAATCAATTCTTTCACAGAGTCGACGAAGTATAGCAAGGAAGAATTTAGCATCTCATCTCCAACCATATGTTCTCAAATATTGGTTCAAGAAATGCTCATATCGTAAACTTTTTCCTTGCAGTGATATTTACTCTCCTAAAAAAAACATGAAAAAAGCATATAATTATATATATATACAAACTTAAGTTTTGCCAGTTTGAAATAAAATAAAATGAACCATGTCTCACTCGTGCTCCCACCACATTGTATAGTAGTTTAGCACACGGAGATATCGATTGTTGTAATATACACTAGAAGACGAACACGTCTATTTGTAAATTGATGGATTGTCGGCTCAACATGGATAAGTTTCTATATATAAAGAATTATTAGACTTCCAAGACAAGACACTGGAAAACTAGCAATAACTAGTGCATACAAACTCAAATGCCATGAACTATTCAAACCAAAATGAGGTAAGTTAGAGTCTTCGCCATGCATCTGAGCAACGAACATTGAACATTTAGGGGAATGATGGAGAAGGGGAAACCAAATCAGGCCAACACATACATTGTCCATTGGTATTGTAAAAGATAAATGAGAGGGGATTATGATAAGTAGGTCCAAGTAAACGAGATGAATAAAATGATCTGCTGCATAATACACAACTTTAAATAGTTACTTCGACAAATCCAACCTCCACAACGATAATAAGGTTGACATTTTCTAAGGTTTGGATAATCTTTTTCCAAAGCTCTCCAAGAAGTAAGCATTAGGTGTATAAAATGTTTACAAAATAGCTTTGGCCTCTAGTTTCGATCACTCAATTTCCTTCACATTCTTATGAGCTTGTAAATTTCACAAATCAATCAAATCATATTCGTTGGTTGTAGATCATACATTTGTAAGCTTGTCGCGTACCAAGTAAAACTGGGTGTTCTTGTGCTTGTTTTGCATAGCTTTTCTCGCGTTTTAATTAATTGTCATTATAGTTTTTGACTTGATTGCAATCAACTGATTATTGCTCAATTAGATTTGTTGGTTAATTGCAACTTTTATTCACATTCAGCTTTATAAATAGACAGTCGTCTCATTGCATTTTTTGTCTAACTCGAACTTTGTAAATTGCAATTCCCACACCCATAATTGCTACAAGTGAAAGATTGTGGTGTCCTATAAATCATTGATCAAAAGTGAGCACAATAACGCGTGCTATAAATATCGCTTTGATGGCATTGATGACTAAAGGTCTTATAAACTAATGAGTTCTCAAACATAGGATTCTTGATTCTTTGCCTCAAACAAATGCAACAAGTAAAGGTCATCGATCTCACGTTGGGTTGATCTTGAAAAAACTTGAACACCAAGTGAATAGCTTTCAATTAACTGAAAACAAAAACACATACTAATCCCAATAATCAGTATAGAGAATTAACAAAATAATAGTGTCAACATCAAGCAAAAATAAATAATTCCTTAAAGTGTGAACATAAAAAGAAGTTAAAAGAGTCCAAAATTAGTGTTTGGTAAGTAGCTCAATCATCTAACATTGTAGTACCCCATTCATATTCAATATCTCTATAATTCTCTTCCCCTTCTTCGTAATTAGCATCTTCCTATTGCATTTCTTCATAACCCAAAATATTTTTGCTCGTGGAGGTGGGTGCACTGTTCAGCCACTCGTGCAACACTTCCTAAATACATGGTAATTAAATAAACCATTTGTAAATAACCACATTATAACGGTGTAGTCAAATGTAAACATAAATAGCATAAAAAGGGCAGCCCGGTGCACGAAAGCATCCTCGTAATGCGAGATCCAGGGAAGGGTCCCCCTTCTCAAGGGTGTATAAGGGGCAAGCCTTCCCCTATCAAATTTGACAAGAGGCCGCTCCCATTACTTGAACTTGTGACCTCTCAGTCACACAGCAACACCTTTACTGGTGCGCCAAGGCTCCCCTCCTAAACATAAATAGCATATTCGTGAATAAAATGACTTATATATTCTAATACATTATGATTCGCACGACTGATATTTAGAAAGTTACCAAAAGGGTTGAAGTTTGAAAGAGAAGGAAATATACGGAAAACAAATGCATGATAATGGCGTATTGGGTGATATTTAATTATTTTCTACCCTAGGAAACTAAAACCTCAAGTAACTTAAACAAAATATTTTAAAATTAAAATAAATAAAATATAACGGTGTACATTCTGTGAAGAAAGACAATCAATCAGTAAAGTAAACATTTAATCGATCTTTACCGGCAATATATCGTTGATTAACCATCTTGACATTGTATTTTCATTACGCTCAAGTTAAAGTAGTTATTGCATAATCAACATGATGAAAAAGAAAGTGAACATTATAAAACAACCAAATGCACAAGACACCTCGTAGCACTAGTCATGATGAACTGTTTAATTGTACTTGTGGCTTAAAAAAGATGAGCATATGGATTTGAAGTCCACGTGGTAATTTCTTTTTGATCCAATCCTTATGAAAAGATAAAAAATTATTGAATAAATTTTTTTACCCTAGATGAAATTATCACAACTAAATAAACTTTCTAATATGTAAATTCCTCAACAAAAAATATTTCAAACAAATAGGAAAAATTGCAAAATATTTAAATCTATAGAAATAATAATGGAAATAATAGTAACCTTCATTGGTGAGTCTTCGGTGCAATTCGAACATTGTTGTGTAAATTTCTGTTAGGACCGAACCGGTCTATTATATATTTTTTTGAAGATTTTTTTTAGGATTAATTATGTTTTGATTCTAAATAATTTCTTATACCTTTCCAAAATAAAAGTATCTTGTTGCATCTTGTTGTTTTAGGAAAGTACCTTTGTGATTGATTTATGTATCTTTATTTGTCTTTGTATGATATCGATTTTATATTCATATGATTCGAACGAAATATATTGTTGTATATTGGATATATTCTGCAAGCTTTGATTGCAAGTCAACCAGCTATTATTGGAAGAATTGCTAGTCAGTTACAACTTACAACAATCAAGGGATTGGATTGTTGCGATAGTTAACTTCCAAAAGAACTACACTCTATATAAGCAGAAGACTCAAAAACAATAAAAAGTACGTTCTTATAGACTAAGTCTAAGTTTGTTTGATTTGTGTAAGTTTTAAGAGATCGGTGTCACCACATGTGTTAGGAAAGTAATTAGTGAGAGTCTAA
The DNA here is from genome assembly GCA_948329865.1 of Linaria vulgaris. Taxonomy (NCBI): domain Eukaryota; kingdom Viridiplantae; phylum Streptophyta; class Magnoliopsida; order Lamiales; family Plantaginaceae; genus Linaria; species Linaria vulgaris. The sequence goes on along the minus strand of OX415254.1, from coordinate 96,940,916 downwards.
ATTACGAGCATGTGTAAAATATATGTGAGTGGATCATGTAATAGTTTAATACGACATGAGTTGATTTTAAGCGAAAACCAAGTGGACATAAGTTTGGTTTAACCGAACCGCTGTATATTATATGTGTTTCTGGTTTACTTACTTTACTATTGCAGCATTACTTGTTACAACACCTTATAAAAAATAAGTGAAACACACAAAGGTCTTTTGATTCAATGGGGCAATTGAAATCAAAGAGATGATTTAGACCTCAAGTGTGTCGTGTGTGTGGGCATTTTCAATTTAATAGAAAGCAGACTCAGTAACGCTAGATCACTTACTTTCAGCATCTTGGTTTGTTATGAGCTCGCATCCATAAGGTGCATTGTGCACAATTGGGAAGTTTTTACACTCACTCGAAATTGTATGTCGTGTAAAGCTCGCTTAAATTATAATCACAGCCGAGTAGACAACACAATATTTAAGCTTTCCTCTGGAAGCTTAAAATTTTGCCTAGGTTGATGTATGAAGTTAACAGTAGTTACTTGGTATAGTCTAGAACACTCAGCAGCTACCTTCTTATTAGAATGATCTATGTTGTCCATTAAGGCTATTTAGAGTAGTCTAAAATATTTAACAACCACCGTAAAAATAAAATGATTTCTGCCTCGCATTATGATGGTTAGCATATATATATATATATATATATATATATATATATAGGCATCCTTGTACATTTTTTAAGGCAACAAGAGTTCATTTTTCAACACTTAGATCTTATTCACGTAGTGACTAGCATGCGCATCTGGCGTTATGTAGTGTTATATTGGTGATACTTCATTCATTTCATCTTCCATTTTTCTTTAAGCGTATGTGCTCTTCAAATGAGTGTATCATATTTTACCAACAAAAAAATGAGTGTAGACATCGAGTGACCATGCAATCCGAATTCCAAACATTAGCGTGCAACAAATTCTGAAACTTGCATTCCTTTTAATTATTTTTATAGAAATAAGAAACCGGTCATTGTGTCATAAACGATGTCATGGTCTTGTGTAAAGAAGTACTGAGATAAAGGAGTTTGGGTTTGATACGCTTTCGATCGTGATGCATGCCGTCTATTTCGTTGGAACGTATATCGCGATGAAAGGACCGTCGTCTTTTCTTAGTCTATGGGGGCCTGGTCATTTTGATTTTTAACTACGAATTTGACAGGTGTTCCGCATGGGCAAATTCAATATGTTAATTGAAGAACACGGTTATATTTAAAAAAAAAATACAAAGTTATGTTGAAAGCGAGTTTGTGTAGCATTAAATTGTTTGAAGTTTGTATACATTTTTTAATCTTTTAGATAGTTCTCAAGAAATTTGTAAAAAAATTGCTTGGTTCTAGTATAATAATTAAAATTATATTGCGGTTGCGTTTGTCTGCAAATATTAATTTTTTCTTATTTGTTTTGAGATGCTTGTTAAATTTTATAATATTTTTCTGCAATTTAACAATTATGACAAAAGTTAAAACATATTGAGTATGTGTTTAATTTTTAAACTCTTTTGATGTTGTTCTATGATTATGAAGTAGTTTGGATTCTTTTGCAATTCTTGAATGCTACAAAATATTATTATCTCCTTTGGTGGGTTTATTAAATTTTACAGGATTTTTCTGCAATTTAACAATTTTGACAAAAGTACGTATGGAGTATGTGTGAAATTTTTATATTCTTTTGGCGATGTTCTAGAATAATGAAGTGGATCTATCAAAACACTCTTGTCTTACAAAGGAATCGGCCCAAACAGCCCATTCACGAGCCAAATCAGCCAAATAAATCGTCCCGACAACACGCCAAAAAGCCCATTATGCAAGCCTGATTTGACTAGCTCGAGCAATCTTAACTCACCACTTGTTTAATAGGCCTTGCCGACGGAACCAAGATAGAAAAATAGGTCAATCCAAACGAAAAAACCGTCTTAGGCCTATATCATATGTCATATAGCGTATTACATATAGCCCATGACATATGGCATATGAAATATAACATATGACATATAGCATATAACATATTATATATATATATATACATATACGAGTCTTAGCCCATCAGAAGAGGCCCCTACCCGCTCCTACAGTCAATGAGGCTAATCATCTATAAATACCAGACAACTCCTCATTTACAAGACAAACTTTTACTATCATTCTCGTATGACATGTGACATATTGAATACGACTTATAGCGTGTCTTATATAACGTGCGACATATAGCATATGACTTTTACATATGAGATATATTGCATATGACATATTGAATACGATCTATAGCGTGTCTCCTATATCGTATGACATATAACATATGACATATCATCTATGAGTTGTCCCATCCGACATATAACATATGACATATTGAATACGATCTATAACGCGTCTTCTATAGCGTATGCCATATAGCATATGACATATCACCTATGAGTTATCCCATATAACTTATAGCTTATGACATATCAAGACCAACATGTTCAAATTACTGTGCATGACCTATAACACGCTTATATGCTCATCTCTGAACGGGTAAGGCGCGCAATACCACGCCAACAACTACAATTCTATGTGCAAAGGCTCGACCTCATAAGTCCGATCTTCACCTCCGACCACGACCGACAAGAACATAAAAACAATGAACTACGTTTGGCCTATGGAATACGTAGGCAGCTTGGCTTAGCCCCAAGTTCAATCTGAAATCAACAAACTCCCCAATACACATCAGTGACTTCTAGCGTAGCCAATACGCCATCAACGAGCATCAACTGACTTAGGCATCAGAGCGCCTACATCGAGTTAGGCCCGACCTAGTTCACGTGTCGTATATTTTGGTACAAGTTTCCCGAAGTCAAGCTAGTCCAGAACCAATCAAGAGTTTGAGTTAGTCTGATGTGTAGTGATTAGTCAACAAACGAAATTATCTCGCATCAAAGTAGTTTGCATTTCTTTTGCAATTTTGAATACGGATCACTAAACCAGCATTCCACTTAAGTGGAAGATCTAACTAAAAGAAAAAGGAATAATCTTTGATAGTATGTGGGACCATTATATCATTTTTTACACGTATTTATAGATCATTTTTCAAAGAAATAAACATGAGAAAAAATTCAAGCAAATTCTATCTCACGTAGCTTCTCTCATTTTAATTACACTTTTATTTTAATATTTTTATTTGAACCAAAGTTGCAAACATTACTTTGTGACACAACATAATGCCATACACTGATACAAGGAAAAAGACTTTAATATTATATGTACATTATTCTGAAATGTTACACAGAAATAAACCAAACAATAAACTTCTACCAACAACAAGTTCACCTTGGTTTTCTTAGTTTTGCTAATCTGGATACTAATTATAATTTATTTTTATGTAAACTCTATATCTTATAGAAAACATCTACTAACACATATATATTATAAAGGAAAACGACACTTCCACCCCTGGACTATTGGCTCGCGAGCACTTGTACATTACTAGTTACTATCGTAATACTGTGGATTGTGTTGATACTTGTACATTGTTAACTTCACAATGATACTTTAACAACGTTCCAGAATAATTGTGCGATGGAAATAAACAAACAAAGAATTTAAGAAGTGAATATAATAATATTAACTTCCGAGTCGTAGGCAAAATACCACAAGGGATTAACAAAAGATGATTCTCACAACTCTCAAGTTCCTCACTCACGAATTGCTCGAACTCAACAATGCAGACAAGAATTGTTTTCTCAATTCTAAACCTAGAACTAATCGAACAACTCACAAACTTTGCAAAAGCAAGACAACACTCAACAACTTGTAAATTAATCTCTCAGATTTATTAGCTTTTGTCTCGTCTTTGTCTTGATGTACTTCACACCTATATATAGGTTCTTGACTTGGACTTCAAGGTGTGTTGTACACGGTTGGTAATTCCTCTAGTTTCCTCATCGAGCTCCTCTTCCTTGTTCTTGCAGTCCTTCTTGAATAATAGTTCCTTTGTTAGTAAGCTAACTAAGGAAAGACTTCTTCTTCAAATCATGACTCATCTTGGATGTTTCCTAGTTGCGCTCGAACACTCATTTCCTTATTTGTTTAGCGGTTAACTTTAATTAAGGAAACTTCTCATTATGAAAACTTTGAGCGATCAACCTATGATAAGTTCGTCTCTTGAATAATAACCAAAGACAATCACAACTGTGAAACTAGATTAGTTAAGTGAATAAAGCAAAACAATAATTAAGATATTAAAAATAAGACTGTAGAAAAGATTCTGCCAACCAATGTTTAACATTGAACTTTCAATGTTATTCTAACATTGCTAGAATACTTGCACTTTCAATCTCCCCATTTTGCCTTACTTCACAAAATCCTAGAACATGGTCAATCAGATCAAAAATTCAGAACAAGCTAATCAACCTTGTGGCAATTGTTGACCAAGTAGCTCCCCTTAATATCATAAGAGTCTAACACGGTGTTATTCTAACATTGATATTTCCAATGTTGTCATAACAGCCATCTTTCTCAATGTTAACTTAACATTGGCTCCAGACAGATGTTCTAACATTGAACTTCTCAATGTTATCTTAACATCAGATATCAAATAACACCTGCAAACAGAGTTAGTACTTGACAAAAGTTCAAGATTTCATAAGCAGAATCACAAAGAACTAATATGCATAATACTTAGTTACATGCCATAATTGTAACAAGAAACACACTCCTTGATCAGAATAAAGAAAAACAAGAAAAATTGAAACAGTTCAAACAAAAACAGAAGTAGTTCAGATAAAGATAAGAGACAGAAATATAAAGCTCACAAATTTTAAAATTTGATCTACTCTCCCCCTTTTGTGAGGAAGGCAGATCCTTCAGATGTTTTCTGAGGCTGTCAATCTCATGTAGCCTAACTTGCTTGTCAGCAATCTTCCTTTAATTGTCCTTGTACTCTCTGTCCAACCAGATGAGTGTCTCTTCCACAAAAGCATCAGCTATCACTGAGCAGCTATCCCCAATGGACATAGGGACTGAAGAAGCAACAAACTCGTGAGTTTTCTTCTTCTTCTTTCTGCTTGGACCAGCTCCATCTTTAGGATTCCATGGAAGATCCTGGATCCACACTTGTGTGAAGTAGCTCCTGGTGATAGACATCATGGCATTGTTTTTGATCCAACTAAGTGTCTTCAAGGTCTTTAACCCTTGTTTCACCAAAATACTAGAGATCAGAGAGGCGTATGGAATGATTCCCTTAGCTTTTGTAGTGGCCTACTTCATTGCTCTCAACACCTTTTCCCCTATGTTGACATTCGGTCCATTTTTCAACTTAAACACCAGCTTTGTAGACTTCTTAGTCATTACATTTGTGTTGCAAGATGTAAGCCAATTGTAGGTAGAAATATTGTGCAAAACAACTCTCAAAGAGGTCAGCTTTGTTGTGGGAAAGCTGTCATTCCACTTCCTTGTCACCCCACCAGTAAGATCATCACAGATCTCATCCATGCTTGGATCATTTGATTCTTCTGGATCAGAAAGTCCCCATGCCTCATAGAAGATAGAGGGGCTTATGTCAAAGACACTCTTCCTAAGCCAAGCCTTTCCATACTTGGGGGATTTCTGGTGGCACACCCATTGGGAGAGGTTCATATAGAATTCTCTGATGACATCAGGGACATATGATGAGTGATTCATCACTAATCCTAACACACCACTTGCTTCTAGCAGCTCATAGATTATGTTTTCCGTAAAACTTTCCTCTTCTATTTCCCTTTCCTTGTGGATTACTCTGACCTGATAGGCTTCTCATTGTCCCCTGCTTCCACAAACACATAAAAATCAGAATATGGCTTCTTCTTCTTCTTCTTCCTCAAATTCTTACTCAAACTCATAAGCAACCACCACTTGCTTAGCCTTTCTATTTCTATCAGCATTAGCTAGAGTAGTAAGAGTAAGACTTTCTTCTTCTTCTTCTTCTTCTTCTTCTTCTTCTTCTTCTTACTCAAATTCTTACTCAAACTCATAAGCAACCATCACTTGCTTAGCCTTTCTCTTTCTATCAGCATTAGCTAGAGCAATAAGAGTAAGACTTTCTTCTTCTTCTCTCTCAACCTCTCCAGGTTCCTCATTACCCTCATCAACATTATCAACAAGTATATTCTCAGTAGTACCCAACTCAGCAACAGTTTCCTCAACCAGATTACCCTCAACATCAGGGGTATTATCCTCAAGATTCACAACATGCTCATCATTCACCTCAAGGTTTACACCCTCCTCATCAACTACCTCAGACAAAACCTCAACATTCTCCTCAGGAATTTCAGGAATAACCTCAAACTCACCCACAACAACAATATGGGCCTCATTATCCCCCTCAATGCCAACCTTAGCAGTTAAATTTTGAGTAGGGTTAGCCATCATTACCTTGTTTTATGTGTTGGTAGGAGTGGAGGTATTCTCAACAACTTCCAATGTTGAACCAACATCACCCTTTGCTGATTTCTTTCTCTTGCGCCGTTGATAGGTAGTTTTATTCTTTGGAGCATCATCGGCGATGGATTCAGTTGATGCATGTCTGGTATTATACCCCCGTGGTTGCTCAATCTGCTCAGCAACATCTATACGAGCATCAATTGAAGACTTGTGAGCCATTGTTAGAGTAATTTTAGAGAGAAAAAAAGAGTTTGAGTTCACAGAAGTTGATTGCACAAATTTGATTTAGAAAGCGTGAAGAATTATAAGAGATTATGGCAAAATATATAACAACTGAATATGAAGAGTGGTGATAGTGGTGTTGTAACATGTTACTAAAATAATCGGACCACTGTCACACGTTCCCGCTCACAGTACTTACCCACGTGTCAGTGTTAAGTTAACACATGACCAGAGCAGTTTCCAAAATGGAAAACTTATAAGTCACAGCGTTGCAATGTTGGACTAACATTGGTAAGTTAACAACATGATAGAAAGTTGGAGGTGCGGGGCTTCTTCCAAATAACTTAATTTGAAAGCGTGAGGTATTACTGGATACTGATTCGAAACTTCATCAAAGCACATGAGTACACAAGACACAATTTAAGATCATCAGTATGAGCAAGTGGCACTTATGACAAAGAAACACACAGATACTAGATATGAATATCCAAGGAAGAATTCACTCCCTCAGCATAGAAGATCACAAACCAATGTGTTTATCTGCAGCATGGTCACACAAAGTGTATGCCTCAACACATGAATTAGGATCACTACTCCCCCTAAGCCCAAACCGACACAACAAAAACATGCAAAATATTAATGAATGCAACAATGTTAGATCAACATTGGAAGATGGTAACCAAGTACAAACAGCTTCACTGACTGGGATCAAGACATATCAATTTAAATCTTTCACTATTATCATAAACTCTTTTTGAACAAAAACTGAAGAATGTAAAAAAAGGATAGTTTCATCACTGAATGTGGGTAGTATAGAACTCCACACACCCAACAACTTAACTATCAGCTACATATTAGGCAAGCACAAAGGAATTGAATGAGGATAATACACTTATCATATACTTCATCACCCCAACTCCTCATGCATACTTGTTGACCAACCTGCTTACAAGAGAAACACCAAGTGATCAGTGCTACTGAAAATGTGAGGCAGTCGAAACTCCAAACATCCCAGTAGAAATAATCACCATCATGCATTTCCTTGGCCAAAAATAACAGAAACATGAACATAAGCACAACTTAATAACATTGAAGCTCTCAACATCATGTACCCCAGCTTCTCTTCATGTCATGTTTAACCTAAACATGGATAAGTCACAACTGAATAACACCAAAGTAGTGAACTATGTGCATTCCATCTTCTCCTGATGTTAGTTAAAATTCACAGACCAACAATAGAGTTTTTACTTTACAAACCTTTAATATGAACCTGTTCACCAGTCAACGCAACCATTCATATAGATTTACCACACAACCCAAAAGATGACAAACGAAGATGTAATATGCAAGAAAGAAAGATTGCAAACAAGAAAAATAAAAGAATTACAGACATACCATAACCAATAACCAGTGCTAGACAGTGGTGGTATGTCAACACTGGTGTACTAACATTCTTACACAATGCACAGGCCAAGAGAATTCCTAAAACTGAAGAACCTCTTAGAATCTAAGGGCTTAGTGAACATATCAGCAAGCTGATTGTTTGTCTCAATGTGTTCAATATCAATTAACTTGTCCTCAACCATGTCCCTCAGATAACGATGCCTTATGTTTATATGCTTAGTTCTAGAATGTTTCACATGATTCTAGATACTTGTGGCACTAAGATTATCACAAAACATACGTAAGGTGTCACAATCTAACCCATAATTCAGCATCATGTGTTTGAGTCATACAAGTTGGGTAATACAACTGCCTGCTGCTATGCATTCAGATTTAGCAGTGGATAGAGACACACAATTTTGCTTTCTGCTATACCATGAGACCAAATTGTTCCCCAGATAAAAACATCCTTAACTTGTGGACTTCCTATCATCAACATCACATGCTCAATCTGAGTCACTAAAACCCAAAAGGTTAGTGTTAATGTCAAATGAATACCAGATGCCAAGGGACAAAGTTCCAGATATGTATCTAAGAATTCTCTTCACAACAATCAAGTGAGACTGTTTTGGACAAGCCTGGTACCTTACACATACACAAACAGAGAACATTATATCAGGCCTAGAAGCAGATAAGTAAAGCAAACTGCCTATCATTGATCTGTACAATGTTGGATCAACATTGGTTCTAGTTTCATCTCTGGTGATCTTAACTGAAGCAGACATGGGAGTCTTACAAGGTTTTGAATCTGCAAGTTCAACCCTTTTTACCAAATTCTTTGCATACTTCTCCTGGTTCAAGAATATGCATGTACCTGTTTGTTTCACTTGGAGACCAAGGAAGAAATTTAATTCTCCTATAATACTCATCTTAAATGTCCCTGTCATGGATTCAACAAACTTTTATAAAATAGAATTATTAGTCGAACCAAACACTATGTCATCAACATAAATTTGAGCTATACATATATCAGAATCTTTCTTAAAAACAAATAGTGTTATGTCTCCATCACCTCTAACAAAGCCAAGACTTAAGAGAGATTTTGTAAGTCTTTCATACCATGCTCTAGGAGCATGTTTAAGGTCATACAGAGCTTTCTTAAGCTTGTACACATGATTGGGGTACTTAGGGTCAGTGAATCCCTTTGGTTGTTCTACATATACTTCCTTATCAATCAACCCATTTAGGAAACACCGTTCACATCCATCTGATAGTTTTATCTTAAGACAACAGACAATAGCTAGAAGCAACATAATAGATTATATCCTAGCTATTGAAGCAAAAGTCTCATCAAAATCTATACCTTCAACTTGTGTATACCCCTGAGCAACAAGCCTAGCTTTGTTACTAACAATTGCTCCATCCTCATTACTTTTGTTTTTAAAGATCCATTTAGTCCCTATTACATTTACATTAGGTGGTCTAGGTACCAAAATTCATACATTGTTTTTAGTAAACTGCAATAGTTTATCCTGCATGGCATTAATCCAAAATTATGTGCTTCAGTCACATTTTTAGGTTCTATGGCAGAGACTAACACGAGGAATTATCAACAGTACATGTGAAGTTCATACAGACACACAATTTAACCATATCTCTATAATTAAGTCTCTCTTTGTTGCGTGTCCTTACCCGTTCAATGATCTCACCTATTACTTGAGATGCTGGATGGTCTTTCTGGATCCTAGCAGGGGGATCTCTTCTATGTTCAGAACCACCTTCGTTATCAGAGTCAGATTCTCCTATTGTTAGTCTTACATCAGGTCTGACTGGTGTTAGTCTAACGTCCTTTCTGTCTCCTGTTATGTGGTGCCAGCTTCAAGTTCCAGTGTTGGAGTAACATTCTCAGTTTCCAATGTTGGTCCAACATCAGAAATCGAAATGTCACCAGTACCTGTTTCAAGAGTGAAATCATTAAACACTACATTCACACATTCTTGAATAGTCTTTAATCAAGGATTATAAACTCTAAAAGAAGTACTGTTGGCAGAGTAACCTACAAAGATGCATTTTTCACTTTTTGGATCAAATTTACTCAGATAGTTCCTATCATTTAGCAGATAATAGTCACATCCAAACTCATGAAATATGCAATATTTGGTTTCACACCCTTCAAGATTTCATAAGGAGTCATATTTGTTCCAAGTCTAAGATACACCATGTTACTAATGTGACGTGCAATATTTAAAGCTTCAGCCCAAAGTCTTTTAGATATGTCTTTAGCATTCAACATAACTCTGACCATTTCTTGAAGGGTTCTATTTTTCCTCTCAGCAATACCATTCCGCTGAGGTGTCTTAGGAGCTGAATATTCATAAAAGATGTCTTTAGCATTATAATAGTTATCAAAGCTAGCATTCTCAAATTCCTTTCCATGATCAAACCTAATCTTAGACACAGATGCACCATACAAAGTTTTGATGCTAGCACAAATAATTTTGAACTGATCAAAGGCTTCAGATTTTTCTTTGAGAAACTTTACCCATGTGTATCTAGAGCAATCATCTACAATAACAAAGGCATATTTCTTACCACTCAAACTACTTACCTCAATATGACCCATTAAGTCCATATGCACCAATTCAAAACACCTACCAGTTCTAGGAGTAGCACTCTGTACCTGTAATGGTGTATGAACAACTTTGGTTTGCTTACCTTTGAGGCAATCACCACACACAAGCTTACCTAGACTGGTTAGCTTAGGCAAACCTTTTACAACATCAACTTTCTGCAATTTCTCCAAGTTTCTATAGTGCACATGTCCCAGTTTCCTATGCCACATATAAGCTTCATCTATCTTAGCATGGAAACATTATGCTTCTTCCTGAGCCAGATAACAGTTGTCTTTGGATTTAGTACCTGTCATAACAAGTACATTGTCACTATCATAAACATCACAAGATACTTTGTCAAAGGTAACTAGCAGATCATCATCACAGAGCTGACTAATGCTAATTAAATTTGCTTTTAACCCATTAACCAACAGAACATCCTTGAGAGGTGGAAATCCTTCAACATTGAGCATCCCCTTTCCAATGATTTTCCCTTTGGTGCCTCCTCCATAGGTGACAGTTCCAACACTAAGGGGAATCATCTGTTTATGATTCTCTTTGTTGCCTGTCATGTGTCTTGAGCATCCATTGTCAAAGTACCACTTACCTGAAAGATTAGAGTAAACAATAGAAAAAACAACATTGCACACAATCTTGATCTTAGGGGATTTTATCTTTTCAATCCAAGTTTTACCTTTCTGTCCATAACCTAATATTGGACTAACATCAGAAACAGTTGTTGGTTTAACATTAGACACATAAGCTGTTTTCTTCCCACTTTCTTTCAAATATTTTTTACAGAATTGCTTAATGTGGCCTGGTTGAAAACAGTATTGACAGATAAAGGTAGGTTTACATTTTTCTGTGTTGACAGGACGAGAACTCAATTTTGAAGATTCTTTGACAAAATTAGTTTTTAGGTAGTCAGAATTCACATCAGAAGAGGAAGATTTCTCAACAAAACCTAGATCATGTGTCCCTGCATTACCCAAATTCAGTACCTCATCAAGTTTAGAAGTTCCTGAATTTCATTTTGCAATGATCTCATTGTCCTTTTTGAGTTTTTCCTTTACCTCTTTCAGCCCAGCTTCTGCTTTGTCAAGATGTCTTTCATAGAGTTTCATCATATTCTTCAAACAATCAATGTCATGTTTCAAAGCTTTATTACATTTGATGAGCATAATGTTCTCTCTTTCCAGTTTGATAATGTAGAATGAAGATCCTCTATGATTTCCTCATGGGACATTTCTCCAACAAAGCAGTATTCCTCATCTAGATTAACTGAACCATGAAAACTCAAAGTTAGTATCATCAGAATCAGAGTATATATCAGAGTTAACCTTTAAGTCATTGTTGTCCCAGTTTACAAAGAAGATCTCATGTGATGTTGTTGTTCCTCAATGCTAGAGTAACATCGTGAACCATTGCAGTTTCTCGAATCTTCTCTGACCAGTTAATCCGAGTGTAAAGCGCAGCAGCGTTGATTTCTTCTGAGTTTTCATCATCACTTGATCCAGAGTTGAAATCAACTTCATTGAAATCATCTACACAACCCAATTGGAGTTCCCTCTTGCTCGGAGGGTGTTAGCACATTCATTTTTAAAATGACCAAACCCTTTACATTCATAGCACTAGACATCTTTCAATTTCTCAGCATCTTGAGAAGTGCTCTTTAATGCCATGTACTTTATGAATTTAGGGGGTAGTTTGTTGTAACCAGGACTAGCATTACCAGATTGCTTTTCTTTGCCTTTTTCTTTGTAACCCAATTTACTGAATTTCTTGGTAATGTTTCCATAGTTAGAGGAGATCAATTCACACTCATCATCATCACTTCTTGTAGTATATGAGCTAGTTCCAAGTAAGGCTAAAACAAGTTGTTTACTGGACTAACCTAGAAATTATAGTTCAAATTCCTTTAAAGTGTTCATTAAAGTTTGAAAGTCCATGTTGGCAATGTCTCTAGACTCATTCATAGCAATTCTTTTAACAGTGAATTTAGTAGACAATGATCTAAGTGCTTTGTAAACCATGGTTTGATTCGAAATAACAAATCCTAGGTTTTGACACTGGTTAGCAATATCAAGAAGCTTCTAAAAATAGCTATCAATGCTTTCATCTTCATCCATCTCTATTTTTTCAAAGTCCCTAAGCACTTTATATGTTTAGAGTCCCTCACAGCCACATCTCCCTTACAATGCAATTCAAGAATATCCTATGCAGATTTAGTTGTAGTGCAAGTTTGAATAAGTTTAAACATGTGATTACCTACCCAACTAAAAATAGCATTGTGAGCATTTTCATTGAAGTTGTAGAGAGCAATCTCATTGGCTGTCCATTGTCATTTGGGCTCAGGTACCAGATCACCATCTCCATCTCTTGGCAAGTAAGGAATGGTGTAACCTTCCAGTACTGATTCCCATGGTCTCATATCAATGGATTTGATGTGGACCCTGAGTCAGATCTTTCAATAGGCATAATTGTCTGGTCCTTCCAACACTAGCAATCTGTTGGCGTTGGAGTTGGTGTTGTCCATCTTGTCGTATCAATGCCAAACACTGGTGGAGTTGGTGCTTGGCTCTGATACCAATTAAAATTGTGGATCGGGTTGATACTTGTACGTTGTTAACTTCACAATGTTACTTTAACAACGTTCTAGAATAATGGTGCAACGAAAATAAACAAACACATAATTTAAGAAGTGAATATATTAATATTAACTTCTGAGCCGTAGGCAAAATACCACATTGGTTTAACAAAAGATGTTTCTCTCAACTCTCAAGTTCCTCACTCACGAATTGCTCGAACTCAACAAAGCAGACAAGAATTGCTTTCTCAATTCTAAACCTAGAACTAATCGAATAACTCACAAACTTTGCAAAAGCAAGACAACACTCAACAACTTGTAAATTAATCTCTCGGATTTATTAGCTCTTGTCTCATCTTTGTCTTGATGTACTTCACACCTATATATAAGTTCTTGACTTGGACTTCAAGGTGTGTTGTACACGGTTGGTAATTCCTCTAGTTTTCTTGTTCTCGCAGTCCTTCTTGAATAATAGTTCATTTGTTAGTAAGCTAACTAAGGAAAGACTTCTTCTTCAAATCAGGACTCATCTTGAATGTTTCCTAGTTGCACTTGAACATTCATTTCCTTATTTGTTGAGCGGTTAACTTTAATTAAGGAAACTTCTCATTATGGAAACTTTGAGCGATCAACCTATGGTAAGTTTATTTCCTGAATAATAACCAAAGACATTCACAACTGTGAAACTAGATTAATTAAGTGAATAAGACAAAATAATAATTAAGATATTAAAAACAAGATTGTAGAAAAGATTATGCCAACCAATACTACTCTAACATTGAACTTTCAATGTTATCCTAACATTATCAGAATACTTGCACTTTCAGAGTAAATCATATTAAGTCCTCTAACGTATACTATGTGTTTCATTTTGTTCAATGAGGTTTTAAAAGTAGTAATGTTATCCCTAAGGAATGTTTAATACCTCTCTACCGTTGATCAACCGTTTCTCTTGAACACGTATTCATATTATTTTCGTGAGCTTTAGTCCAGGAAAATATTAAACATATGTAAGAGGACACGTTGCTACTTTTGAAATTTTAGATAGTAAAATAAAAAATACAATATACGTTAGACGACTTAGACGACTTAACCGTAAATATGCGATTTTTTTTTAAGTTTGTATTTCTTTTTTGCTGAAATCCACAAGTTGTCACTCGTATTTAGTAAATTCAATTTTCTCCCCAGCAGAAAGATTCGAACCCTAAACCAACCTCAATTCCCCTTCATCCAAATTCCAACAAAATCTCAAATTCCCCCGCCAACACAAAACCGCCGTATGGACGCCGTCGTGCACGCGGCGCTCGAAGAAATCTGCTGCGGCGACGTCGTCGGACTCCACCTCCGCAACCTGTGGCCGCGAATCAGCTCCGCTCTCACTTCGCGCGGCTTCACTCTCTGCCCCAACGTGAAGCGAGCTCTGTGGAACAATCTCGTCGAGATTCCGGGCTTGAAATTCGTGGCCTGTGATGGCGGCGGTGTCGCGGAGGAGGATTGGAGTAAGTGTACGGTCGAGGTTTGCGAGGAGAGGAACGTGAAGATCGTGGCTCCCGAAGCTATGAGGAAGAGCTTTCTTGGTATATACGAGATCGAGGCGCTGGAATCGAGCATGTCCGATACGCAGCGGTTCATTCTGCAGAGACTCACCGTTGCCAGGTCAGCATTGCGACGATTTTGCAATTATTTGCTTGTTTTTGGTGCGCGAGTTTGTATTGGTTGAGGTTGATTGTGTCTTAGTTGCGGCACTGACTGATGTTGAGGATGCGATTATTCGAACGTTAACTTCAATGCGGTCGCCTACTTAATACGCGGTTCAATTGTGTAGTTATTTTCTGTACAAATGCGTGTTTTTAGTGAGAACTGGTGTATCGGAGGTTTTTAGCATTGGAATAAATTAAGTGTGGGCGTGGTGATGACTAGTTTGTCTGGGATCAGAAAATTGTCACGTACATTGTTTCGTGATTTTTCTGAAAAGTTGAGTTTATTTATCTGTGTTGTTGCTATATTGAGTTTACCAGTTGACTACGGTGACTAGGGGAAGCTTTCAGGATTTTGTTTTGAGTGCATACTTAGTTTGATACAATAGGAGTTTGCAGTAGGCATGTTTTTAGTGAGAATCATGGATGAGCGTCATTTGAAGTTTGCATTTACTTTTTCCTCAGGACAAGTGGAATTGCGCAAAGTGACCTTGCAAAGGAATTGAAGATTGCACCAAAGAATTTGTTCTACCCTCTGAAGAAACTTGAAACCTTGGGATTGATTGTGAGGGTGCCTACTGTTATACGGAAGCAACAGACATCCAACACCCGAGAACCAAAACCTGACACCATTGTAAACACCAATATGCTTTACTTATATCGTTATGGGAAACACTTAGGTTGCCAACAGAGGCTGGAAATCAGTAAAGATGACAAACTCCTGACAGGTGGGGAGGTTGGAGATGGTCATACTGAAACTGGTGATGATTTTGGTGTAGAAGTAGACAAGGAGGATATACACGTCAAAGATTTTTTGCCTGCACTAAAAGCCATCTGCGATAAACTTGAAAAAGCTGATGGCAAGGTCAGTCATACTTCAATGCTGATTTTGTGCTACTGTTTTTGCATGTAAAGCTAGCTCAAGCTTACTTTGTGCTGCTGAAGGTCCTGGTCGTCTCTGATATAAAGCGAGATCTTGGTTATCGCAGGAGTTCGGGCCACAGAGCTTGGAGAAATGTAATGTTGTTTCTTATTCCATTCTGCAGTTTTACCCTTTATTTCACAAGCAGATTTTATGAGCTTATTCTGTTAAGGGTTACGATTGCTTATTCTCCTGACATTTGCATTGCGATCTTTGATTAGCTATGTCACAGGTTGAAAGCAGCAAAAGTCGTTGAAGAGTGTTGTACAATGGTTAACAAGAAGGTACATGCGCTGGAGCTTTGACTTTGATAATTTGAATTTCTTTACTGTTTAACCCAATAACATCAATCTCAATTTACTGGGTAACTATACAGATCAGACCACAATACATTGAGATAAGTATGCGAGTTCCCCTTCTAACTTATTTTTATGGAACAAAATGTCTTTATTTATTAGTGACACTATATTGTATTTTACCACTTCCATGTACGCTTCTTTGATCTTTTGTTAACTCTATTTTGTCCTGAGTCCAGAATCCAACAGTTTGTACACTGGATATGTACTATATCTCACACCATATCATCATAAATACCTTAATGGATCAAGTGCTTGGTTATGGATGTCATAGCATTGGGATCCTTCTGAAATTTCTCTTCCCTAAGTTCTTTGTATGCTTGTATTTAGATTCATTTTCTTTGCTGTGTTATTCTCCCCCCCGATCAAAGAATTATTTAGTATGGTTCCGATATATATTTTCTGGGGTCTTAACTGCAACTTCTATTCTTATGCTGCTATGTGTGTTCTCAAGCATACGGCTTGTTTGACAGTGAACCTTCAGTTCTCCACTGCTTAAAGGATGTATCGCTGGGCGAGCTCATAATTACATGTGGCTTTTGAAAGTTGAATTGTCTCATATTAAAATAGCCATTTTGTTTTGATGTGTTCTTTATGGGAATTCCGTTGTAGCATAGATCTCACTGAATTAATATTTATATGCGTTCTTTATATTCAAATACTAAATATAGCCAAAGTACATCAAATAATGGAACCTATCAAACCTAAAATGCATAACAAGTGTATAGTCTCAAGGAACGAGTTACATATTATTATCATATGGTATGAGTCGTATGACAGAGCAAGCTGAGGAGAATATTGGTGACATGATGTTCCTGATTAAGTAACAAGGGAAAAAAGTAATGCAGGTTCTAGTCTTTGTTAAGTCGAAGCAGTCTTTAAACAAAGTAAGGGTCTTCGCTTTAGAAAGACTTGAAATCAGTGGAGTTCTACAAGTTATTTCCCAAAAGACTAAATTTGTAAATTTGGTTCTTCGACCTCCTGTTGATTCAAATATTTTTGGTTACTGAACGCAAATCCATGTAATCATGTCATGTAGAAAATGTTACATTGTAAAAGGAACTTGGCTTCACTACTTGCTGTATCTTCATTAAGTGTATATTTTATTAAACACACGAAACTTCTTTCCCCCTTCATTATGCATTTCGTTCATTTTGCAGATGGTTAATTGTTTACGTCTAGTCCAATCTTTTTCACCATCCCATTTTGACCCAAAATATCATGGAAGCAAGCACGATGTTACTGACATGGACCAGCAAGCAAGCTCTGTGAAGAGAGGGCAAATTACGGAACAACTTGTTGAGCTCCCCATTTTACGTCAGATATATGACATGATTGATGCTGCTGGATCAAAAGGACTGACTAATACAGAAGTAATTGTTTTGCTGCCAAAACTAAGAGAATGCATTAATATATTTACATTAGGCTTTTCTGCTGTTGAACTTTGATCACGTACTGCTTACGTTTTTGTCATCTTTTATCATTTCTCTTGCTGTTTGCTCTGTATAGCGGGACCCTGAATATACCCATCGAGAAAAAACTTTTATTTAAAGCTGTTCATTTTCCTTTTGTTTTCAGAAGCCTACTTTAACTTTCTATTTAATGCTTGTCGGCCTCAAAATTTGAGAGGTTTGTACAGTTAATATTTCTGTAATAGTGAAGTTTTGTCGATTTGCTCAAATATTCACATGTAAATGAATTCCTGGATTATTTGGTATTTTTGATCAACTGAGGTGCAATCTGGTGCATTATATGTGCTTTAAAGTTCTCGTGGATTGAGTTCTTATTCAAAGGGATTGATAGAATTATTTACTCTTTGATTATCCTACGATATATAGATGAATAGTCAAGTCTCAAATGATCACAAGGTTTGCAGCTATCAGTATTGGCCTGGACCATTATGGTCTTCTCATCATGGTCTAAGGTACATGGTTTTGCTGGGAGTATAACGTATGCAGCATTTTATTGCAAATGTCTTATGGGGTTTCACAATTGGTCATTTCCTTTGAGAGATAGAAAACTTAATATCAGGTAATCACTGTGAAATTCTTATGTTGTACGCAGGTGTGTACAGGGCTTGGATTTGGCAATAAGGAGTATCACAAGAGATACTTTAACCAAAGGATATTTAGATTTGGATTACATTCGCAGCTGGAAGTCCATAATAAATGTGAGGTCTACCGACTTTTTACAGCTAGAAACTTCAACCGTGAATCATCTAATACGTTTCCGGATGATGGGAAAACAGTTCTGGGAGAAGTTACTGAACCTAATTCTCAAGTCGTAGATTATGACTTTAACGAGGACTTGTCTCAACCTGAACCTATACTTATGCATGAAATCGATACTTTGACTTCTATGGTGAATGTCAAGGGGACAGCTAATGATAATGATGCATCAGTTTCAATGGAAGCGTCTTCTGGCATGAATATGGACGGTGTGGGTACGAGCAGTCTGCTTTTGGAATGGAATTCTGAGAATTCCCTGGCCGGGCTATCCAATAGAATTTCTGACGAGGAAATGCAGCTGGTAAATAATTCAGCAACAGACAATTCTCAGCTAGTAATGAGTCCTCCTGCTGCTGTAACAGTTCCTAGGCGCCGAACACATTCCAAATATCCTAGTCTTACTTTAGGTGCATCCAGCATGCAGAGGGAGCAGCACATACTGAAAATGTTGGAGGTACTCTTTTGCGGCTTCTTGAGTTTTTTTTTTCTTAAATGTTTGTTAGCTGGATTTTTTTATACTTTCCTTGCTATTAATCCATGCAAAGTCTTTCATATGTACAGGAGGAGAAGTTCCTAATTAAACCCGAGCTACACAGACGTCTTGAAAGTCTTGAGAAGCAAAAGAATACTATGATGGACCGGAAGACCCTGGAACGTAGCTTGAACAAACTTCAGCAAGAAGGGCATTGTAAATGCATCTGCGTCAGCATCCCTGTTGTGACAAACTGTGGCCGCATCAGGACAACAAAAGTAGTCCTCCACCCATCTGTTTATGACAAATTAACTGAGTTATTGGGTCAAATCCATGAAAAACTCAGAAATTTTGAAATTCAAGTGCGAAAGCAATCACTTTCCCAACAAATGAAGGGTCAGTCAGTTGCCATATTAGAAAATGTACA
This sequence comes from Linaria vulgaris, assembly GCA_948329865.1. Lineage (NCBI taxonomy): Eukaryota > Viridiplantae > Streptophyta > Magnoliopsida > Lamiales > Plantaginaceae > Linaria > Linaria vulgaris. Next base: position 96,921,586 of record OX415254.1, on the reverse strand, counting down.
AAGAATTCCAATTAGTTTAAGACCGGAAGTTCAATCAGAGCATCATGAAATGATGCGCGCTAATGGATTTGTACCAGCAAAAATGGTCCGCACCAAGCTTCTCCACAATTTTCTTTGGGGTTGGGTCAGCAAATCTAGCGGTTGGAATGATGATTTATTGACTAGTAAGCATGCTTGTGATTTGAAAAATCCACACAGCACTTGCAAGTCATTTGAGCTAGATATGGCCATTAAATCCATGCCGATTGAGTTGTTCTTACAAGCTGTAGGTTCTGGTCAGAAGCTTGTGAATATGGTTGAGAAATGTAGAAGTGGTTTGGTACTTTCTGATCTCCCTGTGCAAGAATACAATTGCTTGGTGGATACTAGGGCATCTGGACGGTTATCATGGCTGATTGACATATTACGACGTCTCAAGGTATTATTGTAAGTACTGAATGTTGAAGAAGGGTTCATTTTTGTGTATATTTTCTTGATGTGAGGCAGAGATGTTTAGTGTGCTAGCATTTCTGCCCTTGAGTTGGAATGGTAAGGTGAGCCCTTAATTCTGTGTATCTTACACCTTTCCCCACTGCCCTCACCCCTCCCAACATCAGTCTACACCAATGTAAATGCCTAGCTGTATCTTCATAGTAAATGAGTCTGTGTTAATGCCAACTGTAGAAGTGTTTTTCTTTTTTTCTTTTTTTTTTGGTAGAAAGAGTGAAACACCAATCTAAAGACCACCAGCATCCAACTCTGTAAATACTATGTCAATTCTACACTGCAATATCCAATGGACACAGCATAGGAAAATGGGAAAATAGTGTCTGGGTACCACTACCAGCATAATTATTAAAGGACCAGGTCAATGTCACTGACAAAACTTACAATGTCTAACAGACTATTTTGCGGACAATTAAACAGAAGACAACCGACAAAGTTACTAACCATAAAAGTAGGCACTTTCCAAGAGCCACATAGGAATTTCATTCTTGTTGCGGCAGATTATGGTCATAATATGGAGCTGTTACTTCTTCCATGAGAAACTGAAGACAAATGCTCAATGAGGGTAGTGTCGACATTAGTATAAGTGTCTGTGTCTGAAATTGCGGCTAGTGTTTGAGAGAGCAATGAGTTTATGTCATGCTGATTATATTCGGTTTATGTGTTGTAATGGTCATAAGTAGATAAGAAAGGCCAACAAATAAGTTTGTGAAATGTGCATGCATATATAAAATGCTCACTAATCATGTAGGAAATCTCTTTCTCTAGTCAGTGGCTATAATGAAACAACTAAAGCATGCCACAAGCAACCCCTATGAGTGCTTCAATTATTGATTTCTCTCTCTATCTCTTTCTCTCTCTGAATATTTTATTTCTTCCTTCCAGTTTTTTTCACTCTTAGAAGATGTTGTTTCTTTCTGGTTTTATGTTTCTGTTCCAAGTCAAACGGGTGATCTTTGAAATGGAATTTGGCAGTTAATTCGTCTAGTTAGTAAGGGCCATGGAGAAGATCTTGCCGGAAACCCACAGCCCACTCTCACTCATGCACTGGAACTTAAACCTTACATCGAAGAACCTGTATCAGCTATTTCTGCACCTGGTTTCCTTTTTCCTGACCTTCGCCCTCAAGTCAGACATGATTTTGTTCTCTCAAGCAGGGGAGCTCTTGATGAATACTGGAATACCTTGGAGTATTGTTATGCCACAGCGAAGCCGCAGGCTGCTGTGCTTGCATTTCCTGGATCTGCAGTTCATGAGGTGTGATGGCTATTGTCTTATCGTTATTGATGTTGTACTTTTATTTATTTTTTATGATACTTTTTGTCTTGTGAATGCATAACATTGGTTGATGAATTTGCCTTGTTTATTGATGTATTCTGGTGGGAGACCCCTTGCCCTAGTTCTCAAGGTGGATCACGTGAATAATCGTCTAAATTAAACCACTGTTGGTAATTTCTGTCATTATCTTACTTTTTCTGAGTTATAGCACTCATAAGAGTTTCAAGGCAGTTTCAAATGATTGTAAGATTTAATCAAAGTATTAACTGTGAAACTGATTTCTTTTATTTGTTGATTCCCGATTCCCTGCAAGTGCAGGGTTTCTGCGGCACCTTATTTACTAGAATTCAATTCCATCTGTCTTGTGGTGGTCACACTGCAGTGTGCTTGTTTAATACTGGGAACAACAAACCTGAAAGTTTATAATCAAAACCTTATGCTCTTCGCCCTCCTTCCCTTTGAGAGACACCTTATGCTTTTTGGCAACTTTTCTTGTCTTTCTATCTATTGCCATGATTTTTAAAATTGTGAGAAGTTTTGAGCATAATGTATATTTTACTTAATGTCGAGAATTTAATTCGAGTTTCCTCTTGATGTTGCTTTTCGGAAATATTTCTCCATAGGAACTGACTTTATGCATGAATAATCAGAAGAAACATTTGGATAAGTCATCTCAATCTGAATTATAACTGTAAGAACTGGATATATCGCTGCAAGAAACAATTTGAACTGCATCTTCTTTCCCTTTTGTATTTCTAATGGATAGTCAAGCGGGTGTGAATTTTTTCTTTCAGGTATTTCTTTCTCGATCATGGGCATCTGCCCAAGTGATGACAGCTAGCCAGAGGGCTGAACTTCTTGAGCACGTAGCGAAAGATGACTCTGACAAAAAGCTTTCACTCAGTAACTGTGAGAAGATTGCTAGGGAACTTGATCTGACCCTCGAGCAGGTAGGTTAACTGCCAAATCATTAGTTTAATGATTTGTTTTTTTCACCTTCAAGCAGTTTTGTTCGCTACCTTAAGAATCTTGAATTCATCCTAGACTAGTCCTTGGTACTTGTGCTGATTATTTGCACCCTATAGAATATTCCTTCGATTTAATGAGACAGTAAAAGAATTGCAAGTCTTGTGCGTTAATTTCTTAGTTCTGGTTCTGGTTGAGATATTGATTAATATTGGTCTCCAGAAGGTTAGCCGTTGGCTATTGGAGCCTAGCCCTAGCCTGATCAACTTAACTAACTGCAGTCGATTTCATTTGTATCCATGCAAATAGAATTGGTCTTAGTGGTCAGTGTCCGATTTTTCATATTTTACTGTTGCACTGTCTTGGAGTACTTATTCCAGATCTGCCCATACTTGAGTAATTCTATAGAAAATCACCTTTAAGTTATTACCGTGCTTGATATTCTTTTGCTTACACTCTTGAATTCAGGTAGAGTTGGGCACAAGATTACTGAGCTCGAGAAAAAATGGTTATAATAAGTCAACTTCGTAGCAGACTTGATTGAGTAACTAGCTTTGTAGGGCCTGTCCTGCAAATATCTGAATATGGATGTGTGTCCCTGTCGACAAATATGGAACTAAATGCCTTTGATGAACCTACACATTTCTGCTTTGTTTCCTTGTGATTGAATAATTCAGTAAGGTTTAGTTCTAATGTGAATCACATGTTGTCTTCATGATGTTGCAGGTGCTTCGTGTCTATTACTATAAGAGGCGGAAACGCAGTAGTGGATTTAATAAAGTTTCAGGTTCAGACGGAGGTAACATAAATGAGACAGTGAGAGGTAAAGCTATTTTAGCTCAATGCAAGAGAAAACGAGATTCGGGTGGTGCATCTGTTAAAGTTGTGAAAGCTGCTGCGATAGATAGAGAATCAAATTTGGAGACGGTCAGCCTGATATTAGATTCTTACAAGCCATTAAATGTTGAAAACACTCTGTTGACTATTTCTAAAGACTATAATATTCTCACTTGCAGATTTATCATACTGGCGATGACATTGAGGCTCCAGAGGAGCCAGTAGAAGAAGATCAGGAGGCCTCCACTTCCATTCGTAAGAGATTATCAAAGTTGGATACATCACGCAAAAAAAGGTTTTCATGGACAGAAGAGGCTGATAGGTGAGATTATCTCTATAACTTTTAGCACAGTCCGTAGCAGCTAATACTAAGTTTCCGGGTTTCTTCTCTGTGGAATTTCTGTCAAAACTGATTAAATTTGATGGTATTTTGTTTTATATGGTCATTTGTGAACATGTGTACTAGAACTCATGTAAATTTCTCGTCACCAGAACGTTGTTTGATGCTTTTGTCTCTTAGAATGTTCTCATATGGATCAAATTACTCTCAGAAAATTGGTGACTGAATATGCAAGGCATCGAGCTTCTCTTGGAGCAAAGTATAACCGTGTAGACTGGACATCGATTTCAAATCTTCCAGCACATCCTGATACGTGCAGAAGAAGAATGTCTTTATTGAAGAGTTGTATCCCTTTCAGAAAAGCTCTAATGAAATTATGTGGGCAGCTTGCGCATCGTTATGCAAAATACCTTGAGATATCCCCGGAAAAGGTCTTAAACCATGCCGATTTTGGAAAGAATGTTCAGGATTATGCATCTGAGGGAGATACTTTGTGTGACTCATCTTCTAAGTCTGGTAAATGGGATGATTTTGAAGAGAAAAACATCAAAGCAGCACTTGACGATGCTCTGAGATACAAAAGGATGGCTAAATTGGAGGCTGCCCAGGATGCCCTGTCAGACCAAGTAAATGAGGTACATACAAGCTGTGAATCTGTGGTTTCTTAAATCAATACCATCATTTAATTGGCAGTCTGGATTGAAAATCATTTTAGGAAATTGTTTTTGTACTATCTAAAGATATATCATTGAATCTGTATGCAAGTTGATTTGTGTTCAGTATCAATAGTCAATGCAACTTGTTACCAGTTTGTCTAAACTTGATGTAAGAAATTAAGTATAATATATTACAGCCGTCCAGAATGTAAAACAAAGAGAAAAAGAGTAGATTAGTAATTGAACATAAAATTGCGAAAGAGGGGATAAAAAGAAACAAAGGGTAACTAAAGTGACTTAGGTTTGTAAGAAAGGTATATGTAGGTGTTACGTGCCATTGTCATATATAGATGCGCGAAAGTCTAGTAAACGTTATTAAACTCTCAGCTGTCAATTTAATACACTAGAGAAATCAAGTTAGTTACTTTAACATTCCTCTCTTTATACAAGTTTACATCTATGTCACCTGCTCGTGTTTTGTATCTGAAATTGATTAGGAGAGTGAGGCGGAGTTGTGAGAGTTAAGTGGTTATGGCATATAATAGATACATATTGGCGTTGCATGGGTATTATAAATGATTCCAGAAGCAAGTTAATTTTTTGGTTTTGTTAGGAATATGAATAATGCGAGAGTACGTATGGTAGGGGATTCATGAAGAGAGCCACGGAAATCTCTTGATTCCTCTCCTATTTGTGTGCTTCACTATCAATGATACACAAGCAATTCCTTCTTATTCATTATTACACTAATAAATAGAACCCTATCATTTAACTTACTCTCTGGATTGAAAATCATTTGAGTTCGTTCAAAAGATATATTGATCGTTGAGTCTTTGTGCAAATAGGTATGTGTCTCCCCAGAGCCCCCAACAGCGCAGAAAAAGCGTATATTTAGATATGAGTTTTGTCTTATTGTGTAAATACAATATTTAGCCGATGTAGTTACATATTGGTTTTTTGGTTTTTTCTCCTTTTAATATATTTCTTTGCTTTCCGCAATTTATGTGGAAACGTTCCATTGCACTGGTGTAATTTTAACAGCTTCTCATGGTTAGGACTTTGAGGATTGTGGTGGGAGTAAAGCTTCAAATCATAGATCAAGGTCCCGCAAGCTTCCTACCAAGTATGTCAAGCTTTTCAATGAAGGTACAAGCATTAGTGGACAGATGCATGAATCGGTTGCAATTGCGAATGCCGCTGAGCTATTTAAGCTAATTTTCTTAAGCTCCTCCAAAGCTCCTGAAGTGCCAACTTTGCTGGCCGAAACACTCCGGCGTTATTCTGAGCATGATCTCTTTTCTGCTTTTAACTACTTGAGAGAGAAGAAAATTATGGTATTAATTTAATCAAGTACTCTTGATCACTGCAATTCCTGTGTTGTTGCTCTGCATATTCTGTAGCTAGCATGTTTTGAATTTCGAATTAAAGGCGATGGACTTGACTTGGTAATACATTTATTGGTATTTAGAGAAGTGGCCTCCATGTTTAATTTTATGTGAAATATTGACTTAGTTACAAACTTTGTGCATACCATTACTAAAGTTCTATGCAGCGCTCTTTCTAGTATTAAGTTGTGTTCTGAGGTTGTCTTTGTCTTCGTTGGCCTATAGCATGGTTTTATCTGTGATTCACTAAGCATGGAAGTTTTCTCTCTTTGGCAGATTGGTGGCAGCTGTAATAGTCCCTTTATGCTTTCGCAGCAGTTTTTGAATCACATTTCTCCAAATATATTACCCCGGGATGCTGGAAAAAGAGCTGCTACATTTGCTAGCTGGCTTCACGAAAGAGAAAAGGATTTGATGGAAGACGGCGTTGATGTTCCATCAAATTTGCAATATGGTGAAATTTTCAGCCTGTGTGCTATGGTTTCTTCAGGAGAGCTCTTGATTACACCTTGCTTACCTGATGAAGGTGTTGGAGAGGCAGAGGATAATAGAACTCCCAAACGTAAATATGAATGTAATGAGCCTGATGACGGGGAAAAACATAAAAAATCTAAAATTTCACTTCCTGGCGGTGATATTACTCCACGCCGAGAAAAAGGTTTTCCTGGTATAAAACTACTTTTGACTCGTGATAGAATCTCAATAGCACTTGCTATTGAATCATTTTCAGACAAGGGCGCGCATCCTACCATGTCTTTTGGTGGAAGTGATCAAGGAAATACTTCATTGGATTGTAATGTTGACTACATGTTGTCACAGTGTGATTTTGCTGATTGTGTGAGAGAAATCCTTGATTCTGGGGGAAGCACCTGTCTTGCACTTGATATGAGTGGATCTCCATGGGAAGCTATGAGGAGCTATTCCGAATATATAATGTCTTCATGCTCTTATCAAGTTAGAAGTCCGTCTCTTCTTCCTGACTTATATAAATCTCTTTACTCAGCCATTCAGAAATCTGGTGACCACGGCTTGAACGTGAAAGAAATTAGCCAACTTCTGAACATTGAGGGTATGCACTTATTACACTTTTGTACTTTGCTAACCTTTTAAAGTGATCCCAATAAATCTGAGTGCATCAATATCTTTTTCAGATGAGAATATGTTGGAAATTATGATTGAAGTGCTTGAAGCATTCAGACAAGCTTTTAAGGTTTGTCTTATAGCTCTTTCATGGTTATCTAGGTTTATGACTGGAGTTTTTGTTTAGGTTGTGAGTCTGTTCGGGGTCACAGTTTATATTTTATGTGTAATATATGTTGCCTATCATATTCTCACCTGAGGGCATTATATTTCGCACTCATCGCTGCATTACGTTGCTTTATATTTTCCCCATAAAGAGTGGGTTGAGGATGGGCTTACTTATATGTTTCACCAATTAATGCAGGTCAATGCTTATGACTCTACTCGTGTGGTTGATTCTTTGTATCGGTCCAAGTATTTCTTGACTTCTGATCTCAATCACACTGCTGCTTATCGTACAAGTCAAGAAAGGAAAAATGAGGATGTATGTATACCTGTTCATTTTCGTAAGCATGGGATTAATGGTGTTGCTTCAGAGAATGAGACTGGCGCTGTAGGCGATGAAGTGCATAGAATCACGATTTTGAATCAATCTGATGTAGTTGGTCTTCCTCCTGAAGTTCCAAGCATGGATAACATGACACACTCTGAGCATTCTGAAACTACTTCAGACATGAGCACGGGAGTTGACAATGTCAAATTCCTTTCTTCTTATACCCATACATGCAGGCCTCTGCTGCCATGGATGAATGGAGATGGTACTATAAATGAAATTGTATACAACCGACTTATTAGTCACGTTCTTCATATAGTTATGGAAAATCCTGGGATATTAGAGGTATGTTTTTGTTGTAAACAAGTTTAAGTTTCCTATAAATAACCTTTATCATGTTAATGTTGTCATATAGTGTAATCTACAATGCCTCGATATGTAAACACCGTATTATACATATGTTATCGAATAACACATGAGCGCATATATACATGTAAATGTCTGATGGTTGCGACCAGCACAACTATTTATGTGCTTATCTTTCTCTTGGTTTAGTTATTAGGTAGTCGTTGGTGAATGCTTCCAGTTATTAGTTTGTTATTTTTTTTTCTTAAAGATGATATATGTTTATCTGTATACTTGACTCTTTTTCCTTGTAATAAATTTTTTTTTTTTGTTATGTTAATATCTTTGTTGATTTTCTCTACAGGATGGCGTCATAAAGCAGATGCGTTTTCTTAATCCTCAGGTATATAATTAATGTCGACCATTTCCACCAAACTGGAAACCTGTTGAATACGAGACTCAAACTTATGTTTCTGAGTTCCCAAGCATGTTTGAACTTTTTCATCTTTTCTCTCTTGTAGTAGGCTTCTATTCTTCTTGATACCACATATTGTTTATATGAATCTCAAATATGAAAACACTGAGGCAATTTGTCCAGCGTAAGAAAATCTTTAAGGAAATTGGATTCATCTAACAGGTTCTTTTAGATTTTCGTATTCCGTAAATGTGTTCTGCTAAATATGTTATTATTATCTTAGATCAGGATAATCTGGAATTCTTAACCATTTGATCATGCCAAACTGCAGTTTGTTCTTTTATTGTTAATCTGCTGTTGATTTATCTCTTCCTTGATGCTAATTCATGTATTTAAATTTTGATGCCTTCCAGAGCTGCAGGAAGTTGCTGGAGATAATGATTATGGATAACCACATTATTACGCGCAAATTGCAGCAGATGACGTCCGCTCAACCGCCTTCCATTCTGGGTAACCTCTTAGGTGACCGGTTTGGAAGATCGAAAATGGTCTGTCGGGTTCATTTATTTGCAAATCCCATGAGCACAAGCTTCTTATAGAGAAAGTCGGCGGTTGCTCTGTTGCCCAGGTGCAGGTCGTAATAGGTAGCTCGATGAATGGATTGGAAAACCTTGTTGTACAAGAACTGTTTAATTGCATATCACTAGGTCTAGGTAAGATTTGGTAATTGTTTCTTAACAAAAGGTAATGTATATTTAACTATCTATTGTATAATATGAATTAAAGAGGATACATACTGGCGATTCTATTATAAATTCTCTCTGCAAACAGAATGTGGAGTAAAATGTACTATTGAGTTTCTGACGAGTGACGACAGGCATGAAATTAGTAAATAGCAACAAAAATTCTCCCGGCAGGGACTTGTATTGGTTATATATATTTTCCGAATATTTAGTATTTTCAGAGAATTACAAGTTCGATAACAGATTTTATGTCCCTAATGGTGTAACAGACAGAAGTTACAGGTAGGATTTGTATTGACTATTGATCCATATGGAGTTCCCAATTAGTTCAGCATCTTGTCCAAAATAATGATGGATTTCAAGTCTTAACTATTCCAATAAGGCGAAAATGAAACTCAACGACAAGCAAAGTATCATAAGTGTTACTTTTATTTCCAGAATAAGTGTTGTACAGAAGTTTGCCATGAGGTTACAAATAGCAACATGATCAAAATCCCAGCTAAGCCCCATGAAGAACTCCCAATCCTAAATACCAAAGCAGCATTATCATCTGAAGGTACAGAGTTATCACCACTTCTCTGCACTGCCTTCGACGAAGAAGTCGTGGTTTTAATTGCAACAATCAAAACCGCAACCACAGCCGGCAGCATTAAACCACTAGAGCTCCACCGCGTCGTGAAGCTGCTTTCGCTTTTGGAATGATCCGTGTACAGTGGAGAAAGCACAAGGGCAGATACCAAAGCCATTGCCATTGCTAACGCTCTTGGAGAAGAACTCTGATGTGGATAATGAGCAGTAATTGCCATTAGGACGAATAGTGTAATCTGTTCTAATATGATGCTGAAGTTGGTTTTCCTGTTAGAATAAGAAAACCAACTTGATTAGCAAGTGAGGTATTGCCCAAGACAGGAAGATATATATAGAGGATGGAAGATAAGCTAGGGAAGGAATCTAGGTGGAAAGATTGATACATGACGAAAAGAACTAAGTGATTATTAAAACAGCCGTCCAAAAAGCAAAAGGTGAAAAGAATGAGACAATGGATTAGTAATTGAACCAATGTTTGCGGAAGAGACGGGTAAAAGAGAACAAAAAGGTGATTAAAAGTGATTAAGGGGTTTGAAAGAAAGGTATGTGTAGGTATTATTTTTCTATTTGTTCACACTGTGAATGCGCGTAAGTTTTGTAAATGGTATTTAGCTGTCAGTTGTTAACTCCATAATCCACAAGGAACATTCATTTAGTTACTTTACCAGCTGTATTTTTGGTACTAGGTTTTCTTATTCTTTCTTTTTTCTTACGGTTGCGTTTCTTTTGTAATGGCTATTTTTTCATTCACAATCTATGTATACCTTTTTTTTTGGCTGCATAACTATAAATAATGTATCAAGGAATTCAGAAGCAAGAAATTTTAAAACACTTATGCATTCCAAAGTGTGAACAAATGCTTCAAGGTGCATGTTTGAGTCATAGCGTTACTGTTACTAAGTGTACGCCTTAATGTCAAAGCGTACGTTCTGGGTGCGGTTTTAGCACTTTTTGCGCCTTGAACAAAAAAGCTTGCGCTATGCAAAATTTTGAAAAAAGCAAAATTTTACACTTATTGAGGTAGAAAATGAATTACATTATGTTTTTTTAAGGAAAATAATACTTTTGCGAGTGACATAGTTATACATATGGAAGAAATCTTTGTTAGAGGTAGTTTCGAGTTTTAATACTTGAGAAATTATCGAGAATAACGATAATTACTTGATGCTTTATTGAAAATAAAGTGAATGGTTTTCAATTGAGTTATAAAGGGGTATAAATCTCATTTATTTTTTTTATATTTGAATAATGATGACTTCTTTACTTTTTTCCTTCATGTCCACAAAAATATTTATTTGTTACCTTTTTATTGTATAATTGTTATTACTTCTTTAATAACATCACCACTTTGTCTGATCACATAACAAGCTTGAGGAAGCATGGTCATTGTCTTTTTACCAGTTTTAGAGAAATGTTTGAGCTACTTGTGTTTGAGAGATGGAAATAGAGGAAGGCAAATGGAAAGAAAGGCAGAAATAGAGCAAGAGAAATGATATAGTACATTTAGTTTGGGGTGGGGTGGGGTGGGGTGGGGTGGGTTCTGGACAGGGCTGTTGTGCTAGCCCCGCGCGCGCAGAAGACCCTCTCGACATTATCGGCTGTTCCCTCTAACTCATGAGTTACTCCCTTGTAAATCACTGGAAACAGAAATTTAATAGTATCTAAAAAATTTACGCAAAAACCAATAGATTTATAACATAAATCATATTGAATAAGTATGTAACCAATAGTTTGGTAGATATAGGAAATGTGGGGAAAGTTTAAAAAATACTAACTCTAATTCTTCCCAATACTTTCATGTCACTCTCATTCCTCTCTCTGTTTCTCATGCACGCACACTCTTCCTCTCTCTCTTTCTCTCACGCAATCGGCCGGCCGGCACCACCATGCTATCACGACGCCACACCACGCCACTACGCATCCCCCCAAACACCATCACGCCTCGATTTCTAGAAAGTTGAGGGATTTGCTTCTCGATTTGCTCATTGATTTCTAGAAAATGGAGGGAATCCCTCATTTTTCAAGAAAATGAAGGGAATTGGAGTAATTTCGCGGGGGAATCCCTCCAATGACGGGATCCCAAGTGGATAAGAATGGGAAGAGGCCTCCCCTTTTCGTGTACTCAGGATCCTGGGTTCAGGGATCCCGCGCCGCAAGATCCATTCCCGTCCCTAACCCTACTCACATCATAAAGAATCATCTTCTTGAATCAGTTATTGGTAACATCGATGAAGGTATTCCCACTCATGATCTACCAATGAAAAGGTATAATCAAATGGTAAGGTTTGTTACTTACACTTCCAAAATAGAGCCAAAGAACACCAAAGAAGTATTATTAGAAGAAGCATGTGTTGAGGCCATGCAAGGGGAACTTAATAGTTTGAAATGAGCTATGTTTGGGAGTTGGTGACATGACCATCTAACGCAAACATCATTGGTACACAATGGATCTTCAAAAAGAAGACATATGAACTTGGAACATTACAAGAAACAAGGCTAGACTTATTGCTCAAGGGTATACTCAAGTTCAAGGAGTAGATTTTGACGAAACATTTGCTTCAGTTGCACAACTAGAATCTATTTGTCTTCTACTTGTTGTTGCATCTGTCTCATGTTTTAAACTGTTTCAAATGAATGTGAAAAGTGCATTTCTAAACGGTTAACTGAACAAAGAAGTTTTTTGTTGAGCAAATCAAATGGTTCATTGATCCCCATTACCCACTGTGTGACGCCCCGACTTTTTTAATCAAATAACCAAATTCAACTGAATAATTTATAAAAGGTTTAATAATTTCAAAGGCCTAAATGCGGCAAAATACCAAGATCCCAAGATTTTCCTACATCACACTAGAAGGAAGAGCATGCAAGTGAGATACAATTCTTAGTGGTGTTACGAGTGTGTGCAAGGTGTACAAGAGAATAAGACAGTTAAATGCATCAGGTTAGGCAGTTAAGCATATACTCACGTTCAGTCATATTATGGGGCGTTTACCGTTTACTAAGTCGTTGACTCATTCCCACCTTCTAACACCCACGTTCGTTACCTTGTGTCACGGAGCGTCTTTAGATTATCCGAATAAAAGGGTCCCGTGCGGCTAGTAGCCCTCACAAGCTACTCCGCCTTCGTTGTTCGTCACCAACAACACAATCAACCAACAATAACATTAACCAACAACACAATCAACCGAGGGTGTAACAATCATTCACTATTTCCACATGAATAGGAATTGCTACTGGATATCAATACCAAGAATATATTACTTGAATTACAATAACAATACAAATGCTTTTGCTTTTCAACTTTTCTTCTTCTCTTGACATAAGTACTTAGGGTAATTCGAAAATCATGCCATCAATGGGCTACATAAGGATACTAACTGCTTGGGTTGGGCCCAACGCCCCACCCCAAATAACTCACAAATAAACTGAAACAAATTACAAGTACAAAATAGTCCTACACAACTATTCTTTCAATCTTCAATCTTGGCCACGTTCGTATAAGACTACTGCGACACCTCAGCCGGGTTGGCCCGACGAGGCCTTTACGATGTCGAGGGGCGGCTTAGGAGGTTCCCCCGGACGGCATCACTAAGAATTCAAAGGCCCCATACCTAGGCGACAATTTCTTCGACAACTCTTCCGGCATAATGTCTTCAAACTCCTGAATAACTTGCTTCACCGATTCTGGGATTGGACCGGTAGACCCTTCGACTTCTTCCAGATTAAGGGCGCACAAAAATAACGGCTCCTAACGCTTGCACCCCTTTTTAAACTAGATAGCCGACAAGTTCTCCCTCATTGTTCGATCTACGATGGTGGGGATGAAGCACGGGTTCTTCCCCATTATCAACAATACGTCAGCAAACGGTATTATCACCGTCCTTGTATCCCTCAAAAACTCAAGCCCTAAGATAAGCTTGAAATCATCCATTGCGACGACCGCCAGATTGGTTCGCCCTTCGTACGACCCCATCTTGAGCAATATGGATTTTGCTATACCTGGAATCGGTTGGGCAGGAGAGTTAATCGCCTTGACCCTTCCGACTCCCTTCTCAGTCACTAGTCCCAACCGCGCCACTTCAGAACTAGCTAAGTAATTGTGTGTAGATCCTGTATCGATCATGGCTTGGAGCGGCTTACCATTGATCTTCACGTCTACGTACATCAGTCCCTTTCACTTTCGAGGCGGGATATACACATCTTTATTAGCATTCTTCGCTAACTGGTGTGAAAGGGCATTACACCAATGCGAAAATGCCCCAAGGTTTTCATCTCCCTCCGGAGTCTGGGTGTTGCCCGTCGCGTCCCCCTCCTGATCCTCATATACCGAGTTATCCACCCCCGTCCCAGACGGAGCGTCCGGTAAACTTCTAACCAACGCGTTAAGAGATTGTTTCTTCGGGAAATCTCTTACAAAATGCGGACCTTGACACCAAAAACAGATAGGCGGATGCGGTTGTGTAAATGTACGACCTTCCATGGGGGCCTTGCCCCTGTTGTTACTTGTCTGACTAGTGGCAGGGCGAACACTCACGCCTCTCCCATAGCTTGGCACCCCACGTCCCCCGCCAACATTAGGGGTTGTGAGACCTGGAGTCGGGCGACTGTCCCTCCTTGGTTCCCTCTCCATACCTTGGAAATCCGATAGGCACTCGGCCGCACTCATAGCCAAATGCAAGTCGCTCACTCGCTGATGCTGGAGTTCGAGTCTTGCCCACTGTTTCAGACCCTCCATAAAGGTGAATAATTTGTCAATCTCGGGCATATCTCGTATCACCAACATGAGAGTGGAGAAGGCTCTCACATACTCTCTCACAGAACCGGTGTGCTTCAGCTCTTTCAATGCTCGACGAGCATTATAATCCACGTTTTTGGGAAAGAATTGCTGCTTGAACAGTTCCTTCCACCTATCCCACGTATCCATTAGGATTCGACCTGCCTGGATGTCTTCCCGCACCCTACGCCACCAAATCTTGGCATCTTCCGCCAAATAGCCAACGACGGTTGTCACCCTTTGTCGATCATCCTCGACACGACAGTGGTCGAAGTAATGCTCCAGATCAAAAAGAAAATTGTCGACAGTCTTGGCGTCTCTCGTGCCCTCGAATAGTCGAGGTTCTGGAATCTGGGCTCTTGTTCCCGATTCCTGGGCTCCAGACGGCCCACTATTCACAACCCGTTGGAGCGTCGTCAACGTTTGGTTTACAACGTCCAACTTTGCCTCATGTGCGTCAAATCTTGCCCTTTGGGCGTCCAAGGCAGCCATAAGCTCCTTGGCAATATCTCTATTCTGTTCGAGCTGAGAAGTCAAATGTTGATTCTCACCCTTCAGAATTTCTACTTCTCCCTCTAAGGCCTCTATCCTCGGCCCAGCTTGCGCGGTCCACTCATTGAGAGCCGCAAGTTGTGCTTTTGCGTCCCGCCTTGCACCTTCGGCGCGCGCCGATAATGAATATGTCGCATCTCCTGACATTGCCTCAACTCAATGGACCAGGAGCCGAGGCTCTGATACCACCTGTCACGGGGCGTCTTTAGATTATCCGAATAAAAGGGTCCCGTGCGGCTAGTATCCCTCACAAGCTACTCCGCCTTCGTTGTTCGTCGCACTAGCGCCTCGACGGCGTTTTAGAGGAACAACCTAACTTTCACCAACAACACAATCAACCAACAATAACATTAACCAACAACACAATCAACCGAGGGCGTAACAATCATTCACCATTTCCACATGAATAGGAATTGCTACTCGATGTCAATACCAATAATATATTACTTGAATTACAATAACAATACAAATACTTTTGCTTTTCAACTTTTCTTCTTCTCTTGACATAAGTACTTAGGGTAATTCAGAAATTATGCCACCAATGGGCTACATAAGGATACTAACTGCTTGGGTGGGGCCCAACGCCCCACCCCAAATAACTCACAAATAAACTGAAACAAATTACAAGTACAAAATAGTCCTACACAACTATTCTTTCAATCTTCAATCTTGGCCACGTTCGTATAGGACTACTGCGACACCTCGGCCGGGTTGGCCCGACGAGGCCTTCACGATGTCGAGGGGCGGCTTAGGAGGCTCCCCCCATAACACCTTGTCACTCCGTTCAAGGAGCAACCTTGAAAACGTTTACGCATGCGTAGGTACATGCTCGTTGATCCCCTCAAAAGCAACAACCTCCCGATGCTTTTAAGGGAAATGGGCAAAGCGTCACAAGGTCCACTAGCTAGCCCTATACCGCCCAATATTACCCCGTGCTGACCAAGCCGTGGATCTAATTCAAAACCAAAACGTTCGATATCAAAATCATTACAGATACACACGTAGCAAGTTGCACGAATACAATAACAGACGATCATGATAAACAAATGAGCACACTTACTACGTAAATATAAACACATGAACTTCTATGATTAAATATTTAACACATACCTTACATCTTTTCGAAAATAATTTTAGTACACACACACACCCCCCCCCCCCCACACACACACACACATATATATATATATATATATATATATATATATATATATATATATATATATATATACGCGCACCTGATGAACTACAAAGAGTTATAAATGTAACGTCAAGAGACATTCAAGTTCCACCACCACTCCGTCGTGAATAACCGTTTTCCGTTCTCCGATTAACCGGCGACGGAGTCAAAGTTGACAACCTCATCACAACCCCCCCCCCCCCCCCCCCAAAAAAAAACTTGACACCCAATTCTATATCTCCAAAACCCCCCAACACGCTATGGAAATCGAAGCCCTCAATCCAACAAAGAAGACGAGATGATTCTCAAGGTGAAAATCACTCGTTTCAACGGTCGAAAATGAGGAGGGGAACCAACGATAATTGTGAAAAAGAGAAGAGATAAAGAAAGCTTACGTGAAGATGATTGAATATGGGAAGGAATTCACACTTTCTAGGGATAAATCAGTAATTTTACCTATCTTTTTTTTATTGTGCAAATCACATTCGAAAAACTGTCGAATTTGGGCATGCTATTTTGCTGCTTCAATATCGGGTCAGCCATGTTATTCACTATTGACCCTATATTGAATATTAGTAACCAAAGCAAGAAAATGTACTGTTAAAGTCACTCAAAAAGGCCTTATAAGACATACAATGACCAACCAAACGACCCCTAAAAGTCTAATTATAGCTACCAATACATCCAACTCGTTGACATAAAAAACGTACAAGGATCTTTACCAAATAATATGAAATAAATGTACGAGGACAAATCAATTTAAGAGTGAAGTAGGGTCTCTTTGTTAGGACTTCAATGACCCATTTCATATAGAGTTCACAAGGTTACTTTCTAAACTTAACATAACTTTTAGATTCTTAAACATTAAAGTTATTTTTTAAGGTCTGCCGATTGTGCATAAGTCTGGCGGGGATCCTTCACTGCTTAAGCTAGAAATTAAAAGGGTGTCAAAAGAGATAAATAGGTAGTAAATTGTGTGCGTGTAAATTGTATGAGGTCTAAGCAGTTAGTCGGCTGTGTGGTTGTTGATGGTAATGAATGATATACCCTTTCCTACAAATGAGTGGGAGTTTAAAGTATTTAGTGCAATTTTGGGTTGATTCGGGACTCATCTTCAATTCAAATGCAATTTGGGTCTATTTGTTAACTTGGAGCTGTCGATGATATTCACAAGCATAATAAGAGTTCAACGCAAGATTCATTCACACCGTTCTAAATTTTAGCCAAGTAGACTTAATGTTCAACCAAATAGACCCAAATCGGTCTAACTTGGGACGTGCATAATTCTAATTTGGAGTGTATTCACAAGCATAATTCGAGGTTAAGACAAGGTTAATTCAAAAAAATTCAAGGTTCAACCACGTAGACCCAAGGTACAACTAAGCAGACCAAGAAGATCTAAGGTGACACTAAAAATGTACAAGGACAAAAAGCTTTAAGAGTTGAGTGGGACATGACCCACTTCAGGCCAAATGGCCTAGGTCCATACAAATACTTTGTAGAGTTGGCGAAGCTATTTAGGTCACTAAAGTTCTAAGTTATTCTTTAGAGTTTGTCGACAATGAGTAGTGTCAGCCTAAGCTTGAACGTGCATAATTTGCATGCCTATAAAAGTTTATCTAAGTAGGGACGTGCACAATTTGCATGTCTATAAAAGTTTACTTAAGTTGGGACGTGCATAATTTGCATATTTTAAAAAGTCGACCTAAATAGTCAAAGACATAAGTTTTGCCTGAGACCGAGGCCAAGGTTGACTTAATTAACCATGTAAGTCACATTCTCTTGGTAACCACGTGTTGTATTGTAAACATGTTAATATATAAGGGGATTTACTATTTTTGCTCAATATCATTCTTCTTTTCACCAGTTGCCCGTAAGTAGTCGGGCTTTTCAATTTACCTATAGTTTCATTTTTGAACTGAAATTGACCATATTTGGCCCAAAGTGACACTGAGCCACAACTCTCATGTATATCCTACGTGGTGTTACACGATGGAAAAATTGCTTACCAGCTTTGAAACATTTTTTGCACCCAAATGAAAAAACATCTTTTACTTATCATTTTATACTTATCTAAAATCATATCATTACTCATAACATAACAAACTTCACAACTCAAAAAAAATTCTAAGTGTAATAAACCCTAGTACCCTAAATGTCGCGTGAATCGAAACCTTAATCTGTGACCGACGATGACAAAATTGAGAGACGTCGATCAACCACTACCTGATTATGGAAAATAACTTTGTTTTTGTATTAGGTTAGTGATTATTTTGCTAGGGTTAGGGTTTTTGTAAAACCCCAGTGAGTGAGAATGATGTTTTGATACTTTTTTTGTTGTTTACTGTTTTTTATGTTTATGTTGTGTTGACTGCATTTGGTGGGGCTTTATGTGGGAACATGTAAGGGTATGGGTCAACTTGTCGCCATATTCGAAGACCAAAAAATGGTCCCTTCCATTTTTAAATACCTTTTGTGCTTTTTTGTCATTTTTAAGGTGGAATCTTTTCATTTTTTGTCGTGTTTAGCATTAAATATTAATCTAATTATATTTGTTTCCTATTTTTGCAGATCCCGATTCTTCCTTTGTCTCGATCGTGTTTCACCACAATGGGTCATTTACGATTCATCCAGTGAGCGAAAGCAAAGTAAGTTCGACCATGTTGCAATAGAAAGCATCGACCTTTCATTTTTATCGAGTTTATGTGATAAGCTAAACTTGCATTGGGTGGGGGGGGGGGAGGGGAATATGAAGAAGAGGGTTGGGTTTGTTATGTTATATAGTGAGGAGGGCTTGAAAGATTTGCTGATTCAATGACAAGCAATATGATAGCCAACATATATGTTGATCAATATTCACTAGATGCTTCTGATGAGAGCGAGGATGATAGTTACAAACTATTTGATGTTGATGCTAATAGCGAAGATGACCATGAATACTTAGAGTATGTCAATTGCAATACTGTGATGAATTTGAGAATGAGGTGTTATGAAGAAATGGGTTCAATTAGAGAGTTTGTGGTGTTACGTGATGGTAATGTAAGTGCTGACTTGAACACTCTTAGTGATGGTGCACCGACTGAGGATGTGGGAATATTTTCTGTGGGTGAAGCATATGTGGGGGCTTAGTACTAGGTCTGGTGGTGGGGCCAAATAAATACACAACTAAAGATAAAGGGAAGAAAAAAATGACAGAAGTTGATGTTGGTAGATC
Source organism: Linaria vulgaris (assembly GCA_948329865.1). Lineage (NCBI taxonomy): Eukaryota > Viridiplantae > Streptophyta > Magnoliopsida > Lamiales > Plantaginaceae > Linaria > Linaria vulgaris. The sequence continues at coordinate 96,902,254 of OX415254.1, read as the reverse complement.
CAAATGCGCAGATAAGGAGCAAGTAAAAATGATTGATGCTCATGGGGTGGGCTTTTCTGACAAAGGGAAGGAGAAAGTGATTGCTGATGATGACAATGATGGCATGTTTGAGTCTGATGACAATATTGAGTATATGATGAGTAGTGATTACCGTGGGGATGATGAAATCTTCAAATAATGGGTGGATAATAGTGCAACAGAGTTTGAGTCAGATGATGGTCTTAAAGGCAATAAGGATGTTGATGGCGATGAGGATATTGTCAGAATTGAGGAGAGGATTAGACCGAACAATGTGGTTGAGAATGAGGGTGCTAGTGAGAATATATTCAATACTGCAGACAAATTTAACCTATTATTGATGTTGGGATGTTGTTCAGCAACAAGAAAGACATAAAACTCGCTATACAGTCATGTGCAATTATGGATAAAATAAGTCTAAAAGTTGCAAAAAGTGATCCCTCTAGGCTACATATAAGGTGTTCCTCAGATGATTGTCCATGGAGACTGAATGCCACTAAACTGAAAAATAAAGAAACTTTTCAAATAAGGGAGTATTACCCAAAGCATATATGTGGGAGGTCTTTCAATGTAAAGAACTTGAAGTCTACTTGACTCAGTGACAAATATATGCATCTGTTCCAAACAGATCCCAATAGGAAGACAACATCCTTCAAGTTAGATGCCATCAGAGACCTTCAGATTAATGTTTCAAGATGGCAAGCTTATAGGGCAGAAAGATTGTCAAATGTGGTTTTAAAAGGGACACCTGCTACACAATATGCAAAGCTATGGAACTATGCAGATACAATGAGGAAGACATATCCTAGGTCAACTATTGCTATATGCACTAATAATTTTGGTGAAGAGACAAGGCTTGACTGAATGTATGTTTGCTTTAATGCACTGAATGAGGAGCGAAAGGCAGGGTGCAAGACTTTCATAGGAGTAGATGGAGCACATTATACTAGACCTCATGGTGGAATTTTTTTGACGGCCATATGAGTAGATCGTAACAACAACATATATCCCATTGCATATGCTGTTGTCAGGAGTGAAAGTTATGATTCTTGGGTGTGGTTTCTGAGTATGCTTTCAAGGGACCTGGATCTAGGTGGAGGTGAAGGTCTAACTTTTATGTCAGTCAAACAGAAGGGACCTAAAAGGGAATTTGGTGAGATGTTCCCATTTGCAACTGACAGGTTCCGTATCAGGCATTTGATAAGTAACTTGGGGCATGCATGTTTTAGAGGGGAAACATATAGTGACTGTGTTTGGGCAGCAACAAATGCAACACAAATTCATGAGTTTGAAACTGCCATGAAGGCCTTACAAGGCAAGAGTGAGAAGGTTGTATTGTGGTTCAATGATAAACTTCCTAAGCAATGGAGCAAGTCACATTTTGGTACTTTGCCAAAATGTGACCTAATTCTAAAAAATGTTTGTGAATCCTTTCATGGTACCATTCTAGAGGCAATAGAGAAACCAATTTTGACCATGTTGGAGTGGATCAGAGAGTAGTTGATGGTAATGCATACAACAAATAGAGACAAGTGTGCCAAGAAGTGGAGTGAAATGAGGTTCTGTCCAAATGCTAAGGATGCTGTTAAGAAAGTTATTGATAAAATTGGGGAGTTTATGCCTATGAAGTCTTCAGATTACAACTACCAGATTTCATCATTGGCTGACAATTCACAACACCGTGTGAACCGTATGGACAAGGAATGTACTTGTAGAGAGTGAGATTTATCTGGAGTCTCATGTAAACATGCAGTGACTAAAATTCTGCATCAAGGTCCTACCCTATGCACTTGGATGATTTCTATAGCTTTGAGAAGTACATGAAAGCTTATGAGCCTATTATGTATGGTGTTTGTGGTTTCAATATCTGGGGTGAGTCTCGTTTCCTTCCTCCACTACCAACCAATTTTGGAAAGAGGCCTGAGAGGCCAAAGAAAGCTAGAAGAAGAGGGCCAGATGAGCCTCATGTGGTGAGAGTGAAAAGAAAATGAGTTGCTGGAAGGAATCCATACAAGGCTAAGAGGCAACAAACTATGATAAATGTGGAACTTGTGGGCAACCTAATCACAATGCCAAAAAATTACCATGGAACCACCAACACCAGCTGATGGCTCAACTAGAGCAAATGCAACACCTGCTAAGGTATCTTTGTAATACTAGTTGTTAATATTGTTAATTATTTGTTGTTATGTCACAACACCCTTAAGTTAAGTCCTAATCTTCAGCAGAAGTGTAACACTGGAAGTAATAGGCCATATGTCATTGAAGGAGAAAGTTCAAAGGCCAAAACATCTAGAAAAAGACCAAGAAAATCACAAGTATGGCCTACTTAATGTTTGTTTGTTTGTCTGTTGACTTATATATGTCTTGTATATGCCTTTTGCCTGCGAGACAATGTACTAATTCTATGTTTTAAAACATGACAGGAATTGTCCAAGTGTCTAGGGACACCACTGTGGAGGTGGGAAGGAAAATGTATCACAAACCGAAAGTGTGGTTTCAAGATGACAAAAAGCATGATATCTCATTCATTCAGTCTACTCATGGTCCTTCTAATCCTATTTGCAGAAAACTACAGATCAAGAGTTAGAGGAAATAAGGGAGGAAGACGAGACTACTGAAGGGTGGGTGAATCACATCTTAAAAAATCACCCTAATGTGCCATCACCAAGTGTCACATCTCAAATAAGTCAAAGTACCTTTCAAGCACCACCTCATGCAATGTTTCAGAGGGTAAACATCAGGGCACCACCTCTCATGGTAGGGACTTAGAGCAACTAATCATACCTTCCTCTTAATACAGTCCAGATGCATGTTTCTGCTCTCACATTCATCAAAAGAGGTATTAAGTATGTGAGCATGTCAAATCTTGAAAGTGTATAGAATGGCTTAGATGACAAAGAGAAGTAGAAGACTATTGGTAAAGAAAAGAGGAAGGAGCAAAGTGATGGCAAAGGAAAGAGAAAATGAGAAGAATGAGGGCAATGGAAATGGAAAGGGGAAAATGTGATGATTCAATTTCATCTTTTTTTTAACAATCAATTGTGGGTTTAATAGATCATGCATCTGATTTGGTTACATTTTGGTGATGTGTGAATGAGAATTATTTAAACTATTATTAGTGTTGTTGGTTAGGTAATGAGGTCCTTTGTTAATTATGTTGGATAAGTGATGTTATGGTTCATTTTGTCTATGGATAATGCACTTTAATGGTTGATCTCTTGCAATACTTAGTGTAAGCATTTAGTTAAAATGGTTGATGACATGATTGTGTTTGTGTTATTTATTTATGTCATGTTGCAATCTACATATTGTATGGTATGAATAAAGGGCCTCATTCCAAACTCTTAACACAAAACATTAGTCAATTGCAACAACACTAAACATTGCCAAATTGTCATAACAAAGTCACAATTTGGATTACAAACATCAAACCTTAAATCTTACTACATAAACAACATAATAAAAAGTATACCACCTAATTCCTTACATAAATAAATAACTGAAGACAAAAACAAGAACACACCAAACCAACATGACTCAATTTCTCTTTCTATCCATTTGGAGGTCTTTAATTACTTCCTTGTTCTTCAAATTTTTTAGCTCCATATCCTTCAAATTTGATTCGACATTTTCCATCTTCAATTCAAGCAAGGTTATGTACTGATCAGCTGCAACTCGCTTGGACTCGATAGTCTCCATCTTCCTCCTCATTACAGAAATCACTACTCTAGCCCTCTCACTAAGGAGGATATCATCCCAAAGGAAAAAATTGCAGCCTGCTAAACCTTTTTTCGCAGCCATGAAATAGTCTAAAGGGATTAGCTTGGCTACCCGAAACACGCAATCTAGCCGGTCTCCTGCAATCGCACATTGGATGAGAGTTTACCGACATAATCGACTTGAGATTCGAAGATGGTGTGCGAAATTAGGATTCTAAGATGTAACCTGATTTGGGGTTTGGGATTTTTTTTTGTAGTTGTGAAGTAGTGTGAAATTAGGGTCCTAAGATGTTATGAGTAATTATATGATATAAGTTAAGTATAAAATGATAAGTAAAAAACGCTTTTTCCTTATTTGGGTGCAAAAAGCGTTTCAGAGCTAGCAAGCAACTTTTTCAGCTTGTAACGCCACGTAGGATAGACATGCGAGTTGTCGCCTAGTGGATCTTCAGCCGAAGGTGGTCAATTTTAGTTTAAAAAAATGAAATTATAGGTCAAATGAAAAGCCCGACTACTTAAGGGGCAAACGGTGAAAAGAAGAAAGATATCGCGCAAAAATAGTAAATCCCCCTAATATATAAACTATGTTGCATATACACTCCAAAGTACCAGCCATATTCTTGTCCATATCTGACATCGATACCCGTTGGACACATGTCGGTCACGCCACAAGAAGTTTATACATTAATAAAAAATAATAAAAAAAGTAATCAAAACATTGTGTTGGACACTTTTGAAGGAGATGCAATGTTAAACACCTCAGAAGAAGGACATGCTGACACGTTTTAAACAATGTCCGAGAAAAAAAATGTATATCTTAATAGTTTGTATTGCAAACCTTATACGGATTATAATTAAAAGATAAAAGAGTTAAAAAAATTTCCTAAACTTAAACAATAATATAATTATTTTCAATTTATGTCTTATAAGTGATTGGTAACATAATGTAGTTGGTGCATGATTTTGATTAAGGAGTATTCATATCTTTGATTGTTATTCATTTTAATTTGATTTATATTTGACATGAGTATTTGAATTTAAGCGAGCATCTTACTGAACTAAGTTTTGATTAATAAGAAGTAAGTAGTGTGGTAATTTTGTATAAAGACACAACTACCACGTCTTGGCTCTGTCCATTTAATAATTTTTCTAAAACTCGTATTGCTTTGCTCTCATTTTTACTTGTCCGTGTTCATACATTAGCATATAAGAATACGAGTAAACCCGAACACAACAAAGAAAACCAAGTAGTAAAATATCACTTAATCATCATCATTAGCTGCTAAGCAAATTGCAATCTTTTTACCACAATTTTGTACTTTAGAGCAAATGCACACAACGTAAAGATTCTTTAAGAATAATTGCTACTTAACCGAACGCTTAAAGAAGAAAGAAGACATACCAATAAAAAAAAAAAAAAAAAGAAGAAGAAAGAAGACAAAATTTTGAATTTCATCCCCTAACAATTTCTGATAATGTTATTGTTAGGTCTAGGTCAAATGACAAGAAAGTATGTTTGTAGCTCTTTTACAACACACAAAGCGACAAAAACCATAGTAAACACCCCTCCTCCTTCCCCCACACAGCATCAATTAGCACCGAGCAATAAACCCTTTCATATTCCGCCACGTGTGCATAACACCACAAACTCCCAGCCACTATGACCGGTTCACGCACCCTGGCGCCGCATACGATCCAAGCCCCCCTCCCTGCAAAGCCATGGAGCGAAAAACGAGGTGTTTTCAATTTGCAGAATGTGCAGAAAACAGAACAGAACAGAGAGCTGTGCACAATAAGACGATGCTATCATTATTATTATGAATCAATAATCAATAGATTCTGAATATAAAAAGAAAAAGAAAATGAGAAAGTAAATATATCTTTCTTTCTTACATACATAGTACTAATAAATACATACATGCATACGTGTCTCATGTATCTAACTATTCAAGTATAAATGCCACCCCTTCAACGCCTAGAAATTTGAGCTAATAGCTGAAAACCAAACCCCACAAAAAGAAATGTGCTAAAGAAAACGAGTGGTTAGGGTTTCGTGCTGTAAAAGAACAAACAAAATATCAAATATTATTATTATTATTACAAGAACAAAAACAACATAGTATTATTATGAGTAACTGGTTGGGATTCTCTCTGACTCCACACCTGAGAGTTGGTGTTGGTGTTGGTGGTGGTGATGCCGAAGCAGAGGATAACAACAGCAACAATTTTACACCTCATGTTCCCGTTTTGCCACTGCACTCCGACCCCTGCTTCTCTCTCATGGACACCAATAAGCAGTGTATACTATTTTGATGTTCTTTTTTAAATAATGCATGTGCTATGTTTGAAACTTAAAAAGATTGTATTTTTAACTACCCAAAATCCCAGTTTTTTTTTTTTTAGTTGTGAAGATACCTTTTACTTCATATTATTTTCTAGTAAAAATAGTGTCTTTTTAGTATATTTGTTAAAAATTACTATTTTTAAATGGCCGTTGTGTGGTGGGGACTTAAAAAGACTGTATTTTTTTTGTTCTAATCTCTATCTTAACCAATTTCTAGCCTATTGTTGTTGTACTATATAGTAAAAATGGTGTCTTTGTTTGTTTTATATATATATATATATATGTTACTTGAAGTTTTAAAATTTGTTTATTGTTGTGTACAGATTGGAGGTACGATAGTACTAGCGATGTGAACGTGAGCAACAACACAAATGAAGAAGAAGAAGCGCCAAAATTCGAAGATTTTTTAGGATGCTGCTATGCAAATTCACCACAAAATGAACCTGCAGGGGAAATTAACATGAACATGCCACCAACTTTAGAACCTAATGATCATCATCAGCAAAGTAACGGAGATTTCACCACTAACAACGGTTCTTGCTATTACCAGCAGCCGTATAACAATCATTACGGCGTCGTTCCGACAGCTATTGCTGGCTATTACCAGCAGGCAGCAGCAGCATCATATGGTGGTGGTGGTGGTGGTACTACTAGTTCTGTTTCCGGGTTCAAGTCATGGTTGTCGGAACCGGACAAACCAGTAGTGTCAGAATTGGACCCGTCTGATCATCATAATAATCAGGCGCTTGCATTGACTATGAATTCCAAAACGGTGTCATCGCAATGTAATGAGGTGGTTGCTTGTGATGGGAAGAAAAGGGCTGCGGTAACGAAGGTGGCGAAGGAGCATGTGCCGAGGAAGTCCATTGATACGTTCGGACAAAGGACTTCTCAGTTTCGTGGCGTTACGAGGTAGTAAAAATGACGTCTTTTTCCAAATTTTTCAATGGTTTGCTTAAAGTTTTTTGATTAAATATAATTATGAGGTAATGTGGTTTGATTAGGCATAGGTGGACTGGGAGATATGAAGCTCATTTGTGGGACAATAGTTGTAGGAAAGAAGGCCAAACCAGGAAAGGAAGGCAAGGTAAGATATTTTTTACCTTTCTTTTTTTTTTGTAAAAAATATTCTCATTCATGGGATTATTTTTAAATATTTTTAGCTTCTTAGTAAAGAATGTAGTAATGTGTTGATTTTCTTGCATATTTGTGGTGTGGTGATGAATTCCACCTCCATTTCGGAACAGTTTACCTTGGTAAGTTTACTAGATTTTGCTTTGTGGATTTCACTAATTTTTTATTCTACAAATATTGGTTTTTAGCATAAGATATTGAGTAAGATGCTACTTTTTGATTTCAGTTTTGACTTGATTCTTTTTGTTTGTTCTTTTTCTTTTTTGGATTTTATGTTTATGGCAGGGGGATATGACAAAGAGGAAAAGGCTGCTCGTGCGTATGATTTAGCTGCTCTGAAATATTGGGGACCAACAACTCACATTAATTTTCCAGTAAGTTTTTTTTTTTTTTTTTTTTTTATGGACTTATGTTAATGCTGTTTTAGGTAATGAAATAAGCTAATTTTGTTTCATAATGTCAGCTAAGCAATTATGAGAAAGAGCTTGAAGAGATGAAAAACATGACTAGGCAAGAGTTTGTGGCACACTTGAGAAGGTAAAATCTATATCCTTGTTCACTGAAATTATATGGGGAAAAAGAAATTTAATTTTTTTTATATTTAATTGATTTGTTCTTTATGTCACCAGGAAAAGTAGTGGATTTTCAAGAGGGGCATCCATGTACAGAGGAGTAACAAGGTAATTAGAGAGGGAAAAAAACTAACTTTTTGATAAAAATTCTAATGGTCTCCATTCTTGCATTGCTTTTTGGTACTTTTTATTGCAATGTATCATACTGAATAATTTGAATAATTCACAAAAGCAAGAAAGTAATGTATGCATGTGAACGTGACATTAATACTATTCTCTCTTTGTACACACACACATTACTACAATTTAAGTCACACTCAAATGACTCAATTTTTATTGCATGCTTTTATTACCCTTTTATATGAATTTGGATGATCTAATTTTATTGTTGCAGGCATCATCAGCATGGAAGGTGGCAAGCTAGAATAGGAAGGGTTGCAGGCAACAAGGACTTGTACCTTGGTACTTTCAGTAAGTTCTTTTGCATTGTTTCTTCAATGTTTCACTTTTTTCCCAATAAATTTCTGTAATTTTACCTCTTCTCCTGACATCAAACATAAATTTCCAACTCAATAATTCATCTGCAATTTTGGACTATGTCATAAAACCTTGATGCTACCTAGTGTACATTCTGACAAGTAGAGTACAATGTTTCTTGGTTTGATCTTTCACAATGAAGTTTGTTTAAGCGTATGTTACGACTAATAAACTTATCGATGTTTGGACATATAGGTACACAAGAGGAAGCTGCGGAAGCGTATGATATTGCAGCAATCAAATTTAGAGGAACGAGCGCTGTCACAAATTTTGACATTAGTCGTTACGACGTGAAGAGAATTTGCTCGAGCTCGACCCTCATTGCCGGAGATCTTGCTAAGCGATCTCCTAAAGACTCGTCTGGGCCATTGTTCGTTGAGGACTACAATTCGTGCGCTTCAACAGTCTCGCCTCAAACTCTCCTCCAAATAACTAATGGGGAGTCTACTTCCGATGAACTGGCTGACATGATGTGGAATACCAGCGCCAACGGTCCAGATCAGCTTAATTTGGGTGTAACTAATGATGGCAACACCGGTGTCGGTCGAGTCCGGGGCTCGTCTAGCCCACCGCAGATGAACCGAGAGCTTGGAGGCGAGGAGGGCTTTTTGCAAGCGCGTTTTGCGCCTGTTGAGACTAAATGTGATGAGGGAAGCACTGATGACTCAAATATAAACAGAATGCCAGATTTGGGTTTGGTGCATCAAGTTCCTCCTATGTTTGCTCTGTGGAATGATTAAGTGAAAAATTATTGGGGTGGTTTTAGCCTAGATTTGAAGTCAGAAAGAGTTCAGTGTGCTTAAAGTCTTTTTTCTTCTTGTTTAATGATGGTAGATTCTGCATGTTATTAGAAATTAGGCAGCTTATGTAGGAGTGCAGGGCTTAGGCCTTTTACCTTAATGCCAACTGTTTCCTTTTTTTGTTGTTGGATGGATGCCTCTGATTCAACGTGAAACAGATTGAAAGAATTAATTTTGCAATATTAGGATTTTAACTTAAGGAGTTCTATTGATATTATAGATCCAAAGTTATATTGATATTGAATATTTTCAAGCTTCAACTCATTTGATGAACCATAATATTAGTTACAATTTGAAACTGAAGATGTACTTCGGGTTTAGTATTAACAATGACTATTTTCATAACGCTTCTGAAATTATTTGTAAAATCTAAGTACATCATAAGATTGTGAATTGTTCGTGGAAACAGTTGAAATCAAAGTTTTTGTCACATGTGATAATTGATATGTTTTGGAAAGCTTTATCTAAGTAAATTATTTTCAAATCAAATTTTTTGTCACATTTGATACTTGATATGTTTTGGAAAGCTTTATTTAAGTAATTCATTTTCATTGTTTGCTAAGTATAATATAAAGTCAAAAACTTAAAATGGTCTATAATATTAATTCCATTTTATTTTGGTATTTAAGAAAAATGGCTGCCTAGATTGGCGTGCCACACGGTACAACGAATCAACTCTCGTCACACGTTAAAACCATTTTCTTCTGTATGTTGACAAATCCCCTTTCTTTTGCAGTCCTACCTTGACCCTGAGGCTGCTCTGGTTTTTCTCCCAGCCATTTATTACACTTAATTAGCGGTTGCATTAGCATACGATATATGAAGTTTGATCCTAAGTGTTAACATGCATGCCACGGTTACCTTATTAATTAATTTAAATTTGTTCCTAAATTTTGGAATGTAGTATATAGGCTCAAGGTCCACTTTTTGTCATTGAGATTTTTCTTTATTGGTCTCTGTTGAATAACGTTGAATGGTAACATATAACAATCTCTATTTCCATCAAAAAAGAACTGTTAATTAGTAGTTTAATGTCCGATTATTACACTCTGATACTACCTAAGACTCGAGTACATTTTTGAGACTAAAAATTGATCACCCTTAGTTAGGACAACATATACAATCTGAAATTAGACTGCACCTACGCACTAGGTCAAGTTATTTATCAGACCTTCCTATATATATATCAACCTTGGTAATGAACCACACTTGGAGCCTCTCATATATACTATCAATGACTTGTACGTCGACTAGCACTTGGCTGGCGATACACTTTACACGTACTCGAAACTCTTCATCAATATATACATCTTGAACCAACAACAAAATGTTATATACACTCATACAGTAACATTCACATTTCACATTACCCACACCCTAACCTACCTTTTTTTTCTTTTTTATAAGTTTAAGAAAACATATATGTATATTTTCATTATAGGAGTATATATCACAATTTATACAAGACCAAAAAACGAGAGTAAGAAATAGAAAAAGTAAAAAGCTATACACAAAATAGGAGCATAAGCGTGTTGTGGTGCAGTCCGCGGGCAGGAATTTGTAGCCCATAAAAATGGACGAAGGCAACAATTTCCGATGCATGCAGAAAATAAAGTAAATAGCAGTACTATTCTTTATTGTTTTATTAAAGTAGAGAGCACTATTTTATTACTACTATGGTACCAAAATGCAGCAAATATATTATAGAGTATGCTTCTTCTTTTATCCCATGCATGCATTCATTTAAATCCCCTTCGCTGTCTCTGCCATTCCAACATGGCTTTCCTTTCTTTCCTGCACAATTTTTGCAATTTCTGCAACAACCAATTACCTTATTTCTACGTACAAATTAAATAGTTAAGAAACGTCACTTTATCTAAAAAAGAGAGGGATCATAGTACAATTGAATCCCGGAAGTATTAACTTTTTTTGCTTAACAAACATTTTACTCCTTAATTAAGAAACATGAAATTGCCAACAAATAATTTTTTTGACTTAATATATAGTTGTTAACACTCACTTTATTTTGTTTTGATACCAGAGTATTTTACGAACTTCGAAAACGTATATATGTATCGCAAAATTCACGATAGATAAGAAGGGTGTAAATGTAAAAGACATAAGAAAATCGAATATAAAGTTAATTTATTTTATTCAACCTGCCCCTAAGTTGTGAAGGGATCTTCCTATTTATAGGGGTACATAGGAATGCATGTGTCATGATGCAGTGGAGTATCTTTGGGGAGTATCTTTGACGGGTGGTTTAGTTAGTGTTAACGGTTACTTTATTGTGTGAGAATTTATTTTTTTTTGGGGGGGAGGGGAGTGGGTAGCGACGCCTTTGCCCGGCTTTGAAAAGAATCTAGACACTTATTATTCTCCTTATTCTCCTCTTGTTTTACAAAAAATAGTCCTTGACTTTTCTTTCTATTTTTTCTCCTTTTTTTATAGGGACTAGTATTCATACAAATGGGATCTTTCTGGGGACAGATGTCCGATACTGGGGAGGTAAATATTGAATGTTGGTTTTTAATATTGACAATTGTCTTCGAGGATGCTGACATAGCTTCCGGATGTGTCTGCTATCGGGTATGGTTGGACATGTGTCTCCATCGTGCTGAGTCGGCTTTGCTGGTGGCCTTATCATCTCAAGAAGATAAGATCATGACGTATATCGTGTTCTTTTGTCCCGATACCCTGCCTCCGATAGTTGAAGAGTCACGATACCTTGCTTACGATAGGTGAAGAGGAAACTTTATCCGAGAAAGAATATTTCGTACCACTTGCTTCCGATTTTCTTTGGGATCATGAGTCACGAGGGGGTAGGTCTCGAGTGATAAGGTAAGTGCCAGAGTATCGTATCCCTAGGGGGTATTCGTGAGGGTTTAGGGTTTAGAGTTTTACCTCGCGCGGAATTTGTACTCTGTGAAATACTTATCATGAGAGATAGAACATCGTATATCCAGCATCGGAGGAACATTTAAGTCAACCGATATCGGGGTGACCTCCGTGATGCTTAGGAGGCATCAGGGAGTGAGTATAGAGCTTTTGAAAAAGCCTACTGTTAACAGTAGCCCCCCAATTCCTATTGTTTTATTTTAAGAAGCAATAGGAATTTGAAATGAGTTCTGTATACGTTGTCCTCCTTCTCCTTTTCTTCTTTTTTTCTTTTTTTTAATGATGTGACATTTATTATTAATGTCGTTCGTGTCTCTTGGAAGTAGTGTGTAACGGGCAGTTTCGTTTCTTCATCGTGGGTGCCGGCGGGGGGGGGGGGGGGGGGGGGGGTGTAACAATCTGAATTCTTCAACCTTTGTGCCACTATATAACGTGGCATTAATGAAGAGCCTGTTTTTAAGCCACGTGTAAGAGAAGTGGTGTCGTGGGATGTGAAGAAGAGTTAGTGGATAATTAATACCCGTTCGTTCTTAGGGTTATAAATACCCTTCCCCCTTATTTTTCTTTGCAAACTTCCAATTACTTTCTCTTTCACAAATTCCTCTACAATTTATCAGTTTTTCAACCTTTTTCTGTTTTAATGGCGACTCTCTCTACTTACGACTTGGTCTCCGCGGATTTTGTTTTCGGTGTTGTTGGCTTCTCATCCACTTCTGATCCTCCCGTGGTGACGGGGGCCCCTTTTTTTAGTTTCTTGTAAGAGGGGCGTTGCGGTGATGATGGGGGCAGGTGGCAGCGAAAGTGCTAAGAAGGCGAAGAAATCCAAGAAACAGTCCGACAAGGGTGGTGTTCCGCGAAATACCCAATAAGTTGAGGCCACTGTCAGTACCGCTACCCATGAGGAGATTAAGAATTTATGCATCGAGTATGGTGCGTCAGGTTAGAATGTGACGGTGGTGATTCCGACGGCTGACCAGAGGGATAACTCTCCTCCCGCCAAACACCTTACAATGTATTATTCTCAGGTGAGGGCGGGGCCGCGTTCGTTCTTCCCACCATTCTACTGTGAAATATTCAAGTTTTGTGACGTGTGTCCAAGCTAGCTCACCCCAAACTCTTTTACGGCTCTAGCACTATTCGTCTTTTGGTGCTTAGTTAGGGGAATTGAGTGCACGAAGGAGAGATTCTTCGCTATTTCTGAGTTGAAACTTTCTCCGGGGGGCTCCTTTTACTGTTTCGGTCATCGGAGCAAGGATGATCGCATTTCCGAAGGAAACGTTAGCTCGCATAGCACATGGAAGAACAAGTTCTTCTATATTTTTCCTACCGAGGGGGAGTGGGATATGACATATACTTGGAGGGAGCCCAGATTTTCAGAGAGGGTTATGGACGATACCCTAGTTTTTTTGCCAGTATTTGCATCGAAGACATTGGTGGAATCGAAGATGTTTGCAGCTCTCTATCGGACCGTGGGTTTGCTGTATATTGCTCCGATAGACAAGATGATAAACTTTTGGCTATCCCCTCATGTTACGCCAGTGCCTTTGGTAAGTCTTTTATGATCTTTGTCTTTATATGATATTTTGAAATTATCGGAATTTTAATTTTATCTGACCTTGATTTTTTCGCAGCGGAGGTGTTGAAACTGTTTATGGTGGAAGGTGCTGGTACCTATGGTGGGGTACAAAGTCCCGAGAATGCGGGGGGGTCCAAAAAAGTGCTTTGATGTCGGGGGAGGTTAAAATCCCCGATGCCGCAAAGGCTATTGTTGAGCGGGTGCTTACTCGTTCTACCGTCTCGATGGCTTTGTCTCGGTCATCGAGTGGGACATCAGACGCTCCGGATGAGGGGGTTTAGATGTGACTTCTGCAAATGTTGCCATCGTTGTGGCTTTTTCCCTAGAGGGGGCCGAAGATGACGTGGGGATTGGCGGGATGTCTTTACCACCCTTGTCGTTGTTCCTCTTGTTTCCGCTGGTCCTTTCGTGGGTGTTACGATGGGCCCATCTGCCATTCCTTCGGACATCGTAGATTTATCTTCATCCGATAAATCGGCGGGTGTCGATGAATTCGGTGGATTTACTTTTGGCGACACCACCGGCTAGCCTTACCTCTCCTCATCATTATCCGTTGGCACCTGCTATTACTATCGCTCAGGTCTTGGGTAAGTGTCCTTTTTGGATTTTTTCTTAAGAATGTTAAGAGAATTTTTGTTGGATCTTTTACTTATGAAAGGTTATATTAACAGATAAGGGGAAAGCTCCAGTGATCGAGGACGAGGGGGCGTCATTGATGGAGGATGCCTTCGATTTGGGTAAGCCTCTGAGTTTTGACATTTTCTAATTGGTTTAGTTAGGGAGTAGTTTTCTTACTAAGATATGATTGATACGCATGGGTGAGTTTTTTAATTTTAGAGGGGGGTCTTCTCCTGCGGCCCCCATCATTCTACCCTCGGGTCTAGTTTCCGAGGAAATGGCTTATCTATTGGAGAAGTTGATGTCCGTGGCCCCGTCCTTTGCCGATCGCCCCACCCCAAGTTCTTTGGCAGCCATTCAGTCTGATAGTCCAGTTGTTACTCAAGTTCCTCTATCGGAGGGGGTACCATTAAGGGGACCTTCTTCCTCAAATTTTCCTGCTTTGGGACAAGTGCCTAACGCTGAGGGAGTTGAGGCGGCTATTGAGACGATAACTCAATTCTTTCCTTCCACCAGTTCTCTGCCTATGGATGGATGGCCCTTCTTACAAGCATGTGTCAACTGTATTGCTATAATGGTAAGTTTCTTTTCCTGTCCCTCTTTCATAAAACCTTTTTAGTTTTATCTTTCATATTTTGGTTTTGTTTTTAGGAGCCTAAAGTGCTTCCCCTTGTCTTACGCGAGGTTGGGAAGCTGCATGAGAATGCCACCACTGCTGACGAAAGGTCCCGGAAGATGGAGGAGGAGAATAGGGCTCTGCAGGAGCTGGTAGAAAAGTATGACGTGGCCTGGTCGAAGGCCACGAGCAGATACAAGATTTGGGGCCCGAGAACAAGCAACTTCAGTCATCAGTATCGGAGATGAAGGCTTCGGGTATGGTCCTGAAGGAGAAGTGGGGTTCCTCGAGAAAGAGAAGGCCACAAGCATCTTAAGGCAGAAGGAGTTGGAACATAATCTGTCTCAAGCTCTGTTCTGGATGGAGACTCTGACAGAGGAGATAGCGAAGACCCCAATTTCGGGGGGTATTTCTCCCGAGGAGCTGCAACAGAAGTTGATTGCCGCTACTAAGTTTACTCAGGAGGAGACCCTTCGTCAATGCCAAGAAGTTTATGCCTGCAAGAACCATGGGTATTTGATAGGGCATGTGTTGTGGGGATTCCTCCAATGCTTTGGGAAAGTGCGAAGGAAGATTGCCCCTAACGTCGATCCTCGCCAGATAAATATTGAAGAGATGCAGAAGCCCACGCTAGAGCAAGCTCTCTCCCCTTTTCAGAAGCATAGCTCCTACTTTCCTCCTTCCGTGGAAGCTCCCGCTCGGGTTCCTATTGCCGCCGTTGTTTTGAGGCCTCATGTTCGGGGCAATGTGCCTCCCGTGTCTTCTCCTCCGATAACTACTCCTACAGCCAGTCCATCGGGCTCATCCCCAGTTCCCGTGTCTTCTCCTCGATAACTACTCCTGTAGTTGGTCTATTGGGCTCATCCCCAGCAACCCCTTCTACTACCGCTCCTCCCTCTTATCCTTATGAGTTTTTTTTTTATTATTTATGTAATGGTGATATTCAACTTTGTACTTTTGTGAATTTCTTTGGGTTTAATGAAATTTGTCCTTTTGCTCATCTTTATTCTTGTCATTATATAAATTAAATGAATCGTAATGCGCTTCGACATCTTGGGGACTTAAACTTCCCTTTTTTATGTCTTGGATAATCTTAAATTTTTTGACTCTATCTTGGAGCAAGTAAGATAATAGATGTGTGTCTTCTTCTGCTCAAGGGAAGAATGTTGAGAAGGATCATTCCTTTTAACCTTTTAGGAGGTAGTGACACGTGTTTTTTAGTGTCTTTTTGCTATAGGTTAGAATTACCGCGGGATCCGAATGGTCATTTCCTTATGGGCGGGTCCCTTATCTTTAATATATATGCCTACTCTTCTAGACAATCATGTTAACGGGTTGGATATTATTCCCTATTTAACGAGTATATTTTTTGGGTTGGAACGCCGATCCCGACCCGAGGGGATTGTTGGTTTTTGTTGATTTGGGGCTGGACTCGGATATTTTCCGAGGTGCCTACCTATCCCCCGATTGGGAATCAAGCCACTCGTAGTTCTTGTTCTTGGTGTTGATTATTTGGAGTATGTCGATTTTATTGATTGTGTTGATTTTGTATTTGTTGAAAGAGTTGACCTTTGTGAAGCCTTCAGAAAGAAATGAGTTTGCCCTCTCCTCTGAAGCCTTTTTTCTTTTAGTTTTATAGAGAACATGAGTTCCCTTGGGAGCGCCCCCTCCCTCTGATCTCTCATCTCTACCTTTTATAGAAGTCTTTTAGGGACAGGTGTCACTGTGCATGTGTTCACAGGTGTCATTATGCATATGTGAAGAGATAGGTTTTATCTGTTTGGTATATCTGCTGACGGGGTACTGATCAGGATGAATTATCCTCTCCGATAACTTCAATGTGCTCTGATGAACTGGCTCATTGGTTTCCTTCTCTCCGATGGGCGGTACCTATCGGAAACGCTGGATAAGTGGGAAGGAATGCTCGTCCGATGCTGTTGTAGTTCCGATAGTGGTCCATTGTTAGGTTGTCTTCTTCTGATGTGCACTCCGATAGGTGTTTCTATCTTGGTCTTGAGTTCCATAAATTGGGCATGTTTCCGAGGGGTCTGATTTGATTTCCGAGGGCTTTGCTTTGTCTCCGAGGGCTTTGCTTGGCCTTCTTGAAGTAGTGTTTTAGTATCCAAGCCCTCGTAGAATGTTTTCCAATGTTCCTTGTGCTTAGACAAGGCTTTCTTGTTCAGACAGGGCAATGTTCTTGCATTCAGGTCTTTATGACGTGCGCTCCGAGGGGTTCTAGGTTTTGATAGTGCATTTTTATCGCGCTTTGGCCCTCAGGATGAGTTCTCCGATAGCTTTTAGACATCGGAGGGTGTAGGGGGTGTAGGGGGTGTTCTCGTATTTTGGGGGACTCGGGGTCTTCGCCGTGTGATACGGGTATTTTGTGGTTACGAGTATAAATCATATAATAATATCTCCGAAAATTTTAGTAATCGAATTATGGTATGTTTTAAGCACGTGGAATTTTACCTTGTTAACAAATCATTTTCATCAAGTCTAGAAAAATTTTGTTTCATAAGCAAATGTTTCTGTGTCACTTTTACCTAAAAGGAATTTCCATCACTTTGCTTCTTGTCATTTTCATCATTTGGCGTCCTTGTGTCAGGTTAACAAAAAGGGAAGTCTTACCTTTAGCAAGCTAGGTGTTCGTCATGACTCCTCCTCGTTCTTCTTATTCCCAAGGTGATTTTGTTTCCTTTCGGAGATCCTCTTCTATGCACGTGGTACGTTGCGTTCCCGATAATGCTTTTACATCACGTCCTAAGCGAACGGAGGGCGGCCTGTCTTCCATCTTGAGGGCTTCTTCTCCTACTACTTCCCTCGCGCAACTTCGTGCAAATGTTTTATTAACACATAACATAAGGGAGGTGTTTATGAGTAGAGAAGTGTACCTTCCAATAGATCATTTTTCGGTGTTCAATACTATTACTATCAATCCTCGAGCTTTGATAGGTGGGGGTCGAGTGGGTTCTACAATGATTACGGAATCTCTGGACTCCGTGGTGTTTTTATTCCTGTAGTATAATTTGAATCTTGATAGGTACGATATTGTGTTGCCCCGAACTAATCAGAGGGCTTATGACCCTCCCGTAGGGTATATGACAGTGTACTCGGATCAGATTCGTTGTGGTCTTCGTATGTTCTTTCACCCTTTCTTGCAGGCACTTTTCCAGTACTGGCAGATATGTCCCAGCTAACTCACGCCCAACTCCTATCTTTATCTAGTGGGATATGTTCTTTGTAGTGGACTTTTGGACTTATCACTCACACCTTATCGGGTGGGTAGTGTTTTTATTTTGCGGGCTTTTTTTCTTTAGCTTAGTATATCGAGATCATCGGCAGTCGTTTACAACCATCACTCGATGGGTCACCCCTCGTGACGACTGGAAGAACCGTTTCTTTTTCTTTTTTAGGCCTCGGGAGGGATTAAGTTCTTCGTGGGGAGTGCCCACTCGCTGTGGGCTAGGGTATGTGGTACCTAATCCTGAGGCAGCCGTTCAAGAGGCTAGGGTTTTACGGGATAGCAAGTTGTTTGATGGGAGTTATGACATTTGTGGTTTGTTGGAATTATCGGATGCTCTAACTATGGCGGGGTTGCAAGAAGGGGCAGCCTCACGAAGGTTCCATTCCGCCCGCTGTATACCAACTTTTTCTTTCATAACGTCTCTCATTTTTCCTTTGTTTAGTGACCGACTTTAGCTTGTTTTCTGTAACTTACCCTGAATTCATTTTTTTATAGGGTCCAAAATGGAGCTTTTCGCCGTAAAGGCTTCTGATAGAATCTCACTAAGTAGTGCCTCCGGGGAGATCCAAGCAACGGGGATGGACGAAGATCATTATGTTTTGGTTTGGGGTTAGCCTCATATCACTTTCATCGGTTCTTAGTGGGGGATCCATCTTCTTTAACGATAGTGAATCCTGATGTAGAGGTAGGGAATCTCTGTCGGAGGATTCCAGGAATAGGGGAGCATGCGGTGACTCCGGGTCCGTTCCTCTCACTGGTGTTAGGTTCCCGGCCTATCGGGGAAAAATGCATTCCAGAAGTGGATCTTCCTCTCGGTTTTGGGAGGAAATCGGTAAACGTTGTTGAGGAACATGTATCGCTTCCTCCGGATAGGGAATCCCAGGCTAGGGGAGATGAACATGGGGAAGCATCAACGGGGGGTGGGGGCGTTTCTCTGGAATTAATTCTGACATGGTTTTTTTCCAGACCTTCTTAAGCGGTTTGCTGAATGAGTTAGACTGTGCTGTGCTAAGTACCCTTTTCTTATCTTCCTTGCAGGATCTGGCTTGTAAGGACCTTTGCAAGGTATAGTTCATTTTCTTCTACTTTCTGCGAGTAACCTTTACTTCGATGTTTTACTCGTTCTTCTTCTATTTTGCCCATTGTAGCTATTTATGGTGATCAACGCCGTGGGCTCTTGGAGAGATCAGGTCTCATCAGAAATCGAACTGATATATCGTCATAAAAACGATCTGGAGATGGAACTCTTGCTAGCTAGGCAAAAGGTAGAGGAGCTCGAGGTTACTAATAAAACTGCACGAGATGCCCATAGGGGGGTTTTGAAGAGTTTGGTGGATAAGTCCTAGGACGTAGAGCGATGCATGTCGTTGGAGCGACCGCGGGTAGTTTGCTTAGAAGAGAGAGTGGTAGACCTTCGTGATCAACTTCAAATTCTAGAGGAACGACTTTCCGCGGTTTTGGAGGAAAGAGATGCGACGCTCTGAAAGGTAACAGAGGTGACTCGAAGGCATGAAGTAGCTCTGGTGTTGGCCCAAGCTCAAGCGGTGATGGATATATCTAACTATCTCCACCCTCGGGATACTCTCCAAGAGGAATTCGGGGACATGGTACGAATAGGATATAAACTGTGCGAGAAGGCGGTGCGGTCTCTTCTTGAGTTTTCTGTCACTGCTGTTATCCCTCGGTTAAACATCGTGCCCTTGTTTTTGGGTGCCCCCTTAGTTCTATCCTTGGAGCCCGTGCCAGTTTCAGAGGGTTTATTTGCACCTTCCCTTGATTTGGCCAAGCCGATGGACTTGTCCAATGAGCAACGACGTTGGTTGATCCGAGAGGGAAAACGCCCCATGGAGGATCTTTGAGTTCTTCCCGCCGTTTTATTTTTTGTGTTGTGGCTTGGGTGTGTGAAGTTAGATGGAAGCAAGAGTATTAGTTTCTAGTGATATGCATATTTTGTGTTTTTTTGTGTGTTTGTAGATAGATGTCGTCGTAGGATAGGTTTGCCTATAGTCTGTTTAAGACTATAATTTTGTAACGGCAAGGTTATTCCTCTTTTGTTATTATATCGAATCATCTATTGTAAACACTGTTTTATTTAGATACAAAGTATGTTTACATCAAGCATAAAACTTTATCAGGTTATATGTGTTCCATGTGTTGTGGAACACTTTTCCCTCGTGGTTTTCTAGTAGGTAGGTGGCGCCTCCAAGGATCTTGGCTATCTTGAAGGGTTCCTCCCATTTATGCTGGAGTTTTCCTATATTCTTGGAAGCTTTCGCTCTTTTAAGTACCAAGTCTTCTACTTGGAAGATTCTGGCCCTTACCTTGGAGTTATAGTATCGCTCCATGTATGTCTTGTATTGTTTCATTCGAATGGTCGCGCGAGCTCTCTTTTCTTCTAGGAGATCTAAGGCTAGGGCAAGATTAAAGTTGTTGCTTACCTCCTAGTATTCTCGAACTCACCAGCTTTCCACCACCACTTCAGGGGGTACGATGGCTTCATTCCCGTGGCGGTCCTTTGAGTGGTCCTATTTGCCCATAGGATTTTGGGAATTTCTTCTACCCACCTAGCCTTGTGCCAGTCCAACCTCGCTTTCAAGTTTTTTTAGCAAGGTTTGATTAGTTCTTTCCACTTGACCATTAGCTTGGGGATAACCCACACATGTAAAACAATGCTTTATCTCCTAGTGATCACACCATTTCTTCAAGTCTTGGCTGGTAAACTGGAGTCATTTGTCACTAATTAGGCATCGGGGTATACCAAAATGGCATATTATGTGCCTCCACAGGAAGTTAATGACGGCTCCAGAGGTGACTCTAGCCATGGGTTCTGCTTCCACCCATTTAGTAAAGTAATCCATGGCTACCAACATGAACTTCTTCTGGCCCGCATTGGGGATCAGAGGTCCTATTATGTCGACTCCCCACTTTGTGAAAGGGCAAGGACTCTGTCCGGATACCCAAGGTACTGCAGGCTGATGGATTCTGCAAGCAAAGATCTGACATGCTTTGCATCACTTAGCATGCTCTTGGCAGTCTTGGTCCATCGTTGGCCAGTAGTAATCTTGGCGGACGATGCGTTCAGTCATGCTTTCTCCCCCCGTGTGGCTCCCGTATGTTCCTTCGTGAATTTCTCTAATAACCTATCCCGCTTCCTCCTGCTTTAGGCATCTACCGTGAGGGTGAGAATATGATCGCCGAAATAGGATACCTTCGTGAAGGAAGTATCGGGCTGCTCGTCAGGCCATTGTTTGTTGCTCAACTTTGTTCCTGGTATATTCTTCCGGGTGCTCTAGGTAAGCCAGGATGGGACTTATCCATTCGTTCTTTGTTGGGTTTACTGTGGTGTTTACCTCCTCAGTTTCAGATTTCTCTGATTCCATGGCCTGGAGAAGAGTAATGCGATGGGTATTTATCGTAGAAGCCTGACAGGCTATTTTAGAAAAAACGTCTACTTCTTGGTTATCGGAGCGGGGAATTTGGATGATCTCACAACTTTCGAACAAAGCATGCCTTCGACGAACAGCTTGTAAATAGCTACACATTCTTTCTTCTTTAGCCTCGTAGGTACCGTTAACTTGTTGTGCGATCAGCTGAGAATCACTGTGAATTACAAATTTTCTGATTCCCCCGTCTTGGGCCAATCTCATTTCTACTAATAGGGCTTCATATTCTGCTTCATTGTTGGATAAAGGATAATCGAGCCTAACGGCAAAGTATAGGGTTTCATCCTCTACTTCAGTGTTAGACATGACTATCCCTGCCCCACCATGGGTGGCGGTAGCGGATCAATCGACGAATACGTGCCACATGGGTGGGTTTTGGATGACCTCTATACCCGCCATTTCCATGACGAAATCTGAAAATACCTGAGCTTTGATTGAGGGCCTGTGGGCATAGGAGATGTCGTACTCAGTGAGTTCAATGACTCACTTTATCAACCAACCTGAAGTCTCTGGCTTGTTGAGAATGGTTCACAGAGGGTATTTAGTGCACTGTGATTGGATGTTAAGGGAAGTAGGGGCGTAGCTTGCGTGCCATTGTAACAAGAGCTAGTACTAATTTATCGGTTTGGGTGTACCTCCCTTCTGCTGCCTGCATCATTTTGCTAACGTAGTACACATGGCGTTGTTCTCTGTCACGCCATCTTCCTCCGGTTTTAGGAACAAGAACCACATTGGCTAACCATTCCGGATATCGCACTTCTCAAATTTGTTGTAGGTTAAGCAATTGATGAATCTCAGATCAGATGATTTTGTTTCTGTCAGGGCCCATGTTTCTCTTTTTCTATTGTATCGGTTTGGCTTCCGCCTTGACATTCAGGAAGTGTTGACAAACTCGATCACTAATCTTTCTCGGGGGTCCCCCTTCCCAAGCGAAGAGATGTTGAATTGTTTGAGCATGGACACTACTCCTTTTTTCTATTTTCGGCCCCATCTCCATTCTTACTTTGACCGTCTTTGTAGGATCACCTTCTACTATCTCAATTATTTTTAGTTCCTCAACCGGTTGTACCTTTGATTCTTTATCCATCTTTGGCTTTTTGGTGGGTGTGGTGGTATCCCCGTCATTTTCAGAGGGTATAGCATTCATACGACATTCCTTGGCTTTGACTTGACTACCCCTAACTTCCCACATGCCCGAAGGTGTGGGGAACTTTACTTTTAGATGGAGGGTAGAGGGGACGGCCTCGAGAATTCATATAGACGGTCGTCCGCATATGGCATTGTACATCGGGGAGGATGCCTCCACCACCCCAAATTTGGTGTGCTCTGTTCGTCTCATGGCGCCTTCGCCCCAAGACATGGGCAAGGTGATTGTTCCCAAAGTGCAACATGCCTCTCTCGAAAATCATGCCAGGGGGATTTTGGCCGCTTCCAAACGTTCTTTCTTCAATTCCATTGCTAGGTAGGTTGGCAGGAAGAGAACGTCCACCGAATTGCATGTATCAATAAGAATACGCTGGACCTCAATACCAAAGATAGTGGCTTTGATGACTAGCGGGTCCTCGTGAGGATACACTATGCCTTTTAGATCGTCGGGCCCGAAGGCAATAGTGGGCAACTTCGTTCCTTGTATTAACATACGCGCGACCCTCGTTCTACCCGCCAGGCTTCTTTTTAATATTTCTTCTTCTTTCCGGGGGTGATACAGAAATATCCCCTCCTTCAATCATGTTTATCGTTTTGCCTGATGGGGGGATTGTCCTCATAAGACTTTGGAGGGGGAGGCAAACCTTGAGAAGAGATATCTTCCCAATACTTGGTATTAGGTTGCCTTTCCTCCACGGATCTTCGAATCGAATCCTCTTCCAGAAAATTGATTTAGGTGCTTCTTGATTGTTTTCCTTTAAGTAGTTCACCAAGTATCCAACGCTGAGGAGCCAGTGTATCTCGTTTGTCAAGGTGGTATAAGCATCTGTACCGTGCCCATATGCTTTATGATACTTATAAAATTTGCCCGTATCCTTCTTCTCGTAGGGTCTTCTAATAGGTTGTGGCCACTGCAAGTCAGTACTTTCCCTCATCACATTGAGCACTTCCGCTGGGGTTATAGTCAGAGGGGGTAGGGGTGCGGGTTGTAGGAGTCGTTTCACCAAATTCCCTTCATCCCTACGTCTGGGGGGTACTTTTCTGATCCAAGTAAGAACCAAGTCCAATTATCAAGTTTTGTCCAAGGAAACAAGTCCAAGAAAGTTATGGGTGCGAACATGAGATTTCAGCATTCAGTCCAGCAGAAGACCCAACTTGTTCTGTAAAACTGCTCTGATTGGGAAGGTTCTAGAAGTCGTGTGACCTATGGTTGGAAAGCTCTACGAGTCTTCTATTCAATGAATCAAACTAGAGGTCATTTGGATTTTGTTATAGAGAGTTATGGCAGTTTTACTAAGACCTGTCAGACTGCTTTGAATTCTGTCTAGTTTGAGTCTTTTTGTCTTCCTTAGTTATTTCAGCTTTTATTTCATTATTATTTAAGCTGAGTCCGTTCTTATCTTGATTTAGAGTCAGAATTCATATTCCCAAGAGTCAATTTATGTTGGTTCATGCATAGGAAGTTGGAGGATCAAGAGATAATTCTAGAACTAGTTTTCTCCTATAAATACTGATGGTCTTATAATGTTTTGGGGAATTCAGATTGAAATAATAAAATAACTTCCTTTGTAAAGTCTAAGACTTTTGTTAAACTCTTTTTCCTTTTGGTGGATTCCTTAAGGCAACGAGTGGCTCTACGCTCTTTGGTGGATTTCCATTGAGTAAAGAGTGTTTTTGAGTGTTCTCTTGTGTTTTCTGCTCACTTGTCCAATTTATCGGTATCAAAGTGGTACCAGAGCCGAGGTTTGATGGCCCCTCATCGTAGGATTTTTCCAGGCGAAGCTCCAAGAGGAGAACATGATCTTCGTGATATCGAGTTGGAAGACTTGAGGAGACAAGTGCAACAACTCCAACAACGCCTAGCGGAGCGAGAACCTTTGGAATATGATGAGTCACATCATGATTCAGAGGGTGATGATAAAACCGATGAAGAGGTGGACAACCCCTTTCATCATCGTCGTGGTTCGAGCAATAGTTCACGCGGGAGACAAAGTGCTGCACGTGGGCGAAGATTTGAGAATCACTTCAATATGAAAGTTGATGTTCTGGAGTTCGAAGGAAGAATGCAACCATAAACTTTCATTGATTGGCTGCACTCGGTGGAGAGGATTTTTGAGTATTATGAAGTGCCGGAAGATTGAAAAGTAAAATTGATAGCCATGAAGCTTACGAAACATGCTTCAATATGGTGGGAAAATCTTAAGAAACAACGACTTCGTGAAGGAAAAGAGCGAATTGTTACTTGGAAAAAGATGAAAAAGATGCTCAAGAGAAAATTCTTACCGGATAACTACCGACAAGATACTTTTCTCAAGTTCCACAACCTCAAGCAACGAGAAAAATCTGTCGAGGAATATATCACAGAATTCGATCATCTTTTGATGAGATGCGAAATTGTAGAACCGAAGGAGCAAACCATAGCTCGTTATCTTGGTGGGTTGCGCGCGGAAATTGCTAACGTCGTCCAATTGCAGCCATATTGGACCTATAACGATGTTATCAAGCTCTCATTGAAGGTTGAAAACCAACTTAACGAAGCACCAAAGAATCTCTCTCGTTCATGGAATAAAGAAGCACATTCCAACAAAGGGAAGGCATCTACCTCTACTCTATTTGCCTCAAAAGCAAATCCATCAAAGGCACCCCAAAGAAAGAATGAAACGGTGAAGTCAAACGCTCGTCCATGCTTCAAATGTCATGGACTTGGGCATTTTGCCGCTGATTGTCCAAATAGACGAATTGTTTCACTTGTTGAGGAAGATGAACCACTTGAAGAAGAAGAAGACGGATCTCTTGAAGAAGTTGAAGAAGAAGAGATCACTTATGCCGATCAAGGAGAAAGTCTTGTGGCTAAAAAATTCTTGAGCATTTTCCAAGAAGGAGAAGATTGGCTTCGACCCAACATTTTCCACACTAGGTGTACATCAAAGGGAAAAGTTTGCAATGTCATTATAGATGGTGGGAGTTGAGAAAACATGGTGGCTGCAAAAATGGTGGACAAGTTGGGACTCAAAACGGAGGTACATCCACATCCTTATAAGCTTTCATGGCTAAATAAAGGAAATAAAATAAAAGTGGATAAAAGGTGTCTCGTGCATTTCTCCATTGGCAAGAATTACCAAGATGATGTTTGGTGTGATGTTGTGCCCATGGATGCTTGCCATTTTCCTCTTGGTCGAGCTTGGCAATATGATCGAAAGGTGATCCATGATGGGAAAAAGAACACATATTGCTTTGAAAAGGATGGTGCAAAGATTATATTGGGGCCGTTGAAATTGGAGGGCGTTCCTAAACCCTCTAAAGGTGAAGAAAATTTGTTGGTGTCGAAATCTCAATTTGATGAAGCTATGGAAGACACTGATGAAGTTTTTGCTCTGATGATCATGGAGGAAGATGAAGAAACAAAGGAGGTTCCATCAATAATGCAACTGATTCTTCAGGAATTTCAAGATGTGATCCCGAATGAGATTCCACCCGGTCTTCCACCTATGAGAGATATTCAACATTGTATCGATCTCATTCCGGGTGCTTCAATTCCTAATAAGGCGACTTATAGGATGAATCCTAAAGAGCATGAGGAGTTGCAACAGAAGGTGCAAGAACTTATGGATAAGGGATTGGTAAGAGAAAGCACGAGCCCTTGTGTTGTCCCAGCACTTCTAGTCCCAAAGAAAGATGGATCTTGGCGCATGTGCATCAATAGTAGAGCGGTAAATAAAATTACTGTCAAGTATCGCTTTCCTATCCCCCGTCTTGATGATCTTTTGGATCAGCTCCATGGTGCATCAATATTTTCAAAAATTGATCTTCGGAGTGGATATCATCACATCCGAATGAGAACCGGTGATGAATGGAAAACCGCATTCAAGACAAGAGATGGCCTTTATGAATGGATGGTGATGCCGTTTAGCCTTTCTAACTCTCCAAGTACATTCATGAGATTGATGAACCAAGTCTTCAAACCTTACATTGGTAAGTTTGTGGTTGTCTATTTTGATGATATCTTGTTTTTTAGTAAAAATGATAGACAACACTTGGAGCATCTTTATGAAGTTTTCAAGACATTGAGAGAGCAAAAACTCTATGCTAACTTGAAGAAGTGTGAGTTCTTTGCAAAAAGTCTTGTCTTTTTAGGCTTTATTATATCCGGTGAAGGCATCAAGGTTGATCCTAGCAAAGTGGAGACGGTTGAAAATTGGCCAATTCCGACAAACATATGTGACACACGAAGTTTTCATGGCCTTGCATCATTTTATCGCCGATTTATCAAAGGATTCAGCACTATCATGGCTCTCATCACTGAATGCTTGAAAGGAGGAAAGTTTCAATGGTCAAACGAGGCGCAAAAGGGCTTTGATCTTGTGAAAAGAATGATGACACAAACCCCTATTCTTGCACTCCCAGATTTTGACAAAGTATTTGAAGTTGATTGTGACGCTTCAAATGTGTAAATTGGTGCGGTGCTTAGCCAAGAAGGTAAGCCTATCGCTTTCTTTAGTGAAAAGCTTAATGGGAGTAGGCAAAATTATTCAACTTATGATAAAGAGTTCTATGCAATTGTTAGAGCTTTAAGCCATTGGAATCATTATCTTATTGCCAAAGAATTTGTTCTATTTTCTGATCATGAGGCTCTCAAGTACATCAATGGCCAAAATAAACTTAATAGGCGCCATGCAAAGTGGGTTGAATTTCTTCAATCTTATACTTTCCATCTCAAGCACAAATCTGGCAAGCAAAACCAAGTGGCGGATGCATTAAGTCGAAGACATTCTCTACTCTCCATGTTGCAAGTAGAAGTTTTGGGCTTTGATATTCTTAAGGAGCAATATAAACATGATGCTGATTTTGGAAAGATATGGGAGGATTGCTCAAATGGTCCTTCTAATCATTTCTTGTGGCAAGATGTATTTCTTTTCAAAGATAATCAACTGTGCATTCCCCAAGGTTCTTTAAGATTGGCGATTGTTAAAGAAGCTCATACTGGTGGACTTGCGGGACATTTTGGAAGAGACAATACGTTGGCGCTTATCAAAGAAAATTTCTATTGGCCAAGGATGGACAAGGATGTCACAATGTATGTGGATCGATGTCGAATCTGTCACATAGCAAAAACTCAAGGTCAAAACACGGGTTTATACACTCCATTACCAGTCCCTATGGCCCCGTGGGAAGATGTGAGCTTGGATTTTGTTGTCGGATTACCAAGAACTCAAAGGAACAAAGACTCCATTATGGTGGTGGTTGATCGATTTTCAAAAATGGCTCATTTTGTTCTTTGTAACAAGACAATGGATGCTACAATCATTGCAGATCTTTACTTTCGGGAAATTGTTAAGCTACATGGTATTCCAAAGACTATGACATCGGATCGAGATTCCAAATTTATGAGTCATTTTTGGCGCACTCTTTGGCGAAAGATGGGAACGACTTTGCAGTTTGTACGTCTCACCATCCCCAAATCGATGGTCAAACAGAAGTTTTTAATAGAAGTTTGGGAAATCTTTTGAGGAGTCTTGTGCGCGGCAATATTAGGCAATGGGATCTCACACTTGCATAAGCTGAGTTTGCCTACAATCGCTCTCGCAATCAAACAACGGGAAGTTGTCCATTTGAAGTTGTATACGGTAGCACTCCAAGTGGTCTTTTGGATTTGGTCCCCATCCTGATTTCTCATTCTTATAGTGGAGATGCGGACGAAAGCCCTAGACTCATCAAGAAAATGCATCAAGAAGTACATGATAGGATTGTCAAACAAAATGAGCGATACAAGAGAAATGCCGATAAACACCGCAAGCCCGCAACCTTTAAGGAAGGAGATTTAGTTTGGATTCATCTACGTAAAGAAAGATTTCCAAGAGGAAAGCACGAAAAGTTGAAGCCACGAGCTGATGGTCCATTCAAATTTCTTCAACGAGTTGGGGAAAATGCCTACAAAATCGAACTTCCCGGAGACTATAATGTTTCTGCAACTTTTAATGTGGCTGATCTTTCTCCATATCATGGTGATGATGATGAAGATGATGAAGAAAACTCAGATACGAGTTTAAATGCAGCGGAAGCGAATGATCCAAGTAAGAATCAAGTCCAATTATCAAGTTTTGTCCAAGGAAACAAGTCCAAGAAAGTTATGGGTGCGAACATGAGATTTCAGCATTCGGTCCAGCAGAAGGCCCAACTTGTTCTGTAAAACTGCTCTGATTGGGAAGGTTCCAGAAGTCGTGTGACCTATGGTTGGAAAGCTCTACGAGTCTTCTATTCAATGAATCAAACTAGAGGCCATTTGGAATTTTGTACAGAGAGTTATGGTGGTTTTACTAAGACCTGGCAGACTGCTTTGAATTATATCTAGTTTGAGTCTTTTTGTCTTTCTTAGTTATTTCAGCTTTTATATCCATTATTATTTAAGTTGACTCCGTTTTTATATTTATTTAGAGTCAGAATTCATATTCCCAAGAGTTAATTTATGTTGGTTCATGCATAGGAAGTTGGAGGATCAAGAGATAATTCTAGAATTAGTTTTCTCTTATAAATAGTGATGGTCTTGTAATATTTTGGGGAATTCAGATTGAAATAATAATATAACTTCCTTTATAAAGTCTAAGACTTTTGTTAAACTCTTTTTCCTTTTGGTGGATTCCTTAAGGCAACGAGTGGCTCTACGCTCTTTGGTGGATTTTCATTGAGTAAAGAGTGTTTTTGAGTGTTCTCTTTTGTTTCCTCCTCACTTGTCCAATTTATCGGTATCATTTTCCTTCTTTAGCTTTGTCATGGGACCTTTTTTCGTGTTCTTAATCATTATTTTCTGACTTTATCTTAGAATTTTCAGCTCATTCCATGATTATATAGATCTCCGCCTGGTGCATGAGTTCGTTCATATCCTTGATTTGGTTACCCATAAGGAATCTGAAGAAGTCCCCTGTTCTGAGCCCTTGGGTCAGAATATATGTTATGATCGACGAATTGGCATTGGGTACATCTAAGGCTTCGTCCGAGAAGCGCTTCATATAATCCCTGAGGGACTCATCTTTCTTTTGTTTAATCGTAAAAAGGTGATTAGCAAATTTTTGATATCTCATATTGCAGGCAAACTGTCGCATGAATAAGCACGCCAATTGATCAAAGTGAGAAATCGTATCGGGGAGTAGCTAGGAGAACCATGATTGGGCCCGACCTGCGATGGTAGTTCGAAACACTCGGCATAAGATGAAATCGGGAGCCGATGCTAAATCCATAGTAGCTATGTATTGATGAATATGATCATGTGGATCTCTACCGTCCTTGTCCTCTGTGTATAAAGGTAGGTTGATAGGTCTCATCCCCGAGGGTACCATGGCTTGAGCAATTTTCGGAACGAAATGAGACTCGTGGTACATATGTTCTTCCCCGGGAGGTATGTTTTTCTTTATGTCACTCATTTTTCTGCACATGCTATTAACCATGTCCCATATGGAGTCATCTACACCAACGGGTGTGGAGGGTAGTTGGTAGTTCCGGAGGTATGGAGGCCTGACTTCCCCATAGTTATGTGGTCCTCTCCCGTTATTACCCTCAAAGGGGGTCCTATGCCCTTGATTCTGTGAATGGGTATCGCAACTCCTATAATTTTGCCAGAAGTTGGGATCCGGATGGGAGTCATATCCCTCGGAGTCGTAACGTTTCCTAGGGAGAATTGGAGGAGGATCCTCGGAGGGGTATGCAGCTTCCTGTCTATTTCTCCGGGTAGCCCCCTCTACAAGGCGTTCAAATACAAATCGGGAGATATTTATAAAGTCCCTTCTTTCGGTTATGGGAGAGAATTGGGATCCTGAGGGCTCTTCATACACAGGTTCCGAGCAATCCAAGTTGTTGCTCTGAGAGGGAGAATTATTCATGATTTTTATGAGGGTTTCTTTTTTTCCAAACGTACTCAAAGGCGAAATCCTATGGTGTTCCCACAGACGGCGCCATTTTGTTAACAGTTACTTTATTGTGTGAGAATTGTTTTTTGGGGGAGGGGGAGTGGGTTGCGATGCCTTTGCCCGGGTTTGAAAAGAATCTAGACACTTATTATTCTCCTCTTGTTTTACAAAAAAGAGTCCTTGCCTTTTCTTTCTATTTTTTCCCCTTTTATATAAGGGCTAGTAATCATACAAGTGGGATCTTTCTGGGGACAGATGTCCGATACTGGGGAGGCAAATATTGAATGTTGGTTTTTAATATTGACAACTGTCTTTGAGGATGCTGACATAGCTTCCCGATGTGTCTGCTATCGGGTATGGTTGGACATGTGTCTCTATCGTGTTGAGTCGGCTTTGCTGATGGCCTTATCATCTCAAGAAGATAAGATCATGACGTATATCGTGTCTTTTTGTCCCTATACCCTGCCTCCGATTGGTGAAGAGTCACGATACCTTGCTTACGACAGGTGAAGAGGGAATTTTATCCGAGAGAGAATATTTCCTACTACTTGCTTCCGATTTTCTTCGGGATCATGAGTCACGAGGGGGTAGGTCTCGAGTGATAAGGTAAGTGTGAGAGTATTGTATCCTTAGGGGGTATTCGTGAGGCTATTTAAAGCTCTCGATACCTCGCGCGAGATTTGTACTCTGTGAAATACTTATCATGAGAGATAGAACACCGTATATCCAACATCAGAAGAACATTTGAACATTTAAGTCAGCCGATATTGGGGTGACCTCCGTGATGCTTAGGAGGCATGGGGGAGTGAATATCACTACAAGAAAATTGAGTATTAGCTACGACTATTGGCTACGGATCGTGTAGCCAATGGTGTTTTTGTCATTGGCTACGGAAAATCCGTAGCCCTTGATCATTTTTTGGATTTAAAATAAAAAAAAAACAAAAAAAACGCATTGGCTACGGAAATATCCCGTAGCTCTTGACCATTGGCGACGGGAAAATCCGTAGCCATTAGTCAAAGGCGACGGGCATCCGTCGCCCATAGTCCACTAATATTTAAAAAAAAACAAAAACAAAAAAAAACTATTGGCTACAGCTAGAAGCCGTAGCCAATAGTCTTTGGCTACAACTAGAAGCCGTAGCCAATAGTCTTTGGCTACGGAATATTCCGTAGCCAATAGAATAGTCATTGGCTACGGAACAATCCGTAGCCAATAATATTTGCCTACGGAATATTCCGTAGCCAATAATAGTCTTTGCCTACGGAAAATCCGTAGGTAATACACATTCCATTTTTTTTTCTTTTTTAGTATTTTGTGTGTAATTTTATTCAATTTTTGATTAATTACATTTTTTCCCCAAAAATTTGTTTATTGTCTTTTGAAATTTTATTTTTTATGAAATTCGAGGAAATATACTAATAAATAGTTTAGAAGTGTTTGGTGAAAGAAGAAATATAATCGAGTTTGTTTTACAACTTTCGATTAATTACATTTTTTCCCCGAAAGTTCGTTTATCGTCTTTTGTAATTTTATTTTTAATGAAATTCGAGGAAACAAACTAATAAATAGTTTAGACCGTCTTTGGTGAAAGAAGAAATGGAATCGAGTTAGGTTTACGACTTTTGATTAATTACATTTTTTTCCCGAAAGTTTGTTTATCGTCCCTTTTAATTTTACTTTTTATGAAATTCGAGAAAAGATACTAATAAATAGTGTAGAAGAGTTTGATGAAATAAGAAATGGAATCGAGTTGTTAATAATGCAACCCCTTTATGACATACTCAACAATGGTAATATTAATCTTTCGAACAATTTATTTCCTCTTACGAACAACATTGATGGAATAGGCATGAGTTGTTAGTTTGTTGTTTACTTAATATTATATTAAGATCAGTTGTAATGTTTACTATTCTGTTTAGTTTGGTGTGAACGATATTTCCTCGACATGTAAGAATTTTAACTTGGTTGTTTAAGTTTGTTCGAATTCAGTTTTATTCTATGTTTTAATCAAAAGTCATAAAACAAATCTGATTCCATTTTATTCTTTCACCAAAGACGATCTAAACTATTGATTAGTATGTTTCCTCGAATTTCTTAAAAAATAAAATTACAAACGACGACAAACGAACTTTCGGGGGGAAAATGTAATTAATCAAAAGTACTAAAACAAACCCGATTCCGTTTCTTCTTTCATCAAAGACGATCTAAACTATTGATTAGTATGTTTCCTCAAATTTCATTAAAAATAAAATTACAAAAGATGATAAACGAACTTTTGGGGGTAAAATATAATTAATCAAAAGTCGTAAAACAAACCCGATTCCATTTCTTCTTTCACCAAACACTTCTAAACTATTTATTAGTATGTTTCCTCAAATTTCATTAAAATAAAATAACAAAAGATGATAAACAAACTTTCGGGGGGAAAATATAATTAATTGAAAGTCATAAAACAAACCCGATTCCATTTCTTCTTTCACCAAAGATGATCTAAACTATTTATTAGTACGTTTCCTCGAATTTTATTAAAAATAAAATTATAAAAGACGATAAACGAACTTTCGGTGAAAAAAATATAATTATTCCAAAGTCGTAAAACAAACTCGATTCCATTTCTTCTTTCACCAAACACTTCTAAATTATTTATTAGTATGTTTCCTTGAATTTCATAAAAAATAAAATTTCAAAAGACGATAAACGAACTTTGGGGGGAAAATGTAATTAATCGAAAGTCGTAAAACAAACCCGATTCCATTTCTCCTTTCACCAAACACTTCTAAACTATTTATTAGTATGTTTCCATGGATTTCATAAAAAAATAAAATTTCAAAAGACCATAAACGAACTTTCGGTAAAAGCCGCATCATAAGATAAATGTAAAAGTCGCATCATAATTGAAGAAAAAGACTTGAACTTTTTCAGTATTTTGTATGATTTTATCCAACTTTTGTATTTTAACCAAAGAATCTTAATCTGTCTTTTAGCAGCATCATATCTCACTTTGCATGTCTTATGCCAAAAGATTTCTCCAAATATAATTAATTAATAATAATATGAAATGATTTTATGCAAAGTTGAGGGGGAAAAGCATATTGATTTAATATGTCTATAATGACTCTTGTTAGAAAAGCCAATCCACAATGTAAGATCGTATAAATTCTATTACGACTGAGATTTGTATGGGTTCGAGACTCATTTGTCTTGTCTAACCGTTTTCTTTTTATATTGTCGTTTTTTTATTATTCTAACTGCCGCATGTTATTCTTTTTAATAAGTATCTAAGATTTGAAATAAGCGTAGTTCGATTACGAATGTAAGATCGTGTAAGCTCGAATTGCAATTGTAAGATCGTGTAAGCTCATTTTTACGAACCCGTTGCACAGAGCAGTGATGAAGATGATGAGGTTGACGAACTTTCGGGGAAAAAATGTAATTATTCAAAAGTCGTAAAACAAACTCGATTCCATTTCTTCTTTCACCAAACACTTCTAAACTATTTATTATTGTGTTTCCACGAATTTCATAAAAAATAAAGATTCAAAACACCATAAACGAACTTTCAGGAAAAAAATGTAATTATTCAAAAGTCGTAAAACAAACCCGATTCCATTTCTTCTTTCACCAAACACTTCTAAACTATTTATTACTGTGTTTCCACGAATTTCATAAAAAATAAAGATTCAAAACACCATAAACGAACTTTCGGGGAAAAATATAATTATTCAAAAGTCGTAAAACAAACCCGATTCCATTTCTTCTTTCACCAAACACTTCTAAACGATTTATTAGTATGTTTTCACGAATTTCATAAAAAATAAAGTTTCAATAGACCATAAACGAACTTTTGGGGAAAAATGTAATTATTCAAAAGTTGTAAAACAAACTCGATTCCATTTCTTCTTTCACCAAACACTTCTAAACTATTTATTAGTGTGTTTCCACGAATTTCATAAAAGATAAAGTTTCAAAAGACCATAAACAAACTTTTGGGGAAAAATGTAATTATTCAAAAGTCGTAAAACAAACCCGATTCCATTTCTTCTTTCACCAAACACTTCTAAACGATTTATTAGTATGTTTCCACGAATTTCATAAAAAATAAAGATTCAAAAGACCATAAACGAACTTTCGGGGAAAAAATGTAATTATTCAAAAGTTGTATAAAAATACACAATAAATACTAAAAAAGAAAAAATAAATACTAAAGGCTACGGAATATTTCGTAGGTAATGATTATTGGCTACGTATTGTTCCGTAGCCAATAACTATTTTATTGGCTACGGAATATTCCATAGCCAAAGAGTATTGGCTACGGAATATTCCGTAGGCAATGAGTATTGGCTACGGATTGTTCCTTAGCCAATGACTATTGCCTAAGGATTATTCCGTAGCCAATAGTCATGGTTTATTGTATAAATACCCAACTCTTCCAATCATAAACACATTCCTACAACTCTTTCATAAATCCTACCTTCCACCATAAATTTAAATTAAGTCTTCAATTCATATAATTTCCAAGATATTTAACCATCTTTATTTAAAAAATATTATATTTACTACATTCCATTTAATATTACGAATATTAAATATATAATTATAAATATTACGAATATTACATATATAATTATAAATATTACGAATATTCCCATTATAATTAAAAATATTACGAATATTACATAAATAATTAAAAATATTACGAATATTACATATATAATTAAAAATATTACGAATATTACATATAAAATTAAAAATATTACGAATATTTCATATATAATTATAAAATATAATTAAAATGTATTAAAAATTGTTTTTTTTATATTTACGAATATTATTGGCGACGGATATATCCGTCGCTATTAATATTTTTTTTTTTAAAAAAAAAGTATTGGCGACGGAATATGCCGTCGCCCATAATTTGCTGAAAAAAATAAAAAATAAATATTAATGGTATTGGCTACGGAAAGTTCCGTAGCCAATAATTATTGGCTACAGAACTTTTCCGTAGCCAATGCCCATTGGCTACGGAACGTATCCGTAGCCAATAATCATTGGCTACGGAAAGTTCCGTAGCCAATAGTGAAAGGGCATTTTGGTATTCTGTTATTGGCTACGGAATATTCCGTAGCCAATAGTCATTTGCTACAGCCATCCGTAGCCAATGATTATCCCCTACGAGGGTTTCCCCTACGGACATTGGCTACGGATACCCGTAGCCAATGACTATTAGCTACGGAAAATGGGGTTTTTGGCTACGGATTTAATCCTAGCCAAAAACCCTTATTCTTGTAGTGTATGGGGCTTTCGAAAAAAGTCCCTTGTTAACAGTTAGGGTACGTATTTAGTAGCTGACTAACCTGTCTTGGTATCGACAACTGGTTTCTATGCGACCACGTGTCATGCTGCTATATTTTGTTACGTGGAGCATTTCTAAGCCTTGTCGTGTTACGATATATAAGGTGGATAAATCTTTGGGTATCGTGAATAACATTGGGATGAGTACTTCGTTTATGAGGTATCTTTGGACAGTAACTGCGAGAATATCGTTGGTCATTATGGGGTATCGTGGGGCCATCTAAAGTGCGTAGTATCTCGCGTTGACCATGCATTATGTGAGTTCCATCGTGACACTAAGACTGTTTCGTGGCGTATATATCTTTAGTACCCTCTAAAGACATCTAAGATTTTGCCCTGATTGTGAAGCATGATGCCCTGGCCACGATGCCCCAGTTAAGACGGGGTTAACAATGTTTATTAAAATTTTAAAGTTTCTTTAATTTTAGATGCAAAATAAAAAGTTATATAATGTTTGTTCTTTAAAATTAAAATAAAAAGATAAAAAAAGATCGAAATCGAATGATTTTAGATCGAATCAAATAGTTTTAAATTGATTTGATTTCGATCTTCGTTTTGCCCAGATCAAAATCGAATACTAGTGTCGATTTGATACGATTCGATTTAATTTAATCCAAATACACAACCCTAAACATGGCCCACCAGTTCAATGTTATGAAATCATATCCGATTCATTATCTTTTGTAAATCTTGCATCATTGCAAGAATCTCAAATGATCTTCAAAAGTAATTAAGTCTTTTGAGAAATAACAAAATAAATGTAATGTTGATTATTTCGCTGGACCGCTGTAATGAGACAAGAGACCTATATGATTTAGCAGACACTTTAAAGACATTATTGGATTGATACTGCGGCGAAATTTTGCTCCTTATCCTGTTAATTTCTAGGTGAATAATATCTAGTTGTATTGTATACTACCATTATTTTGTTCTCCTTCTTTCACTTATGTTGTCTTAATAAAATATAAACCCTCAGATAATATTGTTATTTTGTATACGCTTTTTTTTCGTATTTGGGATTCAGCATAGTAATCGTTCCTTATCACAAAAAATTAAGTAATGCAGATGTAAACAAATGCTCTTAATTCATTAATGTTTTGGTACTGTGGACAAAGTTTTGTGTGTTCTATGTCATGAGCTATTGCTAACTGAAGCAACATAAATTTTACCATTCTCACAAAACATTTATTTAGTGACTGACAAATTCAAACAAAACAACTTACTATTGCTTTTTTCCATGTCATGAGCTATTTGCTAACTGAAGCAACATAAATTTTACCATTCTCAAAAAAATTATTATTTAGTGATTGTCAAATTTAAGCATAATAATTTACTAATTTAGTACTGCTTTTTCCTTTCTATTTTAAATCTTTAATCAACAACCCACATTTTATACGGCCATTCCCTGATATGCCGAACGAATGAAATATTAAAGCGGCCCATGTTCTCGCAACTAATTTTTTTGTAAGCCTAGCGAACTAATTCAGCCCAATGTAAAAATATTTATCTAATTTTCTGCAATTGGCCTGCTTGTTGTTACTAAATTGTAAATACTAATAGCATGTAGTAAATTTCAAACGGTTGACTGCTTTCAAGAAGAAAAAAATTAGTAAAAGTAACAGTTAGATTTTTAAAATTGTTTGAAGAGAACACTAATTTTGGAAATCAAGGATAGAAAACATAAATTGATAAGAATAGATATATAGAAATAAAGTCAAACTTAAAACTAAATATTTAGTTAATACTTATTATATGACTGGCCCTACTGGTGTCGTGTCGCCAGTTACTTTCTTATCATAAAACTAAATTTCTGTTTGTCCACAAGTAAAAAGCATCTTTGGATCTACGAGGAACGAATTATATTCATCTTTTCCTTCTAAGTTCTATGCTTCTTCTTCAACATAATTTATTTATTCAGTTAGAGCATCTCACACGATATCACCTTTATAAAATCTGTTCGGATTCGTTATGTGAATTTTAAAAGGGATAAATGCATTAAACCCCCTGAACTATGCACGTTTTTGCGTTTTCGTCCTTAAACTAATTTAATAAGTGTTTTCCCCCCTAAACTATACCAGTCTGTGCGATTTGCCCCCTGACCGGGTTTTCGGCTATTTTTGGCCATTCTTGGCCGGAATTTTTCCCCTTACCCGACACATATGTGTTGTACTAGATGTATTTTAGTAGTTGATGACAAAAAGTAGCAAAAAAACACCTCGAACGGGACATATTCCGGCTAAAATGTGATTTCCTCTTCAATGTATTTTAGCCAGAAAAATTCCCGTTCGAGGTATTTTTTCGCCTACTTTTTGTCATCAACTACTAAAATACATCTAGTACAACACATATGTGTCAGGTAAGGGGAAAAATTCCGGCCGAAAACCCGGCCAGGGGGCAAATCGCACAGACTGGTATAGTTTAGGGGGGAAAACGCTTATTAAATTAGTTTAAGGACGAAAACGCAAAACGTGCATAGTTCAGGGGGTTTAATGCATTTATCCCATTTTAAAAATTAAAAAGGTCATTGTAGTTTAGGAGGCGGCTTCTATTATTAATTTATTATAGTAGTTGCTATGCAACAATTGGAATTCTTTCATGCATTTCTTTCTTTTTAATAATTCTTTCATGCATTGTTAAGTTCTTAAGAGCACGTTTGGATGCATTCATTGGCCCAGATAAGTTAAATAGTATGGTTTAATTTAACGTTTGGATCGGCCCATAGTTAAACAGCAATATCCCGATAAGTGGGCCAGCATGCCCTTATCCCACCACTCCTAATCCTCTTGTCCCCCCCCCCCCCCGGATTCCTAATAGGTAGTTAACATTAATTGTGAAAAGTCCGTTATACCCCCAAAACAACTAAAACTAAAATTTCCCGCTTCTTCCCGTCCCATCCCAAATCTGGCCAAAAGACCCGCCTTTCTCTCACTTTCAGTCCGTCGATGAGTTGCTAGGGTTTGGAGGAGTGGCGATTTTGCTGCGATTTTTACGAAAAAGGTAACCAAAGTCACACTTTAAGAAATTCTGAGTTGAGCTACCTTAAAATCATAAGGAGAACCCTCACCTTTCAAATCCCCGTTTGTTGTTTCCAGGTAATCGTTGGTGGACATTGGCTCAGGCAACGGAATCTATTCAGAAGCAGGTCGCTCATTCTTACTTTTAGCTTTGACCCTTGTTTTGTCTATCGAGTTTCGAGTTTCATGTGTTACTGGTTAATTCCGACTACCGTGGGAGCTATGAATTCTTCCATTAATATGAAAAATGGTGTGCTTCACAAAACAACTGATCTGTGTGGTGTTTTATATTTTGAAGTAATTTGTCGTAACATTGACACACCTGTTTTACAAAGTTTAGGACTGTGGTTCCTTTATTTTGCTCCCTGGTATGCTGCAGTGACTGATTGCATTGTTCATATTTCATATGTCCAATTCTATATAGCAAACTACATCCCTTCCTTGCTTTGCACTGTCATCATTAGTGTACCAATTGTTGGTGGTAGTAGAGTTGTCTGGGGCAGTACAATTTGAAATGAAATAATCATAGCAGTTTACCTTCGTAATGGAGGTACTTCATACAAAACATCTCCTGCTAAGTGAATTCAACTGTTTCGGTTATGGAGTATTAACCTATTACAATCTCGTTGTTGAACAGGCTTCGTAATGGGACCAAGGGAGAAATTAATTATTCTCATTTTGATGCACCAAATGGTTTTTAGGGTATCCTTCTTTGCCTTCGTATTAGTTCTAATCTACCTATTCCATACGGGTAGTTTAGGACGTAAACCTAGACGTAGTGGCATCAAGTATAGTATCCTTCGTCGAATCCCACATCAAATCAAATACGTCGACCAGCTATTAAACACTGGTGATACATGGGTTAAAATTCGTTACGTATGAACCAGGACTGTTTCATGAAACTATGTTACCTGTTACATACCTATGGTGGTTTGGAAGAGTCAAAATACGTTGGTATTTCTAGCCAAGTGTCCATGTTTTTAGATACTCTGTCTCATCACACTAAGAATCGAAAAATTGGGGGTCACTTTATAAGGTCGGGTGAGACTGTCAGCCGTTTATTTGGGAAAGTCCTCCTTGCTTTGTTAAAATGCCACCCTATATTGTTGTCTCAACCGGAACCAATTGGCCCCGACGAACTTGATCCCACTTGGAAACCATTCGAGGTATTTGTACGTAATCAGCAATATATTATTAAAAAGTAACAGTTAGAAAGCAGACAATATTAACTGAACATGGTTCCTTTTCAATTAAAAAAATATAGGGTTGCTTAGGAGCTCTTGATGGATCTTTTTTCCAAGTACGAGCGCCAATTGTTGACCAAGGGAGATATCGAACGAGGAAGGGTGTAGTTGCTACAAATCTCCTAGCTGTGTGTGACAGAAATGGGTTATTTGTGTTCTTACTAACTGGGTGGGAGGGGTCAGCGGCGGATAGTCGCATACTAAAAGATGCTATTCATCGACCCAATGGATTGCGTATCCCTACTGGTATAAACAGTTTGTTATGTATACCCTTCTTAACATAATTTTTTTTTTTAACTAGAATTGTAAAACTGTAGGGACAACCAATTCTAATGATGTTCCAATGTTTCCCAAACACATGTTAGGTTGTTATTACTTAGGGGACGATGGTTATACAAATGGGGAAGGGTTCCTCGTGCCGTACCGTGGAGTGCGTTATCACTTGAGGGACTGGGAACACAACAACCTCTCGCCACAAAATTTTCGGGAGTATTTCAATTTGAAGCACGCTAGAGCACGAAACGTAATCGAGTGCGCTTTTGGTGCCTTGAAAGGACGGTGGGGTATATTAAGAAAGCACTCTTGGTTTCCTGTTAAGAGGCATAACCACATAATTATGGCGTGTGCTCTGCTACACAATTTTATTAGAACCAACATGCCAAATGCCATTAATGAGGAGAACTACCCACGCTCACCATCAAACACCGAACGTGAACCAAATTACATTGATGTGGTTGAGCCCTCGCAAGCTTGGTCAGACTTTCGCGATAACACTGCCTTGCAAATGTACAACGAGTGGCAAGCTGGGCGAAGGAGGCGTTAATATACTGTTTTTATTTACTGTTATTTGACAATGGACAGTGATTAGTGTGTCAAATTTGTGTTACTGCCAATCAAATTTTTACATATGTGTGTGTATCGATGTAATATGGAAAAATCAAACGTCTTATCAATTTATTGTTCAATGCTCAGTAGTTTAAACATTCCAATATGATAGCTTGACAACTAATATAGTTAAGTAATATTCCAAAACAATGATGCGCAGTGATTGGGAATGATCGCCAATTGTTTTATCCTATATTGAAGGCTGAAAGTGCAAATGATGAGCAGTGCATGTAGCTCACTGGTTAATGTGCTGTAAAGTTTGATTGTTAGAAAAAATGTACACCTTCATATCATTGCATTCTTGCTTATTCAATTAATTACTCTTTCCAGATGACTATATACAATTGATTGGCAGCCCTTGATTTGATAGTTTATATTTGTGCTAGAATATGTATTCTATTTTGTTGTAATAATTGGAGCAGTAGGTTGTGACAGATTGAAACATTGTTGGACAAAGAAAGCTTAGTATAGTTTATATTCAAATGTGATAACTGATAAACTTGCAGTATTACATGATGAGTAATAGTATGTTTTTACCCCTTGTTGCAGGTGTTCAATCAATGTAGTCTTGGATGTCCTCATATTGCAAAATTCATAACCTTAAATACCCTCCTCACAATGTTTTCTTTATTAACTGACTCTAAGTACTTTATATTCAAATATATTGTTAATATGAACACACTATTCTTTTAACTAACAGATGCAACAATAAAATGGAGCTGAAGAATTGTGTTTAAAATATTGTAATGTAAAATATTACATAGATTTTTTCACCTGTATATGTTGAGCAGTTCATATATCATGATTTATTTGAACCTATACCTACTTGCCTCGTGCAGTGTTATTATTTATCGAATGAAAACGCAATGTATTCTTTGTTGACGTATAATAATATGTTTACTGGAGTTAATAAGGCTCAATCGTTGCAGATGGCCTTCTCGCAATCTAGCTGTCCAAGCGGCCTCCCTCCTTACAAGAAGCCGACTGGGACCAGAAGAACGTGGACCACGCCGGAGGAGTTAGTACTAATAGATGCTTTGAAAGAAATATGTGCCAATGGTTGGCGAGCAGAAAACGGCTTTAGACCTGGGTATCTCGGGGCACTAGAGCGTGCAATGGCAGAAAAATTCCCTCACGCAAGACCAATGACTGAGAAACACATTAACTCGAAATTAACGGTTTGGAAGAAAACCTTCGCTATTGTTCATACCTTGTTCACCACATCCGGCTTTGGTTTTGAGGCAAACAATCAAATGGTCCGCGTGGATTCTGATGACGTTTGGAACGAATATGCTAAGGTAAGTACTGATTTTAGTTTAATTTATTCCAATTTCAATGATATATTGCCATGTACTGTGCTAAACACAATGGATTTGTAATGTTGAATAACATGTTACTAGCAGATTTACAACCAGCATCTTACTAGGATATTTATCAACCTGGTGTCTTATAAAATACGTATGGATATTAAAAAAGTGTACTGTAATCCCAAGTTATTGGTACTTGGCTGCAAACAGGTTTTTCTGAGTTTTGTGTTGGCTCTTTAATATCAGTCCCCAATATTGCATGTAACAGGCACACCCTGAGGTGGCGCAGTGGCGTTATAAAAGTTTCCCTTTCTACGAAGATTGGCTACTCATTTTCGGAAATGACAGGGCGGATGGGAAAGCGGCACAAACCTTCACTGATGCGGTTCTTGATTTGGAAAGTCCACATGAAGTGTATGACGAGGTTTACGATGTACATGTCATTAGTGGTGCAAAGGGCAAGGTGAAAAGTGGGGGAACATATAATTGTAGTAGTCAGCCTCGTGACGCAAATTTATGTGACCCCCAAGACACGCAGGAGGTTAGCTCATCCGAGCATCCCACTGGGGATGCAAAGGGAAAAAAAGCCACAGCTTCAAGTACTGGCCGTAAAAGAAAGGCACGCGAGGCTCCAAATCTGCCAGACCAACTAGTATCATTGCTAGGGAATCTGTTCGAGAAAAGCAACGACAAATTTGGTGAAATGGCAAACAAGGTTGTTGATAAGCTGACTCCTGAGAAAACAGCCGAAGCACCACCTCCCCCCACAACGCCTACTTCTCCACCCACAAAGAGCAAGAGAGTGTTTGATGCCGTTGCCGAAATAGGAGTAATGCCGTTGCAGTTGCGTATTATCGTTGCACACAAGATAGTGAATAATCCTCAAGCTACTGACCTCTTTCTTGAGATGGATAATCAATGTCGATCAGCCTACGTAGACATGGTAGTGACAGGAGCGCTAGACCCGTCCTCGGGGACTGCATTCATGAGCAATGTCCAATAAGTTGGCACCTGATATTTTGTTTATATTATGTAGGATCACTTAAACCAATTCTCCCTCCCTACATAATCTTTTGTGGCCATGATTGTCATGGAGCGCGTTATGTTTTAACCTCGCATGTTGTAGTATGTATGGGAAATATTATGGTCATTTTTGAATTCCCAAACTAACAGGGGGCTGTAGTAACTTGTATGCAAGGTGGTTTTTTTTGGCGGTTCTCGTGTTATGGAAAACATAGTCACATTCAGCCTTGTTAATTTGTATTTTTTTTTGTATTGGACCAGTGAGTCATTGTTTTCTATAACAAAACCTATATGTATGGGTTGGTATTTTGTAACCAGGACTTTTGTCATCCTAACATGTACTGTGGGTAATTTATCTGTACTGTCATGTTATATGGCTCTATTGCTTTTAAAACTGGAAAGTGCAAATGTTGAAGTAGGATTATGCCACCCTATATACCAGCCATGTCGTGTTATGTTACTACTGTGTACAGGATTCAGTCAACATACTTCATCCCCTATATGAGGAAATTCATAACACTTGTAACTGAATGACTGCATAAAAATGAGGGAGAGAGATTGGAGTTATTTGTGAATCTGTGTTCATGAATACTGTGTTTTGGTTACTCATATTATGGTCTTTTTTGAAGTGATTGGCTAAGGAAAATGTCTGTAAGCAGGTTCAAAATAAATGGCATATTTCCAGCCTCCCTTTGTGGCAAGTTTGTTATTGACAGTAATGAATTAGAACAAGGTAATAAACATACAGTAAACTCAATGTTTTTTAAGCCTTATGGTTTGGAGAACATACTTGGTCAAGCTCATACATGCACACAACAACATTCTGTGAAATTGTAACAATACACAAAATAACACATTCATAATAATAAAACATATTACTGCTGCAATACAAAATAGAAGTTCACAGTCACTTAGTACATCACAGTTAAGTAGTCCCTACAAACAGAACATAACACCTGTGAATTAGGAAAGAAACATACTGGAAAGCATAAATAGTAGCCGACTACAATGAAAATTGGTGTGATTCTTCGCGAAACTCCCACCTTCATATGAGATTGTTTAAACCTTATCCTTACCCTTCATAGAACCTCCATTACCCTTGGAACGCCATGGGCTAGTGACTGAATTTGATGATCCTTGCGAGCTAGTGCGGTCGTTCGAGAACACTGGAGCTATTGTGGGAGGGTTAACACCACGATTGTCATTGCTAGCTCTATTCTCTGGTATACGGAATACAGACCTTTGTATGCCGCGATCACGAAGGTCGTTTGAAACGACTGTAGGGAGTGCTGGAGTGTCTTCGACTACAACAGTTGGTGTCGGACGTAAGGCACCTACATCGTCATACAATTCTGCCCAGAAGTCGCTGTCTGTGTCGGAATGGAGAATGTCGAAAGTTTCCCTAGAGAATACCTGGACACCTAAAGGAGGTGGTGAGTACGTCCGGCTTGGAACTGGTAACACTTCATCAGCACTACGCCAAGCTGGGGCAGCAGGCAAGTTATTACAAAAATCATTCGGTTCGCTATTTTCAGGAGTTGTCAAGT
This sequence comes from Linaria vulgaris, assembly GCA_948329865.1. Taxonomy (NCBI): domain Eukaryota; kingdom Viridiplantae; phylum Streptophyta; class Magnoliopsida; order Lamiales; family Plantaginaceae; genus Linaria; species Linaria vulgaris. The sequence continues at coordinate 96,857,313 of OX415254.1, read as the reverse complement.
CCACAAAAGCAGGTGGTGGAGGTCGGGGGTCCGAAGGTCCAGCGGTGGGAGGATCCGGAGTAGGGGCACCGAACAGCTTGCACAGATTGTACCACGCCGGCTCCCCCTCAATCATGTAAGCCTCCCCAAGCTTGTATTTCTGTATAACAGTTTAGTGTGCCAAAAAGGGTAGCCATTTTCAGATACTAGTTAAAAGAAAAAGGGAACAACCTAAGGTATTACATAGAACTCTTACCAGAACAACATAATCCCATACAAAATCCTCAAACGCATGAACAACGTTGTTCGTCTCATCAAAATACACCGAGCTTAGACCAATGATGAATTGGAATACTGTGAAACGTTGCTCGAGCTTACGATACTGAAGCAAACATTGACGAAAGGTGAAGCTTGTGTTGTGAACTGCGTTCACCTTATCAGCGGCAACTCTTATCATGTCGCGCATGCTGAACATATCAGCCCTTGCTGCAGCACGCTCTTTCTCTTCGATGAGGTAGTCAATGAACGTACAATCAACGCCATAAGTCCACGTGCTAGTGTAGAAGAAATGCGATTGTGGCCTCGGGTTAATATGTGCCATTACTGAATCTTATGTTTGGTTTATATTAAGCACTTGGTTGTGATTGCCCAGGATTGAGAGATTTATATATACACAACAAAAGATAGTTGATGACAGTGTAGTTTAAAAGTACTTTGATGTTACATTCTGATGTGTAATTATTCAAAAAGTAACATATTCCCTGATGGTGTGATGTTATATTCCATGGAGCCGTGTGCAATGTCTTTCTATTCACTGTCCAATGAGTTTACCCTATATCCATGCCAAAGTCGACTTAGCAGGTTCAATGCTGTTTTATGCTTGTCATGGTCAAAAGATTAAAACAGTTGCTCTTCAAAGTTCATGTTTGTGCTAATATTATAATGAGCTGGTCGTGATTTTGTTAATAAGTGAATTGGATTGTGCACACTGGTGATAGATTCTTGAGCAGAAGCAATCTTTATGGAAAAGGTTGACAAGCCTGACCTCTTCCCCAAATATTCTCCCAAAACACAGATAACCAAAAGAAACTCTTATATGCAATTCTCATATTGTCCCCAAGCTTGTTGCGTTCAATTTAATTTACTTAAACTTTTCAAAGCTTGCATAGATATTATTGGATTGTCCTTCCAGAAGTGCGAAGCTGCTTGTCAATATTTTTGTTCATGAATCTTCACAAGCCTCACCTCTTCCCCAAATATATGCATTACAAGGGAGTCTGTGTAGATATTCAGTTAGTTTCCATATGTAAACTTCTACACCAACCGCTTGCACAGTACATTAAGACACAATTAGGGCAGTAGCTTGTTTTTTATCTAAATTTAATTAAATGGGTTGCAGCAAGTAGTTGTTCTGCATTGTAATACATCCTTAAATTATGTAGAGTATGTATTTATAGTAGCATTTAACAGTAATAAAACCAAAAGTGACAAATACACAAGCGCAAATTAGTTGGTGTTAACAAAAGAGAGTTATATGAATGGCCACAAAATTGCTTCATAATATCAAAAATTGGCACTACAACCCTGTTTTACAATCAAAGATGTGTCACAGTTACAAAGACGGCATCAATCACAATTTATTGTACCACATTTACCAAACAATTCACAACATATGTCAAAGAGAAGCCATGGAATGAAATAGTGAGATACAATTGTAATCAAACAAAACCAATCCCAGAAACATGTCAACTGTATGGTACATGATTTCAAAATACGGCATAATAGTATGGGACTACTTTCCCAGTACAAAACCAAACAACGGCAAGTAACCTGATGGGGATGGGGTGCGCAATAAACAGAGTCTTGGTTCTAAACTTAAAACTACAACAAAAAGGGTCTAATTTAGGCCGACTGCGATGTTTTTTAACAAAATTGAGCCTGCATCACCCATTTCAGAAAGCCGGCGTCATTTTCCGGACCTGGTGCAATAAAAAGTATAATTGGCCAGCTTTCGAGTAAGAGTTTGCATAAGCAACGAGTAATGAAAATAGCATTACATGTACAATATGCATCCTTCGTCGAAATGGTAATAATCGCCTGCAAATTAGCGGCGGAATATTTTTCAAACAAGAACAGTAAAGTGTGAGGAGATCATGAAAAAGGTTACAGTAACCACATATGAAGTTGACACGCCCGTTTACTTGCGCTTAGATTTTTTAAGGTAGGGAAAAAAGAGGAAACATTTAAAAATTACAAAAAGTATATTTCACTAAAGAATATTATTTAGCAGACTTGGACTATATAAGGTACGTCGCACATTCTGCTCAATGAGTTAAGGAGTCTATTGGAATGAAGGATTCACCTGGAAACTACATTTCTCTTATTTATTCGAAGTAGAAACCATAGTAGAGTAGGGGCATGTCTCTGGTGAAATCTAGTGTTTCTTCGGGGAAAAAACTGGCTTTCTCTCTTATGTAGAATTCGCGGTGTACTCGGTAGTTGTCGGGGGTCTGTGTATCGTAGTACTCTTGGGCATCACTCTGTAATTGGGGGTAACTAGTCAGTGAAAGGCATCGAGGTACAATGATCACAAATATTAAACGGTACAGATCCGACAATAACATACTAAAAAAGGCAAATAACACAAATGTATATACTCACTGTCATCTTGTGGTAGATTTCAGACACGCAACACTCAAGACCACGGCGTTTCCAGCATTCAACGAGATCGTTCTCCATGATGAACTCGTAGAACTCCATGAAGGGATAGCGCCTTCTTCGAATTAACCGGCCAATCCTACTTGCGTCGACATTAATTTTTTCACAGGCATAGGCGAGCGACTGCATCAATCCATCGACGGTATTCACTCCACACACCTGGGAGCTAAACGTAACCAGTGCATCAAATACCCTCTCCTCCTTGAAATAGATCCATGTGAAGCGATCAATGGGTAGATTTAGAAGTCCATTGCGTTTATAGTAAAAGTGGTGTTCCTCTCGCAAGTAAGCAGCATCGTTCTGGATGAAAACAATGTGCATAAGACCTAAGTTGCGCAACCCGTTACTGCGAAATTATCGCTCCACAATAGTTTCCTACGATATTAGCACGTGAAAGGTCATTCAATGGACACCCCAGGATAAAATGATAAGCAACGAAAGGTACCGTTTAAAAGAATAATTAAATATTAGGGACAATAAGCGCGTTACGTACCCTCACAATGTACGGTTCGTAGCTTGGTGTTGCTGTTACGATTCTAGTTTCCCAATCAAAAGGCAGCTTATGAAACACAACAAAGTTCCAGAATCTCAGGAAAAGAAACCTTGAACGGATGAACATATGGCGCACAAGAACCTCGTTGGGGAATTCAAGACCCCATTCATTGTTCAGCAGCTCAGTGGTATAGTTAAGTGCCCTCTCCATTTCCTTTTCTTCATTGATCTTGTTCTTCAAGGAAATGTCAGCAAGGAGAGACCACATCTTTTCCGTTCTCCATGGCACCCACTGCTCCAGCTCGTACTCACTGTCTTGTAGCGGAACATAGTGTAGTGGCTGCAACAAAAAATTATGATTTAATTCACATAATAAACTTTTAATTAGGATAATCAGGTACTGAGATAGTGCTCGTACAAAAGTGGATATCATATATTTTTTTACGATGCCACAGCGAACTGACACTAACCAATATTATATTTAACAGAATTAGGCAATTGAGTAATCGCAATTAATCCTAAGTTATGAATATATGTCGCTGCCGATGCGTATGGAAACTAAAGGATTATACACTACTTGGTGTAAGTTGAGTAACCGCAATGAGCTACCATTCATGACCACATAGTACCCGGTGAATATACTCTTACATTAAGACAGGCCCGGATACACAGTTGCGTATTATTGGGAATGGTATTATGGTCAATTTCAATCATAACAATTGTGTTAACAATAAACAACATAAATTCACGACTCCCTTCATCAATCTATACAAATAGTGTCATCCCCTGAAGAAATAATAAAATATCCCTAAACACGAATTTGTTATACTGAAGCAAAACCAACTAAATATAACAAAAACAATCACCTATATAATCAAAATGTAGGATTCAAATAATTAGAACTACTCTGATAAACCAAATAGCATATAATCATAAGAAGCCTGCCGTTTGTAATTCGTGGAAGTTAGAAAAACTCACACCTTTAACGGCAGGGTGGTTGGTTGAACTAAATTTGGGGTCTTCAGCGGCAGCCGATTTACGGGTATTCGATTTCCTCTTGCTAATCTTGGACAAGTCTTATGCGCACCGTTTTCGCCCCCGCCCTTCCCGCCGGACGACGATGGACCGTTTCCAGTGTTCTTCATTCTTCGGAATTGTTCAATCGGTGCAGTACAAACATGATGCTCGATGGATTGACAAATGGTGGCTTTGATGATTTCTAGGGTTTTCAAGCAGCGCTTCAAAGTCTCGGTCGGAGAGAGAGGGAGTGAAAATAGAATTCAGACCAATTATATGTAATAGAGGTGCAAATATTAAGGGTAAATTAGGAAATGTGTAATTTAACACAGCAAAATTGAGGGAACCAAACATGATATTACAACTTTTAAGTAAAATAGTATGGGTGAATTTTTCAGAACCAAATGTAATATTATTTGGGAGTGGGAGATAGACTATTACCTTATTAATTAAAGCTTATACATTTCAGGGGCATCCAAACGTGCTCTAAACGTTTTTGTTTTGGACTCTTCGAAAATAAAGCTCTACAAAATCCAAACATAAAAGTATTTTCCAAATTCGTGAGATGCATCCCACTTGTTTACTCAAGAAGTAAAAAGAAGAAAAAAAAGTTGTCAATAGATTTTAAAATTAACTAACCGGTCAACAATATGTTAAATTAAGTTCCAAGCAAATTTCCACCCTTAATTGAACTCCTACACAGATCCAGGAACAAATAATAAATAATTAAAGGTACAAAAAGTAGTATATAGGATTAGGACACTTAAATATGTCTGATCCTAAGTTGTAGGTATAAATCCAGTATGTCAGCAAAGATGCTCATGCGTCTCGTTCTTCTGAATTTATTTGTCTCAGTGCTAATTTTATTTTAATTCTTTTAACTCGTGGAATTGAATTAGGTAAAACTTAGAGTAAGACAAACAAGTGTGAGAACTAAAAGTTAAAGTTTAAAGCAAGCAAGATAAAAAAGCTCCACGAATTTACTTTAATTATATCAAAAACTGCGGTCTCTTTGTCTTAACCGGTAAATTATGTTTAAAAAAGAGTAAAATTTAATATTCTAATCTTAGCACAGATCATAATTGGTAGCATATTTATAGGGGATAATTATGATATTTGGACACTATTGTGCATAATGTGGAATAAATTGTTTGAAGTGCACGTGGTGTAGATTATGATTATCGGTCCAGCAAAGTGATTATTAAGTACAACGGCTCTAAGATGAGTGGTGCATTCGATCGGTTATTGGTATCAATACAGAGTGAGGATGAGTCGTTGATTCACCCCAATTAACAAAACTAATCACACTTAAGTGCCCTAATTAGCTAAACATTTATATTAATCGCCCTCTCTCTATCAAGGATGAGTGGTACATCTGCTACCAATACAAGGAGCAAATAAATGCTAAAAAAATTATTTTCTATAATTTAAAAAATATTTTTAATCTCATCTCAACTTAACCCTTGTTGCTGCATGGATATTTTGCCCACAAGATGAAAATTGGCGCGACACAAAATCTGCTCGGATACGAATTGTGTAGTGTGCAACTGTGAGGAGGAAACAATTCGTCATTCCTTATGCCAAGTATGGGCGTTGGCGGATGTTCCAGTCTCTTCTTGGATTAAGAGGCGGTGGGAGATTGGTTCGTGCGAATGGTTAAATTGGAGTCGGAGGAGCGGTTAAGTTTTATTGTCACACTTTGTTCGACATTGTGGGGCAACCGAAACAACATTCTGGCAGGAGAGAAGGCGAGACGCCCGAATGAGATTGTGGCCTTCGCGCGAATTTATGCCGTAAACTGGTTGGAGCAGAATGGGAGGAAGAAATTGGGTGCACGAGCAAATGAGGATGAGGGGGTGGCAGCCACCAATTGGACATATACTAAAAATTAATTTTGATGGCGCTACGTTTGATGAGGCGATTGGGATATGCGTGGTGGCTCATGATAGTGACGGGGTAATGCTTGCTTGGAGGCAGATGGATTTGAATGAGTTTCGTTTATTGATTGGTAGTTATGTTTTATATATTTAGTTCCTAGCTTTAGTTCTATGTACTGACGTTGGTTGTGGCGCGCTCGATCGTTTGTGAGGTGTCCAAGTTCGTTGATTTTACAATGCAATGAAAGTTTTACTTAATTTTTTTTAACTCTTGTTGCATTGCACAACGTCATTAATATATCGACAACCTATAATAATTTTTTCAGTCTAACACACACTCAAAATCGAAACCAATAAAAAGACAATTAAGAAAATGAGATACACGAATATTGGGTATTTTTCATCCACCTTCTCTTAGGTTTGGTCATTTGGCAAATACCCCCTTGAAGTTTGGACTTTGTTAAATACCCCTTCTGTTAGTTGACTATCTAGTCAACAATTAAAAATAAGGGTAATAAAGTAATTTAGTATTATATTTTTCTTGTATTATATTTTTTGTAACTTTTAAAGTATTTGATATTTCTAATATTAATGAGCATTTGTAATTATGATGATTTTTAGTCTAATTTGAATTTAAATTATGCAACATACATAAAATTGATGCATCTTTATTTAAAAAAAAATGAACAATTGATTACAATTTTATTTTTTAAAGTTTTACTTGTAAAAATAAACTATATGTTGTTTCTTGTATTTTAACTATAATGATTTGCAAATTTTTAAAATAAAATCAAGTTATAACTAAAATTGTGTTATAACTCGATTTTTACATGTGGACACCACGTAGGATAACATACACTCTAAATAACGGACAAAAAGCAATCAATTTTTTGAAAGGCGATGGATTTTATTTTTTTTGCATGAAAGATAAAGGGCAAAAAATAACTTTTGATATTGTAGCGGACATGAAATAAAATTTGCCTATTATCTAATGACGTTTATACAAAAAAAAATGGTATGACGGTAATACCATCAACCATCTAGTAACATTAAAATATTTATAAAAGTAAATTATAGATAATTGCAATAAAAATACCTCGTGATTTATATAGATGTCATTGGATAATAGCAATTTTATTTTATGTTGGGTCTAATATAGAAATATGCTTTTTATCTTTTATCTTTTTGCGCTACAAGAAAAAACAAATTATTTATTTTCAAAAATTCGACAAAATATTCTCATCGGATCGCCGAATAGAATTCAAACAATTTAGAGTGTATTTTGTCGTATGTGTTGTCCACATGTAAAAATCGAGTTATAACACAATTCTAGTTATAACTTGATTTATTTTAAAATTTACAAATTAATTCTAGTTATAATACAAGAAACAACATATATTTTATTTTTAAAAGTGAAGTTTTTTTGAAAATAAAATTCTAAATCAATTGTTAAGATTTTTAAATAAAAAGACATTAATTTCATGTATGTTGTATAATTTAAATTCAAATTAAACTAAAAATCGTCATAATTACAAATGCGCATTAATATAAGAAATATCAAATAGTTTTAAAATTATAAAAAAATATAATACAAGAAAAATATAATATTAAATTATTTTATTACCTTTATTTTTAACTGTTGACTAGATGATCAACTAATAAAAAAAGGTATTTAACAAAATAGCAAACTTCAGGATAGTTGCCAAATGACCAAACCTGGGGATAGGTAGATGAAAAATACCCCATGAATATTTCATTTTCATCCATGATTATTATTATTTTGCTTGTTCAACTCTTATGTTGACTTAGGATTGAGGAATCCAATGCTGTTGTACCGTAACCCTAATTCCCAAATCGAAAAGTCCAAATCGGGTACAACCCTCCCAACCCTCTACACGTTGTTATTAGTACTAAAATCTTGTCCTATTATTGGTTGTCTGATTTGTATTCATTTTGCCATTAATGACTTTCATGGATTTTTCCCATTTCTTGTGTTTATGAGCAAGTACTGATTCTTGTTCTGTTGATTTGATTTATGTGCAATGAGGGCATAAAGTTGCAAACTTTGATTGAAAGAGAAAAAAAAAAAGAGTTAAACTTGGTGGTTGATTTTGTATGGATTTACCTTTGTTGAATTGGGTGATCCCTCTTTGCTTTTGTTTTCTTGCTCTCATTGTTGTTGACTCCCAACAAAATGTGAATACCCAAATTTCACCTCCTCCTCCTCCACCGCCCAATTTGTCTCCGCCGCCTTTATTACAATCGCCTCCGCCACCCGCGCCCCCACCTCCACCACCGAGGAAACACCTGAGCTCTCCGCCAGGCAATCGTGACCACCACGGACATTCTAATAGACACTTGAGCCCACCACCGCCACCTAAGAAAGAGAAGCTCAACATGGGGAAGAAAATTGGGTTGATGTTTATTGGTATTGCGGCATTTTTGCAAGTGTGTGTGATTTCGTTCTTGTTGGTCAAGAGAAGGCAGCTTTTAAAGGCGGGAAATAGCTAGTGGAATACACTGAATATTGGGTTAACAAAGATTGTGTTGACATACATTTTTCCTCTTACACTGACTGGATCGAGATTTTCTTGTTCGGAGACGGAAAACGACGATCGATTAGATGGGAGATTGGTGTCTGCATCTGGGTTACAACTTTTGTGGATTGGTAACTATTGATTGGCATTCTTTTTACTGATTTATATGATTTGTGCATTTCTGTTTATTTGGCATTGATCGTAGATTGAAGTCGATCACATGTTTGGTTTGTTTCGCCTATTTCTCATTTGCATCTGGATATTGTATGATGTGCACAGGCTGTTTCTTTTTGCTGTAGTTATCACTGAATCCTGAAGTTGGTTAAAGCAACAATCTTGAACTCTCTAATGATCAATTTAAATTTCTGAGAAAACCATTTGAAAATTTGACAGTTGCGCTGTTCTATGGTGGAGGCGAGAACCTCTTTTGATGAGATTTTATGAAAGTCAGCACTACCTGTTACTAGTAGCTACTAAATCGTACTCAGTTAAGTGTGCTATGCTATTGCTAACTCATCAACGTCAATTTTGGTTTTGCAGGTGATACAAGGGTTATGATTTGCAGATGAAACATTTTTTCGTTGTCCCTGTTTACGGGATGGTGTGGATTATTCCTGACTGGCTAACATACATTCTAGCTTACATGTTGAAGGAGAAACATAACTTCTGAAGATGAGTTAATCGATGTTAAGATTACTTTCTCAGTGACCTTAGTGGTACTGCTGGTTGGTTTTAATATATGTATTTTCCAGGATAAACATGCGTGCACTGCTATATTGGTTTGTATCAATTGAATTTTGCTACCCTCAGTCAGTAGATTTGTGAGCTTCAGTCTGCCAATGTTTGAAGATAGTGTCTGATCGATAGGCCGATCGGGATATATCTGAGGTTTCTGATGAAGGTGAAAAGGTCTCGAATTATTTTGCGACATTTCAGCAGATAAATATTTTGTTACACCAGTCTCTTTTTTCATGAAACCTTTTTCCACTTCAAATATCTTTTGCTGCCCTGATACTGAAACGCATTGTACAACATCCAGCTAGGCATTAGACTCGCTCACTTTTCAGTCAACTGTATATCCCACTTTAGGGGATTGAGGATATATTAGTTACAATTGCTGCCTTATAGTTGCAGAATTGCTACTTTGCTAAGATTTGAAGTTCTGATGAAAGGATTGCTTGCTCGCGGAATCGTAATAATTGTGAATTCTGTGTTCTTCATCTTGAGGTTTCGCGTAATTGCAGTCCAGCTGAAGTTGTATTTAGGAAATAATTTTTGGACAACAATTTTAGGAAAGTTCCCTCCTGTCATCACTAATATGAGAGGAACTATATGAGGCCACATGTATCATGCATGTGATATGGTGCAGTTGTCTTTCTTTTCTCTACATATTACATGGAAGGATTAATTCATTGAATAGAATGCCTCTTGTGTAGTGGCATTGAATTGATGTGATGCAATTGAACCGGTCGATTTCTGTAGTTTTAGGCCCAAATTACTTCTATTTCCACTTTGGGACAGAAGCCACATACTCGACTTAATTCGACGACCCAAAAACGAATGAGGAATTGTATTTGAACCAATATCTATAAAAACCAAAATGACTTTACCATTTAGAAAGGAACAGTCTCAATCAGGGAAAGCTGACTCTGGATTAAAAAGGAAACCCATGAAAGAATGATGTATAGGTATAGCTCTTGCAAGAAAAATAATTGCCGGCCTGGTTTCTTGAAAAAGAAATCAGTTGACAATTAACATGGAATTCGTATATACTTTGGAAAGTTGTAGGCATGGTAGTGTACTATATCATTAACTTAGCCAACTTTACTTGCTGGATTACATATTTGCCGTTGCATTTGGTGCATCTAACATATTACCCAGACAACATGCATCAATATTATCATTGCTCTCATTCTTCGTCGTCAGTTCATTTTCACACATGACATGAACATTCACTTGCACATGTATTAAATAGTATACACACATTTCAGCATACACATCCGCGCGCGTACACGTATTTCCACCATTACATCTCACTTTATCGCTGCCGCCTCTCATACCTTTTCCAGTGAGTCGCCAAGCTCATCTCCCGATACATTAGCGATTGACAAATAACTAAGAAAGACATTAAAACATAAAACTACTGGAGTGATCACAATTACAAATAGGAGTACATAGTCTTGCTACAACAATTCTGAAGGTCAGAAAGAAAATTTAAAAATATCTACACATAGGCAACTCATGTTTTGATTTGAAACATTACATGAAAATAGCCTTATATTTTATTCGTTTGTTTCTGACATTTCTCAGTAGGCAAAACTAAATATTTTACAGTCCAAATCCATTTGGAGTCAGAGCATACCATTTGCTGACAGATTTTAATGGATAACGAGGCTTTCACGTAGAGAATCAAAAAACAGAGAAGATTGTAAAATCATAAAGGAGTTTCGTGCATGTTTCGTTTTATATCACAGGTGAACTAACAAACATATTTGGCCATTTGTGACAGCAACAAATGAGGAACTCATAGTATATGCAGGCATGCTAGCTAACGATGGCCTCGGGCATGTTTGTGTTTATTTGGAAAACAAGGGTGAAAACCGATACTCCCCTTTATCTATTTGTTGATGAATAGCATTAAACTATGGTTCATCGTGGCAAAATACTCAGAAATCTAGGACTAATGTTATTTTACCAGCCAAACTCAACTCAAATTGGTTGCTTCACACATAATATCAAACATAATTCTTTTAAATTTTAAATACTTTGTACTCACACTATTGAGGTATCTCATTAAGCTAACCTTTGGGTACAGAAAGTCTGCTTGTAGAAAATAGGAGCAAAGAAGATATCCTGGTGTTGAATAATAATCAACCAATGGCATATCCTCTTACAAGAAACCTCATCCACACGGTAAACCTTACACTCCACAAAATCTTTGTTAAATGGTTATAATCAGTATATAATTGAATGACAGCAAGTTGATAGAAGCTACATTTTCCATTCTAGCTGTCACACTGTCTTCTTCTGCTCCTCCTTTTTCCCTCTCCATGTGCTCTTTTGGACCACATTTTTTAACGTGCTTCACAATACAAACTTACTTTATCAGCATAACTAATCTAAATATGGGTTTTTATCTGTTTAATCATAGTAAAATCAATAATGCTGTCAATTCAAGACAAAGTAACTGCAGTCAAAATACTTGCATGGCATTGGCAAAACAGACATAAGAATTTGATTCTGCTCATGCTATTTGTGGTAATTAATTAGAGAATCACCAGTAGGACAATTAAGTTCATATTGTTCTGTTTCCTTTTTCCATTTCATTAACAACCTTAAACCTTTTTTATATGTTTGTGTTTGGATAAAAAGAGAGTTTCTGTCCTTTTCTGATATTAATATCAAAAGGATTCTCCAGCTTTTCATGCAATCTTGTAAGCTAAACAGCTTGTGGTTCTCATCACGCGTCGAATACATGCAAGTTGTGCGATGACCATTGACGAAAACGTACCCAAAGCTTCTATAAAAACCAAGCAAACCTGCATTCATATTCATAAACAGAACAATCAAATTAATTCTCCATAAACAAACAAAAGAAAGAAAAAAAATGTTGAAACTAATCTTTCTATCATTCACTCTCCTCCTCCTCACTTGCAATGCCTCGGTGCAAGACTTCTGCGTAGCCGACTACACAGCCCCTTCCGGCCCTGCCGGCTACTCTTGCAAGAGCGCTGCTAATGTAACCGTAAAAGATTTTGTGTTCTCAGGTTTTCGTGCATCTGGGAACACCACAAACATCATCAGCGCCGCAGTTTCACCAGCATTCGACGCTCAGTTTGGTGGCGTAAACGGATTAGGCCTCTCTATCGCACGTCTTGATTTGGCACCAGGAGGTGTCATTCCAATGCACACTCACCCCGGCGCTTCAGAGGTTCTGCTGGTGGTGCAGGGAACTATTGTCACGGGGTTCATATCCTCGGCTAACCAAGTTTACGTGCAGAAGCTCATTAAAGGAGACGTGATGGTTTTCCCACAAGGGTTGTTGCATTTTCAGATTAATGGAGGTGGGAGAAAGTCTGTGGCGTTCGCGAGTTTCAGTAGCCCGAACCCTGGGTTGCAGATTACGGATTTCGCGTTGTTTGGGAACACGTTGTCGTCTGCGTTGGTGGAAAAGACGACGTTTCTTGATGAAGCTCAGGTGAAGAAGCTTAAGAGTGTGTTGGGGGGTAGTGGCTAAGCTTCTGTTCTGTTTGCCTTTTGTGTTGATGATGGTTTCATGTTCTTTTTGATTCCATGAATTGTATTTTTTTCTTGTAGATTGTTGTTTGTACTTACTGTTCCTGGAATTGTGTCTTCCATTTGTAGGTGTAATTCAAATTTGGCATTCATGTTACATTTAAATATCAATGCTCATTGCACAACAAGTGACTTGGAGAACTCATAAATATCTTACCTTTTTATTTACCAAAAAAAAAATATCTTACCTTTTCCAAAAGGGATGAAGAAGACAGATTTATCAATTGACCATCATATTTAGTAGCTATCCATGTTTGAGATAAAAATGGGAGTGAGACATTAAAAAGACTTAATTATGACAGACTGGGAGCTGATATATCCAGAGCAAAATCCCTAAATTTAGAGCAATTTTTGTATTGATTATTATTTGCCCTTTCTAAATTTCTCATTTAAATTTTCTTCCTTGATTACCTCCACTCTAATAACAGGAATACCTTCATATTTTAATTTAATTTGATTATTTTCTTTTCTACTTGTAAGATATATAGATACGTATAGATATCTTCCTAAATAATAATAATAATAAAAAGGATCTTTCGGAATTTGTTTCTTAGGATTAAATGAATTTTGCTGGCAAACGATTCCGGTGAGTTTTCCCGAACAAAAAACTGTTGTAAACAAATTAAATTTAAGTTTGAACTTGTGATAATTATCTAGCTTAAAAAAGATTGTTAACGGCATGCATATTCTCACTTTAAGCAGTAAATATATACTTTTGTTTCTACATGCATATATAGTAGAAGTATAGAACTACTGATATATATTATCATCAACAATAATTGGCTCCCTTCTTCGTGAATAACCTGCAGTGTTCGTTGTTAATTTAGTATTGTTGCAAGTGGAATAATACACTTCATCTAAGTAACATAACTACGTTTATTTAAACTTTTTTTTTTATTTGGTTGTTGTAGTAAGTTGGCATAGAAACTATCAATCAAAAAAAAAGTTGGCATAGAACGAAACCAATTCAATTGATGGATGATGAACATGGATTACTCTGGATTAGACAGGCACTTTAAAGAAAAAAAATCAAAGAAATTAAAGTTAGTAAAATTAACGATATATACTTATTTTTTTTTTTAAAAGAAAGATATATTAAGACGTGCAAAAAGCACAAAGTTGTACACATGCCAGATGCGGCCAATTTGACCCAAACCAATGTCAACAAAGATCTATCTACTGAATAAAAGTAAGGTCATCGGGCACAAGAACTATTCCAATCGCCGTACGAGAAAGATCATGAGCCAACTCATTCGCTTCCCTTCTCACCCAACGGATTCGATAACCATCTCAAGGTCCAAAAAGGTTGACAAAATCCTCAAGAACATTAAAGACCCGCGCCTCCGATCGTGTTTGGTAAATAATGTCATGAATAATATTAAGGCAATCACCCTCAAACACCACCTCCGTCCATTGCATTCCCACCGCTAATTTTATAGCCCAAAGGGCGGCTAACGCCTCAACACAAACCGCATCCATAGTCGCGACAAATCGTTTTTGCGCCGTTGCAATAGTCGCCCCCATGTGATTTCGCACTACCAGCCCCAATCCAACTTCCCCCGTGTTCTGAAACACCGCCCCATCGAAGTTAATTTTTAGACAGCCCGTTTCCGGGGCTACCCAATCCACGTCAGCCGAAGGCGCGACAACACCAGCGTCCCCCACGGCCGAACTCCACTGCTGCGCATATGAGGTTGCAAACCGTGCAACCTCCATCGGATTTCGCTGGCCGTCCCCTGCCAGGGCCGCGTTCCGACTGCTCCAGAGGGCCCAGCAAATCGTGACCATACACGCAAGCTGTTCCTCTGTGATTCCCTGTCCCATTCGCATGAACCACTCGGCCATTCCTTCATCCGTACGAATATTCAACCTCACTGGGATATGCGCTAATGCCCATACTTGTCGCGCCACGGAACAATCAAAGAAAATATGCCTCGTCGTCTCCTCCCCCTCTCCACAAACGACGCAATTAGTATCAGTGCACACCCGACGCCGCGCCAAATTTATCCGAGTTGGTAGAATATCCATGCACACCCTCCACCAAAAAATTTTAATCTTATTTGCACACCGAAGCTTCCAAATTTTCTTCCACGCCAACCTTCCACTCGGCCCCGGATCCTCCTCGCCATTCCTATTTGCTAGCCCATGTGTCATGATTAGATGATAGGCGTTACGGACCGTAAAATCCCCATGTTTTGTATAATGCCAAATTCGGCGATCGGCGCGCGCCAAGTCTCCCAATGGAATCGAGAGGATACACTGCACATCAACCTCCCAAAAAATCCCTCGGATCAAAGTAACGTTCCACCACCCCGTATCCTTGTCGAGAAGATCACAAACCTTGTCAACTACCCCTTCCAGTGGCCGCGCAGTGATAGGACGAAAAGAAATAGGGCGGGGCAGCCAACCCTCCTCCCAAATAGCAATACGTCGACCATTCCCCACACACCATCTCACCCCCCGCCGCAGCACTGGTATAGTCTCCCAAATACAACGCCAGGAAAACGAAGGGGCATGCCCAATCCGCGACTCCAAAAAATCCGTTGAGGGAAAATACTTAGCTTTAAATATGCGACTAACAAGACTACTTGGATTATTGAATATTCGCCACGCTTGTTTAGCGAGTAACGCCATATTAAAAGCCTTAAGGTTACGGAACCCCATCCCTCCATCATCCTTACTTCGGCACAATTTTTTCCACGCCACCCAATGAATCTTATTTTTCGTGCCACTCCCCCACCAGTAGTTACAAATAATAGATTCAATTTCTTTAATCAAACCATCCGGGAGTCGAAAACAGCTCATGACAAATGACGGAATAGATTGCATCACCGATTTAATTAGTACCTCTTTGCCCGCAGTAGAAAGGAGTTGGCCCTTGAACCCCTGTGCTCTTTTCCATACACGCCCCCGTATGAAATCAAACAATTCTTTTTTAGATTTCCCCACCACCGATTGTAAAGCAAGGTATTTTTCATGGCGCTCTGCAACAGCCACTCCCAAAATCGTCCCAATCTCATTCGCCCAGTTTAAATCCGTATTCTTGCTAAACACCACCACCGACTTCTCCAAGTTTATTTTCTGACCGGAAGCCACCTCATATTTATGGAGTAAATCCCGAATTCCCACTGCTGCGTCATATGTCGCCTCGCAAAAGAGGAGAGTATCGTCAGTAAACAGGAGATGGGAAACTCGTGGTGCACTGCGACTGATAGCTACGCCCCGGATCAGCTCTCTTTCCTCCGCTTTTGTGATAAGAGCTGAAAAGGCCTCAGAAACAAATAAGAAAAGGTAGGGGGAGAGAGGGTCCCCCTGCCTTATGCCCCTTTCGGGGAAAAAAACATTTGATTCACGACCATTAATAAGAGTAGAATATGACACTGAACGCACGCCCATCATCACTAAAGACACAAAAGAAGGAGAAAAGCCCAACCTAATCATTACCTTTTCCAAGAAGGACCACTCGACCCGATCATACGCCTTACTCATGTCAAGTTTCAGTGTCATAAAGCAACGATTCCCCGTCCTTTTATTTTTTAGAAAGTGGTTGAGCTCGAACGCCACCAAGACATTGTCAGTAATTAGCCTTCCCGGAACAAAAGCGGATTGAGTTGGCGCAATTACATCTTTGAGGCACGGCTTCAGTCTATTGGCAAGGACTTTGGATGCAACCTTAAAACACACGTTACTAAGACTAATAGGGCGAAATTGAGTCATAAGCTCAGGGTTAGCACATTTAGGAATTAGGACTATGTGAGTAAAATTAACAGCAGGATCAAGAACACGATTATTTAAATAATCAAGCACAAAGCGAGTAACATCTTCCCCAATAATAGACCAAAATATTTGATAAAAGAAAACAGAGAAACCGTCTGGCCCTGGAGATTTATAAGGATACATCTCTTTCAACGCTAAACGTACCTCGTCGGCGGTAAATTGTTGCGCAAGCCGTTCATTCGTTTCTGTGCTAACCCGCCTTTCAATGTCCTGTAGCACCTCCTCAATCACAACATCTGAAGGATTTGTGGACCCAAAGATCGACGTGAAATACTCCGATGCAATCAAATCTATCTCCCCCGGAGCGGATTTAAGCACCCCCGTATGATCCCGTAACGCCCTAATCTCATTCTTTTCCCGCCTCTCACTAGCTCTTTTATGAAAGTATGATGTGTTTCGATCACCCTCCCGAAGCCACTGCACCTTCGCCTTCTGTTTCTAGTATATCACCTCCCTATCGAGTAACCCTTCCAACTCTGCCTTAACCTCCGCCTCCTCTTCTTTATTGTCGACCGTGAGACTCTCCCCTCGTAGCTCCAGCACTCGCTCTCTAAGTTTTTTTATTTTCTTTTTCATATCAGCCCCATCCACTCGGTTCCGCTGTACTAACCCGACGCGACACGAATCCAGTTTTCCCACCATGCCGTCACCACCTTCCCCCCAAAGCTGCGCAATTAGCGCCCCGCAGTCAGCCTTTTGTGCCCAAGAAGCGTCGAACCGAAATCGCGTGCGTCGAGCGCCATGCACGACATCCGACCTAAGCTCAATCACGAGGGCATGGTGATCTGAATGCTTAACTGGTGTGTTCGTTACTTGTGCGGTCGGGAATTGATGTCGCCATGCCATGTCCCCATATGCTCGATCCAGTCGTTCCCATATTGTGTTGGGATGCAAATTGCGCTTACACCAAGTGTATTTTGGTCCTCGGAAACCTAAGTCACTGAGCCCCGTCTCCACAAGAGCTTCCCGAAAATTCCTCATTAGCCAATTTGGACGCCGTTGACCCCCTTGCTTTTCTCCTTGATCTAAAATTTCATTAAAATCACCCACACACAGCCACGGTCGCCCCACATCGCCCCTAAGTCGACGAAGCAACGTGTTTATTCTAAGCGCCCCATCGGGTTCCCCGTAAAAACCCGTGAACCTACAATCCTCTATACTTTCCAAACCCGACACAACCACATCAATGTGATTAGGCGACATACTGATTAACCGAACATCCACACTCTTAGCCCACAGCAACGCCAAACCCCCTGATAGACCCCTTGCCTCGACACAAACTTCGAAATAACCCAACTGACCCTTAAGAACCTCTATTTTCCTACTGCGACACTTCGTTTCACAGAGAAAAATTAGAGGGGGGTGAATGCGTGAGACCAACCGTCTCAACTCTCGAACTGTCCAAGGGTTCCCCAGTCCCTGACAGTTCCAACTAAGAATACTCATTGGGTGTGGCGGGGTTGCTCCTCTGCAACCTCCGCCAAATGTGTGAACTCATCCATCTCAATCCCATTCTTCTGTTTTTTGCACCGCTGCAATATCGCTTCCGTCTCCAGGACTCTCTTTTTTCCCAAATAAAACGGATCGGTCGGATTCAGTGTGGGCGCTCTTCTCCTTATGATCGGCTTCCTTCTTTGCGCGCGCAACACTTGTTTGCTTAATCTCGGCAGCTGATCCAACGTCACAATTTTTTCTGAGCCACTCTCAGACTCCGTCGCAACCCGTGTGTTCAATTCCCTAACTTCCGGCACCCTTGTAATCTGCATGAGATTCAGCTGGTCCTCCGTACCCAAATTATCGGCTCCAGTTCGAGTTGCACTTCCCGCCGGGGTTGCCTGACCTCGGACCCCACTGTTACTGGGTGAGGTATCATGGCGACGCCATGATTGATCAAAATTGCGCGATTGATTACCGGGGAACTGCCCATGGTGAGTTCTGTGCGTCCCTTTGTCCACAAATTGTTGGCGCATTAGTTGGCCCGGTGTCGTCGTTTCCCTTAGCCACGGTCCATAAGGAAGGTCCCTCTCCATAGCCCCTTCCTCTAAGTTGTACCTCTCCACGCAATCATCCTTGATATGACCAAGTAGCCCGCAAATATAACAAAAATTCGGCAACCTCTCGTACTTGAAAGAAACCATTAATTCATCTCCCCCCGTGCTCCGAATTTTCATAAGTCGCGCCAACGGTTTTGTTACATCAATTTGGACACGAATCCTCATGCTTAGTCCCCATGAATCCCCCAACTCCACATCCTCAAAAAAACCCAGCCTATGGCCAATAGAGCTTGCGAATTCTCTTGTTTGCCGCGCGAGCGGGAGACCATAGACACGGATGAAAAAGCTGCAAAGGTCGAGGTTTACCGTGGCTGGGTTGTCATCCGTAGCAAGATCCCGGAGAATGAGGATTTGCTTGTCGAACGACCACGGGCATCCCTCGAGGGCTGTTTTCTTATCGAGCCGATGAAAGAACTGAAAAAGGATGCGGTTCCCCTCAACACGAGTGATTTCAATACCCTTGTGCGCCTTGAAGAGTCCTTTAATGACCGTACAAAACGCTATAAAATTGAAGTTCCGCTCAGTTAAAAGTCTGCCCACAAGAACTAAGTCTGCTGCTGCGTTCGTTCGCTGCCATGCAGCATCCGGAATGACAATACCCTCCTCCACATCCGTGATAGTAAGATTCTTTTGCATCAGATCATTCACGTCTTCCATTGAACCACGCGAGTGAGGTACTACATAACGGTTTCGGGCGAGAGGGCGCGGTCACGATGAAAGGCAACGTAACAATCTGCAGCAAACGAGAAAAGCCAAGCGTAAAAACAAATGTGAAGAACGAAACGTGATCAGCACGGAACGAAACAAACAAGACGTGTGAATGAAGAACGCATGACAAATATGAAACAAAAGAAACGAACGAAAAGAACGAAAAAACCCTAGAACCCAATGCGAGAATTAGAGCAAGAGCACGACGGATTTGAGTTTCCCAGTTGCACGACGGAGATTGCTGCTTGTTGACACTAAAACCGGCACGAGAGGCACAATCGAGCTCGAGAAGGCCTTGTCGGAGGGTAACCCTAATGCTAGAGACCTAAACCCTCATGAAGAGAGACGGGTTCCCGGTAAAAGTAACGATATATACTTATGAAGAGAGACGGGTTCCCGTTGGGCTATTTCTGAGGTCCGGTTACTGTTTAGGTGATGTCGCCGCTGACTAAGACGCCATTGTATGGCCACGTGGCACCACGTAGGATCCTAGGTGAAAAAAAATAAAATAAAAAAAACCAAAATTGCAAATGTATCTACCCCAAACTCTGCGTCCCCTGCACCACGAACCTCCACACTCCCATCTCAACCCCACCCAAATACATCATTGTGGAGAGGCTTGCGGCGGTGCGAGGGACCGAAATCTTGCGAAATTCGACGACGGAGAGGCGCGGTCGTGCGAGGGACCGAAATCTTGCGACGTAGAGGGCTCAACGGGGATGTGAGAAGAAGGAGATGGTGATGGTGGGTTTGTGAGGAGCGCGATTTGGGAGTTGGTGGTGGTGGTGAGGAGTTTTGGGGGCAACGGCGAGAAGCTCCGTCGCGGTTTGGGAGCGGGTGATGGTGGTGAGGAGTTTTGGGAAACCGATGAGAAGCTCCGTCAAAATGGCGTCGGATCAGGTTGGACTCCGACGAGAAGCTCTGGTCGAAAAGGCGGTAGGTGGTGGACATGGGTGTTGAGGAGAGTTGTTGGTGGTTGTTCACCCGAGATGATGACGGATCCGGTGTGGTAGTAGGTGGTGGACGTGTGGTTGTTGATTGTGGGAGTGGTTGTTGGGGCTGTTGAGGAGAGTTGTTGTTGGTTCGGTGGTGGTTGTTCGCCGGAGATGATGACGGATCCTGTGGCGGTGGTGGTGGGGGCCGTAGATGATTATGGTTTTGTAGTGATTTTTGAATTTGATTGTTAATGTTTTTTTAGGGCCGGGGGTATCGTGGTGGCGGTGGATTTGGGATGTGGTGGTGGTGGTTGTGATGAACAAGATGATGGTGGTAGTCGGTTTGGAAGGTGGTGGTGGAAAATGATGACAATGATGGTTTTTTTGACATTTCACTCTTAAGTCCAGAAGAAAAAATATTATCGACGTGGCGCCACGTGGCCGTACAGTGGCGTCCTAGTCAGCGGTCACATCACCTAAACAGTAATCGGGCCTCAGAAATAGTCCAATGAGCATTTTTTTGTAAATTTGATTGAACTTACAGGGCAAAAGTGGAGCTCGAAAAGTTAAAGGGCATAATGCAAACTTAGCCTAAATTATAGGGCAAAAAAAGTAATTCCTCCTAAATTCAAATAACTAATGTACAAAAGGGTATAGAGAATAAAAAAGATTTGATAATGATGGAGGCTTCACAATAAAAATCTTTAAAATGCTGATAGACACACTACAACTTTCTTCTTTGATTTTCATCAATTGATTAAAATGGATGAGATATGAAAATAGCCACGGAATACTGCAAAGTACTTACTATGAAGCTCTATAGATTACTAGATAAATAACACCCTGTCGACCACATATTTATTTTAGAGATAAAAGAGCAAACTAGACCATATTTATTTTAGAGATAAAAGGGCAAACTAGACCATATTTATTTTAGAGATAAAAGAGCAAACTAACCATATTTTAGGCAACTTTAATTGGAAAATCCCCTCTTATTTGGCATAGACGGATGTAATTTCCTCTTTTAGACCATAATGTAATTAACCATGATTCACTTTTTTATGAATTAAAATCTTGGATAAACACAACTAAATAACACATGAAGTGACAAAAAAAAAGTGACTTAGACTAATTTGGTGTTATTTCGTCTGGTTACAAGATAGTGAAAATGCGATACAAACGAGCTTGAAATATACCAAACTATGTTAACCTATTACAAGGAATGAACTAGCTTTGTTCGGAACACCTATTACATGGTTAGGAAGTCTTAGAATGACTAAAATAACCCTGGAGAGTCGAACCGGGAACTATCGTACGAAGATAGGTTCGACCTTGAAAATCCTCGAACTAGGAACACTGATTGATAATGATTGAACATGTGGACTGATCGATCGAACGGAAGAACTCTCGAATTGAAATAATATTCGAACGACTAGTTCGATTCTTGTAGAATTGGTGAATATTAATTAATGACCATACGTGATCTCAGCGTCAGTTTTTTTTTAATAAACCTCGGGATGCGGGTTCCGTTCCGTGAAAAGCTATAACAATCGAATGGGGGTGTTCGATTGTCTGGGAAATGTCGAACCACCTAGGTTCGATTCTTTTTCGCTTGGGTCGTTAATGGGCCAGGTTGGTCAATTTCTTTTCTGGGCCACCTAAATCATCTCCACCATAGACGATCCATAATGCTTCACTATGCGATAAGTTTTATGCCATTATTAAGTGGACCTCAAATGAAAAGGCCAAACGTCAATCTACTGGGTTGCGCCAATGTGAGCAGCTCATTTCCTTTGAAAGGCCCAACCAGTACTATATATGTCATTTTGTAATTTATTCGTTTTTGTGTGGTAATTCTCGATTTAAAGGTCGCATCCCCGTCGCTAAACCGTGTTTCCATTCACGCGCACATACACGTATATTTTATGGTATGTAAAAACTAAAAACTAAGAAGCAAAGTAATTGGTTTTTTTCAATCTAATCATTTACTACAGCTTCATGTCAACGCCATAGGTAGCCAATCAGAAGGATTTGTGAATTGAAAACTAAATTATGACAATAAGTTAATAACTTAGTTGCTCCCAAGTCAATTACATCATGGAGAAGATTAATCAGCCAATGACCATACTAAAAACCAGAAAACTATACAAACAATAGCTTCTTATAACATAAGCTAAATTTATTATCAATAATTTGCCGTCTACAAAATTCAAAGCTCAAACCCGTCACTTTCCCAAGAATTTCAAAACAAGTTTGGCCTGTTTCTGCCAACAACTATGACGCCACGATAAATATGTTTAATTACAACAGCCATTTTACTTAATATAATCACATTAAAAAAACCTTAATAGAAACATCATAACTTCCAAAATAACAGCACACCCATGCTTTGAATATGCTTTGCATTGTCTCTTCCGAAAAAGACCACTGTTCCATTCCATTTCTATATTAACTAAAACTTTATATTCACAAGTCATTATACCCTTGTGATCAATGATCAAACACTGCACCACACTTTCTGATCTTCTTTCTTTTCATTCCCCATTCTTGCTTTAAGCTTCCAACGTTATGACAATCGAGCAACCGGAGCCAAACTACGGTTCCGATAACATACTAGGATGGTTCGGAGAATCCATATCATACTTCCCCACATTTCTCGACGATCCTTATGAGACTGGAGATTTCAGCGGCGATTCATGGTGGGCTCAAGCTGAGAATCTTGAACGAGAACTCCTCAGTAGCAGTCCCATATCTTTCAATACCACTACTACCACAGCCACCAACACAAGCATAGCACCGACGCCTACCGATTCAATAGTTTCCATCCATCCCGAGCCTTTAGATTTACCAATAAAAAGAAAAGTACCTGATGATTTGAACCCAAAAGTATCTGGGAAGAACACGAGGCAAAGGACTAGCGAGACAGATGTCGGCTCAGAACAAGTGGATGCGGCACCAAGAAACTCTAGTACAAAAAAGAAGGCAAAGAAGCCATCTGGAAACAATAATAACGGCAGCAATAACAAAGAAGGGAGGTGGGCCGAACAGTTGCTCAACCCCTGTGCCACAGCGGTTACCGCCAGAAATCCATCGCGTGTTCAGCACTTCTTGTATGTGCTGCATGACCTTTCCTCCCTCAGCGGAGATGCTAATCATCGCCTTGCATTTTATGGCCTCCGAGCGCTGACATACCACCTATCAGCCGGCACAGCCACTGGAAGCAGCTTCTCTTCTTTGGGCGGAGGCGATTTTGCTTCTAGCAACCCCAAGTTCTTTAGGGACTCTTTGATCAAGTTCAATGATATCAACCCTTGGTTCAGAATCCCAAACAACGTCGCAAACACTTCAATTCTCCAAATACTAGGTGAACAAAACCACGCCAGAAACCTCCACATTCTAGACATTGGAGTGTCACATGGGGTCCAATGGCCTACTTTACTTGAAGAACTGACTCGCCGGACAGGAGGACCACCACCTTTAGTCCGTCTGACGGTGGTAGCTCCTCCCAGTACTGACAACCAATCAGGAAACAGTTCCCCCTTCGCATGCGGTCCATCAAACTATGACTTCTCCTCCAAACTCCTCAGCTTTGCCAAGGACATGAACGTCAATCTGCAGATTAAAAAACTAGAGAACTTCCAGCTGCAGAATCTCAATTCCCAGGTGATCAACTCCTCTCCCGAAGAAACATTGATCATCTGCGCTCAATTCAGATTGCATAGCATAAGCCACAGCAACCCAGACGATAGAACAGAGTTTCTGAGGGTGCTAAGAAACTTGCAGCCAAAAGGAGTAATCTTGAGCGAGAACAACACAGATTGCAGCTGCATCAACTGTGGTGATTTCGCAACGAGCTTCCCGAGGAGGGTGGAGTACTTATGGAGATTCTTGGACTCGACAAGTGCAGCTTATAAAGGGCGGGAATGTGACGAGAGGAGGATGATGGAAGCAGAAGCAGCTAAAGTGCTAATAAATGCAGGGGAGATGAATGAAACAAAAGAGATATGGTGTGAGAGAATGAAGGGTGCTGGATTTAAAGGCCAAGTGTTTGGAGAGGAGACCATCGATGGAGCCAAGGCGTTGCTAAGGAAGTATGACAGCAACTGGGAGGTTAGATTGGAGGAGAAAGATGGATGTGTTGGACTGTGGTGGAAAGGGCAGCCAGTGTCGTTTTGCTCGCTGTGGAAGATGGATATCAGAGAGGAAGATTGTTTGATGTAGTTGTCCATGAAACTTTTGTTCTTGCCATCAACATGAATTTGATTTCAGTTTTTTGAGTTTCTGTAATTCAGTTGTGCCACCTTAATAAAGGCAGCATTTCATAATTGTTTGGCCCTAAAAGCTGGATGATAGTTGGTTGAAATCTGGCACTAGAAGTAACTGCAGGTGAGCTGAGGGTTAATCATGCAAACAGGAAAAAATATCGTAATAACTAATCATGCAATCCCACTATCCCAGGTTGCAGTTCCATTAAAAAACTCAACCCCAAGGGCCAAAGGTCAACTTAGTTATATACACCAACTATTGCTGCTATCAGACTTCCTAAATTTTCAGCACAGCCAAGAAACCCAGACTCCAATAATTATACAATTGGATTTCCACTCACAACTGTAGGTATATCTAATTATCTATGTTGCACGACCTGCACGACCACGGATATGGAGATATGTATCGAAAAGGATACGAATACGAGAACACGGATTTTGTAAAATAGCATACGTTTTAGATATGTCGAATATTTTAAAACTAACAAATTTTATATATAAAAATATTATTTGAATAAAAATGTTAGACAATAGTTTTTTTAGTTCACTTACATAATAATACATTAATATAAAATATATTCAACATTAAATGCAATAAAAAATACAAAGCCTATATAAAAATATTCACAATACACGTAAACTCAAATATCAAACATAACACAAAATAATTATATATCAAACATATTCAACAAGAATATTCAAGAGTTTCATAATATAATAATATTAACAATTATTGTTTTGTTGTTTAACTACATTTTATTATTTTACGGATACGTGTCGGATACGCTGTCATAACGTGTCCAATACGTGTCCGAGGATTGTATCTGAGGTGTATATCCATATCCGATACGTCGGACACCGATACGAGCAACTTTTGACCGTGTCCGTGCAACATAGCTAATTACCCTCAAGAATCATATATTCTTACTGAACTCCTGATTGGCTGTCTGCATACTGGGCACTTGGGTGATACTTCACGCTCAACTGACAAGGCACAATGTTGACAACAAGCAAGATGTCCACAAGGGATGAAAGCAGAACGTCTCCTTCTCATTATGCATACTACACACAATTCGCCATCAGGAACATCTTCAGTTTCTTCTTCGGCTGCAACTTGAGCAGAAATCATGTTACTGGTGGAAGCATTTTGCTGCTCGGCTTGCTGCTGAAGTCTCCACTCTTTCCATCTAATCCAACACCTAACAACAATGAAACAGCAAGCAAGCCTATCAAAAAATTATGCAATTAACAATCCTAAACCGTCAAGAATTATATAATATTAGATGGTTCACATGCAATGTGTTAGAGCTTCCAAGTAAGATTCATTAGCAGTAACGAGAGAGTTGAAAGGATAACGTGTATAGAACAGGTTTTATAAGATCTACTGACCGAGCAAGCTCGAGTAGTTCAAATATTGTATTTGAGTAATCATAGAAGGCATAGGGTTAATAAACACAAGTACATGGAGTTTGCATAGTATACTGTTTATTGGAAGAACTATAGAAATAAAAATGTTTTACATGGCGTACGATTCCTCATGTAACAACTAAATCCTCAAAAAGACATTATGCTGACATCTATTTACCTTGCAATAGAATAGCCAAGGATACCTAATGCGAGTGAACCAAAAAGAATTCCACTCCACATTAATGCTTTAGTCTTGAACGAAAGATCCGCTAAAATCTGGTCCTTGGTCAATTCAGACCTACAGAAACAGTTGGACTACAGTTAGATTCACAAAAATATTTTTGCTGAAAAAGAGAATTGAGTAAGGATTATAAACATAGTCCACTTTTAAATAATTACGCAAATAAGCACAACATACTTATATCTTGTACGGATACTCAATATTTCTCTCAACTAAAGAACTATATCAATACATGCGTGAATAGGTAATGGGTATTCGTAAATAGCAAACAAGTAGTTAAACAGTCATTACTCTGCTAATAGACAATGTTACTTTATCAAGTCTAATATTCAGATATATAGAAGAAAACAAAACAGAAAGAGAAAAGTACGAAGAACAATGAATCCTAATTTACTCCACTTTAAAAAAATATTGATAACTAGTATCATACTTGATTTATAATTCATCAAAGAAGATATTTTGTGACTAAATCATACTCCTTCTCAGTCTGACAGGAAATGCGCAGTCACACACACACACACAAAAAAAAATGCTATAAGCAATCTTTTAGGTGCTTCTTCCACGTCAATGAACACTAGGGCTAAGATATTACATAGCCAATCTTTTAGGTGCTTCTTTGAATGCTATAAGCAATTTCATTTTTTATGCACCCGTAAAACAAACAACATATTTTTAAGCAACCAACACCAAGAGAATCAGCATAGGGAGAGCTTCCCCATTCATAATATATTTGGAAAAAGAAAATGCCCGTACAAAAAATAAGGAAGATCTTTGCAAGACTTGATCTCGGGAATCCCATTTCTTAAATTGCAAATGCCAACAATGCTTATATTCTTTGCAAGAGGAAGTATCTTCTCTTCTTCAAGCAGCAACTGCCAGAGTACTGAACATTTAGGAAGAAGATGAGCATAATTACAAACAGTGGCTCCATATTCAGATTAAACTTACAGGATAATCAAGGCCAAAAGCTGCTTGAAGAACAGCGTAACGAGAAGTGTTAATAAGCCGCAGATGGTGATAAACTGTAGTGAGAGGTAGTGGATGTCTTGATCCTCCCATGTTGACAACAACATAATCAGATTCCGGCCTATTTCCCGCTTCAAGAAGAACAAAAGGAACCTGACAAAAAAAGCCATACAACATAATTAAAGGTGATGATCCAAATTACAGGAGTATACAAAGAGAACAGAACGTTGACCATTTTAGAAACTCATTTTTAAAACTAACAGACCAGTACAAACCAAGTTGCTCCCTATCATCACAGCCGCCCATGAGTCTCTAGTTCTAAATTAAGAAACCGTTCATATCCATGAATACAGATTTTCCACAATTAACTTGCACGATCTAAACCATTTGATTCTAGTACTGTAAAGCATCTCATATTTATACAGAAAAAATGTAATTTGTGAGAGTAAGCACCGTGGAAATGACTTATTCCCCTTAGCCACTACTGAGCTACTAGAGAACTAATATATAATGACTACACGTCAGTTGTCGAGCTCTAGCCACGTATAATAGCACAGAAATAGGCACTTTAAGGTCAACAACTTAAGCAGTTCCCAAATGATGTAGATGGCAAAGTTGTTATAGCTTTCAAAAACTAGTAAAAAAGGAAGTAGACAATAAAATTATTAGAATCAAAGAGAAAATAAAGAGCATAAAAGAACGGCCTCAATATCAGTAACAATAATTATGCCAGAGTCATGCATCTGATATTTGTCTCCTTGCACATATTGAACTGGGGAAATACATATATTCACAAAATCTCACATCATACCATAAAATTTCGAGCATTCTATAGCGGACACAAAGAGATTCTAACACATATAAGGACAGCTAAAACGTGCGGAAACTACGTTACTGAATCGTAACAAACTACCGTTCTCATTGAGGACACCTTTTGCTCCTTCCATGATCTTAAAAGTATAGAACGCAAATCAACGTTCCATCGGAAGGATCCCCTCCAGCCGTTGTACATACACTACACAACAGAAAACACAACAAAAACACAATTATGTGAACTAAAAACAATTTACTAACTCCATTTCAACCAGCTCAATTCTCGACGAACAAAATCGCAATCAACAAACAACTAAAGCATCAACTCCACAACAAAACATGTCATTCTAGCAAAACAAATAACAATAATAATTAAAAAAAATAAAATCGAACAATACAGTTTGAGTTTTCTGCAAAATGACGCATCTGTCCCCCGATTCATGAGCAACAATAAAGATGGGATGTGGGCCGAGTCAACTCGCCTTGGCTCGGCCCGTTTATAATATGGGGCGAGTTGGCTCGCCCCATATTTGAGACGAGTTCAAACGACTCGGCTCATTTAGTAAGTGAGCGGAAGTGGGCTCGTCCAGATTAATCTGGACGAGCCCGAGTCGTGTCCATTTTCGGACCATTTTTATAAATGGGCCGAAAATGGATCAAAAAAAAAAAAAATTGCCCAACAGTTAGCAAAGTGGCCCAAAAAAAATATAATTTTTTTGTTAAAAAATAAGGGCCAAAACTGGCCCAAAATCATATATTAAAAAAAAAAAATTGACAGCATGTTGTTGTCAAGTGTCAACAACGGCTATTTCTAGCCATTATATTTTCACAAATAAAAAAATATATTATGTATATTAAAAAAATAAAAAATGGCAACAAGTTGTTGACAACAACGGCTAGAATAGCCGTTGTCTTTCCACAAATAAACAAATATATTATGTATATTAAAAAAAAGAAATGATAACAAAGTTGTTGTCAACAAGACAATAACGGCTATTTCTAGCTGTTAATGTCTTATTTTTTAAATCATTTTCCAACGGAGCCGTTGGCAATAGTTACTTTAATTTTTTTTTTCTTCTTAAAAAAAATCTATATATACCCCAAATTTTACAACAATATTCACCATCTCAAATCTCACTACTCACCATCTCAATTGAGCTTATACAAATATTTCAATTCCAAAATTCCAATTCCAATTAGTTTTTACTTTTAATTCATATTACAAATTTCTTTTTTTTTTTTCCTTACCATGTCAAATTCTCAATGTACTAATTCTCGTCGTCGTCGGTCTACTTCTCTTTCGTCCAACGATGCCGATCATACATCAAGAGATATTTATCAAAATAATCGTCGCCAACAAGAACAATTTGAGGAGAATTACGATTGGACACAACGTGATAGATTTGTGCCAGAAAATACAGAAGATATGGCGAATCTTTGTCTTCGACAAACGACCGGTGTCGGTGATTACACGAATTTGATTAACGAAATGCATGATCGTAGGCAACACGGGCCGGTTCCCCCCTTCAGTCCCGCCCATCAAGAAGAAGAACGTGACGACGACAACGATGCCGCCGACGACGACGATGACGATGGCGGTAAGTGTGACGAGGACGAGGACGAGGACGAGGACGAGGACGAGGCAATGAATGAAGAAGTGGAGCCGGAGATTCCCGATACTCCGGTTGACGAAATGGCACCTCCGTCGAAAAAACGCAAAAAAGCTACTACTTCGGAAGTGTGGATTTGGTTCGTAAAAAATGAGAAAGCTGAAATAGCCACTTGTAAACTTTGCAAGCAAGTGTACAAATTTCTAAAAGGATACGGCACTACGCCGTTGAAGCGACACTTGGCAAGACAACATCCACTTAGAGGGTCGGCCGCAAATGATCCAGGTATGATACTACAACCGGATGGCACCTATCTTCCATGGAGGTATGATCATAAAACTATGCGTAAATATTTATCACAATTTGTTGTTCAAAATGAACTACCATTTACTTTCTCGGAAAATGAGCTTTTTGAAAACTTTATTCGTAGAGGAGTGCAATGCCAATTTAAGAAAGTATCTAGAAAAACGTCTCTTAAGGATGGAAAAGAACAATATGGTCAATTCATAATTGAACTTAAAAATGAATTTAGAGATTTGGATAGTAAAATTTCGTTCACTTCGGATCTTTGGCAAGGTAGTGGTTCACAATATTTTTGTTGTATAACTGCACATTGGATTGATAAAAAATGGGCGATGAAGAAAAGAATAATTGAATTTGTTGATCTAGAGTGTCCACACAAAGGTCATCACATACGTAATGCTATAGTGGAATGCTTAGAATATTGGGGCATAAAAGAAAAAATACAAAGTCTATCGTTCGATAATGCTAGTAACAACCTTAAAGCCATCAAATTAATGAAAACTACTTTTGCATACCAACTTCCACTAAACGGTGATATATTTCATATTAAATGCATCTGTCATATATTACATTTATGCGTTAAGGATGGCATGGAGGTTATGCAATCATCTATAGAAAAGATACGTGTGTGCTTAACTTATATTTCTAGAAAGGTTCATAGACTTCAAGGATACAGAGAAATATGCAAGTCTTTTGACATGAAATTTAGGAAACCATATCTAGATGTACCACACAGATGGAATTCAACTTATAAAATGTTAAAAGAAGCTGGAGGCTATGCTGACCCCATTTCGAAGTATTGTAATTCTCACCTTAGTTCGGGTGGTATTCCTTTTATTGATAATATTGATTGGGAAATTGTGGGTATTCTTGTTCCGTATTTATTTCTTTTTCAACAATTTACTGATATGATGTCTAAATGTTATGTTCCTACTTCTCATTGTATGTTATTATATATGGTTAAAGTTGCTAAGTTATTTAATGATCATAGAAATCATAGCGTGTTATCTACATGCATAATTGAAATGGAGAGTATAGTTTTTATGTACTTCTTATAGTTTTTATCTACATAGCGTGTTATCTACTTCTCATTCCTTTTTATGTCTTTTTTATTTATAGAGTATAGTTTTTTTAGAGTTTACTTCTTATATTTTTTTCTATCCACAATTTAATAAAATATAATGAATTTTATATCTTTTTATCTTTGTTGTTATTTAAATTAAGTTCGGAAAAAAAAAAAATCAAACATAAATTTGGGTCAAAATATGGGTCAAAATATGGTATCCGAGTTGGACCATATTTTAAGAAGAAAAAAATGGATCGAGCTGGACTGACTCATATTGTAAACGAGTCTGTCCAGCTCGTTTTATATAGAATGTGAACAAAACTGATATGGGCCGAGCTATCCCACATCCGTCCACATCCCATCTTTAAGCAACAAGGACATTATTTACATTACTACCCGTCGAGTCAAACACAACAGCTGACTTCACCTCCAAGCTACCCCTAACGATCACCAAATATTCAACATTTTTATTACCGTCCGATAAGAGTGACCGGAGATCGGAGGGCTGTAAGTAAGGAGCCTCGCGGACTTTCCGGAGGGCGGATGACGTTGACATTAGCTTCCGAATAGAGCGGTACGCCACGTAGGCAACGCCAATTCCTAGGACAGCGCCGTCCGCCGCTAAAGAGAGCTCCGCCAGCAGCGCCGCCGCAGCTCGGTCGTGAAACGACATCGTTGAAATTTACGGTTTTTTGATTTTTTCTTTACCCGCGTTAAATGAAATTTTGTTAAATGCGATTGTTTTTGGGCGTTCAGTAACGGGCTATGATGTTAAGGTTCATGAAATGTTGGGCTTAAGCCCACTAATAGTTATCGGGGCTGATTCCACTTGAAAAATTGAATATTAACTTCCACATTAAATTTTTTTCCGCATGAAGTTGAAAATTTTATAGCACCAAAAGAGTCTACAATGATACGAGGGGTATACCCCAAGTGAAGCGCGTAAATCAAACTCTAATCGACTACCAATCTTTGTACAAATCAATGCTTTATGTTCAGCCTAAGGAATCTATATAGCTCTAGCACAAGTCTATGACTATATAGAAAGCCTTGCACAGTAAAAGTAACTCTTAGATCATCCAAGGATTGTTTTATGTGCAATGCTCCTCTTGGAATTTTTTTCTAAGAACATTGACTGTACTCTTCTAAGCATTCAACCGACTTTTCTGCAGTGGTTTTTCCCAGCTGTAATACTGGATCCAAATATAAGTGCTTCCATTGATTTCCTTGACTCTTCTGGGGGTTGGAAGAAGTACGTGTCAAAATATAACCTACTTTTACCTTCCCCCCCCCCCCCCCCCCCCCCCCGCCCCCACGCTAATGTGCCAAAGGAGTGCCATGTACACTTGAGTCTGCCTATACATAATCAACAAACTTCCCAGCCTTTCAACTAAGGCCAGTGAGTGTCCATTTTATCTACTATCCAAGCTATGCAATATTAACAAGAGTAAAGTAGTATTAAGAGCTACCTTCTATTTCTACCTGTTATCTCAGTCCAAGCTCCTGTCAAAGCTTTGCTTTTCCTGCAAATCCTGTCAGCACTCTTTTCTAACTCATTATGCCTTGAACTCTTTCCAATTTGGTCAAGATCCCTTTTACGAATCGATTCATTTGCTTTTGACATTTAAAACTAGTTCGAGCATGCATTCCACAAGCAATTTCTTTACAAAGTTGTGCAACAGTGACACTTATGTTTTGAAAAACTCTCATATTTATGGCTTTCCACAGCCCATTCACAACTGCACAAAACATTGCTGCTCTAATTCTATATGTGATCGAATCTCTCCTAGATGCTGCATGAAATAGTTGCTCACATTCAACCAGTGAAAAATGTGTCCCTTGTAATCCTATCAGCTTTATCATTCTAGAAACTACTTGTGTAGAAAAAGGACATTCAAAGAATAAGTGACATACAAATTCTGACACATTCATACAAAGATTACATGCATCAGAGTCAATAATCTCAAATCTGTTAAGTCTATCTCTAGTAGCTATTTTCCTATGCATGATGAGCCAGTTAATGAAAGAAGCTTTGGGAGTAGAGATTTTATTCCATACCTGTTTGTTTCAAAGTACCTCATGAGTGGTCTGGTGCAAAGCTAGATAGCATGTCTCCAAAGCTTCTTTATATCCCTTCTGTACCAAGGTCAGACTTGTACATTGAGGAACAAAACTCGAAGCTCATCTTTGATCCCTAGTAGTTTTTTTCCACCAAGGAGAATCACTTGGTCTCATTTGCACAGTCCATATATTATCCTGCTCTCCCAGCTTATATTTTGCTACCCATGATGACCAAACATTTGGAATAATGCTCTCATCTCCACAGTAAATTATTATTTACATAAAAGGTGCTTTTCTAGTTGAAATGATGTTTTGAGCAGATTTTGTTTGCAATTTTTTCGTGTCGTTTGGTAACGCGGCCGGTTTGTCTACCACTTTGTCCAAGACAGTGATTTTGATGATGATCTTCGGTTACCAATTTTAGTATTGTGTAATGATTTGAGATATGTATGCCGCTTTATGCAACGCTTGATTTTGATGATGACTACCGCTTCGAAGCCAAATTTAGTAATGTATGATATCGATGACTTGAACAATTTGTATACCACTTTACAGAACATGTGATTTTAACGTCAACCATCACTTCGTATGACAAATTTAGTTCGATGACTTTCTATGCCACTTTATATAACACGTGATGGTGATTGTCATGCACGTGTCTTATATGAAAAATATTAGATTTTATGATACATACGTGCTAATTGAATTTTCAAAATTAAGTCGAATAATCTCATCATTATGATCTCGTTTGACTTCTTGTGCAAGGTTTTCAAGAATTTTAAGCACTCGAATCGAGTCAGAACATCCCGGTATAGCAATGTTGACCCTCTTCAAGCTAAAAATAAAAAGATGTTGCCAATGTGTTCCCTCAACAATCAAAGAACCGTTGGTTTCTTAAATATTAAGTGTTTAACAAATTTTGCTGATACTTGTACTCCAAACCAATTTTGATGTAATTTCTACGAAGCCTTATGAAAGAAGAAAGGACACTACAAAAAAATCGGGTCATTCCCGACCGCAGAGCCGGTCGGGAATGACCCATCGGCAGTCGGGAATAACTCTTTCCCGACCGCTATTCGGTCGGGAAAACGCGGTCGGCGTTGCTTCGGTCAGAAAAAGTTTTCCGACTGTCGTTCGGTCGGCGAGGACTTTTTCCGACAGCCTTTCCAGACCGACGTGCGGTCGGGAATTTCCCGACGGCCAATTCCGACCAAAAATCGGTCGGCAAATATTTCGACCGCTTAACGGTCGCCCGACCGATTTCCGGTCGGGAAAATGTTTCCAAAAATCCCGACCGATTTCCGGTCGTTGAATTCTTAATTTCTTTCCCCATCGACAAGCGGCTGATAATACTTTTCAGTATTCCCGACCGACGACCGGTCGGGCCTATTTACGAGATATCTCGCCATCGGTCGGTCGGGACTTTTCCCAACCGCAGGTCGGTCGGGATTAAGATTCATATTATTCCCGACCGGCATGCGGTCGGGAATAATATTCATGTCTTTTCCGACCGCGCCACGGTCGGGGATAAGATTCATATCCCGACCGATTTTCGGTCGAGAATAAAATTCACCAGAACAAAAAAAATAATATTCCGGTAATAATTACCGGAATATTATTTTTTTAATATTTTGCAATATTTAAAAACATTATTTAGTTTTTTTGTATTTTAGATGAGCAATTAAATTTTTGATTCATTGCTCAGTCTAAAACACAAAAAAAATAAATAAATTTTTGATTATTGAAAAATTGAATAAAGAAGTGAAAAAATTTAATTTTGAAGTTGAAAGAAAAAAGGGTTTGAAAAAGTGTTTGAATATGAAAAAAGTGTTTGAAAATTTTTTTGAGGAGGAAAAAAGTGTGTGGAGATGAAAAAATGAGGAGAATAATGAAGTGTATTTATAGAAAAAGTTAAAATCATTTGAATTTTCGTGAAATTTGAATTTTTCACCAAGTCCCGCCAACTTTTTCGATTATCCCCGACCGATTTGCGGTCGGGAATGTTGAATATTTAAAAAAACCGCCAAATTTTCAAAAATTGCCGACCGAAATTTGGTCGGCAATACTATGCAGCCCAGAAACGCGGGAAATGCCGACCGCACTGCGGTCGGGAATAGCTTAAACATTATTCCCGACCGAATATCGGTCGGGAATAACTTTAAATATTATTCCCGACCGACGTGCGGTCGGCAATAATAGTCAATGCCGACCGCACTGCGGTCGTGAATAGCTTAAACATTATTCCCGACCGAATATCGGTCGGGAATAACTTTAAATATTATTCCCGACCGACGTGCGGTCGGCAATAATAGTCAATGCCGACCGAAAATTGGTCGGAAAAAATAGTAAATTTTACCTTTTTTCGTTCTTTTGGAAAATCTTGATGTGTTTGTTAAGTATAACTATTGAATCTCATTAAATTCATGAATTGCACTATTAGTTAGTTAGTTTAATGTACTTTTAATTATTAAATTAGTATAGTTTATCGGAGTATAAGTTAAGTTAGTTTGGAGTTTTACATATAATAATCATACGTAGTATATAGGAGTTCACAATTGGCGATTAACATTTGTTACAAACGTTAGTATAGAGAGGCTAATTGTGATATATATTAACATGTGTTTAACATAATCGTAAGTAGTTACATTATTAGCAACTACATATACTAATCTATTTATAAGTGACAATATGAATCGACGCTTCAAACGATTCATCAACGTGCAACTAAATTTAATTTTTTTTTGAGATTTTTAGTAATATATAACTAATACTGATTTACTTGATCATTAAATGAACGATTTACCTAAAATTGAGAGCGAAATTGTGAAATTAAGAATATGAATATTATTCCCTACCGAAAATCGGTCGCCAATAACCCTAAACCCTAAACCCTAATATTCCCGACCGGACTGCGGTCGGGAATAACAAATGTTATTATTATTCCCGACCGCGTTTCGGTCGGGAATAACTGTCAGCCCCCTATAAATTCCCCATCCTATTCCACTTGAGAAATCATTCCAACATTCATCACTTGTTAAGGTATATACGATTTCCTCTTGTTATAACTGTTTTTGTTAGTTTTTGTCAATTAAGATCGTTTTTATTAATTTTTTTTAATGTTTCTTTGTTTTAGATATTGTGGTAAATGCAACGAGGGGCGTGTGTTTGCAAAGAATACTTGATCTAAGTATTTTCTACGCTACAACAAGTGAGTATTAATTGCCTTGGCTTCGTCGTACTCGAGTTTTAATTTTTTTATATAAATGATAAATATATTGATTGGTGAAATTAAGTGTAACAATTTCTTTTTAATTTTCTTAGATTAGAAATGGATTATCGTCCCGATAGATCTTGGATGTACGATAGGATAGATAGTAACACTGGTTATTTGAATCAACATTACGTGGTTGGGGTTCGTGAATTCATACAATATGCATCACAACAGACAGATTACATAGATCTAAAAAATCGTATTAGGTGCCCGTGCCAGAGATGCATCAATTTAAAGTTTTTGGATCGAAACGTAGTACGGGATC
Organism: Linaria vulgaris; assembly: GCA_948329865.1. Lineage (NCBI taxonomy): Eukaryota > Viridiplantae > Streptophyta > Magnoliopsida > Lamiales > Plantaginaceae > Linaria > Linaria vulgaris. Next base: position 96,820,655 of record OX415254.1, on the reverse strand, counting down.
ATCTTAAGTGGGGGTTTGTGTATCAATATTGGATATGGGTGTTGCATGGAGAGAAGGCGAGCGAGGCATCTACATCATATGTACATGAATCACCGTCTGCTAGTATTCACGTTGATAGTCCGGTTCATGCCGATACTTCGTTTAGAGAATTGGTTGTGGATGCATATGAGGGTCGATTTGTTGAGGGAGAGGTGCGCAATGAAGATCCAAGTCCTGAGGCAAAGGAGTTCTACAAATTGATGCAGATGGGAGACATAAAAATAAAAAGTAAGAAGTTGAAGACTGTGCTCCAGTGGTTTGCCGAGTTCTTAACTACCAGGACGATGCACAAAGTAGTTAATGTCGCTTGCGAAAAGTACTTAAGTTTGTCTAAAGATATTATGGACCCAGAGATTGAGGAAATGCTACCGAATACGGTTCCAAGCATGAATAACATGCTCGCGGGTTTGGGTTTAGGGTACGAAAAGATCGACGTATGTTGGAATTTTTGTTTCTTGTACTACGGCGATAATGCCAACAAGGATCTCACATCGTGTCCGATATGCAAGACCGATAGGTACGAGGCTGGTAGAAAGTCCATGATCGCAAGGAAGAAATTGTGGTACTTCCCCCTAGGCCCTCGATTATAGAGGTTGTTTTATACTATAGGCACGTCGAGACATATGACTTGGAATTTGAAGTGTCGAGAGTCAACAGATAGAATGATTCACCCAGCTGCAGGCGAGGCGTGGAGAGATTTTGATCGTACGTATCTGGACTTCGCAGCAGAGCCTAGAAATGTCCGACTCGGCCTATGTACTGATGGGCCATCTGGGAAGAACTACTCTTGTTGGCCCGTGTTTGTTACCCCTTATAACCTTCCGCCGGATTTATGCATGCGACCGGAGTTCATTTTTCTGAGCCTTATTATACCTGGTCCAAAGAGTCCTGGAAAGAATTGGATCTTTTGCTGAGATCGTTGATTGATGAGTTGAATGATTTGTGGAGTAATGGTTTGTGGACATATGACAGCTCACGAAAGGAAAACTTCCAAATGCGAGCGACCCTAATGTGGACTATTAGCGATTTTCCTGCTTACGGAATGTTGTCCCAGTGGAGCACGCACGGTAGGCTGGCGTGCCCTTATTGCATGGGTGAGACAGATTCTTTTACACTTAAGCATGGTGGAAAAGCCTCGTGGTTCGATTGTCATCGTCGGTTTCTACCAGAGGGTCATAAATGGAGGTACAACAAGAAGGATTTCTACAAGGGTAGGGAGGTACTTGAAGCGCCCATTCCAAGGAAGACAGGAGCGCAGATGAGGGCAATTGTGGATAGGCTACGATCGATTAGATTTGGGACAAACTCCACAAAGCTTCCGGGCTTTAACACAGCTCATAACTGGTGTCGTCGAAGCATCTTTTGGGAACTACCATATTGGTCCACGAACTTGATTCGCCACAATCTAGATGTGATGCATTGTGAGAAGAACTTTTTTGAGAACATCATCAACATGGTGTTGGACGATGCTAAGTCGAAGGACAATATTAAGTCGAGGCACGATCTTAAGTTGTTGACCAACCGTAAAGAATTGTTCTTGAAACCCAGTGGCAGATGAAGTGAGTACATAAAGCCAAAGGCAAAATATTGTCTTACGAGGGATCAAAAGAACATGGTGCTTGATTGGCTGACCGAACTGAAGTTTCCTGATGGATATGCCTCGGACTTGGGACGATGTGTGCAAAAACAACAAGGAAAATTGTATGGAATGAAGAGTCATGATTGTCACGTCTTCATTCAGAGATTGATCCCGATTGCATTTCGCGAATTCTTGGAACTCGAGATTTGGGGGACCTTAGTAGAGATTAGCCTTTTTTTAAGGTGATTTGCGCCTCAGAGGTGTTGGCCGAAGATATGGAGCGATTGGAGGAATCGTTTATTGTTACCATGTGCAAGATGGAAATGATATTTCCTCCTTCATTTTTCGACTATATGGAGCATTTAGCCATACACCTTCCGTACAAGACTAGAGTTGGTGGTCCAGTTCATTATAGATGGATGTATCCATTCGAGAGGTACGATCTTATATTTTTAATAACAATTATCTTTTAAAAATATCGATTCTTTGCCTAATCTTTGATTTCTATGAACTAGGCGGATGTTCGACATGAAGGGTTCAGTAAAGAACAAGGCGAGGGTGGAGGGATCCATAGCCAATCAATACCTACTTGTTGAGCTCTCCAATATGTGTTCTCAATATTTGGATGTTTCTTTTCAGACTAAATATAAAAAACTCAACAGGAACGAGACACTAGATAGCACGGAGTGGGATGATGAGCTTACAATATTTCAAAAGAAAGGGGCGCCAATAGGGCCACTAAACAAAAGGCGATACTTGACTTCCGATGAGATGGAGCAAATAGAGCTTTACACGCTTCTAAACTGTCCAGAGCTTGACGAATGGGTGGAGTAAGTGGTAGTTAATTATTTTTAATAACAAAATGATTAAGCGCTTTAAAGACAACTAACTTATGATGATTTTCCTATGCAGACTGTTTGTAGAAGAGGAGTGCGGTGGACTAAGTCCAATGGAGATACAATCCAAGAGGAACCAAGAGTACGTAGCATGGTTCAAGCAGACACGTTCAAGTGGGAAATACGAGACCGACGTACGAATAGATCCTCTAATCACAGGTCCGGCTTATTCAGTGGCAACCTACGAGGGATACATTGTGAATGGGTTCAAATTTCACACCGATATGATTTTGGGCCTGAAGAAGAGTGATTGTAGCGGTGTTAATGTGAAGGGAGACATGGGAGGATCCGATGCTACCAACTTCCATGGAACGTTGAAAGATTATACAGGTGGAATATTGGGGCAGAATCCGTCCCCTATACATTGTCTTGTTCAAATGTGCTTGGTATGATATAAACGCAGGTACGCAGGAGCATTCAACGTACAAATTGGTTAACATCAACCCGAGGCGTACCCTCAACATCAATGAGCCGTTTGTATTCGCTAACCAAGCAAAACAGGCGTACTATGTGTCCTATCCAAAAAAGACGACAGGGCGACCGGGACAGAGAGGATGGTTGGCCGTATCCACTATTCCTGCCAGACACATAATCGATATGTCATCAGTTGCAAGATCAAAAGATGTCGACGCAGGGATGCCGAACCAAATGTTACAAGAGAATGCATCTGAAGGGTTTAACTTATGCGTGGACCTTTTCTCATTCAATATGAATATCCAATTGGCCAACGAGGGATTTGATGTGGTTGTCGAGGAGGCAGCAACGGAGGGCAACGAGGAAGAGGAGGGCTACGAGGACGACGAGGGCAATGCGGAAGAGGAAGAGGAAGAGATAATGAGTGACTCAGATTCTGAGGATAGTATGTATGACTAGCATCGATTATGGTTTAGTAGGTCGAATTTTATTTTATAAAAAAAATTGATTCACGTTGTTTAATTTCATATTATAGGCATAATTACCAATAAACAAACAACTAACACAATTTTCAATACTTAGATTAAACGGACAAACAATACTACTACTCCGCATCAAACGAACAAATAATACACAACATAATTACAGAATAAATACGAAACTAGTTTAACATTACATAATTGGTCCAAGCATCAAACAAATTACATAAATACAAACAACTAACACAATTTTCAATACTAAAATATCCCTAAAATAAATAAAACTACTACTACTCATAGTCCTCGTCATGAAATCCAAATGTATCAGGAGCTGTGGAGGGTCCAACGCCATCATCACCATCACCGGCAAGATCGGCTGCATCACCACCGAGAGTGTCATCCTCGGGGTCCTCATCGGGGTCATCCTCGTACTCATCATCGTACATCGTGCAGCCCGGAGCACCATGCGCAAAAGGATCAGGAGGGCCGACTCGACGAGCATCACTCATGAATCCCCCTGAAGGCATGGGTCAAGTAGGAGGAGGAGTACCTGTAGTCTAGGTGATGTGCTGGGTCAAGTACTCTACTTGAGTAGCAAGCTCGTCAATCCTCGCATCAGTAACAGTCCTAATACGACAGTTCTCCCTCTCCAACGCCCTCGCATAATCATGTGTCGTGTTTGGGTGTTTCTTCGTTGAGAAACCAAACCTATCGTGACGTGCATCCGAAGGGAGACCCGCAACCTTCCCCTTCTTCAATCCTCCTATCGCCTGACTCCACAGCTCCTGATCTAGTGGTGGCCACGTAGAACGGTCTGCCTCGTACCTCTCGGTCATAAGGCGCATGTACTCCTCCTGTTCATTTTGTCATAATTGTTAGTACGTAATTATATATTAATACAGTAATCATAGAATGCTATACAAGTTAAATACTTACGTAGATAGCCCTATACTTAGGGTGAACCCAAACGCGGCGACGTGGAGCTCCCTCTGGCAGACCACTGGGCACATGTGTGTGCTGATAACGATATGCCTCATCGTGCCGAGGTGGAGGGGCCCCTGGAGGTCTAGAAGCAGCTTGCATATTGATATACATTTGTTATTTTAGATATTTAAATTTAAGACAATAATATTATTGGTATAGAAACTCAATTTAATAAGACATACCATCCTACGTCGAATCTCTGTGTAGCTCCGGAACCCACTAGCATGAGTAGCTCGTGCAGGACGATCAGGGTCTGGTGCCTCTCCCGATCGCCTGTTCTTCTAGCCTGCCGTGGATTTCTTCGCATGGTCCTCCGACTCCCAATGCGTCACGAACATCCTCTCTAACTTGTCGCTCATCCAACTGTTCTTCGGACGCGACGCCCACTTCGGATCATCGAGCCTGTCGTAATAGTTCTTCTTTGCATTGTACACGATTTCCTTGTAACACTTCTTAGCCTTTGCATCGTATGCGGAATGTGCACGAAGCATGTCATCCGGATGAATGTAGTATATGCTCTACAATTAAATAAGGTTTTTAATTAAGGTTTCGTTAAATAATAATCTTACTATTTATATATATATATATTTAGTAAACTTTCTAAATCTCACCTTAAACTTAACCCACATCTGTCCCTGGAATATCGGATCGACCTCGGTGTATGAAGGAACACACGTCTTCATAAACTCCCTAATGATCGAGGTAATCGCCGTCGATATCTTTCTCCCATCCATAAATACGCCGTGCTCATCCAGCTGGACCCTAAGACAGGCTCTACGTTCAGCCAGAACCTACGGCCCTCTCGATACACCTCGGCCCGGTCTCTGCTGCGTCGCTGAAGATGGTCCTGCACCGGCAACGTCTGCAGAGGAAGAAGTACTAGGACCCGCCGGTGTAGACTCTGTAGAACGTGGCCTAGGTGCCGTAGGCCTTGCTGATGACGGTGGCCTCGATGAAGACGATGGCCTAGATGATGACGATGGTGTCGATGCTACGTGATCATCATCTAGTCAAAATGGTACTACTAGATCTGGTGGAGTACCGCCGCTCGATCCGATACGCCTATGTGGATGTGAAGAAGTAGGGGACTCGCCAAGATCGGTATCAGGTGCATTGACAGGAGCGGGTGGTGCACCGCCAGAATGAATGATCCGTAGACGAGGACCTATCCTCGGTGGACCAGTCGTAGGTGGAGTACTCGATGGAGTGCTCGATGGACCACTACGCCCTCTCTTCGAGGGCTGGCCACGATCGCTATCACAGGATGACATGTCGTCGAAGAGGAGTACTACGAACTAAGTAAAAGCATCTAAGTTAGAATTTTTCTAATTGTAGAGATGACCTAAGTTTAATCAATACTAAGTTATATAGTTTTTTCCTAAAGGTATAAATATTTCCCAAAGCCTAACAATTTCTAAAGGAATTTACAAATTAAATCCTAACAATTTCTACAATATCTAATAATTAATATTAAAACATTAAATATAACATTAATAATTAATATTAAAACATTAAATATAACATTAATAATTAATATTAAAAAATTAAATATAACATAAATAACTCCATAATTAACGTCCAAATAAATAAATTAACACATATAAAAATCATATATAGTTTTCCTAAAGTCATAAATAATTACTAAACTATAACATTTCCTAAAGCCTAACAATTCATAAAGGCATAAAAATCTAACATTTTCCCAAAGCCTAACAATTCCTAAAGGCATAAAAATCTAACATTTTCCCAAAGCCTAACAATTTCTAAAGGCATAAAAATCTAACATTTTCCCAAAGCCTAACAATTTCTAAAGGCATAAATAATAATTATTATAAAATCATAAAACTATAACATTTCCTAAAACCTAACAATTCCTAAAGGCATAAAAATCTAATATTTTTCCCAAGTCTAACAATTCCTAAAGGCATAAAAATCTAACATTTTTCCAAAGCCTAACAATTCCTAAAGGCATAAAAATCTAACATTTTCCCAAAGCCTAACAATTCCTAAAGGCATAAAAATCTAACATTTTCCCAAAGCCTAACAATTTCTAAAGGCATAAAAATCTAACATTTTCCCAAAGCCTAACAATTCCTAAAGGCATAAATAATTAAATCCTAACAATTTCTACAATATCTAACAATTAAACATAAAAAATTAATATTAAAACATTAAATATAATATAAAACATTAAATATAACATAATAAACAAGATAAAGCGAAAAAAATTACCGGATCGGAAGTGGCGACGGATTTGCGGTCGCGAATAGAGGCTAGGCGGTCGGGAATATTTTTTGGGAAGAGAAGAGTTGAGAGTGAAAATGAAAGAGGAGGGAGGTATTTATAGAAATACCTCCCTCTTTCCCGACCGCCATTCGGTCGGGAATAAGGTCGGGAACACTCGGCCCAGCTGGGCCGAGATTAGGGCAACACTCTAGACGGGAAATTTCCCGCCCAGAGTATTCCCGACCGCATTGCGGTCGGGAATAGTTTTCCCGACTGCAACGCGGTCGGGAATATTTTGTCCCGACCGCAATTCGGTCGGGAATGGTTTTTAAAAATTTCCCGACCAAATATCGGTCGAAAAAGGTTGTTCAGACCGAATATCGGTCGGTAATGCTCCCGACCGAAATCCGGTCGAGATTTTCCGGTCTGGAATGGGCGCGAAATCTTGTAGTGAGAACACTATGTATGATACAGCGTGCCTCTTAATAATTAAGTGAATAAAATAACAGCAACACTCGAGCCTGTAATTCTAATTGACTACATGATTGAAACGCGAATCGCACACGACCAAAGTGCTCGCTAAATTCACAACCCTTTGACATAAGAGAATCACCCAAAGAATTCTAATCAACATCAAACTCTTTCTTCATTACAGGAAATACTACTAGGCTAGCTAGCTGGTTCTTGCATTATCTACACAAACATATTGGAGTTTGATAAGAAGAAAACGAAGTATACAAAGTATACACACGGGCAAGTTACAATGTAACCACATGGGAAATCTCACGTGGATTAAAGGATTAAGGTACGTTTCCGCTTTTTTGAGAAGGCAAGATAAATCCTTTTATCAAACTATTCAGAGTATCAGGAGCATCAATGTTAGCTGCGTGTCCTGCATTTTGAATTACTTCGAGCTTAACGCTGGAGCCTAAGTTTCTACATTCACAAACCAATTACATGTAAGTATGTAAAAAGTAAATTTAAAATCTGAATTTAATCAAACAAGCTCTTGAAGATGAAAATATAGGTATCTATTACCTTCCCAACTGATGAGCAAAGCTTAAAGGGAAGACCCTATCTTTGTCGCCCCAAATAAGCAATGTTTCCTTCACAAATCGAGATACAAGTAGACATTAAAACCTCAGTAGCAAGTAAAATGTACCTCTTTTTTAATTATGTGTGAACTTATAAATTACCTGAGTTAAAGTCTTAATTTCACAAGCAGCATTTTTTGCAAGCAAATGCTCCACCAGCTCTTGTTTACCGTTCCTGTTAATGTTGCACATCACCTTGTTCAACACAACATGTGCCATGTGAGAAACAATTCTTTTATGAATATATCGAGTCTACATAATCTATTAGTCTATTACATACAGGGTTTAGATATAAATATAAACTTCAAACTAAACAAATATAAAAGTTATACAAGCTTCAACCACTTCCGCAATAGGATATAGCTTAACACTAATTAAATCATAAGATAAGACTAATAATGGCTAACGAACCTTAAGTACTTTCTCGACAAATAAAGAAAATAATAAACCTGACATCTGGCGACCCCATGCATGTGATGTTAAATTATTTTACAAATGATCACTAGTATAAAACTACACGACCAACGTCTTTAACCACTTTAAAATATTTACTTGTACGCCGAATATACATTTCTAAGTTTTTAATCTTAAAAATTACCATAACCTCTCTATGTTTTAGACTATTATTGTTCAAAATATGCCGAAATCATCTATAAGAACTGTTAAAAATTCTAGTAACGTAATCGAAACTTTGATGTGTTTTAAATAACTAATATTTTTATTTCTAATAACAATGGTGATAAAGACAAAAGATGCACAGGGGAAATTGAGAAACAGCTCAGAGATGCATGCACATTGAAAATGACAACTACATAATTATATAACTTTACGACATTGAAAGCCAAGCGCTAGTACTAAAATATATAACTTCACGGCATTCTCAAATATATAACTTCACGACATTCAAATTCAAGCACTAGGAAATAAAATTTATACCTTGACGACATTGAAATCCAAGCAATAGTACTAAAAGATTCATAATAAGAAAAACACAAGCACTAATAATTTTAAAATAAAAGCCTTTAAATTACCTCAATGAACTCTTGGAGTATGAAACTCGGGGCCCACTTAAAAGGATTCGGTTTGTACACTGTCAGCTCTATCAACCGACGCAACCCGTCCGGTTTGTCCGGCAAAAGAAGATCCACTACACCGCACCCCACCTTTTTAAGCTGCTCCCCCTTTTGTTCCTCCGTACATCCAATCCCACTACTGACGATCACAACCTTTTCAATCATATCGGGATAGTTTTCAGCCATCCGATATCCCACGTAGCCACCGTAGCTGATGGCGTATATCGAACACCGCTCCACACCCAATCCTTTCAGCCCCGCACGCACGCACTCCGCCTGGAATATTTCCGTCCGGTTCGTGCAGTTCGTGTTGGATTTGCCAAAGAATATGAGGTCCGGTATATAGAGGTTAAATGATTCCGCTAGTGAACTCACCTACAATATTGGTTAGCAATTCTAGACTTAAATTTCTAAAATTATGCAACATAATTGATAAGTGTACAAATTAAAACTAACTAATTGTTCACACGAAAATGGATAGCGACAAGTTGTTCTCGGTTCTCCTACAAAAATTAATTTTTTCGAACGAAAACAAAACTTTAGGTACCAAAAAATATACTCAATGTAGTCTTTTAATTTCATTCAAAAATTTATACATTGTACTTTTTGTACCATCGCTAAATTTATGACTAAGCTAGGACCAAAGAGAATTTTCCGTAGAGTAGGAATAGATCGAAAGCACTCTCTGACAATGAGCGAAGAAAGCTACAAGAACAAATGAGATTAGATTCCCCATTAGCCCTAGTACTAAACAGCCATGCTAGGCGTTTTGCATATCCACTCATGCTACGAAGTAGCTAACGTGTTTAAGTATCACGTCTTAGATTACATTTTCAATATGAACTTAACAAAAGCATTAATGGCTAATTAAATAACTTAACATTTAATTTTTTAAATATAATTTACATAAGTTTGGTACCGGAACAAAATACTAAAATGAAATTTATTTATTACCTAAATTTACAATTATATATAATTACCTGATAAAAGAATTGCCACTTGGAATTTCCGCCGTATCCATGGATCATGACCAGATTTGGTTTGTTGAATTTACGGTGGGCCGGGGACCAAAAATGCATGGTGGTGTGATCGTCTATGTCGACGGTGCACGGTACCAAACCGCATGCGTATCTGAAATAGAGGTGTAGGAAATTCTCAACGAAAGGGACGAAGAATTGGAAGCGTTGGATCTTGAAGGGGGATAAAAATGGACGGTTGAAGATGTATTGTGAAATAGCGGCGGCAAGGGTGAGGTACAAAGAGAAGAGGTGCCGGACGCATTGACGGAGCGCTTCCATTGATGCGGCGGAGAGAGACGTCGTCGACCGAATGATGATATAATTGGTTGGAAGAAAATGTCCGTAAATTTTAGCCTCTTTATAATAGGTGTTTGTAATGGTGTATGTGCATATATTTTATAATATTGTGTTTTAAAAATATTGATATTTAATAGCAACAAATTCTAATCTGGATCAAATTTAATAAAAAAAATATTAGAGTAAATCTAGTTAAACCCCTTCGTTGTAGGCCTTTCGCGAAGTGCCTCTAGAACCTATCATAAAGTCGAAACTATTTATTCAACCTATTGAAACTTGTGCACCTCCCTCTCCCTCTCCCTCCCCTCGACCGGTTTATAAAACCGTATTCTCGAGCATGATTCAGCATTTTGGTCGGAAAGATTTGAACTAGTAAATAATAAGTTTTGCACATTGTTAAATATATTAAGGAATTATTATTAATTTTTCAAAAGTTTGATGGCATTCTGCTAAACCCTCTAACATTAGGGGGGTCGGACAAGATTTATTCTTTTTTAAAAACCTTAACAACACTAATATATTCCCTAAATGGCTAAATCTAATATTTGAAATTAAAGTTAAAAAAGAAAGAAAAAAAACAACAACGAACCCATTAAACTATAAAATATTTAATTGTACTTAATAATGATCTAATTCGTCTACATTCAAAACCATTGCAAATAAATTTTATTCTGGCACCAAGAGAACTGTGGAAACTTAGTTGCTCTTAAGTAAAAAGAAACGAAAGTAAATCTCAACATAATTGTTTTCGTGTTAAATTTGTATATTGCTTTTTCTGACAAGAGTCACAGAAATTGTCTTTTTCCATAGCCGGTGAGGTGACTTTGAGCATGGGCTGCCACAACTTCGACAGTTGTATAGTCAATTTGTGAATATGGGGCAATAATCCATGTTACTCTATACCTTTGGATCATTCGTAATTTCATATCATTTAGCTTTAAATTTAAGGTACGCTACCCCACCATGTTTGTTGTCCATGCAGATAAGTTCCCCCGCCAAGCTATGAAGCACACGAACACTACTCATAAGATATGGTTTTATTACTATTATAAAATATAATGTGGTTGATCCACTTATGCCTAAATTGGATGCTAGTGGTACCACCAGTGGTGGTACCACCAGCATCAAATCCACCCCACTTATGTATCTTCAAGGGGAAAGTGAAGTTATATTTATTATTTCCAGATCTTGGGGTGTGAATATAATTAGTCAAACTTTAGGAATGCAACTTACAAAAAAATATCGATCGAATCATTTGAAAATTGATCAAATGATCTCGTCCAAAATTATAATCGAATATTTAATTCGATTTCCACTACTAAAAAAATCGTCTTTCGAGACGCCCATTTATGTCACCAAAAATCGGATTTAGTGACGCTTTTGTTTTAGTGGCGCGCGTCAAAAGCGTCACCTAGGTGGGCGTTAGTGTTACTACATGTTATTGTGACGCTATAAAGCGTCTAATAAAAAAGGTTTTGTGACACATATTTCTATCTCATAAAAGGGATTTGGTGACACGTTCATGCGTCACAAAAAGCCCATTCTAACTACCTTAACTACTTAAGTTAATGACGAATAAAAGTGTCACCACATATATATGTACAAACACAACGACGTTGTCACCATATACAAATATTTAGACGCATAATCGGCGTCACAATAGACACATCTGTAGTGACACTAGCAAGTGCCGCTCTACAAGAAAATGCTATGCTACGAAACAGATAATATAATCACAATTGCTCTATTAACAAATCATTTTTATCCGATAATAGATAAATCAAATACATCTAGTACTCAAGCATAAATATCAAAGTAATACTTTATACCAATTTAATAGTTAGGATTCCTTGTACTTGATAACCAACAATTCTACCAATACCAAAGTAAAAAAAAAATAGAAATACCAATGTTATATCTTCCAAGCAGTGCAAAAATATAACATAATAACAATACCAAATAACATTTTTCTATCCTTGTCCTAATCTTATAAACTATGGCAAGTCTATGGATCATTCCAGTAATAGCTTCCTACCATACTTTATCCATCGCAACCTACAAAATCAAGACAAGAGGAAACAAATTTAGTAACGAACTGAAAATTCTAAGAACCACAAAATACCATATCAAACTAGTGAAATAGGTAATACCAGATCTTTAGGCCAAGCAATGCTACAACCAATAGCATCTCCAATAGTTTTGATATTTTCCACATATCGAAGTAATGGTTCTTCAAATTCCATAGCCGCATTAACTTTAACCTCACACCAATTTTTCCCTAAAGCCTCATATCCTATAACTTTTTCTGGATCTAAGCTTAATATGAGACCTTTTGCTACAAGCTTTGTAATATCAGACATGCTTTGCAAATACACCGTAAAACCAACCTACATAATTTCAAAATAGTAAAAATATCGCTAAAACTGTTTCAGTTCATGAACATAATCATCAAGTGGATAAATGTTGAAAAGACTTACCTGTAGCTCAAAAAAATTGGTACTTGAGGTTTGGGGATGTGGGTATGGTGCAAAATTGCGAAAAACATATGGTGAAGCAACCCTTCTAACAATGGGATGATTATTTCTTGCCATTTCCTTGTTTGCTCTCACTAAATCACGAATCAGCTTACCCTGGTCATCAAGTTGTTGCTGCATTATTGCCATATCAGCTTTGTATCCCATATTCATGCGGTAGCTACTGGCTCAACTAGGTATATCACCAAACACATCTGCTGCAACAGTTCTAGAACCATACATTCTGACCCGCCCACCTTTGTCACGTCCAGTAACTTGAGCAAAAATATCATCTGGACCTTGATCTTTTGCGCCAGGTTTAAGTTCACTTTGTAAAACCTCCATTCTTTCCTATATAGATTTCATGAAAAAAATTACATTTTATATTATGCGAGTAAAATACTTTATATCAAATATGAAACAAGAAAATTAACAACATCCGCGAAAGAGAAGGGGAAACAGATAATAAGAGAATTATACCAGGGCCTTTGCCACTTCAGGATTAGACGTATTTCCGTCTTTTGTATAACATGCGGGAAAAAGACCTGCTCTGCTGATCTCCTCATCCATTTCATCATCTGAAGTTGCATCACTGTCCATTTCAGTTTCTTCAGGTGCACCATCAATTTTTTTCTCTTTCTACAAACAATATTTCAATCAGGTAAAGTTTATCACGACAAAAGAGTTTTCCTATCCAAAAGTAGTACCTTTTTCAGCTCCTTAATTTGAGCAAAGCTCTTCTTTCCAGTAATCTGCTGTATTACTTTTTTTTTCCTTTCTATTTTCCTTGTTTTTCAAGCTTATTCGCTGAATGAGCAAAACACAATCTAACAATATGTATTATACAAGTAAACTCCATATCTAATAAAACAGAATAATATTATTACCTTTGTTGATTCACTACACCAATACTTTAAAAGGTACTTCCAATGCTCGGGTAATACTCTCTCGTCAGGTGAAATGGGATTCTTTCGAAGGTTTCCCTCCAATGACAACTTTGGATCAAAGTGTTCCTTTGTAATTTTGGTTTTGAAATTTCTCCAACGTTTTCCTATAGCCTGTAAAGTGTCCACTTCAGATCCAGGAGGTAGCACAAGTTTCCCCTACAAAATAATCCATAAGTAAGCATACATAGATGCATGAGACAGATCAGTATTTTTGTACAAAAAAAAAAAATAGCAACAGATCCATAATCCACATGAAACTGTATCACCTATCATATGTTTGAACTTTGAACCACAGTGGGATTATCACCTTCTTATATCTTTTATAATAAGTATAACTGCATTATGCAATAACTAATTTTCAATATAATACATGCAGAATCTTAGTTATCAAAATATAAAAATTAACAAATACCTGGAATACACGCAAGAAACATGAAAAGAGTATTTTCAAATCTTTAACTCTGTCTGGATTCGTGTTACGTACAATAGTTGTTCTCAAATTAGTTGGTATTATTTGCCAGACTTGGTTTTTCTTGACAAGATCCTACTTTCCTTCACGGGGAATTCACTAGGGCTATAATTCAGTTTTTCATGAATGGAGTTCTGTGCAAAAAGTTTCTACCAGGCGCCCACTATTATTCTTCCTCGTATTTCAATTGATTTTCAAATTGGATACATATTTATCAAGATCTACCAGGCGCCTACTATTAATACATGTTACCGTAATACATACTACTATTAATACATGTTACAGTAATACAGTCTACTATTAATACATGTTACAGTAATACAGTCTACAATCTCAAGTATCTTAAGTTTCTACCAGGCGCCTACTACTAATACATGTTACAGTAATACAATCTACAATCTCAAGTATCTTACCCAGACAAAAGAAAAAAAGTAAAGAGAAGAAAGAAACTCACGATGGGAATTTTATGCAGAAGCGCACATATTGATCCCCAAAATGTTCCGGAAAGAACTCTGACCGTACATATCAACTATTTTTTACCTTCAATCTCTATGGATTACGAAGAGAATAAATAACAAAAAATTATTACCTTAACTATTTCCACCATTGCATTTTTCATACTTCGTGAAATATCATGCCAGTCCTTGACATTCAGTGGAGCAAGTTTTCCATTTCTTGCTATAGTCCCTAAAAATTCGACATACGTGCTTTTGTTTGGGCCTATAGGATTACCAAACTGTCAAAGTCAACTCGTAGAGACTCTTTCCCAGGTTGGTTGGGATTTACAGCCCAAATATGCGGCAAATAAGTTAACCCCCTGGTTCTCTTTTTCACATTCCTGTTATCTATGAGTAGAAAAGCAAAAAATATATCCATTATAATACTTTACTTGAAAGCTAATTAGTGGGTAAAAAGAATACTTCTTTAGTTTCGTGTCAAAGATATATTTGAATTGTTCTACATGCTTCATTGTACCTTGGATATCGCGATCTTCCTCGTTGTTCACATTATCAGAATGTTGAGTTGTTCGTTGATCACCCTCTACAGAATGTTGCTCATTTCTTTCACTATGTCTTGAACACGTACGTCCTCTCGCCATTGCTGCAAAATCACTACATAGACAATGTAAGTAATAATATCACCAAGATAAACTATGAAAGTATAACTAATAGTGTGTGTTAGGAAAAAGAATTAGTAAAAACTCCACAACAGAGAAACTTAAAAAAAAAAAAAAGAGATCAACAAAATCATTCCAAGCAACACAGTTATAACAGTCCAATAAGTAAATGCAATTTAGTCACTCATGATACTTAATGTCACTAAAAAAAATAACTAATTAGCTATATAGTTCAACTATAGCCTTCTATTCAGCTAAAGTAGGAGGAACCCCTTCACGATCCCAATAAATATTCTCATCAGCTGGTTGTTCAATCAAAGATTCAAACAAAACACTATCAATGTCGATTGTAGAAGAGTCTTTTCCATCTTCAAATTTGTCTCTTGCTTTAGTCTTAATCACAACATTCCAGTCTTTGTTTGAATAATCTTCCACAAAGAAAACTTGTTGTACTTGAGATGCAAGGGCAAAAGGCTCATTTTGACGCTTTATATTTGCAAAATTCGCCAAAGTGAATATGTCGTTGTCCTGTTTGAGTCTTTTGCCATTTGACACCCAGTCACATTCAAACAATACAACCCTTTTTTCACATGGGCAGTTTAACTCAATTATGTCCTTCAGAATTCCGTAATAAGCCAAGTCAGACAAAATTGGTCTTGTATCTTTTTTGCTTGCAAAGCTTGTCGTTATTGCATTAACCACCACCCCGCAATTTTGTGTTTTTAAGTCTCCCTCCAACTCACGAGTACGAGTGTGGAATCTGAAACCATTGACCAATAGACCATTATATCTTTTTTCATCTTTAACCGGACCTTTTGCAAGACATGTTAAATCACTTTGGCTCATATTTTCTGAGCTATTACTCAATGCTTCAACCTATAGAAAAATTATATATATTAGATGTTATGGTAAAAAACCTAAAAGAAAATTCCTTAAGAATATAAATCATTCAACTTACTTGGTCAGAAAACCATGAGGCAATGGTTTCACTGTGAACCTGTCTTATCTCATGCTCTGGAGATCGATGTTTTTTACGTCTAACCAAAGCCTCATGTTCCCCGCACAACATTACTAATCATATAAGTAACATGTGAAATTATAAAACCAATTATAGATATTTATGTTTCGGCTTACGCTCTATATGACTCAATTTCTTTGCAATTGAAAAGCACATATCTATGTGCTTTCTCCAGAGTTTCATTTTCCAAGTTTATTGGTTCTCCACTCCATAATGGACAACTTGTCGTTGAAAATATCTAAAAGTCTTCACCATTTACAACATCTCCCTCATGATTTCGACCAACTCGATTATACCGTATTTCTACATTCTCATCAAAGTATAATGAGCAAAATGCTAAACATTCCTCTGCTATGTAACCTTCTGCAATTGAGCCTTCGGGTCGACCTTTATTGCGAACATAAGATCTTAGTGTGCTCAAATACCTAAAACAATAATTAAAGAGTTTGTTAAAAACTAATGATAATATAATCAAAATTATTAAGATTGACAATTAAAAGTATTACCGTTCAATAGGATACATCCAACGGTAGTGAACAGGGCCTCCCAACTTTGCCTCACTAACCAAATGAATAATTAAATGCACTGTGATATCAAAAAATGATGGAGGAAATATTTTCTCAAGCCGACAAAGTATAACTGGAATCTCTTTTTCCATTCGATTCAAATCCATATGATGGAGTGTTTTAGAACACAAGTCTTTGAAGTATTGACTTAAACGAAATAGAGTAGAGCGTACTGAGGTCGGCAAAAGTTTGCGCAGAGCTATTGGTAGTAAATGCTGCATTAGGTTATGACAATCATGACTCTTAAGACCAAAGATTTTTGGTGGTTTCAACTGAACGCATTTTGAGATATCAACTGCAAAACCATCTGGAACTTTTATATTTTTCAAAACTTTGCAGAATTGTTCCTTCTCATGCTTATCAAATGTAAAACAAGATGCAGGTAACCACTCTTTTCCATTCTCATCTACAAAAGGATGAAGTCTCGGTCTAATGCCCTTCTTCTTCAGATCGAGACGTGCATTTTTGTTGTCTTTCGACTTATCAGAATTCAACAATGTGTACAAGACTTTATCACAAACATTTTTCTCAATGTGCATAACATCCAAGTTATGGCGTAGTATGTTACTTTCCCAATATGGTAAGTCAAAAAAAAAATACTTTTCTTCTTCCAATTGTATGGGAGATTTTGAGAGTCTGACGCTGTTTTTCCAAATCTATTAACAAAGTTCTTTACCTCAGCAAATACCTCTGAGCTTCTTGGATAAGGAGGTGCTCGTCGATGCTCTTCATTCCCATCAAATGAATGCTTATCATTTCGATATGGGTGGTCAGCAGGTAGAAATACTCGGTGACACATGTAACACTGCTTACGAGAATAATACAAATATTCCGAGTTTGTATGTTTTGCACACACAGGACATGCATATTTTCCTTTAGTACTCCAACCAGACAAGTTTGCTAGACCAGGAAGATCACTGATAGTCCAAAGCAACGCCGCTCGCATTTGAAAGTTTTGTTTCATAGAAGCATCATATGTTTTTACACCAACATCCCACAACTCCTTAAGCTCTACGATTAAAGGTTCTAAGTAAACATCAATGTTGTTGCCTGGTTCACTAGGTCCCGGTATAAGTAGAGACAACATAAAGTAAGATTGTTTCATGCACTCTCCCGGAGGTAAGTTATAAGGCATCAAAATGATTGGCCATGTACTATGGCTGATGTTCATGGTTCTAAATGGACTAAATCCATCAGCGGACAACCCCAGTCTGACATTTCGAGGCTCTTTAGCAAAATTCGGATGGCGTTGATCAAAAGTATGCCAAGCAGGAGAATCAGCTGGATGTCTCATAACACCATCCTGAGTGCGTTCTTTTGCATGCCAAGTCATAAGAGATGTAGTTCTAGATGCCATGAACAACCTCTGTAATCTTGGTTTTAAAGGGAAGTACCAAAAAGATTTTGCAGCCATTTTTTTCTTCTTTTTACGCTTCTTTGATGTAGCCACAACATTATCTCTCTGTATATTCTTCCATCGTGACTCTTTACAAGCATCACACATCGTCTTCTTTTCATTTACTCCCCAATAAATCATGCAATCGTTTCTACATGCATCATTTTTTTTATAGTGAAGACCCAAATCATTTATTGTCTTTTTAGCTTCATAGTAGTTCTTTGGAAGTTCAACATCCTCAGGAAAAGACTCCCTCAACAAATCAAGCATCAAACTAAATGATTTATCACTCCACTTTCCAAGACATTTGATTTGAAGCATTCGAACAATAAAGGAGAGTTTAGAAAACTTTTTGCATCCTGGATATAACTCTTTTTCAGAATCTTTTAGAACTCTTAAAAACTTAGCAGCTTCTTCATTAGGCACCTCTTCCTCCCTATGTTCCGTATCTCCCATTATATTGTCTTCATTAAGCATTCTAAATGTATCATTAAGTAACCCTTGCATATTATCAGATGTCTCTATACCACCATATGAATCAGTCAAAGGCACACTATTTGAAAACAATTCGCCGTGTAGTACCCATTGATTATAGCCATCCAAAAATCCTTTTTTATGAAGATGTAGTTCAACGACTTTTCTTTCTCTACATATGCCATTTTTACATTTCTTACAAGGACACAAGATCAAACCATCATCCGAGTTTGAAAATGCAAAGTTAAGAAAAAATTGCACCCCTTTTCTGTAAATGTCACTTGACTTCGATAATTTCATCCAACTTCTATCCATATTTGCTCGTTGAAATAAATTAGAGCTCCAAAAAATCAAATAAGTATGAATAGCAACCCACTGTGTTCATCCATAAAATGATTAGTTGCAATACATTAGCAAACAACAAAATTACCAGATGGTGA
Organism: Linaria vulgaris; assembly: GCA_948329865.1. NCBI lineage: Eukaryota > Viridiplantae > Streptophyta > Magnoliopsida > Lamiales > Plantaginaceae > Linaria > Linaria vulgaris. The sequence continues at coordinate 96,801,615 of OX415254.1, read as the reverse complement.
TTGAATCATTTATATAGAAATAGACACCAGACTTTACGGGATGAACAACATATACAGATAACAAGCATTGAACCTTTTGATAAACATAGCTACTTTAAGAAACAAAATTTTACACTATAAGAAAAAAAAAACTATTCTATTCGGTTAAGGTAAAGATAATCATGTACAAAACTCAGTAAAATTATTATACACTCAACTGTCATAAAATAATCTCTCTACTATTCTTATCTTTTTTTTATCTACTATTCTTATCTTTTTTTTATTGCTACAGGGATTCACCATTTTTTATTGCTACAGTGATTCACTCTTTTGCATCCTGGATATAACCCTTTTATTTCTACAGGGATTCACTCTTTTGCATCCTGGATATAACCCTTTTATTTCTACAGGGATTACATGGATTCACTCTTTTGCATCCTGGATATAACCCTTTTATTTCTACAGGGATTCACTCCAGGTAACTGAGAAGCATCTAAAAGGACACTGATATCTCTCTATCTACAACAAGTACCAAATACCCACATGATTTGACTCAGTTTGATCGATCATGACTTTTCTCTTTGAAATTTCAAAGAGATATAATCATCTTTATGTTATAACATCATTATATATATAATTTCCTTTACAATTTTTTTTTTGGGTTTTTCTTCAAAGCAATTTATTTCCTTTTCAAGTAATATTTCATTGAGTATACAAAGAGTTACGTTCTATTTCATCTTTCTCACAACAACATATAGACTTTAGTAGTTTCAAGCCTAGACATGCAACTGTTCCAGTAAAGTATGACATGTAATAAAAAATAAGTAAATGAGATACAAAATCTAACAAACAAACATATCCAATTTTATCTTCTATAGTACGAATTCTAGCCGAACAAATTATACAACAAGCATTACGTAACCGTGTTGATTGTTCATATGGTCTGGATGATAGGCAGAGAAGCAATTATAAAACAATTATTTCCTGTTTTTCCTACCATTCATCACATTTCCCCAATCACTGGATATATCCACGTAAGATGTGAGATGATATTTAATTTCAAAAGTACTCAATAACTCTTATAGAACTATTCTCCTTTCTCAGTCTTTCTAGACATGCACACCGAATGAACATATACTTTATGATTTGTATCATATACTTTTACAACACTAGACTGAAGGTTGGGAAGTCTTTGCAAACATAATTCACAAAATTCACATATGTATATTAAAAATCAAATAAAACATGTACACTTCCATGTAATCATGCACAGAGATAGGCACAGAGACACTCAGGTCATCTAGTTGTTCACTGTTGCAACATAAACCTTGTAAGTGACTAAAAACTTATTCACCCTTAGTCTATTTAATGAATCCGTGTTCTATACAACCAAATAGCATAATGGGTACAACATATGCTTTTTACTTAATCAATTGACCCCTTTACTTGTTGTGTTGATATTATCTCACAGAATTCAGTCCTTGCTTTGGATGACTCGGCGCTGGACATTGATCAAGTTGATAATCTCATAAAGTTTTGTCCAACCAAAGAAGAAATAGAACTCCTTACGGTATCCTTTGTTGCTATTACTATCTGTTTCATATTTGGTCTGTTCATGCAATATCTTCTCCAGTTAAGATTCTGAAATAGCAATATTATTGTACACATTCGGCTAAACCTAACATCAAACAGTTAGAAGGCGTTACCAGATTAGTTCTTATTCTGTTGGCCATAACTATTCATCATCCATATAATATTAAAAGAAGAGAAAAATCTATATTCTAACAATAACAAACACACAACAATCCAGCAAACAGTGAGAAGTTCCAACGCATGCAAGCACTGAATTTAATCAAGTATTATCATGATAAATCAGTCAAATTGCAAAAATTGACAAAGCCCATACCGTGAATGTCTGAAATACAGCGTCGTCGATCGCTTAATCCATCCAAGAACCCTAATTTGCAGAAAAGTAAATCAAATAAATATTTTGAAGAAGTCCTATAATTTCTTTTAAGAAGAACTCTTACGGTCTTACCAAATTGATTACCTCCGGTCTTGTGTAGTTGAGAATCTTATTGATTTGGGAAGAATAAGAATTAAGGGCGAAAATCTTGGATGGAGATCGTGTGAAAATCTGCCGCCAACTCTCTGTTTTCTCCATCTCTTTCTTTTTTGTTTTTCCCTAACTACAAAGCTGAAGGGAAACTATTAAGTTAAAAAAAAAGAGTATAGAAGACGTGACTTTAAATAATATAATAAAGATTCTAAACGTGGATATCACTTAATCTTAAGATTAAATAATGAAGAAAAGAACAGTGTCTTATATTTCATTTACTGATGTTTTTGATCCTAATATCTCTGGATTATGATAATTATGTATCCTTACTTATGTTCTGATCCTAATTTAACTTTTATTACTGGATATGGTGAAAGGAAGTGCTTTGTTTTTTTTTTTTTTTTTGTTTTTTCTATTTATGTATACGTGGGTATAACTCTTAAGGGAAATTCTCCTTGGCTTTAAATAATATACTAATCTTTAGTGACACATTGGCTATGTGTGACCAATGATATGATTTGGTGAGGATTTTAATATGGCGTCACTATAAGGGCGTCTAATTAAACGGGTTTTTTTAGTAGTGTTCCCATGTTTGCCCTAGGATCAAACGTCCCTTTGATCTGATTCTCGATTTCAGGAGTTAAGAATTGAATATAACTGAATACTCATCATATTTTTTTAAAAATATATATATGTATATGTATAATAGTATATCAAATTAAGTTAAATATATTAAGATACAATAATATAATTATAATAAAGAACTAACTAGCTATTTAATTCATATTAGTTTAAATATAACACTAAACAATAAATATATTTAATTTAGGTTTTCCCTATTTTTGCTTTTTGGGTAGGAAAATATTTTTTCTAATTTAGATGCAGATACAAGATGTTATATATCATTTGTTCTTTAGAACTAAAATAAGAATTACAAAGTGATTGAAATGGGATTGAGTCAAATTAAAACGAATGGTTTTGAAATGAATATCATTGATCCAATTGATATGATTTTGTTTCTTGTTTTTCCAGGATGAAAACTGAACCCTAATGTTAATTCGTTTCGATACGATCCAAATGTACAACCCTCGTTGGTGTAGTTTGACCAAAATTTTGGAGGGAAAACGAACGCAAAATGTCATAAATTGGACAAAATCGAATGAAAAACTTTTGAGGATGGTATAATTTGTAGGATTACATCATTGTGGATCTTCTCCATCAGTTGTGTACTTTTTGTTAGCATCATATCCTCATACGGTAATGGGCCTGCCATCTCGTCTAAAAGTTTAAAACGTTCACGTTTAATTGTTGGGTGGTGTTGGAATTCAAACAAAGACCTATTTGGTATGAGGTTTGACATCATATTGAATTTGTCATTGTATCTAAAAGTTTAAACTATTAGAGAAGACAATTGAATTACTAAAAACTATGGAACGCCTTACCCTCACATTTTTCTTTCATACTAAAATGTACAAAGAGATCTTTGTCGTATAAAAATGAGTTATGTATATAAGGTAATCACATGAAATATGAGAGATTGTGGAAAGACATATATGTATCTATACTATTATATAAAGAAAGACAAACTGTGACATCAAACTTTTAATTTCCGATTTTAGCCTTATAATTTTAGTGTTGGCACAACGTTTTATTATTAAATTTATAATTTAGCCTTGAGATTTAAATAGAATCATTAACTACAATAATTATGATGATTGATGATTTAGTTTTCCAAAATTTAAAACTTTCCATATAAATTTCCTATCCTTATATATTTAATATAATTACCCACTTAAGTTATTTTCTTTGCTATACAAATTAAAATAAATTCTTAATATCATGGGCACCGCGTGCCATCGTTTCTAGTATAATATAAAAAATTTAAATGTGTAAATATTGTAGTCATTGTGGTGTAATTTAAGATAAAAGGTTAAGTTTAGATATTAACTATTAAATGTTTTGGTACAACTTAGTTTATATGATTAAACTTAGAAATCAAAAGTTTCGTGTACCAATTTCTCCAACCAATTTTTTTTATAGCAATATTGATAAGCTTTAATACGCCCCCCTCACGCGCAAAATGTAAATATTTTTGCTGTGGGACATTACAATTTTTGATAATTGGGTTGGTGTGAGATTTGAACCCAATTTTATTTTTACCTGAGCTTTAATAACATATTATATTGGATTTATCATCTTACCTAAAAGCTTAAGTTCTTACCTAAAACCTTAAGTTATTAGAGTGTATGGTGCATTTATTTATTTTTAAATATATAAACCATCATAGGAAATTAATATTGGTGTTTGAGTTTGAGTTTTGAGTTTTCTTTTCTTTTCTTTTTTAAGTTAATCATCGACCATCTTCTCGAGAGGGAAACTTAGAGCAGCAAGATAAAGAAAATGTATGCCATTAAACAAAGATTAAATTACATTTTATGAAAAAATTCTCCCAAAAATACTAAGCTTATACTTTAATTTAAAATTTTAATTTAATTCGTAAATTAGAACCAAAGCTTGAAGGAGTAACAAGTTCCGATAACATTTAGTTTCAAAAATCATGTGCTTCATTCATTTACTTAGCTTAATACGCAATATAATCGCTCATTTGGTTGGGCCTTATAGGTCATTTATGGGCATTGTAACGTGGATTGAACAGTAACACGACCTACTTTGGCTGTCCATATTACCAACCGGGTCATCCATATTCAATCCATCCGCCCCGGGCTTCATGGGCATTTTTTATCGGCTATGACGAGCCGTTTTGGGGAGTATGACTTCCACAGTAATTTGAACTCAATATGCGAAAATACCAATTTACCCTCAAAATTAACGTATCTACCACCCATATCAATCATTTCTTCTATTGAGGCACATAATACTCTTCAAAATCGCGATATGAAAGCCGAATCAAAACTGTAAACCCTCGTCTAACTCTTCTTGTAAATTTTTGCCGGAATCCTTCAAGCTCAGGTAATTCTTTCCGGCACTATTCTATAGTGTTGCATTCTTTACAAATTTTGAGTGAACTTTTACTAATCCCAAACCCTAATTTTCAATTGCATTGTTATCTACTGAACAATGGAACCAATTACTTAATGTTCCCTTCTTCAACGGTGTTGTGCGTTTGGTTAGTTTCTTCAAAAATATCGTATTTACTAGTTCATGAAGAATAGTGAAATTGTTGGATCGGAACTTGATACTCTTTTTCCAATGTTTTGATACCACTAGATTCGATGTTATCTTAACATCCGTTAACAATAGTTAACGTTAGGACCAATCTACTTGACAGAGTATAACGCAGCGAAAAAGTAAAGAACACAAGTATATAATTTTAAGAAGATTATAAGGGTTTATAATCTTTCGAGTCTTAGGCGAAATAACCGCTATCGAAATAATGATTTTAACAAAAGTCGTTCTCTCAACTCTCAAGCTCCCACTCTCAAGTTGTTTGAACTTCAACCGAGCAAACAAAGATCAACTCCTTAAATCTAAACGGGAATTTTAGACTCAACTCGTTAATCTCAAACCTCGAAAAAACAAGACAAAGACGAGGGTTGAACCCTTACTTCTTTGGTCTTACGCTTTTTACTATTTCCGAGGGCTGGTTCGTCCTCTTCCGGAGGGATGGCATTCATGCGGCACTCCCTGGCTTTGGCTTGACTCCCTCGGACTTCTCCGATACCTGAGCATCTGGGGAATTTTACCTTAAGGTGAAGGGTGGAGGGTATCGCTTCGAAGGTCCGAATGGAGGGTCGTCCGCATATGGCGTTGTACGTCCTTGATGAGGCCTCCACCACCCAAAACTTGGTGGGTTCCGTTCTTCGGAGGGCCCCCTCTACCTATGACATGGGAAGAATTATGGTTTCGAGGGTATTACAAGCTTCTCCTGAAAAGCCTACAAGGGGGACTTCAGCCGCCTCTAGTTGTTCCTTCTTCAATCCCATGGCCAGGTAAGTAGGTAGGAACAGGATGTCCACAGAACTGCCCGTATCAATTACCAAGGGGTCCTCGTTGGGATAGATTATACCTTTCAAGTCCTTGGGTCCGACGGTGATATTAGGCAGCCTTGCTCCTTGAATGGAGCATACGGGGAGTCCTAGTTCCACTCGCCTCGCTTCATTTAGATACTTCTTCTTCTTACCTTGGGGTGTCATCGAGATGTCTCCCCCCTCGATCATGTTGATCGTTCGCCCTGATGGGGCGTTGTCTTTGTAAGATTCCAGGGGGGAGTTAAACTTCGATGCCCCGCGGTCTTCTCTCGTGACCGCCTACTAGGGGTCCCTTCTTCTTCTCTCTGCTCTTCTCGGAGCCTTTTCCACACGTTCGATCTAGGTTCTTCGGGGTTATTTTCCTTCAGGTAATTCTTCAGGTATCATGCCTCTAAGAGGCGGAGCACTTATCTCTTTAAAGTGGTGCACTCCTCGGTAGTATGTCCATAGGTTTTGTGGTACTAGCAATATTTCCCCGAGTTTTTATCCTTGTAAGGAAACTTGGTTGGTAAGGGCCAATGTAATTCGTTATTACCTCTCATCACATTGAGCACTTCTTCGAGAGAGATAGTCATTGGGGGCAGGGGTACAGGCCAAAGAAACTTCTTGACCATGCCACCGTTGTCTTTACGTTGGGAGAGTTTTCCTTCTTTACCCTTCTCTTTGGTTTTTGCTTCCCGTTCGGCGCATTCGCAGTGTTCGTTGTCATCGTTCTCCATACACCTCTTCGTGCCTTCTGCCTCTTCCATAAGGATGTAAGTTTTGGCCTTTTGCATAAGCTCATTCATGTCTGTGACATGGTTTCCCATAAGATATCGGAAGAAGTCTCCTGTTTGGAGTCCTTGAGTCAATATATCGGCTAAGATTGTTGGGCTAACATTCAGGACATCTAATCTTCATCGGAGAAGCATTTTATGTATCCTCGCAAATGTTCGTCCCTTTGTTGCTTAACCGTGAAGAGGTGCATAGCGAATTTAGGGTATCGTCGATTACAGGCAAACTATCGCACGAATAGATGGGCCAATCGGTCAAAGCTAACTATAGAGTTAGGTGGGAGGTGGGTAAACCAAGCTTGAGCCCGTCCTCCGAGAGTAATAGGGAACACGCACCATAGGGCGTGGTCAGGAGCAGAGGACATGTCCATCCCTGCCAAGTACTAGTGGATGTGATCTTGGGGATCTATTTCATCGGTATCCCCAGTGTACAAGGGGACGTTGATAGGCCGCATCCCCGAAAGGATCGACGCTAGGGAGATCTCGGGTATGAAGGGAGAGGTCTTAAATGTCGGATCCTCCTTAGGGGTCGTGGTTTTCTTGATGTCACCCATCTTCTTGCGTAGATCGTCAAGTATTCCCCATAGGGTATTGTCTTCACCACTAGGGTAATCCGAGGGGTATGGCATTTCTTCCATATGGCTCACCCTCGGGGTCTCTTCATAATCATTGTACACCCGTGGTTCCCGCAGGGGTTCACGGTGCCAAGTATTCTACACGGGGTTCGCCTCCTTCCGAATGGCGATTTCTCTGATAAGGAGATTCGGAGGGTATGTTACGGGGATTCTCAGATCTCCGTGGAGTCCTCCGAGTTGTGGCCTCCACGAGCCTCTCGAAGACGGACCGAGGGACATTGATAAAATCTCTTTCTTTAGATCGATGGATCGAGGGGTAATATCTGAATCTTCTTGGTGGGTCCAGTGACTTTCGCTGTTAAATAAATTGTCCATAATATACAACACTTGCTGAACACGCTCAATGACAGATTTTATGGCGTTCCCACAGACGACGCCATTTTGTTAACATGTTTGGTATTTTAACCATATTAACGAGATTATAAGGGTTGGAACACCCTGTTCGAAGGTTCAGAAGCTTGCTTATGACGAAAACATCCCTCTTTTTATTCACTGAATTTTGCTTTGAGTCTAACTTGCTTGTATGTGAATCTGTGTGTATTTGAGCATGTCCTTAATTGACAAGGAGGATACCCCTTTTATAGAGGTATTTAGAGATAAGTGTCGTTGTGCATGTGTTTAATAAAGTACATGTGTCTAAGTGTACATGGGAAGATAACATATATCTTATCTTTAAGCTTTTTATCTACTAGGCGCTGACTGGACGAACTTTTATCTCTTCCGATGACTTTCAGGAGGCTCGATAAGCTGATTCTCGGGTCCTTTTTCTCCGATAGGTTAGATTCTTTGGGAGAGCTTTATACATGAGGTTGGGTATTCGTCTGATGCCATTATTGTCCCGATATGGGTCTATTCTTGCGTTTTAGTCTTCGTGATGTGTACTCCGATAGGGCACTGTCCTTGCATTTTGTTCTTCATAATATGTGCTCCGATGGCTTTCTGACCTCAATATGGCTCTGTTATCATTCGTGGTATATGTTCCGAAGGCTCATTGCCTTTGGTTTGTTCAATGAGGGGATGTTCTCGTATTTTTTGGGGACTCGGGGTCCTCGTTTTGGTCCCTCTTGGCGCTTTCGATGGATATCGGAGTCTCGCAGGTCCATCGTGATTTTATTCTTTTTTTATGCCACGTGGATATCTTATTTTTAGTCATCGTGACTTTCCAAGGGACGCTTAGGGACTCGGGGCCTTCGTTTTGGTCGCTCTTGGCACTTTCGATGGATATCGGAGTCTCGCGGGTCCATCGAGATTTTATTCTTTTTTTCGATGCCGCGTGTATATCTTATTTTTAGTCATAGTGACTTTTCAAGGGACGCTTAGGTGCCTCTTCGCGGGTGTCGTTTTTTACCACTTTAGGTTTGCAGCACTCGGTGGGCCCTCCTAATACTTCGTGGCATCGGAGTGATGTGACGATAGTACCGTCCTTAGGTTAATCCTTGTTTTTAGGGTCAACTTTTCGGTTAATCCTTATATTATTTTTTTAGGGTTAACAATATATATATATATATATATATATATATATATATATATATATGTGGTTAGAGTCCCTCTGTGTCTTGGCCCCTAAACTTATATTAAATCCAGTTAACATAAATATTATAACACTGTACTATATATTTAGTAAGAGGAGACACTTTCTCTATTTTTGTTATAGCTATTGCCGTTGTTGGACAACAATTTTGAAAAGTAGGAGGAGTGCAATTGCATTCCAAATTAGAATATGGGAAAGGGATTTTATTGAAATTAAACTAAAACTATATTATGGTTCAACTTTCACCAATAACTCAGTGTGATTGTGTGGATTAATTAAGCACAATAAGAGGCGTATCTAAGGGATGGCTGGGGCTACAACCCCAGATTTTTCTTTTACATGTGCATTATTTATATATGTATTCGAAATTGCTAAAAAAACTAGTCATATATTATGTCTAATTAATAATCCCATTTATTATTTTACTTAATCAAAAACATATTTTGACGTTACAACATTATAGAATAAAGGACGAATTATCAAAATGCCCGCTAACTTTTGCCTTTAATCTTAAATGCCCGTTGTTTTCCAACATGCTAAAAATGCCCTATATCTTTTAAAATTTCTCCTAAAAATGCCCGAAATGAAAAATAAGCACAAAAAAACTTATTTTGTCTGAAAAAAAATGCTAAAAATGCCCTGTATCTTTTAAAATTCTACCAAAAATGCCCGAATTTTAAAACGCGACTTTTTGATTCAGCAGTGCGTCTCTTTGATTCGGATGCCACGTCGGATAAAAAGTTCGAATTTTTAAAATCGGGCATTTTTGTTAGAAAATTTAAAACTTAACGAGCATTTTCAGTAGGGTGAGAAAAATTGGGCATTTAAGATTAAAGACAAAAATTAACGGGCATTTTTTATAATTCATCCTAGAATAAAATTAACCACTATAAAATAATTACGGTCCTTTTAAAAATGTTAGTCCTTCCATATACAGATTATGGATAGCGAAATAAGCCACTCAACATACACTTACACATTTAGCCGTAATGGCTGTCCATCGCTTTAATTGGATCATGTACTTTCATTATTTATCCTAACCAATTAATTAATTAACAAATCAGACATTTGCAATACTTTATTGAGAAATCCGTTGCAATTAATGATATTAGATTACAGGTAATTAAATTTCTACCAATAAAATTTCTTATATTGGTCGCCTTGCCAGAATGTGTATATTCTATCCAAATCTAACACTTTTCTCCTAAAAGCATTTATGTTCATACTTCTTGTTACCTTTTGCATGCTATCATACTTGTTTCAAAATAGTCGAACAAATCCAGAAAAATTACGAGTAAGATTTTGTAATTTGTTTTTTTCCACTTTAGATTTTACCTAATTTGCTAGATTATATGAAATATGAGTTGGCTTTATATATATATATATGTATATATATATATATATATATATATTTCTTAATATAGATTTTACCTAAAAAACGAGGAGTTTACTTTTACACACGTATGTATGTATATATCCTTACATACATTTTATATACGTGTATCATATGTGATTATGCAAAGAAGGACTTGTTACATATCGAGCTGAGATAAAATTGACTAATTCTAGAGGCACCGATTTATAAATGAATAATATATATATATATATATATATATATATAAATGTGTGGGCGTGTTTGTGGGCACTCATACATGAAATAAATGATAACCTAGCTAATAAGATTTCACTTATTAAAAGTTCTGATAAAAATTACCAACACAATAATATATCTAATGAGAAGAAATACTAAAAAAATCTAACATAATAATTTTGGTCCGTAATAACAGAATATATTAGGGCTTGGGACCTAAGATTTTTCAACCGAAATATTACTTTTACATATTAAGTGTCTATAAGAATATTGTAACTAAAACATAATTTTTATAGTTATGGATAGTCTAAGAATTCTTTTATTTATATAAATTTCTGCTATCCATTAGTCATTTTGTTATGTTGAGACATTATATTATTATAGAGTTAATAGTATCTTTTACTTTAATATCATTATCTGATTTATTTGCCTCTTATATATATATATATATATATATATATATATGTTAACTCTTATGACTAATATTCTGCATATTGGTTGTTTAATACATGATAATAATAAAAAATAAAACCTTCTTATATTGGTACTATATGATTAACTTTAGTTTTATCGAGCATTATGTATTTTATTAACGCAACCATTTTTTCAATGGTTTTTTTTTGTTTTTGTTTTTAATTGTCAATTCACTAAATTAGCCCAGCGCAACCTAATATTCTGGATCTGCCCTTGAATATTAAGTAATGTATTATTCAATGTCCAAATTGATTATACCATAAAATTGTCGAATCTCTCGACTAGTTTCTTAATTAGTTATCTAAATGATAATTACGGTGTGATAATCTAAGTCACCTAATTCTCCATGTTTCGAAAGTTGCAGGCGCACTGGTTTCGCATTGACGACTTAAGTGTTCGTGCTTCGCACTAAGACGCTTTACAAATTCTTAGTTCTCGCACTAACTGTTAACCCTAAAAAATAAAATAGAGGAGATCACTCCTACTCGGGAAAAATAATATATGGACAATACTATTGTCACGAGTACGTCCAATGAGATGTACCTATAAAGAAAACCCCTCGGAGGATATATGGACAATACTATTGTCACGAGTACATCCAATGAGATGTACCTATAAAGAAAACCCCTCGGAGGATATATGGACAATACTATTGTCACGAGTACATCCAATGAGATGTACCTATAAAGAAAACCCCTCGGAGAATTGCCCTACCTCTCGGTCACTGACCCGAAAAGGTTTATAAAAGCATCCGAGGAGAAACGCAAGCGTCCCTTGGAAAGTCAAACGGTGAATGAAAAACAGATATCAACACGGCATCGGAAAAAGAGCAAACCCCGATGGACCCGTATGACTCCGATATCCACCAAATGCGCCAAGAGGGACCAAGAGGGACCCCGAGTCCTATGAACTTACAAGAAAACTTCCTTGCTGAACACTCCTCGGAAAAAGCAACACTCGGACTTATCCGAGAACACAATTTTGGAAGAAGTCAATACAGGAACACCCAGTGAATACAGTCCGAGCACTCTGGTGAAGAAATTTCACTCTCAGTAAAGCAAAAACAGCCCTCGGACACAAGATCACAGTCCTCGGAAGTCATACCAAGTCCTCGGAGACCATGTTTCCACTCTCAGAGATCACTCCTGACTGTTGAAGAAAATACCCGAATCAAGAAGGAAAAACAAAAGCCCTCGGAAGAATAGCTCTATCAAAAACAGTCTACATCAGAAGCCCTCGGAGATATCAGAAGACACAAAAGCTAATCTAGTCAGCACTTAGTAGATAAACGATAAACATTATCCTAATTTTTACACCTGTATCAAGGTAACAACAACACCTGTCCTTATCAAAACACATGCACAATGACACCTACCCCTACCAAAGTCTATATAAAGGGAGGTGATCAGTAGAATAAGAGGAGGAGGAAAGCTGAAACAATTAAGCTTACTTACTACAATCTATCACTCAAATACATAAGATAAAAAGAGGAGGAAATGTTCAGTGAATAAAGGAGGGGAATATTCTTGCAATTAATCTCAGTGTGTCCATCTCGCGTTGCCTTTGAATCACGGACAGGACGTTTCGACCCAAATAAATATCTTCCGTTAAATAGGGAATAATTCCAAACCTGTTAACAAAGTGGCGCCGTCTGTGGGAACGTCACAGCATCTGTCTTCGAGAGAATTCAGGCACACGTCAGCTAGGATGGATGGTCTTTTCGAAAATGACAACCTTCCTGTCCCGAACAATGACTCAGAAGAAACTTTGTCCAATTATGAATCAGGTACAAGAGATTTTATTAGTATTCCCCGATCTGTTTATGAAAGACTTATATATGCTGAAAGAACACCCTGGAGGGATGATCCCCCCGTACGTACGTCCCCTGTTCTATCCGAGAACGAAGATCTCCCCTCGGAAGAAGATGGACCTCCGAGGACATGGAACCCAAATTGGAATCCTTGGCGACAGACACCCCGACAAAGTCCTCGAAGACATGTATGTCGTGAAAGGACTCCTGTGAGGGGTCCGGTAGGAATTTCTCGCCCTTCAGAGTATCGAGGAGAGGTTGAACGTTCCTTATGGGGAATGATGGATGATTTACGAAAAGAGTTAGGTGATCTCAAGAAAGCCATGGCTCCCGAGGAAGATCCTACGTTCAAGACCTCTCCTTTCATTCCCGAGATTGCTTCAGCTTCTATCCCCTCGGGGATGCGACCTGTTAATATCTCGCTATATACCGGGGAAGCTGATGGAAGGGACCCACAAGATCACGTCCATCAATACCTGGCAGGAATGGACCTCTCTTCCGCTCCTGATCAGGTGTTATGCCGCGTATTCCCTGTTACCCTTGGAGGGCGGGCTCAAGCCTGGTTTACTCATCTTCCACCTTGTTCCATCACGAGCTTTGACCGATTAGCTCATTTGTTTGTACGACAATTCGCCTGCAACCGAAGGTACCCTAAATCTGCTACGCATCTTTTTACTATTAAACAGAAGAAGGACGAATCCTTACGAGAATATATAAAGCGCTTCACGGATGAAGCACTCGATGTTCCAAATGTTAGCCCGACCATTATGGCAGACATATTAACTCAGGGACTCCGAGCGGGGGATTTCTTTAGATACCTTATGGGAAATCGTATTACGGATATGAATGAGTTAATGCAAAAGGCGGAAGTACATATTTTGATGGAAGAAGCCGAGGGAACAAAGAAGCAGATGGAGCAGGAGGATAGTGAACACTTAGAGCGTGCTGAGAAAGAAGCAAAGGTCAAAGAAAAAAGTAAGGAAGGAAAACCTCCTCAACGCAAAGATGAAGGGGGAGTGGTTAAGAAATTCCTCCGACCCGTACACTTACCTCCGATGACTGTTACTCCACCAGAAGTGCTCAACATAATGAGGGGTAGCAACGAGTTGCACTGGCCCAGACCGACTAAATTTCCTAACCGAGACAAGGATACTGGAAAGTATTGTAAGTACCATAAAACTTACGGGCACATTACGGAAGAATGTACTACCCTTCGTTTAGAGGTGCTTCGCCTATTGGAGATAGGGTACTTGAAGAACTACCTTAAGGAAAATAACCCTGAAGAGCCCAAGGCCAATGTTTGGAAGAGATCACGAAGGGAAGAGGAAGAGCAAGAAAGGGAAGAAAGGACGCCTAGCCGGAAGTCACGAGAGGGGACCACTAGATGCCTCCGACTCCGAGAGAGAAGTAAGGACCGCCGGCGAAGTTCGAGAGAGAAAACGGCAGGGTATCAGAGTTTGCCTCCTCCACCTAACTCTTACAAAGACAATCCCCCAACAGGGAGAACCATCAATATGATAGAAGGGGGTGAAATCTCCATGGCACCTCAGGGCAAAAAGAAGAAATATTTGAAAGAAGCCCGACGAGCAGAGCAAGGATTAGCTGTCTGCTCCATTCAAGGGTCACAACTGCCTAGTATCACTTTCGGACCCGAGGACCTTACAGATGTAATATACCCTCATGAAGATCCCTTGGTTATATCTGCCGTCATCTATGGGTATGAAATCCAACGTATCCTCATAGATACGGGCAGCTCTGTGGATGTACTATTCCTACCGACCTATCTCGCTATGAGATTGAAACAAGAAACGTTGGAAACCGCGGAGGTCCCCTTAGTAGGATTCACCGGGGAAGCATGCCAAACCCTCGGAACTATTACTCTCCCAATGTCATGGGGGAAAGGAGCCCTTCGAAGAACGGAATCTATTAAGTTTTGGGTAGTGGAGGCTTCTTCGCGAGCGTATAATGTGATCTGCGGAAGACCATCTATTCGGGCCTTTGAGGCAATTCCTTCTACTTTGCATCTTAAAGTGAAATTCCCCACCTCCTCGGGAATCGGAGAAGTTCGAGGAAGTCAGTCAAAAGCTAGAGAATGCTGCATGAATGCCATCCCCTCAGAAGAGGACGGACCTTCACTTGGAAATAACAAAAAGTGTAGAACCGAGGAAACACGAGTCCAGCCTGTGGAAGAATTAAAAATGGTGGAGTTAGTAGAAGGAAGCCCCGAGAAAGTAATCAAAATGGGCACCCATATGACTCCAATCATAGAAGGCCAATTGATTTCTCTTCTCAAACAATTTCATCACCTCTTTGCATGGGAAGGGGGACCGCCCGGACGAATCAGCAACAAGGTATGTCAACATTTCCTTAATGTGAAGCCTGGAGCTAAACCTGTCCAACAGAAAAAGAGGAAAATGGGCCCCGAGCGCAATAAGATCATCCGCTCGGAAATACAACGCCTTCTTCAATTAAAGCAAATACGAGAAGTTATTTACCCCGAGTGGTTGGCTAATGTCGTGCTAGTTCCCAAGCACGGAGGAAGATGGCGAATGTGTGTTGACTTTACTAACCTCAATGAAGCATGCCCCAAGGATTGTTACCCTTTACCGAGCATAGATCAGCTAGTTGATTCTACCGCAGGATGTGCGCTACTATCAACTTTAGATGGAGATCAAGGGTACAACCAAATCCCGATGGCGGCTATTGATCAAGATAAGACCAGCTTTATCACGGATGCAGGCACCTTTTGTTATCTAGTCATGCCCTTTGGATTAAAGAATGCTGGAGCTACCTATCAACGGTTAGTAAGCCTTATGTTTTCAGGACTTATTGGGAAATCAGTAGAGGTTTATGTAGATGATACTGTAGTTAAAAGTAACACTGCTGAAGAACATCCTGAGGACCTACGAAAAGCGTTGGTCATTATGAACAACTTTGGCATGAAGGTCAACCCTCGGAAGTGTTCTTTTGGTATCCGAGGAGGAAAATTTTTGGGATTCATGGTTACGGAGAAGGGAATTGAAGTAAATCCCGAAAAAGCAGAAGCTATCATGGGATTACCTACTCCGAGGACGGTAAAAGATGTCCAAAAGCTGACTGGAAGAATGGCCTCGTTGAGTCGGTTTGTCTCCAAGTCCGCAGAAAAAGGGCTTCCCTTCTTCAAGGTACTTCGGAATATCAAGGAATTTCAGTGGACCTCCCAATGTGAGGAAGCTCTCGGAGACTTAAAAAGGTACATGTTGAAACCACCTTTGCTGGTAAAACCGGTACCCCAAGAAGAGTTGTTTTTGTATTTATCGATTGGAGAAGAGGCTATTAGCGCTGTCCTAGTCAAAGAACAAGATGGAGAACATCACCCGGTATATTACGTTAGCAAAACTCTCCTCGGAGCCGAAACTCGATATACCCTAACTGAGAAACTCGTTCTAGCATTGGTTACTACGGCTCGTAAGCTACGCCCCTACTTTTTATCCCACCCAATTACTGTGCTTACTAAGCATCCCCTGAGAGCAATTCTTAATAAGCCGGAGTCATCAGGGAGAATGATAAAATGGGCTGTAGAGCTTACTGAGTACGATATTTCCTACGCTCCGAGACCGTCAATCAAAGCGCAAGTTTTGGCGGACTTTGTAACAGAACTCACGGGCGTTGGATCCGAGGAAAAGGAGCCACGATGGCACGTATATGTAGATGGATCCTCGGTGAGTACCCATGGGGGGGCCGGAATAGTCTTGGTAAATCAAGAAGGAGAGGAGGAAAGGCTCCATTTTGCAGTTAGAATAGATTATCCCCTCTCTAACAATGAGGCCGAGTATGAAGCTCTCCTTATTGGTATGAGGTTAGCTAGAGAAGGGGGAATGAAAAGAGTACTCCTTCATAGTGATTCCCAGCTGATTGTTCTGCAAGTTAAGGGGTCATATGAGGCCAAAGAAGAAAGAATGCAAGAGTACCTCCGAGTTGTTCGTCAGAGGTCCGAATGGTTTGAAGAATATGATATAGTTCAAATTCCTCGTAAAGAAAATCAAGAGGCGGACGCTTTGTCCAAAATGGCTACACAAACAGCTGTAATACATACTCGGAAGATTACTCTACTACATGTCAATGAATCTGAAAAGGGTGAAGGCCGAGAAGTGAACACAGTTTCAGATCCTTCATCTAGCTGGGTGACTCCTATCAAAGCCTATTTGCAGAATCCCGAGGGATACTCCTCGGACAAGAATATTCAGCGAATGATGTTCAGAAAAACCCTCCGATACTTCCTCAAAGACGGGATACTCTTCCGAAGGACATATTTATGTCCCCACGCTCGATGCCTTAATGAAGAAGAGGCCCAGCTAGCCTTAGCAGAAACTCACGAGGGGGTATGTGGGAGCCATACTGGTGGCGAAAGCATGGTGGGACGCTTGATCCGACAGGGCTACTATTGGCCCACGATGGCCAAAGATAGCAAAAGCCATGCCGAAAGATGCAAACCATGCCAGGCTTACGCCCCTCGGACCCATCTACCAGCAGCCCCTTGGGAACCCTCTCTGAACCCCTGCCCATTCTCTAAGTGGGGTATTGACATACTTGGACCCCTCGTCCCTGATGCCGGCCAAAAGAAATTTCTGCTAGTAGCCGTTGACTACTTCACCAAATGGGTGGAAGCGGAACCCCTAGCTAGGGTAACCGCGGGGGCTGTTATCAATTTTCTCTGGAGAAATATTATTTGTCGCTTTGGTGTCCCTCGGAGCCTGGTAAGTGATAACGGTTTGCAGTTTACTGATCAAGGATTGCAAAAGTGGTGTGATCATTGGGAGATAAAACATCGCTTTGCCTCCGTGGGATACCCTCAAGCAAATGGCCAAGTAGAAAGAACCAACAGAACCCTCCTGAAGAACATGAAGGCCCGGCTTGATTGGCATAAAGCTAAGTGGGTTGAGGAGATACCCGGGATATTGTGGGCCTATCGGACCACGCAGAGTGTTGCTACGGGTGAAACCCCTTTTAGTCTATCCTACGGATGTGAGGCTGTGTTGCCCTCGGAGGTCTCCCTAGAAAGCTGGCGAGTCAAAGAATATGAAGAAGTGGCCAATAGCTCAAATCTAGCCCTTGCCCTTGACCTCCTCGAGGAAAAAAGGACCCGAGCAGCCCTCCGAATGGAAGAGTACAAGGCTCGGATGTCACGATATTATAATACCAAGGTAAAACTCCGAACCTTTCAAGTTGGAGATTTAGTGATGAAACGAGTAGGGGCCTCCAAGAATGTGGGTAAACTAGATCCACGGTGGGAAGGACCTTACAAGATAGTGGAAATCGTGGGACCGGCGACTTATCGGCTTGCTAACTCCGAGGAGGCAATACTTCGCAACACGTGGAACGCAAGCAATCTTAGAAAGTATTATGCTTAATGTAATAGTTATATATGAATAAAAAGAGTGTTCATATACGAGGGGATATAGTACAAAAGACAATAGAATTGTCCAACAAAATGATGGCTCTATATACGAGACATCAGGACAATCCGATAACACTAAGAACCCTCTGTATTATGAACTAAACTCATTTACAAGCTAAGTCCCTCCCATGGGACGTTTCCCCTCTCGGATAAGTCTTCGGCGCTGCTCCTCAGAAAGAGAGACTGGATCATCCAAGAACACAGTTCCGACTGCAAAATCTCTAATAGGTGAAGGGGAAAGTTCCTCGGAGACTTGACGAATGTTGAGTTCAGGAAGGAGCAATCCCGAGGGGAACTCTGGCAAAGCTTGTACGGCATCTTGGCACAATTTATAGCCTATATGCACTAAGTCACGCATCTCTCCCCGAAGAGATTCACGAAGACTGGATGGACCCACCACCTCCAACACAGCTTGGACTTGGGCCATGACCACCTCTATCGCATGAGAACGAGTTATCCCTAGCAGTTGCTGACTCAAGACGTCTCTTTCCAGCGTAGCCTGTGTTAACTGCTCCTCCGAGGACCGCATATGGCCACGTAACTCCTCAATTCTCCTGTCTAAGCTCAAGACACGTGTCTTTTCAAGTGATAATTGGCGTTCCAATTCCCACGCCTTATCCTTCTCGGATTGTAACATATGAATATGAGTATCCTGAGAAGACTCATGAACTTCCTTCAAATGGGCTATCTCCACTTGAGCTTCTAAGAGACCTCGCTCTAACTCATCCCGACGACGGTATACTAAACCCGGATCTGAGGAAGAACTCCCGTAAGACCCGAGGGCGTCCAACACCATATAAATCTGCTCAAAAAACGAATGGCATCAGATCAGAAGACAGGTTAGTATTAAATAAAATGAATAGATACCTCACACAGGTCTTTGCAGGCTAAATCTTGGAGAACGGGTACCGAAAGGGTTTTTATCAGTTCACAATCTGTTACGTTTAATAACCCACTAAGAAAGTTTCGGCAAAATCCCACTGCTGATCCGAGAGGAGAAACATCCTGATTACCCTCGGGGGGAAGAGTTCTCCCGAGGGAAGGGTGCTCCTCGGGCGGTGGTGCGGGAATACGACCAGGGATATCTTGCTGGGGCTGCATATCCTCTGCACTAGAAGAGTGAAGATACTCCTCTAACACATTTACTACGGTAGAATTGTGAGGAATGGGCTGTGATACTATGGGACTCATGTGACAATCCGTTTGAGAAAGAGTTGCTATCAGATCCGACGATCCAGAAGGAATTATATAACTGACTGGGGGGGCTGCAACGGGCTCCTCCTCCTCCGAGGAGATTTCCACCATTGCCTCACTTATGAGAGGAGGAGAATCGCCAACCTTCGTCATCCCAGGAATACCATGCAATGCCCTCCCCAGGAAAACGTCGTTAGAAGAGCCGAGAGAAAAAGCTCCCATCTCCGCTCCTACAAAAGATGTCAGTAAGAAAATGATCCGAGGACACCAATAAAGTTTATAAACTAAAGAATGGTTATTAGAACTTACGAAAGTGAAAATTACTGTGAAGAGGACGAGAAGCAGGAGTGCATCCTTCTACTCTCTCTTGTAAACCTGCCAAAATCAGAGCCTCGGGGAAATCCAACAGCCCAGATATATCATAAGAACCAGAGAAAAGTCCCGAGTGAAGCAATATCTCCCTCACTTGTCCTCGTGTTTCGGTGTTGGGTGCGATATATCCCAAACCCCATCGGATGGGTACACCCCACGATCTGGCTGACTGACCTCTCGGACGGATAAAGAAAAATCTCCGCCTCCAATCCCCTCTACTAGAGTGGGAACTGGATACACGAGTGAAGATATTTTCCTTGTCCCGATAGGTCAAGCTAAAAAAGGGAGTCCCCTCTGAGCAAGGTTGAAGGGTAAATATTGTCCCCACCCGATAAGGGGACATCGGAAGGTTTAAAAGCTCACTACGAAGGACATATCCCACCAAATGACTATAGGAACTTGGTGTTAACTGACTCGGACACACCTGCCAATACCGAAAGAGTATTTGGAAAAAGGGATGGAAAAAGGTACGTAAACCACAACGCATCTGTTCGGTATAAACGGTCATATAACCTGAAGGGGGTGCGTAAGCCCTTTGGCCCGAGGAAGGCACTATTATATCATAATCTTCGAACTCCAAGTTATAACCATTAAAAAGAGATCTTACCGAGTTCTCACATTCTGCACTCATTGTGGATCCTACACGTCCTCTGCCTATCAATCTTGATGGATTAAGAGGAAGTAAATCGAATTCTGAAGACTCATCCGCCAAAGGATATGGCTCCCTACTCATGAATATCTCCCTGATATGATTGACTCTACGTGAATTTGTAGATGGAGTCCTACGAACCACTCCAAGAGAGGAACTAGCACTAAGTGTCGTTTGATTCTCGGATGGATTGCCCCTCGGAGGAACCCTTGATGATCCAGAAGGACCCCGAGCGGTATCCTGAGAAGAACCGCCAGATGAAGTCGAGCCAAATCTTCTATAATAAGGAGGCATCATCGTATCAAGTAAGTATTATCTTTGTACTTGCACTTATAAAAGAAAATCAAAGACTAATAAGGATTAGGAGATAAGTGCATAATTGATAAGGACCTACGTGCATATATACTCTTTATATTAGAGTTAAAAGTAGAAGT
Source organism: Linaria vulgaris (assembly GCA_948329865.1). Lineage (NCBI taxonomy): Eukaryota > Viridiplantae > Streptophyta > Magnoliopsida > Lamiales > Plantaginaceae > Linaria > Linaria vulgaris. Next base: position 96,780,688 of record OX415254.1, on the reverse strand, counting down.
TTAAACTCTTAGTACGTTAACTAAGGGACACGTGTTGGAAAACTTTTTGATTAAGGAGGACACGTATCCTATTTAACCATGCAAAGTAACACCTCCTACTTAGGAAGTTTACTTAGTCAGCAACTTTTTGAGAATTATCATTATCCATCTTAATTAAACAGTGGAGATAAGATATAGAATAGGAAGATTGAACAAAAATATTTATTTAAAACGGATAGCCCTCGGAAGGAACAATAAGTACAAAGAGCGTTTATTTTCAAAGTAAAAATTACAAAAAGCTAGACTAAGCTCCCGTGGAGGGAGGGAGAGAAGAAGTTGTCTCTTCTGCGGAAGTACCCAATGGAGCAAGACGAGAGATTGGAGAAAATACCCCCCCAGAACCGCTAGCCCTTGGACTCGGACTCGTGGCGGAGCGCATTGGAGATGGTGTCGGAGAATCCCGAGAGGATAGCAAACCCCCAAACCTCCCCACGAAATAATGGCAGTCATCGGGAGTTGGCTTCTTTAATTTCCGAAGATCGAAAGACTTGGAGAAGTTAACATCCGACCTTATCAAAGATTTTGCCACCTTTGCACACTCCAAATAACCCCACAAAAGATGGCCCATCAAGAGCTCATGAGAAGGCTCCTCGGATGCTACTGATTGCTGCCGTGAGATCTCTCGCTGAGCAAACTGAACAGCTGCATCCACCTTAGCCTGCACGTCCTCGGGAGAAAGAAAATTTGTCAACTTCCCCTCGGCTGACTCTGCCCTATCAGTAACTTGGCCCAAAGTCTCTTGGAGAACTCTCTCTCTCTCATTCCCATCCGCCACCGCCTTCTCGAGAGCTGCAATACGAGCGGTAAAGACCTCCTCGGAGTCTTTTCTTTCCTTCTCCATCTTCTTGCAAGCGGATTCAGCAGCACTTAAACTACCTTGTAAATTTGCCCTCGCCTTCTCTGATTCATTGAGAGCAAACTCGTAGTCGGAAATTTTTGTTTGAAGAAGGTCCTCCCTAGTTTGACTCTCTTTATCCCGGAATAAGAGAGGTGCCAATTGCGCCCGGAGTGCTTCTAAGTCCTCTACATCTTTCCGACCGCGCTCTTCAACGGCAGTAACTGCCTCTCGAGTCTTTCCAATCTACAGAAAAGTCAACAATAAAAAATTTAACAGAGATGCATTGTGTAATTTCAGAAGACTAAGGCAGAGGAGCTTACCATAAGCCCCAACCAGTTAAGACTGGTGCACAAAAATTGATACCCCTCGGCGGGTGCTGAACTGGAGGAGGCGAAAAATCGGAGGATATCTTGATAAGCCTCCCCCACTGAACGAGATGAAAATTCCCCCCCGGATCCGCTGGGAGGAATAGGTTCCTGAAATGTATGACCCCTCGGAGACAAGGTCACCGGGACATGTCCCCTCGGAGGAGTCGTATCCTTTACCGGAGTCGTCACTTCGGAATTTGTAAAAATGGCCCGTGAACCACCTACTGTTGTGGAGGGGCTGGTCTTTCCTAATAGTGATTGCAGAATTCCTTCCTTCAAATCTCGGTCCTCTGAAGAAGGATCAAACTCCCCTTGGGTGTCTTCGGAGTCCCCTCGTAAATCTTCTTGCTCGGGAATGCTAAATTGGGCCAGAAAATCCTCCTCTGCAACAGATACGAACTGTCAGTGATTAAGAGAATGAAACTAGAAAAAATTATGGAAAAAAGGTAAATGACGAATACTCACCATATAATGAAGACTCTTCTACCATCGGAGCTTTCCCTTTATCCATAGCCACTACATCAAAAGAAAAGGTGTCAACACATAATCAAATATTGCAGATAAAGATATGAAAATCTCATTAAAAACTCGTGAAAACTTACCCCGAGGAGCAGATTCAGGAACTGTCGGAAGCCTAGGAGAAGGATCCTCAGAAGACAGGTCTATTACTTCAGTATCCTTCCGAGCAGATTCATCCTCCGCACCACTCGGAAAGATACCCTCCTCGGAACCTCTCGGAGATATTCCCATATTAGATTCGGAAGCAGGAATATTCCCTGACTCCGATTTGGAAACGGGCACTAAAGCCAAATCCCAAGGTGCAACTTGACGTAGGGGAACCGCGCTCCTAACGATCCCCATCGCATCCATGCATAGAAGAGAATGGTCTTCGTGGAATCCACTCTTCTCTGAATCCATATGCATACTCTCGGGAGCATTAACCTCCTCCTCCTCGTGATCTCCCTCCTCTGGTATCTCCGAGACACCACTAGGAGTAGGCTCCCTCGGACTCGACTGCAGATAGTAATTCGCCATGACATCCCCTGTATCATCCCATCAATAACGTGTATAAGTACAATTTACCACTATGCTCGGAAAGAGAATAAAAGGATAAAAGAGCGAATAAAGAGACTTACGAAAGAGACTCCTCGCAACGGGAGACAGGGACAAGGGCCTCTCCACGGCGGCATCAGTGAAAACTACATGATGAAGCCCAGAGGTCTCATATAACATCGTGAAATCCTCCGACTCCATCAATTTGTGCTGAGAAATTATAGGAGATAGCACTGCCTCCTGATCCAGAGCATGCACGGGAGTAGTACCCTCTCGCCAATCAAAGGGCACATCCCACTCGCCGTTGACAGGGCCCACGAAGAAGTACCTGTTCTTCCAGACGCTATGTGAGGTAATAGCAGCCCCCAAGATTCTCTTCGTGGAATCCCCCGAGTTGTCCCGATGACGAACGTTATAGAAAGGATACCCCCCGGGTGATACCGCCACGTCAAAGATTGAAAGAAAGTGCTCCACCGAACACTCTAGCCCATTCACGTGGCACCAAAATACATAAATACAGATAGCAGCAAATCCATTTGGTACCATCTGACTTGGGCTAATATTACAAGCTTTAAAGAGCGCACAGAAAAAAGGGGACATAAACGAGCGCCACCCATACTTCACCTGAGCAAAGAATACTGTCAACATACCCGGAGGAGGATAGCACGCCCTCTCATCCTTCGTCGGGATTCGGAAGACCATGTTCTTCTGAAGGACTCCGGTTGAGGTCAACAGATCTGCTACCTGCTTACGAGTAGCAATATTCTTCGTTTTTTCCACCTTAGCGAAAGTTCGAAGAGGCGGTTCCTTTGATTTGGGAACCCTAGCTTTTTTCGAGGAAGTGGCGCCGCCCTCAGCAGCAGCAGCAATTTCTCCCTTACGCTTGCGAGTAATCACTCCCATTGGAATACCTCTCACACTCGTAGAAGAATTAATCGGAGCAGTGACTTCCGAGGAGATAGCGGCGGCAATAGAGTCAGTGTTGGCGGAAGAAGCCATGGATACAATAAAAGAGGAATGTTTTTGAAAGAGAGAAGAGGAACGGGTAAGTCTGCTAGGAATTTGAATTGCAAAAGATGAAGAATAAAGATCAAGGAAAGAGATTTCTTTTTTGCTCTGAGAGGAGATGACCACAAAGACGGATTGAGTGAATGAAGAAAAAAGAAGCAACAGTGTCCTATTTATAACCGAAGGTGACAACGGTCAAGAATTTTGAAAACGTGGAACTTATTTAAAGCTCCACGTAACCGCCACCTGATTGTGCCACGCCGTCCCCATTCTGACCGTTGCCAACGGTCAGATAGTTCAAATCTCCAAGCTGGTCAACAACAGTCCGCCACCTGCGCCCCGAGATCTCCGCGTGCTTAATAACGATACCCTAAGGGTATTCAGGTAAAATCCTTATAAATTCTAAATATATATACGTATTGGATAAATATCAAAAAAGAAAAAAATAAATATAGGGACACTAAGTCAAAAATAACCCCTCACCTCACTTAGGACGATGATTTAAAATTCCGCTTGTCTCTACGAGGACAATCGAAATTTGGGGGGGCTAGTGTTAACCCTAAAAAATAAAATAGAGGAGATCACTCCTACTCGGGAAAAATAATATATGGACAATACTATTGTCACGAGTACGTCCAATGAGATGTACCTATAAAGAAAACCCCTCGGAGGATATATGGACAATACTATTGTCACGAGTACATCCAATGAGATGTACCTATAAAGAAAACCCCTCGGAGGATATATGGACAATACTATTGTCACGAGTACATCCAATGAGATGTACCTATAAAGAAAACCCCTCGGAGAATTGCCCTACCTCTCGGTCACTGACCCGAAAAGGTTTATAAAAGCATCCGAGGAGAAACGCAAGCGTCCCTTGGAAAGTCAAACGGTGAATGAAAAACAGATATCAACACGGCATCGGAAAAAGAGCAAACCCCGATGGACCCGTATGACTCCGATATCCACCAAATGCGCCAAGAGGGACCAAGAGGGACCCCGAGTCCTATGAACTTACAAGAAAACTTCCTTGCTGAACACTCCTCGGAAAAAGCAACACTCGGACTTATCCGAGAACACAATTTTGGAAGAAGTCAATACAGGAACACCCAGTGAATACAGTCCGAGCACTCTGGTGAAGAAATTTCACTCTCAGTAAAGCAAAAACAGCCCTCGGACACAAGATCACAGTCCTCGGAAGTCATACCAAGTCCTCGGAGACCATGTTTCCACTCTCAGAGATCACTCCTGACTGTTGAAGAAAATACCCGAATCAAGAAGGAAAAACAAAAGCCCTCGGAAGAATAGCTCTATCAAAAACAGTCTACATCAGAAGCCCTCGGAGATATCAGAAGACACAAAAGCTAATCTAGTCAGCACTTAGTAGATAAACGATAAACATTATCCTAATTTTTACACCTGTATCAAGGTAACAACAACACCTGTCCTTATCAAAACACATGCACAATGACACCTACCCCTACCAAAGTCTATATAAAGGGAGGTGATCAGTAGAATAAGAGGAGGAGGAAAGCTGAAACAATTAAGCTTACTTACTACAATCTATCACTCAAATACATAAGATAAAAAGAGGAGGAAATGTTCAGTGAATAAAGGAGGGGAATATTCTTGCAATTAATCTCAGTGTGTCCATCTCGCGTTGCCTTTGAATCACGGACAGGACGTTTCGACCCAAATAAATATCTTCCGTTAAATAGGGAATAATTCCAAACCTGTTAACACTAACATTTCTTAGTTCTTATGTATAAATTAATCTAATGAATAATCATAGAAAATTAGTAGAAGACAAACAAAAGAGTGACATTGAAGAAGACTTGAAGCAAGAGGAGAACAAAACTAAGTCGAAAATTATATAATTACAAAAGATTGGAAGTGATTTAAGGCTGATACTTTTGTCTTCCCACCATAATAATTTAGAAAATATTATAGAAAATGAATAACCACTAGAAGTTATGTACTTTTCTTTTATTATAATCCATTTCTTTGTGTGAGATTTTTATAAATATTTTTATTTTATGTGTTTAAAATATACTAGTTTAGGTAATAACTGTTTATTTTTATATATAATTTATTTTTCTTTTCTTTTAGAAGCGCATTATAGTGGTGCACTAAGACTGTAATTTTTTAAAATTGCCGCACTGACGCACGCGCACCGGCATTCGCACCCGCACCCGCATCCGCCTCAGGTGACTTAGGTGATAATCCCAGATCATGCTTCATTTGCCATGTTATTCAATACTCCGCATTAGGTAAATTATTCAAATAATGTGTTAAAAGTAGCTAATTCAAGTAGTCAATAGCTTAACGATAATATTGAATAGATCTCGATTACTCGGGCATGGAACTTGATATCGAAATAGTTACCACGTATGCGAATACTAATTGCATATTTGTTCTATATATAATCAACAATTAAATTAGAAATTAACACCATACACTAGTTTGAAAATATCTTAATTATGTAAATACAATGTTAAAGAAATTAAAGAAGTGCAAAAAACTTATAAAGTTAGTTGAGTAGTGGGTGGAAGGATCTTTTCAGGTGATTTTAATACTTTAATCACCTTTCGTCATATTGGAGGGAAATTTAAATCATGCCACTTGTTAAATGTAAAATACAAAAATATATTTAGGGACTTAAGCTGTATTAATATGTGAAAAATATATGTGATTTAGCTCGACTTAAGATCATTTTGCAAAACTAAAGTACATTAATTAGCAAATAAAAAATCTAAAAGAATTGTTTTCTCAAAATTATATATCAATCGTTAATTACTTAATTATGATCTAATATATTGTTACACATCAACTATTGAACTCATTAACAAAAAAATAAATAAGAAATTGCTATATTATATTATACGAAACTCTTGGACTGAAACCAGTCAACCTGGAAGAACAGTGCATCAACCACAGCTATATACAATTGGAATTACCTCATTTGGTTACGACAACCTAGGGGTTTTCTTACTTACTTAAAGTTTTTTTTTTCTTTTTTAGATTTAAATAAGCCTTATACAATGAAAAAAGCAATTCTGACAGATATAATAATTAAGAGTACCAAAAAACAGTAATCAATGTATCTATACAACACTCTCCCGAGATTTTATTATAAATATGTACTCCACCTCTTAGTTTTTTTCATTATACTTGTGCATCATATTCTTATTCTCTCCGAGCATTTCACTGGTTAGTCTTATATACCTTCTTTTCACAATAAACAACTAATTATTGTAACTAACAAATAACTTTGTTGTTGTTGATTCATGTCTTAGGTAATTTTTGAACAAAATTTAACAGAAGCATTTCAATGGCGTCGTATAATGCCGTGATGCATGAGGTTCATGTGTTGCTCGTCGATCATGACTCCAATTTTTTAGTCAACACAGCCAGACTCCTTGAAACGTGCCATTACAGAGGTATACTAAATCATAAAACATTAATCTTGTCTAATTCATTTCTGAAATGATTGTATAAAGAAGTTTAAAAATTAAAATCGATAATGGCTAAAAGATGATGAGTTTATTTTTCGTTTTATTTGTAAATTTTCTAGATCTCTTGAGATGTTTGACTTTATGTTCTCCATTATTACATCATAAATATTTTTTTTAAATTCTTATATATAGGTCTGACATTTTTGTTTCTCATGGATAAAATTAATACTCAATTTATTAAAAATCCTCCATCCGGTATTACCCCGTTCATGACTTTCATATAAAATTCGGTGACTTCATAAGCGTTTGAACCTCTTTTTACCAATATAGGTTGTTTGTTGTAATAAGCTGGCACAAAAGTTTACCAAAAAAAAAAGTTATAAAAAATAGATTTTTTCTCTTAATCATCTTTCTATGAAATTCCTTATGAATATAACTTCAATTTGTTTGGCGCGCGCGCTAATAATGTTTTAAATTTTGACCGTTGTGTGATTAATTATATATGTTTACCGTTGTAAAAATAATAATTGCAAAACGACGAAAAGTATTAACATTATTGCGGTATCTTAATTTTCTAGATCCGAAAAAGTATTTATAAAGAATCTATTGAAACTAAAATATTCACCTTTTAGTTTTAATGTTTTTAACCTTTGTCCTTTACAAGTATATAATGACTCTATACTAACATATTAATTAATTTTTTTAGTTAATACTTCATATTAAAAAGTCGTATATAAATATTCTGAAATATCATTTGTCCCTACACATACAGTTACATACCGATCGATACAAATATTTAGGCATGACCGTATGTAAATATATACATATATATACCTATATGTGTATGTGCATATCACGTGTTTATTGGTTTTCCGTATATATATAGAAAAATGCATGCTAAATCGAAAGTGACTGGCCGAGTTGTGCAGGATTTGCTATTTTACTGTAAATGTCTTTTGTATGTATTAGTGAAGTTCTACATTATATTAAATAATTAATCATCTATTTAACTTTTTTTGGTAATACTTTCTCACTATTTTGATTTAGAAATGAAAGTTGTCTCACTCTCTCTCTCTCTATATATATATGTGTGTGTATATATATATATAATAGTCATGTTCTTAAGTTTTAATTAACAGACGTATAGTGAAATTCGAACATGAACTTTGTTCGCACCGTATTAATCCTGTTTTTGTTGGATCTTTTATCCAATAATGTTGGATCGTTAATCCAACGTTGGGCTTATATGTTAATAATTATGTGATACGAAATGTCATTAATAATAAGCCCAATAAAAGTGATCTAAAGTTCGGTTAAATTATGGGCTTAATGTATCTAATAGGGTGTGGGCCTTTAATGGGTAGAGACTGTTGTAACTTGTGCTTACGATGATGGGCCGAAGCCCAAGTTACGGAATTAGGGCACCAGGGTTTTGGTGACCTAATATATAAAGGTGGTCATGGTCCCCAAATCACACGAGTCACTTTCTATACTACATCCCATCGATAGTTAGATCTAGAGAGAACTAAAGGAACTCTCAAGAGGTTCGTGCTGATTTGGAAGACCAACCACACGACGTTTCGCAAGCAATTAATCATACGGTGTAAGGTACGCTTCCGCAATCCAGTTATTTGACTTATGTGTTTAATTCTTGATGATTTGACATGAACGCTCTTGGGTTTCGTTTTCGGTCCCAACAAGTGGTATCAGAGCTACTTCATGTTGAATCATTGGGATTAAAGTTTATAACTTATGTTTCAATGATTAGTTGTTTATATGTATTCTCAAATTTGAGGATTATGTTTCTTAAACTTAAATTTGAGAACGGGGTTAATTATGGATTAAGCATGTTCTGAAAATTAATTGTACGTTCTTCTTACGTGTGATTAAAGTTGAATATGTTTTATGTTGTTAATTAAATTTAATTTCGTGGCTCGAGATTGAAATTAGATTTGAGAAGATGTTCAGGGTGTTTGGTTCATGTGGTACGAATTATGGTTCCAAATTCAGTATGTTAATAGTTTTTTCTCTTATGGCCTTCTCACATTGGATAATTATGGTTAAAGATTATGTCGATTCTGGATATGTTTACACGTGATTTGGTTTGAATTATGATGTACTGGCATAATATTCTTTTTTTCTCTACTGCCTTTGTGGTGAAGCTTAATTTAATCCGTGATAGTTAAAGATTTTAGCATTAATTTTGATTGTTTGGATTGACTTGAGATATTAAGAAAATCAGAATTAGTGGTCTAAATTTTAAGGTTTACTAAATTCCCTCTGTTACGGGAATTAAGAAAAGAAAGAAAATCTAGAAATTGATTTCTGACAATTCCATAAAAAAAAAAAAAAAAAAAAGGAAAGAAAGGGAAATCGGCATATATTCCACCGGCGGACGTCTTCCGCCGGCGATTAAGAACTTAGGCCACCCGTTTAGGTTTTCACGGCCGCCCGACCACGGCGGACGTGGGCCAGCAGCGGTGAACCGCGCGTTGCAACTGCTGTTACAAATCTTCAAAAAAAAAAAAAAACTAAACCTAAAAGGAAGGCTTGCCGCGCCGGATCGAAGAATTTCGGCGAAAGAGGGTACGTCGTCAGTCTTCTGGCAGCGGGAGGACACGCCGGAAAAGGACGGGTGGCGGCTCACGGACCTGCAACTTGAAGGAAAGAGGCGGCGGCGATATAGTTATTGTGGCTGCTTAAGGAAGAAGATAATGAAATTGCAAAACAGCCCTTATGTTTAATACATTTTCGCAATATTGCAATTTAAGTCTTTTTAAAGTGCAATTTGGCCCCTGCCATTTGCATCTCTAGTCCAGAAGTTTCCTAAAATTGCGCCCCTTTCCTATTAATTGCAAAATGGCCCCTGCCAATTGCAATTTCAGCCTATATCTTTTTCCAAATCGGAATAAAGTCTAATTATATTGCAATTCCAGTCTTTACATCTTGCAAATTGCAAAGAAGCCCTAATATATTGTAGATAAGTTTCTTATTACTACAAAATAGTCCTAGAAAATTCCAATTCCAAATTGGCCTTTAAGTTTAATAAAATTATATGGCCCAACTATAACTAAAGTTAAAGAATTAAAGTTTTAGCCTTTAATAAAATTAAAGCAAAAGATTAAAAATTTGGGCGTGGGGTCAAGAAACTGGAGCATGATACAAGTCGAGTTTGACTTGTCCAGTCCCGACTCAGTCAAAGGTCAAAACCTTGACCATTGACTTGTGATTAAAAAGGATAACCTTTTATAGAAGCCCAAATTTTCTGGTGCAATCTTGAATTCTAATATTGGAAAAGTTATATATATTTTTAGATATGTTAATTGAAGCAACATCTCGCAAAAGTGAGCTCTCTTGTGGAAATTAATTTATTTGAAAATATAAATGGTAATGTGCATGTAACTTATGTGAATGTCCATCGGCCAAAAGGAAGATCGATGTTTGTCAGAATTGCATGCATACTTGCAGAATTAAACTTGTGATGATTACGCGGTTTTGCATGTGAACATAATATCGGCCAAAGGTAGAATTATGTTCGACATTTATTGTCAAAGTTTAATTACTGCTTCAAGATACCACTTACAAGTTAACATTTGGTCAAAGATAAAATGTTAATGGAGTTCCGGTATCTTGAGATGGGAATTACCAATACTTGAATTTGATTTTGCTTCAAGGTTAATGTGAGCATGTATAAGATTTATTTAGTTGTAGCACATGCTACTTATAATTACCAACATAACTACCAACATAAATTCTGTTTCGGTGTTAAAGCACTTCTATTTTTATCATGATACTCCATATTGCGTTAAGGATTACTTCTATACCACATTTTAAGGATACAATTTACCGTTGCAACAAGGGTAATATAAAACTGTGGGAGAAAATGATAAACGCATGTGTAGGATATTCATGAACAAGATAATCTTAGTAACTTTTAGGGGTATTATTTAAAATATATATATTAAAGTTAAGTTCCTTAAGGATATAAAAATAAAGTTGTCCAGAATGATAAGTCTAAAATATATACATTCTTGACAATTTTAATTTTTAAATACGTATGAGGAAAGGATGATATTAGGGAGTACAGCCGAAATATCTCGTATTACCTTAATACCTAAGGACAAAGCAAAATGCAATCTTACAAAAGCTGCAAATATAGCAACTCAGAAGAAACAACAAAAGCCACCAATTAAATTGGAAAAGAAAAAGTTGTTTCTCATTTGAGTTTTAATCTTAAGGAGAAACAGTGCACTAATTGTCATGTTAGGCGTGCCAAATGGTGTACTTCTTAATTTGATAATTTCACAGATTAAATTAATTTTGGTTACATAGATCCATGTGATGAATAGATTAAGTCGCAGTATCTTACATCACTATATCTATGAAATGTTCTCTAAAATATCTAAAGTCAAATGATGTTGAAAGATTCATCTATTTATGTGATGACAATAAGTTCAAGTTGAGGCAATAAAGAAATTTAGTTTACTATGAAAGAACTGGTTTTTAAAGATTTATTTTGGTAAAGTCTTTCTATTTCGTCTTTCGGGAGAAAATCATTTTTTTTTAAATAAATTAAGAGATTCCTTGATTTATCAAGTTACTAAAGAAAATTCAGTTTTTTTTGTAAAAGTTTTGGCTTTAAAAGTTCTCGAGTTCTTTCTACAGTTGCGAAAATCATTTTTTCAAAATAATATAATTGCCTCGTAAATCTTTTACTATAGTACTTAAGGTACAAAAGTTATATTGATCTGTGAAAACTCAGTCAAGTTATGGTATATGAGATCAAGTAATACCTCCCTCTTAAAGGAGAATAAGAACTCATGTTACTATAATTCTCAAACTTTGGGTGTGTTGTTAAAGTGGAGAGTTTACTCAACTTAAGGATCAAAACATTATGTTCATCCAAAATATTAATTTATTTGGTATACTTAATGTTTCAAGTTCACCCAATATAGTTTGTTAAATTCCTATAGAGAAATGTAATATCATCTTAGGTACATCATAAAGGGCTAATTCCACAATAATGGTGTCACTTAAAAGATGAAACATGACAATTAAAATTTCTCTAAAGTGAAGCTCTTGAGATTGCAGCTTACATTATATAGAATATTTACTAAAGTACTTACTTGTTTAGAATATCCAATTAAAAGTAAAGTCTTATTGACTTTAAGATCATAATCTGAATTCTATAACGGTAAGTTATTTTAAGTATTCTAAAGAAGTCTAAGTTAAAAGTTTTAGATCCCACATTAAAGTCAACTTTTAAGACAAAATAAATGTTTGGGTCTTTGACGATGCGGAGTTTGCGGGGGGAGATAAAGTTGAAGACATTGTCTTTCAGAAGGAATATGTTTGTATTCTTATGGATGTTGAATAGGTCTTGACTTCTTTGTCATTCTATTCAATACTATGCAAGTTAAGACAATGTCAAGGAAACTTCCGTTTAGATAGTAGTTTCAAAAGAACAAACTTCAGCATCTCAAGAACCATAACATTAAAGATATACTATGAATTTTACGAGATGGATATGATTATTGTCTCTCAATGGAAACATTGTGAGAAAATATATATAGTGCATCCAGAAAACCTTGTGTCAAAAGATGCATGGATTATGGTTTGCAAGCTTAGAAAACTCATCTAAGTATTTCAGTAAAGTTTTGAATGGTATTTAAAGTTTATCAAGTAATTATCTCAATTAATTTTGAGATGAATTTAGTAAATATCATAAGGTATGTGGGAGTAAAACTATAATGTAATTGCATTGCTTTTGATACTCTTTCTTATAAGAGAATAGTACAATTTAATTAATACCCTAAAAGTTATTTTTTGAGCAAAAGGTAATAAAGAATTTTCCATATGCCCTAGCAATGGAGATTCTTAAGTATGTTCAAATTATAATAAATGTTGGCCAGATATTTGAGTAACTTAGAAAAGACCATTAATAAGCAGCCAAAATGAGTCTTATAGTACTTAAACTATTTTTAAGGATACATGCTTACATGTCGGAGGTCATGTCAGTTTGAGATCGTAAAGTATACTGACTCCGATTTCGGTGGATGCCTAAAAGTATGGTTTTACATTAGGCTATGTTCATCTGCTTGTCATGAGAGTCATTTTAGAAAGAGTACTTAACCGTCTCGTATGGTAAATACTTTCATGACAACGGTGTCCATAGTGTGTTATAAGGCGTCCAATTATAAAAGTATGACTGTATACTTTTGTCACGAGGCTGCGTGAAGTGGATAGCGTTGAAACGTGCCACTAAAGTTATTTTGTGACAATAATAAGCAGCTGTACATTCTAACAATAGGATCTTGATAATGTCAAATTACACAAGACATCATATTCCTAGTTGTTGAATAAAGAGTTCAGAGTAAACAGACGTCTATAAAGCGCATCAACACAAACTCCATATCGTGGATCCACTAATTAAATAAGTATCATCCAAAAGGTTTTATGAGCTGGTCGCTCATATGGATGACACATCAGTTAAGGAAATTCAGCTTATGTGGGAGTTTGTAGGTGCTTTACAATATAGACGCTTTTGGTTAATCCAGTTTAAGGATTTTAAGGTTGTTTCTGCAGAAATAAAGTTTCAAGTAAAGTTATACTCTGATTTCAGTTTGAGGTTCGATCTCACTAAGGTTTAAGGGAGGACTAGTTGGAAACAGGCATGTTATGGTCACGTTACATGAAGTTTCCATGCTACGCATCCACATCATGATCTATGTCATTCAGTTATATTGACATACGTGACCGTTGATGGGTCGAGTCACGATAAATGCGACAAAGACCCCTTCGATCCTATGTTGGTATGATTGATGGACGAGATTGGTTGTAGATACATTCAGTAATGACAGTAAATGAGCTCAATTCGGTTAAGCATAATTATAAAGTTCACATATAGCCCAAGTGGGAGATTGTTGGATCTTTTATCCAATAATGTTGGATCGTTAATCCAACGTTGGGCTTATATGTTAATAATTATGTGATACGAAATGTCATTAATAATAAGCCCAATAAAAGTGATCTAAAGTTCGGTTAAATTATGGGCTTAATGTATCTAATAGGGTGTGGGCCTTTAATGGGTAGAGACTGTTGTAACTTGTGCTTACGATGATGGGCCGAAGCCCAAGTTACGGAATTAGGGCACCAGGGTTTTGGTGACCTAATATATAAAGGTGGTCATGGTCCCCAAATCACACGAGTCACTTTCTATACTACATCCCATCGATAGTTAGATCTAGAGAGAACTAAAGGAACTCTCAAGAGGTTCGTGCTGATTTGGAAGACCAACCACACGACGTTTCGCAAGCAATTAATCATACGGTGTAAGGTACGCTTCCGCAATCCAGTTATTTGACTTATGTGTTTAATTCTTGATGATTTGACATGAACGCTCTTGGGTTTCGTTTTCGGTCCCAACAGTTTTCACTCTTTTTTAAGCGCCTAATGAACCATATATATAAAGGCTGTCACAGACTCTGCATGCAAGAAATATGATATGCCAACAAATATATAGAAAATCATATTTTCGCTTTGTAACCGTTACAATCATGTTCAGGAATAAATCTTTATATTAATCATTTCATGGTATTCATATAGGGTGTTATAATAATCAATTTAACTATTAAGTTAACCGATTATAGAATTTCTCTTGCACTAACAGTGCCTTAAACTCAAGATATTCATAAATTTCTTTAGATCTTTTTATGAAAACATATTAATACTCCTTCCACATTTGATTATATATACATACCAAAAAAGCGTATAAAGAAATAAAAGACAGTAGTATTATATAGTTTATGGTCATGCATTTGTTACCCTCTATGAACAATCATTTACGTACTTGCACGAGTCGTACGTAATTAATTACGACAGACACTACGTAGATTACTTCTTCAAATTATGAATATTTCTGCTTCTCTATGTCACATGCAGTTACCTTTGTTGAATTTGCTTCGGCTGCGATAACAATGCTCCTAAGCGGAAAGGTGAAATTCGATATTGTGATGGCAGCCATGGATTCACCTGACCTCCACGGTTTTAAGCTTTTGCAACATGCGGTTAACCTGGACTTGCCCATCATTTGTAAGTGAACAAATTTGTTTGGATATTTATTCTCTTAATATTTATTACTCTCACTTGTTCTAATTAATAAGTATTAAATATCCTTAATTGATTTTGACACCCGCGTTTTGAATCATTAATATGTTAGTGATGTCCAATGACGACAACGCCTTTTCCGTCATGCGGGCACTAGAAAACGGCGCCTTCCTCCAAATCAAGAAACCACCAACCATAGATGTGGTGAAGTGTTTGTGGCAACATGTGCTACGAGAGAAGATGAGGAAGATTCGCGAACGGGATCCATTCTTTGGGGAGAATTTCGGTACGCGAGGCGTTCAAATTAGGGAAGCGACTAATCGGTGGGAAGTAATGAGTCCTAATTATGGTGGAGGACTTAACAATACGGGCATGATGGGCATGACGAGCATGGCGAAGAACACGGGGATATCGAAGAGAAAGAGTAGAGAGAGAACTGGTGTGGATTATGAGGAAGAGTTTCGTCAAGAGTTTGAAAATTACCGTGCTAGCAGCAATAAGGTTAAGAGAAAAGTGTACGCGGAGTGGACGACCGAGTTGCACTCGAAATTTCTGAATGCCGTGCAACAACTTGGAGAAGGAAGTAAGATTTTTATTTTAGGTTTTGTACCACTTAAAATTTATTTTGATATTAAATTACTAATCGGTGGTTTATATATATATATATATATATATATATATATATGTGTGTGTGTGTGTGTGTGTGTGTGTGTGTGCGCGCGCGCGTGTGTTCATGTATGTATAAATCATGGTAGTAGCGTACACCAACTTTGTGATATATGTCAACACGTGTGGTATTTGTGCATGTTTACATCAAAGGAAATTAATTAGTGTATTACATGTCGCTAGTGTGCATAAGTTCTTGAAATAACATGTAATTTTATATGAATAAATCTATCGACTGATTTGTTTAATTAAGAGTGACAATATTACAGGATTTTATTTCTCTGTCTTTGAAATTACATTTAATTCATGATTTTGATTTTAAAGGGTGTTTTCCAAAAGAGATCCTGGAGTTGATGAATGTTCCAGAGCTATCAAGAATGCAAGTGGCTAGCCATCTGCAGGTAAGCTTTCTTCTTTTCATTAAGTATTCAAATAATTTTTAAGTTACTCTTTTATGAACAACTCTCTTGGGTGGTGTTTGCAAACTCTTCTCAAACACTAGAAATTCACAATTTAAGTTAAAACTCTAACAACAACTTTTAGTCGTAAGCTGAAAGTGTTTGAAAAACTAACTAAAAATTACTTTTTTTTTATAGTAGAGTAAAGAAGTGATTTGCGCAAACTATGTCTTCGTTTACTTTAACACAAAGTAGATACACTTTATGCACGTAAAATCTGTGTGGAAACATCTATACCTACTAAATTAACTCAACAGCCTAATTATCTGAAAAATGTGCTTTTATTTAGATTTAAAAGCTTCATTTCTATATATAGAAGTTAATAATGTTCTAAAATACTTACTTTCTCTATTTGTTGAAAACGTTTGAATGGAGTAAATTAATATAACTTTTTTGAAGTATAAAATTCTTGATACATGAAGACCGGTAAATCGTAATCAAGAGGTAACATTTATAATAGACAAAATAGTAAACATTTGTGAAGTTATTTCATCAAAGTGAGAATATGGTGCAGGCTTTCATTAACATATATAAGAAGATTTTATTTAAAAGATTATTATGACATAAAGATATTTGATGCATGTTCTGAAACGCTTTGGTGTTGCAATTATATCTCAAAGTTTGATTTCTGATCATTCTATTCCTTCAATTTTCTTTAGAAATGTCGCAATGAGAATTGGCGAGCCCCAGAAGAACGAAAGGGTAAGTCTAACCAGGCTATCCAGGACATGGAACCTTCGCCCTCCTCCAACCCAAGAAAGTTTGGTTCAATGCCACGATTGGGCAAGTCCGGCTCCTTAACCCCTGTCCTCGTCCAGGATACCAATGGACAAGATTCAGGAACCCCGACCCAAAATGAATCAATGCCAAATGGGTCAGGGCCGCAGAACATTGGAACCGAATTTGTCGCAACAAATACTTCCAGCCGTCATTGGCCTTTGGAATCCATGGGTGCAGGACCAAGTAATCCCACACGTTGCGCAAACTCGTCACCAAACAATAGGCATGATCTTGAATTCTTTCAGTTTCAAGACATTGATAACATGATCCGGAATCTTTCCGGATTGCCACAAGATCCTGGGGTTAATAATCCGAACCCAGCTCCTGTTGAGTACCGCTTTAATCAGACCTACGCTGATCATGAACAGCAGGTATGCAACATTACTTAAAATATGCACCAACTTTCCATGCTATATATTGTACTTGCTACTTGATGAATCAATTGTGTAACACAATACCTTAGATAAGACTTATTTTAGATTTTTAATGATGGATTTAAATAAATATTTTTGCAGACTTATGGGGATCCAAGCACGGATTCTAGGAAAGAGCGAAATTCGGAAACGTCGAACGATGGGAAAGATGATTCCGGAACTAAAGGGCAGTGACCAGTGAAACTTGCAGCTTGTTGGAGCAACTTCTACTTTTCCTTTTATTCGTTGACTTATTTCAATTAGAACAATTTTTGTTTTTCCTTTTCTTCGTTGACTTCTTTAAGAGAGCACAATATTAATTCTCATGTTGAGTTCATGTTTTCTTCAATTATGTAAAATTAAACTTATTGGCTTGATTTTATTAGTAATAAGATGTAACATCAGTACAAGCACAAAAGTCGATCTATCCGATCCAGACAAGCTCACAAACACCACTCACATTACATACTAAACTCAACAGTCAACACCATTGAACAAACTAAAATGTTTCTTTTAGTTACTGTTCTTAAAGTCTATTCCTTGGATTTTGCACTATGATGCACGATCGTTCTTACAACTTAAATTATACAATATTTCGACAAGTCCGCTCAACATTTTGTTAGAAAATATTTATTTATAGTGGACTTTAATTTTAATACCACTTTTTTGGGTGGTGTATATACATAGTGGCTCTTCTAACCACTATGTTGAAACACCCTTTATTAATGTTTGTTTACATATTTTTTTTTATCAAGAACAACTGAGATGTTTTTGTTTTCGAAAATTAGGACTATGTCTCTCCTTTACTTTATGTTGAATAAACTTGTCTATAAGACCACATTTTATATTATTCAAGGTCATTGCAAACACTTAATACCTATTTGTTCATGAATACAAGTTCATGGACTTATCAATTCATGAATCATAAAGTTCAGGGACTTGCAAATTCATGTATCTAAATATTCGATCCTTTCTTATTATTCATATATGTAGAGAATTAATTAGATTAGGAAAAATGTATTATTGTTTTCACACTCCCCTTTAATACTTCTTCCCTCAATGTTCTTTTGCATCTTGGGATTTTTTCTTCTCTTTGAAGGTGATTAATGCTTCCTCTAGCAAGAACTCTTTTGGTCATGACTCTGTTGAAGCTTCATAAAAACTTTCTTCGAAATGGATGAAGCATCAAAATGGCACTCATATTGCTCATGTTTTTGCTGAATCATTTCACTCAGTTTTTCAATACTTGTCTCTTTTCTTCTTTGGAACATCTGCACTTCGTTGAAATTGAGTTTTTCTTCCTCTATAAAATCTGAACTTGTCATGAAAATGCTACTTGGCAAATTGCGGCTTTAGTTTTCTTTTAAAATTGTGTAGCACTTTCACTTGAGTGGCCTTCTTTCATGGACTTTCACTTTATCTTTCTTCTTCATTCCTTGATTCACAAAGAGGAAAAGTAAGAGGAAATATCTTGTTCTCGACTATTTGAAGTATAAAATCCTTGATACATAAAGACAAGTAATAGACAAAATTAAGCACTTGTAAAGGTATTTCATCACAGTGCGAATACAGTGCAGGTTTCATTAACGTATGTAAGAAGATTTTATTTAAAAGATTACGACATATAGATATTTGATGCATGTGTAACGACAAATTCTTGAATTCTGAAATTAAAAAACAAGAAACATATTACAAAATAATTTTTGATTAAATTTAAAGTATAATTTGGGATACAATCTCTATCTAATCCTCTGATTCAATTCTATAAGAACAATATCAAAATTTTAGTGAAAATCTTCAATTTGATATTCGCTGAAATGGTTTGAACTTGGAGAAACGTTAATTCGAGGGTTCTTGGACTTGATATCGAATTAAACGGTGATTTGATTTGAGGATTTGATGAACACCGATTTGACTTAGGATTGATGAACACCAATTTCACTTAGGGATTTGATGGACAATGATTTGATTTGAGGATTTGATGAACACCAATTTGACTTGGGGATTTGATGGACACCGATTTGACTTTGGGATTTAATGAAGGATGATATGATCTTCGTCCTCAGTTCTTTGGATTTTTTGGGTTTTGATCTTCCTAGTATGGATTTTGATCTTCAAGAACGGTTTTCCGAGGGTCTTGTGACTTGATCTCGGATCAAATGGATTTTTGGTTTGAATGTTGCTGAAGAACGGTATGAATTTGATTTGGATTTCTTGAATTTGTTGAAGATTTGATCTTCTTGGCAGAGACACGATCTTCAAAAAACGGTTTTGGATGAACTTGAGGCTTGATGGCGGATTGAAAGATGTTCTTAACTAAGAACATCTTGAAGATGGTTGAGGATACATTTGAAGATTGTTGAGCTTGTTGGAGAGGATTTGAGCTTCATTGCTCTGAATTTTTCAAGCTTCAATTGTTCTTTTGTTCTTCAAAAGCACCGTTATTTATAGTTATAGAGTAAATCTTAATCAGAATCTCCTGATAAGATGAACGGTTGTGATCGCGTCTACGATTTCTTGAATTGAAAGACTTGATCTAAATGAATCTTCTTGATATCTCTTGAATATTGAATCTTGGAGGAGAAGACTTTCCTTGTCTTAATATTTGATGAATATATTTATTTAACCCTTTAAAATATGAGGATTAAATAATATATATTTATTTTCTTTTCTTGCTTGGCAAGACTTGTCATTATTTAATTTAATTGGATAATTTAACTCCAATTAATAAATAAGACATTATTCAATTTATCCATCATATATATTAAAATCAATAAATTTAACTACTTTAATTTGGAAATATATTTATTATAAATCCAAAATAAAATAGAAAAATAAATTAAAAATTAGTATTATTCTCCACATGTCGAGATTTAATTTGACACAAATTTTAAGTGTCTACAACATGTTTCAAAAATGCTTTGGTGTTACAATTATATCTCAGAAGCTCATTTTTTTATCATTTTATTCCTTTAATTCTCTCGAGAAATGTCACAATGATAACTGGCAAATCTCCGAAGAACGAAATGCACAGTCTAGCCAGGCTATCTATAGAAAGTCTTCGGACACCGACCCGTCACCTTCCAACCCAAGAAAGTTTGGCTCAATGCTCTCATTGGGGAAATCCAGTTCCTCGACCCTTGTACAAGTCCAAGTCCAAGTCCGGGATACCAACTCTCAACATTACTTAAACAATTTCACTAGCTACTCATACTATATATTGAACGCATAAATAGAGTAAAACCGTGAAGGATTAACAAGTTCCAATGATATTCAGTTCCAAAAACCACGTGCTTCAGTCATTAACTTAAGCCCTAATGTGCAAAACTGTCACATGGTAGGTTGAATTAGCAGAGGATAAGAATCTTTTTTTTTTAACTTCGAAACTCAAACTCATCAAAACTCAAAACCAAGGACGACTCGACAGATACCCGAGAACGTATAAAACGTCATTACATGTAACCTAATGTGACTAAAAATCACAAAAAAGATAAAAGACAAACAATGAAACGAGCTCAACCAATCTATCCATACTAATCCTTTATTGCATTGCGTGTCAATTCATGAGCTGTTGCGTTTAAATTTTGCCCCACCCAACGTGCAGAAAATCCAGCACTGAGACCAAAACAATGTTGAATACCATTGAACATTTGTGTAGCTTGCCTCCCCGTTCGTGCCCTTAATAATGTCGTGGATAATATTCAAATTATGGCCTTCAAGCACGAAAATAATCCACCCTCTTCTAAGTGCCAGTTTCACCGCATGTAACGCTGAAAGTGCCTCAATATCGGATGGCTCCAAACATGCAAATAACTGCCTTTGCATCCATGCAATAATATTGTCATTGCAATCATATGCAATGACCTCGATACCGATCGCCTCTTCGTTCTCAAATCGAGCCCTGCCAAAATTAATCGTTATAGTATCCCTTGTTGGCGGCTCCCAATTATTGATAGCACCTAAGTTCACGGCACGCACACTCTCAACATTAGCTTTTGCCAATTCCAGGCATACACCTGCCCGAACAAGACTATCTCGTCCGGTTTCCTCGGCTTCTGCCCTGCCAATGTTTCATCTTGCTTCCCCCATAATTCCCTACAAATAGTTCGCATGATACTCACATTCTCAATGGACTCAACGCGAACTATCCTACCAAAGTAATCTGTAACTGACTCCTCTTTTCCAACATGACATTGAAATATTTGCCATGACCCAAACTTGTCTCGCTATGTGAAATCAAAGAAGTTAATAATTATTGTGAGCTATAAGTATTTCGTACATGTGAATTAAAAAAAGAGGAAAATATCATATTTCCTACGTGGCACTAGCAGTGTCAAGCTGCCACGTCATTGTTGAGGTCCGAATAAGAGCAATTTGCCATTTTTAGTAGAAAAAACGAAATTACTATGCATTTTTATCAGGGGGCGTACGCAGGTGGGTTATAGCGGGTGGCAACGAAAAAAGACACTATACCCAATCTTGGCGGTTTACCAATTCTTTCACCCATGCGGGTGGTAACAATTTACAAACCATGCGGATTGCGGGTTGGGCGGGCGAGTTACATTAAATATATCACAATTGAACATCACAAACAAATTGAAGGCTGAACAGTGAACAAAATCAACATCACAGTGAACAAATCAACAAATTAGCATCATTCACAACTATTTTCAAATCATCATTCACCACCAATTTTAAAATAACCATTCACCATCATTCACCACCAATTTTCAGAATCATCATTCACCAATCACCATCATTCACCACCAATTTTCAGAATCTCATAGCTAAATTAACAATCGCATATCTAAATCGAAAAAGAAAGATGAACATTTGAGAAAGTTTAAGTACTTACACTTACAATTTCGACTTGTGAGGTGGTGGCGTCGTGAATCGTGAATCGTGGTGGCGTCGTGAATCGTGAGCGAACGTGGTGGAGTGGTGGATTCGTGGTTGCACGGCGGAGAGGTGGTGCAGCGGTGGATTTGTGTTTATGCGGTGGAGTCACGGGTTCGCAATGAAGAGGTGGTTGCGAGGTGGATTTGTGGTTGCGTGGTGGAGTCGCGGGTTCGCGGCGAAGAGGTGGTTGCGCGGTGGAGTCGTGGGTTCACGGCTGTCGGCTGAGTTGCGTGGCAAAGAGGTAGTGGTGGTGGTAGCGGCTGAGTTGAGACTTGAGTGTGAGAGAGGTGAGCCATAGGTCAGAGTGACAGTTAGGGTGAGGTGAGAAAACAAAAACCTATAAATGAAAGGGTGGGGCTTTTTTTTAGGCTTTTATATTTAAGGGGCGGACGGGTGGGCTGGTAAACCTGTGACCCGCCCGCCAGGAGGCGGGTTACCATCAAAGTGAGCTGTTTCCTTTGCAAAAAATATTCAAATCGCGAATTTGCGTGTGGCGCGGGTCGGGTGGTGGGCAGGTGGCAATTTTATGTATACCCCTAATTTTTATCAGCCCAACCTAAAAAATGCATTTAAGAATTTTAGAAAAAGTTATAGGGCAAAAAAAATAATTCATCCAAATAATTACATGCCCATTTTTTGCATAATGGTCTTTATGCAAAAATTAGTCCCTCCCATATACAAACTATGAATAGCAGACTAGGCCACTCAACATGATACTGACACATTTAGCCTTAAAGGTTGTCCATCGCTTTAATTGGATTTGTACTTTCATTATTTATTCTGACCAATGAAATAACAAATCAAACATTTGCGATATTTTATTGAGAAAATCTATTGCAATCAATCAAATTAGATTACAGGTAATTAAATTTCCAACTATTAATAAAATTGACTACATTGATCGTCACTTGCCAGAGAATGATGTGTATGTTCTATCCAAATCAAACCATTTTCTCTTAAACGTATTTATGTTCATACTTGTTACATCTTGCATGTTATCATACTTGTTTCAAAATAGTCGAACTAATCCAAACAAATTACCAGTAAGGTTTTGTAATTTTCTTTTTTTCCCATTTTAGATTTTACCTAATTTGCTAGATTATATGAAATATGAGTTGGCTTTTTAAATATATTTCTTTATATAGATTTTACTTAAAAAACAATAATTGGCTTTTATACACGTATGTATGTATATCCTTACATACATTATATATATGTATATTATACATGATTATGCAAAGAAGGACTTGTTACGTATCGAGCGATAAAATTGACCTACTTCTACATGCACCGATTTATAAATGAATAATATATATGTATAATGTATGCGGGTATGTTTGTGTGTTTGTGGGCAGTCATAAATGAAATGATAACCTAGCTAAGATTTCACATATTAAAAGTTCTAATAAAGAATTACCAACACAACAATATATCTAATAATGAGAAAATATTCTAAAAAATCTAACATAATAATTTCGGTCTGTAATCGCTAGCTAGCATAATATATACATATACATATACATATATATATAACCCGCCTAAGATATTTCAACTGAATTTACTTTTACATATTAATTGTGTATAAGTAAAGAAGTTATTTACTTTGCTCTTGTAATTAGCTATTTAGTCAGGAATTAGTTTATAATTAGCTCAGCATTCTGTTAGCTCCAGTTTGTTAGTTTTTAGATAGTTGGTCCGCCTTGTATATAACTAGTCTACCTCCGTACTATTTTCATATGCAATAGTATTTCCTCTTCACTACTTTCTCTCTCTCTAAGTTTCTATATGGTATCACGCTAACGGTTTTCGCCTCTCGTGCAATTTTTTCTCTCTCTTCGACCATTGTTGTGCGCTTGAGTTCTTCGACTTGGTGTAGTTGATTTTCTCTTCTTTTCTGATCCTCTTTGCTTCCGCGATGACGATTTCGGGTGCGTCCACTACCAATACTCCAATTGCTTCTGCGAATTCTTTGATTTTGCCTTTGCTACTAAATCTGCTGCAATTCGTCATGGTTCTCTGCAATTACAATGACCGAAGAATCCACTGTCTCACCTCTGCGAAGCTCAACGTCATTCAAAATTACTTGGCTTCATTACTAGAGCTGAGAAGAAGCCGGATCATACTCATCCGGACTACGAGGAATGGGTGTGAGTGGAATGTATGGTTACCTCTTGGCTGTTGCACTCGATTTTTGATGATTTAAGTGGTGCATTTTTGTTTGCTGAATCTGCTTTGGGCATGTGGAATCAAGTGAAACATTGTATGGTATGAGTAGTGATCATCTGGTTTATCAGTTTCAGAGAAAGGTAGCTTCTATTTCTCAAGGTTCCCGTACTGTTTCTCAATATGACACTAGGCTTAAAAGGCTTTGGTTTGAGTTAAGTTGTTTGATTCGTGTTGTTACTCGTTGATAATGGAATAATTATAGTGAATTAAGTACCTACTTTTTTAGACTTTTATACAATCTTTTGTGGCAATGTTACTTGTTTTAGTGTCATTTCATTGTTTTTGCAGTTTGAGTCGACTCGGAGTAAAACGATGCTTAATTGGAGGATTTCAGCACTTTCTAGTAACAAAGGTGAATAGAGCTATAGCGCTACCAAAGGTGCTACTAAAAAAACTAAAAAATAGAATGCTAGGCGAGCTAGCAGTGGACGCGGAAGCACATCACAGAGGAAACATAGAGTAGCGCAATAGAGTTTGATCGCGCGTGTCCAACTTTCAGCCATGGATTTTACAAACAATCTTTAACCTAATGGGCCAAGAAAAAACGTGTAAAAGGAGGCGACGTTCAGCAGCTAGGGTATGATGAAAAAACACACAGAGGACAATTTCTCATAGCAAAAGAATACCAAAAAAGAGAGTTGGAGAGCATTCTAGGGTTAGAGAATAGCAAAAAAACCACTGTTTGTAGCATCACAGTCATAGTTGAAGGAGACAAGTGAACTGAAGGAATCAGCAATCATAGTAAAAAAAAAAGTAACAAGGAGACTGGGAGTTTAATCTTTTCTTTTCCTTATTTGAATAATATATGATAAATTGTTGTGATTTGAAAATGATTATGATTAGCTAATCCTCTCAGTATCTGAGAGAGGATGTAGTTGGTCTCGTATGGAAGCACCTTGAACCTATGTTTTGGTTATGTTTATTGATGGATTTATTTAGTCAGATATTATTTGTTTAGTTGGAAGCACCTTGAACATATATCATTGTTGGTAACTCTAATTCACTTCTAAAACACTGTATGTATCTTATGACATGGTGAACTTCTGGTGAGGGGAAAGTACTTAACATTCTGGCATCATTAGGGATTAAAGGGTTCTTTAGTACATCGAAAGGTTTCTAATTTGCTACATCAACTCGGAAACAAAACAACCATCAAGAAATAGAGTCTTGCATAGGAGTCATTGGTATTTTATCTATGAAATATATCCGTTCGAGATCAATGAAATCCATATTTTAGATACCTTTTACCAAATCTAATTCACAACCTTAGATCGAATCAATCAATCAAATCTCGTTCTAGTTAGTTAGGTAGTTTAATCTTAGTTCTTTAGAAACTTCTGCAGCCGCCATCCCTAGTTAGTTAGTCCACTCAAGCAATCTAGTTTAGGAGTTTAGGTAGTAGTTACTTAGTTAAGTAATAACTCCTAGTCTTAGTTTAACTCTTTAATGATAAAAATACGAAAGAAAAGGAAATCGATTAATTAAGTGTTCAACAATATAATTGCTAAATCACAAATATCTATCCTCTTGGGATTCGATACTTGGGCAGTAATCTTACTTTCCATTTAACAATTACTTGATTCATGCAATTGCGATATCGTGGGACTTAGGTGTAAAACTTATTATCCTATTCTATTTACGAATAACAAACTCCCCATTGGTTGTCATTGTGTGGCTGCTATTAATTGTACTTGTCAAGGTTCTCAACATGCTTTAGGTTTCTAGTCTCTCACTAAACTAATGCAAATTTTGATGGGCCTCAATGAAGATTATGATGCTCTTAGAAGTCACATTCTAAGTATTGAACATTTGCCTAATGTTGACAAGGCTTATGCCATGGTGATGAGGTTGAAAAACAAAAGTATGTGCAACTTAGTCTTCATGATTCTGTTGACAATACTACTATGCTTTGTGCTTCTTCTTCTAGATCTCCAGCTTCTTCTTTGTCCTCTAAGTATTTTAAAAGGAAGAATGCAGATAGGTTTTGTGACTATTACAAGGGTAAGAGTCATTCCAAGACTCATGTTTCAAGTTAGTGTGCATACCTGATTGGTATAAGGAAATTAAGGAGAAGAAATGTTCATCCAGTAGCTCTGGTGGCAGATCCTATGCCAATGTTGTTGACTGTGTTGCTCCTTCCTCTTAGTCATATACCCCCACCCCCATGTGTATGATTCTGCCAGTGCCATTTCCCCTTAGCTTCAATCAGAACTCATGAATATGATGAAGTCCCTGTTGGCTCAGGATTCCATGAACAAATCATCCCATTCAGATGTTGTTCCACTTTGCACATTATGGTGACTTTACTGGTATTTCATTGTCTCCTTATAGGTCTATTGACACTTGGATTTTGGACATCGGTGCATCAAATCACATAGTGGTTGATTCTTCTATGTTCTCTACTTTGCATGTTGTTACAAGGATCACTTCTATTTATCTGTCTGATGGTTCTGTTAAAGTCAGTTAAACATTTTGGAGATGTCAGTATTAGTGCAGCTCTCCATTTACATAGTGCTCTACACATGCCTGGGTTCAAGTTCAAATTGATTTCAGCACCTAAGTTGGTCATTGGTTCTAAATTGAAGTGTATCTTTACTCTCACTCGTTGAGTCTTCCAGGACCTTCTGACTAGCAAGACATTTGTTGTGGGAAGGTTGTTTAGGAAGTTATACTTGTTGGATCCTTTGCGTTGCTCTCCTACTCCAGATATTACTTGTTCTGATGTTTCTTTAGTTTGTAATAAGTCAGCTAGCACCGTTGATATTGCCTTATGGCACAAGAGGTTAGGCCAGTCTTCTTATCAGACCGTACAGAACATTGATTGTATACATGATACAAGGAATAACACTGAGTCTTTGGATGCTTGCATTATCTATCATCAGGGTAAGCAACATAGAACTCCATTTCCTCTCAGTACAGCTCTTACTTATACAGTTTTTAATCTTGTTCATATGGACGTTTGGGCTCCATATAGAGTTGCAATTATGAAAAATGTACATTACATATTAACTTTAGTTGATGACTTCAATAAAGCTACCTGGGCCTTCCTGTTGAAAATCAAATCTTAGGTGCCTGGTCTTATAGCTCATTTTCTGGCTTACGTTCATACTCAGTTTCACTCCAAATTCTTGATCATTTGATCAGACAATGGTACAGAGTTTACTAACTCTACCTGCCAATCACTTTTGCAGAAGTCCACCCCTTATTCTCCCCAGCAGAATGGATGGTGGAGAGGAAGCACATGCATCTCTTGCAATGTACAAGATCTATGTTGTTTCAGGCCAATATACTTGTCAGATTATGGGGTCATGCTTTACACATGGCCACTCATCTCATAAACAGGACTCCTACACACACACTGAACTAGAAAACTCCCTTTGAAGTTCTTCATAGTCACAAACCAGATTTATCTACTCTCAAAGTGTTTGGTTGCTTGTGTTTTTATACTAACACTTCACCTCAGAAGGATAAACTAGCACTCAGATATTTCAAGGGGTGTTTCCTTGGTTTTCCTTCTGGCCAGAAAGCATATAAGGTATACAATCTTACTGAACATAAAGTGATCATCTAGAGATGTTCCTTTTAGGAACATCAATTTCCCTTCACAGATTACTCATTGATCCATGATTCTAGTCCTCTCCCTTATGTTGAAGTCACCTCAAACTCCTCTATTGATTCTCATTTCTGTTTCTTGATCCCACTGATCCTAGCACACCTTCCTCTAATCCATCTGACACTACTCACATACAACCTTGATAAGCGTTTATTAAGCATGATTTAAGTATCGATTTACTTATACTTTTGATTACTTAAGATAGCATAGTTACTGGTTTTTGTATTATTTCGTATTTTCTTAAGATTTTATGGAGTCATTATGAAACTAAAATAAAAAGGACCAAAATGGATGCTTTTGGAATGCAAAGGGTCAAGTTATTAATTTGGAGATTCAATGAAGGAAGACCGGAGCATAGGCCGATTGAAGAGCGAACATCGGAGGATCGCACAGAAGAAGTAGAGACCAGTGCGATGAGAAGAGCGCGATGGAAAAGGTAAATCGCACAGCTGATGCGCAATATCAGATCACACAACTATTGGAAGTTGGGCTAGATAAAGCCTAGAACAAGCCCATAATGTGAAGAAAATCTATAAATAAGAAGGTTCGTTCAGCAGCTAAAAAAAATAAGAGAAGAGACGTAACAAAACCGCTTACAGTAGTATACAACAACTTTCCGATAGAGAAACCCTAAGAGCCGCCGGGGAGAGAGAACGCCACAAATTCTTAGTTTTGTAGAATCATTGTGTGAGAAATCAGTTTAAAAGAAGAAAAGATCATCAATGAGAGAAGAAGAAGAGTCAAACAACAAAGTTCCACCAGATCTGAGAAGCTTTTCCTTACCCTTTTTCTCTTGTTTATGTTGTTTATCTCTTTGATGATTGATGAACTCAGGATTATAAGGAGCTAATCTGCTCATGGTTTTTGGTATGGGAGTAACTCGGATTTATGAATATACTTTAGTTATTTTATGAGGTGTGTACTTGGTGTTCTTGAATGTCTAGATAGAATAATAGTATATTGTGTGACTAACCTTACTTTGGGATAAAATAGAAGCACCCGAGTGGGGCCACCCAGAGTATGGAAGGCTCAGGACTGTCACATATATTTGATTTGTGACTTTGGACTTGCAAATGTAACTGGAGCGCAATACCTAGATCACATTATATATGTCTTTATCATGTAGGTTTTGTTGACGCGAGACTGATGAGTTAATTGGGTTGCAGATTTCATATCTCTACTAAAACAACTGACAATGGGTTGTTTCCGTTAACACAGTGGGTTATTAGAGACTTATAGGGGTATGGTTGGGATAACTCCTGCCATGTGTCGCGGATCCATTAGGCTTGTACCATCAAGCAACGACCAAGGATTATAACTCAAAAATAGGAAGAGATCGTAGTGAAACCCGACCTCTAAACAATATTTCATTATATTGCTTACAAACTCAATCAGTTCAATTCTGTTTTAGTTTAGTTAGTTTAGTTTAATTCAAATCTTTCGTAGTTTAATACATTTAATTGGTTTTTTAGATGCATTGCCTTTTAATGTTATTTTGCATTCAAAACCACAAAACCATAATTTACTGTTTTCTTGCATCTTAGATAGAATTCATTCTTCCATCATAGTTATTAAGCATCTTAGATAAAGCATTCTTAGTCTTAAAACGCATTCATAGCATTCTTAGATTAAATAGCATTCACCCTGCAAACACAAGAAACAAAAGTGACAATAGTTAGTATTCTACATCTAAGTGATTCATTCAAAAGTCCACCACTTTCTTGGTATTTGATACTTGGTTTGTAACTATACATACCATTTTATTATAACTTAACTCGTGCACTTGCGACACAGTGGGACTTAGGCATGACAATTATTTATTAGCTTATATTCTATTTTGTATCAACACGTCCCATCAAGTTTTCGGCGCCGTTGCCGGAGAGTAACGAATATCTTTGTTTCGAGTGTATCATTGAGCTTATTTTTTGAGATATTGATAGCTTTTGTTGTTTGCATTTGAAGAGCAAGCATGGAGTCACTCAATGATCTTCCACATACACTTCTCAAGGAGGAAAAAAATGAACTATTCAACGACCCTTTTGCTGACAACCTACCTGTATGTACCCCAACTCTTAATTTATTTTCATTTTACTTGTGCGTCATATTCTTATATATCTTCTTCCCCCAAGTTTTATTTTGTCATGTGATTTCTTCTTTTCATGATAAACAACTAATTATTGTAACTAACAAATAATTTTGCTGTTGTTGATTCATGTCTTAGGTAATTTTTGGACAAAAATTAATAGAAGCACTTCAAGGGCATGTGTTGCTCGGGGATCACGACTCCAATTGTTTAGTCAACACAGTCAGACTCCTAAAAACGTGCCATTATAGAGGTATATACTAAATCTAAAGCATTAATCTTGTCTAATTAATTCATTTTTTAAATGAGTTTTGGTACGCGAGGCGTTTAAACTTGGGAAGCGATTAATCGGCGGGAATAAATGAGTCCTAATTATGGTGGAGGACTTAACAATATGGGCATGACGAGCACGGCGAAGAACACGGGAAAATCGATGAGGAAGAGTTTCATCAAGAGTTTGAAAATTACCATGCACGGAGTGGACGAGAGAGTTGCACTCGAGATTTCGGAATGTCGTGCAACAACTTGGAGAAGGAAGTTATAGTAGCTTTCACCAACTCTGTGATATATGCGCACACGTGCGGCATATGTGCATGTTTACACCAAAGAAAATTAAATTAGTGTGCATAAGTTCTTGAAATAGCATAAGTCTATCGACTAATTTGTTTAACTAAGAGTGGCATATTACAAGATTGTTTTCTCTGTCTTTGAAATTACATCTAATACATGATTTTGATATTAAAGGATGTTTTCCAAAAGAGATCATGGAATTGACGAATGTTCCAGGGCTGACAAGAATGCAAGTGGCTAGCCATTTGCATGTAAGCTTTCTTCTTTTCATTATGTAATCTAAAGTAAAATGATATATTATTCCGAAATTGAGTAAAATGCATAGACTTTCATTTATAATTGTTTTTAAGTGGTTGGGTTTGCAAACTTATCTCAAAAACTAGAAATTCATAATTTAATTTAATTCTTTAAAAACAACTTTTAAGTCATAAGCTAGAAGTGTTCGAAAAATTGGCTAAAAGCTACTTTTTTTTATAGTAGAGTGTTTGTAAAATAAAAAGTGATTTCCGCAAATTGTCTTCTTTTACTTTAATGCAAAATAGTTACACTTTCTGCACGTAAAATTTGTATGTAAACATTTGTACCTATATTTTTTTTTGATCATTAAAAGAAAAAAATACGAAGCACAAGAGGTGCTTCAACCCCTTACACAAATTACTTTATCAACGGTTACTCCCCATACAAAGGTTAGGTTGCATACACCAATCATAAAAAGAAAAAATAAAATCTTCAGATTTTGCTTTAATCCACGCCCACATTTTAAGTTTGATTAGCTCCACCGTTCCTACGATGTGTGATTCTTCATTTTGAAACGCCACCTTGTTCCTCGTTATCCAAATCATCCATACCGTAACACACCACAAACCTTTCCAATATTTTCTCGCCTTAGTCCCACGCCACAATGAAGTGTGAAGTTCAAAGTGAGTAGATGAAACCTTCGGTAACACAGTACAATAACCCCACCACTCATAGACATACATCCAAACCCTATAAGCAAAATCACACTCGAAAAACAAATGCCCCGAGCACTCCATTTCAGCACCACAAAAACAACAACCCCCTGTAGTTATCAATTCACCACATCCTCTTTTTTCCAAATTTGATTTTGTTGGAACTTTATCAAGTATGAGCTTCCAAGCAAAATACATCATCTTATGAGGTGCTGACATATCCCAAAAAGAGTTGAAAAAACCATCAAAAGAGTTATTTCTATTCTGACTTAAAATGAGGTAGGCAGATTTTACCGTATAACAACCGGTTGGATCTGGATTCCACTTCCAGGAGTCATGTTTGTTGTTGTCAAGCTGAATGTGTTGTACCAATTGCCTCAAGTCTTCAAAAAGTTGTTGCTCCCAGCAAAATAAACTTCTTCTCCATGTAAATTTCCACTCCCACACTCCATTCAGCCATGATCCCATTTCGCTAATCATCTTGTTTTTATCAAGTGAGATACTAAACAGTCTCGCATAATTTTCTTTCAAGGTTTCTGTGCCAATCCAAGCATCATTCCAGAAACTTGTGTCTCCTCCATCTCCTATAATTTTTTTCACACCTCTTGAAAACCAATCCTCATTTAAATCAGCACATACAATAGAGCATATGTCTCTCCACCAAAAAGAACATCTACCCCTTCTATTTACTGTTCTGTATGTCGCATCCCCGGGATCAAGAACACCATATTTTGCTATTAGAACATTTCTCCAAATTGAATCTTCTTTTGTAAGTATCCTCCACCACCATTTACCAAGTAGTGCCATATTAAATCGGTACATATCTTTTACTCCTAAACCACCATCTTCTTTATTTCTACAAATCACCTCCCAACTTACCCAATTGATTTTTTTCACTCCTTGCTGTCCACCCCATAAAAATTGACGTTGTACATCTGTAAGTTCTTTTAACACCTTAATCGGGACTTTATAGAAAGATAGGAGATACGTAGGTATACCTGAAAGTGCACCTTTTAGGTAAGTAACTCTACCGCCAAATGAAAGATGCTTGTTTTGTAAGAATCCAGTTCTGTTTGTAAAACATTTCATCAAAGAATTCCAGGACTCCTTTCTTCTCGGGTTGATCCCAACAGGAACCCCAAGATACATAAACGGCAAGTTACCTTTCTTACAATTCAAGTATGTTGCCCATTCCTCAACTCTGTCTTCTTCAATGTTGATTCCGTGCAGCTGGCTTTTTCGGAAATTTACTTTCAATCCCGAAATCAACTCGAAGTTCATTAGAAAAACATTTGTATTTGTACCTATTAAATTAACTCAACAGCCTCATTATGTGAAAATTGTGCTTTTATTTAGATTTTAAAGCTTCATTTCTATATATAGAAGTTAATAATGTTCTAAAATACTTACTTTCTCTATTTGTTGAAAACGTTTGAATGGAACTAATTAATATATACATGAAGACCGGTAAATCGTAGTCAAGAGGTAACATTTATAATAGACAAAAGGACGAATTATTATTTCTGCCCATTATCTTTTTTTCAAACTTAAAATGCCCGTTTTTTAAGAACATGCTAAAAATGCCCGGTATTTTTTAAAATTTCTACTAAAAATGCCCGAAATGAAATTTTTGGACAAAAGGGCCTACGTGGCTGCCTAGTCAAAGAATCGTCAATCCTAATCAAAAAGTCGCGCCCGACGCCTGTTATTATTTGGTCCGAAAAAACGTTTCTCCTGTTAATCAAGCTAAGGCATATAAAGGCAAAAATCAGACAAATTCGCGGCAAAATCACAAACCCTAATTCGCGACAAAATCCAAAAACCCTAATTCGCGGAAAAATCACAAAATTGACCCCCCAATTTCTCACCAAAAATCGCAAATTCGCAGTGTTTTGTAACTGAAGCTTGATTTAGGGTAAGATGGTGTACAAATTGCGACCTCAGAACGAGCTTGATTTCCATCCACCCGAGTATTGTAAGTTTCCTCTTTCATTTGAGAGTCAATGTTAAATTGGTACTTTATTGCTAGTGGGTGTAATAATTGGCCAAAAGTGGGGTAAAGTATGTATTTTTGTGGGTGGAGGTAATATTTTAGTGGGGTTTGGGTTTTTGTCCGAAAGTATATGGTCCCCTCGCACGTGTATTGACATCTTTTTGTGGGGTTTTGCTAGCTTTCATGCTTAGTGCACATATGTTGTTCAATTTAGTGGTCCCGTTGTGTATTTTGTTTGGGTGTTTTTTTTTTACTCCTATATTTAGCTTTTGTCCTCTACATTATTGCAGCACCAGAAAACAAAGGATTTACCCGTGTATTACATTATGGAGGGTATATCTCCAAAAGCGTTTACCAAGGTGGGGACTATGAATTTGAAGCATCTGACACAAGACGTGTTTATGATTTTGTGAGTTACAGAGAGCTTAAAATCTCTCTATTGAATAGGTTGGCAGATGAGATTGGAGTAAGAGGCAGAAAGAATACTGGTACCGGGGGACATACTGTAAACATGTGGTGTCAAATGATCAACTGTGTTATTATGAGGGTAAGAGAGCTCACGGAGAACAGATGGAGTGGCATGTGTACATTACTAATGAAAATCACAGGGCTGTTTTGTTAGAGAGTATTTATAATGAAAGAGGGGATGCAACTGTTCTTATTCTTAATGAGGTTGGAGGTTCAAGACAGGAAGCTAGTGTTGAAGCTGAAAACATAAATGCAGTCAAGGACAATGGTGTTTCGAACGATAATGGACTTGGTGATGACAATAAGGAAGGTGATGGTAATCCTTCAAGGTTGGATAAGGGTAAAAATGTAGTTGTTGAAGAATCTGACAGTGATGATGAAGAATACATAGCGTCAGGAGATGAAACTGATGATGAGTTGTTCAAATATATTGATGAATTTCCTGAGCTGGATGTTGAACCTGATAGAGAGTTGGGAGATGAAGATGTTGTGCCAGAGTTGGGTGCAAGGTTTGATAAATTCAATGGAGTAAATATTGAGGATCAAGGTGGTGGTGCTGAGGATCAAGATGGTGCTGCTGAGGATCAAGATGGTGCTGCTGATGATCAAGATGGTGCTGCTGAGGATCAACATGGTGCTGCTGAGGCACAAAATGCTACAGATGGTGGTTATAGTAGGAAAAAGAAGAACACAGCCGCTGATGCAAATGCAGAGCAAGAAGAAGATGATCCAGATGTGACATTAACTAAAGAGAGAGCCCTGGCATTTCTTAGATCAGCATGGAAATCATGACCCTGATGTGGTTTGTTTCAATAGGGAAAACAAATTTGATCCCATTTTCAAAGTGAAAATGTTGTTCATAAACAAAAAAACAACTGTATAATGATGTAAAGTCCCATGCTATCAAGAGAAGAAGAAGTGTAAATGTCTGCAAGAGTGATCCAGGCAGGGTACACTACAGATGTGTATGCAAACAGTGCCATTGGAGGTTGCATGCTCTGAAAATCCCAGACCAGGAGAGCTATCAAATTAGAAAGTTCATTAATGAGCACACTTGTGCTGGGTCTTTCTATGTCAACAATGTGAAGACTTCCTAGCTTGCTGAGAGGTTTTCAGATGTGTTCCTCACAGATCCTAATAGAGACACCACTGGTTTCCAACTGGACTCCATTGCCAACATCAGATGCAATGTGACCTTCAATTAAGCATACATGACTAAGAATTTAGTTAAAAGGAAGCTAGAAGGAACTCCAGCTTTTCAGTACTCTAAACTGTTTGACTACCAAGCTGAGCTGAGGAAGACAAATCCTGGTAGCACTGTTGCCATTTGCACAGAAGATATTGTAGGAGAAAATAGATTCAAATGCATGTACATTTGTTTCCAAGCCATGAAGGATGGGTATAAAGCAGGATGCGGGCCATTCATAGGTGTTGATGGTGCACATCTTACTGGACCTAATGGTGGAGTACTGCTTACAATTGTGGCTCTAGATCCAGCAAACAACATATTTCCCCTTGCATGGGCTATTATTGCTGTTGAAAACACTAACAACTGGTTGTGGTTCCTATCACTTCTGAAAGGTGACTTAGAGTTGAATGATCCTACCAAGATGACCTTTATGTCTGATAAGCAGAAAGGGTTAATTCAGGCATTTGCAGAAATTTTTTCAGGTGCTTCACATAGGTTCTGTGTTAGGCATATGATTGGAAATGTTGGGAGAGCTGGCTTTAGTGGGGAAGAGTATAGTGATGCAATTTGGGATGCAGCTAATCAGACAACATAAGCTGAGTATGAAGTGGCAATGATGAGATTGGAGGCAATCAAACCATAATAAGATCACTACCCAAACAATACATCAAAACAGGCTCATTTTAATTATCCAGGTTCATCATCATCATCCAGGCTCATCATCATCAGCAGAAAGGCTCAGCATCATCATCATCTAAACACGCTCGTGCGAATAAACCTAAAAAACAAAGGCTTCCAAAAACAAAGTACTATAACAACATAAATATAACAGATCCAGAACCATATAAATACTCAGACCTCACAATTGTTCAAATATAATAAACATTAAAACCATTAAAATTTCACACTCAAACCTCACAATTGTTCAAATATAATAAACATTAAAACTAGAAAAACATAAAACATAAACGTCTTCAATCTTCCTCCGGCAAGAAAGCAATGTGATGCAATGTGAAGAGCTCATGCAGATAACCATCATTCGGACAACCATACAATCGAAAGTTCTTCTCTGTGTCGGTCTCCTACATCACACGAAAAGTAAATGAGACCAATTATGCCCTGTATCTTGAAAATAACGCGCATATTCAAAGATGATTCGAATTCTTACCTGGCGGGGAATAACATGATACTCTCCATCAACACTCACTGTCCAGTCAGGCGGAGCACAGTGAACGCCAGGAAGAGCATGAAACTCGGAGAAAGCCAAAACCTTTTGAACAACCCGTTGTTCTTCTCGTAGATCTTCGTCATCGCGAACTCACCACCCCCCATTGCATGGCGTCCAACTTCGGTTTCAGCAGATCTAAGTCCCTCATCAATGCCGGCTGCTCATACAATCGATGCCTCCTTCCATACTCACACAACAACCTTTACAACTGTGTCTCAAAGTGCAGGTTGATCTCCCCATCATGAAATAGTCAAGCAACCTCATTGTTGTTGAGAATCTCCATTTTTTTTCAAGTATAATTTATGAATGAAACTTAAGAAGCAGAAATGGAAATTTAGATGCGTTTGCTGATGAAGTTGAGGGAACTTTAAGGTTGGTATTTATGAGATGAAGTGGTGATTGTTCGAATGTACATGACTTTTCAGTTCATTATAGGAACAATCACCATTTTAATTGCCACCAATTACCAAAACCACTTAACCGGTTACCAATGCCAATTAACCTCCTGTTCAACACTCTTTAGTTTCCAACTAAACGTTACAACACAACACACTAAACACTACCACACAAAACAACACATACATAAATAAACAAAACGTTTAACCAGTTCCACTGTCAATACAATTTGCAAACAATTAGAAAAAGTGCAATCATAGTAAGTAAACAAAACCTATTTCTACCTCTCAATTTCTTGTTCCCATCAGCCAGCTTCTTCACCTTCTCTTCCAACTCCTTATTAGTTTTTCCAAATGCTCTTCGAATCGTATCCAAACTCGGGTGATCGATCAACTCCATTTCTTCTTTGAGTTGATTCACTTTTGCCTCAGCCTTTTCAATTTTTGTACGTAGTAATGGAACTATAATCCGCAGTCTTTCATAGGTAGGAGGATCTTTCTAAACGAAAAATCGACAACCGAAGTACCCCTTCCAACACCCATGGAATCTACGGCCTGGGTTTGCATCGGTGGTTGAAACCCTCACGACGGCGGGTCTACCGCAGTCGCACATCAGACCAGAGCTATCCATCGATTTAGACATGTTCGTAATTTTAAGATTTGGGAGAATTGATCGACATTGCGGATTAGGGTTTATATAAGGTGAATTTGGGGGTTTTTTAAAAAAAAATGACCGTTAGTGATTCAAAGAGTCGTTGTCGATGTAATAAGGAGAAACGGTTTTTCGGACCAAATAATAACAGTTGTCGGGCATGACTTTTTGATTAGGATTGGCGATTCTTTGATTAGGCAGCCACGTAGGCCTTTTTGTCCGAAAATTTTACTTCGGGCATTCTTAGTAGAAATTTTAAAAAAGACCAGGCATTTTTAGCATGTTCTTAAAAAACGAGCATTTTAAGTTTGAAAAAAAAATGGGTAGAAATAATAATTCGTCCTAGACAAAATAGTAAACATTTGTGAAGTTATTTCATCAAAGTGAGAATATGGTGCATGCTTTCATTAACATATATAAGAAGATTTTATTTAAAAGATTATGACATACAGATATTTGATGCATGTTCGGAAACGCTTTGGTGTTGCAATTATATCTCAAAGTTCGATTTCTGATCATTCTATTCCTTCAATTTTCTTTAGAAATGCCGCAAATGAGAACTGGCGAATCCCAAAATGCAGCCCTTCAACTTTCACCACATCGCCTCCCTCACGCCATGTTTTGCACTATTCGGTAGCCATTTGCTCCTCTTGTGATTACGATCTTACATGTCTTATATTTTATGATTGTGTTGCCTACATATTAGTTTGGATGCATTTTGGTTGCTTAACTGTATGTATTTTTTTCCTGTGCTATTGCTAATTAGAAATAGCGAAGCAAATTGTTGATTGTTAAAAGCTATAATTATTTCATGAGCTATGGTTATGAATACAGTTACACATATAACTCTTCATAGTGTATAAATTGGTGTGTCTCTTTAAGATTTTTATATTAATTATACGAGTTTGGAGCTGAATCTTTTAGGTGAACGATTCGTTAATTATGGAAGTATATAATGAATCTTTAATATGGAAATCAGGACTTGTCAAATTTCGGAATGTTGATATCTATTTTGTTACGTTGGCATCGTGACTTATTGAAAGTAGCTTTTGAAAAGATATCAAATTGAGCTCTTTTAATTACTAAATCGTACTGAATGGGCTTGATTCGGTAGAGAATTCGAATTTAAGCTTATCGAATCAAACCCACTTCTAACATGGTGAATTGTTGATGAGATCGTATTTCATCGTACGACCATATTCTCTACAAACTGATGTATTGTAATTCTGCAAAGTAATT
Organism: Linaria vulgaris; assembly: GCA_948329865.1. Classification (NCBI taxonomy): domain Eukaryota; kingdom Viridiplantae; phylum Streptophyta; class Magnoliopsida; order Lamiales; family Plantaginaceae; genus Linaria; species Linaria vulgaris. The sequence goes on along the minus strand of OX415254.1, from coordinate 96,741,996 downwards.
TGAGCTTTACGATGGCCAGGTTTGCTCAGGACAACTTTTGTGGCTTCTTCTCTGATATAAGGCTTGGAAAGGGTTCGACTTTCTAGTCTCGGCGACTTCTTCTGTGGTGAATGATTGGTTAGGAGATTGTAGCAGGTTTGAGTTCAAAACGACAGAGATGGATAAAGTGCAGAGGATACTGGTTGCAGTGATATCGCAGCCCCAAAAGGGTGGCCAGTCCCTGTATAGTTCCATAATGATTGCTTGTGTGCATTATATTTCGCAAAGTTCTTTTATATCGATTTTCATGTGTTCCTAGCTCTAATTTGTTTTTTTATGACATATGCAGCTGGTCTTCTCATTGCTGCTACTCTGTTTGATATTTTCACAACTGGGGCAAGCTATAACCTATGAAAAAATGCTTGAATGGTAAGGATAAACTTCTGCCCTTTCTCGTCATACTATCAAACGCTAATTTACTAGTGCAAGTAACATTTTCATTTTGCAGGTGGTTTATTCCTTTCAATGTTGTTCTTGCCACCATATCAGGCTCCATTATAGGGCTCGTTGTTGTTTACCATTGTCTGTCCTCCTTACCCATTCTTCAAATTTACCATCATAGTGCTAAATGCATTTAATGCTGTAAAGTCAACTGGTATGCTTTTTACAGTGACAATTGGCTATATATTAACCTGATTTCCTATTGTGTTCTCTACCTTTTTGAAGAATAATTTAAACTTAACGCGGTAGTTGAACATGAGGTCGGCTGAAAATACTAGACTTTGCTTTCTGGTAATATTGAAAGTGTGCCACTATACCTTATTGCTGCATTGCGCCGCGATCCAAAAAACCCTTTTGGAGACTGCAAAATGCTCTCAAGATGGAAATGCTTATCTAATTTGGTCAATGCTTAAGTTGTTACATATTGTCCTGTATACCTATGTTTTTTAAATGCTTGCGACTCCTCCTGAAGGAACATTTGATGTGATAGATGAAAATCTTCCTATTAAGAGTCCATCGAGGAGTAGCTCCATTACCTCTTCCAAAGACTTTTCTCTTGAGCAAGTTCCTCTGCTCACAGAAGATGTTGTACCGACTCATTCGAATGCAACGAATAAAGGAACAATGAGAGTACTTCATCCGTTTTCTGCATTGAAATCATATTTATAAGATTGTGTCCTAGTGTATGGAACAATGATTTCCATTATTCGGATTTTTTTGTCTCAGAATGAAGCTTGATTAGATACATACGGTATCTGATGCTTATATTGGTTCTGCGAAAATGACATGGAAATAAGCCTTTATTGCCATTCCTACTAAATCCTAGCCCTGGAATATTTAACTCTTGAACTTTTTGTTATCATTGATGTAGTACCCAATTTTGCTGTCAATCTTATGATATAAAGCTAATAGTAAATATGTTTTTCAAATGTAGGTGAAAGTTTTTCTAAGATATTTGTATGACAAGTTGAAGCTCAAGCAGGTCCTTCAACCTCCTATTATTGCTTCTGTAAGTTCAGCCTTTTTTCCTTATTGGTGGTGAGCATTTTTTTGTTTTACCTTATTTTATTGTAGGCCGTGTCATAATATATAAATAACTTTTTCGAACATGTCATTGCCATATTTGTGGGATTTGTTCCTTTTTTGAAGAAATTAATCATACTCTGTATGCGCCTCTCTATTTTTTTTTATGGATAGTTGCTTGATTCTTGGGTATGATCCTTTTTTTGCTTATTGTTGGTTAAAATGTGCCTAGTAATTAAGAAGTAAGCATTGGAATCTTATGAACATTACTATTTTTATTATCTTCTAACTTATATTTTTTAATTATCAGGGAAGTGATGATTCCTTGCATATTGTTGGCTCTAGGAGGCAACCTTGTGGATGGTAAGTAGGAATATCAGGTTTGTGACTTAATTAATGCTTTCTTGCCTAATGAGAATGTGATTGAATACGAATATGGTTGCAGGCCCAGGGGTTTCAAAACTCAGGTGCACAGACTACCGCTGCAATTGTTTTTAGGCGACTTGTCTTGGTTTCTCCAGTGGGACTTGGTATTGTCACGCTAGCTTGATAAGTTGGGGTTCCTCCCTCTAGGCGATAAAATGTTTCAATTAGTCCTTTTACTCTAGCACACGATGCCCACTTCTGTTTCTGTTATGCATCTCATTATTTATGTCCTAATGACCATCTACAAGTCCCTGGGATACCTTTTCTGATGATAAAAATTGTTGAGCTAGTGATCCGAATGTAAAGATCACACTAACATGGGTCCATATATTTGCGATTTTATCAATGGTTGGATGGATTATTCTTTACGATCATTCTTATCCATTATTGTAGAAACTAACTGTATATACATTAGATGATTTTTAAGCATGATTTTATGTTGCAAAGATGTATTGGATGAGGACTCAGATTGGGGGCGAGACAAGGATAATGTTGTAGACTATAGTAGGAGATAATCGGTTAGTATTTGTAACGATAGCCTTGTGACTTGTTAAAATGAAGGCTTCAAGTTATTTTTAGAATGTTACATTTTAGTTTGATACCAATTATTGTTATTTGTTAACTAATTGAATAATTTTTTAATGAAGTTGTATTTTTATTCTAATATTATTATTGTCTTGAGATATTAATCTTGTACACCTGACATAAAATTAATACTCACACAAGAAGATATATATTACTTTCAAGAGGGCCATCTTGGGGCACATATGTGCCTTTAAATTGCTGTTATGAGGCAAATGTAAGCATTATTGAGGCACTTGTATTTGTCTCTAAAACAGGTTTATGAGGCATATGTAAGGACTGTTGAGGCATAGTTATATGCCTCTAAAAAGACCTGAAAGGGCACTAAAAAGTGTCCTTAAAACTACCAACTCTATAGCGACATAATTATAACTATTATGTATATATACCTTTCAAAATATAAATAAAGTTAAATTAGAATTATATACATATAGATCTTTAGTTGTAGATTACTTAAAACCTTAATTGAAAATAAATTTTACAAACGCTAGTTTGAGACATTATACAACATTTATTGCAAAAAAATAAGCATTAATATTTTTTATTTATAAACTGTAAATAAGAGTGTCCCACTGAGTAGTGTTACTGATGGGATACATTATTTAAATATATATATATATATATATATATATATGTGTGTACTGCATGTGTGTATTATTTTTATCAATCGAATCTTACTATTGGCAGCCTCAGAAAAATAAAAAGCTTCGTCTAACCAGGCTATCCTGGACATTTGAACCTTCACCCTCTAACCATGAGCGTATCTATTCAGGGGCTCCCCCCCCCCCCCCCCCCCCCCCCCATTTTTTTGGAATTTTTTTTATATATATATGTAATATGTAATATATATATGTATATATATGTGTCATGTATATTTATAAATGGGCTGCCTGGAGCCTGGTCCGTCCATATATATATATAAGTTACATATATATATATATAAATGGGCTAGTATATTTATAAATGGGCTTGTTTAATTTATGGGCTGATCCACATTATGTAAATTAATTTATTGCCTTAATTGTATTACTACAAAATATTAAGCCATAAATTGCAATTTGTTGAATTAAATGGAAAAGTAACGGCAGACAGTGAAACAGAGGAGTCTTTCTTCCAAACAGAGGAGTCTTTTTCCAGTGCCCACTGCACTGCATTCTTCTCTGGAGGTAATTTTTTTTTTATATATATTTTTCTTCTTTCAAGTATTGGAGAAGTTTTCAATTGTGGTATTATTCTATTTTTAGTACTCTTTTAACTTTTACTATAGCTTATATTGTTTATTGTTCATGTAATTTTAAATTAGGGTTTGTATAAATTGATTGGGTAATTTGATAGTTTGAGAATCTAGAGTTGTTTTTTTGTTTAGGAAACAAGATAATTAAACCGTTGTTGGTTTGTGCATAGGTTCATTGTCAATTGCCATGAAAAATAAATTAATTTAGGATTTCGTTTAGTTTAAAAATTGGGGAATCTTAGATAAAATAAAAGCTAACAAATGGACAATATTGTTGCTAACTTGCATATTTTTTTTACTTGCTTACGCATCAAATTGCTTTATTTTTGCAATGTCTAATTATAATTTTGATTTCACTAAGGCACAAGACTACGACTTGATTGACAAATTAATTCGTCTTGTTTTAACTCTTCCTGTTTCTACCGCAACAACAGAGCGTGCATTTTCAGCGATGAAACATGTTAAATCTGCACGTCGGAACAAAATGGAGAAGGAATACTTGTCGAATTCTATGGTTCTCTTCATCGAACGAGATTTGGCAAAAGATATTGATTCTGATACGGTGATTGATGAATTCTACCGTATGAGTGATCGTCGTTTACCACTCCAATATGATTTTTGTTTTGAATATTCAAGATGTAATTTTAACTTTTATGAAGCATTTTATCCCTTTTTCTTTTTGGAAATTTTTTATCGCTAAATTAAAGTTTTTTTTTCTTTATATTGTCTTTCGTGTTAGCCCCCCCCCCCCCCCCCAAATTTCATTCCTGGATACGCCACTGCCTCTAACCCAAGAAAGTTTGGCCCAGTGCCCCCGATTGGACAAGCTCGGTTCCTCAACCCCTGTCCTCATCCAAGTACAGGATACCAGCGAACAAGATTCAGGAATCGCGACCCAGAATGAACAAATGCCAAACGGGTCGGGGCAACATAACATTGGAACTAAACTTGTCGCAACTAATACTTTCACCGGTCATTGGGCTTTGGGATCTATGGGGCGGGACCAAGTAATTCCACACATGGCACAAACTCTTTGCCATACAACAACCATGATCTTGAATTCTTTTAGTTTCAAGACATTGATAGCTTAATCCAGAATCTTTCTAGTTTGCCACAAGATACTGCGGTGAATAATCCAAACTCCGCCTCTGGTGCCTATTGATTTAATCAGGGCTATAGTTATCAGCAGCAAGTATGCACCATTACTTAAAAATTGGACCAGCTACTCATACCATATATTGAAACTTTAAGAGTTCAACTTTAACTTATCCTTTCTAAAGGAGATGTCACACTCCAATTATGTTTATCGAAATTATAATTACGTCTATAAATTAAATCAAAGTACTCTTTACACTAAACAGAAATTTGTACGTTGTCTTCGTGAACTTTTTTGCTAGTACTATGTAATACTTGATGGATCAATGTGTAACATTATACGTTAAATAAGACTTACCGTCAATTCTAATGATGGTTTCAAATATATATTTTTGCAGAACTATGGAGACCCAACTGGTTCGGGGTGGGAGTGGAGTACAAATTCATCGAAGGATGGGAGTGACGGTTCAGAAACCAGAGGGAAGTGACCAGTTTAGAAGTTGATTTAAGACTTTTTTTAATAAATTAGGCAATGAAACTATCAGCTTACAACCGTTAGAACAATTTTATTTATCCTTTTTTATTTGACTTCTTTAAGTCATATCTACTGGCTACAGTGCAGTATTTTTCATGCTGAGTTCGTGTTCTTTTCAATCATGTCAAACTGAAATATTTGGCTTCATCTTAATTAGTAATCATGCTTCTTATAGTTACTGTTATTTTGGGGTAAAAATCATTTAGGTCACTTATTGTGGTCGAGCCATAGATGTACTCTTATATTGTGGCTTTTAAAGTGGCATAGTCATCCGGTTATTTATTGCGTTGTGAATAGCACATGTTGTGTGCACGCAAAATTTGGGGATTTCGGTCTCCACAAGATTGAATTCATACGTCGGACCTGTGTTGACGCCCTTCTCTTTTTATTTTTGCAGTCGCTGTATTATTTTTATCAGCAAAAACTCCATATGTGTTACTCTGATTAGCAAAAAATCCCCTAAGTTATTTTTGTTAGAAAATATCCTCTTGTATTATTAGTTTATTAGCATTCTATTTCATTTTTTAGCTCTGACTTGTTGTAAATTGTCATTTCTTACCATTGTATGACACAAATAAGTATTTTAAATTTTTATCACAAACTTGTCAAACTAAATACCTTTTAAATTATGTGGATTTTCTACAATATGATTTATGTCATTACCTATTATTTACTTTATAAAAACTTCTTCTGTAATTTAAATTTAATCATGAATTTTTCAATTATTACTAAAAAGTAATCGTCATTGCACCCCCCCCCCCCCCCCTCCGACCCCACATCGCCACTCGTAGCCCAATACTCACCCACAAGAGTGCCACCACATTCTCCAAATTCATCACCTCCTCCACTGCTTCCTTCACCGTGATTGATGGCATATCTCTCAAACAATACTATTATTATGTTGCGGACATGTGACCAAACAACATGAGAGTTGAAGAAGATGATTTTTTTTTGAGTTACTGATTATTGAAAAACTAAAGTTAATTAAACAAACTATATAATCAATTATTTAACTAAAATAAAAAATCATAGAATTAATCATATTTTTTTATTGGAAAAAATAGCATTTAGAGATTTATTTTTTTAAATTTTTAACATGACATTTAGCATTAAATTTGAATTTATTAAAAAAACAGAAAATTTTACTTTTAAAATCATTAAAATCATAGATAGCAAAAAAAAAAAATTTGGGTTCTGTTCTAATCTTTTACATTCTTGGAAATTGAATTGTTTGAACTATAAAAATTGAATAAAGAGAGAACACATGGGGCTCTTTGCAAACTAGTGATAACGCATGGAGAACTTTAGCTAACAAAGAAAATATATGGAGCAAAACAACTAAAAGTCATGGTGTTTGCAAACTAGTGATAACACATTGAGAACTTTTGCTAATAAAAATAACATATCGAGCAAAATAATTTAAAATTACTGTGTCAACACTAGGAAGTGTAATTATTGTGTCAACACTAGCAAGTGACAACACGTGCAATTCCCAATACCACAATTAGGAGTGTGCGCGGGGTCACCACCGCGGGCATGGGTACACAAGCGTTCCTTATAACAAAAAAATATCTATTTTATAACTTACAAGCCTAACTGGCACTTCAGTTTTTTTTTCCTCATTTTCTAATTTTTTGGCGGATACCCGCGAGTACCAGAAATTTAATTTTTTGGTGGATACCCGCGAGTACCAGAAATTGAACCGACCCCAGCTTTTTTTTCTCATTTTCTAATCTTTTGGCTGATACCCGCGAGTACCAGAAATTGAACTCACCACCATCCCGCTACTAGATAGAATGAGGGCGAGTACCCATCTGTCGCGGGGGATTGCGTGACGAGTTAACTCGTTAGTCACGGGTTCGCCACCCGTCTCGCACCCCTAAGTCCACAATGTGTGTTTGTTTTTATGGTTACGCCGCAACCAGGAACCAAAAATAATAATTTTTTTCCCTATTCTTTTGTTCTATTCCCTGAATTTTGCACTGGATAGACAGACATTCTTACAACCTAAATCCCAGAAGACAAATCCGTATGTCTTCAGTTTGCTGCTGCTGAACATTTCCCTTCATAAAAGAAACAGAAAGCTGTTCTTTACAAATGTTTGTTTATGTACAAGAATAACTAAACATCTGTCCCTAAACAATGTACAGCAAACAACAGATTTCAACCTAATGGCAAGTGTCAAGCGCGCATGCGTGCCATGGTACCGACGACTGTAGGCACTGTGCTTGATAAAGTAAGACCCCTTTCATACATCCGCTGGATTTCCTCGCGATACTCTGTTAATGACTTGTCTGGTATCGCTGGAGTTAATTCCACCACATCCCCCATCTTTAGCTTGCAAGTAGGATCAGTGACCGTTTCGTGGTTTAGGCGTGGCCTCAATTCCTCCTTCAATGGGAACCTATAAGAAGTAGAACTACGACTACCTCGCCCTGCTTTCTCCATTAGGTCCATCACAGATGAGTTTGCTGCAAACTCCTGAACAGACATCTGCGAGTCCCAATAAACCAATGTCAAAAATTTGTCGGCATTAAACATGTGACAGCTACAGAAATAGTTATGCAGAAAAAAATATCCATGTCTGCATGTCAAAACAATCATTTGTGGGATTAAGAATAATGACCTTATCATTCTGAATCATGATAACATATACGGGTCCGTCAGAGTCGCAATGAGGTTTGCAAGAAAATGTGCAATCCTTAGAATGGGTTGGAAATGTGCAAGGTGGCTTTGTGGAGTCCACAAGACCAATTGGTGGACCGTCTTTGCTCATTGCCTCACACTGCCAGGTAATGACCCAACGTGCCCATTCAACCATCTGAAGGACAAAGGAAGAATATTTACTATCTCCTTCTTTGTACCTCCAGTGTGCAGCAAAGCCATATTCAGCTTGCAGATGCATCTCTTTTGTTCGGATCTGAACTTCGAGGGGAACCATACCTTCACCTACAACTACTGTATGTAGAGACTGGTACCTGCAATTTGTTAATCAAGTTAAGAAAGCAATATCGTAAAACTGTTTTAGAATCTTCACATGAAATATACCATACCCATTAAACTTGGGATTAATTATGTAGTCCTTGAACCTCCCAGGTACTTCATGCCATAGCTCCTGGACAACTCTTAGAGCTTTGTAGCAATCTTCTTCACTTTCAACAATTAACCTTAATCCGTGAATGTCATGGACTTCGTCCATATTCAGTTTTTTCCTACAAGAGGTAAGAAGACAATGGCATCATTAGGGGAAAAAATAAAAGCGAGATTATTCAAACCAGCCTTGTGAAGAAACACATTGATAGTTAATATGTATTAACAAATTATAAAATTACCCACTATAAACTCCATTTTAAAAAGATAGGGTACTTAAAGGTATTACAAAAATCATCCTGCAACAGCTCAATACCAAGAATAATGGGATCTTATAGGCACTGTAGATAACCATAAAATATACAAATTAAGATGAAACCTTAAATCATGCATGACCTATAGAACGCTGATTGTACTGAACATTAGCGCGTGCAAATGATAGTGAGACGAGAGAGAATCATTCGTACTTGGACATTTTGGAGTAGATGCTGTACAAGCTTTTATGCCTGCCTGACAGGCAATGGTACGAAATTGCTCCAGCAATCAGAGCTTGTTCTAGCTTCTCTACAGAAGAAGTAATCGAAGAATCATCCAGTAAATTCACAAGCTTGGATGACAATTCTTGGTGCTGGTCGGGACTGAGATGTTTGAAGCAAAGATTTTCAAGCTGCTCTTTCCAAGTGGAGACCCCTAGTCTATTAGCCAGTGGAGCAAATATTTCCAATGTTTCTTTGGCAAATCTCTGCTGTTTCATTAAAGGCAGCGCATCCAACGTCATCATATTATGTAATCGATCAGCCAGTTTGATAAGAACAGCCCGAGCATCCGCCATTGCTAGGAACATGGTATGTAATCGATCAGCCTCAACAGTTTTGCTGGCTGTGTTGTTCTCCCTTGCCAGTTTACTCAAGTGGCTCAGCTTAGACACCTGAAGATCGTGACATGAGTACAGTTGCTATTATGTTAAAAGAAAGCGCAAAGGACTAATTCCTTTTGAGAAGTCCTCATTCAGACATCAAAGAGCCGATGACATAATCATTGTACGATTTAGTATACAAGTAACAAACGGTGATTAAACTACTACCATGCACCAATAAATAACCCTTTTCGAGGTCCACTCCGGCTCACTATCATATTAATAACGACTATTCTTCATATTAACCACCGCATATAAAGGCGATAAGAACAGAAGCCAAAAGAAAGTTTCAGTATTTGGGGAAGGGCAAGGTATGCATATTGAACATCACATTACTGATCAATTGAGTATCATTGACCGGGGAGTCAGGGAACGTAACTACTGCAGATCCAGGAGCCACACCACAGATCATTCAACTGGGCAAAGGCAAGTATGCCGTTTAATACTACAACAAAAAGCCGGACCAGGCATATAACATTCACTAAGCCCCACTCAAACAATGAAAAGTAAAATTTAACGAAGCTAAATCGTCTTACCCCCTCAACTAAATCCGCAACTCCAGCTCCAAATGTCCTGGAAATATGGTCATAAGTAACAAAAGAATCGTCAACCGTGTCGTGCAAGAGTCCTGCAGCAACAACTGTAGTATTAGCCCCAATCTTTGCCAGCAGAATAGCGGTTTCCACGCAATGCTGCAAGTAAGGGTGTCCACTCGCCCGCTTCTACAACACATCAACAACAATACGCACAAAACTCAATTCCAGAAATCATCAGAGTATAATTAACAAATCAACTCATTCAACAAGTTTTGACACAATACCTGTCCTCTGTGCGCCTTTTCCGCCTCACGAAACGCCCTGACCACAAACTCATCCCCGAAAATCGAATGCCTCGATTGCGCATCAGCAAGCAAGTCCTTCGCATATGAAGGCAAATCCGACTCCAACGAACTATCCTCCATGTTAAACGTAAGCTCATCCGTCGACAAATCATAATCCTTCACCGTCGTCGTCGTCGTCTCGTACTCCACACACGAACCCAAGCCACGGCTCACCAATCCACCGTAAATCCCCCCGATCCCCGACCTCGACGAGCCGAATTCCCCACCGCTAAACACTCCCCCAATCCCCGACCTAACCGAGCCGAAATCCGCGCTAATCCTCATCGACGAGCTCCGAGAGCTCGTCCCTATCGAACTATTCGGACACTGAAACACGGAAACAGGACTCTGATGAGCCTGATCTCGTTTCAACGACGACGAATATCGAAACGAGGAACCTATACCTAATTCGTCGGATCTGTCGTGCCACAACGAGCTCAAATCCTCAGATCCAGGCGAATAGTTCGCCGATTTTATCGGAGCCGAGGAGAACAGGCACGAGAGGCCGCCGGTGAGCTGCTTCTGCGACGGAGAAGCGGAGGCCGACGACGTTGACCGTCCATTGACCTCCAAATCATAGGGCGCGTGGGAATTGATCTGGTGCGGCGCGGAGCAGACGGTGCTCGGTGGACTTGCGTACAGAGCTATCGTCGGTACCGTCATTGTTAACCGTATTTTGCTTTCCTCAAATTTGCCCTAATTGCAATTTACACTGAATTTGATTTGTAGCTAATAAAAATTATATAAAATATACAGTTATACAGATCTGAATCAAATGGAAAAGGAAGAAAAAAAAAGTCAGTGATGGTTGAATTGAAATGTGTGGAATGGAAGAGAGAGAAGATTGGTGAAAGAAAGATTCTTCTTCTTTGCTCTTCTGATTTTTATGGTGGAAATGAATGTGAGGGGAAATACTTTATTGCCCTTGAACTATACCTGAAATAACGGTTCCGGGATTTAGGATAGGGATTTGTTTGTTTTTGCTAATCAAGGAAATTATTGATATTATTAAGATCGACGACTAAAATGCAATTTAGTTTGGAATAAGAGAACTCGTTTTAATTAATGTAAAACGTGCACTATTGGGTTTTCAAATTTGATTTGAGTAGCTTGGCCAGGCAAGGAATATGTTCTCTTACTATAATTAATAATAATAGTGTTTGGATGGTGATTGAGTGTAGCTTTAGTCTTGCACAAGTTTGTTTCTAAATTACTAGAAACGGTAGCACGCGATCCCCGCATAAATATATTTTTTATTTGTGAATCAAAGAAAATTACTTTAATGAGAAAATACTACATATATAAGTATATATTATTTATATAGAAAGATTCAAATTTAGGGAAACTAAATCATCAATCACTATATATATTGTTATTAATGACTCTACTTAAATTATAAGGCTACATTAGGACTTAATAATAATTTTTTTGTGCAACACTAAAATTATAAGGCTAAACTGGAAATCAAAAGTTTGGTGTCACAGTTTGTCTTTCTTTATATAATAGTATAGATAATAGATTTTGAGTCGAGAATAGAGCTATTGTAAATAGTATAGATCACACTTTACTTATAAAAGAAGCTATTTTTTACTGGTAAATGTTGGAAGAGCAGATCTGAAGTGTTTGGACTTTGAAAAAAAAAATATTCCGCCAACTTGAGTTGAATCGAAATTGCATTTTTCGGGCATACGAGAAAAGAGTCTAGACGAGCCTATTTCGTTGGCGAGTTTCTTCATCTCGAAAATCTTGTACCCAAAGTCACAGATAAAGTATACCATCTAGTATATGTTCTCTCATTGATTCTTCATTTCTTAGTCGTTCTTTTTTTTCGATATACATAACAATAGTGGAAAAAAATCGAAACTAGTCATTTATTGTGTCCTAGTTACAGTTTTGGTCATTTATTGTGTCCTTGTTTTATTTTGGTCCTTTATTGTGTATTTCACTACAATTTTGGTCCTCAGGAAGAAGTCAGAGTCGAAAATATCACGTGAGAGCACTTGCCGGTCAAAATAAAAAAAAAAATTAATTCCCACATGCAAATTCACATGTGGAAACGCTGGTTTCAATTTTTTATTATTTTTTTATTTAAAATTCTGACCCGGCCAACCCGATTTGACCGGGTTATCCGGATCGGACGGGTCAAAATCTTAAATAAAAAAATTAAAATTGTTGTTCCAACATGCGAATATGTTTGTGGAAAATTCAAAAAAAAAATGAATTGAGGGCAACACGTGCTCGTACATGACATTTTCGGCTGAGAATCCATTTGAAGGACCAAAATCGTACTGAAACACACAATAAATGACCAAAATAAAACAATGACACAATAAAGGACGAAAACTGTAACTAAGACACAATAAAGGACCAATTTCGATTTTTTCCCTAACAATAGTAGTAGTGAAGCTATCCGTGTTGACGTTGATGGATTCAAAAATAGTAGGTTGCAATGCCAGATGTTGATTTTGATAAGGTTTTAAGATTATGCATTATTGTCTTTGTCGAGTATGCAAAAAAAGAAAAAAGTGTTTCAGAGCTCTATCGAATGAATAACATTCTATTTATACAAGAGGAAGACGGCTTGGAAGAGGTAGGTGCACATGGAAGTCATTTAGTGCGAACGATGTTCAACTTGATTTGTCCTTAGTGCGTATTGAAGGTTAATCTTGTCGTGCACGAGGGGGACACCGACGAGCTAAGATTGTAGCAGCACTTATGAGCGTGGAGTGGATGAGGTGTAACGGCTTATCGGTGCTAGTATATTCATAGCCATATCACGAGGATGATGAGGCAATGTATATGAATAGAAGCATGTTTAATAGTCATAAATAATAATACACAGCTTTTCACGACTACATGGGTGTTTTTCTATTGTTGTTGTAAAAGAAGAAAATATTATAACTCATAACTATTTTGTTTGCATAGGCTTTTATAGTTTAGTAACAATGCAGATCAGATAAGATAATTTGAGTTAGGGGACACTTGTAGATTTTAATATACTTGTTATCGAAGTTAAAAGTGTACTAACTAAGTGAAGTCGTTAATGACTTAATTAGTAGACGACTTACGACTAACAACTTTTTATCAGAGTTCACTGACTTTTATTAATTCGGCAATTGAGTGGAACATAGAGTCTAGCTAGTACTCCACTTGTGTGTGTCTGCGGTGGATGTTTGTGAATGTTTTTTCTTTCAGCCAAATCAAATGGATAATTTTTTGTAACATTTATTTACCTTAATAAATAAATAAATATATAAAATACCCACCATATTTGATGGAAAGGGTATGTTGGTCACTTTCTTTAATGCCACAAAGGCAGCAAAGTACTGAAATAGTAAAATACTATGATTCATTCAATGAATCTCCTCGTTCTTCGTCGACTTTCTAAGTGGTGAAGGTGAAGTCCTACATTTCTAGTAAGTTTGTGAGAATGACTGGTCCTTATTTATTACACACACAATCTATATTTCGTGTATTATTTATTATATTATAGTATTATTAAAAATGCAAAATGCAGGTTCCTCTTTTGGATTTGTCTGCTTGGCGGCAGAAAAAAAATGGAATTTGACAAAGGCAGTGTAAAAACCACGTGGCTGGTGACGGTCGGGTGTGAAAGACAGGTGGTCAGCAAAGGCAGCACACACTCGTTCGCTGGCTAGTTGCTAATTCATCTTTAGAGTCGACCAGTGAATCAAGTAAAAAGAGTGATTATATGAGTCTTGGCGTGGTTTGGTTATGTTTATTTATTTTTCATATGTTCCTTCAAATTAATGAACAATAACTAGTGGGATCATAAAGGTAAATTCAATTTTTTATTTTGCTTCAATCATGGAACACCAAGTACACGTCAACAAAATTAAATAAAATATATAACATCTCAAGTATTAGTATATATTGGAGATGTGATGTTACGTTGATCCAATCATAGCGTTTATATGATGAGTCTTGGCGTAGTTTGGTTATGTTTATTTATTTTGTATACTAGCAAATGGAGCACGCGGTTCCCGCGAGTATAATTTTTTTTAATGTTATTCTATGTGGGTTAATGATAAAGATTTATCTAGATAACATGTGCTATAAATTTGCAGTAGAACAATGGAAGAGAAGCAAATTATGGGGAAAGTAAATCATTAATTACAATTAGGAGTGTAATTAATTACTCTAACTTAATTTGTAAGGCTATTTTGGGGATTTAATAATATATTTTTTACAATTTAGCTAAAACTCAAAAGTTAAAGTTGAAAATCAAAAAATTAGTGTCACAATATGTTTTTTTATATAATAATATATAGATGTTCCTTCAATAAATAAACAATAACTAGTGGATCATAAAGATAAATTCAATTTTCTATTTTGCTTCAATCATGGAACATCAAGTACACGTCAACAAAATTAAATAAAATATATAACATCTCAAGTATATTAGTATATATTGGAGATTTGATGTTACGTTGATTCAATCATAGCGTTTATAATTTGAGATTTATCTTGGACAACAATATATTAATGCATGCCATCAGTTTGATTTGAATTGGTGCGGCACCCCTCTTTAAAAATCAAAGTATCAAACGGACCTATAATTGTTTACCTTATTTACGTTATGTCCCGATGCGGCCACAGATTGGCATTTTGTAACCAGACGCTCCTCGTCTCGTCGTCCCCAAGGGCCAGCACCACCCCCTCTCCGCCCTTCTAGTAGCACGAAGAAAATCCCGTCCAATGATACTCCTACCCTGAACCGTTCCACCAAGCCAAGGTCTAAGTCTCCCATTGTCCAAGCCTCTGTCCCATAAATTTGGGTTAAGAAAGCTCATATTGTCTCTCCTATTCCAAGCCAACAAACTCGTGCCGACACCAGGACTCTGCTGCCGCTTTCGAAATGCAATTTGGACCTCGCTCCACCTCAGAAACGTCACCCGAACAAGCGGGGACTCACAAACGTGGCATGTATTATCGTTAGTAACGGAAAAGATGTGACGCCAAGTGGCACCGCGTCACCCCCAAAGAAACCCACCGATAACCGAGGAACTAAAGCATGCCATGTGGCCCCGGGATGACATGTGGCATAGTGACGTGGCGGATAAAATCACCATGTGGCAAATAAGATGCATTCAACACCATATAAACCTACACGATTTCCACCCATCACCACACAGAAGGCATGAAGGTTAGTAGTGCTAAATAAATTGAACGGAAGAACACTATACCTCGCATAAATCTTTGCAAGCCAGGTCCTGAAGGGTGGATAGGGGGAGAGTCTTCATCAGCTTGCAGTCCATCATATTCAGTAAGCCGCTCAAATAATTTCGCCAAAAATCTGCAGCCGGAATAACCGGAGGAATATAACTGCCACCTCCCCCGAAGGGCTGAGATCCCACAGAATTAGGATTTCCCCTGAGAAGCCAGGATCCATCGGGGGTAGGAGAAAGAAGACCCTCCTCCACCACGTTCACTGCACCGAAAGCGACATCTCCCTCGGGAGAAGACCGCAACATCAAAGGTGGTGTAGAAGGGTCCATCCGAAGAGCAGCGACCATCAGACCTCTGGCATGACAGGTTTCAAAGAATTTACTAGGGGGCTGCGATGGGCGAAGCTATCGGATCTCCCTCCTCCAAAGAAGAAGGACTTGTCACCACCTCGAAACTCAACTGATAAGAACCCTCTTCCTTCGAAAAGGCGTATCCCCCGTTCGATAGCTGCATTAGAAAAGCCTTGTCGAAAGGCTTTATAGCGAACACATCTCCGCACATATCGGAAACACAAGTATATCATGGATTTGAGATATTGGGAAATACCATAAATAGAGAATAGAAGGAAGAACTTACGGAAAAAGAAGTTATTATGCAAGGGTTGAAGGGGAGATTGAATATCTCAGTCTCCTCCTGAAGACCTGCAAGGATTAGGGACTCGGGCAGCGCCAACAAGCTATTGATCATAGGTACCCGAAAACAACCCGGTACCGGACAAAACCTCCCACTCGCGCACCGTGATTTTGGGATTATGGATGACATACCCTAGACCCTATCGGATAGGTACCCCCATAAACTAACCGACAAGCTCTTCGGACGAACGAAAAAGAACCCCTGTCTCCAATCCCCTCGATGAGAATGATGGTTGGAGACATGCTTAAAGGCCCGACTATTATCCCGATAGGCCAGGCTGAAAAAGGGAGGACCGCCCGAACAAGGGCGCATGATAAAAATCGCTCCCACCTGATAAGGAGACATGAGAAGGTTCAAAAGCGCACAACACAAAATATACCCCACCAAGTGACGGTAAGAATTAGGCGTTAGTTGACTAGGGCATATTTGATAATATCGGAAAAGAACTTGGAGAAAATGGTGAAAAAACGCACGGAACGCACAATGCATTTGTTCACAATAAACCATTAGGTAACCCGAAGGAGGATCATATGCCCTCTGATCAGGGTGGGGTATAACAACATCATACTTGTCAAAATCCAGATTATACTCCGCAAAAAGGGTCATGATGGACTCTCCATATTCAGTACTAACAGCGGACCCAACACGTCCTCGGTCCATCAGCCTCGAGGGGCTCAAAGGGAGCATGTTAAACACCAAAGAGTAATCAGCGATAGAATAAGACTCTCTGTCCATGAACACTTCCCTGATGTGATTCATCCGACGAGAAACTGGATGCGAAGGACTTGACACTGCCATTGCCGAGGAGCTCCCCACGATGGCCGCCAGACCCTCGTCGAACCTACCCCTCGGCCCATGGGAAAAACTCTCAGAGGATTCGTGGCAAACGCCTAGCAGAAACGAAGTATTCCAGGCCGAATTTCAAGGGGAAGTCCTCGGAGAAACAGAACCATCTGCCTAAAGTGTGGAGGCATCATATTTCCAGGTGAGTCCCTTATTATCCTTTTTCTTTCTATAATGAACTTAGTTCAAAAACTAACTTTACAAGGAGATGAGTGAATAGCTTAGGATAATATCTGAAAAGGAATTTTGGAAGTGAGTGAGAATATTCACTGACCCCAAGCATATATATACTCAGGACATTTTCCCTTGAAAACCGAGTTAAGCTTGAGATGTCCAATTGAAATTATAGATATTGCCACGTGCCGGTTGATATCTCTATTTAGAGAAAAATATATCTCCAGAGTTTGCCATGCAAACGGACGTCAAGCTAAGTAATTTACTTGGCCAGCAAGAATGAGATTTAATCTCAATCCCTTTAAACTCAATATTAACTCCTGAGTATTTATATATGCTGAAAAAGGTCCAAGTATTTATATATGCTGAAAAGTAAGGGTGGCTATAAGTACGAAAAAGACAAAATAAAGAAAATCACAAACTAATTGTCCATTCATTAAATGGACGAGGAGTCCTCGGAAAATAAGTACAAGCGTGAAAAATAATTACAAATGCTAAAATATTGAATTAAAAGTTCAAAATTTAAAAAACCTAGATGGAAGAGTCGTTGGACTTAGAATGCTAGGCGGCACAGCTATTGGAGGAAATTGGGTATCGGGGGGTAGAACACCCCCGGAGTCGGCAGGCCTCGGAGTCACATCACCAATCCCAAGCCTCGAAGGAGAAGGCGAGGGAGACACCTGGGGAGACAAGCCACTATACTACTCGAAGAGAGCATAGGCCTCCTCGTAGTTGGCAGGCTTCTTCATCTTGCGGAGGTCAAATGCTTGCTGGAAGTCAACGCCCGATTGCAGCAACCCCGTCGCCAACTTAGCGCACTCGAGATATCACACAACAGATTCCCCCTTAGAACCCCGTGGTGCCGTTTCTCAAAGAGGCCCGAGCATTGTCGCACGGTCTCTTTCTGAGCATATCGAACTGTCGCATCCACCTTAACCTTTAATTCCTCGGAAGAAATGGTCGCGGCTAACTTCTCCGAAGCAGACTCTGCACGGTCAATTCCAGCCCTCAAAGCTTTCTCCGAAGCTTCCAATCGCGGTCTGCAGACGCTTCATCTCCTCACCCTGCCTCCTCATCTCTTTCTGATCCTCCTCCCACCTAAAATCATAGGACGCTATCTTTTCCCGAAGGACCCTCATCTCATTCTGGTCCTCCTCCCTACTGGAATTGAAGGACGCTACCTTCTCTCGGAGAACCCTCACCTCATCCCATCCTTATTGTAACCCTGCTCTACCACGACAACAACCTCTTTGGTCTTCCCAACCTAAAACGAGGGGATGTCTGGCGTGAGTTCATAGGAAGATAATATACAAAGAATGATGAACAGAAAGACACAAGAAAAGAAAAAATTTCCATAAGCTCCATCCATTTAAGGCAAGTCTGCATAAAATTAAAGCCATCGGCAGGGGTGGCATTGTAAAAAACAAAGAAGCGAAGGACTTCTTCACAGGCTTTATCCAAGGTTTGCATTGACGGTAAATCCTCCAAACGGGGAGGAACTCCTGAAAAAGGCATCCCAAAGGAAATGCCCCCTGAGGAAACGATCACCGGAATCGAGGTGACAATAGTAGAATTGAAAAATATGGCATTATGAACTCCTATAGAAGCAGAAGGACCCGCTACCCATAGAAAGGAACTCAAGATTGAAACCTTGACATCCAGATATGACGAGTTGCCAAGGTGCACGTCATAGACCCCAAATGTCTCCTCAGAACTGCCCAACGATGCCTCCGAGCCAGACTTAAGGAGCTCGGCCAACATATCCTCCCTTACAAGAAAGATCGTAAGTAAGAAAGGCTACAAATAAATAGCGGTAAGTAGTATAAGGGAATCAATCAGTTACCTAAAGAGAGATTCTCCTCACCCGTGGTCATAGAAGCCTTCCCTTTATCTACATTGCCTGCGAAAGAAGAACGAATCGCATAAACATAAAAGAGCAAGGAAGTTAAGGATACTTGAAGAAAGAAAAGATGTACAAAAAGCTTACCGCGGACAAGGGGTTCAGAGACTGGACCCACCGAAGGCGCCAACAAAGGATCTTCAGCCTCCCTGAGGGGAGAAGACGAAGGGTCATCGAAGGAGATGATCACATATTCTGATGCGACGGCTGACAAATCTCCCCCCATGGCCAAGCCTCCTTCCGAAACGAAAAAACCCCCTTTGAAGCCCTCGGAGAACCCGCTGTGACAGAAGTTGAACCAGACACCGGGACTATAGCCCACCAAGGGTCAATGATGGACAGAAGAACGGCCCCATAGATCACTCCATCGTCCCCGATAATGAAAGGCGAGTGATCCTCCTCCTCCTCCTCCACCACCAGATGCATATCCGCGTCTTCAGGAGTATTGACCTCCACATCCGAAGCATCATTTTCCTCGGGAACGTCAGAAGTCCCGTTGGACGAACGGGCCGAAGAAGCTGCTTGGGACTTAGACTTCTTCCTACCACTCGAAGTCGAAATTTCTTGCTCCAATGGCATCGCAGTCGCAGTCGGGTCTAAAAGACTCTTGGGTAAAAAGTATTTTGCCAAAATCCCCCTTGTGTTATACACAAATCCCTCAGAATCCCTAGAAGTAAAAATTTACTAGAAAAAATAAGAGAAGATCAAGTCAAAATTACTTACCGAAGGAAGCCAACTCCTCGGGAGACATGGACAAAGGCGCTTAGATGGCATCATCTGTAAAAATCACATGGTGAAGCCCCGATTTCTCGTACAACGTACTAAAATCACCCCCTACATCAAAGAATTAGCCAAAATTATCGGAGAGACGCTCATCTCGGGATCCAGAGGATACACATGAGGTTTAGCCTTTCTCCAATCGAATGGCATATCTCACTTCCCTTCCAAAGGTTTCACGAAGAAGTACTTGTCCTTCCAAGTACTGTGAGAGCTGAGCGTCCCCTCAAGAATCCTCTTCATTGAATTATTAGCAGTGTCCCGATGACAAAAGTGATAAAATGGAAAACCCCCAGGCGATATCACAATATCAAAGATTGAGAAGAAGTGGGCCACTGTACAATTCAACCCCTTCAACTGACACCAAAAAATGAAGATGCATAAAATGGCAAAGACATTTGGAGTCACCTAACTCGGGCAAATGTTGCAGGCCTTGAAAATCTCACAGAAGAGAGGGGGAAGGAATGATCGCCAACCGTATCTCATCTGTGCGTAGTACACAGTGAGATAATCCTTCGGAAGAGCATTAACCCTCTCCTTCTTAGTAGGAATTTTGAACTCCATATTCTTCTGGTACGCCCCTAAACCAGTAAAAAACGACACCACTTCAGTCCGAGTAGTAGTGCTCACCGTCTCCTCTGCCTTCTGGACATTGCGAGTATCGAAATTCCTCGCCTTAGTAACCCTAACCCTTTTCGAAGGGGCGGCACCACCCTCCTCAGCCGCAACAGAAGAACTCTCCTTCCTTTCCCGAGTAGAAGCGGCAGGCCCGCTCATTGTTACACCACCAGTTACCGTCGATAAATCGGCGGCGGAGGTAAAGGCCACAACCCCCGAACATGAGGTGGCAGCGGTAAGATCGATATTAGAAGAAGCCATCTCAAGATAGAAGAAGAGTTAAAGAGGGAAGAAAGATACTTATGAACTCTCACAAAATCAAAGAAAGAGAGCAAGAGAATTTGCTAGATAATTGAAAAACTTGAAGAAATTTTGATAATGAGAGGATGGAGGTGAAGGCTATATTTACAGCCAAAATTATTAAGGACGTGGGGTTATAATGACACCCCACGTCGCCTCATTAAGACAACACATGTCCCAGACATGTTACACAACAACTAGCCATTGAAATCGGCCTGTTGCCAACGGTCAGACGATGGACCGTTATGTAGCCGTAAAGAGACGCCATAAATGCACTCCTCTCACCTGCGTTATCCCCCGAGGACGGATCTGACAAAACTACCCTCCAAAGACCTGATTCCCGAGAATCAAAAGGTAATATCCTTAGCATATTAATACTTGTGGCATATATGATATATATATATATATGTGTGTGTACCCACCGTCCCATCGTAAAAAAATAGAGAAAGAAAAATCCCTTTGCCTCACCGAAGGCAAAAAAATCGAAGGAATAAAATTCCTTTCGCCTTTACGATGGCGATCGAAATTCGGAGGGGGGGGGGGGGCTAGTGTTAACCCTAAAAAATAATAATATAGGGATTAACCGAAGCGTTAATCTTAAAAAATAGGGATTAACCTAAGGACGGTACTATCGTCACCTAACTCCCGATGCCACGTAGTATCGAGAGGGCCCATCGAGTGTCGCAAACTCAAAGTGGTAAAAAGTGACACCCGCGAAGGCACCTATGCGTCCCTTGGAAAGTCACGATGACTAAAAATAAGATACCCACGCGGAATCGAAAAAAGAGTAAATCACGGTAAGTCCGCTAGGACTCGATATCCATCAAGATGCCAAGAGGGACCACTGCAAATATAAGGACCCTGAGTCCCCGAATACGAGAACATCCCCACACTGAGAAACCCGAGGGCCACGGACCATCGAAGTACATACTATGAAGACTAAAACACAAAAATGGATCGTTATCGGGATTAAAAAGACATCGGACGACCACCCAACCTTACCTATGAAGCTCTCCCGAGAGGCCTAGCCTATCGGAGAAAGAATCCACGAATCTCCTTATCAGAGCCCCCTGAAAGCTATCGGAAAGGATAAAAATTCATCATAGTCATGTCCTAGTAGATAAAGGACCCCGAGATAAAGTATAACTTATTCACTCACGCATATTGCGACACCTGTACTTTACTAAATTCATGCATCGTGACACATGTCCCCAAATACCTCTATATAACGGGTACCCCCATTGTTAATTCAATTCAACTCAACACAAGTAAGACATACAATTCTCAATGAATAAAAACAGTGATGTTTTCGTCATAAACACACTTATAAACTTCCGGACAAGGCGTTACAACCCTTATAATCTCATTAATTAGGTTAAAATAACAAACCTGTTAACAATTATGTTTTGTCCTTTTTTCCCCTTAACTTATTTTCCAAAGGGCAAAAAAAAATCTTATGATCCCTTAGTTGTCAAGTGAGCAATCGGTCGATTTGTCTTCTTCTATTGTTTGTGGTCATCCAATATAATCGTCATCCCAAATTAAATAACATACTCGGAAATTAGAAACAAAGCAAGAAAGCGGGAATCAGTCCAATACTATGATGCGGTGTGCAAAGAACAATAATGGTGAGGAGAGCTGGCGAGAGAGTAGCGGCAGAGAGCAACCAACAACGACTGTGCACTCTTTTTAGAAAATAAACTACAACCAGTGATTCAGGTTGACGAGATTTCAAATTGACGAGCTTGATGCACTATTTGCTAAGGTGATAATCGACGATGGTAGACCGCGAATTGACCGGATGCTCACTCGACAACCAAAAAAGAAAGGGTTAGAGTATCAACTCCAGTACGTTGCATTACAAAACTAACTAAGTTGTTTTATTTACAAAAAAAGAATCATTTAATTTAACCCCCAAATTCATGGTAATTTTTCACTTATGTTTTTTAATTTTTTATTTTGTCACTCATCCCTTATCTTACTTGTCTTTCTGAATTTTTTATTTTTTATTCATCATGTATCTTAATCACATCACTTTTCTCCTACGGTGTAAATTAAGCTCTAAAATAACAGCATAAGATTGTTACGTGTAAAAAACATGTCAGTTTTGTAAGGCAAAATAGTCATTGTCCGTCGAAGCATGCAAGAGTCCGAGTGTTATGATTATATTAGGTATGAGCTTGACTTTCAATTATTTGTAGCTAAGCAACTTACTGCCCTAACTTTAAAAAGTTTGCCATGGTCACACGTAGGAGTGTGAACGGGATAGGACCCCATCCCGCGGGAACCCGTATATGTGGGAATGGGAAATAAATTCCCGTTCTCGTGCCGTTGTGGATGGGATCCCATCGTTGGCGGAATTAACGGGACAAGACCCCTCTGCGCAGGATCCCCCGGGAATCCTGCCAATTTTCAGAACACAAATGGGAGAAAAGCTAGGGAAAAATATTTCCCCACTTTTCTCTCCCTTCGACAATCGGCATTTCCGAATACTTTGTATTAGAAAATTAGTTTTTTTGACATTAATGAGTAACAACTTGTTAACACGAATTACAACTTAATACAAATCACATTCACAATGAATCACAATCACTATCACATATCACACAAAAAAAAAATAGAAAAAAACCTCCCCGACTCAGAAGTCAAAAATTGTCTAACAATTATACTCCAATGTTTTATTTATCTTCTTATACTCCTCTTCTTTTAGTTTATTTTGGCAACTAACCCCCAAACCCCCTCTACAATAATACTGAAAATCGGCGGGATTCCTGCCTCCCGCGAGGATCTAGAAACGATTCTCATCCCCGTCCCGCGAATGGCGAGAATCCCGTCCAGTCAACCGTGACTGGAACGAGAACGGGAAGAAAAATTTACCTCGGGGAGAATTTCTCCCGGGACGGGACAGGAATGGAAATTTTCCAATCCCGTTCCCACTCCTAGCCTCACAGGCAACCAATTAACCGGAAAAAGTAAGGAAATAACAAATATGTGTTTGATTGTTTTGGCAAGGTCTTAGGTCCATGTAACGCCCCTGAAATTTGAACAAAAATATAAATTTACAGTTCCGTCCACAAACTTTTAGAAATAGCATTTTTGACCCCAAACGTTGGAGAAAAAATTGCATTTTAGTCCTTGAACGAAAATTAACCATTTTTTATTATCTTATATGCTTCAAATATCTTTAAGAAATATATTTTACATGTACATATTGATCTTAGAGTTTTTTTACCTAGAAAAACTTACATAAGTAAATATGTGTACAAATATCTATTTATTCATATTTTTTTATTATAAACAACAAGAATAATATCGTATCATAGGTGAATGGTTTTGAAATCAGCCACATTACCCTTATGACAATTAAAATCAGATTTTGGTGATTAGTTGTTAAAGTAAGTACGGTGGGACCTTAGTTAAATTGTTTTAACATGTATAAGTAAATAAAAATGTATTTATATGTATTTTGTTTGAATTAGACATATCATATTTTAAGTTATGGAAGAAAAATCAGCTACATCTCCCTATTATCAGATTAAGGTCTTCATTAGTTGGCCAAGGATAAAGAAATTAAAGTGAGACCTTAATCAAAAGTATTTTAATTTGATTTTTTGGCTATAAATAGTAGGCTTTCTTCCAACAATTTTCACACCCAAAATCGTTTCGGTGTTTCCTTCTTGCTCCCTATGAATATCTAAGTTAGTAAGTCTACTTTCAGGAAAAATTAATCCCAAGTTCTTATTTTATCATTTTCTACCCGGAAATACTCCAAAACTTTTATTGCGCAGAAATTATCCATTCACCCCTGCACCTTAGAAAAATCATAACTAATCGTCGAAAAATCCTTTTTGATCAAAGCCAACGGCTAAATATGCCTCATGATGTCCTCTAACTTTTATATGAAGAAATACTTTTCAAATAATGTGATTTAGAAGGTCGAAACTCCAAAACCGTAAACTGTTGTCTGAAAATTCAAAAATAGGTTCTATATTTTCAAGAATTATTTAGCATAACAAACCACTGGATATTCCTTCCCATTTGGATACACTTGTTCCTAGTGATGTTAGGGATCTTCCACAAAACTATTTGAAAACAAAGTTCATTTGGATATCTGATCAAATGTAAACTCGAGACTACGACGATTTTCAGCTTATTTTCAATACTTTAAGTTCTTTGTTGTGATTGAAAATAATCATCATAATTCCATGATTGATTACTCACACATGACTCTTATAAGATATAGCAATCATTAGAATCACTTTAATATGATTTTTTTTTCACGAATTAATATTTTTGATATTTTGCAATCGTATATAAATAGTATATTTATCATGTTTAACATATCCTTACATAGGTTTAATAAGACTATCATATGTACTTTTGAGGTCTAATCCCGTTATATGATTATGTATCGTAACTTAAACATTCTTTGATCATTTATCTTGATTAGGTTTACATATTAATATTTTTATAAGTTATAAATACAATGTTATGTAATTTAAGACAATCTTGAAATAAAATAATATTAACTAAGTTATACAATTTACTCAATTGCTTCATAAGATAATTGTTTAATGTCATGATTCCTGAAATATTTGGATGTACTAGAGACTTAAAGAACGATTTTCCATAAATCAGTTAAGTAATATATTTTGAAGGTTTATTATGCATCAAATTAAATAGTTTATCATACTATACTTGATATTATTATATACTTACTATTTGGAACGATTTTTTAACATTAGAAAAATTATAACTACAATTATAATTATAAATATATGGTTGCTTAAGATAAATCTTGTGTATACAAAGTATATTTGATATTTAACTGAACCTTACGATATTAAAGTTTATCGGGTAAGATTTTCATTAATGATATGTGTTATTTACTTAAGTTAGTATTAGCTATCTTTTTTTAAGAAAAACTTCCTCAAATTTTGATCAACACGAAAGTTTAATAGTACATATGTTTAGAGGGGTGAGTTATGATTATTCAGTTAACTGATATTATCTTAATGATATTAAAGGTTTGATAAATTAATCAACAACGTGCAAGATTCTCCATACAAATAAAGGTGAGGTTCGATTTCTGATTTTGTTCTGGCCCAGTTTGGCATCCGGCCTAAGGAACTTGGACAAAAAAAGACATTACCCCCGTTACCAAATCACGAACAACCTATTATTCACCGTATTCCTAGTTTTGCATCTTATCTCGTCTCATAACGTGATTTCCTTACTTATCGTTAAATCATACTCAACCATTAATTACTTATCACATATTAATTCATAATCATGGTAATTCGTCATTATCTCGTCTGCTGGTTCTTGAACTGTGCAAAGAGCAACGAACTATGTTCGGGACATGTAGCTCAATGAGCAACATATATTATCCGTTTTACTAGCTTATTTGGTTATCACTCATTGAGACGCCTTTGGGAAGTTGGGCCCAGGGATCGAGTCGATTTACTGCCGGGCAGTAAGAACTGTCGGTTTAAGTAATTTCGCTTCATACCCATTTATCTAGGCGCTGCTTGTAGTCGGGAGTTGGTTGTAACCCGCGTGCTGGATCGGCATGTACTCGAGCATGTCGATGTTTTGTTTGCAAGGTTGCTCCTCGTTGGGAGGTATAAGGTAGTATTTGGAAGTATAAGGTTGGATTAGTTTATTGTTAACGCACATGTTCATAAAGTATTTTCAGAATAATTCGGTACTATTGTTACATCAAATTATCTTGATAAATTGTTTCTATCGGTAAGATCACTCATATAAATATATCAATTGAATTAATTCTTGCGTTGCTACTTATTTTATATGAATCTCACTAAGCCATCAAAGACATATTCCTCGTTTTTTTTCCTGCTGCCCATTCCTCAGGATAAGATCGACGTGGCAGCATGGATCACATGAATAATTTTGCCCGTTTTGCCTTTTGGAATATTCATGTAATTAAAAATGATTAATCCCAGTGCGTAATTATTAAAGTGTCAAATTATATGTATTTTTCAGAGTTCCGATGTGTATATTAAAGTCAATTTTTATCATTATATGTATGATTGATCCTGGATAGTGACACCCCTTCCTACGAGACGTGTTCGGCCAACGCTAAACCAACTCGAATCGAAACGCAACTCATGGGGCGCGACCGTCAAAGTTGGGATCCAAGGCTCTTGGAACTAGCTACCTGTCTTTTTTGTAATCTTAATCTTGCATGTGGGATGTTTTTAACTTGTATACCAATAGTTTTAGTACCCAAGTTCCATTGGAGCTCTCTACTGTGTCGTTTGCATCCTAATGGTGGCCACTTGACTTTTATTTTCTATACATGGTTGGTTAGGTGAATGGGTAACCGACAGTAGGCTGCGATTGCTACATGTTTTTAGACAAAAATCAAAATCTATTGACCAAGTTAATTTGCACGTGTCTTTCAAATAATTTATTTGGGACAAAGTCTACCACGGACTGGTTTATAACCGTTGAAAACTACATTAAGTTTTTTTTTTCTTTTTCTTTTTTATGTTTTTATGAATGACATTTGAAAATATTTTTGTCGGAATCAATGACAATTGTTTTCATATTATTAGTGAATTGCGAAGAACTTAGGAAATAAGAGACACCAATAGCTTTCTTGAAAAAAAATAAAACAAGAGGAGAGTGCGTTCTCTCTCTTTATGCTTTACGCGTCCCTTTATGGAATAAAACTTAAATATTTTTAGTTTTAGGGTAAGAGTTGGCATTAATAATTAAAAGAAAGTTCTTTTATTTGTTGCAGTAGTTCTTCTTTCGTTTGTGAAGTTTTGTTGTTTGGGTCATGTTTTAATATACTTTTTGTACTTCTAGGTATGCGAAAATATACATATTTAAAAACACAATTCAGTCTTATTTCTAGGGAGCCAACAATTTGAAATGTTTAAGCAAACACACAAATGATTTTTTTTACTATTTTTTATAGTTCGATGAGGTATTCTTATTTGGAGAAATTATTCAAATACCATATCATCATACATTATACAAGAATGAGGAAAATGCATAAAGCCCCATGTGTTATCCAAAACTTGCGCGAAACACCTTTGTGTTATTTTCTTAGCATAGAACCCTCGTGTCTTCAAAAAAATATGCAACAAACTCCCTCGTGTTTGATATGAGTATTTTCCGTATTGTGCTGGTCCATGGTCAGACCCATATTGGTCTATGTCGAGGATGACCCCCGATGTATATATCGAATTTTATATTCGATATTGTATAGATCACGTGTATGTCACGTGTGCGGTCCTCGCATCCCAAGATCTATAAATACATGGGTTTCGCTAATCAAGGTAAACTTTAATTATCCTCATACATTGCACACCCGATATCGAGTATCCTCGATATCATCCTCGATATAACACCTGATATATATCTCCAATATATATCATCGACACACCGTTCGACATCATACTCAACATCTACCCCGACATCATTCCTGACAACATTTTATTATCTTACTAGTTATTTAGAATAACGGGGGGAATCCGTTGCAGATGTGCGGCATTGAAATCCAGATAGCTTCTTCCAAAATAAAAACACAAAAAGTTCTATACAATCATATTTGGGTAGGGTTTCCGCTTGGATATATCCCCGACATATAAGGACTTCGATACTATCCCCGATATCACCTTCGATGTCATATTCGACATTGCCTTCGACATCCAACAAGGCATCCCATCGTCAGTCTGAGGTTTTCCGGATCAAGTCTACTTAGAACTAGTCAGAGTTATAGTGGACCTAGTTTGTAATAAAATTGTAGCACTACACTTATAATATCCCACCTTGTCATATATATACAATCTATTGTCAAATTAGTGGCGCCATCTTGGAACACCACGTTCCCAGACGGAGACGCTAGGATGCAACACAGAGTGACCTAGATCACAATCTACAAGGCCAGTTGTTGATAACTTAGTAGCAGAGAGTGCACCACCACCACCCGTCCAAGTACCAACACCCAAAATGGAACAGAATGACCCACTTCCCCCTCAGCCTCCGGTGGCACCTGAGCTTGTGCCCGCAAACCCTACTGTCTTGTCACCGAAAATCATGGCGCAGATCAACGCCACCGTTCAAGTAACTTTGAATGCCTCTCTGGGGACTTTGCTACCTCGTATGATCAATCAGGATGTCGGAAATGTGCCTCCACAACCCCAAGAAACCAGAACTAAAGGCCCCAGAGCCAGGTCTAGAGCACATGAGCATGAAGGCGTAGGAGAATCTAGGAGGGAGTGCCCACAATTGAGAGTTCTCGTGGAGGACGGTCCCGACCCAATAATGGACAAGAGGAACATAGCAAGAAGGATGGAGCAGTTAGACCACGAGAAGTCAGAGGTCGGTCGAAAGCTAGCATTGGCGCGATGCCATAGGAGGTTGACCCTATTCAGTGAGGAAATTGAGGCGAAAGTACTAGATAAGGAAGATAAGATCCCTATTCTCAAAGCATATAATGGGAAGGGCGCTTATGTGAGCATTTATACTACGTGGATAGTATCTTGAACCTGCACAGATTTTCACACAGCATACATGCAAAGATTTTGGCTACGACGCTAACCGTGGTTTACAAGGATAGAGATTGGTTCTATAACCAGCTATGAAGAGATGAAACAGAGGCTAGAGAGCTAGTTCCCCATTCAGAAGAGGATGTGGACAAATATGAACTACTTGAATGCAATGAAGCAGGGAGACAAAGAGAGCCTGGAAGACTTTATAAAAACATTCAACGAGGAATTGCTCAAGGTTGATGAGCCTAAGGGCGAGCAAGTGGTCTTCATCCTCTTCAATGAGACCGTGCATAAAAGGTTCATAGTAGAGATGATCAAGCTCAGATCTCCTACAATCGACCATATCAACGCACTGGCTTATGATATAGTGTATCAGGACAACATGATGGCAACCAAGCAAACTCTGAACCAAGGGCAGAACCGGTCCAGAGGTAGGGAAGGCTGGGACAGAGACATGAGTGGCAGGCATAGATCCCCAAAGAGGTATACTCCGTTGAACCAATACATCCTCACATTATTCGCAGTGGCACAAAGAAAGAAATGGCTGAATCAAACAAGAAAGTTAAAGGAAGCCCAAGTGACTAAACATTCAAAGAGGTATTGTGAATATCATCGCTAGAGGAGGCACGACACAAAAGAGTGCATAGACTTGAAGGATGAGATTGATCAGATTATCCGTGAAGGAAAGTTGGTTGAGTACGTTGGGAACACCAAGGATTCAAGAGATCATGAGGAGAGATCCCGCTCCCCATGGAGGGATAAGCAGAAGGCAATTGAGGCCTCAGGTGGACGTGGAAGCATGATTGTCAACGTGCTATCTAGAAGAGTGATTAACATGATTAGTGGCAGACCAATAGGGCAAGATTTCACCAACGGGTGGAAAAGGATCACGAGAGGATTGCAGGAGGACCAATATGTCAATTTTACATCGCTCTTGGACGAACTACCCGATGAAATCATTACTTTCTCAAGGAGGGACCTAACAGATTTGTCACCAGAAGCTATCCAAGCAGGTAAGCTTGATTTCCCCCTTGTTGTTAAGCTTGACGTCGCCAATTACGGTGTTCGCAAGGTTTTGATACACAATGGGAGCTCTACCAATATCATATTTGCATATGCGCTGGAGAAGATGGCCTTGGGCTATAGTGTAGTGGAACAAGTCCGCACCACTATAGTTGGCTTTGGTGGAGCTGAAGTGATCCCGATGAGACATGTGAATCAGCCAACTTCCTTTGGAGAAGAGCCATACTGGAGAACTGTCAACGTCCAATACATTATCGTAGATCACCCATTTGCCTACAACATCATTATAAGAAGGCCAACATTGAACGCAATCAGCGCAGTGGTATCAACATACTATCAAAAAATGAAGTTCCTTGCACCCGGAGGCATTAGTGAGGTCATCGCCAACCATGAGGAAGGCTGGTTTTGCTACATAACTTCTCTAACGCTTCCTAGGATAAGGGAGGCTGGTGGACATGTGGCTATCGATGAGGACAATCAACAGATGGCGAAGTAGCGTCGCCCTCTAAGAACCTTTGAACTTTTCTTTTTTTCTTTTTTGAACTTTCATTATGTTTGAACAATTTATGTTTTCCTAAATTGCCCTATCGTTGGGCTGGTCTGTAACTAAAACAGGGAGAACTACGCCGGTCTGATTCCCATACTATGGGATACGTAGGCGGGTTGAGATTTACCTAACCCCCGAACGTTATTCATCGTTAATCTTTATCTTTGAAGCACTATAGATCTACACTTTAGTGTTGATATTAATTGCAGGAACATGCATATCCTATGGGATATAACACATAAATCCCTCGCAAAGAGGTTCGAACGTATCGTGCCCAGGAAGCACACAAATTAGGGGTGTTCATAACATGGATATCCTATTGTTTGAATTACATATTGATATATCTTTTGCATATACTATTGTCCTCCGTATTAATGATAGGGACAATGACATCTCCCGTCAATGAAGGCAGAGAGTACACCCTTTATCCATAGCAATACGAAGGAGATGAAGACAAAGTGACTCTGATGCCCTAACAGGCACGGGGAAGAGTACCTAAAATGGTCAAATATCTGATATCATACGGGTTACGGTATAAGTATACGCTAACGGATAAAGGATCCCCTATCCATCGAGATAAGGAGGACAAAAGAAAAGAAAAATATCCCCTATCCATCGAGATAAGGAGGACAAAAGAAAAGAAAAATATCCTCTATCCATCAAGATAAGGAGGACAAAAGAAAAGAAAAATATCCCCTATCCGTTGAGATAAATAGGGCAAAAGAAAAGAAAAGAGATCCCTTATCCAACGAGATATGGAGGACAAAAAAGAAGAACAAGATACCCTATCCATCGAGGTGGGGACAACAAAAGACCAAGGAGGGAAAAGATTCCAACTTATCCAGGCAACAAGTACGAAAGAGTTAAGAAATAATATTCTTTAGAACAAAAAGCACCACCACAAGCCGCAAACATCCATTTGATAATTCAAAATTACAGAGGTAAGAAAGCAAGTACACGTACAAGCTCCAAAAGGAGTACCACATACACAAGCATAAGAGAGGATACTTAGGGGTACCATTGGTATGAATCAGAATAAGGCTCTTTTGTTGCAGTATTTCAGGATAATCGTTTGGTCCTAAGTCATCATCATCATCAGAATCTGAATCCTCGGGAATTTGCCCATCCAGACCTAGCAACGGGTCGAGCAAGCTCGTATCGAATTCCTCTTTAAATCCATTATGTAGTCGGGTGTGACCGATGATGGCATCTTTGGCCTCTTCTCTCTCTTGCACGCCTTGTTCTGCACATATCTCTTTGAGATTCTTGCTTAGGAGGAAACCCTTCGCAATGTTCACCTTCTGCTCTCTGGTAGGGGCCTGAAAAGATAATGTTGAGCGTCATTAGCAAACTACCCGACAATGCAAACATTGCGAAAATGGCGAGTAATATGAGTAAATTATTACCTGATAACGAATAGCTCACTCTGTTCGGGCCAATTCTTCTTAAACACAACGAAGCTCCACCTCTACAGCTTCTCTTTTCTCTCCTACAGACAAAATGCTGGCATTGGCTTCACTCAAGGCAACATTCAACTCCCTATTTTGTCTATGAAGAGCTTGGAGATTTTCCTCATAGTAGGCAAGTACGCCCATCCCGCCATCATGTTCGGCCGCTACCTTAGATGCCTCAGCAGGGTCAAAATTACCCATCACCTCTAGGTCAGCAATCACCCGGACGACGAAATCTGCCATGTTAGGGTTGCCGTCACTGGCTACCCTCAAGACATCGGAAATAAATTTACCGACCTGCACCGAGCCATGTTATTTATTTACACACTTACCGTGAAAATATAAGGGAAATCTACAAACTTACCGCTTGGAAAACAACACTCCCTCCCATTAAAGAAGAAGCACTAGTCGGCACATGAGTTAATCGAGAAGACTCGGTGCACTTCCTTTTGGTTTTGCTAGGAATCCTACCAGAGACCTCCAAACCCAGATTTCTACTGGAACTCGCCACGTCCCCACCCTGCGAGGGCACATGATCTCCACCTACTCCGCCTTCGGTATGCCCTTCACCTTGAGAACGCTAGTCATTCTCATTTTAGCACGATAACCTTCTCGCTCATGGGTTTTATGAATAACGGGCAGCGACACTTCATCACTGGGACCAGGCTCGACAGCGGCGGCTCGTGAATCTATAACGTCAAACCTACGAACCTCGACGAGTTGACCTGTATACAACAAGAATATAACATGGCTACCGAGGGAAGAACGTACTAAGCATAGAACTCATAATGCGAAAAATAACGTACTGAGGTTGTAGGGGCCTGGATGGGTCATTGGTGATAGACCACCAGTGCGTAGAACTTCTTCTTGGACAAGCGAGGTGTGATCATACTTGTTGTCCAATAGACGTTCCAAAAAGTCTGCAGTCCACTTAGGCGTGCCAACCACTTCGCGTCTTTGGTATTTCTCCACTGTATGCCATTCTTTCGGAAGAACTTCAAATTCTCTAGTAGTCCGCTCTCCAATATAAAAATACTCATTCTTATTCCCAAAGCCATACCTGCGTTGGCTACCCTACAAAAACTTACGACCGAACTGTGCCCACACAAAAAATATCCCATATCCTCAACCTTCTTATTTGTGATGATAGAGAACTAGGTCCAGAACTCGTTCACACCATGGGGGCACCTAAGGCCTTCATCACAAGGATAAAAGCCACGATAACACCAAAAGAATTTGGCGAAAGTTGTCATAGACAAACCCCAGTGCTCTTCAAGATATCAGATATTGACATATCAATAGGAAAACATAGCACGTTAGCGAAATGCTTCGCGTGGACCGTAATCCAACCCTGAGGGGGCGTATGCATCCGCTCGTAAGAGTTTGGGAATCTGATCTTGTACCCATCGATATGATACTCAGTCGCATAGTAGTCAGGATAGTGGGGAACACGAGACACCATATCCTCATACTTAATGGCAGTCTTATACTTCTTTACCTTTTGCGACTTGACCAGATCGAACTCGTTCAATCTCTCACCCTCGTCCTCACTAGACGCCTCGTCCCCGTCACCTTTACCCCAGATGCGTCACCGTATCATCATCAACCAAATCCCCCACATTGAACATTTTAGCAGGGGCAAAGCCAAATCGGGATAGTTGGACATTTTCGTCATCATGTCCTAATCCAAATACATTCATGTCCCTCAGGCCAGACAATGTTGCGCTGCAAACATACTATCACAAACATAGGCTTCAAGATTCTCGATAAACTTCTGAAGCAAATAAGGGAAACCTGGAAAATCAAATTCAACAGAATATGAAGGTTAGATAAATGTAATGATGGAAAAGTTAAAGTCCAAAAACCGATATCGGGGATGATATCAAAAAGTATATCGAAAAGAATATCAATTTTTGAATATCGAACGTCATATCGGGAAACTTATAGAAAAGATATATCGAAAAGGACATCGAAAATCATATCGGGCATCCCCGACATACCTTTGCAGAAAAAAGTGTGAGTTCGCTAGAAGACAAATGACTTTGCTCTCTCCTCCCAACCGCTATTTATAGATATCGAGCCCTTTGATCAAGCATTTATGATAGGGCATATCGAATCCCAAATTCGACATCCGATATCGAAGATATTCGATATAGAAGCAAAATGTCGGTGGTCCTAAGAATTGTCACTGCAATCACCTAGTAAGAGAAATCTCTCTCTAATAATTCAAACGCGCACCTCTATGATATGTCAATTACATTGGGAGTCCACCGACATCTCTGAATGAATTCCCGTATCCGAGTTCCGTCATTTGAACTGGCAGGACAAGAGGTACTGATAATTCAAACCTCATTTTAGTTTGCGAATTATTATTTATAATAATAACTCCCAAACTCGGGGACTACATGATATGGGTATTTTTTGTATTGGGCTGGTCCATGGGCCAGGACCATATTGGTCTTTGTCGGGGATGGCCCTCGATGTATATATCGAATGTTATATTCGATATAGTACAGATCACGTGTACGTCACATGTACGGTCCCCGCATCCCGAGATCTATAAATATCTGGGTTCCACTAATCAAGGTATGCTTTAATTATCCTCATACACTGGACACCCGGTATCGAGTATCCTCGATATAACTCCCGGTATATATCTTCGATATATATCATCGACACACCGTTCGACATCATACTCGACATCTACCCCGACATCCAGGAGTGCATCCCATCGTCAGTCTGAGGTGTTCTGGACCAAGTCTACTTAGAACTAGTCATAATTATAGTGGACCTAGTTTGTAATAGAATCGTAGCAATACACTTGTAATATCCCGCCTCGTCATATATATATATATATATATATATATATATATGATCTATTGTCAAATGAGTGTTATTCATGTTGCATGTGTCATGTTTTCAAAAGTCATGCACCATTCATGATCCCCTTGTCTTAAAAACATGCAACCCCCCCCCCCCCCCCCAAAAAAAAACTAAAATTGTGTTTTTAAAAACCATGCACCAAACCTTCACTTATTAAGAGGGTTAATTGACAAAGTCATATTTAATTACGGGGATTCGGTGCATTATTTTGAAAAAAAAAAGATTGGTTGGGGGAGGGGGTCGTGCAACATAAATAACATGAGTGATATTGCGGGGCATTTTCGTTCGCTAATCTGTCAAAATAACTCAGTGCTCCACGTCAGACTAATTCGAATTTGCTCAAACCATCTTCGTTTGAACAACACTTTCTCACCAAGAACACACGTAAACTAGGTTGAGAGTGACTCGGCGAAGGCACCTCCGCAGCTCAAGTTATTAGGCGAAAATTAAGAAAGCATAAAGAAGCTTTTTCATGGTTTATCCAATTAAGGGGCCTCCAAAAGTGTGTCGAATTGAGTGTATGGTGAATTTTGCTAAACAAGACTATTTGCCTCGAATTGTAACTCAAAATAACTCTATATCTCGAATCTCCTCTTAGACTCAAGAGTCAAGATTAGGTAGAAATCAATTTTTGTAACTGGTGAGAAGATTAGAGCCATATGTGAGTGCTCTATCTCAAATTGTATCTCGAGGCAACTCTATGTGTCGAATTTTCTCTTAGGCTCAATATACAAGATTTAAGAAAACTCAAATCTTGTAACTGGAGCGAGGATTCGAGAAGTTCTGATTTTTCATAAGTGAAAAATAATGTACCTTTTGGGGTAGAGGTTAGGGTGTATATATTATGGGAGAGTTTTTTGAAAATGCCGCAATCTGCAACTTAAAAATCGCGAAAATAGAGACAATTTCCTTAAAGTATAATTCGCCCCCACCACGTATGTTCCAAAATGGGTTACAAGGGATCGCTTCCCATGACACAATTTAAGCCCAGAAATAAAATATAATTTACTGTGTTTTTGGACTTACAAAGTCAATAAACATAAATAGGGACAATAGTGCAGAGAATATAGAGAAGTAATCTGCAACAGCAGCAATTAAAATTGTATAAGATTGAGAGAGTACGAAAATTGGTAATTTTGGCTTGTGATAATCCTACAGATTTATAGACACTGAAAATGTATATGGAAAAGTCACGAATTTTTTCAAGAAATCTTTCACAAAAGACACAACACTCCAGTTTAAATCTCAACCGTTAAATCATCTAAATAGATGATCTAAATAAATGATATGTTGGTTTATATTAAATGGTTGTTAAAATTTAAATATTTAGACATTTAAATATTTCCTCCATTTACTTCAGATTAATCTAAGTCATTAAATTTAAATCTTAAGTGAGATCAAATCTGCAACATCCAGTTTAATCTATAATATTTATTATCCAAATTAAATCCTAGTCGTTCATCTTATTTATTTAATAAAATAAAATATACGATCTAGATTGATGCACGATGCAAAGTGCTAAGTGCTTTTAAGTGTGCCAAACAAAAGCGCTACGCGCGCACGCGGGGGCTTGGCTCAGCGCGCGTGCGTGCATGCGTACAACCTATTCTTGCACGTTTAATTATCCTAATAATATAGTGCAAATACATGTAAACCTAAAAAAAAAATTAAATTTTTCTATATGAGACAATTAAGCCACTTTTTAATAATTGGCCTATAAGAGCTAAAGCTCTTTAAGCCATAAAAGCCTTTATAGAAAACTTGAGCTAGAGCCAAAAATCTTTTACAAAATGTCGGATAACACTCAAAAGACTTTTATTCTAACTTGCATCCACATCCCACCAACATTTTACCAATGTAGAATATCTCTCACAAGATTCTTTATTGGAAACCAAATCTAACATATATATTGACTCTGCTAATTATAATATTAAACCTCTCTTGATCTCCAAATCACACCAAAAATTCTTCCTTAATTCCACAAATCACGCATGTGCGAAGTCTATCTTTTACTCAAAATTCCTGACGAGTTTCGAGTTAGCGATAGTTTAAACATAAACTTGTATTATCTTTATTTTATCTCGAATTCGACACAACCTCAATCTGTCACAATCCTATCTCTTAGCTTGTCTCGAAATTCTAATTTAGAGACTGGATTAGACATAGTTTAAAAATAATATTGCTTAATTTTGATTAAAATAAATTTGTTTTCGTGTCTTCTTTGACATAGTGTTCTTGCTTGATTGGTACGTACCACATGATATGGTCGTAATTATGGTCATACAAGCAGGCTCTGTGCAGTGTTTTTCTACTCATTGGAGATTTTACGTTAAAAAAGATAAAATGAGGTGTTTGGTGCAAATTTTTAATAACAATTGGGGGTTTACGCATTTTTCCCTACAATAATGAATGGTTTTCTTTTTTCTTTTTCTTTTTCATTCTTGTCGTATGATCGTATCGCAATGATTTTTTTTTTCTCTTTTTTCTTTTCTTTTAAATCATAACCTTCTTGACGTGGCAGTAGCCTAATTTATGAAGTCTCGATGGTTTTGGCCTACAAGGAGATTTCAGTCAAAATTTCAATTGCCTACACAAAATTGGAGTAACAAGTAGCAACAAATTTGTGGGGAACCGTTGAGTAATTATACATTAACTTTTGGCTTCTTATATGGTCTCCAATTAGTTAGATTCGATTTTCTATTGAGAAAATTAACTTGAATGACCAATAGGAACTCAATTGAAGTTGCGGTACGCAGATACAGCAATGCCACGTGAAAGCGTGTGGAAGATTAGTTGCATTTGCGTATGACTAGCGTTTTAAGAACGTGTACGCTACACAACTTCAACAACGAAGGTGTTCTCATGGAGGTCCTTTTCTTGGATTTCTTTTTTGTCCTCACTGTTAGTATTTCTTCTTGTTATGTTCATTGCAATGAGTACGGAACTCCTTTTACTTTCATAATTTGTTAAGCAATGACATATGCAATATACATGTCGCATTAGTGGAGTGTTATACAACTATAGCTCAAATATCTTTTTTCATGATACTACGAACATGAACACGAACGAAGTGCAGAAACGATCACTCTAACGGGGTCAAAGGTACTTGAGTAGACCTCTTCGAGTTCCGACATCTATCACACTTGACACACAATTTATAGCGCATGAAAGGTTGTTAGTTACATTTCAATATATTTAGGTGTAACGTAGCCTTGCCTCAAAAAAAAAAAAAAAGGTGTAACGTAGCCTGATGGTGCTAGCATATGAAGGCATATAATGACATTCACCACTCCAAGGTGGGAGGAGTCATTTATATAAACATGTTAAACTGCCCTAGTCCTTATGAGTTCTGACACCATGCATAACTTTTTCCCCTAACACACGATTTTAGCTTAGAATATCAATAAAATTGTAAATGGTTGGTATATCCGTCCCAAGCACGTGTCATTAACTTAATTAATTGTAAACATCACATAATTATTCGTTACACAACCAATATTTAAGTTTCTAAATAAGTGTTAAATTTGAAATATTTTGCACAACTATTGTATTACTGGCGCAATACAATCAATATTCGGATCAAAATCATTTTGTTAATTATAAGCAGTAGATTACCTCTTCATAAGTGCATCTGTAACTTTTACCCACATAATTACTGAATTAGTTGACTAACATGCACCACACTACCTTA
This sequence comes from Linaria vulgaris, assembly GCA_948329865.1. Lineage (NCBI taxonomy): Eukaryota > Viridiplantae > Streptophyta > Magnoliopsida > Lamiales > Plantaginaceae > Linaria > Linaria vulgaris. The sequence continues at coordinate 96,703,117 of OX415254.1, read as the reverse complement.
GATGGACTTCTAAATTTGTTTTGAGAAAGTGGCCGAGCTGATGTAATCTGTCACTATATTTCAACCTCACTAGAAATGGCCCAAAGTTTTAAGGCTCAACTAATCTCTATTATTACAATAATGAGAGCCCGTTATATTACTGTATAAGGCTTAATTTATCAAAAAAAAAAATTTACTGTATAAGGCCCGTGAGATTGCATACACGATTTTTTTTAATTCGTTCAACAAAGTCTATATTGTAATGTAGGAATCATTTTCACTCATTCGTCGGAGTCAAAGTCATGTTACCGAAAGCCCAATAACAAATACTACCATAATATTATGATGTCAATCTGAAGTCATCCAAATTTGAAGACTATTGCGTCGACCTACGAGTTTACCTAGTGTGTACCTAAAAAGGGACAGCTATATGTTCCTACGTTATATAAAAAAAATTTACCACAAAAGATATACTGATTCATTATTTTTATTAGTCAATAATAGCTTCATCCAATTATCACCAATTTTTTCTTATTGATTAATGTTTTGATACCAAAACTAACTTGATTTTTGTAGGGCAAATTTAAGAAAATATAAAAACAAAGGGAGCTTTAACTCCGTCCAAGTTGTGAATTTTTGGCGAACTTACATAACACTATCTACAAAACTATTTGTCAAAATAACACTCTCTCAAAATTATTGTCAAAATAACACCCCGTTGCCACATGTGTACAAAACTAATTAATTATCAATATATTACTCTTTTTAAAAATATTTGTCAAAATAGCAGTCTATTTGACACATGCACTTTCATGTGTACAAAATATTTAAATCTTTTATTTTCTTTCAACAACAATTAAGATAAAATGTTAATTTATATATAGAGAGACGTAAAAGCAGGTAACTCATATAACAACTCCTCAAATGTAATAATTCATGCAACTGGATTCGGATCTCATCTTTTACTTATAATTGTCTACAATATCTTGCTTGTTCCATCAAAAAGAAAAACAATATCTTGCTTGCTTGCTTTGAGTGCATAAATAAAGTATATAGGAGCACGATTCATTTTTCGTAAACTAATTAAACTTAAATAAAAGTAATAACGTATACTATATATATTTACTAGACTAAACCTCGATTTTTTAAAATCTTATATTAAAAAAAGTTATTTCGAATTATATCATTGAATTATGAGAACATAACTTGTGTGTTCATAATATTTGCAATAGGAAAATATTACAACAATTAGAAAATGATGTGTAAATGCTAAGATTTATTTATCAGTTAAGCAAACAAATCTTAAACTGTTTAGAATTGTGTTCTATATACCATATTAATATTTCTTACACTATATATCTTAGTTGATTCTTTTGTTTAGAACAAGTAGTAAAATACCCCCCTAATTCACAATAATATTTTGTATACGCTTACTTCTGAATTAAAAATTAAGAATTCTCGATTATGTTATTTGTTTAGTAAAGTTTTAAATTTTAATTCACCTGAAAAGAAAAAAAAAAAACAAGCTGAAGACTTATGTTATACTTTAGAAACCGAAATATCATATTTTCACAAGAGGCAATATCATTTTCGAAAAATCCTAGGTTTCTATACGAAGCAGCATATATTTTGACGAGTAGGGGACTTTACTTAAAAAAATCTCACGCTTCCATATGAAACAGCAACATGTAGCAATTTTTTTTGATGAATCATAATTGGAACACATTATCTTAAATTAAATAAGCCAATTGTATAGTAATTAATAAGATCTTTGACTAACTTCTAATAAAGGTAAATTAGGTATTATAATAATCTTACTCTTTAAAGTATAAATTTTGTTCTATCTATATCATTTGTCTTTTTTTTTAAATAAAAAATTTAAATATTTTGTACACATGGAAGTACATGTGTCAATAGAGTGCTATTTTGACAAATAGTTTTGAGAAGAGTGTTATTCTGATAATTTGTTTAGTGCACATGTGGCAAAAGAGTGTCATTTTGACAAATAGTTTTCAATGAGTGTTATTTTGACAATTAGTTTTGTAGATAGTGTTATTTATACAATTCACTCTGTGTAAACATATTTAACATATCGCAGTACGGCGAAATTTTTCTTCTTCATATTTAATTATATCTATTGGTATCTAATTTGATGCTTTCTGTATTTCGTAAATCATATTCTTCAGAAAGAACGAAGGAAAAAAGAAAAGGAGTTCCCTACAATTATAAGGGGGTGTTTACAAGAGCTTATAAAAGCTACTCTTCATAACTTTTACTTAAAGAGTGTTTGCAAATGCTTTTAAAATGAGCTTGTGGGCTTTTGTCTGTAGAGAAGCCATAAATTAGTGTTTGATTATAGGGCTTTTACTTCTCCTTGTCTTAAAATAAGCCAAAAAAAAAAAAAGCACAAGCCCACAAACTGGGTAGAGGATGCTTTTAAAAGCTCCTTTTAATTATCAGCATTATAAAAATATTTCTCTCTCCTAATTTCCCTCAAAGTGCCGCCTATACCCCTACAATTAGCGAAAAAAAATCTATAATCTTTCTCATCCATTTTCAACAATAAAAAATATTTTTAATCTTTTCTCTTCCATATTCAACGTCATTCCCAAATCATATTTTTTATTTTATTTAACAAAATGTATACTTGTATAATGTAAGTGTATGTTAATTATTTATATGCTCGATAAATAAGGGTAATTAAGTCTTATTGTATTATAAAAGCCGCTTTTACTTATTATTGCAAACACTACAAAATTAATTTAAACGGCTTTAAGTTACTTTTTTAAGAAGGATTGCAAACACTCATTACTTTAAGTCAAAATGAGCTTTTAGTGACTTTAAGTAAAAGCTTGGAAGAAGGAGTTTCTATAAGCTCTTGCAAACACCCACTTAAAGTTACTTAAAGTCGCGTTTGACTTAAATCGGTGAGTGTTTGCAAATGTGTTTTTAAAAGTTACTTAAAGTAGTTAAAACAGTTTTGTGGTGTTTGTAATACCCTAGTGAAAAACAGCTTTTGAATATTGATAAAATGCAATAAGATTTAATTACTCTTATTTAAAATAAACACAATATTAATGTTTAATGGGAATTTTGCAACGGACGTCATGTATGTTAACCACTTTTAAAAAAAGGTCATTTATGTTGACATTTTGCAAAAAGAGTCATGTATGTTGACATCATTTGTAATTTAGGTCATTTATGTTGACATTTAAAATTTAGTCCTTTATGTTGACGTTAGTTGCAATTTTTCGTCCTATATGTTGGCATCATTTGAAATTTAGGTCCTTTATGTTAACATTTAAAATTGAGGTCCTTTATGTTGACGTTATTTGTAATTTATCGTCCTATATGTTGGCATCATTTGAAATTGAGGTACTTTATGTTGATATTTGAAATTTAGGTCCTTTATGTTGACGTTATTTGCAATTTTTCGTCCTTTATGTTGATATTTTGCCACAAAAAGTCATGTATGTTGACGTCATTTGCAATTTTCGTCCCATTCCGTCGGAATATCGTAAGCTTATTATTTATATATTTTTTAATTAATTTTATTATACTTACACGTGCAAATATTAAACCATGAAATCGAAGATGTTAAACATAGAATTGAAGTTAAACATATTTAAACATATTGGTGATGATAGGAACTGTTAAACATATTTAAAAAAATATATATGCTTCTATTTATTGAAATTATATTGAAAAGCAAAATGAAACACGTTTTTTTATGAGCATGTACCTCACACGTATCCATTGCACGTGTAAGTATAATAAAATAAATAAATAATAAGTTTACGGGATTCCGGCGGAACGGGACAAAAATTGCAAATGACGTTAACATACATGACTTTTTGTGGCAAATGTCAAGATAAAGGACGAAAAATTGTAAATAATGTCAACATAAAGGACCAAAATTTCAAATATCAACATAAATGACCTAAATTTCAAATCATGCCAACATACATGACGATAAATTGCAAATAACGTCAACATAAAGGACCTCAATTTTAAATGTCAACATAAAGGACCTAAATTTCAAATGATGCCAACATATAGGACGAAAAATTACAACTAACGTCAACATAAATGACCTAAATTTTAAATGTCAACGTAAAGGACCTAAATTGAAAATGATGTCAACATAAAGGACTCTTTTTGCAAAATGTCAACATAAAGGACATTTTTTGAAAAGTGATTAACATAGAGGACGGCCGTTGCAAAATTCCCAATGTTTAACTCTTCCTTACACAATGATGGTTATATTTAAAATAAGTAATTTTAATATAATTGAATTAATATATACACTTATTACATTACATTGCACAATTTATTTGGTGTAAGCACTTAGTTTTAGAAAGTATAACTTTATTTGAATGATGGTAATATAATTATGTCTTACATGTTTTTGTATAGTAAAAAAAAGAGTTTTTTCTCTTCTTTTTCATTATTATTTTTTCATTCAAGGTTTGTTATTATTAATTTATTACTTTTAAAAATGCCACAATTTAAAATTATAGAGAATATCATGTAAATGAGGAAAGCGAGAAATCATGAGATTTTTTTTCTAATTAATTAAGCCTAAAATAGGATATTTAGAGAAATTTAAGGGATATATAAGTAGAAGCAGTTTATAGAAGCACCTCATGACGTGCTTCTGCGCTTCTGTTTTTTTTTTTTTTTTGACTTTTTTTAAGAGAAGGAGAAGCAAAAACATGCATTGCAAACACTAAATAAATACTTCTCAGTGACTTAAAGCCTATAACTACTTTTAAAAGCTCTTGCAAATACCCCCTAACACGTACATTAATACAGTCAAATAGCCAATTTCGCTTTTCAATAAACATTTTTAGTATTCCACACGGCCTCACCTGGTTTAAGGAAAGAAGGTCCATATTAAAAGTTATGAATTATTATTATGAACAGACAATTTTCTTTTGTCCTATAACACGAAGACCATCACAATTACTAATAATTCATATTTTCCTTCACACAACATAATTCAGTACAAACTCGTCTGGGTTACACGTAAGCAAATGCCAATCAAACTTATATACGAATAATGCTAAACTATCGTCCTATATAGAATTTTAGAGTAGCTTTATGTCCGGAACACCATCTGATTGGACACGAAGATATGAATTTACGAGTTTAACCTTCAATAAGAAGCAACCTGATACGTCAAATATTTTAGCCATGTCGATGATTCTGGCATGTCGATATTTAGTGATGTCGAGCGTTACCAGGTATGTCGAGCACTGCACATCGATTACGTTAATGCTCGACGTGGATGCGTGAACACTTTTGTGCAGTTAATGAATTCACCTCGATTCACGAATTGATCTAGAAATACGGAGACCATCTCCACATCTCCCGAGTTTGTCTCATGTCGTATATTCTCATGCTTGTGGCCCCGACATACTTAGAGTGAAATTGTCATTATTAGGTCGGCCCAACACATTGGACTGTTGCGTTGGGCCGTGGAATTGTCTCAAATCACAACAAATTAACACAAACATAAAAAATAAATGAGCAACAAGCAATATTGACGAAATAAAAATTTGTCACAAAACAAGTATTAGAAAGATATTTATATGCTTAAGCCCTTTACAAAGATATTAAATTAATGGATTTCAACATATATAAAAACCAAGATAAATAAATAAATATATTTAAAAGTAGGGTTTTACCAAAAAAGCTAGAGTTGGATTGGGAAATACTTGTGTTAATTTGCCGATGAAATGTTCAAAAGTAAACGATTCGATACAAACATCTGTGAGACGTTCTTATGTCTTATTCCTAAGACAAATAATCTGAAGAGTATCAACCAATATAGGCCAATCTCCTTTGTAACTTTCATTACAAGATCATCACCAAGAACATCATAACACGGTTGTGAAGCTTAATGCCCAAGATAATTGCACCGACCCAATCAGGTTTCATCTAAGGCCGAAGCACGCAAGATAACATATTCATCCTCCAAGAGATCCTTCATTCCTTGAGGGCGAAGAAAAAGAATAAAGTAGGGTCGATGGTTATGAAACTCGATTTAGAGAAAGCGTACGACAAGATCAATTGGAATTTTCTCGAGGAGACCATGGGAGCTTTCGCTTTCCAGGATGAGTTGGTTTAGGTGATCATGCTTTGTGTGTATAATGCATCGACTCAGTATTGTGGAACGATACGCCTCTTGAACCCTTTAAACATACATGCGGTTTGAGATAGGGGGACCCTTTGTTGTCATATTTTTTTGTGTTGTGTGTGGAACGACTATCATACTTGATTAATGACGTATTGACCACGAGATATGGAAACCGATTATACCGTGTAGAGGAGACCAAAATTGTAGCATCTTCTCTTTGCCGACGGCCTAGTTTTGATGGGGAAAGCCAACATGAGGACGTCGAGGGAGATTAAAAACGTACCGGATCAGTTATGTGGCGCGTTAGGTCTTAAATTGAGCCCACAAAAGTCATTTTTTTGTTTACTAAGTCTGACGGCGCGAGCTTGAAGAGAACTATTAGCGACTTTTTAGGGGTTGGCTAAACAACAAACTTAGGGAAGTATCTTGGGGGTAAAGCTTGTTCACAGAAGGATGGATTGGGAGTTTTGTGCCGAAACCTTCGATAGAATCCTACTTTGGTTCACATCTTGGAAGAGTAAGTTGCTCTCAATTGCGGGGCACACGACTTTAATAAATTCTGTCTCATCGGCGATGCTGGTATATGTAATGCAACCAGCGTGGCTCCTGGAGCACGTTTGTGATAAACTAGATAGGCTGAACCGCGAGTTTCTATGGTATACGGATCTAGAAAAAAAAAGTTACATCTTGTTGCATGGAAGGATGTCATGAAAACGAAGAAGGATGGAGGTTTGGGTACTAGAAAAGCTAGAACGAGCTATACCACACTAACTTCGTCTATTGCTCTTATAGGTTCTGCGGAATCGAAACTTTATTTTTAGCGAAATTGGCTTGGAAAATACTCATTGACGAGGAAAACGTTTGGAGTAACTTCATTAAAGCGAAATATTTGAGAGGAAAGGAACTTCTTTATTCGGATCCCAAGCCATCAGATAGTAGTATACGGAAAGAGATAATTAAATGTGTGCGACTTATACAACCTTTTTTGAGATGGAAAGTACATAGGGGTACTAGAGTGTCCTTTTGGTATGATAATTGGCGAGGAATGGGTTGTTTATACAAGGAGAACGTCAACATCCTACCAATGGACAAAGGCCTCACATTAAGAGATATTATTGACGACGAAATGGCTTGGAAACTGGAGGCGATCAATTCGAAAATTTCGAGAGTGATAGTAGACGACATCATGCAAAGGAAAATTATGCTGACTGACGTGGAGGATCGGCTGCTACGAACGAAAATTCTGATGGTGTATTTATGTGTCAATCTGCATATAAAGCCTTCGACAAACATTATTCGCATGACCCGTGGCCGCAAAGTGACACACTTCTTGTGGTTAATTGCTCGGAAAAGACTCGCTACAAATCATCTACGGAAGGTTAGGAAATTGTCCGACACAGCAGGGTGCAGTTTGTGCGACAACGGTGATGAAACGAAATTGCATCTTCTTCGCTATTGTCCTGCTGCAAGGAAAATATGGGATAAAGTTTTTGAGCAGACAAATAGAGCTAAATTCGAGGCGTTGGATGACGAAGTATGACTGCGTTCAAATTTGGTGAAACTAGAGCTGCAAAACACGCTTTGGCCAAACGTGTCATGGCCCTGGATTTTCGTGGCGAGCATATGAACGATCTAAAAACAACGAAATTCGAGGGTGTTTCACGAAAAGGAAAATAACATGCAAGGCCGAATCTTCCAAATTAAAAGTCTAAACCGAGACTTGTTTGATGGCAAAAGACGAAAAGCCAAGAGAAAAAAAGAAAGATGGAAGAAACTAAATCCGGGTTGGTTCAAACTCAATATTGATGGAGGCACAAATGTGAAAAAGAATTCGGGAATGGCAACGGGGGTGTTAAGGGATGACGAAGGAGGATGGATTTGGGGATTCGTCAAACATCTCGCGGCACCAACAGTGAATGAATCTGAATTAAAGGCTTTCAAAAAATGACTAGAGATAGCATGGAAAAGGAGAACGCCGCAGCTCGAGGTGGAGACGGATTCACTTGTTGTCTACAAATTAATGCACGAAGAACTTGCACCACAACCGGACTACGTGGAGATAGTTCAAGAGTGCATGACCTTAACGCATAAGCCTTGGAGATGCAGCCTTAAATGGATTCCAAGAACGGCAAACGTAGTTGTCGATGGTCTAACGAAAGCGAATGCGCAAGAGGAAGGAAGAGTTTTATTCTGGGATAAACCTTCTCCTTGTATTAGCGATACTTTAGCTCGAAACTTGGCCCGATGATTTTTTTGTTTTACTCTTTTATTAAAAAAAAACATTTAAGAAGAGTAATTGCGCACGCATTGGCTGATTCTCTTTCAGAAAAAGAAGAATCAAAAATATTTATTTGATAAATAAATGAAATTTATGATCTAAATTTCAGATCTACTTTCACTCTCTCCCATTCCACATAATAAATAAAGTCAACACCAACTGGTACAACAACACACAACTCCCTTTCTCCCAATATAAATAGAATTCCAATCAGACCAAAATCCGTTATTTCGTACATCCTTAACCATATTGTAAGTATTCTCTCAACTTCAATTTCTTTTTTCTTCTTGTTTTTCTTATGAATTGTAATAATGTTATCTGTTTTTTTTTTTTGTTGAAAATGGGTTGACTTTGTGCTGTGCTGATAAATGATAATGCTTTATAATTGGACTAATTTGGGGAATTAGGTTCTGGGATTAGTCAGATTTAATCTGAAATTAAAGATTGTATCTTTTCTTGATTTATAAATTAAAGATTGTACCTTTACACATTGTGAAGGTGGAAATCAACTACAAGTGAAATTCAGCTGTAAGAGAATCTTAATTGATGGTGGATGAAGCTGGATGCTTTTATGCGCCTTCGATTTTTACGATGTTTCTTATCCGTTGCAAATTGTTTGTGATTAGATGGTTTTCGCTACAATTTTAGTTGGAAATGCAAAGTAAAGATTGCAGCTTTTAGTCTGATCTGTTCTGTTATGTCCCGTTACTCGGTAATTTTGGTTATGTTAAAGTGAATGCCTTTTGCTTTAGATCGATTCCCAAACGGGATTTTAGTTTCGATGGTTTGTTTTATGATCAATGTGTCTCGTCTGTAAAGATCCGTTTTTTGTTGCCGAAAGTTTTGTTTTTTGGTTTACAGTAAGACACAAGATTTATCGTTGTGACTTGCGCACTGATTGAATTGAGTATATAATTGAAGTGATACGAACAAAAAGTAGCCGTCTCCTAACAGGCTAAAGTGTACTTAGTGAAGAATTTGGTTGAGTACTATTGTTGTTGGAAGTTAATTTATAGATTACTGCAAGGTACATTTGAGAATTTTCGAACTGTGATCATGCAAAGATTCATGTTTATTAACTTGTTTTCACTGGTGATTAACAGTAGGGCCAATATTTTGTGTTTCTATTTACTTCTACTAAGCAAATAACTTTTGCAAGAAGATTGAAATCCATTTTTTTTTTTGGGTTTAAAGTAAGACCGAAGATTTATCTTTGCTCACTGATTTGATATAGTATGGAATTGAAATGATTTCTGACAAAAAGTGGTTTGTTTCCTAACAAGCTAAATTGTGCTTAGTGAAGAATTTAGTTGAGAACTATTGTTGTTGGAAGTTAATTTATAGGTTGCTGCAAGGTACATTTGAGAACTTTCGAGGTTTGGCAGTGAACTGTGATTATACAAAAATTCATGATTTATTAATTTGTTTTTTTGCAGGTGATTAACAGTAGGAACATTTTTTTTTTGTTTTTCTTTACTTCTACCAAGCAAATAACTTTTCTTGAGCTTTTGCTAGAAGATTGAAACCCATTTTTTCTTGTGTATTCTTCTGTTTCCATGTTTCATTTGTTCTATTTGAGAACCTTGTGTGATTTTTCATCTTTTTCTTCGTTCGAAATGTTTGTTTTTTGCTGTGTGATTCTGTAACAACATATCTGGATTGCAAGTTTTCTGCTTTTTCCCATGTGATTCTGAAACTCACCGTATCTAGATTGATACTACATCTTATTCTGAAAGACGTATACTTTATATCATTTTACCATGTTTGCTCTTAAGTAAGTTCCAATGTCTGTTTTTCTTTGTCGAGTTTGTAATTTTGGCCTTATTTTGGTACAATTTCTCCCCGGCAGGTAGAAGGAAATGACATCAGAAGGAGACGCTTATCATCCATACGTTCCAAGAGATTTGCAATTGCCTGGTTTTGTGCCCGGCTTCCTTTCTCAATCAACTATTGTTGGCTATTATGGCGCTGCTTCTGTGCTGGTGGTCTTCTTCATGTGGATATTATCTGGTACACCACCTATTTCGTATAATACAGCAAATATCTTTAACCTCAACTTGAAATGAACCCCATCCCAAATGTGAACTCAGTAATGTGTGATTCTATGTTACTGACTTTCTGTCTTCCTTTTCTTTCTACCAGGGCGGTTTAAGATCACGAAAACTGATCGATTACTTATGTGCTGGTGGATATTCACGGGGTTGACTCACATGATCCTTGAAGGATATTTCGTATTTTCTCCTGAGTTTTACAAGGACAAGACTCCTCATTACCTTTCAGAAGTTTGTAAGTTCTAATCCGACAATGTCATCTATGCATCGAGATTTTACTGTAGTTGTGTCCTTTGCTACTTGAGATTAACTTCGCAATTAAAAATCGACAGGGAAAGAATACAGCAAAGGCGATTCAAGATACGCAGGACGTGATTCTGCTATTATCGCTGTTGAAGGAATTACCGCTGTGTTGGAGGGTCCCGCCTGTCTTCTCGCAGTGTATGAATTATATGTATTTACACCTCACGGGCTTTGATTTAACTACAAAATCCGCTTGAACTGTTCAAATAGTTACAAAGGCACCCCTTCGAACTTGAAAAGAATACATTACATGTAGGCCATATAAGGGATTGAATGATTATAGGGACCCCCGATAGAGTTCTAAGCACAATATGCCCCTGGGCTATTGATAAGCCGTTCATTTTAGACACATGTCTGTATTTTTGTTCTTTAAATATGGTCTCTGCAAGAGTTTGCATTTTTTTCAATAGGCGACGGATCAGTTTACAAGAATGTCTTAATAATTTTTCAGGTATGCAATAGCAACGAAGAAGTCGTATAGCTATATTCTCCAACTGGCAATCTCTTTGGGGCAGCTCTACGGTACCGCTGTCTATTTCATCACGGCTTTGTTGGAGGGAGACAACTTTGCTGCAAGTGCGTATCATTACTACGCTTACTACATCTTTGCTAACGGATGGTGGGTACTAATACCGACTATCATCTCTTCCCGTTGCTGGAAGAACATATGCGCAGCATGCTACCAGACACAAGTCTCACAACCAACACAGAAGAAGAACAAAACCCGTTAGAGTCGGATCGAAATCTTTGATTGATTCATCGAGGGCTATCGCCTCTTTTATTTATCTTCAGCAACACCAATTGTTCGGCGCTGGAATAACAATTTAACTGTTGATCATTGTCTGGTTGGTTATCTTGTTGTTGGATTTGCTTACCATTAATTGTTTATTACTATTTTGTTCTCTTATCTTTTGACTTTTGCTGCAGCTAAATGACATTTATATATGCCATAAAATAGACACATCAAGTACGATGAACAAGTTTTCGTTATGCAGCTAAGCTACCCATGAGATATACCTATTTATAAGTCATTGGACCTACAAGTCATGTATTTACAAATTTTATCTATGCTACCCTGTGGGTGTTGTGCCCCGTCTCTCAGAGACGTGTGGGGTTCACAATCCATGTGAGTGTATTGGGCACTTCCCACTGGTAGCATAGATTGAATTGTATTTACAGCACTGGAATCAATTAACAAATAGAACACTAAAAATAAATGCCAAAAATTGTAGAACTGTAAGTATGTTGTGTTGGACATGTTGGCCAAGTTATATGAGTAGCAATTTCGATCCACTTAACTGTTGAACTCTGAAATCGATCTGTATGATTAGCAATTTGGGCCCTCTAACTGGAATTATTTTGTAATTTAAAGACTATAACCAAAGGAACTAATAATGCTTGACGACACATCATGATACTCATAAAAAATAATTAAGGGCATTAAAAAAGAATTAATAACATGCTATAAAGATAATAACTATGTAAAACTAATTAATTTTCATTAGTAATTGAATATATTATGAAAAATGAACACGTATGACGTATGTGATATCGTCGGGAGCCAATTTGGACTGTATCTAATGTTGCCCCACAATCCACTAATTATTGTTTTTCTTCTGAAAAGGAGACATTTGATCTTCGACTGTTTTCAAAAAAACAAAAAAAAAAAAATAGTGCTCCAGTCTACGCGGATTTTTTTTCTCCGTTTTTTCTTTTTTAGGATTGATCACCAGCTCATTTAGTCTTGGTTTTCTAATTTTTAATTTTATATAATTTGCGAGGATAATAAGTAAAGAGCAATTTGGACGTGTAATGATGGATACTGACCCATAATGAGTTGAATTGAAGGCTAAATCTGGTCTTGTTTCCACGACGGAAATATAAAGACACTTACCTCAAGTTTTAGTGTTTGATTATTCACTTTTCTCATACGGTTTATTATTTTGGTTGGTAGGTTGAGGTAACATTGTCGGTCAAAATAGAAATAGAAAACATATGTATATTTCGATTTCAATTTTGAGTTTCTTGTGCCTCATTTCTTGTTTCCTTGTTTCCGTCCTATTTCTAGTGGCACATTATAATTATACAGTTAAAGCAATTTGAGATCGCGTATAATCTCCATTAACTCTAGCTAGTTTAGCATTTATATAATTGATATTTTCGGTGAAGTATATATACAAGACATTTATAAAATTATATGCATGTACATTTACGTATGACTTGTCGGGGCATGATTCTAATTTTAAAATTGCACGTTGTATCTCATAGCATAGGCCATGACTAATAAATATGTACACTTTGCTTCAGTTCGTGAGTTTACCTAGTCCGAACTAAAAAATAGCAATTGGATCGGTCACATGCAATGGAAAAAAAATGAGCATGCACACACATGATATACACAAGGACAAACGTGTTATCGGGCTCGTGGAGCTTGGATATGTGCCATGCATTAATTAGTATTAGTACATCAAGTTAATTAAAAAAACATAACTCTAGGTATTTTTTTTATAATTAACAGGCTGAATTATCTGTCTCATTTCTCAATTTAGTATTCATCTATTTAACGTGGCAGATTTTTTGCATAAAAATACCAAAAAATGACCTAAACAATCCATGACATTATTTAAATTCAAATTTCAATTCCTTAATTAAAAAGTCTCTATTACGACGCCCAAGAACTTCGTACCGTGGAGTACGTCATTTGCATCACATTGTCACCTTTACAATGATTTTCAGGTTTGCTGGCGAATATATAATCGACGCCGTTGTAGTATTTTTTAGACATTTTAAATGTATGGCATGAGAACATTTGTAGCAACTTGCAAGTTGCAATAGAAATCTGCTTTAGATTTTCCACTCTAAGATTTTATTAACAAAATCTCAACGATTAAACAGTTCATGCCGAATAACCCACTTACATAATATCATCATTAATAAAAGGGATAAATGCATTAAACCCCTTGAACTATGCGGGTTTTTGTGTTTTCGTCCTTAAACTAAATAAATAAGCGTTTTGCCCTCTAAACTATGTCATTCTGTGCGATTTGCCCCCTGCCCGGGTTTTCGGCTATTTTTGGCCATTCTTGGCCTGAATTTCCCCCCTTACCCGACACATATGTGTTGTACTAGAATCACTAGATGTATTTTAGCAGTTGATGACAAATCGAGTTTTAAAAAACACCTCAAACGGGACATATTCCGGCTAAATTGGGATTTCCTCTTTAGTGTATTTTAGCCGGAATATGTCCCGTTCGAGGTATTTTTTGGCCTATTTTTTGTCATAAACTACAAAAATACATCTAGTACAACACATATGTGTCGGGTCAGGGGTTTTTATTTGACCACGAATAATATATATATGCGCACATTTTACTAGTGTATTATTATTTTTTTTATTTTTTTGATAAAATCTTACTAGTGTATTAATATATCAAATTTCTGTCTAAATTATACATCGATGTTCTTTTGATATTGTTTACCATTCGCACGGTGATCAATGTCCAATAAATTTTTGTCCTTTTTAAATTAAAATCTTTACCAATGGTCACGTGATTTCCAGTGGAAAAGTATTACAAACATTTGTTTGAGCTAGTAAGGGTTCATAGTACAATCCATTTTTTTTAACCTAAGTTTGTGCATGAAAGTTAATTTACGGCATTTGAAAAACAAATGTATATATGTTTTGACATTATAATGAAAATATCGGTAAGGTCAATTTACTTGAGGACTCACATAACCATATGTTAATTAACTGATTTATTTGTGACTTCTGCGTATTGAGACGAGAGTAAAAAAATTAAAGTAAACTTAATTTACCGTGCAATGACTGCTACTTATTTTGATGCATTATTCGTTTTGTTAGTCTTATATCTTGAAATGAAGGCATTGTATTTATGTGCTCCGATCTTATTCTTAGTTTCAACGCAGCATGTAATTAAGTCAATTGAATTTGCTTAATAAGTACGAGCAATATCAATTAAACTTGAATCGGCAGGAATGTAATCCAATCTATGTTTATTGAGTACGAATAAGTAAGAACAAACGATATTCATCATATGTTTTTTTTTGGATGAAGCATCATATATATGTATTATTAACAACGCACAAAAACCATATCCCTCTGTTTGGAGTACTTTTGACATTAATATAGAGGAAATTTTGAATTTGTTTCTTTGTTTTCCGATTATAAGTCAAGAGTTGACTAGCTAATTAATACGCAAACAGCACAAGACGATGACACTAAATATTTGTACAGAGTTCCGAGTTAGTTTGGAACTTTGGGTTGAGGATTACTTAATTAATTATATTCAAGATGATGAAGTAGTTTTGTCAATTTTTATTTTTATTTTTCATGTATTGGTGTTTAACAATAGCGGTGCGGGTTTAACAATAGTGGTGCGGGGCTTTGAATTCGACTTCTCATGTACAGGGTTTTAGATTTTACGGTTACCGTTCAACAAGATATATGATTTGTCAACATATGGAGATGCAATTATATTTATTACAATTAATCGGTAGTCTTTTTACCACGTTTTGATATATTCTCACATAACGCCGCGCCCGCAACACACGGCTCTGGTGCACGTTAAGGATCTCATTGATAGTGAGGCAGGGTGGTGGGACGTTGGCGTGGTTTGGGATGTTTTCTGGGAGATGGATGCGACGACTATTTTATCTATACCTATTGGGAGCTTGGATCATACCGATCGCCGTATTTGGCATTATGAGAAGCATGGACGGTTCACAGTGCGTAGCGCGTATCATTTGATTATGTCGCAGGGGTTGATGAGGAGAGGATGTGGGGAGGTCGGCGGGAGCTCTAGTGACTCTTTCCCTTGGAAGAAAATTTGGCGTCTTGATTGTGCAAATAAAATTAAAATATTTTGGTGGCGCGTATGTTGTGATATCTTGCCAACTCGCGTGAATCTTGTTAGGCGTAAGATGTGTGATATGTGTCCTTGCGTGGTGTGTGGGGAGCGGGATGAGACCTCGCAACATGTTTTCTTTGAATGTCAAGTGGCGCGCCAAGTGTGGGCACTTGCAAATTTCTCACGGACAATGGGGCTGCGCGGTAAGGAGGATTATATGCAGTGGCTGCAGCGTTTGATGACTGAGGGTGGGAAGGAGTTGGTGGGGGTTGCTGTGACTATTTGCTGGACGCTTTGGCACAATAGGAACACACTTTGGGCGGGGGGGCAGGGCCGTGAACCTGCGGACTTAGCTGAATTTGCAGCGACCCATGCGGCAACTTGGCGGGATGAGGGGATGCGGAGTAAGCAGATTGCACCAGTGGGGGCGAAGGAGTGGGAGGCTCCGGGAGTAGGTCGCTATAAAATCAACTTTGATGGGGCGATCTTTGCCGCGGAAAGTGAGATTGGGATTGGAATTGTGGTACGAGATCATACAAGCCTCATCCTTGCTCGGGTTCAGAAACGGATCATAGCCACGATGGCGCCATGGTGTGTTGAAGCCGTTGCGGCGTTGTGGGGAATTAGACTCGCGATTGGTATGGGCTGGCGGGATATTATCTTTGAAGGAGATTGTTTGAACGTTATTCATAGTATCCTGTATCGTACTTGGGAGGATGTGACATGTGCTAATCTAATCAAAGATTTCCTTCGCTTGTTTGAGCCGCGGGACGACTTCTCAATTCGATGGGTGGGCAGAGATGCCAATCAAGAGGCACATATTTTAGCTCGTACGGCGATAGGCGATGTAGTGGAACCTTTAAACCTTTTATTTGCGCCTCTGTAGGGAACTTGGTAGTCTTTATTGGTGTTTTCAAACGTTGTATTCCTGACAGTTCTTTGGACGCTTATGCGTCGGCAATGAAATTTATTCCATCTTCAAAAAAAAAAAAAAAAAAAAAACTTGTTTGTCTTTGTTAATTAAACTGAAAACTTTAACTATGATAATATAAATCACGGTTCATACAAACCCGAAATTAACCTTTTCAGTACCTATAATATGTAAAAGGGATAAAAACATCAAACTCCCTAACCTATTGCATCTTTTTAGACAACGTCAACACAAATATAATTAATGTATAATACATTTTTAAACAAACCCATGATGGTCGAGTGGTATGTCGTACATAACTTCATAGGTTGACGGTAAACCGCACATGAGTATTTTGATATAAATACCCCTCTGGATAACATGTGCTAGTCACGTGAAGGAATCTAATTGGAATATTTCGGCGTTTTTTGACCAGAAAAACTGATTGGTGCAAATCGAACAAGTGACCCTAAAGTGAGGGTGCAAATGATGTTTTTATCCCTATGTAAAATTACCCAACTATGAATGAAAATGTAAACTCACAAAATAGCCCCCTCGTAAAATCCTAAAAAATAAAATAAATGTACTTATATCCGCGCATTTTTTCAAAAGTTAAATGGAAAATATATACGGAAGTACGGAACTGATCCCATTAAACCGTGTGATTATAAATCAAGAAGTTCAAGACTTCAAGCTAGCTATGCTTAATCTTCATAAAACCTTACTTAAGAACTAATCCAATATTATTATACTTGAGTTAATTAATAAAATTAACCAAGCAATTTGGTATGTAATGATGTATATGACTAGCTTTAAGATTTTCAAAGCATATGCTATCCAGCAGCAATTCAATATATAATGGTTCCGTGTTTGGAAAAGTTCATTCAAGAAAAAGCTAGGTTATATTCTTCGCTTTATGCTGGTCTGATGCTGCGATCGATGGAAACCATTTAAAGTTAGTTTTAACAGTCAATAAATTCATCAGAATTACCAATATATAGATAGTTAAGGATTTAGCAACCTGGATTTACTGATTTGTATATATCGAGTAAAGGTTGTTACTTAGTGCTCATAACATCAATCAATTTGACTAAAAAGTTAAAGAAATTTGACCGATTAAGAATTCCAAATATGACTACATGGTAAGAGGTTTTAGTGAAGACCTTGAATTTTGAAAAATATATATGTTTCTTATATGTCGAAGGTTCATGTTTGTAAAGAGTTTTTGAAAAAGCTTTATCAACCTTAGATACAAAGGCATTTTGTAACCATGTACATCACTTGCTCATAATACTTGTTTTGTTTTAATTAAACAAAGAATAAAAGCATTATGCCTCTTGAACTATACACGTTTTTGCAATTTGCCCATTTGATAAATTTAATAAGCACTTTGCCCCCAAACTATGCACATTTGTGCGATTTGCCCCCTCAGTGCATTTTCGGTTGGAATATTCCCGGTTTGAAGTGTTTTTTCGCCTACTTTTTGTCATCAACTACAAAAATATATCTAGTACAACACGTATGAGTCGGGTAGGGAGAATATTTCAGCCAAAAATGGCCGAAATACACTGAAGTGGCAAATCCCGTTTCCGACCATTTTTTGTCGGAATACTCCCCGTTCGAGGTATTTTCTTTTCCTACTTTTTGTCATCAACTACTAAAATACATCTAGTACAACATATACGAGTTGGGTAGGAGGGAATATTCCGGCCAAAAGATGGCTAAAAAATGGCAGAAAATGCACTGGGCAAATAGCACAAATATGTATAGTTTAAGGGGCAAAGTGTTTATTAAATTTGTTAAAGAGTCAAATCGCAAAAACGTGCCTAATTTAGTGGCTCGATGCATTTATCACTTAAACAAAACCAAAATATGTAGTGGCAAATATTGTGTTGCATGTAGATACTTTGAAGAGTAGAAATTGATTCTGAACATTAATTATTTGAATAAACCTGATTAAGGGCACAATAGACAACTATTGTAAAATACTGCCAAACATTTCATTCACTTTTGTTTTTAGGTAACATAAAATGAAAAAATAGCAATCCAACTTCGGATTTTCTCACCTGACTTCTTAAAGCAAAAAGTAAGCATCCTCTGGTTTCAAATTTAGATCATCTATAATTGCAAGTTGCAACAAAGAGCACTATATATTATTTTATTTCTTTTCTATTTTAAATGTCTAATATTTCAGATCTTATATATATATATATATATATATATTGTATACACACACAGAGTACGTAGAGTTGGAACCGAGCGAGATGATAATTTCATACATATGAATATCATCAGAGCAACACCAAGAAATGTTGTGGCGACCGTAGCATATTTATCAAAAAAATGCCATGTATTAAGTTTACTTAAGAACTTATAGTCTGCACGTGAAACAAAAACAACAACAACAACAACAATAATAATAACAATAATAATAATAATAATAATAACAATAATAATAATAATAATAATAATAATAATAATAATAATGCTCTACTTTCTTATTAACTATACTGTGATGTATCAAAAAATTGCCATGTATCAAGTTTATTTAAGATTTTTAGATGAAATTTGAAACATAAAAGTTGAAAATGCGTGGAAACTCAGTTTAGGATTTTCAAGGCCAAAAAGGCAAAATAATGAATGAGGAGCCAGCCAGCAGCAGACTTCTAAATACGCCACAACATGTACAACATTCATACACCATTTTCCAAAAGCATTATGTAATAAGAAAAAAAATATACCTTTCCAAGTCAAGGCAAACTAATAGGGACCATTTCTGTTTGCCCCTGAAACTCGTGGAGAAGACAAAGCATACAAAAGACTAATTTGCAATTATACTATTTCCAAACAAAAAAAGACATAGAAAAACAAGAAAAGAATCACCATTTCATTCAGTTCCAAATAGTAATCATATATATATATATATATATATTATTTTTTATGAAAATCATGGCTCATGTCATGATTATATCATAGACCTACTATATTCATTACACAGAAACTCGGCGCCAACACTTATATATAAAGTCCTCTTCAAAATCTTTATCTCTGCACACACAAAAGCCAACACTCAACAATCTCCCAAGAAAAGAACAAAGGATCCCTTTTAAGTTTGTTCACTTTTTATAAGTAAAAAAATGGGATTCAAGAGCATGACATGGAGATCACTTCTTCCCTCTTGTTTCAGTTCCAAGCACCGTAAACTTCACTCGAAAAGCACAATTTCTAAACAACATTCTACCTCGAGAATATCGCTTTCCGACATAAGTTATCCCAGTTCCTTAATGCTCTCTTCTAGTGATCTCTCCGGTTCCACGTTCATATCAAATCTTCATATTTTCACGCTGACGGAGCTCAAAGTGATCACAAACGGCTTCTCGTCGAGTAATTTTCTGGGCGAAGGAGGATTCGGTCCGGTGCACAAGGGGTTCGTCGATGATAAGTGTAGGCCTGGACTGAAGGCTCAGCCTGTTGCTGTCAAGTTGCTTGACTTGGATGGTGATCAGGGCCACAAGGAGTGGCTGGTGAGCATTCACATGTGAATTCAATAGAAAGAAAAAGTTCTCACTTTATTTTTTAGTTATTGCATTAATAATACTAATTTGGATTGTTTCTAATATTATAGACTGAAGTGGTCCTTCTTGGGCAATTGAGGCACCCCCATCTTGTGAAGTTGATTGGGTACTGTTGTGAGGATGAGCACAGGGTTCTTGTTTATGAATACATGGTCAGGGGCAATTTGGAGAATCACTTATTTGGAAGTAAGCATTTTTTTTTCGATATACTAAACGTAATTTAACTATAAAGGACTAAAGTGAGGAACTCACAGAAAGATGTACTTTGAACTCACAGAAAGATGTACTTTAATTTTGCTGAATATTTCAGGGTATGGCAGTCCATTGCCATGGTTGACAAGAATTAAAATCGCAGTTGGTGCAGCAAAAGGCCTAGCTTTTCTTCATGGAGAAGAGAAACCGGTGATATACCGCGACTTCAAGACTTCAAACATTCTTCTCGATTCTGTAAGTTCATATGGTTCGTTCATGATACGTATAATTTGCTTTTATCAGTCATTTATCGTATCATTCTAACTCTAAGTGTATCACTCATTAGGACTATACAGCTAAAATTTCTGATTTCGGGTTAGCAAAGGACGGTCCTGAGGGAGACGACACACACGTGTCCACTCGCATAATGGGCACACATGGCTACGCTGCTCCTGAATATATAATGACAGGTAACAACTGAACTCTATGAACCCTTCACATTTTTGCAAAATATGAGAATCTTAATGACATATCTTTCCTTTTCAGGTCACTTGACAACGATGAATGATGTGTATAGCTTTGGTGTGGTTCTATTAGAGATACTCAGTGGAAAACGCGTTATGGACAAACACCGTCCTCACAGAGAACAGAACCTGGTAGAATGGGCAAAGCCTCTTTTGAAAGATCACCACAAACTCGAAAGAGTAGTTGATCCGAGACTCGAGGGCCAGTACTCTATAGAAGGTGCCAGGAAAGTGGCTGCATTGGCTCATCAGTGCCTGAGTCACTACCCAAAATACAGGCCAAGTATGAATAATGTAGTGAAAATCTTGGAGAATGTTCTGAATTTTACTGATATTCCACTTGGATCTTTCGTTTATATTGCTCCCACGAAGGAAACGATTGATAAAAGTTTATGTGGAGTTGGAGGGAATGAAGGTAAGTTAAAGGGAAATGAAAATCAGGTGAAAGGAGAAGGAAAAAGAGAAAGCGGGAATAATGAGAGGACGAAAGGGTATAGGCACAAGCATCGGCTCAGGTCTCGTGCTGTCCACTCTGATACCGCTTTGTATAGAACTTTAAAGACTGAAAATAGATCTTCAGGGAAGATGGACAACAGAAGAAATTCGGATAGTTGGAACAAATTTTGATGTCGTGTACATTTTGTTCTTTAGTTTATTTTATCTGTTCACCAGCTTTGCAATTTTTCCTTGTAATATGAGATTTTGAACCAATTTTGGTTATATTTTTCATATTGAATTAGCTACTGAATAGATTTTCCAGTCACCTTGGCCATACCATTGGTTGCATCCTGAAATGAGTACCTACCAGCAAACAAATGAGGACGAGGTACAAGAATCGCAACTCTGCGTTCCAATCTTCTGTAAGCTTCTATCTGCAGCTTCCTAGAAGTCCCTTTCACTGCTGGAAAATGAAACACACATTCCATCAGTTATTACCAATGCCTTGGAGGACAAGCTTGACAATTGACAAATCTGCCTCACCTTTTCATACTTGATTGCCATACTACAAGACAAATTTCAAACTGAAAGAGTGAAATTTGTAAGGGAAAAATGGTTATGATTCCACAAGTGACAACGATGTACCATCAACCTTAGATCATTTTGATGTAGAAGGACTATGACAACTCAACAAATCGTAGCCAACTCTTTTGTGGTTACATATTTCAACTAGGAATGGTGAATTTCTACTCAAGACAAGCTAGTTTTAGTTAATTTCTAGAAGTTTGAAATTTGTGTTGTGATGATGGTGAATCATAAACTTGACCAAGACATATGGACAACGAGATAAAACACACATACTAAGCTAAGGGAGTCAGATGATTTAGCCCCATTAGATTACCAAGCTTTGTTCAAAATAAAATATATTGGTCCGAAATTCTTTCTGCTAAATGGTGTTCCACCGGCACCGCCATTAGATTTACGACATTTGTAACTAACGTTTGAAATGACCTCAATACACATACTAGTAGATGGTTCAACAAGTAAGCATATACATCTTTATCTTGCTATTATTACACATTGTGTAAATCTGGGGTTGCCCCACAAGATGACACACCTTTTGGCACGAAAGATTAGAGATCATATGGAAATACAGAGCTTCTAATCTCATCAGAGTAATTTTTATTGTATATTTTGATTGGTGAAGACAAGAGAAGGCAACCAGCGTTTGAGTCATCGCTACTGTCCAAATTAACGTGGCAGGTCTTCAATGACAAAGAAAAAAAGAGTCCGAGTCCTTGAATACTGCCAGCTTCTTTCTTGGAAGTAGCGGGGGCCAATTACACTAGGCTAACGACCTTGCCCATGATCATGTTTGATATCACTCATCAGTACATCAAAGGTGAGACATAGCTGCCGCAATCTCGATACATCACAAGTGCAAGTCATGCAATTCTGCACGCATAATGACTTTCATAACAGACAGCATAACATCCAGGGCCCCGACTGTTTACCCTGACTACGGACTAGAGTAGACCTATACTCTTTTATCATCTTAAAGGCATAATCTCGATGACAATGAAACTGGACCAAGACTAAAACAAATTTCTCAACTTTAGATGCGGTGTTCCATTCACTAGTAAAAGCACTAAATGGGAACATTCTAGATTTATGCCATATAATATCTCGACTTTGACAGCAAACGCAATTAATGTTGCACGACGCATACCACCAACAGGATGAGAGCCAATAAAGCACCTCTGCATATACGCAAGCAAGAATGATACGGATATGAATCAGAGGATGACTAAATTTGAGGTTGTTCAAGAACTATTGGGATAGCTAGCTGACAGTTCTCTCCCTGAAAATAGCATAATTTCAGTCACTAGTTTCTTGTGGATTTCTCGTACCTCTTCTTTTTTCTTCTAAGCATTATATCCATCATCATTTTCACTATGCAACCGCTGGGCATGCTACTTATATTCATAAGAAACAACCTTTTCATCATGATACAGCTCCCCTAAAAAAAGACAGATTTTGTTGCTATTGCGAGAAAAATCATAACAGCATGAGCTCAACTAGCTTGCTCAGCAATGCTATGCTCGCGTAATAATTAAATACGCAAACATCTAGTCGACCAGCAGGCGTTTTTTTTTCCTTCACATGTTTGAACCAACATAAGCATTCATAATCAGAACATATTAATAGTTTGGGATAAAAACATCAAGCCCCCCAACTTATGACCTCTTTTGCGCGATGCCCCCGAACTAATTGTTGGGGCAAACAAGAGTCTCACATCAGAAAGATGAAGAAGTTGAACTGAGTTTATAGGATTTGAGACATCTCAATTGGTATGAGGCCTTTTGGAGAGTTGGATCCCAAAATAAAACCATGAGGGCTTGAACCCAAAGTGACAATATTATACCAATATGGAGATTTCAACGCCTAACAACTGGTATCAGAGCCAGTACTTCCGACCCGTGTGGGTGTCCCAGAGTGAACGAGAAAGGAGGTGAGTGCTGGCCTAAAGAGACGATCACATGTGGTGAGTTGTCGGGTTTAACGGGAGGCTCGGGGATCCTTTGTTCCAGGGAAGAAAAAAGTTTGTTGGGCCAAAAACAATTTTCCGGGAGAAAAACTTAAGAAGGAGACGAAATCCCAGTCACGTGAGGTGCACGTAGGGACAGTTCAATGGCCATTTGTTTGAGGGGAGGATTGTTGGGGGCACACAAGAGTCCCACATCGGAAATATGAGAGAGTTGAACTGGGTTTATAGGATTTGAGACATCTCAATTGGTATGAGGCATTTTGGGGAGTTGGACTCCAAAAATAAAACCATGAGAGTTTGGGCTCAAAGTGGACAATATCATACCAATGTGTAGATTCAAATGCCTAACACTAATTTTATAAGCGCTTTGGTCCTTAAACTATAGGGTGTCGATTCGATTTGCCCCACCGGCGGTTTCCTGCAAAAAATCGACGGAATATTCCCTTCACATGTGGCTCACATGTATGTCAAAAGGGCATTTTCGTCCGAAATAATTGGAGAATTACTTGTAATGATAGCCCCCTCAACCTATTAAAATATGATTTGCCCCCTAAATTCCATCGACGGAGACGGTGCGCCATTGGCCGGTGACGGAGACGACGGAGAGTGTTACAATCAGCCTTTCACCCAAAAACGTAATCTATGGGAAACGACATCGCGAGTTGAAACACGAGGAAGAGAAACAAAGTTGTTATGCTTATTTCGCTTTTAAATCGAATTATGCGTGTTGTTCAGTTAATTAGTTTTTATTTCTATTTTGCTTAACTTGGTGACCAAGTTATCATTTTGTTTAAAAGGGAGGAGCAGTGTACGTTTCAACATTATGAAGGAAAATACAATTATGTTACCAATTCTCTCTCTAAATTCTCTCTAGCTCTCTCCCTCTCTTATAGAGCTATCTCACTTCTCTCTGTATCATACTAATTCCTCATGTCCATGGCACTTAACTGTGAGCTTCCGGTAGCGTTCGTAACAGTGGTATCAGAGCCGTTCGATCCTCGGACAGCGGTTCGTACCGCATCATTTCATTTCACGGAAGAGAATCGAGTTCTTTTTCAAGCGATTTTCGACAAGCTCGACAAAATGATTCAAATATGTGACAGATTTGGGCATACACGTGAAAGGTATGGACATAATATCAACTCACCTATTTCAGAATCTAAGAGGAGTGTTGGAAGGGTAGCAAATGAAGTCGATTTGTTCCGAAATGAGTCGAGGAACACCAGAGATGTTATGGAAGAAGAGGACCTCTACATCTGCCAGTTGTTCGATGAAATGCCTCACAGGCGAATCGAAATTTGTGGTAAGATTTCGGAGGTTAGAAAAGACGAACTAGATGAAGATTCATTTGGCATTTCCATCTTGTTCGATAAAACGTCAGATCTAGACGAGGATCGTGACATTGTTGATGAACTCGAAGCTGATTCCTATGGTATCTACAATCTGTTTGACGAAAGCCCTCTTGATCAAATCGGAGTTTGTGATGAAGTTTATGAAATCTCTCACCTGTTTGATGAAATGCCCCAAAGTGAAATTAAAAATTATGATGAGGTTTTTGATGTCTACCAGTTGTTTGATGAAATGTGTCAAAGTGAATTTAGAAAATATGATGAGGTTTTTGAGGTCTACAAGTTGTTCGATGAAACGTCGGGACATGAAGCGGAAAATTGTAGGAAGGTTGTAAGTGAAGAAAAATCAATGAGTCGAATCTTATCTACAACTCTGTTCGATTACCATATGGTTAAGCTTCCACAATCATTTCTTATTGATGCATCTTTTGAAAATGTAAGGTTTAATGAAGTATTTTGTCAGAATCTTGAAGAGAAGGGTCGAAATTTTGTTTTCGACAACTACGAAATGTTGAACAAATGTCTTCTACACTTATCGGTGCGTGAAGGTTTTGTAAGCAAACACCCAAAAGTGCTTACGCCACCACCAAAACTGCCACCAAACCATTATGAACAACAACATGAGATTGTCGAGAATCAAAAGGGTTGTCGAGCTCTTACATACAAATGTGAGGTGATGTACTTGTTAACTGTTGACTGTTACCCTATCTTGGGAGTCTCCCAATTTCGTGACTTAGAGTTGATTGAGGTAGCTATGTGTAGGATTATTGAGAAATATGCTGGGCGAGCTACTTGTGCAAATATCTATATAAATGGACTAATGAAGTTCCTATCCTATCATATAGTAGAAATTGTCAAGAGTACGGTCTGCCCCAAGTTGTTAGAGTCATTACTTGAAAATCTCATTTCTGCTAATGAGGGGAAATTTGTCTGCAGCTTGACTTGGCTGAAAGGAAGCATGCGGGATGAGTATGTTTATTACTTAAGTCATATTAATCCAAATCCGCTTGAAGTGAGTTGGGATTTACGTGGGAGTTCGAGGGAGTATTCACCTGTTGGAGATACATGTGTTGATCTTGCAAAGGAAACAGGGGGCCAAAAGCTCATCGAACATGATAGAGGAATGATTGACAATATGGTCACCAACACTTTAAAAAAAATTATCGATAAAAATTCCTTGAAGGAGGAAGTAAAGTTGGAGGACATATATGTGATTATCAATGTTTGGTATCTTAATGAGTTAGAGAGCTATTCTAGGTTACATCCATTTTTCAAAGGAGATGTTCAAAGGATTAAAGATAGTGGGACTCCAAGTTAAAGCATGGTTATATTTACAGAATGTGTAGCAGTGGTGCTAAGAACTCTAGAAGAAGGTTTAGCTTACCTGGACACACTACATTTCTTGGTTACAAATGGTCATATTCAGTTCAACACTGATGGCTTCCAACAAGTCTCGAGGACAAGACTTTTAAAAGGAGGGAGTAATCTCACTACAACGACATCACTCGTTGTCGGTATTGCTGCCAGTGAACTGTTCAATGTTACAATTTATACACAAAAAATGTGTCGAGTTATAAATGAAGAAGTGGGGGCGCTGCTGGATGGAGGGTTAGCTCTGTCTCTTGTTGGCATCGGGGCACCTCATGTTGTTACTGCTAAACATAGGAAAAATGGTTTTGATGATGGTAAAGTTTGGGTGCTTTCATTGCTTGAGGTTGTTGCTCTATGTGGATGTGTAAATGTGCAGCTGTATGCACTAGAGTCTCTGTCCTATGGAACCAACCATGCGGTTCAAGGAGTTTGTAAGGAGACAGGAGTTCTGAGATTCTGGAACGCATCGAGCATGGTGAACAGCCCAACACCGATAGCGTTATATAAAACTATCTTCAAAAATCTTACAAAGGTGTTGTTTTACTAGCATTGCAGGCAACAATTTAAGGATAATTTTGATTGGAGCTTTGGCAAAACTTGGACCCATCATGGTAACATATTCTTTGATGCTTGAGAAGTCCAAACCCCAAACAATGCAAATCACTAGCGAGCATTACAGCCATCACACCAAAGAAATGGATGCAAAAAGTATACGAAGTGTTGTGGCAGCTATCGAGCACTTGAGCAGGTTAGAAATTGAAGAGAAATTTGTTTGGGCAGTCTATTTCCTTGATGAAACAGATGATATGTAGAGGGCCAATGGAGTTCTAGTGATGATTGTAGGCTTGAGGACAAGCCTAAATAAAGGAGGGAGTAATGTTACAATCAGCCTTTCACCCAAAAACGTAATCTATGGGAAACGACGTCGCGAGTTGAAACACGAGGAAGAGAAACAAAGTCGTTATGCTTATTTCGCTTTTAAATCGAATTATGCGTGTTGTTTAGTTAATTAGTTTTTATTTCTATTTTGCTTAACTTGGTGACCAAGTTATCATTTTGTTTAAAAGGGAGGAGCAGTGTACGTTTCAGCATTATGAAGGAAAATACAATTATGTTACCAATTCTCTCTCTAAATTCTCTCTAGCTCTCTCCCTCTCTTATAGAGCTATCTCTCTTCTCTCTGTATCATACTAATTCCTCCTGTCCATGGCACTTAACTGTGAGCTTTCGGCGGCGTTCGTAACAGAGAGGAGGCCGGATTCCGGGGGGCTTGATGTTTTTATCGCTAATAGTTTAATACCATTGTATTCCTTTTTAACTTGAAAAAATTTTGTAACGGAAAAGGTTCGATTTATGAACATTTGTGGATCCAGTAGATTGTGCTTAGTTTTACTTTTGATTCCCTCCAATTTTAAAGCCCTTGGTCGCCAAGCCTGGTCATAGTTTCTTTCTTAATTGTGTCACGTATAAGGTTACGAATTTTAGTGTTTATATTGAAGGTGAATTGTCCATTGTTGTTTATCAATTGTTGCGAGCTATTGAGCCCTTGTGTTCGTCAAAGCGAAGCACCTAGTTATGTGAAGAGCTAATTGTAGCTCAAAACTCTAAAACGCTTGTTGTTAGAAAGTCTCTTCTACAGACTTTCAAAAAAAAAAAAAAAAGTCTCTTCTACAGCCTATTAGAAGACAGTTTTAATTATAATCAATAAAATATAAATCATCATAAGCATTAATAAGTATTAGAAAATGCAGCATTGGGCCTGTTGGGCCGTATAAAGTGCAAAACCCAGTGTTAAGTTTGGGCCATCTCCACTTATGTAGTTTGAGAAACATTTATTTTTCAAAACAAATACGATGATTACGATTTGCGAGTGATTGATTCAATTAAAATTGAGCCGATTTATAAATCATATTCAAGTTACTTCTTAATATCATAAATCGTAATATTAAACTGTAAACAAAATTTATAAACTTGTCACACTTATTTGAAACATTAAATTTTACAAAGGAGGGCGGTGCAACTTACAAGTGCAGATTTGGAAACTCAACAACGCATGTAATCCCACAAACAATTAACTAACAAGGGCTTCATATTATTGAGGCTAATTAGATAATTATCATAATATATAAAGCCCACAACCAAGGTTCATAATCACATGGAATAAAGCTCAAGTGGAAGTCTAGGCTCCGCAACGACGGAGAGGGGTATTTTTCTTGGAGTGGAAAGCCCAAAAATTTCTTCCATGTTCAAATCTTCAGGCTTCATGTTATCAGGCAATTTCCAATTGAATCCATGCAAGACATTAGCCAGACTACATTGGATCACTTTCAAGCCCAAACTGTAACCCGGACACATTCTTCGACCCGATCCAAACGGCAGAAGCTCGAAATCATGTCCCTTCACATCAATCTCTCTCCCAATAAATCTCTCGGGGCAAAACTCGTTCGGATTTTCCCATAACGATGGATCTCTACCAATTGTCCACACGTTTACTAGTACTTGTGTACCCTCTTTGATGTCGTATCCAGCAACCTATACAACCACATTTTATGAAAGTTAGTTGATTGTATTTGGGCCCATGATCATATATATAAGTATATAACCAATTAATAAACATGGGAAGAAAAATAAACGTGGTACATACATTGCAGTCTTGTCGTGCTAGTCGAGGTACTAACATTGGTGCCACAGGATGGAGTCGCATGGTTTCTTTCACAATGGCATTTACATACGGAAGTTTAGCCATGTCTTTTTCTTGGACCCATCTGTTTTGTCCGATGACCCGATCCAACTCTTCGGTCGCCTTTTTGAATATTTCAGGTTTCTTTAGTAACTCCGCGATGGCCCAATCAACTGTCACCGCCGAGCTCTCAGTTCCTCCGGCAAGCAAGTCCTGAAGTTTATATATTGAATCATTACATGAATGAAATAAACTTCAAACTGATAAATGATACAATAACGTTTCACAGTATTTTTCTCTTCTTAATCTTAACTAACAAAAACGGCAGGTGTTTAACAGGCCTTATATCGAAATTGCTCTATTGCCGTAACTTTCTGTCAATTATGTATTGTAAGTTTGTAATGGGTATTCAAATGAGTTCTCATTTTCAATAATTGTTGCATTGCAAATGGTTCATGTCAACATCAGGCGTACAATTGATACCTAGTTGACAATAAATGAACCAAATGCAAGTTCTCATTTTCAATAATTGTTGCATTGCAAATGGTTCATGTCAACATCAGGCGTACAATTGATACCTAGTTGACAATAAATGAACCAAATACATTTAATTTATTTATTTGTCGCGGGAAAACGACCTTATAACCAACTAACCACCCACCCAATGTACCATCTCGCAAGATTTTGATTTTTGTAAACGCTTCAAAATGAAAGAAAGCAAAAGTTCCTTAGCAAATTGATATCGCCTGTACTATGAATGCGAAATTGATGTGATTACTACTAAAAATTCGATTGAAAACCTTTAGCAAAAATAAAAATAAAAAAATCATAAAATCGTTTTTTGAATAAATTTAAAAATCAATTTTATGTTTCAACCCTATATAATAGACCAAGAGGTTTCAATCTTATCCCAATAAAGGTAAATAGAAAATTTTGTGAAACTTCAATCCATTTGATCGGATAGGTACTTAAAGTTGCCCCATACTTAATTACTCCATTTAATTCTTATTAGTTTGAAGAAAACACATATCTTTCTTTCACCATCATCTCATTGTAGTTGTACTATTTATTATTACAGACAATGATACAAATATTGTCCGGTTCAGTGATTCGTTTCAAGAGTATATTTCACCCTGTTCAGCATAATATTTCGAGATTTTTCTTTAAATTTTTCGTAAATCTGTAGTTTCATATAACTTGAATAATACTTGTTTGTTTCGTTTCAGTCAAGTCAAAAATGAAAACGTTTCAGTATCGAGATTAAAGCTTTGATCCATGATCATAATTATACCTGAGTAAACGCCTTGACACCATGCCTCTCGAGCTTCACCTCCAAATCCGGATCCTCCGCCAACCCCAACAACACATCCACCATATCACTCGAATTCCCCGAACCGCCCTTCATCCTTACCGCCTCATGCTCATCCAACACATGCTCCAAAAACCTATCAAACTTTTTACTAACAACCTTCATCCTCTTAACATACCCCTGCAGGTCCATAAACCCGACCCACGGGATCAAATCACCAATATTCAACACCCCATTCAACAAAAACAGCTCGTCCAACATCTCCTTAAACTCCTCCCCCGATACGACACCGTTCTTAGTTTCCTCGTCCAAATACCTCTTCCCCAGCACCATCCTACTGATCACATTCAAGCTCAAGGTCGACAAATAGTCCTTCAAGTTCACCACCATACCCGACGACCCGTACAGTCCCTTGATCAACTCCTTCATCTCCTCGATGCGAATATATTCATACGACTCGAGGCGTTTAACGCTGAAGAGTTCGGTGAGGCACATTTTGCGGGCCTGGCGCCAGTATGGGCCGTACGGGGACCACGTGATGTCGGAGTAGTTGTAGGTGGTGTACTTTCCGGCGGCGTTTTTGGGGCGGCCGACGAAGGTGAGGTCATGGGTTTTTAAGATGAGTTTGGCGGTGGCGACGGAGGAGGCGACGACGACTGGGGTGGAGCCGAATTTGAGCTGCATTAGTGGGCCGTGGGTTTGGGAGAGCTGGTGTAAGGAGCGGTGTGGGAGTGGGCCGATGAGGTTTAAGTTGCCGATAATGGGCCAGGGTTTTGGGCCGGGTGGTGGGTTGGGTTTGGATCCGGGTTTGGGTTTGAGGAGTTTGGCGATGAGGTGGAGTGTGAGGGTGGTGAGGAGGAAAAGTGATGCGCATGTTGTGAGGAATTGTGTGTCCATTTTTGTGAGGTTTTGAGGTTGTAAGAAGAAAGGGGTGTTGTTTGTTTGATGAGGAGTGTTGGTTGGAGTGTGGGGTATTTATAGGTGGAATGAGAGATTAGTTGTTGGAGGGTGGGGTTGTGGGGAATGGAAGCTGAGTATGAAATTGATGTGTGATTTTTTAATAGGTGTTTAGTTGTAGTTGAGTCTGGTTATTGACTATATTGTTTACTCTGTTGTGCTGAAATTCTGAGAAATTTTGTGGGAGTTTCTGTGGAACTTGGAAATATAGTACTTTACTACTTTTGTTGCAAGACCAATTGCAACGAATTTTCATGGGAAAATCAGGGAAGAGGTTGGACTCCATTGTTGTAACTTTTAATTAATATGGTTGTATGTAATGTACCAGTGAAGTGAATGTGTGTTTATTCATCTTTATTTTTGTGAAGCATGTAGGAAAAAATCATGGGAAGAAAAGAGGCTAAAATATGAAAACTGTTTCACTGCCACATGTGTATGCATGGATATGGAAGTATCTTTTCCCTTTTTATGAAAATGTACCGAAATATTTATCTTTTACTTTTTCCGAAGTGAAATACATAAGTTATTAACATTATAACTTTTAAGGGTTGTTCAAGACTTGTCCAAAAGATCTCAAGACATCGCGAAACAATGAATATGTGACCGGGATGAAATTGTTGTGTGATTATAGCCTATAGTTTTAAGGGGGAAAAATTAAGGTCGATATTTGATTGCACTGCGTAAGTAATGTTTGGATAAAATGTATGATGCAGTGTTTTCAGACCCGGTCCGGTCACAGAAACGGTAAGGCTACTGGTTAGAGGGTCAACAGGCCGGATCGGTCGAACCACTGGTTAGACCGGTTTATTGATTTTAGTCAACGTTGAATAAAAATATTTAAATAAAATAATAAATATATCATGTTATTATATATATTGCTACTTCATCTTGAAACTATTTTAAACAACTCTAGACACAAGCACAAAAACGATATAGGTGGAAAGTGGAAACTATTTGCACAATCTTATAGTGACCTAACTTGTTTTGCAGTAAAACCAGTTAAATGTGCTTAGGTACAAATATAGCTTATATAATTGAAAAAACTGTGAGTTACACTTTTATAAAAAGAATTATATTCTGTTTATATCGCGGAGGAAAAGATAAGGTTCTCAGGCTAAATTCAAGGTACATGAATTTGTAAAGTTTAAATCATTGTCATTTTGATAATTCCATTTCACTGTCATGTACTAATTTTCATATTTCTTTTAAAAGATGTTACAAATTACAAAAAAAAAATGTAATATATATACATAAAATATAATGCACCAATAATTGAAAATAATTTTCTGTTGACAATATTGAAAATGATATATGAATTCCTCAATAATTTAATTTTTCCTATTCAGACTTTTCACCTTCCATCACTTTACCAGCCACTGATTTGTTGTCCTTTTATTTTCTTTATTATATTTAATAATGCAGACAACAAGTACATCCCACGTTTACATCACTCATTTTCTTTTTGTTTAGACTTTAGAGTTAAAAATTTGTTTATTGCTCTCTCTCTCTCACATAGACACACACATACAAAGCCCTGCAACTAAAACAGCTCCCCCCTTTTCAGTACCCTCTTGTAAAACTCTTGTAAAATTCAAATGTTTGTATATATAAAAGTTATAAATGGCCTCATAATTCTCCATCCATTATTTGGCGACGCGTAGCAGTGGTAGCGGCGCGACGGAGCAGAGTGGTGGCGGCACGACGACGAACTGAGCAGAGTGGTGGCGTGAGGCGACGGAGCAGTACCTTCTTTTCTTCTTCATAGTAGCTTCTTGGTTCTTGCTCAATTTTGCAAGTTGAAGGCAGCAGCTGCAGGGGCATTAAGCTAATTGAAAAAAAAAAAAAAAATGAAGGGGCAGAGCGATCCGGTCGACCGGTTTACCGGGCGAACCGACCGAGTTGGTCGGTTCGTCCGCCTGGGCTCAACATCCCATTTTTGAGGCAGACCCGGACCGGCGAGGCCACCGGTTCCCGGCCGGTCCGGTCCGGGTCTGAAAACACTGGTATGATGATAGATAAAGTAATAACATTTGAGTGGGTCGCTCTTTCCCCGATTCAAGGACTGGTAAAGAAGATAGAAATGAAAGATTTAATATTGCATTTGTCTAAGGGACTCAAATCTCCCTCCCCCTTTTCAATGAAAGATGGGGGGGGGGGGGGGGGCTATATATAGATTATTAGGAGCTTTTTACAACTATGTTTCCTCGAATGGCGGTATATATCTGACCGAACTGGAGTCTGACAAGTGTCGTGTCTTTTGATAAGAGTTTTGAGGACTTCTATGTCAACTTCGTCTTTGCTTCGTGCTGATCATGAAATAGGATAAGGATTTCGAGGAGCTCTGTGTCAGCTTCGTCTGTGCTTCGTGCTCATCTTGAAATATGATAAGGATTTCGAGGAGCTATGTGTCAGCTTCGTCTCTGCTTCGTGCTGATCTTGAAAATAGGATAAGGATTCGAGAAGCTTTGTGTCAGCTTCGTCTCTGCTTCATGCTGATCTTGAAATATGATAGGAATTTCGAGGAGCTCTGCGTCAGCTTCGTCTTTGCTTCATATTGATCTTAAAAATAGGATAAGGATTTCGAGGAGCTCATTTTCGAGTATTACGAGGTGTCCCCCAATTCGCCTTGTATTCGCAGAATACGAGGGAAATTAAATGTTGTCTTGGGAAATTCAATAGGGGGACTTTAATGGGATGTGACTCTCTGTTTTGCTGCGGCTAGATTGGACGCATTGATTAGGGCCTAATTATGACGAGCTAAGGCCTCTTGATGTGGTGCGACCTTTGGAGTTCGATCAGACATGTGCCTTCCCACGAAGTGATTCATCTTTAGGAGAGAATTAAATGACATTGTTTCCTTGTTTATCAAAAAATGGGTGTCTCGCCCTATCTTTCCCATATCTTAAAAAGGCAAATTCTCTCTTCTAAGAAAGAAATTTATCTCTGCTTTTGTTTGCTCATACTTCACCCTTTTAATCATCTTTCTTCTTGTGAAATCTTATGGATTTTGATTCTCCAGTTTCAGTGGTATCTTCTGAGAGGGAGACGAGAACCTTAGAGGATACGACAACTATGGGGGTGACGTCATTTGGTGTCGAAAGTGGGAATTTTGAGCAAGGCGGCCGTCGTGGATCATCTTTCCGGTGACAGAGGGGGGTGGAGGGCGAATCTAAGCTCTTGTAGAAAAAGGCGAGCACCTTTGGATCCAGAAACTTGGCGGGTGGATTTTGATGTAATCTGTAAATATTTACGAAGAAATTTGTTTTTGTGCAGATAATAGTGATGTCGCAATGCTTGTACTTAAGGCTGATTCGTTTGTCTTAGTCGCTCGTATTGAGGTTGAGTTGCTAAAACAAATGAGCGACAAGTATTCAACGTACAAGGAGGAAGACAAGAAGGAAGGTGAAGCAGCTCGGGGGGAGAGTCAGGGCAGGTAGAGGGACGAGGGACCGTAGCGAAGACTGCAAGTGCATGTCCAAGTGAGAAGAAGAGGAAAAAGAAGAAATGTAGTAAGAAGAGAAAAAATGGTGTCATTTGGGGGTGATTTCTCGATCAAGGGAGGACCAAGGGGTGAAGGATCAAATTGGTTTGAATAGGGTGCTCCTTCGGGTTCTGGGGTTGTTCCAACGATAGAGGGGGTGGTGTATTTTTCGAGTGCCGACGCGGGGAAGCATTTTGCATCTCTTCAGCATTCTTTGGCGGAGGCTTTTACAGAGACTCCACAATCTAGCTTTTCGGGGGGGGGGGGGGGATCTCTTCCGGGCGAAGATTTAGGCGATGTCTTTGCTAGCTTTGCTAAAGGTGCTCCAGTTGTGTCTTCTTCACTTTCTCTGCTGGGGGCGGTAGGGACGATGGGGTCTGCTGAGAGGATGGAAGTCGTGTCGAACCAAGAGCCAGAGCCGGTGGAGTTCAGTAATGGTGAATCGATGGGTGGAGTTAGGCCTCTGGCGAAAGGAAGGCTTCAGGAGCTAGGGTCAAAGCTGGAAAAGTCGCAGAGTCGAGAGGGGCTACTATTTCTTTTCCTTCGGCGGAATCTTCGGTGGCGGGCGGTGTTGCGTCTTCGTCTGCATTGGGCTTTTGATGAGGTGAATTTGCTTAGGTCTCTATCCATTTTTTTGGGCAGGCTGTGGATGGTTTGCATGGGTATGTGTGTATTGGCATTCGACTTTATATTTCCTCCGTGTTTCTTTCTGTAGGCATTTGCTTTGATAGGACTTGGGAGATGTGTCAGTCTTGATGCTGAGGCTGCTGCGAAGAAAGCATTGCAAGATATGGCCCAACTGCACCGAGACTTTGCCAACCGAGGGGTAAAGTTGAACCTTATGCATGACAAGCATATGTATGAATCAGTGAAGGAGAGTGCCTTCGTGATACTGGATTAGTATAGGGGGTCTGCAAAGCACCAATCGGCTCTTCAACGTTACTATGTCAGGCATGTTTTGTTCAGTTATTGGGGCTGTGGTGCAAAGGGGATGGAGCTGGGCTTATATAAAGCCAACGCCGACTTGTCTTTGCTTCGTCCCCATGAATTGCAGATGCCCGATTCTTCAGATGATGTCTTGTTTTTGTTGGGGATGCTCCAGCGATGGTTGGAGCGTCTTTGTCAGCTTCAAGATTTTCTGAAGCGGTAGATGCGGGGAGAGAAGAGGAGGAGGAGAGTTTGACTCTAGAGGATTG
This sequence comes from Linaria vulgaris, assembly GCA_948329865.1. NCBI lineage: Eukaryota > Viridiplantae > Streptophyta > Magnoliopsida > Lamiales > Plantaginaceae > Linaria > Linaria vulgaris. Next base: position 96,666,966 of record OX415254.1, on the reverse strand, counting down.
GGCGCGTCATATGAAAGAGGGGAAGCGGCTGACCTCGTAGTTGTAGAAATAAGTTAGCTTTTTTATTCTATTGTTTCATGTATTTTTGTTTTGTTTTGTTTTGTTTTGTGTTTAGTAAGTAGAATAGTTTGTATCGTCGTATGAATAAAGTTTAATATTTAAGTTTTGCTTCGAGATATTGACTTTGCAAAAGTACTTTGCTTACGGAAGAAGTTAAAAAAAAGATGGGGTTTTTTGAAGGGCAACTCCTCGAATCGGTTTTGTATGCATAGATCCTTTTCTTTGGGGGGGGGGGGGGGGGGGGGAATCCTGGGTATTGATAGTTGACTGAGGATTTTTTCTTTATTTGAAAAAAGAGGATCACCTAGGTAAGAGATGGCCTGTATGACGAAAAACGAATTATGGGATGGGGTGATAACACACACACACACACATATATATATATATATATATATATACATACATTAGGAGAGGAGTGGCCTTTTTGAAAATGCATTTACGACCGGGGGTAAAGTAACTACCTTTTTTTTGCAAGACTTATTTTTATCTTAGGGCATTTCTACGGGAATCATATATTTGATCTTGCAGATAGATATATTTTAAAGATTTATTTTTCTCGAGAATGTTGTCCTTACTATGGTTGGGAAACCTTAAGGGAAGTCACGAGTCTCCCTTAGAGGTGATATCCGGGATATGCGGTGTCCCATAGTTGTGCGGGGACGGAGGCGATAACCTTTCCCTCTATTTTTTTTCACGTGGTGGGTTTATTTTGGGCGTAAGGAGGTGCTCTCAAACCGTCTCCAGGGCCGCGAAACCCTATCGTCAGGTGGCGTTTGCGGGAATCGCGGTTCATCGCGAACTAGTTCCGGGACTAAGTGGTGGATGAGTTTTATTAGAGTCGTGAGTCCCCTTTGGAACTATGCATATGTTTATATGATGATATGATGTGATAGATTACAAAAAGTGCAAGAGAGGAGGATTCTTACGAGGGTGGTGAGGACGTCGGAGGGGAAGAAAGAGGACCCTGATCTTCTTTGGATTCTTTCAACGAGGAAGGTCCTTCGAAGAGGGTTGGATAGTGATATGGGTCTAGACCGGTTTACTTGAGCGCATTGCATGCTTTATGGCAAAGTTTTGGGCCTTTGCTTCTAACCTTTATATTTCCTTTCTTTCGCGAGGCGCACTATTCTTCAAGGATACTTCGGTTGGTTTGAATAATTTTGGAGGGTTCTTACCGTTTTTCTTTGTATAGTACTGATATGAACTCTTGTACGAGGTAGGGAGTTTGTAATACATGTTTTTCTTAACAGGGACAGAAAGAATCGTGAAACTTTTGTAAAATATATCTTTAAGAGTCTTGTATGTATAATTTAATTGGTTTATATAACCCTTTATTATTAGAAATTTTGGTTGATCCTTACCCCCTTTATTTTATTTTTACGGTTACTAGGGTGATTTTGCTGCAATGAAGGGGCCTCGAACCTAGAGCGACTCTATTTTTCCTATATTGTTTTATCTATATATTCATATATACTCTTTATGCGGGAAAAGGTTTATCGATTTCGATTTTCGAGGGGAGCTTGGCTATTTTTGCGGCATGGTAATGTGCTGCCCAATGATTTTTCATCTAGTGTCAGCTTTCTAGTGATCTAGAAAGGGGAGGTATTCACCTGGTTTATTTATACTTTACAGGGTGGTGGTGAAGGACGTGGCGTACACACGACATGCCAATATCTTCTAAAAATAAAGACATGAGCTCCCTTCCGTACTTTCAGGATTTTTCTAGTTCCTCTATGCCATTGATTTTTTTTTCTAAGGGATGAGAAGACCGGCTTCCCATAGACGACGTCATTTGATGATAGATAAAATAATGACATTTGAGTTGGTCGGTATTTCCTCGATTCAAGGACCGGTAAAGAAGATAGGAAGGAAAGATTTAATATTGCATTTGTCTATGGGACTCGAATATCCCTCCCCCATTTTCAAATGAAGGGGGCTATATATAGATTATTGGGAGTTTTTTACAATCAGGTTTCCTCAAATGGCGGTGTATATCTGACCGAACTGGAGTCTGACAGGTGTCGTGTCTTTTGATAAGAATTTTGATGAGTTATATGTCAGCTTCGTCTTTGCTTCGTGCTGATCTTGAACTAGGATAAAGATTTCGAAGAGCTCTGTGTCAGCTTCGTCCCTACTTCGTGTTGATCTTGAAATAGGATAAGGATTTCGAGGAGCTTCGTGTCAGCTTCGTCTCTGCTTCGTGCTAGTCTTAAAAATATGATAAGAATTATAAGGAGCTCTGTGTCAGCTTCGTCTCTACTTCGTGCTAATCTTGAAATATGATAAGGATTCTGAGGAACTCATTTCCAAGTATATTTAATGTACTTTGCCAAAAGTTCTTTCATTATGTATGGTATGGACTTCTATAACCAACCCAAAGAAATAGAACTTGGGCTGGACTCGACCAACAAGACCCATCAGCAGATACCTCGAAAGTGTGTTTCGTGGTATCCATTGCTCAGTACCTGGAAACCATGTTTCGAGGTACCCTTACTCTCGAGCTACGCAAAAATCACCAAGAGTGGTCCCGCATTTCAAGGACTATAAATACCATAGACGCGAGTATCAAGGTACGTCATTTATTACACTCAACCACTAGCTCTTACCTCGCAAGCTATCTGCGAGCTAACAATTCTCTCGAGTTACCAGTTCAGTGTTATTGGACTTTCGACCTAGCAAGAATTCGAGGTGCATGTGTTCTCGAGGTACCCCCAGATTCGAGCTATTTGGAGATTCGAGCAACCTCAGTTTTGCCCTATTGCCTTGATCATACCATTTATTTGGTGTTCCGGACCAAACTAATCTCGTGACCTAAAGAAGCTTTAGATTAGCATGTTCGGTGTAATTAGCCTACATTGTACTCATTTATTATCTTATTGTACTCATTTATTATCTTACATGTAATTCAGACGAATTTATACCAAATTAGTGAGTAACTTGCAAAATGAATCCTTGTAATTCTAGTATTTGAGTAGAAAGAAATCTGGTCTTTTTTAGATACAAGTATGGAGGAGTATTATGTTAGCATTTTTTTGATGCTTTAAGTCATCACCACTACGTGAAAGTCGACACTTTAGATTTTGGTGCTTCAAGTTAGTTACTTATTCTAATATTAATGCCTTGGCCGGATTTGTTATTAAATTCTGCCGAATATATTGGCGTTTAACAAAAATAAAAACAGATTTTGGACGCAGTTGTTGTTGTCCCTAAAAGGGAGATTTTCAATTAAAACAAAAAACATTTCTTTTAATTTCGCGCATCTTTTCATTGCACTTTCACTGAAATGTTGCAACAATTATATAAGTCTTCTTGATTTTAGTCAAACATTCAAATGCACTGGCTGCTCCATTAACAATAGAAAAGTAACAATCATTAAAACTCGGATTTAATTAAACTTCTTTTGTTTTTCCAAAAGTTGTGTGAAGCCGACAATGGATGAATTCACGAATTGGTCAGCCACCAGATGATGTCACCATCATGTGGTTATTAAGCTCAACGTGAAACAAATATAATGTTTTGAACTTACTTATAATAGTCGGTTTTTTATTTCTAAGTTGTTTGTTTGAGACGAGACAAAAATCGTATTATCAGAAAAAAGAAAAAAGGTTCCTTATTATGTGCTTAGATTTAATTTCTTTTCTGGATTTAATCAAGATTTCGTGTTCTTAGTGATCCCCTTGTTTAGAAAAATGAGTGTGATGTTCACCTTTTTTTTATGAGTAATGTGATGTTCACCTTGAATTCAGTTCAACGTAGTATTTCAGCCTGCTTAGGAAATTTTTTATTGGACAAGAAGATGAAGAAGAATCATATAAAGATTAGGAAAAACTAAAGAATAAATCAGTAAGTGTTATAGAATAACTAAAATTATTGGGGATTATAACAATATATTAAAACAATTTAGAAAAAGAAGTGCAAATATTATGCAAGATAGCTATTGGATTGGTATCTATGCAATGCATGGTTCATGTCCTTTTATAGATGATTTGACAATAGATCGTTTTATATATGTATGCGAGTGTCGGTTACAAGTGAGTAGTCTGACAGTACAACGAGTCTATCTCAAATCAGACCTACACTACGTGTCTCATGTAGGTTTGGTCCTGAACACCTCGGACCAACGCTTCGATGCTTGGATGGTAGTGGGATATCGGTAAATAGACCGAACGGACGTCGGTGATCGCCTTCGATGTGATGTCGAGGATGATCCCCGATGTGATGTCGCGGATGACCCCTGATGTGATGTCGAGGATGACCTCCGATGTGATGTCGGTGATGCGGTGGTATGACGTGTCACAGGTGCACGTGGTCGTCCCGATATCGAATGAGATATTGAAGGTGATATCGGTGATATATTTCGATCTGGCGAGTGGTAGCTGAGGGATAATAATTGCTTACTTTGGGATCCGGGCACCGCGTATTTATAGACCTCGGGATCCGGGGACCACAGTCACATATCGGTGATTATTACCGATATGACATCGAACGTGATCCCCGATATAGTCCAATATGGGCCTGGTTTGGGCCTGGCCCAATATGCGGGAAATGCCCATATCATGTAGTCCCCCAATTTTGGGATTCTTATCTTAGAGATAAGAATTCGCTAATTTAATTTTAAATTCCTGGGTTACCTGTACCCTTCGTCCCGCCAGTTCAATTGACGGAGCTCAAATTTGCGGAGAATGCACTTGTGATGAACTTCGATTAGTCTCCCAATGCAGTGGACGCATAGTTTGAGGTCCTCGTTTGAATTCTAGTTCCCTTGGTATTTGGGTTGCTTGAAAATTGTGATGGGGTTGCCGGGGCAGTTGTTATATTCTCACGGCTCTTCGCGTAGTAGGGTAGGATGTCGGGTTTCATCTTCGATGTTATGTCGAAATGCATATTCGATATGATGTCGAAAGTATTTTTCGATGATTTGGTGTGTTGTCGTATGCTGATGAAAGGTTGTGCTGGAGCCAGCTTTGTCCTTTACCCACATGTACTCCAAGCGACGTGGTGAGGGGACAGATGGATCGTTGATGATTCCGGACTGAACTCGAGTTATCCCAAGCTGCCTACGTATCCCTTTGGGGGAATCAAGTCGGACGTAGTTCATTTGTCTATTCTGCACTGCGCGACTTTACGTTTTTGATCATATCTCCTTGCAGGAAGGTCCAAATCTCAAATCGCTTCTTGATATGGAAAGTAGAATCCTTTATCTTTCCAAGCATATAAGGTACATGTTGGGGAGATAAGTATATCGGTAGTGACATCCGATATAAGATCGGGTATTCTGGCACATCGGAGATATGTCGAGGTTCCACCATATCGGCCATATCTCGAGATCGGTACATCTAAATCTCGATCTGCTTCTTCCTATGGGTAGCTGACACATGTAGATTTCCATACATATATTATACATGTCGAGTGGATAAGTACATCGGTAGTTATGTTTGATATAATATCAGGTATTGCAGTATGTCGAAGGTATGTTGAAGGTATGTCGGGGATCTATGTCGAAAATGGCATATCGAGGATGATATTCGATGTACATTTCGATATAGACATGACGGGGTGATCCCTAGGTGTTTTTTCCGCGGTTGTTGAGAAAAATACTGAAGGGTCCTTGTGGGAGTAGCTGTCTGCTGCCCTTATTGTAACTTGAATTTATACCTTTCCGGATTACTTCCGATTCGTGGTTCTATAACTGAATATTTATTTCTCTGTGGTCTTCATAATATGTGACTCTTCGTGGCCCTGTTGTGTGATAACTTGTTGAATTTTTATTGCCATGACGATAGCGTATGCAGTATTCCGCTATCTGAGCCGTATTCATTTCGTTCTCGTATTTGATGAGATTCGTTTAATCTGTTTGTTGTCAATCGAGGAATGATTAGAATTTCCTCGGGGTTGGTAGAAGCATGGGTAATCTGCCACTGCTTATGGGTTTATGATCGACCCCATTATTATATGGGATATTCTTCTTGTGGTTAGGGGCCCATAGGGCCTGCCTCTTCGCCTAGTTTGTCTTATGGAATTTTCACCCAAATAGGCCCTTCACCAAGCTTGATTTATGGGATTTTCACCCAATAGGCTCTTCACCTAACGTAATTTTATGGGATTTCCACCCAATAGGCTCTCCACCTAGCTTGATTTATGGGATTTTCACCCAATAGGCTCTTCACCTAACGTAATAGTTCGCGTGGGTAGAGACCCATCCCGTTATCACAGGGAACCCGCTACCGTTCAAATGTTTAGCGTCGACCCCGTTATCACAGGGGATATTTTTCTTGTGGGTAGGGGCGCATCCCGTTATCACAGGGAACCCGCTACCGTTGAGATATTTATGATCGACCCCGTTATCACATGGGATATTTTTGTTGTGGGTAGGGGCGCACCCCGTTATCACAGGGAACCCGCTACCGTTGAAATGTTTATGATCGACCCCGTTATCACATGGGATATCTTTCTTGTTGTAGGTGAGCTTTTTCTTTGTCTTTTTGACTATGTCTCTTGGTGACTCTGTCCTCGTTGAATCTGTAGGTCATTAAGCCCTGTAAAACAGCACAGACAAGAAAGATTTTCGATGTAAAAGCTAATACGAAAGCACGGAATGATGTGCATGTGTTATCTGCAGGATGTTCCCTCAATTTGGAAATATCAGTTTTATACGAGAAACAGTGTTTTCATTGTGCTCTATTGTGCCTGTTGTACCTGTTTGTACCTGTTGTACCTGTTTGAATAGATAATATTGAATAATCTGGGGCAATGCCCCCTGAATCCCCCTTTTAATATTCTCTATGTCCTTTTCGGATATAGTAAGGTGCGACCCTTTGAGCCATGTACCTGTCAGAGGGCGATGTGTTAAACATATATCTAGGGGAATATTCCCCAACTCTTTGTGCCATTCTCTGCACTTCTATAATGTCCGCTTAGGTCATATCCCTGCATGAAATATTAGATTGCGCCAAGCAACAAATAAAAAAGTAATAACGGATAACGGTCGAAGGCTAGGTAAACCTAACTCGCCTACGTATCCCGTTGAATGGGGAATCAGACCGGCGTAGTTCCCCCTGTTTTTTCTTGGATCGACCCCGTTATCACAGGGGATTTTTTCTTGATTCGACCCCGTTATCACATGGGATTTTTTCTTGGATTGGCCCCGTTATCGCAGGGAATTTTTTCTTGATTCGACCCCGTTATCACATGGGATTTTTTCTTGGATTGGTCCCGTTATCACAGGAAATTTTTTCTTGAATCGACCCCGTTATCACAGGGGAGTTTTTCTTGAATCGACCCCGTTATCACAGGGGATTTTTTCTTGGATTGGCCCCGTTATCACAGGGAATTTTTTATTGAATCGACACCGTTATCACAGGGGATTTTTTCTTGATTCGACCCCGTTATCACAGGGGATTATTTTTCTTGGATTGGCCCCGTTATCACAGGGAATTTTTTCTTGAATCGACCCCGTTATCACAGGGGATTTTTTCTTGGATTGGCCCCGTTATCACAGAGAATTTTTTATTGAATCGGCCCCGTTATCACAGGGGATTTTTTCTTGAATCGACCCCGTTATCACAGGGGATTTTTTCTTGAATCGACCCCGTTGTCACATGGGATTTTTTCTTGAATCGACCCCGTTATCACATGGGATTTTTTCTTGGATTGGCCCCGTTATCACAGGGTATTTTTTCTTGCTTAGCGCCTCAGTATGTGGTTCACCGAGAACAGTGTTGGCTCAGGTTTGCTCGAGATGGATTTCGAAGAGATCGGAGTGGGATTTTCTGAAAACGAGATGTTCGGGTCTGACAAGTTGATTGGCGACCAGTCTGGTGCTGAATTCTCTTTTCCGCCGGAGGCTGACGGTCCCAATGTAGGTGAATGGGGCTTGGGGATCAGCCCCCTGAAATATAAGACCCCGGAGAAGTACGAGGATATGACGTCTCATGTTCCTCATCGTGCTGGTTATTACTCCGACGAGTATGACATCCCTGAGGGGTATAAGGTCACATTCCCTAGTGCGGATCAACAAATGCATATTCCACCGAAAGGCTGCATTACTGTTAATGCCAAGCATTTTAAGAACGGATTGCGCTTCCCAATTGATCCTGCGGTTAGTGCTATCATTGCGAGCATCGGGGTCTGCTTAGGGCGGCTATCCCCCAATTCTATTGGGTACATCGTGTCTTTCATTTGTGTCATGAGAGCGTTGGGTGCCACTTGCGGAGTTAATGAGTTTTGGCAACTCTTTAGTGTCATGGTCAACAGGAAGGGCGGTGACGAGGGGTTCTTTTGCGTGCGGGCCCAGGCGGGTTAGTGCAATATACTCAGTCCAGTTATGGATTTGGAAATAAGTGTGAGTATATGTATATCCAGGAGAGGACGACTGGTGAATTTAATGTGCTTCCTAATGTGTGGTGCGAAGTCACCAAATATGAGAGACGAGCCGCCGTCGGGACAACTGCACATACCCTCAAATTTCTAAGGAATCTGATTAACCATCCGTACGACGGTACCCTACGTTGCAGTGACATAGTTTTGCGAGCAAGTGGGATATCTCCCGTACGTTATAACGGCCCCTCTACTCTCGGTAAGTGTTATATCTTTACAAATCGATAGCTTCCTCCCGATTTATCTCTTGATCTTATGTTTCATGTATCTTGCAACCGATTTGGTAGAGTACTGTAGTCTGGACGCGATAGCGGAACGTAGACAGCTGGGGGTCGAAGCCGCTACAGATGACGTACCTCCACTTATCAAGGAGAAGGGTCGTGAGGGCGCAAGCAAGAATGCAAAGAAATCTGTTCCCTTATCGAGTGGTAATACTGTCGGGGCGGGTAGTGCCTCGTAGTCTCAACATGACATTGATGTTGGGATGTCCACGGGGCGAAAAAGAAAAAATGGGAGAGGGTAGTTCGAGTGGGGATCACTCCGTGCCCGGAATGTATTCTTGGTGTGGGACTTGTATTTCATGTCTTCTTCTGATTTTAGGGTGCTTCAGCGAGTCCACATAGCACATCCATCCTTGTACCTGGTTACCTAGAATTTCGCCGACTCCTTGAGGTGTCGGGAATTTGATCTTCTGGTAATAAGTAGAGACCACTACCCTGATCTGGTTGAGTGCCGGTCGGCCAATGATGGCGTGGTAGGGGAGTGGGATGTCAACTATTGTGTGTTTTATCGGTGTCACCCGGGTGCGTGGGTTTCTCCCAAACACTGTGGGCAATATAACTCGTCCGAGTGGAACTACCTCTGCTCCGTCGGATCCGGTCAATGGGGTGGATATCGGCTCTAGCCATCCTGGGGCTATCGTCATGTGCTCTTAGGCTTTGAGAATGTCAGGTTTGCGGAGCTTCCGCTGGGGTCCGGGCCAACTGACTAAGTTGCTCCAAGTCTCTCCTGGCGAAAGAGATCTTCTCATGCGAGTACTCTTCTGGTATGATTGTATTTGTGTATCCAATGTAGGCTCCGCCCTGGACTCTTCGTGTTATAGTTTCTCGGTCGCGAGCAATATCAGCTCCCAAGGCCCCTCCATTGATCATGTTTATGACGCCTCTGCTCGGGGCATTCGCTATAGCCCTACCACACTCCTCGGGTGCCTCTATCATCTTCTGCTTTCCTCTCATGGGTGAGTAATCTCTTCTAGGGGATAAAGAATGTTATGTCCGCTTAGCATATTCCTTGGCGTTTCTAACAAACTCGACCAATTTTCCTTCTTTAATCAATCTTTCAATTTCATTCCTCAGGTGCGTACAATCCTCCGTCCTGTGTCCAGGTTGACGGTGGTACGCGCAGTAATTGTCCTACGACTTCACCCCGGGAGTCTCATTCAATGGCCTGGGTTCCGTCACCCATCGGTTTCTTCTTGCCACGGCCATCACTTCCATAATGCCTCTATTCAACGATATGTACGTCCTTGGGGGGCTTTCTCTGTTGCGATCTCTGTCCGCATTCCTGTTGGGAAATGAACCTTGACGCGCTGCCATCATCTCGTCCTCGTAAACATTTGGTTCGCGAGCATGGTTATCTATGCTACGGTGGGCTCAGTCAATTTGATTATCTCGCCGGCGAACCTGCGATGGGTGGTACCCTTGAACAACATCATCACGACCTACTTGCCATGTGGCTCATCCACTTTCAACAATTCATCATTGAACCTCTTCATATATTCCCGGAGGTTCTCCCTTTCCTTCTGGTGCACCGCGCCGAGGTGTAACAGGTTGGCCTTCATTCTCTTTTGGCTAGAGAACTGGTTCTCAAACTTTTCCCTTAGTTGCTCGTAGTCCGTTATGGATCTGGCCTCCAGCCTAGCAAACCAATCCAGTGCAGCACCCATTAAAGTAGCGGATATGATCTTCGCCTTTATGTTTCTTGAGTAGTTGTGCAGATTCAAAATGCTATCGACCTGATGGAGACGATCTGTTGGATCACTTCTTCATCGCATGGCTTGATCACTGGGATCTTGTCCCCTCTTTGCAATACCTTAACCTCTATCTCATTCGAAAACGGGTTCCCACTGCGACCCTTCTCATGACTTTTAGTCACCTTCCTCGTCAACTCTGCTCTCTCGCGGTCTAGTTGTTCCATCCTCCTTGAGATTACCCGCAATATTTTTGCATCCTCATACTTTGAATATGCCATCTCGGCGCGGTTGAGACCGCGTTCCATTCTCCGGACTACTTCTGCCCTCTCGCGGTCAAGCCGTTCCAACTTCTTGCTATCTCTCGATCTAGGGTCCCGGGGTCCCACCTCTCCGCCCTATCGTATGCAGCATGCGATATCTCCATGAAGGAGTCCCCCATATCCTCCTGTTCGTCGTATCCTTGCCTTGCCATTCCCTCACCCGCTCCGGATTCATGGGGCCTTGCCCGAATGTCCTTTGTCCTTTGCTCCACCAGTCGTGGAAGCAAGGTCTCCAATGTGGAATCCAGCGCCGCTCTTACTGTGGCGTTGATCTGCGCTTGCATCTCCGAGGTTATGGCAGCGGGGTGAAAGGCATTTTGTCCCGCGGGCATTGTCTCCTCCAGGCCGAGAAAATCCGCATTTGGCGCCTCGGTCATTGGAATGTCTGATGGGTGGTTCTCAGCGGGCGGGCCCTCAGTCTCGGGTTCTGCCGCGCTTGGTGCAACAAGGGTCGGACCTGCATTTGCGGCTCGCGGCGGCCACCCGGGCCCTCTCCTTCGTTGCACTGGTGGTGGAGGAAGCTCCATCTCGGCTTGAGCCACTGTCTGTTCTTGGTCAGTTGGGTGTTGAGGGGGTTGCGTGTCTTCCGTCCTGGCGCTCCTGGTCACAACTCCGCTAAATTTGGATCCGGTCCTCCTTCATTGCACCTCGACGTCTTTGTCTGGGAACTGGTGTTCCCACAGACGGTGCCACTGATTTGACAATAGATCGTTTTATATATGTATGCGAGTGTCGGTTACAAGTGAGTAGTCTGGCAATACAACGAGCCTATCTAAAATCAGACCTACACTACGTGTCTCATGTAGGCTTGGTCCGGGACACCTCGGACCAACGCTTCGATGCTTGGATGGGAGTGGGATATCGGTAAATAGATCGAACGAAAGTCGGTGATCGCTTTCGATGTGATGTCGAGGATGATCCCCGGTGTGATGTCGAGGATGACCCCCGATGTGATGTCGAGGACGACCTCCGATGTGATGTCGGTGATGCGGTGGTATGACGTGTCACAGGTGCACGTGGTCGTCCCGATATCGAATGAGATATCGAAGGTGATATCGGTGATATATTTCGATCTGGCGAGTGGTAGCTGAGGGATAATAATTGCTTACTTTGGGATCTGGGCACCGCATATTTATAGATCTCGGGATCCGGGGACCACAGTCACATATCGGTGATTATTACCGATATGACATCAAAAGTGATCCCTGATATAGTCCAATATGGGCCTGGTTTGGGCCTGGCCCAATATGCGGGAAATGCCCATATCAATAGACATTAGGGCAGTGTTATTAAAACCGGCCCGGACCGGCCGGTCGAACCGGTTCGACCGAGAATCGGTCATTGATCTGGGCCGGTTGACCATGCGGACCGGGGCCTCATTAGAACCGTTCTGGGCCAGAAAAAATCGACCCAGAACCGCGACCCGGCAGGCCGTTGAATCGGACCGGCCCAATTAACATGTAAAAAAAAAAAAAACCAGCGAAAGAATAAAAGAAAACTTGAGGCCTTAATTGCAATTTGAGCCCAAAGCCATTCTCAATTCAATTCTCACGTACAGAGTTACAATAGGTAAACAGAGAACATTATAATAAAAATATAAAATAAGAATAAACCCTAAATAAATAGTAAAAGCTTGCACTGTAGCCGCCACCGCCGCCCACTGCCGCCGCCCGCCGCCGCCACGAAGTAAGGTATATTTTTTAAGTTCATTCTTTTTATGATTTAAGTTAATGATTTATATTTGTTCTTATTATAATTTATAAATTCTAATTTATCATTCTAAATATCATACACAATTTTAAATTACAGATTATGATTTTCATGCTTGGAATAATTTTATTTTGTTCTTCAATAATTAGAATCAATATGATTTTTGGTACTTTATTTCTAATGTGTTCTTTCTAGTTAATTGTTATGGCATGCCACCATGCATAGGTTAGTATTTTAAAAAAAAAAAAAAACTTAAAAGAATAGGTTGTTTATGATGAGTAAGTGGTAAAAAAGTTGTTCCATGATCATTCATGTGTTGTTCTTTAATTGATTTATACCTTTTTAGGAGGATACAAAGTTGAGTAGTAAATGAAGATAAGAGAAAAAGGAAAAAAATCTGTTTCATGATCATCATGACTTCTTATGTTTCAGTTCTATTACTTTTAGTTTTAGTGCTACAAAATAGTATAAATGTATAATTGTATTTTTTTTTATTACTTTATTAACTTTGAAATTGATAAAGGTGATGGCAAGCAATACTTCAAGTACACCAGAAGGTCAAGAACAACCTCAAAGCAATGAAGCGGATCAACCAGTTAACGTAAATCCTCGACGTCGGAATGATATAGCATGGAATCATTGTACTCCATTAGGGTCAACTAATGGGAAGGGACAACCTATCCGATGTAATTATTGCAATCACGTAATGTGTGGTGGAGGCATTAATCGCATGAAGCAACACCTTGCTGGAGTTACAGGTAATGTCGCGAGATGTTTAGTAGTTCCTCCTGAGGTGCAATTAGAAATCCATGGAATGCTTATGGCACTAGATAAGGCTAAGAAAGATAAAAGAGCACATATGTCACTTGTTGATGAAAATGAAGAAGAAGAAAGTCAAAATGAAATAGAAATAAATGTTAATGCCAAGAAACAAAAGACAGGCGGTATAGGGAGTTTTTTGAAAGGGCGAGGAAAGGTAAATACTTCTCAACCTGGTATAAAGTTCAAACTACAAAGTAAAGAAATGATTAAGAATGTTGATGTGGCCGTTGCTAAGTGGTGGTATGATGCATGTATTCCGTTAAATGCTGTGAATTCTCCATATTTTGTAGAGGCAATGAATAGAATATCATCGATAGGTCCTGGGTATTCGGGTCCTAGCTATCATGCTTTGAGAATTTCTTTACTTCAAGAGGTTAAAGCTGAAGTAAGTTTGTCTATTGATGCTCTTAGAAGTCAGTGGGTTCTTATCGGTTGCACTATCATGGCTGATGGTTGGACAGATAGAAGGCATAGATCATTGATAAATTTTTTGGTCTATTGTTCAAAAGGTATATCATTCATAAAGTCGGTTGATGCATCTGCTATAGTTTCAAGCTCTGAAAATTTATGCGATCTTTTCTCTGAAATTGTTGAGATGGTTGGCGTTGAGAATGTAGTGCATATGGTGACAGATAATGCAGCTAACTATAAAAAAACAGGAAAATTGCTCTCAGAAAAGTATCCAACAATTTTTTGGTCTCCTTGTTCTGCCCACTGCATAAACTTAATCTTGAAGGATGTTGCACATCTTCCCAAAGTTAAGAGTTTAGCACATAATGCTACAAGAATAACAAGTTTTGTTTATAACCATAAATGGTCTAATGCATGGTTAAAGTAACAACCTGGGTGGACTGAAATAATAGTCCCTGGTGCGACTCGATTTGGCACAACATTTTTATCATTGCAGAGTTTATGTGAACGCCAAGATTTTTTGGCACGAATGGTGGTTGATTCGGGTTTTAAGAAATTCTTGAACGAGGCCAAGGGTGTAGAAGTTAGGAGAATCATTCTGGATCATGACTTTTGGAAAGATTGTGAGAAAATTGTGAAAGTCATGATTCCGATCATAAAGTTGTTGCGAATTTGTGATTCAGATGAGAAGCCTTCTATGTGTTTTGTTTATGAGGGGATGTCGAGAGCAATAAATGGGGTAAAGGCGGTTTTGGAGGACAAAGAACATGAATATAAAGTGTATGTGGATATAATCAATGCACGATGGGATAAAATGCTACGAAAAAATCTCCACGCGACAGCTTACTGGTTGAATCCTATTTTTCAATACGGTGACAATAGTCCTGCCAATAATGATGCGGTTTTGACATGTGTATATGATGTCGTGGAGAGGCTTTGTCCTACATCGGAGAATTTGGTTAGGGAAATGACTATGTTTCGAGAGCGTGAAGGAACCTTTGGACGCGACATAGCAAAAAAGAATTTAAAAGATACTCGCCCAGGTATTCTTGTCATTTATATTTATTTTATTATTGGTCAACTTTATAGCTTTGATCTTTACTATTTTTGTTTTTTTAAAGATGTATGGTGGAGTCTATTTGGCGGTGATGCGCCAAATTTGCAAAAAATTGTTGTTAAATTGTTAAGCCAAACATGATCATCATCTGGATGTGAGCGTAACTGGAGTGTGTTTGAGCGGATTCGTACCAAAAAGAGGAATAGGTTGGAGCATACAAGATTAAATGATTTGGTATTTGTGCACTATAATTTGCGTTTGGAGAAACGGTATGTTTTTTTATTTGTGTTGTTCTTTCATATAAGATTTAATTTAATTTATTATTTCTATTTGGCGATGTTATTAACTTATATAAGTTGGTGTAATTTTGAAGAAACATGAAAAAGAAGTACTATGATCCAATTGATTATGAGTCTATTGATAATGTAGAGCATTGGGTTATTGAAGAAGATGCAAGTGGTGAACAAGAACTTGACTACAATGAGTTAGAAGAAATTCTTGGAGGACAACTAAATGTTGAAGGTGAATCTAGTGCTCAACCATCAATAGGTAATTTGTTTTATAGTACATATTTTTATTCTTTTAAGTTTCAATATTTAAATAATTCACTTATATATTTGTATGCTACTTTGTTTAGGCACTGAAGATGCAAATATGGACACGAGGACATACATTCATGATGATGATGATGATTGAGTGATTTCAATTTTAACTTTTAAGTGATATAGTTCGATTAAGCTTATTGAGGTGTACCTTTTTGAATTTTGAGATGTTTTTACTTTTTACATATTTTGAGTTATGAGTTATGACATTATTGTGATGATATTGTTGGTTGGATTTAATGATTTTGGATTCAAGTTTTGGATGTACAATGATATATTTTGGTGAGTGATGATTATTGGTTTGATATTGTAAATTTTTGATGTGATTGTGGGAGTAGAGTTGTGTTTATTTATTATGAATTAGGAGTAGAAAAATCAATTTTGAAGGTAATATTTGAAATTATGATAATGAATATGTTGTTCTACATCGTATATGTCGCTGTGAAGGAGGTTTGACTACTTGACTACATTGACCGGTCGGATCAGTGGTTCAAACGGTTCGAACCAGTAAAACCAGTAACCAGTAATGTACCGGTTCGACGTCCGGTCCGGTTCTGAAAACACTGCATTAGGGAGACAAGGAAATTAATTCTCCATCCTACATAATAAACTCTCTCAACGAATACTACTATTATTAAATATTATTTATATATAAGTTTCAACATGGCCACATACCATATTTATAACACTCCCCCTTGGCCATTTGAAAGTTTTGTAACGTATATGATCCGTCTTCTGCACACGTCTCATGCTGCCTCATTAAAAACCTTATGAGGAAAAACCTAGTAGGATAAAAACCTTACTAAGGGAAAGAGAGTGCAGTCGTGTGAACTCCCCCTCAAGTTAGCATCTCCAATTCTTCATAAGTCTTGTAGGTGACGCATCCCAATACTTTGAACACATTTCTTAGAAGTTACAGTAGGGGGTGCATTTGTAAAGAGATCTGTCATATTGTCACATGATTGAACATATTGTATATTGATTTCTTTGTTCTTCTCCAGTTCCTGAGTGTAGGCAAAATACTTTGGGTGTATGTGTTTGGTTCGATCACTCTTGGCATAGCCTTCTTTCATCTGTGTAATACATGCAGAACTGTCTTCGTATAGTGTTGTAGGAATCTCTTTAATTGGTAAGACATATGTACTTCTTATATGATGTGTCATTGATCGTAGCCATACACATTCCATGATGGCTTCATGGAGTGCAATAATCTCAACATGATTTGATGATGTTGCAACAAATGTTTGTTTCTGAGAACGCCATGAAATAGCAGTGCCACCATACGTGAATACATATCCAGTTTAAGATCTGGATTTGTGTGGGTCTGATAGTTAACATATATCTGCATAACCAATCAATTCATGTTTTGCATTGTTAGAATAAAATAGACCGAGATCCGTAGTTCCTTGATGATAACAAAATAAATGTCTAATTCATTTTCAATGCCCTTTTGTCGGTGATGAGCTAAATCTAGCTAACAAATTAACGGTGAATGATATATCATGTCTAGTACAATTAGCTAGATACATTAAAGCTCCAATGACCCTTAAATACGGAACTTCAGAACTAAGAATTTCTTCATTTTCTTCACTTGGACGAAATGGATCGTTGTCTTTAGTTAATGAACTAGCAATGACAAGATGATTTAAATGAGTTGCTTTATCCATGTTAAAACGTTTTAAAATCCTTTTGGTATAATTAGATTGGTGCACTAGTATACCATTTTTAGTATGCTCAATCTGTAAACCAAGATAATGTTTAGTTTTACTAAGATCTTTCATTCAAATTCACTCTTTAAATAATTCATTGTTGAATAAATTTCTTTATCAGCGTCAATGATATTTAAATCATCTACATAAACCGCAATAATTGCAAAACCAGATGATGTTCTCTTGATAAAAATACATGGACACAAATAATTATTTATATATCCTTCTTTCAATAAAAAAATTCACTCAAACAATTATACCACATGCGACCTAATTGTTTTAACCCATATAACGATCTTTGCAATTTATCTGAGTACATTTCTCTAGGTTTAGAGCTAGATGATTTGGGAATTTTAAGTTCTTCAGGGACTTTCATATAAATATTATTATCAAGTGATCCATAAAGATAAGCTATGACAACATCCATGAGATGCATGTTTAAGTTTTCATAAACAGCTAAACTGATTAAAAATCGTCAAGTAATTGTATACATTACTGGAGAATAAGTTTCTCCATAATCAATTCCAGGTCTTTGAGAAAAACCTTGTGCAACAAGTCGAGCTTGGTATCTTACAATTTCATTTTCCCCATTTCTTTTTCGAACGGAGATCCATTTGTGGCCTACAGGTCTCATGTCTTTAGGTGTGAGGACAATATGTCCAAAAACCTTTCGTTTGTTAAGGGAATTCAATTCAATTTACATAGTATCTTTCCATCTAACCCAATCGTCCCGACTTTGGCATTCACCCACAGATTGTGGTTCGGGATCATCATTTTCATTCATAAGATCATAAGCAATATTATATGAAAATATTTCACTTACATTTTTTATTTTATTTCGATTCCAAATAACTCCTGAATTAACATAATTTACAGAGATTTCAGTATTGAGATTTGGTTCGGTGATCTCTTGAGTTATCTCATTTATCACATTTTATGTTTCATCATTAATAGTTTCCTCGATAATGGAGTTAATAATATTTTCTCCTTTTATTTTTCGAGGATTCTTCTCTTTTGAATCAACAGGACGACCATATTTTTTACGTGCATTCATTTTATTATTGTTGGATATGTCCTTCGGAATTTCAATCCGAGCAGGAACATTCGCAGCTGATATATGTGATTTGGTTACCCGTTTTATGTTAGTAAATGCACCAGGTAATTGATTCTTGAAAATGTAAAATTTTCTTAACTTCCAAATCACATTGTTTTGTTAAAATGTCATAGTTGATAAAGATGGATTATACCATGATATATCATTTTCCAACTGCTTCTTTTCTCCCCCTAAGGTTGGGAAATTTGCCTCATTGAAATGGAAATCGACGAAACGTGCCGTAAAGACATCACATGTTAATGGTTCAAGATACCTGATTATTGATGGTGAGTCATATCCAACATATATCTGTAGCCTTCTTTGAGGTCCCATTTTTTGTTCGTTGTGGTGGTGCAATTGGAACATAAACTGCACAACCAAAAACCTTTATATGGAAAATATTAGGTTCATCACCAAAAGCAAGTTGTAATGGGGAGTATTCATGGTACGAGCTTGGGCTAATGCGAATTAGTGATGTGACATGTAAAATTGCATGACCCCAAACAGAATTTGGTAATTTAGCTTTCATTAACACTAGCCTAGCAATTAATTGAAGTCGTTAATTAATGATTCAGCTAAACCATTTTGAGTATGTATATGTGCTACACTATGATCAACAGTAATTCCAGTTGACATACAATAATCATTGAAAGCTTGAGATGTAAATTCACCAGCATTGTCAAGTCTGACTTTCTTGATCGTATAGTCAGAAAATTGAGCTCTTATTTTATTTATTTGAGCCAAAAATCTCGCAAATGCCATATTACGAGTAGATAATAGAGAGACATGTGACCATCGACTTGAGACATCAATTAATACCATAAAATATTGAAATGGTCCACATGATGGATGAATAGGTCCACAAATATCACCTTGAATTCTTTCAAGAAATGTTGGTAATTCTTTCTTAATTTTAAGTGGTGAATGCTTTATAATTAGCTTTCCAAGAGAACATGCTTCATATGGACTATTATTGTTCAAATTTAGTTTGGATCCTTTTAATGAATGTCCATGTGTAGTTTCAATTATCATTCGCATCATTGTTGAACCAGGATGACCTAGTCGATCATGTAATAGAGTAAATAATTCAGGACTTTCATTGACTACTATATTTGATTCGATAGCATTAATATATGTATAATGCAATCCTGATGAGAGTTTTGGTAGTTTTTCAAATATATGTTCCTTTCCGAATATATACTTAATAATGAAAAGATATTTAGTTTTATTCTCAGTCTTTAAGTTGGTATCATATCCATGACGATGTATATCATTAAAACTCACAAATTTCTTCTGCATTTCGTGGCAAATAAGGCATCGTTGATGATAAATAGCGTTCCATTTGGTAAATAAAAATAGCCTTACCAAATCCTACAATCAGGTTAGTAGGACCTGATATCGTATTGATTTTTGTTGTTGGTTTTCGATATGTAAAGTATTTTTTACTTGTGAGAATTGTATGAGTTGTACCGCTATTAGGGATGCAAAGTCACCGGTATGCTCCATACTGGCTTCATGTCAAACAAACAGAGTTAAACATGATATAACAATAAAAAAATCATATGTTTGAGAAAAGGGAAATAGTTTCATTAAGATACATAAGGAAACACAATTAATGAAAACACAGTACATTACAAGCAGAAATCGCAAATACATATCAATTCAAAAATCACACAACAAGGAATCACGTAACGTAAATCAAATCAGATATTACGCAGATATGAATCACATAGTCCATATCAAGCTATAGTAACATCATGATCATCCGTGAAATCAGATGCTGCCAAATATGTGGGATTATTAGGCATTTGTTCAACAAGGTTCACTTCATTTTCTTTGCCTTTACTCTCTTGGTATAACTTTTAAAAATGTTCAAGTGTACGACCCATATTGGCCTAGTGTCCTTTCATCCCGCACTTAAAACAATGACCTCCAGATTTATTATGAACATTTTTTTTATTATGATGGTTATTGTTATGGACCGTATCACTGGTCGAAGGATTTTGATAACTACCTCGACCACGACCACGACCACGACCACCTCTATAGCCACGACCACCTCTAGAAACATATCCTCCTCTATAACCACCCCGACCTTGATATTGGCCTCTGCCTCGACCACCATTATTGTAATTTCCTCGCCACGGAAGTTTGAAAATTTTATGGCATGTGCTTATGGCAATGCATGTACTCAAGTTGGGCGTAACTCAAAATTCTTAATCAATATATTATTACTATTCTTTGTCGTTAATAACACCCTCTCTAGTTTGTGATACTTAGTGTATCCGACTAGTCTGTGTTGCATTTGAATGAGTATATGACTGACATGAAAAGTAGAAAGAGTTTTTTCAACCATTTCCTCATCAGTAATCTTTGTCCCGCAAAATTTTCGAGTCTATCGGATATTATGAATGGCAATGTAAAATCTTGGAACCTTAATGTGTTCCACTGATGTGTAGCTTTTGGAAGCATTGTTTCTCTTTGGTGGCCATATCTTTCATTCAGATTAATCCATAGCTCAGAAGGATCTGTAATATCGAGATATTCTGTTTGCAGATAATTATCTAAATGTCTACGCAGGAATATAATTGCTTCGCATCATTGCTGATCAGTACATTCATTTTTATCATCAATTGTTTCTGCGGGCCGCAGTAAGATGCGTTTTCACATTTGATTCCCACTGCATATAATGTTTTCCATTGACAATGAGTCTGGTAAAATCTACTTTCGAGAGATTAGACATATTGCAGCTAAATGAACATTAAAAAAACATAATTAGGATCAAGACATTTTATTTAATACGCAACCACACAAGCACACTTATTACAATAATATGTTGTAATTATCTCATCTCTAGCCAAATTATGCACTCGAACATTACTACGACAAAAACGAGGAATATCATAGGTAGAAGAAACATAGGATTGTCCTCAACTACTAGCATAAAAATGAAAAATAAAAGGTAAACGAGCATCAAGATCATTGTTGACGTGCGAAACGTTTTGCAAGATGAGAAAAATAAGATGAAGTTTTGTGTGGAGTTTGAGTTATAAAATCTGCATATTTATAGAAGAAAGATATCCATAAGTAGCCGTTTTATAGCAGTTAGAAAACAATCACTTTTCTTTGTTTTGTCTAATTTGGCATGATTGATGAATGGTAATATCTTTAACAATCGATACAAAGATTAATTCGTTTCAAAAAAAAATAAAGATTAATTGTATAACATGTAAATAATTTCCACAACGTTAATAAATTTTAACGGGCAGAATGAATAATATTATGATAAGTAAATACATACACACACACACACACACACACACACACATATATATATATGTCTCCGCCACATTACAATGTAAAAACTTTCATGGGCTTGTGGAATAAATTAAGCAACATAACAGGAGGTAAAACCTTCCATAATAATTAAGTGGTAGTAGTCGTTTTTGGCTTGGGGTTAACTCAAGCATCAATGAGTGTTAAGATTATTATTAGTGTTAGAGTTAGATAATAAAAAAATTATAAATATATTTTCATCTAATCATAAAATTATAGATATGCGGTAGTCCGTCTTGTCTAGAATAATGTAGATAGATGAATAAGTAAGTACAAAACTTTAATAGTGATATTATAAAGACATTTGCATCTAATTACAAAATTATAGATATGCGATAGTCCGCATTGTCTATAATAATGTAGATATATGAACAAGTAAATTAAAACTTTCATACTTTTTGATGTTAAACGTTTTCTTTGACGAATGAACTTGATTTTTCCGGATCGAGCACTATCGTGCTGATAACGTGTTATAGAATAACTAAAACTATTGGGAATTATAATAATATATTTAATCACATTAGGAAAAGATGTGCAAATATTATGCAAGATAGTTTTTAAATTGGTATCTATGAAATGCATGGTTCATTCCTTTTTATAGGCATTAGGGAGACAGGGAAATTAATTCTCCATCCTACATAATAAACTCTCTAAACTAATACTACTATTATTAAATAGTATTTATATATAAGTTTCAACATGGCCACATGCCATATTTATAACGATAAGGTATTTCTATCACATTCTACAGACTCATGCGGGGCCTTTCCTTTAGAGAAACGTAATGTTTGGTCCTACTCCTTCAACCAAATTGATTTATATGATAGCAAAACATCACGTGAACAACATGTCGGCATGAAAAACTGTTTAGGACAAAAATTAAAATTAATTTTGCCCAAAATTTAAATTAAAATGGTAGGAGGTCGAAAATCGAACATTACATTTCTATATAAAAATGGAACTAATTTAGAACAATATGCATTTTTAGAAGATGATTTCTTCTAAAAGTTCAAATACTTTGTATTTTAGTAGAATTGTATGATACTGTTTTTTGCATTTTTTTTTTCAAACAAAGAAAATAAATTAAAGGAAGTACAGAGGATGCTCCAACCCCATCAAAATACCCAATACAAAATACAACCCACTACAAATCCAATATCATTTCAAAAAAGTAAACATCTAGAACATTATACGAGTCCAAAAAAGAATAAGAAAAAATGTGGAAGTTTCGCGTTGTCGTAAACTCGCGCTCCTCATCATTCTGATTAGCCAAATGACAAAAAAAAAACATAATCCCATCCATATTTCCTTCCTTTTTTGTGTGTCCAAACTCCAAAGTCCCTCATGTAACCCGAGATTATGTTTTGCATTATTATGCATTATTTTGTATGATGTTGTGCCCTGGTGGCCTGCGTATTTGGCTAAAAATGTGTTAAAATTGTGTATCTTTACTTACATTTTTACATTGTTAACTGAGCAAAACTGTATAATTTCATCAGAGACAACTAGTTGGTAGCCAGTATTTAGAGACAAGATCAAAAGATTTTTAAAGAAAATCAATATCATTGATGAT
Organism: Linaria vulgaris; assembly: GCA_948329865.1. Taxonomy (NCBI): domain Eukaryota; kingdom Viridiplantae; phylum Streptophyta; class Magnoliopsida; order Lamiales; family Plantaginaceae; genus Linaria; species Linaria vulgaris. The sequence continues at coordinate 96,643,925 of OX415254.1, read as the reverse complement.
CTTCATAAGTACTTAGGGGGTGTTTGCAAGAGGTTATAGAAGCTCTATTTCCAAGCTTTTACTTAAAGTCATTTAAATCTCATTTTGACTTAAAGCAACGAGCGTTTGCGAGCATTCTTTAAAAAGCTGCTTAAAGCAGTTTAAATTAATTTTGTAGTATTGTAATAATAAGTGAGAAGCAGTTTTTCTAATGCAATAAGACTTAAATACCCTTATTCTTCAAGCATACAAATAAGTAACATGCACCTAATTTAGAACAATATACGTTCGAACAAGTATATTTATAAATAAAATAATAAACCGTTTGATATAATTTAATCAATATTTATGATTATTACATCAAAATGCATAATTATTTATATAATTACACACAAGTATTCTATATTCTTAAAAAATCAATGTTATTTAGAGATATTAATGTTTTAATGTCTATATGTTGTGGTTAAGTAAATTGGGGTCCAAGATAATTTTTTTTTTTTTTTGCACGAAAAGTAAATAGATTGCACTGAAAAGGTTTTACATATAAGAGGGGCATACCCCAAGAACAAGCTAAAACAACTCGGTGCTCTATCAAGCAAGGAACACACATGCACTAGCCTAGGGCTACAAATCATGTACATTCCTCATCCCATTCCTACTCGCTATTAGTTCCCCCCTTCATTCCCACTCCGAGCTCGGCTCGTGATCGTACTCTTCAGGCACTAAGAAGCAGTCTCTGGTAGCTTTTGGAGATAGTATCTTATACACCGAGCAGCCTTTTTCAGTGAAAGATCAGTGATGGGGAGTAATATACCTGCTCTGGTTCATGCCTCTCTCCATGCTGGATCTTCTTTTCCTTTTTCATGTTCTCCTGTTGTACATTAAACAACTCACATCGACAGATTTGGTTAGTTTTAAAGTTCTCATATTCTGCACACATTTCAAATTCTTTGTAATCTTTCTAGTGTACTACGAGTAAACCGATTACTCTTCTTACCCATTTTGTACCTTATCGTGATTTGCAAGTCCTCAACTACTTCCATGCACACATTTTTTTCTGGGATATGTTTTCCCTCAAATATTACTGCATTTCTCCATTTCCATATTCCCACCACTACACTCCCTATTGCAGCAGCCCTTATCTGAAACACTTCACTCTTCTTCTTAGTGGATCTGCTAAACATATCACTCCATACCTACATATTCAAGTTATAACAACAAACTCCCACTGCCTTCATTATTGTATCCAAGATTACTTGCACCTTCTGACATTTAAAGAATAAATGGTCAATAGATTCCACAGAGTCATTACACAGGCAACATGGATTTTCATCAATCATTTTAAACTTTAAGAGTCTGTCTTTAGTTGCAATTCTTTTATGCATGACAAGCCAGTGGATGAAAGCACTTTTTGGGGTAGAATATTTGTTCCATACCTGGGCACTCCATTGAACTGGGGGTGATACTTTGTGGTATACCTGGTAGTATTCTTGTACCACTTGCCCTTGCTTCAGTATTCTCTACTTTTCTGGCCCAATGTTTGGCATTTTTTTCTTTCATCTCATCTCTAATCTTGAGAAGGGTTTTCCACCATGGTGAATCCCCTGATTTCTTTTCTATATTCCAGATGCTATTTCCTTTCAATTTGTACTCTTTTACCCATCTGGTCCATACAGTGGCTCTCCCTTGTTGTCTGTCTATATTCACTATCTGAGCACTGAATAAGGCTTTGTTCCAACTTAAAATTTCTTTAAATCCCAGCCCTCCATGTTCTTTTTCTTGACACACTCTGCCCCATGCTAGCCCTCCATGTTCTTTTTCTTGACACACTCTGCCCCATGCTATTAGGTTTCTTTTTCCACTTTCTTTCCCAGTCCATAATTAACTCCTGCATAAGCCCTCTATCTGCTTTGCCACACCTACAGGGATAGGGAAAACATAACACCAGAATCTTTGTATAGAGTACAAGACTGCACTTACCAGCTGCACCCTTCCTGCGTAGCTTATGTTTTTTGACATCCAACTCTGTATTCTTGCACTAACCCTCCTTATGAATGGATCATATTCTGCTATTCTCAGCTTTTTAGGGCTAAGTGGGATTCCTAAATACCTTACTGGGAAGGTTCCCTCAGGAAAATCCCAGATTTTCATAAGTGCCTCATTTTCCTCCCCCTGAGTTCCTGCCAAGAACACAGAACTTTTAGTATTGTTTATTTGCAATCCAGAAGTTTCAGAGAATTCCAAAAGTGTATCTCTAAGAGTTTGCATAGATCCTTTGTCTCCTCTGCAAAAGAGAAGAAGATCATCAGCAAATCAAAGGTGTGTCAAATTTAACTTAGCCGTTTTAGGATGGAACTTAAAGCTTTTACTCTCCTCCACTCTCATATTAACCAACCTGGTCAGGTACTCCATACATAGCACAAAAAGGTAGGGAGATATGGGGTCTCCTTGCCTCAGTCCCTGCTTCCCTGGCATGTAACCTTCTAGACTACCATTAATGCAGAAGGAAAAACTGGCAGTAGTGACACAAGTCATAACCAAACTAGTAAACTCTTCACCAAAACCCAGCCCTATAAGCACCTCATTCAAAAAGTTCCAATTTATTGTATCATAGGCTTTTCTTAAATCAATGTTCAGCATACACCTGGGGGAGATATGCTTCCTATTGTACCCCCTTATAAGCTCTTGAGCTAAGAAGATGTTTTGGAACAAGTCCCTCCCAGTAACAAATGCATTCTGGCATGGATTAATCAAATCAGGTAACAGGTTCTTAATCCTATTTGCTAAGACCTTAGTTATTATCTTATACACAGTGTTACAACATGCAATAGGTCTAAAGTCCACAATATATGAGGCATTATCAACCTTAGAAATTAAGCAAACGCTAGTAGCATTAATTTGCTTTAAGATTTTACCTGAAGTCTGGAACTCTCTAATTGCTTTATATATAAGTGTACATGTGATTTGCCAGCTCTTCTTAAAGAAACATGCATTCATCCCATTCGGCCCTGGGCTTTTTGTATCACTCATGCTAAACAAAGTTGTCTTAACTTCTTCCTTACTTATTGGGGTCCTCAGCTCTGCATTCATTTCTTCTGTGATTTTTCTTCCTTGTGAAAAGATCCCTGGGATAACTGGTTTCATCTGCTTCTCCCTGCCAAATAGTTCCTGGTAAAAGGAAAGCACATGATCAGTTATATCTTTCTTGTTCTGAATAGTAATCCCATCATTAGTAACAAGAGTATGTATGCTATTAAATTTTCTTCTTGTTTTTATCTGTTGAAAGAATATTTTGCTGCAGCTATCTCCTTCCTCAATCCACTCTTTCTTTGCCTTTTGTTGAAGTTGTTGGAGAAGCAATGTCTGTGCCTTATTGTATTCTTCCTTCTTGTGAGCTATGAGGTGATTTTGACTGCCTGTGTTTGTGAGATTCTGGCTCTGCATTCTCTGAAGGTCATTAAGTTTATCTTGTATTGTTCTCTCCAAATTCTGATATTTCCTTATATTCAGCTCCTTCAGTTTACCTTTGAGCTTCTTCATCTTTGTGGTCAGCTGGAACATCTTATAACCCTTGACTTGGCCATCCCAAGACTCTTTAACCAACTCCATAAATTTCTCATCTTCAGCCCAAATGTTCTTAAATCTGAAAGGTATTCTAGTTTTGCTATCCAATGCCATGATTCTTGTAATACTGTCTGAGTGGTCTGATATCCCAGGTGGGATGAACTGAACCACATACTCCCTGTTGCTTTCAAGCCATTTTTTGTTCACCAGGACTCTGTCCAACTTATAAAATGTGTGTGAGTTGGACCATGTGTATATTGGGCCAACAAATTTGTGATCATAGAGCTCATTTGCTTTCATCATCTCAGCTAGCTCAGTTCCCACATTCTGGCATTTGAGTCCCTCACTCCACTTATCCTCCGACTTTAGAACCACATTAAAATCTCCTGCTAACATCCATGGTCCTGTCACTTTCTTAGCCCATGTCCTCAATTTTTTTCCATAGTGTTTTCCTTCCTTCCACTTGGTTGTGAGCATTTATAATTGTCAGATTCACCTTCCATTTCTGGTCCTTGGTTTGGACATTGGTATGAATGAACTGGTCTCCTCTCTCTTCTATTTGAAGATTAACCTCCCCTCCTTTCCAAACAAGTAAGATCCTGCAGTTCTTGCTATAGTTTATGTTGCTATCTACCTCCCAATGCTGCAACAGCTTATTCCTTATCATGTCAAAGTTATTGTTTTTCAGTCTAGTCTCAACTATGGCTTCTATTGAGCACTTATTGCTATGAAGGAAACTATGCATTGCCTCCTGCTTAAGGGGGTCATTCAATCCCCTTAAGTTCCATACCCCTATCTTCAGATCCTTATCCATTAGGGTTAGACACCCCTCTTGTTTTTCCTCTATACCCTGGTTTCACTTTCATCTTGCTCAAGTTTCTTGTAGATTTCTTCCTATTTTCTACTCTTTCCCAATCCTCTTGAAGATCTTCTGATGTAGTAGTACTTACTGTTGGGGTACTGTTTTTTTCTTGCTCCCCTCTTCTCATACTTAAGCTTCTGCCTCTGGTTTCGGTTTCCTTCCCTTCTGCCCTCCCTGGTATCTGGATTACCACCTCTACCCTCCCTATTTCCTTTGTGGTTTGACTATTCCCTTCCCTGCCAGCTACTTGAGTCTCCTCTTTTTTATTCTTTGTTGGTTGCTTCTCAACTGTATTCTTGCTTTCCTGCTCATCTCCTTGTTCTTTTCTGCTCTCTAGTTCCTTTTCAACTTCCTTGACTATCTTACTTCTGTCTTCACTCCCAACCTTCCCTTCTCCTTGTTCTTCTTCCTTTCTCTGTGCCACCTAAACTGTTTTCATTCCCAAACATCCTCTAGCATGATGGCCAAACTTCTTGCACTTAAAACATTGGAGTGGTTTCTTTTCATAAACTATCATTTGATCATAGGTAACCCCTTTTGGGCCTCTCAAACTCACTTTCTCTACTAACTTCTGCCCATTTTGCAGCTCCACAAAGACTCTTGCAAATGTCAGTCTCTCCTTAGTTGCAGTTAGTTTATCAATATATATAGGCTTGCCTACCATACTAGTGATTTTTCCTATCATTTTAGGTGTCCAGAACTGGAGATCTAGAGCAGGTAGTTGAACCCACGCTGGGTAGTTTTGGAGTTTACCTAGTTCAAGCTTCATTCCAGGGTACCATTTTTGTAAAATCAGAGGAAATGACCCTTTTACCATCCACGGTCCACCCCCATATACTTCCATCATGGCTTCCTCTGTGTCAAACCTGAACACGAACGTTCCTTGTTGTGCCACATGGATGTGTGGGTGCACACTCCATCTGCTATCTGTGTACCGTTTCATCGCTTCGAAAGGTAGCTTCATGCCCACCACTGTCCCAATTAGGGCATGTTTCCAGAAGCCCACCGATTCGTTCACGCCCTCCTCAGTGAAATCCAGTACGTCTCTGTTCACCGGCGGGTGATACTGCACCGCAACTCCGTTCTCAAACCTCCGATTGCCCGCAAATAGCTCATTGTACCTTTTCACATTTCGTGGTTGACTCACTCCGATGTCTTTGAACGCCGAAATTCTGGGTGGGGATCTAGATTTCGCTGCTTCCTCCTCTGATTCTTCTGCTGTGAATTTACTGCTCTCATTTTCCCCTTCATCCTCTCCCAAAGTTTCTCCTTCTTCCTTATCTGATTACTCCCTCAGTGTTTTCTGCATTTGTTGTGCCGCTTGAACTCTCCTCTCCGACATGAAAATGGTGAAGGTAGAAAACCCTAGTTTGTGTGTGTAAATCGCACGCAGGGAGTGTGTAAATCGCACACACTAGCGGTGAAATCGCACGCACATTATGGAGTGTTTTAAAGAAAGCCTTTTTTTGCGCTTAATTATTGATATATTTTATTTTTTATTATTTGAAAGTATTGTTAAATATTTTTTTTATTCTCATTATATTTCAAAGATTAGAGAAGATCTTGTTTCCTAATTCTAAGGGTATAAATGTATATTTGAAGGGGATTAGGAGAGAAATATTTAAAAATTAATAGCAATTAAAAGCTCCATATAGAAGCACCATCTACCCACATTTTGGGATTGTGTTTTTTTTTTTTGCTTATTTTAAGACAAGGAGAAGCAGAAGCCTAATTGTTAAACGTTATTTTATGACTTCTCTATAGCAAAAAATCCATAAGCTCTTTTTAAAAGCATTTGCAAATACTCCATAAATAGTGATTAATCAGTTTGAAATGCTAGTCTATTGAACCAGTGAGCCCATCAGAATTCGGCCCAATAGTTTATGCCTCCCTCCCTTTAAATACTTTTCAGTTCTAACTTCTAAACACATGTATATAGGGGTTTGATTTTGATTCATAAAACCATAACCAAAAGCCGAAAGCTTTAATATAATAAAAGAACATCGCCAAGTCCATTGGAGCAAAACTGAATCGACAAGTTAACTAATTAGAATGACTTGCGGTAAAGATTTAAAGGATTTTTTTTTCAACATTATGAACGTAAAGTTTCCACCATATCAATGATGAAATTATTTACTAAGATTAGTAATTCAAGTTGAATGGCTAAATACAAGACTTTTTCAACACTTCTAAATTTCAAGGGTGTTTATAACTATTCATACAGTATTGAATATTTCTGCAATTGTACTAAGACTCAGAGGGTGCATATGTAACTTTTCTAACCAACTATATAGAATAGGAACTTGTACCTGGTCGCTCCTTCCAGATAAAAAATCGCCATATAGAACAGAACAGTTTAGATTCTATGCAGATCTTTTTAAAATTCTTAAATACTTCATTTTTATTCTATATATATACTTGAGTTACCTATTACAACTTGGCTCCATTCTAAAATCAATATAGTATACATTTGATCCTAGGTTGGACTAGCATCAACTAGTCTCCATTACATTAATCATAGATACAAATATACATTGCATCAAATAACGAATACCATCACTAACCTTACTCAAACTTATATTGACACACTATTAGGTACTCCCCTGCATGTTACCCCTGGCTCTGAACTAGGTGCAAGAAGCTCATATGGTAGCACCCCAGCACCACACCTGTTCCTTAAGTTCGGGTCCGAGTTCCGTCTATCGATTTCCTTCTCAACGCTTTTAATCTCAGCCGAGAACTCATAGAACGATTCTACGACCTCCGCGTCTCCCGACCATATGGATTGGTGACACCTCTCCCCTAGATACTCCTCGTCAGGGGAATGAGTCGATAATGTGTCCACCACAGCCATGAACTTGCTCGCTTGTAATAAACTCGGTAGAGCGGCAAAGAAGTACTTTTGAGGGTCCGTGAGGAAAACGGCGTACTCAGGATCGGTCTCATCTGGGATCAATCTGCGCATGAGTGGGGGGCGGTTAGGTACGTAGCCACCGTAGGGATATTGGCCAAAATTTAAGGCGGCGTGTTGTGCCGATGCTAGCCATATTATGGTGGTGAGAATCGAAGACAAGTCCTCTGGTGTGGCCAATGTGGGCCACCAGTCTGCATGTCGAAGATCCGCATGGCCCACGTTGATGGACTCGGCGTACCAGGCTTGGAGCTCCTTGTCATTGCAGACATGGGCCGAGTCCGGGTAGTAATGGTTCACATAACTGCGAACCCAACTTTCAATAGCGCCCCATATCAGGAGCCCATCGGATGCATATGGATAGTCCTCGACGATCAGTTTAACCCCATGTGGTTGCGTTGGGTCCGGTACTGCCATTCCTCTGTAACGACAGAAAAAAGATATAGTACATTAGACATCTTGATTCTATTTACCCAAATCTCAAATACTATTTTATGTTGATTTAGAATCGTCTCTAGCATTTGGTAAGTTTTTTCAAAATTCACTAATTTTAGATTAGATAGATACCTTCGGATTAGATCAGCGGGGAGGCCTTCCAAATCGAAGCGCCAGTTCTTGTAGGCAGCAGCACTGATCTCCATGCAATAACGACCAGGGGTAAAGCACGACTCAATTACGCCATCCACACCAATCAAACCCTGCCTGGCCAAAGCATTGATCTCTAATGTATATCTCATGTGTGGATCCAAAAGCTTAAAAATGGGATGCATTGCGCTCATCTGCCTATGTGCCGCCAGTATGAACGGTTCCATGGTTGCATGTGTACGTAACCTAAAACCCCACAAGAAAGGATAACAGTTTTAGCATTTGAATCTATCTATATTTTTTGTCATTGGAAAAATAGTATTTATAGAGGAATTGTGGCGCATACCAATGGTTGACGAGCTGATGAACACCGGCATCGTTGGAGCAAACGTGAGCTTTAGCCAACTGCCACATCCAATAACTGGTGGCATCCGCCGGTGGTGTCACCACACGCTTCGACCCTGACTTTGGAGAAGCGTGTGGGAGGCTGAGCTCTATGGCTATGGGTTTGAAGGTGCCCATATCGGTCAAGAAATATATTGTGCGTGTTGCATATGATTTTCGGCCATCAAGAGCGTTGATTCGATCAAGGAATGGCAAGTATATATCATGGTAATCGATGATAAATAACTTACTAGCATCCAAGGCCTGTCGAAGTTGCAAAAAGAAAGAATCCTATATTAGAGACCATAAGCAGTACCAAATATCAATTGCATTTTTTTATGTACAATACCGAGTTTGTTTAAAATAATCGACAATTACCTCTTGTATGCTCATTCCATTTAGCTGACCAGCAATATGTTCATCTTTGAGAGCTGATTCTTGTGGTCCATAGATTTCAGGGTCAAGTTTACTAACTGGAGGAAACACCTGAAGCCTCTCTATGTTGACTGGATTGATTCCTGCTATGGCCTGACGGGCAAATTCGTCATCTCGCAACCATGCATATTTGTCCTCTGTATCATACAATCATTGTTATTACCTTTCCGACTAATTCCCCCATATGTAAAATGCATACAAAATCATCATAATGCAAGTGATAGTGGACTCAAAAGGCAAACAGAAAAAACATTAAAGCTAGTGGTGCACCTATGGACCATCAGGTGAAAAATTCGACAACTCGAGAATGATGCTCTATGTTCCACAAAGTGGGCTCACATTATGCTATGACGTCAACATGTCTTACGATAGCAATACGTATGGCATGTGTGGCTTGAATATGATTTGACTAACGATTTTTATTGAAAAAGAATCAAAATTGCTCCACAACAACAGAGCTTGGGTGGGGGCACTCACTTGATACAATCTTTGGAATGTCATATTTGAGCAGACCACCATCTTGAATCTTGCTGACAGCCTTAGGCAATGGAATCTTCTTCATGATTTCTTCGTGCACCCCGAGCTTGAGTAGGAGCCCTTCACTATAGAGGCTGTCGATGTCAGAAAACCCCTTGAAATCGTTATTATTAGCAGAGATGCTAGTCATTAACAACGGTATGAGGTTATGAAGCACCGCCTTCAACCTTCCGGTTGAAAAGGCATTCATTTTCGACTCCTCAAATTGCTCGTCCCTAGGCACGTACATTGGCAACGGCTTCTCCACTCGACTCTCAGAATTCAAATCTGTAACAAAGTTTAAGATAAATCAGATAAAATGTATAAAGAAGAAAATTGATGATTATGGACACTGAGCTATTTGGATTGTGGACTGACCAGTGTCGGTAGGAGGCCGTCCAGTGCGACAACGCCTAGGATACGGGATTTGCTCGCCTCCAAGTACCGGACGCGCAAAATCAATCCCCTTGTCTGGATTGCCAAGATCATTGTACACATCATAGTCATAGATTCTATCAGACAATTTTCTTTCACCATTGCCATCACCTCTCTGATCTCTAAGCTCCACTTCTCTAAGGGCTTTCAGTCCTGCTGGCGTCTCGTTCGGCAAGTACGGCTGCCGACATGAAAATAATAATAACATTAGGTTAATCAAACTACATGCTAATCAGATAAAAATGCATGTGAGGTCAATGATCACCAACTAATTAATCAACTATATTCCTCCTGTCTTTTACTTCAGATCTTAGCTGTATTGTATAAGTTCTTGGAATCATATAAAGTAATTTTCTATATGATAACAATTAACCAATTACAGAAAATTATGCCTGTCACACGACTGTATAAAAGGTTTATCTTTTAAGTTAGTTAGCATTTTAAACGTAACTTAAACTGATGACAAATTTAAACTTTTGAGTTTAAAATTCCCTAGTTGATATAAAGAGAGAATAAGTACCCAAATTAACTTTTTAAAGACCATAATATAAAATTTGGAACATCATCATAAAAATGATAAATGAGAAACTACACAAGAAGACAAATATCACATAACTAACTGTCTTTATATGACTTTAGAGTTATTGCCTGGTAGAAGACTTCCAGTTGCAATCTTTTTTAAATAAATAATAGTTTAAAATTACTTTCCCCCATAATCACTAAATTCAAAGATGGGATGTGGATGTCAATTCTTGGTCAAATCCAGCCAAATAGTTTTCTTCAAGAAGATTTCAACTTCAAACCACATTGTTTGACGAGATTTAGCCAACTACTAATCAGCAAGATTATGCCTAAAATTAATAATTAATTACCTTATTAGAGAAGAATATTCTTTTCCCAGGATGATCTTTCTTAGGCTGAACCCAAGAATTGCAGGGGAAGTGAACAGGACCACATGCAAATCCCTGAATTGTGATGCTCTCCAAAAAAAATTCCTTTTGGTGTTTATTCAACACTGTAATTGCACCTGGGGTCCCAAAATTTGAGTCCACCACAAATTCAGCAGTGTAATTTACTCTTTCTGTTTTGAGATTTGACTTTTCAGACCAACCCTTCAACACAGCTACACTACTCTTGGGAGCCTTGGTTTCTAACATCATAAAAAAAAAAAACACAATTTAGTAACAAAATATATAGAAAAGTTACCATTTTCAGTAAATAGAAAGAAAAAAAGATACTTACTTGGATCAATATCAATGCTAACAAGCTCCAACACAACATTTCTTCCAATTTTGTCAGTAAAAGCATCCAAATGCTTGAACAAAGTCTCCTTAAAATCCTCCTTGTGCTTGTTTCTTACAGTGATCACTGCTCTAACTTTAAATTGAACAGCCTTTTCAGGCACCACTTTGACCAAATCCAAATCCTCACTAATGGCTGCAACAAGGGTTGTACTCTTCTTGATCACATGTTGTACTTTTCTCCCCTTCAAGGGTAAAAATACTGTGTTTTGCTTCTGATTTAAGACAAATCTTGATGAAGAACCAGCAAGAAATGAAGATCTTTCAATTAAGGAAGATCCCATCATCTCTCTTGCCAGTGCCATTTATAAAATCTTGTTTTTACACCAAAGATTGAATCTTTAATAGTTTTTTGAAGTGGGATTTAGCGAAGAATGTTGAAGGTGAAAAATGATGAACTTTTTTATTATTTGTTATTGTGACAATTGAAAAGATTGTGTGCTGGTGTTATATATATATATATATATATATATGTTGAAATGAGAAGAGAGATTATGGAGTTGTGTGATCTGATGAAAGAGAAGAAAGTAAGATCTTCACCGTCCACACGTTTTTAATTTTCTAATATTATGACCACATGCGAAAGGTCAGTAGTTTAGTCTGCTTATGATTTGTGTGCGTATTTTTTTTGGGGGGTGTTGCAGTGAAATATGCGTGGGAGTTTGGACAATTATTTTTTATGATTATTCTCTAGTGTTGGAATTTGCTTGGATTGTTCGTTTCATGTGTAAGATTCTCGTACTGTGGCTGCGAGAAGTCAACGTGCGAGTCTTGAGTTGGTTAAAGTGAGCGCGGTGGTGTGGTGAGGAAGCCAAATAGAAAGTGCGACTTGAGTTCGTTAGTGCTTTGTTTTTTTCAATAGGAATTTACAACTTTGTCCTTGTGTTTTTTTTTTTGGTAGAAAATGGAAATCAAATGGCCCTTAGGCTACATCGTTCGATAATAAAGTAAGGATTTCCGGGGGGGGGGGGGGGGGGGGGGGAGGGGGGGACAAAAGAAAACTAATGCTCCCACCCGTGTTACAAACCAATCTAGAAAGAGCATCCGCTACTTTATTCTTCTCTCGCGCTATCCATCGAAATTCGGAGGTCCATGATTTGTAAAGAAGTGCTCGACATTCATCAATCTTCTCTTGGAGGTGCGGCTCCGGTGCATTCACCTTTGAGATTAAGTTGTACGCCGCCAACGAATCTGTCTCAATGCTAATTCGTTCTACTCTTTTTTCCCACGCCAATTCTAGCCCTCGTCTAATAGCGTCAATCTCTGCTTCAAGAATAGTTGGGCATGAAAGGGGCTCGGAAAATCCCCAAAGCCATTCGCCATCTTCATCTCTTAGGACTCCGCCAATTTGTCCTCGGTTTTGACATGGTGTTACACTTCCATCCACATTTAATTTCTTCCACCCATTGGTTGGTTTTTGCCAATTCTCCTCCTTTCGGCCACTCTTCGATTATATGCTCGCGCCATATCGTAGCATAATGACATGCCTATGTCGTCGTTCAGCGAGACCATTTTGTTGAGGTGTGTGAGGTGCTGTAGTTAGCCAACTTATCCCATTAGTGACAAAATAGTTTTTAAGTGAGAGAAATTCCCCGCCATTGTCGCTATAGAAATTAACAATATTGTGGCAAAATTGCTTTTCCACAAGTTCTTTGTATTGGCAAAATATAGAATGCACCTGTGATTTTGCAGTCATAGGAAAAAGCCAACAATAACGACTGGACAAGTCCACAATAAGCAAATAATAGCGAAAACCATCAACTGAGGCCTCAACAGGACCCCAAACGTCTGCATAAACAAAGTGCAAATGATGCAAAGCAACAAAGGAAGAGTCCATAAAGGGCAAGCGATGAGACTTGCTAACCAAACATGAATCACAAAAACTACCATTCGCAGAGGGTTTTGAAACTAACGGCAAAGCATAACTAGAAATTAATAAAGAGCTAGTCTTGGGGGATGGGTGCCCAAGACGAGCATGCCATCCATCCGCCGACGTGCGTACTCCCAACAAAACAAACTTCTTCGGATATCTGGGGTAATGGGCTGGAGGGAGGATGTGGTAGGTACCATTAGTGCATGTCCCGGTTGCCAGAGTGTCCCCCGACATGAGATCCTTAACAAGAAAATTATCCGAAAAAAATTCCATAAAGACGTTATTATTACGAGTAAAACGGTGGACAGATAATAAGTTATGCTTCGAAGCAGGAGCACATAGTACATTATTCATACAAAACGTACAGGACGGAAACTTAATAAAAGATGTACCAGTATGAGTAATAGGCATGCACGGTCCATTGGCTATAGCGACTTCATCAGTCCCATCATACTCAGAGTGTTGAGTAAGGTTGTGAATATCGTCACTGAGATGATGATTGGCACCAGAATCCACCATCCAAGAGTTGGAGGCCGCGTGTGTTTGGCTATGGGGGGGGGGGTGTGAGCCACGTTAGCAGTGACATTCAAGTTGGGGTCAAGGAGACCTTGCAACTTGTAGCATCGAGAAGCGACATGATTCAGTGTCCCACAAAATTGACACACCACCTGATGGTGATTATTGCCCAAAAAAAGGATTAATAACATAAGAAGAGCCATAACCAGAAGGAGGCCTACCTCGACCACCACGAGACGGACCACGACCGCGGGAAAAAGCACCACGGCCCCGGGGGTTGGATCTGCGCGGCGAACCGCGGGCGGAGGCATAAGAGGCCGTGTTGGCCGTGGCGACGAGGGTCGCGGATTCAATCTCAAACCGCTTGATGTAAGCCTCATGCGTGACAAGGGCGTTGTGGAGCTCAGCAAAGGACAGCGGTTTCTCACGGAGGCGGATGGTAGAGGCAATGTCGCGGTAATTAGCACCTATGCCGTTGAGCACATAAAGGGTCACATCGTCAGCGTTGAGGGGACGATCGAGCAATGCAATTTCATCCACCTTGGATTTGATGTCAGTCAGGTACTCTCTGTGATGGATCGGCCGCCAAGGGTGGTGTTGTTGAGGGCGTCCTTAAGCGCCATGATCCGTGTGTGGTCCGACCGAGGGAAGGCGGCCATGAGAAGGACCCACGCCTCGGAGGACATTTTGCACATGTGGATGAGAGGGATGATCTCCGGTGACATGGATCCAATCAACGCGGAGAGGATGAGCTGGTCTTTTTGATACCAGAAACGATGCCCGACTGCATCGATGGGAGGAGGGCGTGGATGAGTGCCCTGCAAGTAACCAAGGAGGTTCATGCCAGCAAGAGTGGAAACAACTTGGAGGCGCCATGAAAGGTAATTTGTGTGCGTGAGGCGGAGAGTGAGATGATGATGGTTGGAGACGTACACAATGGTGGAGGGGACGGTGGGGTCGGGTTGTGGTTGGGAGGAGGCGGTATCACCACCGACCGATCCATTGTCGGAGTTGTTTGATTGTTGAGACATGTTCTTTTTTTTTTTATTTAGGAGGTGGCGGCCGAATGAGGGTTATGAGAGGGGGGTGGCGGATGTGTATGATAATGAGAGGATCGTGATGATAATCGTTACATTATTGTAGGTCTCTAGATACCATGTCGAAAAATATTATGATTGTATTTCTTGATAATTTACAATGTACAAGAGTCATAGCTATATAATACAAGGAGTCTTAGCCTACAAGTAAATGATAGACTTTACAAGATATAGATAAGATACAATCTATAAGAAGATAGAAATAAATCAAGCGCTATCTCTTATCGGGAGAAGGAGAATCCGTAGATGTGGTAATATCCCTAATAATACTATGCCCATAGTATTCGCGTTTTTGCGAAAATATACCCAACCTTTTAATTTTTGCAATACTATGGTCCGCCTTTGACGTTTGGGAAAAACTACACCTGCACCTATTTTCTGACAAAAAAACGTCATAAGTCAACCTTATTGCGTCATCATGTGTCATACGTGAAGGGTAAAAATGACATTTCACTCTGCAACTGATTTAAGTGGGAATTGGGGACCAATCTATCATAATTCTCCCTCCAATTTGGGGAAAAACATGAACCCTAATTTTTCCATTCACACAATCACTCAAAATTCACACAAAATCCTCCCCAAATTGATGAACGAGCCGCCGACGGAACCGCCCCATTCGAGTATACACCGACGGAATCTACGACCTTTCCGTTCTACACCCATTGGCCCCGGTCTAAACTCTGATTTGAAATCTCCAAACCCATTTCAGTTCGTTCCCAATATGGAAAACTTTCTTGCGCTCATCACTGATTGATCGAAGCCAATGGCGGCGACAATCAAAGGAGAGGACAAGGTTTTGGCCACCGCTCAGCGCATCGTTCAGTCCCTCGGCAACAGCTCCAACACCGATGACATCGTTCAGTCCTTCGGCAACAGCTCCAACACCGGCATATTTCCTTATGGTTCATTCCTATTCTATACGGCATTTATTCTAACAACTGATGACGTGATTATTCAGACCTTTCAAATTATAGATGGATGGAGTTTTATCTATAACGAACAGGGATCTTTTTTGTTAGTCTAATGATGTATATTGCTAAGTCAACGCTTCAAACTAAGATACAGTGTACCGAAACCTGTTGTGAGTTTTATCTGTTCTATATATCACTGCTAGGCCTTTCTTTATTTATTATTCTGCCAGTAGTCCTAATCATCATCATTCTGCTAATTGAAGCTCCTAAAGATTTTTTCATTATCATAAGTTTGAAAAGAGGAGATAATCAACTAGTCGTTTTCAAAATATGCAATCTTCATTTGAATCTTGCAGCTGTTGCGTATGATTTAATACGTTTCAACGTTGTTGGTCAACAGATCTTTCTTGCTGAGAGTGTCTCTTTGCTGTGACTACAGACATGATCTCTTGTCTGAACTAAGACGAGCCATCGGTGAACATCCTGTAAAAGTGTTGAAGTGTAAGTTTTCTACATTGGGAAGTCGTGTGAATACTTTGTTCTTAATCAGTGCCGGTGAAGAATGCAACAGTGTTGAGGCGTGGGAAGCTATAGTGAGTTCTGTTCGTGCGTCTTTGGGTAGCATTCTCGAGAAGGTGTTTGCTTTTGCAGAACTTGCTCAAGAATTGTTTTGTCCTCGGAAAAGACCACGAGTTTCTAGTTTCGACTCTTCGTGTTTGTCATCTTGAACTTCCAATTTTTTCGTTATGGTTGAGTTGATATAGCAGCTATTGTATGATGATAATCTTTGGATTACTTGATGCAGCATGGTATGCAATCTCGACAAAATAATTTTTTGGTTTTGTTCTTGAATTGGTTATTAGACCCAATCTATTCGCGTTTTTGCAATGTTATACCCAACCTTTTTTCTGTTAGGTAGCCGTTGGAAACAGTGTAGTACTGATTTTACCCTTGTAAAATTTAAAATTTGGTCGGAAAATAGGTGCAGGTATAGTTTTTCCCAAACGTCAAAGGCAGATCATAGTATTGCAAAAATTAAAAGGTTGGGTATATCTTCGCAAAAACGCGAATACTATAGGCATAGTATGACGTTTTTCCCTTTATTTTTTCCGTGAAAGATGAAGACGTGGATGGTCGGGGGCTCAAATGAAAGTAAAAATGAAAGAGTTCACAACGAAAAGAAAAAGAAAAAAAAACTAGAGAACAAATAAAATCTGAAGTTCTCTTTGTCACAAAGATCATTACTAACAAAATTTGAGATAAAATGTGGGTCAGTAGAAGACTACCAATGTTCGCCTTGATGTTTCGCGTCATATTTTGCTAATGCATTCGATGCCCTATTTCCTTTTCTAAAATATGTGATGCTTGAAAGTGTATGTTGTTAATGTACCTCAAGCAGGTTGACCACCAAGATCTCATTTGCCACGACACTTTGTGGGATTTCGAAGTAAACAAGTTTACCACATAAGTTGAGTCACTCTCTAGCTATATATAATTCCAATTAAAGTCCATCACCTTAGTGAGTATAACAATAACAACCCATAGTTCAGCTTCATATGCCTAAGTCGAGCTCAAATAACACTAACATACCATGAGGAAACCCTCGTGAGAGTTTCTGAAGATAGCCTTTCCACGCCCCCTCCCCCCAGACTGGCGCGCTAAATCAACACCCATCAGTGTTACACTTAAGCCACATAGTTAGTGGAGGGTGCCAAACTACCAAAATTATATTAGGTGCTCTTGGGGGCAGAATTGGCATCCCAAACACCCTTAATATTCTTAGATCCTCCATAGTCGATGTTGAACCAATCTTAAAGAACTCCATCTCCTTAACATGTCGCCAAAGTTGCCTCAAGAGTACTGAAATATTCGGAGAAACATCCTGAAAAACACATTGATTCCTTGTGTGCCATAGTTTCCACACACATGACATTACCGTCGACGCCCGAAGGGCGCGCACCTGCATACTTAGTAAAGCAAGTGATCTTGATGTTGTGACTCTATTACAAAAGACACCCGAAATAACACTCCAAGTTGTCATAGCAAACGGGACAGTGTACAAACAAGTGCACCACATTTTCCTCACTTGATCGACAAAGTCTGTAAACTGAAGCAAAGTTGAACCTTTTTGTCGCTAACACATCCTCAGTTGGAAGATATCTGGATGCAACACGCCGGCACACAAGCGGTCGTGAGGGGGAGGAAATTCCTTCCAAATAAATTTTCACCAAGGTTCCGATGATATCACAACAAAGCATTACTTCTTATATACGGTACTAACCTGAAATCACCATCGTGGTTGGACGACCATGCACAAATATCATTTTCCTCGTCATTAAATTGATGTTTATGTATTTCAGCACTAACTACGTGAGGAATATGTGACAGTTCTGCCATTGATTCTTTTGATAAAAGTCAGAGACTTTATCCTTAAAACTGCTTCGAGAAGCCTCAACAATCTCCATTTGGTCCGCCACACAAAGAAATATCTATTGATCAAGCCATAAATTAAGAGACGAATTCTTACAAATCGACCACCTAATTGATTCCGTAGCAAAATTCCAACAGATAGGACTTAACCTCTTTATTTGTGTATTGGACTTTTGTTTTTTAATAAAAGGAACTTCATAACAGATCGGGTCGTCTATCTCCAACATATATGTTAGGTGGCGATTTTGTATGATAGAGATGAGATGGTGAGGTCAATTTAATTATTTAATGTTAATACATGTGCGAGAAAAATCGATGAAAAGTTAACACATTAACATTTAAGTGAAATAAGTGTTAAATCAACAAGAAAATCAGCTTTGCTTATCACTTTCCATTTATTGCAAACATTCATAATTCTGTTAATTAGTTAGCTAATTATTTCCTTAAATAGAAAGTCAGAGTTATTAGTTATGAGTGAGCAAGTTAGCAGCCCTCTTGTACGGATTGATGAGCTGTCATATAAAGCTCACTTTCCTCCTCAATTGAACTCTACAAGTTCAGTTACTCAGACTCCAATTTCTCTCTCAACAATTCTGTAACAAACATTTTCTTTTAAAAATATTTTTTCATTCTTTTCTTTTCACAATGCACTACGAAATCAACCTTTGTCGATTTCTTTACATGGTATCAGTTTATCGGCGTTATTGATCCTCCACCATCGCTTCCGCACCGCTGCTCCGATCACATTTCTTCTCCGGTCACCGCTCCTATGCGCGCGTTGATCGAATTCTTCTCTGATTTCATAAGAATCGCTTCTGTTCCTTTCAGATCTATCTGTAGCTGTCAATTTGCGCCGTTGATTGAGATCTAATGACGTCACCAGCTACCTCCTCCACTCATGCGCCTCCTGCTCCAGTGAAGAATCCAAGTGAAGACTCTTCATCGATTTACTACCTAGAGTCCATGGCCATGTTTACTAGACAAAGAACCATACCAGAAGGGTCACTCTACAACAGCACAGAAAAACATTCAGGCTTCTCACATGCTTCCACTAGCAAGCCTCATAAAAGGTAAACCCCCTCTGAATAAGGCAGACAAAAAGAAGCTGAGGTGCACTCATTGTGGGTTTAATGGACACACAGTGGACAGCTGCTTTCAGCTCATTGGATATCCTCCAGGCTGGGAAGGACCTACTGGCAAGAGAAAGAATCCAAACAACTCTGCAAACTCTGTGCAAATGTGTACAGAAGGTAACATTGCTACTAAGAAGCCCAACACTTCAGCAGATCAAGCTTTGTTTGAACAGTTCATGGCATTCAAGAAAGCTCATGATCAGGCCCATACATCCTCAGTTGGAGTGGAGTCTTATCAACACTTTGCTGCTACTGCTTCAACTGGTATCTCAGTACCCTTAGCTTTAAACTCTAAAACTTTCAATTTTGATAAGTCTAATAATTGGATCTTAGACACCGGAGCCACAGATCATATGATTAATGACAGAAAGTGGTTTGTTAATACACCACAAATTGTGAATATTGCTGTTTATATTCCTAACAATACAGTGACTTATGCCACACATATAGGCAATGTTCAGCTCTTACCAGATATTTTGTTAACTAATGTCTTATTAGTTCCCACATTTTCCTATAATCTGCTGTCCATATCTAAACTTGCCACTAACACTAACACTTCTGTGCATTTTATGTCTACCTCACAAGACACAACAACCAGGAAGATGACTGGTTTTGCTAGACTGCAATAAAGCCTCTATGTGTTAGATTTTCTTGGTGCATCTTGTCATTCAGTATCTACTCTTACAAATATATGGCACTGTAGACTTGGACATGCTCCTGTTAATAAGCTTCAACTAATTCCCCACCTCAATGTCTCTCAGTCTACAAAAGAAACTCACTGTGAAGTGTGTCATTTAGCTAAACAGAAGAGGTTATCCTTTAGTAATAGTACTTCTGTTTCTACCAAAGCTTTTGATGTAATCCATTGTTATATATGGGGACCCTTTTCTGTTACTTCTAGAGAAGGTCTTAGGTTCTTTTTAACCATTGTTGATGACTTTTCCAGGTGTACTTGGGTGTATATGTTAAAACAGAAAACTGAAGTAAGAATACATTTGACAAATTTCTACAAGCTTGTCTTAAATCAATTTGGCATTTCCATTAAATGTATAAGGTCTGATAATGGTGGTGAATTTATTCTTTCTGGTTTCTATGATGAGTTTGGCATATCTCACAAAACTAGTTGTGTTAAAACACCACAACAAAATAGGATGATTGAGAGGAAGCGCCATCACTTATTGCAAGTTGCAAGGGCTCTAAGATTTCAATCAGGAGTTCCATTAGAATTCTGGAATTATTGTGTTTCCACTACCACTCATATCATTAAGAGGCTTCCTTCCCCCACTACTGGTAATAAATCTCCATATGAGTTATTGTTTAACAAAGCTCCTGATTATAGCCTGTTAAAGAGCGTTGGTTGCTTGTGTTATGCCTCTTCAATTGCTGCTCATAGAACTGAATTTGATCCTAGAGCTATTCAGTGTGTGTTTATAGGATACCCTAAAGGCACAAAAGGTTACCTCTTATATGATCCGTTCAACAACAAAATTCTGATATCAAGAAATGTAGTCTTTCATGAGCACATATATCCTTATAAGAATCATCCAAGAAACAAAAATAGTGATGCTAGCAAAGATTCTACTTCACCTATTTGCACTGATCCTTTTATTAGTCCTACTGTTACTATATATACTGCTGAAGATCAGGTACAAAATGAACAGCATGAAGTTGAAGACAATAATATCACTCCAGACAATTCATCAACATATCAAGAACCACCAACTCCTGAGTTGGAAGCTCAACCAGAAGTTCAAAGTTCCTACTCAAACAATTTATCAGACTCCACTGATATGCAATGTCATAATGGTGATCAGGGTTCTTTGGGTGAGCCTTCCACAACTGCTATTGCCCCAGCTACAAGAAAATCTTCAAGGGTCATAACACCACCAACTTACCTTAATGCATACAACTATCATCTGCCTCGGTCTCTAGATAAAGCTAATCAAATAAGCACAATAAAGTATCTTATTGAACAGTATATCTCCTGTGATAAGCTGTCAGTTACTCACAAAGCTTTCACTGCAGCAATCACACAAGTACATGAACCAAAGAACTACACTCAAGCAAGCAAAATTCGAGAATGGCAAGAAGCAATGAAAGCAAAGCTTACTGCTCTTGAAAAGACAAACACCTGGGTCCTAACAACACTATCAGCTAATGCTAACTGTGTGGGATGTAGATGGGTCTTCAAAGTGAAACATAAACCAGATGGAAGTGTAGAGAGATACAAGGCAAGACTAGTTGCCAAAGGTTACACACAAGAAGAGGGATTAGACTATTTTGACACCTTTTCTCCAGTGGCAAAGCTGACAATAGTGAGAGTACTTATAGCAGTGGCTGCCTCAAAGAACTGGTTTCTAACTCAGTTAGATGTAAACAATGCTTTCTTCTATGGTGAACTTGAGGAAGAAATCTACATGAAGCCACCACTAGGATATATGAAACAAAATGATGGAAGAGTCTGTCTTCTCAAAAAAAGCCTATATGGTCTAAAACAAGCTTCAAGGCAGCGGTACCACAAACTCACTACCTCTCTTATTGCATATGGCTTTCATCAAACTATTTCAGATTGCTCATTGTTTACCCTTTCAACTGCTACTTCATTTACTGCATTGTGCATATATGTGGATGATATAATACTTACAGGAAATAATATGGAAGAAATCAACAAGATCAAACAACATCTAGACAATTTGTTTACAATAAAGGATCTTGGACCATTGAAGTATATTATGGGAATAGAAGTTGCAAGATCTAAAGAAGGAATAAGTTTGTGCCAAAGGAAGTATACACTTGATATCCTGTCTGAAACAGGATATCTTGGTTGCAAACCAGCAAACACTCCTATACATCACTCTACTAAACTGCCTATGAATGATTCGGAGTTACTGATCCATCTGTGTATAGAAGAATTGTTGGCAGGTTATTGTACTTGACAATCACAAGGCCAGATCTAAGCTACAGCATACAGTGCCTCACACAATATATGGCAAATCCAACCATCAACCACTTAGCTGCAGCACACAGAGTTCTAAGATACCTAAAAGCTTCTCCTGCTTCAGGCATATTTCTCTCATCAAAATCAGATTTGCAGATAAAGGCATTCTCAGACAGTGATTGGGCTGGTTGCACAGATTTAAGGAGAAGCATATCAGGGTATGCAGTGTTCTTAGGAGACTCCTTAGTCTCATGGAAGTCCAAGAAACAATCAATAGTAAGCCGCTCATCCACATAAGCAGAATACAGGGCTTTGGCAATCACAACTTGTGAAATTGTGTGGCTAAGTCAGTTACTTCAAGATCTCTCAGTTGCTCAAACAAAAGTACCTTTACTTCTAACAGACAACAAGAGTACATGTGCAATTGCAAGCAACCCAGTCCACCATGAACGGACCAAACATATTTAAATCGACTGTTATTTTTTTAGAGAAAATGTCCAACAACAGCAACTGAAAGTTCTTCACATCTCAAATAATCTGCAACTTGCAGATATGTTTACCAAGGCTCTGCCTCCTCCAGCATTCAAGCACCTTACTTCCAAGCTGTGCCTCCTCAACATACATGCACAACTTGCGGGGGTGTTAAATCAACAAGAAAATCAGCTTTGGTTATCACTTTCCATTTATAGCAAACATTCATAATTCTGTTAATTAGTTAGCTAATTATTTCCTTAAATAGAAAGTCAGAGTTATTAGTTATGAATCATCAAGTTAGCAGCCCTCTTGTACGGATTGATGAGCTGTTATATAAAGCTCACCTTCCTCCTCAATTGAACTCAACAAGTTCAGTTACTCAGACTCCAATTTCTCTCTCAACAATTCTCAACAATTCCGTAACAAACTTTTTCTTTCAATAATGTTTTTTCATTCTTTTCTTTTCACAATGCACTACGAAATCAACCTCTGTCGATTTCTTTACAATAAGCAATCTCAACAATTAATTCACTATGTGATCATGCAATTGTTGCATTGAATAAGTTCTCTAACAAAAAATCACTCGTTGCAAAAAGTGTTTACAGCAGGTATAACATAAATCTAGACATGCCCAAACCATTGTTGGGAGCTCACCCATGCTCTAAGGTTAATTAAGGACTGCAACATTATTTACATGGTTTATGGATCTAGAGTTTTGATTTGGACTCAGCATGGCCAATACAGATAAAATCTCTAGTATATTGAACATCATAATCCAAAGCGTTACTAATAGATAACCGTCCGATATACAATAATGTGATATTCAGTTTAATTATTTTAAATATAATGTAACTAGGGTGAACTCTTGCAGAAATTGTCTCATGGATTTTTTGAGGGTGTATATTGCATTCGCACGTTATTATGCAACATATGTATAATAAGATGTTCTAGCTCGATATCAAAGCCTATAATTGTGAAATTAATTTTGTAGGTCATTTACCTGGATTTCTGTAATTAACTTTAGACTCAATATATATCTTTTACCATTATAGTCTTTACTAAAGCTTTCGTACATGAAAAATCATAAAACTGATCAAAATATTCTCATTCTGCCGCTTGAGGGGCATCTTATAAAATTCAGAAAATGTGCGTAAATGCAACTCGTCAGAAGTTAGGCATAGCAAAGTGCGTAAGGGATCATCAAAAGTGCGGTATATCAAAGTGTATTTAAAATTTAAGAAATCTTAATTTACATATGAATCACATTTAAATAACCAACAATTGTTTTCGTTTTTTTCCTTTTTAATGGTTTCATATACTCGATTTTTGCTTCAATAATCAAGGTTTAATTTACATAAGCAATCAGGATCCAGTGATGCTTGCTAGGCCCCTACACCATCCATCATAGTCATTTCATTTATCATTCAGACTCCAATTATTATCACCTTTTCTTCCGACAAAACTAATGCCTCTCATTCTCTCTCTATTACGCATTCGAATCGTACAAGTGATAATGCTCATGTGCTTTTTGTTTGTGGTGAATTGATAAATGTCACAACTTTTATATCACACGCGCGAGCAGCAAAGGTCCATTTCGATAAAAATGAATAAGAAGTATCGGTGATTAAGATAAAAAACTTATGATATAAACTTATATATATCGGGTTTTGTATATTAATTAATAATAACAATGTTAAAGAAATTATTATGCGTGCATGTGTGGTTACTATGAATCAAGAAACTTAATATGTACTATTCAAAATTGTCCGGCTTCCAGTTTAGTTTCAAACCTAATTACGTTAAATGTGAACATCGGAATTAATAAATACTTTAAATTAGCTATATAACGATTAAAATAGACCAAATATTTATCATTCCGACCAACTATTTGATGAGGTGTTAGTTAATGCCGTCGGTTGAAACTTGAAAGCGTTACTGATGGGGGCTCATTATTTTTATAAGTTGTATATACCAAACTAATGTGTGAATATTAATATGAGTACGTGCAGTCATGTACATGTGTGTGGTGATGGTGCGGCCGTACGTTCATGGCTTTATCGGTCAATAATATCTAAGTACTTTCATTCAATTAAATTCATGTCATTGTATTTGAATTCTATATTCAGTATGCTATCAAAAAAAAAAAAAATGTTTCCATACTTTATAAAACTATTCTCCAAGTGTTAGATTTTTAGCCACATGATAATCGAATGCGACATTTTAATTTACGCATGCTTGTGTAAACTGCTTTCGGCACATTACAAAAGGTAAATGTTTTAGGAGAATTTTGGTCATATTGTATTTGGAAAATTAACCGAATATTGCCCCTACATGGTTTATAAAGAAAAAAGAAGTGAAGGGGTGCATTCGGAAATAAAGATGATAATTTTTAATTCTCGTCGATGAAAACAAAAAGTACAAGATTTTGAGGAAAAAAATGACGTGCAGGTATCTTCTTTGAACAAAAAGGGCAGAACAGAACTTTTGACCGTTAAACGACCCGGCAGTTTGGCAGCTTATAAATTCCTGTCAATGAGTTTGGCAGCTTATAAGATTGTTAATTATCAGCCGTTGGATTAATTAGAACCTAGTTTATTTGTTGATAGCAGTCACTAGTTTCCACTTCCCAATTATGATGTTTTAACGTGGGTTGCTTAGACTAATCTAAGTCCAAATTCTATGAGGATTTAAATGACCTAAATTTAGAGGTTTAGCTTGCTAGTGGAAGACAGAAAGTTTCGATCAAATAAGTAATTTATTATCTTGTGAGAGTTACTACCTAATAAGTAATCTATAGTAGTCGCTTCCTAAATAATCCAGCCATAAATCTTTAATAAGATATTGCGTTGAGAATTTTGTTTTTGCCAAAATATTTAGCATAAATGAGAATTTATTATATATAACATTAACTTAAATAAAACCCTAAAATTTTAAGTGTAGTGCGTCCTTCGTGCCATCACTATGTGTAGGACGTCACCCATGAGATCAGCTCTTATGGTGATGATGCATGAGTCATTCTTACGTAAGTTTTTTAAAGTATGAATGGAACAATCTTTCCTATTATTTGAATAGCAAAAAAATCCATTCATGTACTCTTTATATATAAAATGTTCTTTTTTTTCTATAATTATTTTACATGTAATAATATTACAAAATCAAGTATGGTGCAATATAGTCATATGAGCAAACATATACTTGGAAGGACCAAATTGTTGATCATTTGTTCACTTTGTTACCATAGAATAAAGTCTCATGAGTTGGCAATAATCCCTTTCCATTTTCCACTCAAATCATTTTGAGGTATGGACTATGAACAATGTCCAAGATTCTTTAAATAACATATATTTTAGTCTTATTTCGTTCAGGTAACAAACGCCGTAAAATGTTATAATCAAAATGCAAATAGCCAAAATAATGATAATCAACAGATAATCGGACTAGCTTGGTCCGGAACACCTAATATAAGCTTATTAGGTAAAACAAGTAAATTACAAAATCAGAGTCACATATCGAATAGAGTGTGTTTGATGCTGGCGTGTCGAACCGTGGTCGTTCAATACTGAATATACAGTAGAGGTTCTGTGTCGAATTAGAGTGTATCGAATCAGCCTGATTTGATGCAGTGTTGAGTGTCGAATTTAGTGTCTTCGATATGATGCTGTATCGAATGCTTCGAGTTCGATCTAGATAAGTGTCGAATGCTCAAAGTTCGATGTTGAGTATGTCTGAGTGAGTCTTGAATACGTGCTGAGATTGTCAGGGGACGGGATATATATAACCATCGTCCTGCGGGCTCCATTGGTAGTTGTGGAAAACGCATCGAATCGAAGTGGTTCGATGCTCATTTCGTATCGAATAGGTGGCGTTCAATGCGCATTTAACATCGAACAGTGCATGTTCGATGTACTATTCAGCAGGCCGGTGTTGCTGGGCCGGCACAATACATGATATTGGGTCAATCCTAAAATATCTCCATCACATAGTCCCCCCAGTTTGGGAGACGGTGTCGATTAGAGAGCGGCTTCCAAACTTATGAAAATAAGTCCTTGATTTGCAGGCCGTTATGCTTATATTTTGAAAATGATGCCCCCAATTCGGAGTGGATCTCGAATAGAGATCGAGTTCCAAGCTTTGAAACTCTATCGTTTTTGTTCAAAATCATGCCCCCAATTGGGAGGCAGTCAGTTGTGTATGATCTTGGTAGGTTTTTTTGAGATATTTTTAATCATAAGTTTCTTTTGAGCGGATCCCATTATATTAGTTTGTAAGCTCCCAATTGAAGTAAGCTTGCAGTCTAACGCGTTGAGTTCGATGTTCAACCGCATCGAACGGTGATAGTTCGATGCGGATTCTGCCTAGATCCATCACGGATCGAACCAGGGGCGTTCGATGCTGAATTACGTGTCGAATCATGGCAACTCGATGCGCTTCTCTAATGGGCTTGATGGGATTTTTGCTGCCTATATAAGAGAAAAAGGGTGGTGTGAAGCTCATTACTCTTCTGGCCAACTTACGCACAAATGTAAGTAACATAGAACGAGGAGTGTTCGACATAATGTCTTAGAAAAAATACTTCTATTTTTAGCGAACTATATAGGTTTTGCACCTCATTTTTTATATTGATTTTTCTGTTTTCAGGCAAATTGTCCTAATAATCGCTTTTGCTCTTCCACCGTTAATTAAGGTAATTTATTACATGGTTACTTGTGAGGTGGATTTATAATCGCTTAGCACGTAGTCGTTTTAGATATGTCGCGTTAGTGTTGCGAGAGCCTCAAGTGACATATTCGCTCGAAGTCAGCTTTTTCTTTTTTATTTTATTTCAGTTTTTCTAGACCAATATGGTGAATTCTGAGTTAACTTCTGGGAGTGAATCGAGTAGCGGCTCGAGCTCTAGTTCAACGAACTCTGTGGTGGGCCCTTCTAGTGCTCCCGCGGGTTCGGGTATGGCCCTAGGAGGCAACTACAAGCCTATTGACATAAATTCTGTCGGTTCACCCGTGGATAATAGTCTCGGTGTTGCCGTTGAACAGTCATTCTCTCGGGGTGAAGATAATGATTCTCAAACATCTTCGTCTGAGGATAATCGTGCCTCTAGTGAGGCCGGTGAAGATATTGAGCTCATCAATAAGGAGTTTGTTGATTACGTGGAGGTGCCAGGGATGGCATATAATATGTACGTGTCACGCTTGCAGCATAGTCGTTCTCAACTTCGTGAGAAATTTAACATCCCGAATAGGTATAAGTTAGTCATTCCTAGTCCAAATGACCACATGGATATGCCGCCACATGGGCATTTGACAGTGTTTGTGGGTCAGCTCATGAATGGGCTGCGGTTCCCGATACCAGTTGAGGTAAATATGCTATTGAGGTCAATTGATCAGGTGCCAGGATAGCTTACGCCAAATTCATTTGGCCATATCATGGGTTTCATCATCGTAATGAAGATTTCCCGGAGGGAGGAAGGTTTCTACCATGTTCAGGCGATAAGGAAAGTTTTTGAATGGCGAAGCCACTGGCTATGGAAATAACTAGAAGAGATGTTATTTTTATATTAAAGAGAGTTACGAAGATGAGTTTTTGGCTTATCGTCGCGACTGGTTTACCGGTTCTATTGCGATCCCACCCAGTGTTGCCCCAACCTCATGGGATTGCGATTTTACCCCAAACTTAGTGCGCAACCACCAATTTGACGTTAAAAAATTGGTGGAGAGTCGTGTTTTGTCTTTGGCTGGTCTGTCCCCGGTTTCGTATAACGGTAGGTTTACACTTGGTATAATATTGCGTTTTTAGTTGACTTTCTAGTTCGTGTTAATACTATGATGATTCTGATAGTGTGACATTTTTGCAGTCGACTATATCATGGATCGACACGTCTGCATGAACCGATCTGTTGCTGCAGATCAATAGACTTCTCAGACTACGTTGTTCCTCCGATACCTCCCCCAAGGAAGAGGAAGAACAAGGGTAAAAAAAACAGTCGGGGCATCACCGTTGGCCCATGTTGAAGCTCCAAGTGATCCTTTTGAGGATATTCTGGGACGGGATAGTGATACTGCGCCTCCTACTGTGGATTTTAGCCAAGCGGGAGGTTTAGAAAGTATGGCGGCTGACCGAGGTGATAGTACCGAGGTTGCTACCTAGGCCAAGAGGAGAAGAGTTCATCAGACTCGTTCTCAAACTAGGGGGTTGACCCCCCTGCTGTGCGGACGTCAGGTTCGGATGTTGGGAGTGGCCCTTGTCATGCGGAGGGGCCGAATGTTGGGTTGGGACCTAGCCACGATCCACGTGCCCACATAGGTGGGTATGAAATTTCGGAGGCTGCTTCCATTGATGCTCTAAATGTCCTTCTTCCCAATCTTGTTGTGTCTTACCCAGTTTCTGCGAAGGAACGAAAAATGGTGGAGCGGAATGCTCTTCATGTGCTAACAGCGGTAATATATGTTTCTTTTTGAGTGAATTGTTGTATGACTTGTTCGTGAATGTTGACTTCTTTGGTTATTGTCTTTTAGGGTGGCGGAATAGGGGACGCCATGTTTGCGGCCCTGGTCCAAGCTCATGAAACGCCCACGAGTGGACAGCCACAGGGCAAAGGTGAGCTCCACGGTGGAGATGTCGAAGCCTTAAGGTCTGCTCTTGACGTGAAGGAGAAGGCCTTGCAAAAAGTCAAGGAGTATGGCGCAAGAGCCCACGCCGATAGAGAGGCGGTGAGACACGCGAAGGAGGCTGTTGATCAACTCCAATCGCAGGTATCCAATCTTTCGGCTAGCAAAGGGAAGCTGGCCAAGCGAGTCGCCAAGCTTGAGAAAAAGGTGGCGGCCGAAAAAGAGAAGGCTGAACACGCCGAAGGTGTTGGCTACTCCCGTGGCCTTAATGAGGTAAAGAATTTTAATTCTTTTGTATATTTTTATTATGTATTCTTTCTTGTTATTTTCCTTTGTGCTCGTATAGGTTTCCGCTCAGCAGAGGGTGGAAATTGCCGAGGCATTCCTTCGGAGCACTACCTTTTGAGAAATTAGTCCTCGGAGGTGCGCCCGTGAAGCCCGTAAGGCTTAGGTCCTTACTGTGCATCAATTCTACAGTAGCAAGTACGTTCGAGGGGACTTCAACCCTGAATGGATGGATCTCAGTTTGGGGCCTAATCGAGAGGTTTTGCCACCCCCAGTGGGTGATCGGTCCGTTTCTCTAGATGAGTTTGCCGTGCTTCTTGAGGACAACAACCTCGTCCTTAGTGGACTCTCGCAGCTGCCTCCTATGCCTCCTATTTATCCTTCTTCCAAGGATGAAGTTGATGCTGACACCTAAGGGCGTTGGTTTTTATTCTGTTTTGTAATGAACTATTTCTATTTCGTTTTTTATGGCGACGCGTCGCCTCTTAATGAGTTGAACAATTTGATTAACTGCATGATTGTTTTTCATGAATTTTTGCGTTGGTTTGTTTGATATAATACTCGTACTCGTTGTCTTTTC
Organism: Linaria vulgaris; assembly: GCA_948329865.1. NCBI lineage: Eukaryota > Viridiplantae > Streptophyta > Magnoliopsida > Lamiales > Plantaginaceae > Linaria > Linaria vulgaris. The sequence goes on along the minus strand of OX415254.1, from coordinate 96,614,111 downwards.
TTTCAATTGTTAATGTTGCTCTTTTACTTTATATGACGACCGCGCCCCACGAGCCATGCTCCGATCCGAGTTGGTTCGGTGGTGATCAATCACTTTACCCAACTCAGACTAAAACGTACTCATAGGAATGGGTCTCACTTGTTCAGGATCAAAACCATACGCATTTTATAAAATATATTTTGATATATACAGCAGAAGTCTTGTATTACAAACAATGTGACTTTTTTAATGGTTATGCACTAGTGACCAAACACTAATATTCCAAAATGCACGCTTGAACAATTATTCACTTGATCCATGCTGCCATGTTGATTTTTATCCTGAGGAATGGACAGAAGAAACGAGGAATAAGTCTTTAATGACTTAGTGAGATTCATATAAAAAAATTGGTAATGCAAGAATTAAATGTGACCTACTGGATACATTTCGAGGAATGATCTTACTGGTAGAAACAGTTCAACTAAACAATTTGATGTAGCAATGGTACTGGAATTTTCATAGATTAGTTAATGACTCTAATATTCTACCTTATACCTTCCGACGAGGAGCGACCTCGCAAACAATCAAGAGACATGCCCGAGTACATGTCGATCCAACACGCTGGTTACAGCCAACTCCTGATAGCAAGTGGCGCCTAGATAGATGGGTATCAAGTAAAATTACTTAAACCGACAGTCCTTACTGCCCGGTAGTAACTCGACGCAATCTCTGGGCCCGACTTCCCAAAGGCGTCCCAATGGGTATAACAGATAAACAAATAAGCCAGTAAACCGGATAATATCCGTTGCTCCTTGAGCTACATGTCCCGAACATAGTTCGTTGCTCTTTGCACAGTTTAAGAACCAGAGGATGAGATTAAAATATCAGGGAATTACCATGATTATGAATCAATATGATAAATAATAAATGATTGGATACAATTTAACGATGAGTAATAAAATCATGTTATGAGATGAGTTGCAAAAATAGAAATATGATAAAATATATGTTGTTCGAGGTTTGGTAATGGAGTAGTGGCTTTTCTGTCCAAGTTCCTCAGGGTCGGATGCCAAACGGGCTAGAACAAATCAGAAATTAAACATCACCTTGACTCTTACGGGGAACCTTGATGGCATTGATTAGTTTGTCAAACCTTTAACAAATTTAAATAATATTAATCAACTTAATTTATAGTTCACCACAACAAATATTAGTATTTTTTCTTCTATCCTCATGTTGGTGAAATTGAGAACGTTCTGGTTAAAAAATACTAATTACAATGTAAATATTAGTAAATTACACATAAGCTTAATTTAGGTCATTGCTCTAAACATGAAAATCTTAGATGATGAATTGACAAACGTAAGGTTAAGTTAAATATCAATTAACAACCTTATTGATATCTATAAATTATGTTAAACAGCCATATGTTCAAACTTATGACTGTGAGTATTCACGTTGGAGTCATTTCGATGACAAGTTATGGTAATAAGTAAAATTTGATTAACTATCCAATTTGATGCATAATCAATCCTTAAAATATATTACTTAACCAACTCTAAGAAAACTCGTCTTTTTTGCCTTTAATCAATTCAAAATTTTTAATAGCCACACATCAAATAAGTATCATATGAAGTAACACCTTAAAAGTTCTAACTTAGTCGATTATTACTTTATTTTACATAGTTAGTTTAAAATGCACATAATTATGTTATAACTTAAATATAAAGTTATAACATGGGAAATTTATCAAATAGGTGATAAGGAATGTCTATTATGATAAATAATCTTATTTGATGTTTAAGTCATGAAGTGGCAAGAATGATCTTGTAAGACTTATGAAAGTAGTGTGTTAGACATGATAAATCTACCATTTAAATGATATAAATAAAATCACAAAAATATCAATTCATGATTATAATTATAATAATCTGATTATAACGAATACTAAATCATGTTAAGTTACTGTGTGTGATAAATACATGAATTATGATGGTGATTTAACTTATAAACTAAGAAAATAAAGGTTGTGCCAAATAAACTGAAAATTCATCGCAGTTTTGGTTTTACCTTTGATCGGACATCTAAATGAACTTGGTTTTCAGATCATTTTATGGTTTCTGATTCATAATGTCATAATGAATGTGTGTATCCAAGATTTTGAGAAAAAACACAAAGGTTTGCTATGTTAAATAATTCTTGAAACATAGAGCCTATTTTCGGATTTTGAGACAGCAGTTTATGGTTTAGGAATTTCGACCTTCTAAATCACATTATTTGAAAAACATTTCTTCATATGAAAGTTGGAGGACATCATGAGGAGTATTTGGCTGTTGGCCTTGATCAAAAAATATTTTTCTACAATTAGTTATGATATTTCTAAGGTGCAGGGCCGAATGGATAATTTCTGCGCAATAAAAGTTTTGGGGTATTATCGGGTAGAAAATGATGAAATAAGAACTTGGGATGAATTTTTCCTGAAAGTAGACTCATTAACTTAGATATTCATAGGAGGAAAGAAGGAAAAATCGAAATGATTTTAGGTGTGAAAATTGTTGGAAGAAATCCTACTATTTATAGGCAAAAATCATGTTAAAATATTTTTAATTAAGGTCCCACTTTGATTATTTTATAATAAATCACAAAAAATCTTTTAATCATGCTCTTAAGGATGTCATGGCTTACCTTATCAAACTGGTGTCACTGCTTGCTTCATCAATTGGTTAATTGCATATCAAGTCCCTCAATTATTTATAATTTAAATTCAAATGGGTATAATTAGATTTCTTTGTTACATACATATTTACTTATGTAATTTTTCTAGGTAATTCAATCAACTTGGTTAATATTTGAAATTGAAATATATGTGTTAGGATTAGAGACCTGTAAATATAATAAAAGACTAACTTTTAAGTTCATGGGGCTCAAATGCAAATTTTTCAAAACATTTAGGATCAAAAATAGAAAATTTCAAGAGTTCAAGGGCTAAAATATAAATTTATTTTCTTTCTAATCTTTTGGGCGTTACACTTTATTTTGACAACTTGAGCATTCTTCTATATTCGTGGAAAGTGGTCTGTTTCGCTTGGAATCATAGGGTTATTATTTTATTCAATAGGGATATAACCGCTCTGCTTAGTGTTATTCCTCGTGGGGATAGGTAATGTTTGTCGTTTTAGACAAAGTATCCTTCTTTTTTGTATTTTTCGGATGGTCGGTATCATTCGCCTTTGTGGTCGGAATATCCGCTTCTTCTTCCGTATTGCGGGATTTGTGGTAACACTTGTAACTTTGTACATATTGTCTGTATCTTTCTTCCTCTCTAGGGATTTTCGGTATCACTTGCCACTTTAGACAGAGTGCCCGACCCTTTTCATTGTACTTTGGGATTTGCAGTATCTCGTGCCACTTTGGATAGAGTTTTCGTCCCTCTTCGTCGTCTTTTGGGGTTTGCAGTATCCCGTGCCACTTTGGACAGAGTTTCCATCCCTCTTCATCGTCTTTTGGGATTTGCGGTATCTCGTGCCACTTTGGACAGAGTTTTCGTCCTCTTCATCGTCTTTTGGGATTTGAGGTTTAGGCCACTTTGGACAGAGTTTCCGTCCCTCTTCATCGTATTTTGGGATTTGCGGTATCTCGTGCCACTTTGGACATAGTTTTCGTCCATTTTCATCGTCTTTTGGGATTTGCGGTACCTCGTGCCACTTTAGACAGAGTTTTCGTCCCGTTTGTTGGAGCGAATCATCTTGAGTCATACATTGCCATCTGGGACCGAATGTTCGTCCTTATGTGTCGTATCTAACAATGTTATGTCATACATAAAGGTTGATTACGCAATTTGAATGGATTTCATATAGATTGATTAGTCAAAAGGATTTCTCTTGAATGGCTTGGGCGCTCAATTTTTGCAGGTCCGTGGTCGAGAAGGTGATCTGTTCCTGCGGCATTTCTTCGATCCTTAGTTTGCTGGCCATGTTGACGAAATTGTCCGAGCCTCGAAATCTTCTTCCGGCCGTTGGTGGAATCTGCCCCCCCCCCCCCCCCCTCTCCCTCATCGGGCCTCTTTGATATCATGTTTATCATGGCTTTCCTGGTGTTGCCATTCTCAATCTGAGGATGTTCGAACAAGTGTGGTTCATCAACCATTCTTCGTTTATCCTTCATGGGCGATGGTGTTCTATTTCTGTCGGCGCTGCCCTCTTGCTCCTGTATCTTTTTGACAAACTCCACAAGTTTGCCATCCTTCTGTAGTCGTTCGATCTCATCCTTGAGATCCTTGCAATCTTTGGTTTCATGTCCCTTCTGATTATGATACTTGCAGAAGTGGGTTGAAAACCTTGTTGCCCTGGAAACCTTCACCCGTATGTGCTCTTTCAGCCACCCTTTCCTTTTTGCTGCCCCGAATACTGTCATGATGTTAGCATTCAGAGGCGTATACTGCTTAGGCGAAGCGTCTCGGTACCTGTTGTTCCTGTTCCTGTTGTTGTTGTTGTTGTTGCGGTTTTGGTCTTCCATTCCTCGTTCCTTCTCTTTTGGGGGTGCGACGACAAGAACTTTGGTTGGTCCATCTTCTGCGCTATCCTGTTAATTTCTTCGATAGTGGTGGGTTTGCATCTGAGTAAATCCCCGCCAAAGGCTGTGTAGTTGGTCCCTCGGAAGAGTATGCTCATTATCATATCTCCAGATGGGCTCTCTATCCTCAGCAGTTCCCCATTGAAACATCTCATGATGTCTTTCAAACTTTCATTGGTTTCGTGCTTCATGGTATACAGATGAGACTGATTCAAGACCAATCTAGCTTGACTTGAAAATTGATCTTCAAACATTTTCCTCAGTTGTTTGTAGCTTTTGATTGATCCTGGAGTAATCCGAGTAAACCAGTCCATTGCTACCCCTGATAGGGTTGTTGCGAATATTCTGGCATGCATGTTCTCTTTGAACCCATACAAAGACAGTTTCCTGTCCAAATGGAAGAGGTGATCGTGGGGATCAGACTTTCCATCGTAAGTTTTCAAATCAGGGATCTTCTCCCAGTGTCCTAAGATCTGCGCATCTATCTCTTCGGAGAACGGGCTGCTCCTCGAAGCATCGCCTCCTTGTCCCATCCGGCCTTCGATCGCAACTTTCTCTCTATCAAGCCTCTCCGGTTTCCTGGTCATTTCATCATGTTCCCTTCTGAAGTCATGACTCTTCGCACGTCTCATATCGTCCTTATCCTCTCTCCTTCTCGGTTCATCCTTTTGATTTTCTCCCATTTTCTTTCCTTCTTGTCTCATGGTGCCTTCTCGATTGCACCTCGATTGACTTCGACCTTCCTCTCTGGTCATCGCACCGACTTTTCTTTGTTCTGCTGTTCTCCTGATGCAGGTTTGCTCCTTCTGTCGTCCTGCTGCGACTTCTCCTTGTCCGCTCCTCTCGGAGCCCTGGCCACATAACCTTATTCCCTTACGGCCTCTGCATGCCCTACATGTGGCAGTGTGTGCATGAACGGCGCGGGGGTCAACACTTCTGCCAGTGCGGCCTTAACCATTGCCATGATTTCGTTTTTCAAGTTATTCGAGATTGAAATAGTAGTTGTTGTCGCCCCAGTTGCACCTGCTTCAACTCTTGGTGCCTCCTCGCCTTAGAGCCCCGGCATTTCTTGCCTTGCGGGCGTTTGCACCCCAGCGTGTATTGTTGACGGTATCGCGTTGTTCGGGATGGTCTGGTCAAGGGTTGCTCGCTCGGCCTCTTCATTCTGGTCCTCCGCAGCTCTATTGCGGGATCGGGTAATTCTAGAAGTCATGCCTAATAAACTGGAAAAATATGGTGTTCCTAGAGACTGCCCCAATATTTTGGTCTTATTTTGTCCAGGTAACAAACACCGTAAAATGTTACAATCAGAATGCAAATAGCCAAATTAATGTTAATCAACAGATACTCGGACTAGCTTGGTCCAGAACACCTAATACAAGCTTATTAGGTAAAACAAGTAAATTACAAAATCAGAGTCACATATCGAATAGAGTGTGTTTGATGCAGGCGTGTTGAACCGTGGTCGTTCGATACTGAATATACAGTAGAGGTTATGTGTCGAATTAGAGTGTATCGAATCAGCCTTATTCGATGCAGTGTTGAGTGTCGAATTTAGTGTCTTCGATATGATGCCATATCGAATGCTTCGAGTTCGATCTAGATAAGTGTTGAATACTCAAAGTTCAATGTTGAGTAGCCTTGAGTGAGTCTTGAATAAGTGCTCAGATTGTCACGGGACAGGGTATATAGAACCACCGTCACGCGGGTCCCATTGGCAGTTGGGGAAAGCGCATCGAATCAAAGCGGTTCGATGCTCATTCCGCATCGAATATGTGGCGTTCGATGTGCATCTAACATCGAACAGTGCTTGTTCGATGTACTATTCAGCAGGCCGGTGTTGCTGGCCAGCCCAATACATGATATTGGGTCAATCCTAAAATATCTCCATCAACATAGTTATCAGTTTAATTATTAATTTGAAGTATATACTATGAACAATCACCATTACGTAATTTATTAAATTTCTTATCAAGTAATTAGAATACTCCTTATGTGGTTCTTATTTCTGTTGAATAAGCAAGAAATTATACGTAATCTATAATAATGATTCTCTTTAATTATTTGATCAAGGATTTGATTCTTTCATGGACGAAAATATATATTTTAATACAAGCTAACTAGTCGAAGATCGGACAAAAATGTTCAAATGTATGATCAAATCAGTTTAAAAGTTGTGTTAAAGACTAGCTTTTTGCCATATATGCATGTTTGTTCCCAGTAAAACATTTGTAAAACACAATCTTTGAAAATTCTTAGCGGAAGCTTATAAGGAAAAATTGGAACAACACACAATAATCAAAGACTTGTTGATTCCGTAAAGAATGTCAAGAAATTGATGCAAAAAGGGAGAATCTCTCACAAACTTTATTCAATAATCAACTAACTGTCTTCTTAGGGTTAAATAGAATATATACCCTAAAAGCATAATTAAAATACTAAAAAATATTTTTTTTAAAAAATGGAAAAAATCAAAATAAAAGCATAAACTAAAAGTGTTACTCATATGGAACACGCTCCAACAAGCGGAATGCAATTCCGAGTTCTAAAAATAAAAATATAACTGAAACAAAAATTACTAAAAACGGCAAAAACGATGAAATTTGGCTAAAATCCGATCCATTAATGATGTTTAGATAATTAGTACTGTTCGTTGGCCCATTTCGGATGCAATTGGACTAATCGCACGTCAAAAACGGACCAAGTCAAAATCAGCCTCTAATCTTGGGATGATCTCGTTTCACCATAAACTCCAACGCATTCTCGACTGCATCACTTACTGACTCCAATTCTGACTTGTTCAATTCTGACTTGTTAATTTATCATACTGATGCGTGAAATCAACCACTATGAACAAGCCGGTTAAATAGAGTTCTGGAAATTTCATTTATTTATGCTTAGACGTGCCTAATTTTAGTACATGAGTGCTAAACACCTATACTTATGTATTCATTTTCTTCCCTTTTTATTTGAAGCTTAGATCGATCTTATAGTTTAAATCAAAATTGTAAAATACCAAGACATTTGTCAAAACTATATATAATCGGTGTCTTTTGTGCCCTAAGTAGAAGAGCTAATTGTTACGTATAATGAATACCCGCAGGAAATTGTGATAATAAATAAGAATCACGAATACTTGTAAGAGTGACCCAGATAGTTAAAAATTAATGATTTAAGAGGAATCAAATTTGTTCTTTATAGGTTTGTGCATGCCACACATCAGTTTGGCTATGACTTGTTAAATTGACGAGGCTTGTCAATCCTTGATTTTACTTAGCGTACATTTAACAGTTATTGGTTACTCCGTCATAAAAAGTATTCTTGGATATTAGATATATTATGCAGCTATGTTGCACGGGTTCGGATATGGCGGTACGGGTACGGTACGGATACGCCAATACGTCATTTTTTAAAAATAGCCGATACCGACACGGCAAGGATACGTCTATATATAACAAATCATTAATATTTTTTATATGTATTTTTTATATTTAACAAACAATGAAATTTAAAACTTAAACAAGAAAAAGTGAAAATACACAAAAAAAAAGATTAACATTAAAAAAGTCATGCATCAAAACTAAAAGAAAACATGTAAACGTGAATTATGACTAACAAGTTCAACAACAAGTTAACAAGCTTGTTTTAATATTACAAAATCAAGATGTTTGATACTCGACGATTAATGACTAAATAAACACTACAAGAAAATTGAATATTAGCTACGACTATTGGCTACGGATGGTGTAGGCAATGGTGCTTTTGTCATTGGCTACGAAAAATCCGTAGCCTTTAATCATTTTCTCGATAAAAAAAAATAAAATAAAAAAAACGCATTGGCTACGGATATATACCGTCGCTCTTAACCATTGGCGACGGGAAAATCCGTAGGCATTGGTCAAAGGCGACGGGTTCCCGTCGCCCATAGTACATGTACAATTTTAAAATATATATATATATATATATATATATATATATATATATATATTGGCTACGGCTAAAAGCCGTAGCCAATAGGTAGCCCGTCGCCTTTAATCTGGGCGCCATAGGGCGACGTGCCACAAACAATAATATTGGCGACGGAATATTCCGTCGCCAATAATTTGCTGAAAAACGAAAAAAAAAATATTAATGGTATTGGCTACGGAAAGTTCTGTAGCCAATAATTATTGCCTACGGAACTTTTCCGTAGCCAATGCCCATTGGCTACGGAACTTATCTGTAGCCAATAATCATTGGCTACGGAAAGTTCCATAGCCAATAGTAAAAGGACATTTTGGTCTTCCGTTATTGGTTATGGAAGATCCGTAGCCAATTAATCATGGGCTACGGCCATCCGTAGCCAATGACTATCCCCTACGAGGGTTTCCCCTACGAGCATTGCCTACGGATACCCGTAGCCAATGACTATTGGCTACGAAAAATGGGTTTTTTGGCTACGGATTTAACCCTAACCAAAAATCCTTTTTCTTGTAGTGAAAGTTTGTAAAAGAGAACCGCAATAGTTCCGATACGCCTGATAGGTATCGAGATTTTTTATTTTTCAAAATTAAAGGATATTCCACGTGACATATCGGATACGTTAGTACCGGTATCGGTATCTGAATTAGTATCGATATGTATCGGGTACTACATAGCCGACTTAGTAGCGGTATCGATGCATCACAGTTATGCAGGTAAACTCACCTTCAATGATTTTGTCACCGTGGAAAAACTTGTCCACAAAACTGATAGTAAAAAGGTGCATGGGAAATTTTTCATTATTGGACGATCAAAGTCTTACGTAATTATAACGACCTTTAATGATGTCTTCATTCTTTCTGTTTTATCAAAGTCAAAGGTTGAAACTTAAAATATTTATAAATTTTATATTGGTAACCTCAACTCTAGTAAGTTTTTCAACAAAGGATATGGGTTAGTGTCAATATTTGATTTCTTCGTGGACTAGAACGTCTACTATACGGTACAGATATAATTATTATAGTACCACTGCATTTTTATGGCGTAACTTTTAATTTGTTATTATCAACTACACATGCAATATTAAGCATGAATTAGAAGACCTAAATTAACTTGCCAACATTACAAATTAGACGGTATTTCTTTGTGGTGAAGGTAGTGCATATTGTTGGTGAATTTAATTAATTTGGTGTTGAGACCAAAATATTAATTAAATTATGTAAACCTAGGGAGAAAAATAGTGACAATCGGAACCTTGAGCCATCGAGGGACAAACAAAACGTTTGCTATCGAGGGACATGTAAAGTGTTTGCCATCGGAGGAAAAGTAGAACGTTCATTATTGAAGGATAAAATTGCTTCTCAGCAAACTTTATCTACGATGACATACGGATTACTACACTCACAGAGCATCCGATGCTAAAGGCACTACCAGTCTTGGATGACTTTACGATGCTAATAATCGCCGATGCTTTAGCTAGTGAACAATCTTATAAACTGGAAGCTCTAAGTGTGTTCTCTCCGAGGGGTACCCCTTATAGTGATATATCTAAGAATATATCTTACGTACCCGAGGGAAGAACATTCCTAGGGTAGCAATAACCAAATTATTTGATGACACCCTTATGGAGAATAGTCCGATGACAAAGAAGTTCCTTCGAGGGCAAACAAGAGACTATAGCAATCAATCTGATGGCAAAGAAGTTCCTTCGAGGGCAAGCAAGAGACTATAACAATCAATCCGATGGAAAAGAAGTTCCTTCGGGGGCAAGCAAGAGACTATAACAATCAATCCGATGGCAAAGAAGTTCCTTCGAGGGCAAACAAGAGAAATGCTTCTAGTACAATGACCGAGTGTCACCCCTTGAGAAACTCATGCCATGCAAAGACCAGGTGTCAACACCAATATCATGTATCAACACCGAATTTACCAGGTGTCAACACCAATATCATGTATCAGCACCGAATCTACCAGGTGTCAATACCAATATCATGTATCAGCACCGAATTTACCAGGTGTCAACATAGGAAGCAATGTATCAGCATAAAGTGAGCTGGTAGAGAGCTGTACGATAGATAAGTTATCATTAAAATAATAACGTTCTGCCATCCCTGAGGAAACATGTGATCAAACGAAGGCTACAAATACCTTCACTTTGTAGAACAAAGAGGGCAGGTCGAAGGGAAATTAAAAAACTTATTGCTTTATACATTCTCTCTAACTAGACTCGTATGGTAGCTTATCAAACATTCATAGAAAAAATGCATCAATAGAATTTTCCTTAGGCTTCTTGCATAAACTCATTTATCGACTATTTGGGCAGGGCATTCCTCGAATATTAATAAAATACTCCAATGAGTTAACAAATGGCGCCGTATGTGGGAACGCCATGCACTGCTGCCTTTGAGTTACGTCGGTAAAATTTGCGTTTAGCACAGTCAAAATCAAGATGGAAAGGTCACCCTCATCCGAGCGACGATCAGTAGGTGACAGTGAAAGTATGCATCAGGAATCTACAGATGGCTCCCCCGAAAATTCCCCACCACCTAACGCTGATTATATCAATATCCCGAGGGCAGTGCTTGAAGATCTGGTGGAAGCAGCTTTAAAAAGAGCTCAATCTAGGGAAAAACCTCCAGAACCACAGCCCATATTACCTTATGGAGAAAGGTATAGGGTGGAGGAGCAAGGATCAAGGATGACACCAACACCGCGGCAAATGCCACCACCCCAACCAGGATACCGTCAAGAAGGGTATCCAGGAGAGATACATCCTCCTGGGAATGGCTTCGAGGGCAGGATGCCTCTCTATCGACCCAACATGTTTCCCCATTCGAGCAATGAGTCGGCCCTTTGGGAAATGTTGAATCATATTCGGAGGGAAATGCTCAATATGAAACGGGCCATCACGCCAGAAGATGAACCAGTATATCATGGATCTTCGTTTATACACAGGCTACAATTCCCTCCTACGTTAGAACAGTTAACCTACCCATGTATTCCGGAGAAAAAGATGGCAAGGATCCTCATGATCATATCAATCAGTACATAGCAACGATGGATCTGCAGTCAGCGCCAGATTTTGCATTGTGTCAAATCTTCCGAGCCACCTTGACAGGAAGGGCACAGTCGTGGTTCACACAGATACCACCAGGCACTATATCCAACTTCTCTCAACTGGCTAGCCTGTTCGTATGACAATTCGCCTGTAATAGACGTTATCCAAAGTCAGCATGCCATCTGTTTACCATAAAGCAGCAGAAGGACGAATCATTGAGAGATTTCATGAAACAGTTTTCTGATGAAGTATTGGATGTCCCAAATGTAGACCCTGCCATGATAGCAGACATTCTTGCTCAGGGATTACGATCAGGAAATTTCTTCCGATACCTGGTAGGAAATCGAGTAAAGGACATGAATGAACTGATGCAGAAGGCAGAAACCTACATCCTGATGGAAGAAGCAGAAAATTCTAAGCTAAAAGCAGAAAGTGCCGATGCTAATGCAAGACCAAAAGAAAAAGAAGAATCCAAAGGTCCCCTACCTCGAAGGGATAATCCCGGAGTAGTGAAAAGACATCTTCAGCCTGTACCTTTACCAGCTCTGACCATCACTCAATCGGAAGTTTTAAATGTAATGCGAGGAAATAAAGATTTCTCTTGGCCTATTCCAGTAAGGCAACCATATAAGAAAAAGGACTCAGGAAAGTTCTGCAAATATCACAAAGCATACGGTCATACAACCGATGGTTGCAAGAATCTACGGAACGAGATTCATAGATTACTAGACTTGGGGTACTTGAGAGACTGCAGTAACAGAGAGGATCGGTCAGCGGAGCGAAAGAAAGCTAGGAATGAAGAAGGTGAGGTTACCACCGAACTCTCCCCGGTGGAAGCTGAGCAGGGTGAGTTTGATCAACGATTACACCACCCCCCCCCCCCCCCCCCACCAGAGACATACCAAGATAATTCCCCGACAGGGAGAATTATCAATATGATTGAAGGAGGAGATATATATGTGTTCCCTGCTGGAAAAAAGAAGAAATATCTTAAAGAGGCCAGAAAGGTGAAGCAAGGGCTATCGGTTTGCGCGGTGCAAGGCATAAGGTTACCAGCAATATCCTTCGGATCCGAGGATCTTCAGGGAATTGTATATCCACATGAAGATCCACTGGTAATTACAACAACCATAATGGGCATTGAGATACAACGAGTCCTGGTGGATACAGGAAGCTCAGTAGATGTGTTGTTTACCCCAACCTTCGGAGCAATGGGACTAAAGAAGATACATCTTGACCCCACGGAGATACCTTTGATAGGTTTTTCAGGAGAAACCAGTCGGACTTTGGGTACCGTTATACTTTCGATGTCTTGGGGTGAAGGCGCAATGAGGCGAACCGAGCACGTAAAGTTTTGGGTCGTAGAAGCATCCTCGCGAACGTATAACGCTATCTGCGGAAGGCCATCCATTCACGCCTTCGAGGTTGTACCCTCTACTCTCCACCTTAAAGTAAAATTCCCCACGATGTCAGGAATTGGAGAAATCCGAGGCAACCAAATCAAGGCTATGGAATGTCATATGAATGCCCTATCGACGAGTGTGGAAGAATAACTTAGCCATCCGGGGAAGAAGCAGAAAATGGAGGAAATACAATTCAACCAGTAGAGGAGTTAAAACTGATAGAATTAGAAGAAGGAGATAAGAAGGTGAAGGTCGGAACAGGAATGGATCTGACTATAGAGGTGGAAGTTGTATCCATCCTAAAAGAGTACATTCATCTCTTTGCATGGGAAGGAAGCCCCCCTGGAAGAATCAGTCTGAAGGTATGCCAACATCACCTCAGTGTTAATCCCACCTTCAAACTTATCAGGCAAAAGAAGAGAAACATGGGTCCAGAAAGGAATAGAATTATCAAATCGGAAATACAACGACTTCTTGGGTTACAATAGATAAGGGAAGTTATATACCCTGAATGGCTGTCCAACGTCGTATTAGTACCTAGGTCAGGGGGACGATGGCGAATGTGTGTAGACTTTACTAATCTGAACGATGCCTACCCAAAGGATTGTTACCCCTTGCCCAGCATTGACCAATTAGTAGATTCAACAGCAGAGTGCGCATTGTTATCCACAATGGATGGTGACCAAGGGTACAATCAGATTCCAATGGCGGATGAAGACCAGGAAAAAACCAGTTTCATTACTGATGTTGGCACGGTTTGCTACATGGTCATGCCGTTTGGACTCAAAAACGCTGGTGCTACCTACCAAAGGTTAGTGAATATGATGTTCTCAGATGTCATCGGAGATACGATGGAAGTTTACGTAGACGACATGATCGTAAAAAGCAAGAGAGCAGAAGATCATCCGAGAGACTTGCGATAGGCTTTAGCCATCATGGATAAGTTTGGCATGAAAATAAATCCTAAGAAGTGCTCTTTCGGGATCAAATGAGGGAAATTTTTGGGATACATGGTAACTGAAAAAGGGATAGAGGTCAATCCGGAAAAAGCCAAAGCCATCGTAGAAATGAAATCCCCCAGCACAATAAAAGAAGTGCAAAGGCTAACAGGAAAATGGCGTCACTCAACCGATTCATATCACGGTCAGCAGAGAAGGGTCTACCATTCTTTAAAGTATTAAGGAATGTGAAAGAGTTCCGATGGACTCCAGATTGTGAAGAAGCCTTTGATAGCCTGAAGAATTATCTGATGAGTCCCCCGCTATTAGTCAAACCCGACCCTGGAGATAAGTTATTTGTGTATCTATCGGCTGGAGAAGAGGCCGTGAGTGCAGTGCTGGTGAAGGATAAGGGAGGTGACCATCGTCCCATATATTATATTAGTAAGACCTTGCAAAGCGCAGAAAAAAATTATGTGCAAATAGAGAAGTTGATACTGGCCCTTGTAACAGCGGCTAGGAAGTTAAGGTCATATTTCCTAACATATCATGTGACGATACTCACCAGATATCCATTAAGAGCTATACTCAATCATCCGGAAACATCAGGACGAATGGTAAAGTGGGCAGTAGAATTGAGCGAATATAGTTTGTCATATGCCCCACGCCTAGCCATCAAAGTGCAGGTTCTATCTGACTTTGTAGTAGAAATGAAAGAACTACAAGATGAGAAGCTACCCATCCTATGGCACGTGTATGTAGATGGATCATCCGTCGGAACGCACGGGGGAGCTGGAATAGTTCTGAAAAACTACGAGGAAGAGGAAACTCTGTGTTTTGCTGTCAGAATTAACTACCCCTTGTCTAATAATGAAGCAGAATACGAAGCCATCTTTATCGGAATGAGACTAGCCCTGGAAGGAAGCATTAGTCGGATGGTGATTCATAGTGATTCCCAACTAATAGTGCAACAAGTAATAGGAGAATTCGAAGTAAAAGAAGAACGGTTGAAAGCCTATGCCCAAACAGTTCGAGATAGGCAAAAGATGTTTGAAGAATTCCAATTGAGACAGATTCCTCGACTAGAAAATCAGGAAGCAGACGCGTTATCCAAGATAGCAACTCAATCTGTGGTCGGAACACGACGGATTACTTTACTACAAGCTATGGCTTCAGAAAAGCAAGAACCTCATGAGGACACCAATGCCATCGTGGCCCCGGTGGTAGCGGGATGGATGTCAGATATTGTTGCTTACTTAGAAGATCCTACACAATTTTACGATGACGACCAAGAGAGAAAGAGGATAGAAAGGAAAGCAGCGCGTTACTTCCTGCATAAAGGAGTGTTGTTTAGGCGATGCTACTCTAACCCTCATTCTCGATGCCTGAGTGAGCAGGAGGCGTTGGGGGTGATAAAAGAAATGCACGAAGGAACATGTGGAAATCACTCGCAAGGTGCGAGCATGGCCAATCGAATCATAAGACAGGGGTATTATTGGCCCACGATGGTTCAAGATTGCCAAGAGTATGCGCGCAAGTGTCTAGCATGCCAAGCCCACGCCTCCCAGATTCATCAACCAGCGGCACTATGGGAACCAAATTTGCTTGCATGCCCCTTCGCCAAGTGGGGAATAGATTTGGTCGGGCCTTTGATGCCTAATCCAAGGCAGAAGCGATATCTAATAGTGGCAGTGGATTACTTCACAAAATGGGTAGAAGCAGAGCCGATGGCCAGAATCACGGCTGGTGCTGTTATCAATTTCCTGTGGCGAAATATACTATGCCGGTTCGGAATTCCCCGATATCTTGTAAGTGACAACGGGCTCCAGTTTGAAGATCAGAAGGTAGAAGACTGGTGTAAGCACTGGGAAATTAAGCATCGATTTGCTTCCGTCGGATATCCCCAAAGTAATGGGCAAGTGGAAAGAATTAATCGAACCTTGCTAAAAAGCATTAAGGCAAGATTAGACCATCACAAGGAACGATGGGTAGAAGAAATCCCAGGAGTACTATGAGCATATCGTACGCCTCCTAGTTCAGCCAACGGAGAAACACCGTACAACATGGCCTATGGTTGTGAAGCTGTAATCCCGCCAGAGATCGTAACAGAAAGTTGGAGAATCTGGGAATATGAGGAGGTTAGTAACAGCTCTAATCTAGCTTTAGCTCTGGACTTGTTGGAAGAAAGGAGGCATCGAGCCTCAATACGAATAGAAGGATATAAGGCTCGAATGGCTAGACACTACAACAAAAATGTCAAGTTTAGAACATTCCAAGTCGGAGATCTGGTTCTTAAGAGGGTAGGAGCATCAAAGAATGTTGCTAAATTGCAGCCCAAATGGGAAGGACCATACAAGGTGAACAAAGTCGTCGGACCAGCCACTTATCAGCTAAGTACCCTTGAAGGTATCGAACTTACCCGAACTTGGAATGCATTAAATCTTAGAAAATATTATGCCTAATATCTTGTAAATATGATATGGGAGCCACTCCATTGTACATGTAAATAAAGTCGTGATGGAATAAAAGATGGCTTTTATTTATATATCCGGAATTCGTACACAATTACAAACACGATTCATTCTGATCCCATAATCTAACACGAATAACTTACATACACACATAAATGTGGTTGAACTCGAATAGATTCCGAGATGCCTACGTATCCCGATATAAGGGAATCAAACCACATGTAGTTCGACTCGAATACACCCTAACACACACAGTATGCATAAGAACAGAATAAAACTTTACATAGGACGTTTTCCCTCTTGAATGCGGCGGCGACGCTGTTCTTCTGAAAGGTCAAGAGGATCCACGATAGTCACGGTGGGAACTATAGACCTTCTAAGAGATACAGGAGGAGCTATAACGGTAGAGAAAGTCGTAATCTCAATATCAGGAAGAATCAGATGAGAAGGGAAGTCCGGGAGTGCCCTCACTGCCTCCTAGCATAGTTGGAAACCCATTAAAACCATCTCCCGCATCTCTGCACGCAAAGATGCCCTTATTTGTTCTGGACTCGGAGCCGTTAAAATAGCTTCCGCACGAGCAATCGTCACGGCAACTTCATGAGATTTCTCTAAATCTAACAGCTTTGTAGCCAACAAATCTCTTTCAGCCAACAGGGAAGAGATCAAGGCATCAGAAGTGCGACTTTGATTCAATAAGTTACTTATACGATCCTCTAATTCAAGGGCACGCTCACGCTCCAAGTTAACCAGTTGTCTCATATCCAAGGCAGTATCTTGGGCATCCTTCAGTAAAGCTTCCAAAACCCCTTAGTCTGAGTCATACTGAGCATGTAGATTGGAAATTTGGTTGCGAGTGTTGGTTAACTCCTTCTCCAGGTCTGATAAGTGTAGAAATAAGAAACCAGTATGTGTGGATGAATACGCATGCTGGGAAGCAAGGGTATCTGCAATCAAGAACACCTGCAAAAGAAAAAAGGAAATCAAAAACAAGGAGTGAGTCTTAACAAAAAAGAAACATGAACACGTTATACCTCACATAGGTTGCGACACAATCTGTCCTGTAGAAGATCCATAGGAACAACATCAAGAGCTTCACAATTGGCCTGATTCAACAAGCCACTCAAAAAATGCCGATAATAGGAAGTGTCGGAAGATAGCATAGGAAAACCATCATGAAAATCTTATGTACCCGCACCACTCGGACCCTCACCCAATGGGGGAACCATTCTAGGAGGGGAAAGAATCACCCCATCAGGATTTACTGGCGGCACGGTCGGAATATCGCCATCTATGACGTTGACTGAAGGATCGGGGGTGATTGCACGGCTAAAGATAAGGTGGGAGGAGACGGAACGTTAAGATCCACACTTAAACCAGGCAAGATAGGATCCTCAAAAAGGGCATCAACAGAAGGAACATTAGAATTCCACAAGGAATTGGGTTGTGAAATCATCTAAAGGTCGTCAGAATCAAGATAGCGACCCGTGGAATCAGGAACGGCGGAGGAACTAGAACTATCGGAATTCTCAGGGAAAAAAGCCAGGGAGCCAAGTGTTTCCTCAGGATAACGCCTGATAGCAAATTTCTCCATTTCATGTCCTAGGAAAATGAACAAAAGTTAGTCATTAGAACATAATGACGGTATTCCAGAGGTAAGTAAATAGATTGGCTTACGAAAAGCGGGATTGGAGTGCAGAGGCATCGGAGGAAGATTGAGCTGTTGCACTCCGTGTTGTAAACCAGCCATAGCTAGAGCTGATGAGTTCGCCAGAATAGAGCACACATCATAACTGCCTAAAAATAGGCCGGTGGAAGTTAGATACTCCATTTCCCGCACCACAATCTCAGGACGAGGGATTACGTATCCCAAACCCCATCGTAAGGGTATGCCCCATACATCCCCAGAAGAACCCCGTGGCTTAACAAAAAATATCTTTTCTTCCAATCCACCACAAACGCCAAACGCCGGGGTATGTTGAAGCTTCTCAGTTGGTCATGAATCACGATGAACTAAACTAAAATAAGGAAGACCGTTGGGACACAGACGCAGGATGAAAGCCGCACATACCCGATATACAGTTAGGGGCACATTCACAAGGTTACAACAGAGAATGAAGCCCACCAAATGACGAAATGAGTTGGGGGTCAATTGGCTGGGACAGATTTGCCAGTACTGAAATAGCGATTGTACGAAAGGATGGAAAAGCATACGCAGACCACAGCGAATTTGCTCAGAGTATAGAGTTAAGTAGCCTAGAGGAGGCTCGAAAGCCCTATGAAAGGGACGAGGAACGATGATATCATAGTCATTCGGATTAAAACCATACTCACGCAACGTTCGAAAAATGGACTCTTGTGACTCAACATTTTGACAGGAACCTACTCTACTCCCTCCGATCATAGTTCTAACATTTAGAGTAGAAGTGTTAAAGATAGAATGACTATCGGGAGGAATATATGGTTCCCGGCGAAGGAATGTGAGATGCAAGGAATCCACTATACTTGAGTCAGATCGAGATGCAGGTGCTCGATGTACAGCAGAAGAACCCTGAAAAATCAGGGACAAACCCCCAACCGAAGGCCTGACCCTCGATTGAGGAGGGGATCTTTCTAAAGATGGTGATGACCCAAAGGTGAAATGAGGCATTGTAAAAAAGGGGGGAAAGAAATAATTATACTTGCTATGCTAACATGCAAAACACACTGGGAACTATGAAGTAACAAAAGTAAGATTCTGCAGAAAGTGCTTTTGATGGAAAGGGATTAAGTGAGAAGGAAAAAGGGGAGAAATCAATTTATAGAAGCATCTGAAGACAACAGTAGGGTACGTGTCAAAATAAAGATGACATTTGGACCCCTCAGAATATACGCAAGCAAGGATAAAGACACGTTAGAAGAATGTCCGTAATAATGGCAGACATTCTCTAAAACTGGACCTAAAAAGCAGTGCAGAAAGTGACAAGAAAAGACAAAATTGTTGAATAAACAAAGAAAGGACAACAAACTCGCTTGATAATTCATAATTCAGCAAATACTCATACATTCCTTCAATGGAATAACGAACTTGTTCAAAAAACACAATTACAAGTTAAAAGATAAAAGCAAAACAAGCTGGAGGACTAAACTAAGAACGACGTTCCGATGGGTGAGACGGGGAGGATGGAAAGCCAGAAGAAGATGCAGGGGAAGAAGCCCGACCCAATATCTTCTGATAGGCATCGTGAGCTTCTTGGGAGGAATGAGGTCGCATCATCAAGGCCTGAGGGTTTAACCGCCTCCAATTCTTAGGATGAGAAAACAGTCGGTCTTCACGACATTGATTGATGCAGCCCAGGTACCCGAGTATGAAGTTACCCAGTAAGTGACTCTTATGCCTCTGTTGGTACTTCTCCTCACAATGCCTCTGAACTTCATCTTTGGTGAGAAGAATGGCCCCGGATAGTTTATTTTCCAATACTTCGGGAGTGATAAAACCAGAAGGAGGAGGAGGTGGCTTCTTCAGTTCTTTCTTGAGCTGATTATATTGATTTTGAAGGGTAGAAACTTCCTTCTTCAGAGTACGCTCTAGCTCTCCCCACGAACTTTTCTCTATCGATGGCACAGAGAGTTCATCCTTAAGCATGTTGCACTCAGAGGTACGTTCGGATAGGATGTTGGTTGTTTCATCCAGCTTGGACGTCAACCGTTGCTCCCTCACTAGACTTTGAGCAAATGCCTCCCGAAGGCTCTTCAACTCGTCTTCAGCCTTCTTCAAAGTCGCGTTCTGAGTAGCTAGCTCTTCCATGGATGATTGCCCGATAGCTTGAGCGGCATCCACCTCTCGCCAGATGGAAGGGATGATCTTGGGAACCTAGAAGGATATAAAGGATAAGTTCGTAGCGGTGAAATCTAACAAGTATAACAGAGAAAGATGATCGAAAAGTTTACCATGGCAATCATCAGCTCAGAAAAAAATCGAGTGGTGTGTTCATCATGAGGAGTTACCGTCGTGGTGGCATTCAGATATCAGGTGATGAAGTCGAAAGTTGTGCGCATATCCGAGACACTTGGTCTTGTGCTGGATTCTGCTTGGTCCCCAGTAGTATGAATAAAGAAAGGGGAACCAGTCGGAGTAAAACGACTGGAGAAGGGCATCCCCTCGAAGTAAGGAGAAGACCTCGCAGAAGTACCAGCAGGAACATCCGATGGCGCATTCCATAAATGTTTTTGCACCAGAGATGGCAAAAGTTCATCCAATAGCTCCAAGTTAACTGAGCGAGGAAGAGCAGAAGAAGAAGGGTCGTGGGCATCGCCTTCGAAAACTCGACCCTTGGAGGAAAAGAGATCATCAATGGATAGATCCTGATGAACCAAAGACGGGTGCTTCTGAGCGTCTGAGGGTGAATTGCCTGCTTAAAAGGGATAAGTAAAGGTAAGCACATAAACTAAGCACAGAGAGTAAAAATTAACACAAGGACAACTGTAAAATGGGTTAACCTGTTCGAACATCCTCGTCCCCGCTCTCGATCAGAATGACTTTCTCTGTGTAAGATGCGGAATAGTAAAGAAAGTAAGTCACACGTCACAAAGAGAAAACAAAAAATAAAATTCTTGTTATATACCTGAGGAAGAAGGAGCAAAGGTAGCATCGTTTTCTTTGAGAGCAACACTTGCTTCGTTGGAAGGAAGTGTGGGCAGTGACGAATCCTCCACAAACTGTGAGGGAAGGACAGAAGTCTCTTCCATAATTCTATCAGAATGAGTAGGAGACGAAGGCATGGAGGGTGAGATATCATGAGTAGGGGGAGCCTCGGGCAACTCAGAAATAACTGTTGTGTCCACATTATCTCTTTCAAGGCCCTCATCACTGGCATCGAGCTCTGCCGATTTTTGTGAATCCACAGCATGGGGTTCCTCGGGATCAGAATTCTTACTTGATGATTGAGAGTCATCGTCCGAGGGTATCTTAGCCTTTTTGAGTCCCTCACCCTTTGCACGAGAAGTAGCAGGACGAGGGACATCAGTTATCTTTTTCACATGCTCCTCCAAGTAGGACACTGCATAAGAGAAAGATAAGTAAAAAAAAATGGAAAGTATGGATGAAAAATGTATAAACAGGAAGAGGGTCGGTTAACTCACCGAAAGTAGGACGAGCGTCATCGGAGAGGTGGATAAGTGTTTTCCCCACGAGGGAGTCATCCAAGAGAGCCACTATGTTAAGGCCAACAGTATCATATAAGGGCAGAAAATGAGCAGATTTCAGCAAGGCGGAGGCATCGAGAGCCAGCGTAAAGGAGGTAGAGGGATCCATCTTATAAGAGGGGGCCTCGGGTTGACACCAAGTATAGGGAAAATCCCACTTGCCCACAACAGGTTTGATAAGACGAATTTGTCCTTCCAACTGCTATAGGACAAAGTGGTTCCTACGACTATTTTCTTCTCTGGGTCACGATGGGAAAAGAAGTACGATGGGTGACCCGTTGAAGAAACGTTAACAGTAAAAAGGGAGAAAAACCTCCTCACAGTACACTCAACCCCCCTCGATAGGCACCAGAACACAAAAGAAGCGAGGATGGTAAAGCTATTGGGTGTTAGCTGGCTAGGACAGACATCACAAGCTTTGAATACCTCGCAGTAGAAAGGAGGGTAAAAGGATCGGAGACCCGCGCGTACCTGAACTAAATAAAGGGTAACATAGCCCGCGAGAGGAGTGTTTCCCCTATCGTATTTTGAAGGAATTTTCTTGATGATGTTCAAAGAAGATACCTCGAAATCATGGAAGAAGTTATCAACTTCTTCTTCGGTAACCGTGCTCACAACGTGCTCTACTTCTTTGTAACGACGAACACCCTTTGTCTTCACAGGGGCACCAGAAGCGTCAACAGCGACGAATGACTTCCTTGACTTTTTAGAAACTCGTGCTGGTTCATCTCCCTTACCCACAGAAGATTTACCCTTCCTCTTGCGGCGGTAAGTTTCAATACCAGAAGGATTAGTCTCCGATAGCAGAGCCACCGTGACGGTGGTGGCGTCCACCGCAGCAGTCAAAAGGGTAGTCGGAGCAGCGGCGGACTCCATTGGAGGTGCAGGCAGAGCACCAGAAGCATCCACCAAGGCGGTGGCTAGGGGGAGAGTGGCGGAGGAAGTTTCACTGGCCATTATACAGAGAAAGAGAGAAGAAGAACTTAGGGTTTTTTCTGCTTAAAAGAGATGAAAAGCTTGAAGGAGAGAAGAATAGTGAAGAAGAATGATAGAAGAAGGGTGTTTATAAAGGTTTTCGTCTGAGAAAGTGGGAAGTTAATGCACGCCTGCATTAAAGAGCACGACTCCCCATAAATAAAGGCCGTTACAAACCCTTGGAATTCTCCCATTAATGCGGAAATAATCTGTTCCCCACGTTCTCCGATGGCTATATTTCCGAGCACCACTTCACTATAAGTTCCTGTTGATTACCTATAATACACCAGGAACTAGGGGGACTGGTGTAAACCTAGGGAGAAAAATAGTGACTATCGGAACCTTGAGCCATCGAGGGACAAACAAAACGTTTGCTATCGAGGGACAGGTAAAGTGTTTTCCATCGGAGGAAAAGTAGAACGTTCATTATTGAAGGATAAAATTGCTTCTCAGCAAACTTTATCTACGATGACATACAGATTACTACACTCACAGAGTATCCGATGCTAAAGGCACTACCAGTCTTGGATGACTTTACGATGCCTAATAATCGCCGATGCTTTAGCTAGTGAACAATCTTATAAACTGGAAGCTCTAAGTGTGTTCTCTCCGAGGGGTACCCCTTATAGTGATATATCTAAGAATATATCTTACGTACCCGAGGGAAGAACATTCCTAGGGTAGTAATAACCAAATTATTCGATGACACCCTTATGGAGAATAGTCTGATGACAAAGAAGTTCATTCGAGGGCAAACAAGAGACTATAACAATCAATCCGATGGCAAAGAAGTTCCTTCGAGGGCAAGCAAGAGACTATAAAAATCAATCTGATGGGAAAGAAGTTCCTTCGAGGGCAAGCAAGAGACTATAACAATCAATCCGATGGCAAAGAAGTTCCTTCGAGGGCAAACAAGAGAAATGCTTCTAGTACAATGACCGAGTGTCACCCCTTGAGAAACTTCTGCCATGCAAAGACCAAGTGTCAACACCAATATCATGTATCAACACCGAATTTACCAGGTGTCAACACAAATATCATGTATCAGCACCGAATCTACCAGGTGTCAACACCAATATCATGTATCAGCACCGAATTTACCAGGTGTCAACATAGGAAGCAATGTATCAGCATAAAGTGAGCTGGTAGAGAGCTGTACGATAGATAAGTTATCATTAAAATAATAACGGTCTGCCATCCCTGAGGAAACATGTGATCAAAAGAAGGCTATAAATACCTTCACTTTGTAGAACAAAGAGGGCAGGTCGAAGGGAAATAAAAAAACTTATT
Organism: Linaria vulgaris; assembly: GCA_948329865.1. NCBI lineage: Eukaryota > Viridiplantae > Streptophyta > Magnoliopsida > Lamiales > Plantaginaceae > Linaria > Linaria vulgaris. Next base: position 96,590,281 of record OX415254.1, on the reverse strand, counting down.
GCTTTATACATTCTCTCTAACTAGACTCGTATGGTAGCTTATCAAACATTCATAGAAAAAATGCATCAATAGAATTTTCCTTCCTTAGGCTTCTTGCATAAACTCATTTATCGACTATTTGTGCAGGGCGTTCCTCGAATATTAATAAAATACTCCAATGAGTTAACAAATTATATTGGAATTGAGTCCAATATAAAGTGTGGCATAGTATATTTATATATATTAATAGCCAAGAGTTAGAGGGTGTGAATGGTAATTTGCTCACCTCAAAGATCTATATATAATCCCTACATAGATGTTTTTTGGAGAGGACATGGTTTTGAAAAGAAAAGAAGGATGTCTTTAGAGCTCAAGATAAAACCATCCTTCATATCAAAATTCTTTTGTGCATAAAACTTATAGCATAATCATTTGGAGTTATGCAAGTATCGCTAGTGTTCGACTGAGGGTATAGTATAGTGCTTCACTTGCTATCTCGGGAGAATGACGGTGTACCTTGGGAAGTCAATGTCGCACGAGGGCTTGAAGCGGTAGCCGCGGCATAGTGATCTTAAGGGGAAGAGGCTTGCTTCTGACTCGTCCACTATAAACGATTATTTAATCGTTTGAGGTTTTTCTATCACCCTTGCATATTTTCTAATGAGTGTTCTTCTATGTTTATGTTTTATAAAGTTTATTTATTTGAGTTATATTTGTATGAACATTATCATGTTTATGTTCTTGTTAATAATATATGCTTACATGTTTATTTTATTTATGTTATAGAAATCTAAAAATTGTTGCTACGTTTGTACACCAGGTTACAACAATCTTAAGATCACTATATTATATAATTTTTGTTCATGGTGTTCATTCGTATTTTTCCAGATTTAAAGGTTGTGTGTATCTTCATGGTGCACTTAGTTCATCCCCAGATTAGGTGCTTATCTTCAACATGTTCATATATATATATTCCCAAACCTTCATACGGGGTTAAAAGTTTTCCAGAATTTTGTGAGGTTGGAAGTCGTGTTGTTCATCTCTTGGTTTTGGAGAATTAGATGTACATTTTTTAATTGATGTACGTGAACCTTTAAACCTTCTGTCTATGTTGCAAAATTGTTCTTAGTAAAATCTTCAGATCTCAACGTGCATTGTTAAATCCGATTGCCAAAATTTGTGGAGGTATGTTTTAAGTTTATATTATTATTGATGCATTGTTAGCCCATTTGAACGTTTTGGTCTTGTATTAAAGTTATTGGAATTGGTGACAGAGATGTTTTTCCGATTTCATGAGTAATTGTTCAGTACTGTTATTTTATTTACATATTTTAACCTACTTACGTGGATAGGCAAAAGTTCATTTTGTGTTAATCGTTTGAGGCTATCCAATAGTTTGAGCCTATAGGTTTATTTCAATTAATTCGCGGAAGGCCAACCTTATGGTTTCAGCTTTAAAAGGAGGTATGTTTTCTTTAGGATTATGTCTGTACGTTTTGTTAATTAAAGAGCATTAATGAACATGTTTAATTTGAGCTGTCAATACAATTGCTGTGCGGCACGTTCCGTCTTACCTTGGTTGACTGATTTAATATTTAATTTGTAACTTCATGAGTAACTGCCGGCATTTTACTCACGTAAATCCGCATGATTAAAGTTGGTTTTATTATTTAATTAATTATTTGATTTACTAAGTTGACTAAGTCTTTAATTGTTACATGTGTGATCTACAGCATGCATGTGAAATGCTTAAGTGGAATCCTTATGTGGTTACATGCGGTAATTATAACAATGTTATAAGATGTGATTTCATTTGTGATAATGATATTGAAGCTTTAAGATGTTGAGTATAATGATGTTGATTGTGAAACGTGACATGGGATAGTCTTATTTTGAGATTAGATGTTCGTAGATCATATGCTCTAGGTAATTGCAAGTGAACCACTGAGTGGAAACATTGCATGTGAATTCGTGAGCAATTCGAATATTGCATGTCGCCCTGTTGAAAGAATTTTATTAATTCCAAGTACTGAGGCTTGTGAATTAACTTGAAGAAAATTCAAAATGTAATAACTATGCTGTGAGCGTAGAGTCTCCACAAATGCAGCTACGATATTGAGGTCGTTATGTCGCTTCTAAGACTTAACGGTTCTGATACCGTTATGATGGTTTTGAGAACCACGACGCCATGTTCTCAACTTGAAAAATTAGAAAAGTCAGGAATCTGACTTTGAAGTTGAAAATAGAAAAATTGTGTTTTTCTGACAACCCTGAACTTGTCAAGGTTTCTTAATGAGGAGAAACTTGAGGTGGATCGTGAGGATCCCCAATGTGATGCAGCCGTGGAGACATAGTCTAACGGTCTCATCGACCAAAATGGTCGAGTATAGGGGCAAAAAGAAAACATTTGTGTTTACCTCAAGGGGATGCCCAAGTGACTAAGTTCATAGATGACTGATAAGTTTACGGTAAATCTGGCCACAAGGCCCAGGATTGTTATCGACGTTCCAAAAGAACGAGAACAAAGGGGCAGTCGGTACTAAGGAAAAATGGCAGCGTATTCATGCGAATGGCCACAACCCTGATTACGACGTGTACTTGGTTGCAGTAGTATCAGAGATAAGTCTAATTGGAGGTAACTCTAACAAATATGAGGCTAGTACTGAGACTAGTGTTCAAGCTTGATGTAGTAAAAAGTCTCGTGTGAGGAGACTAGTTTTACGAATAAATGTAATCGAAGTTGCATGTGAGGCAAATATTATAATTTATCTCGATTACTTGTGATGTTTTTATGACATGGAGAAAAAAAAATAATACAAGTGCGAGACTTGTATATTGTGCGTGTGTTTATATATATATATATATATAGTTGTTGAAAATACTAGTGTGAGACTTGTATAATATATATATTTATATATATGTTTGTAGGAAATAACACAAGTGCGAGACTTGTATGTTATTACATATATATACATAAATCTTTGTTGAAAATAACACAAGTATTGAGACTTGTATATTATATATTTATAGGAAATAAAACAAGTGTGAGACTTGTATATTATTTCATATATATATATATATATATATATATATATAATTTGTTGGAAATAACACAAGTGTGAGACTTGTAAGAGTGAGACTTTATGTTATATATATATATATATATATTTGTAGAAAATAAAAACAAGTGTGAGACTTTTATTTATATATATATATATATATATATACATTTGTTTAAAATATTTGGAATTGAGTCCAAATATAAGTGCGTAAATTAAATTGCTTAGTGAGAAGCAAGTGAGATTTAATACTATTTATTTTACTAAATAGATTATATATTCAAATTTATTTGAAATAAGACGCTATGTACGCAAATCAAATAAATTCTATTTTCTTTGAGGCTAGAGACATTTTTTTTCTTGAGGAAAAGAGAAGAAATGTGGGGGCTAGACGAAGAAAGCGTTGGTTAAGATTATTCTAAACTTTTAAGTTAGAGAATTAATCATAATATTTTCCGAAGACTTTAAGAGTTTAAAGAAAATATTGGAGGCGATTGACGAAAGGTCTAGCGAGAGACTAAGTAACAAATTCATCGAGGGAAATGGGAAATTTGAGCCCACCAAAAGACATCATCCAATGATGGCAACCTTACCTGAATTGTAAACCCCAATTTGCAGGTTCAAAGGGACAACCAAATTGTGGGGGGAGTCGAACAAAGCACTCGAGAAATTGAGTTCCCAACCCATTTCTAGGATGAAAGAGTGATGGATCTGTACAGGTTAAAGAGAACTTGAGGTTCTAATGATCCTTATGTCTTGTGAACACAAGCGGGGTATTGCAGGATACCCTTAATGAGATATCACCTATGTCGAATGTGAAGGGGCCGCTTCTATGAGATGATACAAAATGGCTAAATCTCTAAAGCATTCGATGAAATTTTCCAAGGCAGTCCAGGGCCGAAACGGACAACAACGAGAACCAATACGGTACTGGAATGAGTTGTGTGAGTATCATTGTCTTGGTATACACAAAACGCCGAACAGTTCAAGGCATCACGTCCACTGGTTGGCAAGTATATCCGATGGTATTTCACTTAGGAAGGTTCAAGGCCCAAAACCACCTATCATGAGGCAACAAGTTCCGGTAGAACTCTGAAATTGCATTTAGCATTGTTAGGCTCACGTGCATTTTAGCCAATTACATTCATGTGGGGGATTGTTGGATAATTTAATTAATTTGGTGTTGAGACCAAAATATTAATTAAATTATATTGGAATTGAGTCCAATATAAAGTGTGGCATAATATATTTATATATATTAATAGACAAGAGTTAGAGGGTGTGAATGATAATTTGCTCACCTCAAAGTTCTATATATAATCCCTACATAGATGTTTTTTGGAGAGGACATGGTTTTGAAAAGAAAAGAAGGATGTCTTTAGAGCTCAAGATAAAATCATCATTCATATCAAAATTCTTTTGTGCATAAAACTCATAGCATAATCATTTGGAGTTCTGCAAGTATCGCTAGTGTTTGACTGAGGGGATAGTATAGCGCTTCACTTGCTATCTTGGGAGAAGGACGTTGTACCTTGGGAGGTCAATGCCGCACGAGGGCTTGAAGCGGTAGCCGCGGCATAGTGATCTTAAGGGGAAGAGGCTTGCTTCTGACTCGTCCACTATAAACGATTATTTAATCGTTTGAGGTTTTTCTATCACCCTTGCATATTTTCTAATGAGTGTTCTTCTATGTTTATGTTTTATAAAGTTTGTTTATTTGAGTTATATTTATATGAGCATTATCATGTTTATGTTCTTGTTAATAATATATGCTTACATGTTTATTTTATTTATGTTATAGAAATCTGGAAATTATTGCTACGTTTATACACTGATTCCAACACATATTCTATAAAATTATGTATGCATGATACCAGTTGAAGAGATAATGCAAGAAAATTGCTTACAATAGTTTGTTCAACAAGATGTGATTCTCGTTTATACAGTATACTTTAATTGAATAGAATTATATATATACTTATTGTAAGATTATAATTTTCTGTGTGTCTTCTCATTAATCAATAGAATGTATAAATACAGTTACAATGAGCAAGATAAGGTAAACTATACAGAATCTCTAGGATATGATAACTATGGAAACAAGATAAAACTAAACTAGGATACAATAATGTACAATAATATCTAATACACCCCCGCAGTCGAAATGGGAGGAGGACGAACGTTGAGACTGGAACGAAAATCTTCAAAAAGTACACGTGGAAGGCCTTTCGTGAAGATATCGGCGACTTGGTACCGAGACGGGACGTGAAGAACCCGAATGAGACCACGAGCAACCTTCTCACGAACAAAGTGGATGTCCATCTCAATGTATTTGGTTCGTTGATGTTGAACCAGATTACCCGACAAGTAAACAGCACTGACGTTGTCACAATAGACCAGGGTTGCTTTAGTGATAGGAAAGTGAAGCTCAAGAAGCAAATTCCGAAGCCAACAAGCTTCAGAGACCACTAGCAACCCCGCCATACTCGGCCTCGTCACTAGAACGAGAGAGAGTGGGCTGACGTTTGGCGGACCATGACATGAGATTGTCCTAAAAATAAACACAATAACCCGAGGTAGAACGCCGAGTATCTCGGCAGCCGCCCCAATCAGCATCAGAGTAAGCAATGAGGCTAGAAACCATGGAACGGGAGAGAGATAATCCATGATCCAATGTCCCCTGAAGATACCAAATGATGCGTTTCAGAGCTTGCATGTGAGAATCATGAGGGTCATGCATAGACAAGCAAATTTGTTGAACCGCATATGATATATCCGGACGGGTGAATGTGAGATACTGAAGGGCACCCGCGAGACTCCGAAAAAGTGTGGGGTCGGAAAATGGAGGCTTGGCCGCTGCCCCCTAACTTGGAGGAGGTGTCTACGAGAGTTGCACACGGCTTGCATGAACCCATACCTGCGTGCTCAATAATATTCTCGGCGTATTTTCTTTGAGATAAGAAGAGACCACTAGAAACCCGAGAGACAGCAATGCCCAAAAATTAACTGAGTAGCCCTAAATCTTTCATAGCAAATTCGGAACCAAGAAGGGACATAATGTCATCCACATATAACAATAAATAAGTTGTGTCACCCCCGCAACGATATATAAATAAAGAGTGATCCGACGTGCTATGAATAAAACCAATAGTAGCTACATAATCGGCGAACCGCTAATACCAAGCCCGAGGGGCTTGTTTAAGGCCATAAAGAGACTTTTTGAGTAAACACGCATGATTAAGAAAGCGAGAGTCACGAAAACCCATGGGTTGATGCATATAAACGGTTTCAGGAAGTTTACCGTGTAAAAAGGCATTCTTGACATCCAGCTGATGTATGTCCCATGAATTAGAGAGAGCAATACTCAAGACAGTCCTAATGGTTGTGGGTTTGACCACTGGGCTAAAAGTCACGTCACCATCCACTCCAACTTGTTGAGACCTGCCATCACCAACAAGACGGGCTTTATGCCTCTCAAAGGAACCGTCATAGTTAAATTTATGTCTAAAAATCCACATGGGACGAATGACATTAACATTAGACGGACGAGGAACGAGCTCCCACGTATTATTAATAATAAGAGCATTGTGTTCATCAAGCATGGCAAGTTTCCAATTGTGGTCGGATAGAGCGGCCGAAGGAGAGCGAGGGAGAGGAGAGGGGGACGAGGAAGTGTGTAAATTGAATATTTGTTTAGGCTTAAAGATCCGATGATGGCTGCGAGTCACCATTTGAGGAGAGGGGCCGTGAGTAGGAGGAGACGAAGAGGGAGGAGGAGGTGGTGGGGAAGGAGGATTGTGGTTGCCGTCTGGTGATGGTGGTGGAGGAGAAGGCAGGGTTGTGGTTGCCGTCTGGTGATGGTGATGGTGGTGATGGGCCGTTTGGTGGCACGTGAGGCGCTATGGACTTGTTGAAGGAGGAGAGGAGAGACGTCTGAGTCGAGGAAAGTATATGAGGACGGTTGTGGTTTAGGGAGGTTGTGAAAAGGAAAAGTATTTTCACCAAAAACAACGTGACGGCATATAATGATGTTATTGCATTTTAAGTCGAGATATTTGTAGCCACGTTGGTTTGATGGATAGCCCAAGAAGACGCATGGGGTGGATCGGGCTTGTAATTTATTTATAGTGGATGAGGGAAGTAGAGGGAAGCATAGACACCCAAAAATACGTAGATGAGTGTAAGAGGAAATTTTGTTATAGAGTTGTTGTAGAGGGGAGGAGAAGTTAAGTATTTTAGTGGGGGAAAATATTTAATAAGTAAGTGGCCATTTGTAGGGCGTGAGGCCAAAAAAACGGGGGGGAGGGAGGCGTGAGAAAGTAGAGTACGCATTATATTATTTATGGTGCGAATTTTTCTTTCGAACATTCCATTTTGAGAAGATGTATAAGGGCAAGAAAATCGAAAAGTCATCCCATTTTTAGCACAAAATTGATGAAAAAGAGCATTATTATATTCTTTTCCATTATCACATTGAAACTTTTAATTTTACGTTCAAATTGAGTTTTTATAAGGGCGCGTAAAGCTAAAATTGTAGAAAAAACTTGTGACTTATTAGCAATGGGAAAAGTCCATAAATAATTAGAAAAATCGTCCAAAAACAAGACATAATAACGATGACCTGAAGAACCCAAAATGGGTGAAGTCCAAAGGTCACTTTGAACAATATCAAACGGAAGTAAAGTACGAGAAGTAGATGACAAAAAAGGTAACCTAATTGCTTCCCTAATGGACATGATGGACAAAAAGAAGACGGTACCGAGGAGCATGAGATGTGATTGGCTTGACGGAGAGAGGCAAGGACGGCGAGGCCGGTTGGCCGAGACGAGCGTGCCAATGGTCGGCAGAGAAGGCGGCAAAAGAGGAGGGGCAGGAAGAGGTGGGCGACGGGGAGAGTGGATAGAGGTCGTCGGAACTATTGCATCTCATAAGGTGTTTGCGCGTCCGGAGATCCTTCACAGAAAAACCCCAAGGATCAAACTCAATAGACACAAAATTATCAATAGTAAAACGACGAACAGAGATAAGTTTTTTGACAAGTTTAGGTGCATGTAGAACATTATATAAAGATAAGGGAGAAAAATGTGAGGGAAGGGACGCGTTACCCGTACCAGCAACAGGAATAGAATTGCCATTACCTACAGTAATACCATTAGAGTTGCTCAAATTAAAATAAGACGTAAGAGTACCGTTATTCACCGTCATATGTGAAGATGCCCCCGAATCCATGTACCATTACTCATCGGGTGGATTTAGAGACATTGTGCTGAAAGCGGTGTCAAGAGTGGTCGGAGCATAGCCAGCGGTGGAGGCGGCGGCATGGTAGGCATGATTGGGCCGTGGGCCGAAAATTCCTTACTGACGGGCCGCAGGTGGAGGAGTGGGTCGGGGGGTCCACTGGGCCGTGGGATATGGTGATGGTGGGGTTTCTCACTGGGAGACCGTAGGCGGCATACGGGTTGGGCCAGGCCCAAGGGGGCGCACCGTGCCGTATACCGCGGTCGCCACGCCCACGATGGGCTGAACCGCGTCTGCGGCCCGCGTAGCCGCGCCCGTGTGGAGGGCCTGACCGCTGCGGTTGAGGGGCGGTGACTGGGCTGTCCGGAGCGGGCGGCGGAGTATGTGAAACGAGGGCGGAGTCAGCTTGTCTAGCGGCCTGTTTGTTGATGCTGGTTTCCTCCAAGCCGAGCATCGACCGAGCCTTAGAGAAAAGGGGTAGGGGGTCGCTTTGATGGATGAGAGTGGCGACCCCAATGAAGTTCTCATTCAAGCCCGCGACAAGTTGCAGAACTAAACGTTGGTTGGACACAAGAGCACCAACGTTAGCAAGTTGGTCAGCGATCATCTTGAGTTTCTGACAGTAGGCCCCAACATTAGGGAACTCATCGAGGGAAGTGTGCGAAAATTGATGTTCGAGGTGCACCGCTCGTGAGTTTTTATTATCCTGAAAGATGTCGGCCAAACGATTCCATGCTCCCATGACTGTGGAATCGGGTTCAATGATCGTATGAAGAAGATCATTGGATATGGTGCCATACATCCACTAGAGGATGATGGCATCGAGGCGGTCCCAGATTTTGGCGTCAGAGTCGGCAAGAGGGGGAGAAACGCCACTTTTAGGAGGAAGAATATGATCGAGGACTTGATAGGCTCGAGCATGAATTTTGAAGAGTTCCGACCAAGAATTGTATTGGCTGTTTTCAATATCCAGAGAGATGGGGATGAAATTTTTAATATTAGTGACCGTGATGGCCGGAAAGACTTTGGTGGTGGTCATTGGTGGCGGTGGAGGCGGAAGAGAGAGTAGGGGTGGCCGACTCTAGGGTAGATTCATTAGGGTTAGTCATTTAGGAGAGAGAGGAGAGAAAAAGAGAAGGCTTGATACCATGTAAGATTATAATTTTTTGTGTGTCTTCTCATTAATCAATAGAATGTATAAATACAATTACAATGAACAAGATAAGGTAAGCTATACAGAATCTCTAGGATACGATAACTATGGAAACAAGATAAAACTAAACTATGATACAATAATGTACAATAACATCTAATACTTATTGCTGTTGTTGTAGCGTAATCAGATTTGTTTGAAAAATATGCAATGCTCCTAACTAATGTACGTTCTCTTTCATTTTCAAAATATTAGCCAGGCAATCAGATCGGTGCAATTAGCCTAGCACCGTCCAATAGATGGGCAAAAACATAAATCAATGAGTCAAATTTAGAAAAAAAAAATAGAAAAAATAATGAGTTATTCGTTTGAGCTGAGCACAGTCCAAATTAAGATTGACTTAGAAGACAAAAAATCAAACTTTTTGAAATATCTGAAAATAAAATCCACAGTGGAATTGTATATAATTCTACCTCTATGTTCCCATTACCCATAAAATCAGAAAGAAATTTCAACTGTCAAACAATTGATTTTCTTTCTTTATCGACCAATAGATGAACAAATATAATTCTAAATATAATCCCACTGTTCATTTAGAGGTGGTGAAAAAATATGGTTCCCACGCAGAAATCAGAGAATGTTATTTATAAACATTAAATTATGTACACAAAAAGAATAAACCAAATACTCGAATTACCTTTTAAAATGAAATTCTCTTGAAAATCTACATATATGTAACTTTTAAACATTTGAATTAAAAAACTAAAAAGTACTACAAATGTAATTCTAATTCGTCGAAAAGGAAAATATAGAGATCAACCAAAGTATTAATGGAAGCCAACTACTTAACTAAACTTTTCTCAATGGGATGCATAATGTATCATTATGTATGCAAGTGAGACATCCACTTTATATTGACACTTACCCATCAACTGAAAAGGATATGTGTCACAATTTACAGTAAGTTTTGATATAAATATCCCATCTGTCACATTCAAATCACTTCGGAACATCCGGTAAAATTGAAACGAGACAGAGAAGATAAAATTGTCCATTCCATTCCATATGTTGAACTTCCTTAAATTTGGGCCAGGTTTGTAAAAATGAGGTTCATGGATCTTCACACCTAAATATTGGGCTCTCCTATGTTAATTAATGTTTGTGTAAAATTAAACATCTTCCTCACAGTCCAGGCTCATAAAGAAATGAGCCTGTCTGCCAGTTTGGATTTAATTTTAGTTTTGTTATGACTATTTTGAAAGAAAAAATAAAATTAAAAGACTTTGTTGGCTTTTGCGCAAAATAAAAAACCAAGTGTACGGACTCATTTCAAATATACTAGCAAATGGAGCGCGCAGTTCCCGCGAGCATAATTATTTTTTCAGTGACATTCTGTATGGGTTTAAGAAGAAGATTCATTAAGATAACACACGTTGAAAGCATGTGTCATAAATTTGGAGTAGAACAATGAAAGAAAAGCAGATTATGAGGAAAGTAAATCATTAATTATAATTAGTAGTATAATTAATTAGTTTAACTTAATTTGTAAGGCTATTTTGGGAAGTTAATAATATATTTTTACAATATAGCTAAAATTCAAATATTAAAGTTGGAAATAAAAAAATTGGTGTCACAATAGATTTCTTTATTATAAAGAAACCCATTGTGACACCAATCTTTTGATTTCTAACTTTAACCTTTGTGTTTTAGCTATATTGTGAAAAATTCTTATTAAATCTCCAAAATAGCCTTACAAATTAAGTTAGACTAATTAATTATATTACTAATTATAATTAATGACTTACTTTTCCCATAATTTGCTTTTCTTCCATTGTTATACTCAGAATTAATGGGACATGTTATCTAGATAAATCTTCTTCTTTAACCCACATAGAATGACATTGAAAAAAAGAATTATGCTCGCGAGAACCGCGTGCTCCATTTTCTAGTCTTTATATAATAGTATATAGATGAATTAACACAAGGGATCTTTTTTCAAGACATGTACATATTACTCAAATCAGAAAAAAGGCTGGCTTATTAAACGAGATGAAAACACTGAAAACATGAAGGCCCCTGGTTTTTCAAATTTAGGTAGCTGGGGGTACAAATTAACTAAAATTAAGGATTTGACCTTTAAGCTAAGAATTGTTAACTAGTTCTGGTGTGGTAGGTAAACACACGTAATTAAGTAAATATTATATACTCATTATATCTGTATACATAGAGTATTACGGATTCGAACTCCGTCTATAAACTTATAATAATTGTAATATACCAAAAAACAAGGCAATGTCAATCAAGTTCTGGATGATTTATACAATTAATTAATAATATGATATCTACGAGTTAGGTAATTGACACAGTCATATAAACTCATTTACCGAGAATTAAATATATAGAAGACAACTAGTAACTAAACTATAAATAAATGTTCTGGACTTTGCCACAAATTATTTATAGTGTTAATCAGTTGGATAAAAAATTATCGCCTGAATTATTCAGCTTCCAGAGAATAAAAACACTGAATTATATGTTCCCTTAAAAACCGGAAGTTAAATCAAAGTTGAATGGTAAAAAGTACTTTATTAATTGAAGTGTACTAATCGTTTTGCTATGTAATATTATAATTTAACACATTAACAAAAAGAATTCTGAAAGTGATTTGCTGTGTGACGGTGTCTATGATGACAATAAATAGGACCGCTTTCAAATGAGAAAACTAAAAGAAATTATTATATATAAATATAATATGGTCCGATTAATTAGCTAATGTCAGAGTTGAAACTCAGTTGCATCTTTAATATTAAAAAGGAATAACAATATGATGAAAGCATTTTGACGTGATGAAAGCAGTGACGACACAAATATAATGATTATTATATATTATTGTATTTACTTTTGTAGTTTCTTTGTCGTCGTCATTTGTTCACAATTATATTGACCGACAGATTGAGATATATAAAATTTAATTAAATTATAATGACTTGCACATAATCATATTAGTTAGTCTCCAGTAATTCACATATGGTGATTCCTTCTAAATCCTAATTGTACTCTCTCGAATATATTATAAATTAATAAATTAATTAACATGAATAAGACCTTCGATGAAACATACATATATAGACCATGAGATACAACACATATTCCTGTAGAATGCCTAAGACCATTTATTTTACTCTTAACAAATTACACACACATCTTGAACTTAGTACGTACAGTACAATTAAACACAACTAGAATATCTTAATATGCAGTTTCTACTCGTACGTACTTCGAAAGTACCAATACATTGACTGTGATCATTTGCCTTCACTTTTAATGTTATCCAATTTATGAATTGAAGTAACGAAGTATTTTGGAAATTAAAATAATCATTATGCCGTGTTGTCTTACTACTACTACTAACGAGCAGAAATTAAATAATATCATAATAAAACTATCAACAAAATATTATACTAATAATTATTCTTTAAAGACTTCGAACTTTGGTTCTCAATATTCTTATTATCTCCTTTTTGTTGATCTTAAATCTTAATCAACATGTATATCAATAGTGGGAATTAATTATATGTGATTGCGTGACATGCAATTGAATTCCCCTGTATACCCACGTGAATCATAGCTGGTGTTTATTTTTAATAATCAAAACAATTTTCTTGCATCTCCCAACTCATTACTTGTGAGTTGTGACCTAATCACCTCACACATGGAGGCGATTTTGACCTTTCAATTAATATTGGGTTGCCAATAGGATTCGTGGTCGACACAACTCGATCACAATTCACACAGCTCCCCGCCGATCTGTTCATTAAGAGACATTCCATGTTCACCATTATTATAAAATCCAAAGGATTCCTCCAAAAATAAGCCTATCGTCACAGATCTTCTATCGAAGTAGAAAGTGCGAACAACTATTTTTCCTAATTTGCGTTCAAATTTTACTACCAACCCAAGTTGTTAAGTGCAAAAACCAATTCCTAAAATAGTTTGTACATATATGGAAAAAACTGTACGAAATCATTGATGCCAAATTTGTTGTGTCATGACCCTGGCGGAAATTTCACATACACGAAGTGAAGACAAAGTCGCATTTCTATTACACTAGCAAATGTAGCACGCGGTTCCCGCGAGCATAATTCTTTTTTCAATGTCATTTTATGTGGGTTAAAGAAGAAGATTTATCTAGATAACATGTCCCATTAATTCTGAGTAGAACAATGGAAAAAAAGCAGATTATGGGAAAAGTAAGTCATTAATTATAATTAGTAATATAATTAATTAGTCTAACTTAATTTGTAAGGCTATTTTGGAGATTTAATAAGAAATTTTCACAATATAGCTAAAACACAAAGGTTAAAGTTGGAAATCAAAAGATTGGTGTCACAATGAGTTTTTTTATATAATAGTATATAGACATTGCATTTTTATTAGATATAGTCAATTTACTATAGTACCCTAGACAATTCTGTTGTTTTTTTTTTGCTAGTGTAAGATTCTATATATATTGTATGGATTGCATGAATGACAAGAGGAATGAGAAAATTAACTCAATTCTCTCTTTTACTATCTTCTCTATTTTCTCTATGTATCCTTCTTCTTCCCCAAGTCTTCCTTATTTCTTTTATTTGCAATTACTTTAATTTATGAACTCATAAAAATATATAAAAAGAGTTATCGGTTATCCAATGGATTATTCAACTTTTAATCTCATCGACAATGGCTGGGACATTACATTTGGTATCAGAGCCATTCGATCCTCGGACAACTCAAGACAACGGATCTCAGATTGTGGTTTCAAGGGTTTCGGAGAAATGGAAGCATCCATGATTGCAATCAGATCACGTCTTCAAGCTTCCATCGACTCACAAGCGAGGAATCATAACGAAACAATGCGGCTCATTAATGGAATCAAACTTTAGTTAGATTTATTTTAGAGCTTTTAGAACATAGGCACCCAATTGACGAACCAAAACAATTATGTGTTGAAGAAGTCATTGAAACCAATAAACCCAATGTGTTCGATTAAATGCTTGTGAAGAGAGATGAGGTACTAGGTGAAGTAGTTGTGACTAAAGACCAGGTGTTTGATAAAATGCACATGAAGAAATCTTATGAATCAAAAGAAATAAAGCATGACAATCAAGTGTTTGAAGAAATGCCTCTACGAGAAACGAATTCATTGGTGTGCGAGTTTGTCTTTGATGGAGTGGAGTTGAATATTTTGTCTTCCTCTAAGGATGTCGAGCTGCCTACGAATGTTATCGTGCTTGAAAAGGTTGCTGAAAATGATCCTCTAGAAGAAACAAATGAGCAGATCCAGTTCCAATTGAAACTAAAGGGACCAAACATTGTTCTTCACGAAATGCTCGAACGAGACCCATTCATTGTTCATGGGCTAAACACTAACCTTCTTGAAGCTATATGTGTTGTGATTCTTCGAGCTTGTAACAATAAAGAAGAAGATGTCATTGTGCAAATGGAAAATAAGGTACTGAATCTATTGTCCTTCTATCGACATGTATATGATCATGGGTGGGCTTTTCATGTCATGCTGAAATAATCAGTGGTTGCAGTCTCATCTGTAGTCATGATGTTTTCAGAAACTATGTTGTTTTGTTTGGTAATTCTTGTGTTATTTCTCTTGAGAAATAACATGAAAGAGGTTCTTATGGGACATAACTTGTTCCACCTAACCTAGGCTTGTTGGTAACTGATTATAGAAATGAAAGTACTAAAGTCGCATGTGAACTGTCGTAAAAAATATGTCAAGGTGTATATCTTTAGTAGATTGGGCTGCTCTGATCTATTTGAAGTAACTATATCATACATGGAAGTTATGCTATTGGTTCTGCTAAAGTCTAGTGGAAGCGGCGTGGTTGTAATAAAGACCACTCGTACTTTGCCAGTAATGAGAAGTTGTTGGGGGTGGACTGTGGTGTCCCTTACTAGTAGAATTCTCAATTTTCAGAACTTAATCAGCGGACACTCTAGTCTTTATTCAAGAGACTGAGGAGTGCTGCAAATTTAATGATGGTATTAGTGTATAATTCATTGAGAAACATCCTAGAAGATCGAGGTTCATTGCTCATCAACTGGACTGTAACTCTTGTAGTTTGTGGGTGGGTTTAATTCAATATTTTGAAAATCAAAGGTTGTTTATAATATTCACAAGCACACTAGTTTAGTATAATATCGTAGCTTACATACGAGTGTGGTAAATTACAATAATAGCCTTGACCTAAGTACAGACTATGTCACATATCACTAATGCTAGTTATAGGTAGACTTTAGTCTGAAACACCTTAGAGTGACGTTGGGATGCTTTGCTGGATGTCGAAGAAGATATCAAATCCAGGTAGATGTCCATATCGGGGGTAGGTATGTCGAAGGTATATGTCGGGTGTCTATATCAGAGTGTCTATCGTAGGGTATATCGGAGTGTATATCGGATGCTATATATCAGGTGTTGTATATCGAAAAGGGTACTCGATATCGAATGTGCGTATTTTTTTATTGGAGCAAGAAAATCATTTCATTCCCAAACGCAGTGTCAGTACATTAGCCGATCCAACAATCCAGGCTTACCAGATGACTAGCAGAACTTAACTAACTACTCAATATACCATAACATTACAATTTGGAGCAATATACATTGAGTCCCTCTTGCAGTTGTGTTCTGCCTCTAATTATTTGTATCACATGGCCCGCTAGTTCCTTCCTTACTTTTTTTTGTTCAAAAATTGCTGCATTTCTGCTGCACCACACTTCATATAGAGTTTCAGTAGTTGCAATCTTCGGCATTTTAGCTTTCAAGCTCTTTCTTTTGCAGTTCTGGGTGATCCACTTCATTTCTTCTTCCCATCCCCCTGGAGTGTGTTGAATTTTAAGCCAATTTAAAACCTCTCTCCAAAATTTGTTGGTCTCTTTGCATCTGTAAAACATGTGGTCCATGCTTTCTTGGCTCCCACAAAGGCTGCATTTTCCGTCTGTGTTTATCCCAAACTTCATAATTCTGTCTTTTGTTGTCATTCTTTGCAGAAATCCCATCCATAAGGTTCCATAGAAAAGCTTCATCCATGCTACTATCTGTTTGGTTTCACTAAGCCTCTTGTACACTTTACTTGTATTGTATTTTCCTTTCCTACATGCCTCTTCCCATTCCTTGTTGTTTCTTAACTGGTCTCTCCTCTTGAAGATAGATTTTATAAGCCAAGAGCAGGACTGCATGGGCTGCTACTGTTCAATTGGTTGTTCTTTAATGTAGTAGGTATGTATCCAACGCACCCAAATCTTATCAGCTTTATTTGTGATGTTCCATAGTAGTTTAGCAATTGTAGCACAATTCCATTCAACAAGTGATATTAGATTCAGTCCCCCTTCCTTTCTTGTATCACACAGGTGATCTCATGCTACTTGAGCTTGTTTATTTTCCATTTCCTTCCCAGTCCAGAGAAAGGTTCTGCAGATCGCTTCCGCATGCTTTAACACCCTTTTTGGTAGAGGTAGGACTTGTAGCGAGTAATTTGCCATGGCAAATATGACACTCCTAATAAGTTGCACCCTGCCTGCATAGCTCAGAAGGTTAGAGCTCCAGTGTCTTACTCTCTCAAGTATCCTCTCTATAAGTGCATTACAGTTTGCCACTGTCAGCTTTTTGCTATCCAGGGTACACCCAAATACTTCACTGGGAGTTCTCCTCTTTCAAAACCAGTTAACCTTAGTATGTTTTCCTGGACAGTCCTGTTAATACCCCCAAAGTATATTCTACATTTGGTAGTGCTTGCTTTCAATCCTGTTGCATTAGAGAAATTCTAGAATTGTTGCATAAGGAGTTTCACAGATTCTTCATCTCCTCTACACAACATCATTAGGTCATCAGTAAAGCAAAGGTTTGTTATCCCAACCCTTTCACATCTGGGGTGGAAATTGAAGTCTGGCATTTTCTTTAGGTTCTGTAGGACTCTGTGGAGGTATTCCATGATGAGTACAAACAGAAGGGGGGATATGGGATCTCCCTGTCTCAGTCCTCTCTTAGCCTTAAGAATTTTTGAAGGCTTCCCATTCACGGAATATCTGTATGAAACAGTGGTCACTAGAATCATGATCCAATTCACAAATTTAGATGGGAACCCAAGTTCTTTCATGATATTTTCCAAAGTTGTTCAGTCCATTGTGTCATAGGCCTTCTGAATATCCATCTGAATCATGCATCTTGGTGATGTATTCTTTCTTCCATAACCCCTCACCAACTCCTGAGCTAATAGAATATTGTCATGGATTACTTTGCCTGGAAGAAAGGCTGACTGGCTGTCATCTACCACACTGTTGATAACTCTACCCAGTCTCTTGGTTAGTATCTTTGAAATAATCTTGAGGATTGTGCTGCAGCAGGATATGGGCCTCATTTCCTTCGTTGTTTGTGCAGTTGGGGTCTTTGGGGTGAGGGTGACTAGGGTGCAGTTTATAGCTCTGTAGATCTTCTCCTCTTGAATGAACTTCCTCACAGCAGCTTTCACATCATTTTTTATAATTCCCCATGTAGCTTTGTAGCATAGTGCATTATATCCATCTATTCCAGGGGCCTTTGTATCTCCAATCCCTTTCAAAGCTTCCCAGATTTCTTTTTCAGTTACTGGGCTAGCCAGGTGGAGGGCTTGATCTCTTGTTATGGTACTACCCCTCCTTATGGCTGGAATGTCTATGCCTGCCAGCTTTGTAGGATTTGTCCCCACCAGTTTATCATAGAAATTCAAAATTTCTCTTTCAATTTTTGCAGGGGTAGTTAGGATTGTTCCATCATCTCTTCTTAGTTTATATATACCCTCTTGTTGGTTCTTTCTTCTAACTGTTGCATGGAAGTAGGCATTTTTGCCATCTCCCAATTTCAGCCAGTCCATTTTTGCCTTTTGTCTTAGGATCTCCTCTTCCATGGTGTGGATTCTCATGAGTTCTGCAGTCGTTTTTTTCACTTCCTCTACTACATGATTGTTGTATCTGTCCTTACTTAATGCCTTTTGGCTTTTCTACAGGTCTTCTATGCTCTTCAGTACTTGTTGGGATATTCTGCTCTATTTCCTAGCCATCTCTTTCATTGGCTGCTGGAGTCTTTTCAGTTTTTCCCATAGACAGAACATTGGTGTTCCATTCATCCCTTTCTCCCAATTTCTCCTAACTGTCTCTGTGAAATCTTGATCCTTACTCACACAATTCAGGAATTTGAATGTCTGTTTCTGGATAATGACTGGAGTTATGTGTTGTATTCTAAGAGCACTATGATCTGATATGGTGGCCTGCATCACCTTCATCTCAATGTTAGGAAATTTTGTGAACCAGGCTATATTGGCAATAGCTCTGTCAATCCTGGAGTATAGCAGGCCTCCATTAGGCTCATGTTTATTTGACCATATATAGTATGATCCTTCTATAAGTACTTCAGATAGCCCAGTAGTGTTCATCATGTTTTCCAAATCACTATATTCACTATGCTGGATTGTATTCCCTCCCTCTTTATCTTCCACTTTGAGGACATTATTATAGTCCTCTATGATTATCCAAGGCCCCACTACATTTGTAGCTACCCTCTCAACGTCCTTCCACATTTTTCTCCTCTGATTAATTTGGTTATGGGCATACACTGCAGTAAGCCAATACATAAGGTTGCCTTTACCATCCTGCATTCTCATATGCACAAGCTGATCTGACATCTCTATTACATCACCACTAATTTTTCTTCTATCACACATAACCCATATTCTGCCATTTATGTGTTTATTATAGTTGTCATGATACACCCAGTTATTCCCCATCTTGTTTCTGATGTTATCTGCATTATGCTCTCTTACCCTAGTTTCAACTAACACAGCTATTGCACATTTTTGTGTTGAGAGATAGGAGCTAACCTCTATGTGCCTAGCTCTTTTATTCATGCCCCTTACATTCCATGCTACCATCCTGGGACACCTCTGTCCTCTCCCCCCAGCCAATCTCCAAGTCTTAGAGGGGTGAAGCTGTTGCTCATTTCACAATTTGATCCAGTTTTGTCCTCTGCCCTATGACCGCTCCCACTTGTCTTTTTTCCTTTGTTTACTTTTGCCCATGCCCCCTCTTCTTGTGTTGTTTCCTTTCCCTTATCAGGGCTCTTTATTGTGATTATTTGTGCTCTTTTTCCACTGTCTCTGCCTATTTCTTCTGTTTTTCCTTCTCATTTTTCTTCTTCCTCTTTTTCCTTGCTTTGTGTAGCTTTAGCCACATATTGTGTTTTCTTCTTTGGAGGTTTTTGATTGTGTTTTGCATTCTTGTTACAATAATGCCCTATCTTGAGGCACTTGGTGCAGTACATTGGCATGCCTTCATACTTGACCTCTTGCACTATTTTCTTTCCCATGTGGTCCTTTATGATAACTGTCTCCCTCAGCTTTTGGGATACATCCACTTCCACCATAACTCTAGCATAAGAGACTCTCAATTTCTTTGCAGTGCACTCATTTGTCACTATAGGCTTCCCAACAGCACTGGCAATTTTTCCTATGCTTTTCTCTCCCCACAGATGTAGAGGCAGTTGTGGGAAGGTTATCCACAATGGCACCACTCTTAGATCTTCTTCCAATTCAAAACCAGGTCCCCACTTCTTTATGAACATAAGTTTTCCATAAATGGAGTAAGGTCCTTTTTTCAGCACTTCATCTCTGTCCTCCCCACTTCTAAATCTAAGGATGAAGTATCCTTTCTCATTGTAGTGTATGTCAGGCATTGTGACATAATTCCACACTTTTTCAATGAATACCTTCACATCATTCATGGTCAGACCATCATTCAGAACATACATTATCATAGCATTCTTCTAGAATTCAAGCTCAGTTTCTACATTTTCTCCCTAAATTTCAACTTCATATTCTCCATTAACCACATTTGGAGGAAAGAATTCAACTGTGTGTCCATGGTTAGGGATTTGATTACCTGTAATTATATCAACCCATGGTTTTGGAGCTGGTTTCTCTACCTTTGTCTCCTGATTTACGATGTCTTCTGTCACCTTAAATTGTGGTATGACTTCCACTGCCACCATGTTATCCGGTGGTGGCGATCGGCAGTGCCACGGTGATTCGTTTTTCTCTATATACCTCATATCTTCTTCTGGTTCTTTATTGTTCTCTCTCTGGATTTTTTATTTAGAGCTGTGATTTGCTTTCGGTCTCGCTGGTGTGGCTACCGACGTAGCCACCTTCTTCGACGGTCGACTGACGCATCACGTGTGCATTGATTTTGATTCGCACCGTCACTGTGTGTAAATTGCCCACAGTACCTCACGCCCTCCTAGCTTGATAATTAACCTAAACCTTTCTTTGTTAAACTGAATGTGCGTATTTGATATGCTATGAACACTGTAAGGTAATTAATGATACTTGCCTTGATTAGCGGAGCAGGGATATATATAGACCTCATGATGCAAGGACCGTACACGTAATTCTAGGTGTAGGTTGTACTATATGGAATATGAATATTCGATATCAGCACGTATATCGGGTGCCAATCCTCGACATATGATTGTTGGGCCAGTTGCCTGATGGGCCTGGCCCATGTAATTAGACGGAATAGCCCATTACGGATATTACCCATATCACGTATGACTTTTTATCACTATGTATATGACCACAGTTGGCAACTTTTATTCAATCGAGAAGGCCACTTTATTTTTTTGGATGAGTTCTGGTACATTTTCATTTTTCTAGAGCGTGGTTGTTTCCTTGGGTTTAAGAGTATATGTTTTGCAATAAGAATGATTGTAGGAGTAGAAAGATTTATATACAAGGGATAAAGAAGCATTGCTGACTATGGTGAATACAACTCTGAGAATTTGATTAAACTAAATGGATTAAGAATGTTGGAGCTACTTCAGTATTTACCTATACTCGTCTTTTCCAACTTAATGACTTTATTCCTTGGAAAACCAAGTGAAGTCCATAATATCCTTGTTAAGGAATTTGAACTAATATATGTTGCCATTGTTGATTTTAGTGGGCTGTGTGGAACTACTATGGTCTTGATGACAGCTGGAACTTCAAGTGTAACCATTCATGAACTCGTGCATTTTTTGAAACTGACAGAACTTGTGAATATTGTGCAAGATTTGATGCTAGAGATGTCACCAACATTCTCCAAACGAAAAACAAAATTTGATATATTCAATGAGCAAAAGCCAATGACTGATTTGCTCGCTCAATTTTGTTAAGACTGCAAGCTGGGTTGGATGAGCATTGAATTGATATAGACTTTTGGACATTAAATGAACCTTCCATTAATGCGGGGATCTTGTTTTGGTTGCGGTCTTGGTGGAACGTACTCAACAACACTGATTTGGTTAAGAATGACATAAACCTTACTCTTACAGCTATGCCCCTTCGGGCAGCGGGCTATAAGTTTGTTGGTTTTATGCCTATTTGTTATCAAGCACATATGAATCAAGTTCTTCTTAATGTGTCCAAGACTTGGGTTAAATGGAAAATGAGGTCATCCACATATCTATTGAGAGAATCAACTAGATTTTCTCAAATTGAAGGTTGTCCTAGTGCTGATTTTACTTCGATTATGCAAACTTTGCATTATAATCTCAATGGCACGGCCACACTCATGTCTGAACTAAAAAAACTCTCTGTCAACTTTTGAAAATCACTCATTACAGAACCTTCTCTATGGAAATGCTTTGAAATTGATGTTATTACCATCAGGCCCTTGTTTGATCTTTTCCTAGGAGAAAAAAAATACGAGTATCTGATCCTTGAGGATACGGATCAATTCGAGAAGGGGGAAATGTCATGACCCTGGCGGGAATTTTACGTACACGAAGTGAAGACAAGGTTGCTTTTCTATTTCACATTGCATTTTATTGGATATAGTCGATTTACTATATTACCCTAGACAATTATTTTATTTTGTTTACTAGTATAAGATTCTATATATATTGTATGGTGTGCATGAATGATAAGAGGAATCAGAAAATTAACTCAATTCTATTTTGTACTATCTTCTCTACTTTCTCTCTTTATCCTTCTTCTTCCCCAAGTCTTCCTTATTTCTTTTATTTGCAATTACTTTAATTTATAACTCATAAAAATACATAAAAGAGTTACCAGTTATCCAATGGATTATTCAGCTTTTAATCTCATCGAAAATGGCCGGGACATTACATGTTGTTAACTAGAATGGTACGGACAATCACCTTATTCCAACCGAATCAGATCTTGAGTTTGTCATATTCTTTGATGAGACTAAGATGTAAACTTGTTCCTCTACGTGTCTATATCGATATTGCATATTCTTAGGCAACACAAACTTTTAATCTAGAAAAATTGAAAATTTTAGCTATAATTGACTTTCTACTAATGGATTGAGACATATATCATATGACTTCAAGATCGTAGAGCGCATAATAGTAGAGTCTACAAATATACCCTCCAACCCATGATGACGAAAATGACTAGGAGCAAAGCTCTCACACAACAACTTTCTACGTAGAGGAAGACATGCATGTCCTACCAATCACACGATCGTATATTTCATAAGGATTGATCATAAAATCATCACCGCTTATAGCAATAGTAAATGAAGATTAATTACGTATAGTAGGTCTACACGCAATGATCCATGCACTGTTATTGCATGAGAAATGATGGAGGTGCCTGCCCTTAAAAGCTCTGTTTAGAGGCTTTTATTGGTTTGTACACTAAGTCACTTGACTAACAAAGCATGACACTTCTTCGAAACTACCTCTTTATATACTTACTAACAAAAAAAAAAACAATCACACATAGTGTAGTTCAATTTTTCTAGCAAAAGACCTCATTCAGTTTGTATCTACTATACATTTTACCATAAAGCACACATGGTTAGAAAGAATATCTCTCGTTACTTAAGTATCTCATTGCATCATCAACTATGGCGTTCAAAGTGTTCTACTTAAAGTTGGAACATATAAAAAACTTTAATGAGAGGTGAGTTTCTCACATGAGAAAATCACCATCACTTCGAAGGGTATATGTACGTACGAGCTCAATTCATACTTATAGTATTAAGGTGCACACAACTCTAAGTAATCCTCAAGGTCGAGTTATGTTATTTCCTTAAGGACGTTTAAAGCTCAATACAAACATCACATTTATTAATGATGCTACCAACCGTTGCAGGATTAACTCATAACAATATAGATTGGTCTTTCATTCTCATTTACTAATAAAGAATTCAGTCATGATCCCTCAGAAGAGACCTTTACGATTTAACATGCACATTTTTTTAGCTCAAGTTCCTTCCATTAGATAAAGTTCTAACTGAAGCGATCGCCTTTATACGACCATATTTTTATCAAGCAATATATCTTTTGTACCAAGTTGAATAAGTTTTAACTTTTACTATAAATAGTTAAAAAATAGATATTTAATGTTTGTTAACCACATCTAGAGCGAAACAAAGAGGCTTGCAGAGTGCTCGTCTTCAAATATATCTTCATCTATGCTACATTGTGAGAAGTGCAATGTGCACCAATATAAGGTATGCATGTAGTTATGAAACCCACACATAACTTATATTTTGTGCTCTTTGTACTTTCCACAAAGTAGAATAAAGTAGAATAGATGAAATTTTCCAAATCTATCACATTTCCCAACTACATATGCAATATGTAGCAATGTAAAATATATTAGATTCATATAAAGGTATCCACCATACATTATAATTAATTAGTTTGTACAATATATTCAACATAACATATAAAATATACCTATAGTGAGATATTTATTATACAATGTGTTGTTTTGAATATTTTGTTTAATCTAAACTATTTTATACTTAAAACCTTCCTTTTACTTGTTCAATGTCTAAGTTCCAAAGTCTATATATGTTTATTACATGTACTCTTTGATAACCCATAAAAGATTAAGCCTTTAAGAAAAGACAACTGACCCCAAATCTCCTTTTAAAAGTACTGTACAAGTTCAAATTATACGGAAGCCTAGCCTCGCACGAGGCAGCGAGACGACACAATCACACGAGGCACAACAACCAGTCCAAGTGCCACAACCACCTCAAAGACAAAGCCTCTACGAAGGCCAGCCAACACCCCCTTCGTATGAGAACGTAACGATTATTATATTCAAAAGTCTGACAAGATCCAGCGTCTTAATTGGACCAAATCATAGGATTATTGGACCATTATTATCCGATTAGAGAATATTTAAACCAAGGTTGGTCATAATTAAATACGACCCTTCTCCTCCCATTGAAGAAAAACTAAGTGGTGTGCATTAAACAAGAAGATATTAATTTCATGGTGTATATACCTCTTCTCTCATTTGTAAAAGGATTATGTGAGATCTCTCACACACACACTCATAGCAAAATATATATCTAAGATTATTACAAAGTAGCCAAAGTTATTAGCATGTTCATCAATCCTTTTCTCACTTACGGACTTCTCTCTTAAGTACGAAAATGGTGTTCTCAAACAACTCAACATAAACACTAAGGATAATTCCAATGTTCCAGTTTAAATATACACAAATATAAATAAAGTTTTATTAATTCTTTTCATAATTTGTTTTTTAAAGCAAGCAACATAGTTAAAGTTTTCTAATTGTAGAATTAGTAACATATAAAAATGCCATAGACGATTAAAAGGCATGCAAACTCATTCGAAGGGAAAACTCTCCGGACAATGTAAAACTACAAGGAGAAGGCCTCGTAAGGGGCTGCCTCAAATGAGAAATATAGTGTAATAAAAGTTTGAACCATGATGTGGCGTAATGAACATCGCCACTAGAAGCTGTCCATGCATCACTATGAGGCAAGTGGGAAGGCGTTTAAGCCTCGGTCGAGCCCATATTAAAAGTTTTAGCAGATATGCTTACTTTAGGAGAAATAATTAGTGTTGCTTTGTAAAGGACAGATTCTCTGAGTTCTACACATACACGCACACTAGAGCAATATACAACTCATTTGTAATATCTAACCCAGTTATATAAAAATGAGACAAACGAGCTATTCTCCCCCGTAGTTATCTAAAAGCTCCGTCACTCTTAGTAAGGAAGACATTATTTCTCTAAGACTAAGTTTTCAAATTCCCTCTACACTGTTAATCAAGCCTTCAGGCTAACTTTGCATCATCAATAATAATAAAAGAGTATAATCCTTTTGAGCATACAAGCAAATATCTCTACTTTATTGTGATATACTATTCGTCGTGTGCCTTTATCTAATTTATTTATTTATTTAACAGATTTCAGTTTGTTACAGAAAATGATTCTCATAATTTTTTCTGCATAAGCTACTTTATGTTCTTCTGAATGATACAATTTCTAAACGGATTAAAAAAAACAATTGAAAATTTGAAATTGGTTAAATTTATTAATAGTTTTCTAAGTTTCTGATCAAATATCTG
The DNA here is from genome assembly GCA_948329865.1 of Linaria vulgaris. Classification (NCBI taxonomy): domain Eukaryota; kingdom Viridiplantae; phylum Streptophyta; class Magnoliopsida; order Lamiales; family Plantaginaceae; genus Linaria; species Linaria vulgaris. The sequence continues at coordinate 96,564,420 of OX415254.1, read as the reverse complement.
GTATTCGCTTCCTCAGACCCCAATAATGCAATAATGCAACGCATAACCTGGCACATCAAGGAGTTTCTAATAAAAATATTTTGATTTCTGAACTTGGTGGTGGCCACATGGGTTACTAAGCTAGTGGTCAACTAGTCTAGTACACCCTTTACTTGACTAGTTACCTATTAGTAAAATAAAAGAAAAAGTAAAAACTAATTTAACAAAACAAACTAAGCGTGATTTTTTTTTTTATACGGAAAACTAAGCGTGATTAATTTCCAACAATATCGTAGCTAGAGCCTAGATGTGAACAATCTATACCGAATAAAACGATCATGAGTTATGACCCCAAGAAACAACAAAAAAAATTATTTCATTCAATTTTCTTTTGTACAATACATTTCTCAACATTAAATTAATTATAATAACAATGAACCTGAAAGATCGATTAGAACATTGGCCTATCAACTCCATAACGTGACGGATATGTATTAAACCCGATCCCCATAACCGGAACCGCAAAAGAAGTCTCAAGAAGCAGCCTCTGCTGAATAGCCTCCAAGGTGGCGCTTCCGTCGAGCATATCCTTAACAAACTCATCATAGTACTTTTTCAACTTTTTCAACACGGTCAAGTACTTCAACTTCAACCACTTTAGCTTCACTTTCCGACAAAGCCGCACGAGGAGGAAACCTCGGCGGGGTTTCTTGTTTCCTAGGCGGACTGTCGGGAGCCTCCGTTTCGCGCGGCGGAGGGACAAGCGGAAGGAGGTGGCCGGGTGATGGGTGGAGTGGGGGTGGGTGAGTTTCTTCTTGTTGTTGTCTTTGTTCAATATTGGATCACTTTCGGACGACATTTTTTTTGGAGAGGAGAAAAGTTGACTGTTATGGGGAGAAGTGTTACGAGGTGTGGCCTGTTGTACTAATAATTGTGAAGTGGAGATATAAAAAAGTAAGGAAAGTAATGAGGGTTGAAAAAAATGAGACGTGGGGATGGGGACTAGTGTCTAAACGTGAAGTTTCCTCGACTTCACGGAAGTGTTAATTAAGTGCCTAATTTGTTGCAAAATGTCTAATGCATGAACATGTTGACTGTTGAGTGAACGTTATTTTAGGGATTATCATATCCATTGTTTTTAGAACCGGACCGGACACAGAATTGGTAGCCTAACTAGTTACAGGTTCGACCGATTGAACCGGTCGAACCACTGGTTCAACCCAGTAAATAGCAATTTTGCATAAAATAAGTTAAAATACTTTATACTAGAATTTTATATGCATAATCGTCATATAATTCAATTAGAAACTATTAGATGTCTAGTGTTGAGAATTTAGAAGTAAACTCATTTTGTAATATGCATATAAAGTATTATATGTATATATTACTTATTTATATTTTATATATATATATATGTGTGTGTGTGTGTGTGTCTGTATATTAGGCTTAATGGGCCAAAACCCTTATAATTGTATGTGTTTTTATGCTGGGCCCTTTCTCAATTTCATGAGTTTAACTATTTAAGTAAGCCCATCTTTTGTAATGCAATAATATAAAATTTCAATAAAGAACAGTAGAACACACTAGCTAAATTCCAACCCTATTGTTACCGTCATCCGCCACTTCTTCTTCTTCTTTATTTTTTCTTGTCTTGTATCAGTAATATAATTGTAACTTGCTTTTTGCTATAGATCTATAACCCAGAATTCTGTTAAGATAAATTTCTTATAGTTATTACATGGAGCTCAAACTTGGATTTTGGCAAACATGGTCAATGTTTAAGAATTTAACAAACTGAGACAAAAAAAAATACACCAAAATGGGTCACAAATTCGAGCCGAGTCGCCGGTTTTTATCCGGCTCTTACCGGTCAGCTTGGGGTCCATTCATGACCGTTTTTAGGTGGTAACCGGACCGGAAAACGCGCCGGTTGGTGGTCGAACCGGTCGGACCGTCCGGTCCGATCCGGGTTTAACAGATATGATTCATATCTACCTTAATGAGGTTTTAATAATTTATAATTGTCTAGCCAAGGTGTAATTTCGTAAACCTCCAAAATAATTATCCTTTGAACAAATTGCCTCAAATGTTTAAATTCTGATATTGATGTTGTCACATAAGTCGTCGATCAATTGTTCAATTTTAATACATGCTCGCACTTTTGTCCATTAGATTAATACACTTTTTTGTATGTGTGGGAGCTTTGCAATATGTTTTTTTTAGTCAGGCAAGATTACAAGCATAATGGAGTAAGAGAATTACTCCAAAACCCCAAAAACCATAGAAAACAAAAGCTGAAAGAAGTCCTACAAGCAACAAGTAGGGAACTTGACCCAATTTGAAAAAGAGTAGTAAAGGCATTTGTTTCTTGATTTAATCCAATTTCACACTTTCAACTTACTCAACTCAATCATTTCATCAATTTCAATTTTATCATCCTTGAAGCACACCTTGTTTCTCGTTGACCAAATCTCCCAAATGGCAAATAACCAAATGTATCTCCATTCTTTTGAACTTTTAACACGTGAAAACAGCTTAGGAAATTGCAAAAACAACACGCGAATAATATTCAGAATCACCGATGATATGTTAAACCACTTGAAAATCTTCATTTAGATCATATATGAGACCTTGCACTTGCAAAAGAGATGATCCGTTGTTTCCACCTCCTCGTTACGAAGAGGGCATTCAAAATTGTTATCTTGTAGTATGATTGCTCTTGTTTGAAGATTTTCCCTCGTTGGTATTCTATTTTTCAATATGTTGTAAGAGAGCTTTGCAATATGTTGTATAGTTTAGAGGTTTAATGTTTTTCACCAGTCTAGACGGGTTTTGTGGGAATTAAATTTACCGATGTCATAATATTATAACCAACTTTTCAGTTATGCACATTTCTGCTAAATTAAGTCGTTCAAATAATATTAATATAACATACTAAGAATTGATGGAAAAAAATAATGTACTAATGTCACATAACATAGAACTTTATGGTATATTTATCAAGTTTTACCAATACTTGTAGATGTAGTGCACTAGTGCTAAATATATTTTGCACAATTTATTTAAAAATCTCTAAATAGGATTACTTTTGAAAAAGAATGTACAATGTAGCATCAAAATAGTTTTCTCCAATTATAATTGTTTCCATCTATTATTTGAATTTTAAGAGCAAATATATATTTTAACTAATAATTAAGACATGTGCAACTTTATATAATCAACACCCTTCTAGGAACTTAATTAATATGTAATCAAGTACACCCCAACCCAACCTCTTTCTATCTAACGCATGTCTACATCCTTTAAAGCTTTTAATTGATCACGGGTAGAACTTAGTAATTAATCAAGTTTAATGGATTATTGTGAACTTCTTCTTTTTTTATGGCGTAGGAATTTTAGTCTTTACCTTTTGTTTGTGCACTAAGTTAACCATGCGTAACAAGTTTAGACCTAAAAGACATAAGATCAATTCGCCTTCAGTAGGACCGAACTTGGAGGCTCATGAGTAAATAGTCTTTTTTTTAACTTACTAGGACTCTCGCAAGTGTTATGTTAACATCGAACAAACTCATCAACTTTTTAGATGGTTGTTGGTTGTTAGTTTTAAAGGAGGCCATCCTAGTTTTTCGAACTTTGAAAGTGGTCTCTATACATAACGTATATGTGAATTGATAATATTCTTTTTATAACACAATGAATATGAACCAAAATTGATGGCTTGTTGATAGTTACGGAAAAATAACCGAACGAACTAAAGTAAAAAGCGAAAGAGACATTCATCTTATCTTGTTGTACTTATATAAAATTTTAGAAACAGATAAGAATACTGAATCTGAATAAACTTTTTCATAAAAATAAGAAGACAAATGATAATATACGTTTGGAAGCAAATTCAATAGCTTTTAGAGTTATGGCTTTGAAGCGTTGTTTGTCAAATCTACTTAAAAAATAGCTGAAAGGTTTTTAAACGCATATATGAGTTGGGGATGTGGAAAAACATTTATAAAGCTACACATTATATTTTAGATTATTTTTATTTATTGAAAAAAGCAGTTCTCTTCATAAGCCAAAAACATATTTATGTGTACCAATTTGAGATTTTGAGCGCAACATTTGCATAATAATTACAAAAATAAAGAAAAACAAATGTCTGGTTTATCTTTTCCAGATTACGCTTATTTAGTAAGAAGAAGATTCTGGGCAATGATCATCATGGTAAGGCGCATGGCTTAAAGCAATCCAAAATCTTACAATACTCAGTCGTCGTCGAATAGTTCAAAAAGTTACAGATACAATCAGAGATCAATGTATTTGATTATTTGCGTTGATTTTCATTCTTTTTTTATTATTATTATTATTTAAGCTAACTGATTAACTTGTATATGTTCGCTTACTTTTTGGCAAACAAAATTAAATCATGTTGGTCATAATTTGTATGTCTTCAAGGTATGTGTCTGTCACACATGGTTAGCTTATTGTGGTTTGTCCGGCTGGCGAGGTTTGCAGGCTATTGCGTCAACCCGTAGATTTACCTAATGCACATCTGAAGAGTGGCGGCTACAGGTCCCACGTCATAAAAAGAATGTATTACTTCACTTTCTTTTTGGAAAACAAATTAAAACATGTTATACCACAATTTGTATTTTTAAAGTGTCATGCAACGTGGTTGTGCGGGCTTCAAAGATGACAAGCACAACTGCCTCAATTGATATCATGTATCTTAAAGATGAACGGCTAAGAGGTAAACTCAAGCACGACTTGAAAAATCACTACGATTCTTGTAGAGCAAATCTGGCAATGAGCTATATGTTAAAAGAAAGCAATGTAAGTCTATTTTCTAACCCCCAAAACGGATTGCAATTCCAACCTATATAAAGAATGTTATGAGTCAAACGGTGAAGTTGCGCAAAGCTGAAAAAATAGGTCGAAATAATAGGTCGAATATTCGACCTATTCTCGAGGCCCAATTTGACATATTTCTGGCCCAGTTCCACCTATCTTCCAATTCGACCCATTGTTGTCCCAAAAGGTCGAGGCCCGTCAAGCCCAACCCATTTTGATAAATTGAGAGAATATTTTATCTATAAATAACCGACTAAACATCATTAGTGAGACACATTTTTCGAGATAATCTTAATGGCACGAATTATCGTGTTTGACCTATTGTCGTCGTATTTTTGGATAATTCAGCCTATTTTGATTCGACCTATTTATGAAAATTCGACCTATTTAGGGTTCAACCTATTTGGTCGAATTCGACCTATTTGTCAGAATTTTGACCTATTATTGGTTTAATTTGATCTATTATGAAATTTCACCTATCATGGGTTATACCTGTGGAAAGCCCTTTGAGTCTAGTTTCCGTATCAAGAAGTGATTCATCAATTCGACTTAATAAAATAGTTATGAGCAAAACTATAACTCCGCGCAATGTAGAGGCATCATTCGGTCTATCGGAATTTGACATATTATTTAACTTATTATTAAGGTCGACCTATCAAAGATTATACATGTGGAAGGTCTTTGAGTTTAGTTTCTAGATAAAGAAGTGGTTTGCCAATTCGACCTTGAAAGAAAGACTTATTATCAAAATCGTAGAACCGCGCTATACTCAATTGTCAATATCAGATACTAATCCACCAACTAATATGTGTTGTGAAAAGCCAAACCTTAAAGGTCTGATCTTTGCCTCCGACCACGACCGGTCACACTGAGTAACAATGAACTACGTTCAATTTCATTCACCTAAACGGGATACGTAGGTAGGTTGGCTTAGTCCCAAGTTCAGTCCAATATCAACAAACTCTAAGTACACATTAGTCGCCTCCAACATGACCTACCAGATACATCCTACTTACTTGACTATTATGTAATTAGTGCATTACACTACCTGTAATGATTATCTGAATCACAACTTATTGAGTTATTCACGCTTACAGCCTCATCCACCAATATGCATCAACGGGCTTAGTCATCGGAGAGGCCTTCGCTGGTCAGCCCCATCCTAGTTCACGAGTCGTGTTTCTTAATGCAAGTTTTCCAAACTCAAAGCTAGCTTAGGGCCAATCAGAAAGTTTGAGTTAGTCTGACGTGGAGTGATTAGTCGGCAAATGAAATTACCCTGCGTCAAAACTAAAATTCATGAAGAAGAGTTTAGTGACCATATGAAGAACATATGTTTAGTAACAATGATTAAGGAGGTGATTGCACCACACAAAAGGAAGACTCGCCTTAAGACTCTCTCGCCCATAGCAAAGTGGCTCTACAAAAGCTTTTTCAACGCTTAACCTTCACAATTAGGAGTATTATCATGATCCATGTTAATATTTTTCCTTAATGTACTAAAATCAAAGTTGGTCACATACGTAAAACGCAGGACTTGTACAAACAACGTCTTAAAAGTTGAACAAAAAATGGCTACTTTGACATTAAAAATGCTAATAACAATATTTTGAGCTTGGGGCTTAACACCAATGAATTTTAGGGGCATAAAACCCACTCTGACTCACTAAGCAAACAATATCCCATTTCTACAGTAACAATTCTATATTCTTCTTATCGTCCTTTAAATACAATGAGCATTCGAAATTCTTGCAAGACCCATCAAACTTCAAGGAACATAGATCGATCCTAGGGCATTTTTCAAGCGGGGTTCTTGTAAAACATGAGTCTTGAGTAACAAAATGTTGGGAGTGTAAACAGAGCTCCTTGTGTGCATAAATGAAGTATGGGTCGTTGAGTAAGTAAGGCAATTTCTTTAAAATGGATTTGAGCCTACCCAGAGATTTAACGAAGAGCATTGAGTGGATGTTGATGATCACATCGATGGAAGTGTAGGACCCTCCATCGTCATTAGCTGCCAAAAGCCGTCATTTGGCGATGATGTTAATAAATGGGTCAAAATTAGAGTGTTTTTTTTTCATTTTTATTCAATGGGACATCTAGAGGGTATGCAACTTGGACAAAAACTGAAAGTTTATTACAATATTTATCATGACACTAAAAACTTACTTTCATGTACTCTTTAATTGGTTATTAATTAGAGGGAGGGTGTAATTTAGTTTATTGGATTTTAAAGGAGTTTTATGTAAATATACCCAACTTAAAATTTTTTTTTTTTGGATACAATGGAAGGGGAAGACCCCGGGGGAGGGACAATTACACTAGAAATGAGCGATAACTGACTCCACCAATAATGTCAAACAAAAGGAATGGGGAAACCGAGCTAGGAGGCTCCGCGAACTACTGGAAACCAACAGGGAGAGTGTGGTCGAGGTTAGCTAGCTTGTTGGCAACAAAATTTGTTTCCCTATATTCATGCTTGATCTCGCACAAGAGGAAGCTCGTCATGAGCTTACGACAAGAATCAACAAGGCTTCTGTGAGGGTGATTTTCACGCAGGTCTCCCAAGAGTAACTGCACTACAACTTTTGAATCACAAGCCAAAGAGATGTGTTGAATTCCACGAGAGGATGCTTCACTTAGCCCATAAAAAACTCCCCAAAGTTTTGCCGTAGTTATACTCCCAAAGCCGACATTGGCGGCAAACCCAAAAATCCAATGCCCATCACTATCACGGGCCACTCCGCCGCAAGCAAGATTCCCTGGATTTCCCCGTGCACTTCCATCGACATTAACTTTAATAATTCCAGGGTGAGGACTTATCCATTTTAGACTACGCGAGACTCGGAGAGACCTGGATGTTGCAAAGCTTGGAGTTTGTTCCAAGCATCGGTATCGGCTTAAGCATATTGACGGATCCAAGGGATGGCTCTGTTAGGGACAAGATTCGTGCCTTCAAAAACTTTTTTACAACGCCAACTCCACACTTTCCAACATGCGGTAGCAAAAACAATTGCCCAAGGAGTGTCATGGTTTTCAAAGTTTGTTTTTTGATAAAGGTTTTTACACAGCCACTCATGCAATCGTGGAGTGAAGAAACGATGTGTGTCGTTTGTTCGCAGCAGGCCTGTCCAAATAGCACGACTAGTGGGCAGTCCCTTAATAGATGAAGAAGTGATTCACTCTGTTCGGAACAACGAGGACAAGATGAATCATCTGTTAGATGCCGGTGTAATCTTTGTTCGTTGCTAGGCAATTTATCGTGAAGTGCTAGCCAAACGAACGTTCGAATTCTCTGTCGGGTTCGCAATTTCCAGGCCAAACTCCAAGATGAGGAGCGCGGCTGCGGGGAAGAACAAAGCATCTCATAGGCTGAACGAACCGAAAATATCCCATCACTAGCCAGACCTCAACACGGTGTGTCCGAAATAGCTCCTTGCTTATTACAAAAAATACTTGCAATTTCCGCGAGTTGGCGTGAAGGCAAGAGGTGCTGAAAAATGTGCCAACACCATTGGTTATCATCATTAAGGTAGTCGGAAACCGTCGTATGGGTGAACTCTTCTAGAATAGGACTAAGAACAAAAAGATAAAGAGGTTGAGAACCAACCCACCAATCTTCCCAGAATCTAGTCGCATTACCATTCCGAACAATCCATTTCAGGCCGCGGGAAAGTGGCACAACGCATGCTTGAATTTGCCACCAAAGAGGGGAGCAAGATGAGATTTTTTTGGCTGCCAGAAGATTGTTGTCCAGGGTATATTTTGCAAGAAGTAATCTGACCCACAAAGTGTCTTTCTTGAGAAAAAGGTCCCACGCGAGTTTCATGAAAACAGCAGTATTCAATTCTTCCATACGAAGAAGGCCCAAGCCACCTCTGTTCTTCGGAAGGCAGACTCTATGCCAATTAATAAGGTGAAGCCGTTTTCGTGTACCTGTACTGCCCCAGAGGAAGTCTCTGTTAATTTTATCAAGCTTATTATTGATGGCCTTCGGCATTTTGTACGTCTGCACAGTGTGCAAAGGGATAGCCGATGACACCGATTTAATGAGAGTGTGCCTTCCCGCGAGAGACAAAAATTTAGACCGCCTCGAGAGAGTACGTTTTTGCACTCGCTCCACCACATTAGCAAATAGGGGCTGCACAATGCGCCCATCACATATACGGATGCCCAAGTAACGACTGAGGGAAGAGGATTGGGGAATCCCATAAAGAGAACTGATTTCGCGGTAAAGGTTCCGTGGCACATTCGAGGAGAAAAGGATGATTGACTTGCTCAAATTAATTTTCTGATCAGGAGTCGCCGAGAAGAGGTTTAGACATTCGAGAACGACTCTCATCTGTGAAGTAGATGCTCTAGCAAAGAGAAGGAGGTCATCGGCAAAACATAAATGGGATATTTTTGGCCCTCGTCGAGAAGCAGAAATAGGGATCCATTGTTGGTTCTCGACTTTTTGCCGGATGAGGTGAGCAAGGCGTTCCATGCAAAGAATGAAAATATAAGGTGAAATCGGGTCACCTTGTCTTATCCCACGCGAAGGCTTAAAGGACTTAGTAATTTCTCCATTCCATATAAGTCTTATGCTAGAAGTGCGAATGCAGAACATCACGAGGCGAATAAAATTAGCGGGCAGATAAGCAAGAGTAAGGGTCTCCTCAATGAAATCCCAAGAAATCCGATCGAAAGCCTTTTCTAAGTCGATCTTAATAGCCATATAACCATGGCATCCCAATTTCTTTCGCATAATGTGCACTAATTCCTATGCTACAATGATATTGTCCCTTGTCTGTCTCCCCGGTAAAAAGTTGCTCTGCTCCGAGCCAATTGTTCGCATAAGAATAGGTTTCTATCTCGTTGTGAGCACCTTAGTAATAGTCTTATATGCGACATTGCATAAGACGATGGGTCGAAATTGTCGTACAGTTGCAGGGTGGTCGACCTTCGAAATTAAGTGGAGCAAAGTTTCGTTAAGAGACGTGGGAAACGTGCCACTCTGGAGAGCAAAAGAAACAAGGCGATACAGATCATGACCAACCACATCCCAAAATTTTTGAAAGAAAAGCAGCTGGAAGCCGTCCGGCCCTGACTTTTATACGGTCCCATTGCAAAGATAGCAGCACGGACTTCATCAAAGCTAATATCTCGAGACAGAGAATCAGATTCTGAGGTCGAAGTGGGGCAAAAAGAGAGGGCAGATGTGCCACCGATGAACTTTCGGACGTGAAAATATTTTTGAATTATAGCACAACATGGTTTTTTAATGCATCCATGTCGCTGATCCATTGACCTTCATCATTCTTAAGGGAGGATATTTTAGTTTTTGTCCCCGGTTAATGGTGGAGAGGTGAAAGAAGCGTGTATTTCTATCTTGGAAGGTGCACGCCTCTTCCCGAGATTTTTGAAACCATAAAATATGTTCTTGAAGGAGAACATCGTTGAACTCTTGAATAAGCTTCTGCTCGAGCTTTAGAAGATTGGCTGAAGTTCGGGCTTCCAAAATAGCTTGAACCACAAGAATACGAGCTCTTAGGTGCCTCTTGCGCTGAAAGATGTTACCGAAACTGTGTTGATTCCAATGAAGAAGTCCTTCAGCACATTTAGACAAAGATGTCGTTATAGTGTTGTTGTTGTTCCAGTTTTTTACAAATAACATCCTTAATATCATTTCGGAGCAGCCACGCCGCTTCGAATTTGAAGTTAGTATTCTGCTGCTTTTTACGGGGTTCGCCAAAGCAAAGCATAACTGGGCGGTGGTCAGAATGAGTGCGTGCAAGATGGTGAACACATGCGTTCGGGGCAAGAAAATTCCATTCTTCATTGGCAAGAACACGGTCTATCCTCGAGCTAATCATACGCCCCCTAGATTTACCTTTCCATGTAAACTTAGGCCCAATAAATCCCAAAACCAGAAGGTTGCATCTATTAATTCTATTGTTGAAGGTCAAGCATGTTTCTGCCAGAGCTTGACCCACCAATTCTTTCATCAGTGGAAATTATATCATTAAGATCCCCACCAACCACCCAAGGCAAAGAAATCACATCAGAAATAGCTTGTAAATCTTCCCACAAATCGTCCCGAAGCGAGGGAATAGGAGAAGCATAAACTCCAGTAAAAAAGAAAGACCCAAAATTATCAATAGAGATAAAGGTGTGCAATAATTGAAAAGAAGCACCCAGAATATCCACTTTTATCTTATCAATCTGCCAAATAAACCAAATTCCCCCTGCAAAGCCGCGAGCTTCGACTCTAGCGTTACCTTTTGGCCCAAGGTTTTGGATAATATCTTCAGCCTTGAGACCACTAATTCGTGTCTCCATCAAAATTAATAAAAGAGGATCATAGCAGCGAATTAAATCTCTAATATTACGCAGAGAATTGTCATTCCCAGCTCCTTTCACATTCCAAAAAATACTTTTGTGTGTACAATCCATACATAAAATCAAGAAGAGATAGAGGTGGTAGGGGCTAGCCCCTACGGGAAATGTCAACGTAATTTCTGTCGTAAGGGCGACTTAGGTCACTTTTCTTCGTGTTTTTTCCAATGGGACGACAGGTGTACTGTTTTTTCCCCATTGAAGGACCAATATGACTATGAGTTGCAAGCTCTGATGCAGCTAGAGGAGTAAGATTGGAGATGGAATTGCAATTGCTAAGACTGTGAGTTGCAAGCTCTGATGCGTTCAGCCTTATCGGAATTTTCAGTGGCTGTACGCAAAGGAACTCCATCAACATCAGATCGGGGCCCATGATTTATGTCAAAAGAAAGGACTCGGGCTAGCATCTTAATAGGAAGTGAGTTGTTTGTGGTTGTTTTAGGATTGGGACTACTAGGTCCAGATTTAGACAAAGTAGGTCTCGGTGAAGCTTGAGAGTTCCTCGACCCAGAAATGCCACGTATATCATGTGAGTATGAGGAGGGAGAGTTGGTTTGGTTGGCTGTGGTCTCCTGGTGATCCTCCTCCAAATTTCCAGAATTGAAAATGAGGATTTTCCTGAGTTTGACTTACTCTTGTACGGAAATGAGGTTCCTTGTTTAGGTAAACTTCCCGAAGATCTCGGGATTCCTTCACGCCAATGTTGCCGCTGATTTGGTTGTCTCCGACGAGAATTCACCAACATCCAGGGGCTGTATCCATTTTCCGGCGCAACAACCGTGCTACTAGCAGTTTTTTTTGAGTGGTCCAGTACCGACGCTGCCATTGCTTCCTTTTCTTTAGCTATTCTTTCAGCCACCACAGGTGAGTGAGGGCAATTGTCGTGGTGGTGGCCAAAAACACCACATTGGTAACAGATGAGTCGTATACCCTCATATTTGATGTTGAATTCAGTGTTTCCAATAAAATACTTTGGTAAGAGAGGTTTTTTAAGATCGATTTCAACAACGATTCTTGCAAAATGACCCTTACTCGCTGTTTCAGTGTGATCATCGGCTTTGACAAATTTACCAATCATGTCACCTATTTCTTTTAGTCGACTTTTGCACGAAAAGAAAGGATAAGGGATTTCGGGGAGGCGAACCCATACCATGGTGCTAGTGATAGAGGCATCAGAAGCCTTGAAATCCGGAGTCCAACGACGGACAGTGAGGTAGTGTTGAAGAAGAACCCACAGTCCGCCTTGTAGGATAAACTCGTAGTCTTCACGTTTTTGGATGCGGGCTAGGAAGAAGCCCATTCCTAATTCCACAAGTTCGAAAATGCCCTGAAGTGACCAAACTTTTGGAAGCCGTTGCGCGAGATTGTCGTACCTTATAGATTTACCCATCAATTTTATTACAAGGCATCGGGACATGTTGTGACAGATTTTGCGCCAATCGAATGCTGTCAAACGAAGTCTCGGCCAAGGGGAATGATCAACAATTGGGTCATCCTGGAGTTGAGTAGAAAAGGCTTCATCAATGTCAGCCCATTTTTCATTTTCTTCTGGTGAATAGTCGATTTTCCCGACGAGTTTGTCAAAGCTAACTGGTGCACGAAAGAGATCGCTGAAAGAGGGCCCTTGAGTGGTGTTGTTGGCCGAAGGCACAATGGTGGGCGGGGGATTGATTCCGTGGTCGTGATCCATCGTAATTTCGTCGGAGATGTCAGTCATTTCAAGTTCATTGCTGATTGGAGGAATTTGGCCTTTCTCTGTGCGGATGCGTTTGTCTGGGTGAAGAGGAGGTTCCGGAGAGGGCAGCGGAGGCGCAGCCATCGCCGGAGTGAAAAGAGGGTTAGAGTGGGACGAGCTCATGTGCAAGCGCGTGAGAGAGCGCGTGTCATTAGGTCTTTCAATATTCTCCCAACTTAATACAATATATGAGTATATAACGGTGCAGTCCCTAAACTAATGTTGTTTAAAATTTATGGAAGACAAATAGAAGGAATAAGGGAACTGATTACATTTCTCTCTTATAATATGAAGAATATTAATTTTGTGATATTTCGTCTGCGTTACAAGATAATTAAAGTATAGTGCAATCGGGCCTGAAATAAACTAAACTATGCTAGTCAATTACAAAGAAATAGACCATCTTTGTGTGGAACACCTATTACATTGTAGAAAGCCTAGAATGACTAAAATAACTTTGAAACTATCAAATCCGGAAGTGATTGAAGTCGAACTGCAGATAATTCGACACTTACGTAACTGTCGAACTCGTAAGTATCGAACTGCCCTAGGTTCGATTCAAGGACTATCGAACCGAACAGAAAAAGAATTGTTGATACCGAGTAACCAAAACAATTAACAACCATCGGTTTGATATTATTGGAACTATCGAACCGAAGTTGGGTGAAAATCGAATCAAACAACAGAACGATCAAACTCAGAAGTATCGAACTGAGAGAAAGTATCAAACTTCTGGTTTGATTCTAGCGTGGTTGGTGAACAGTAATGAACGCGTCCCGAGTACCTCGTTATCCAAAAGTATTTATAGGCATCGGAATGTGGCCCTCTTTACTAGATTTCTCAGGATAAGATTCTACAATCGAATACGCGCCATTCGATGCTTAGCTTAGTATCGAATCCGTACAATTTGATACTCAGCTTATAGGATTTTTGCGCGTGTAGACCGGCCTATGTATTTATTTGGGCCAGACTAATGTACCCCACCAAATATGAACCAAATAAATATGGCTTTTTCATGATAATTATGGAAAAATAAACAAACGAAGTTAATGTATTGGTCAAAAGTGAAAGAGACGTGCTTCGATCTTATCTTAAATATATTTTATATGAAATTTTAGCAACAGTACATATAGCTTTTTTAGATATAGGAAGAAGATAGTTGATCATATAATATATAATATATAATAGTATGCAAATGCAATGTAGCTTTTAGAGTAGGAGAATTATGTCTTTTAGGAATGATCATGTCAATCGCATTCCTTAAGGCAATCCAAGATTTTGGAGTACTTTAGTCGTGAAGCTCATAAAATTTAAGATACCATTACAATTTACAAGGGAATGTATGTATCAATTAGCGTAATGCTGTTTTATTATATAGGGTAATTCATTAACTTGTACAGCTTTGCTATCTTTTTGGTGAAGAAAAAGAAAACGAAAAATGTGGAGCAGAGTTAGCTTAGTGACCATATGAAGACCATCTTTTTTTATGACAAGAGTGAATAGGAGAGATGACTGCATCACACAAAGAACATGTTGTAGGTTCTTTTCTCTTTTTCTTCTTCACATCATTTACCTTTCCTTCAATTGAATACGTTTTAAATCAAATCTAAAGCATACATATTAATTATTATATAGGCAAAATTAAATCATTATTTTTCTTTAGATGATGTAACATAAATTTACTTTAATAACCATCTTTTCAATTGTACTTTTATAACACCATTCAAATGAACTAAAATAAACAAGTTCAATAATTTCAGGCCGAATGCATCACCAATTTGGCTCTTCTTATATATATTAGTGAGAAAAGGGAAAAGATCACGCCTAACAACGCATTTAATTAAGGCTAAAAAACAAAATTTAATCACGCAAATTAGAAGATTACATATAATTACGTCTAAAACTTGAGTCTTCAATTGAACAAAAGAACGACATCAGTTTCGTCCCGCGGGTCTATAAGTTAGGACTTGTTTGCTTTGCACAATCAAGCCAAATTATATTAATAGTCGTAGCTATAAGTTCGTTTGCTTCGCATTACTAATAATCGGGTTGTCCTACGTGGCGGTCTTATTGGGGTATTAATAATTGGGTACCCCCTCCCCCCAATTATTAATACCCCCAATTAAGCCTAATAAGGATAAATTTCATGGACCTAAATACCCCCATCTTTTTAATTTATTAGACTAACATATCCTTGTGGGTATTGTTATTTACCAAGTTGTACCATTGTAAAATAGCATTGTACCTCGTTCCAATGAATAAAATATCCTTATTAGTAAATCTATCATTATTTACTTATATTTGTTTAAATAATTTTTTCATATTGGACTTTCGAACTAGGAATGGAACTTCATATTTTTATTGTATATATTACGCAACAGTTGTTTAAATATAATGCTTATTAAATTGATCAAACCATTTCCTCTTCTAATTTTTTTTTTTATAATTGATCTTAGTGTCTTTGGCGAGATACACATATTTAGGAAACTCATCACTTAGTAGTAATTTAGTGGGAACATGGAAATATTAATTGAACTTGAAAATATTTATATTCAACTTGGTAAACAAAACGACACATGGGCAAACTCGCAATTCAACAAACAAATAATATTAAATCTCCAAACCTTATAGTACAGAATGTCAAGCAAATCAATACATAATTATAAATAAGTTTGAGATAGCACATTACAAATATCAAAACCTCACGCAACAACGATATTAGAAGTGTTTCCTGGCCACAATAGAAATTCAGTCGTATTAGATATTGTATTTATAAGTGGGATCTTTATATTCTAGTGCATATTAAATTGGTTGATATATATCACCAATAATGCAATATGTCATCCTAGACCTGTCTATTGTTTTATTATAATTTGAAATTGTATTTTTTCCTTGTTCTTGTTTAATCTTACACCAATCAAATCAAATTTTGTGTGTTTGGAGTTATATACCAACGCCCGTGATCGATTGTTAGTGGAAATGAGCAATTAGTGTAATAATTGGTTGTGACCTTCTTGTGTATTATAGCATAAATCCAATAATTATACATGGTTGTGCTATTTTCTCAAAATGGCATATTTATAATTAGCATAAATCCAATAATTATATATAGTGGTGAAGTTAAAAATAAGAATAAGGGTAAGAAGGTCATTAAACACAAATAAGTGACAAGATTAAAAATATTTGGTCAATTAGCCCAAGCAAACAGATGGTTATTTTTTTTGTTGGGTTTAATCTAGGGTACCAATTTGACTAACCATGCAACTTAATAATAATACCCAAGACTATTAATAAAGATAAATTAATAGTCACGTGACTATTAATTTTGAAAGCAAACAAGCCCTTAGTGTCTTATTTGACAACTAAATCGTTCTCCCAAAAATCAAGAATCAGACGCTAAAAGACGTATTTAATATAAATTATTCTCACTCTTAGATGTATAGTATAAGTTTTCCTATTTCTTTATTTTTAAAAAATATGAGAACTTTTCGTAAATAGTGCATACGCCTTCCTTTCTTATACTTTTCTATGATCTGGGACGCATTATCGGCAACAATCTAAGTAAATCAATTGCATATATGTCAAACACTAAAATATTGGGAAAAAAATCCTACACTATTCCTGTTGTCGGCAAAAACTGTTAAGATGACTTTGCATGCAATTAGATAATAATATGACGTGGCTCCTTTTGTTTTGTCTTTCTTGCACAATTTCTTGTTAAGTTCCAACTAATTAGTGACGTGATGTTCATGACTAATCTCTTTTGTATAAGATACATCTCAATCCGCAACTAATTATTTGTATATGTTATTTTGGTTATTAGCCTGAACTTCTGTTGAAATATCCATTTCACTCTTTATTTTTCCATTTTTTCCTCTATTGTCGCGTTTCTGTTATTAAGTTTTTACTTAGTTTAACTAGCTGGTAGTTTTAGTTAAAAGAGCCGTTAGTTATTAAAAGCGGCAAATTAGTTAGTTAATTATTTTTCATTAAGCTGAAGTGATCTGTACAATTGGTAAAGGGAATAAAAGGGGAGAACGCTTCTCCTCAAATTCCTAACTTTTCATTCCTGTAAAATTGTTACCGTTGGCGAGAGAGAGAGGAATCCTCTCTCGAATCGGCAATTCTTCTTTAAGAAAAGTTCGTTCGTGTTTCGTTTCTTCGCGCGCTTTTGATCACCTCTGAATTCAATATGGTATCAATCGCTGGTTGATATTGATCCTGAAATTTCGCTGCTTCGTGTACGATTTGGCTAGCTGGACGATTTGTCTACTCGCAACGGTCAAATCGATTTCCTCCTCTGTGCAATCTACAATCGCACTGGTAATCTCTATTCTAATCTCTCTATTACTGCTTTGATCACTCCAGAATGACTACTCGTGCTAATCCTTCGACAATTGTTGGTTCGAGTTCATCCACTACTAGTACTAAAAATCCGAACGAAGATTCGTGCTCGGTGTATTTTTTAGGTTCTCATGACTTCACTGGAACCTTTATTGTAAGTTACAAATTCAATGGGAACAATTACATTTCATGGGGAAAGAGCATTCTCATGGCTCTCACTATTAAGAAAAAATTTAAGTTTGTTGATGGTTCTTTGCCTTATCCTGTTGATGGTGATGATATGTCTAAAACTTGTTGGCTTAGAGATGACACTTTAGTTGGATCTTGACTTCTTAACTCTGTAACTTTTGAAGTTAAATAAACTCTACTATTCTGCAAGACTGACTATGAAATTGACATGATTTAAAGACAAGATATTGTAGGACAGATGGCTCAAGGGTTTATCAACTCCAAAAAACACTATCTACCATCTCACAAGGAGCACAATCTGTCACTAAGTTCTATAATGCTTTCGAAAGTGCTTGGGATGAGTTCTCTAGTCAAAGACATGTAACTAGTTGTTCATGTGGCTTGTGCATATGTGATGTTAACAAAAAGATGAATGAATGCAATCTGACTGTGTGATGAAGTTTCTCATGAGACTACATGAGTCCTTTTTTGCTTTAAGGAGCCAAATACTCCTGGTTACTCCTCTACCTTCATTATCACAAGTTTACTCCATGATCTTCCAAGAAGAGAATTAGAGTGCTCTTACTACAAATAGTGCCCCATGGACACTCTTGCCATGTTCACTAGATATAGACCTCCTGAACCACCTTACATCCCACAACAACCACAGGGCAACAATGGTCCAAAATACTCTAAGCCTGCTTTCTCAAAAGACAAGAAAAAACTGCAGTGCACACATTGTAAGTATAATGGCCACACTACATACATATGTTATCAGTTGATTGGCTATCCCCCTGGTTGGGAGGGACCAAGAGGAAAGTGGCCACCTCCACAACACTCAACTAACTATGCTGACAATTTAGAAGGGGAAGTATCTCAACCTACCACTACTCCAGCTACTTCAAACAATGATTAGCAAGCTCTCTTTGCTCAATTTCTCGCTTTTCAAGAGGCACAAAACACAACTAAGTCCAAGCAGCATCCTCCATCTCCACACTATACAACTGCAGCCATGACTGGTACCTCTCAAACCTTTGCTTACTCTTGTTACTCCACTGAAAATGCAAAATATTAATGGATACTTGATATAGGAGCAACATATCACATGATATGCACTCCTAGCTTGTTTATCAGTGAACCTACGAGATATCCACTGTTGTTCATCTCCCTAACAATAATCACACACATGCTACACTGATTGGAGATGTTTAGCTTATGCCTAATATCATACTTAAGAATGTGTTATATGTTCTTGCTTTCACAATAACTTGTTGTGCATCTCTAATAACTTGTTGTGCATCTCTAAACTAACCCAGGGATCAAACCTATGTTTATTATTTCTCTCTTACACTTGTCATTTGTAGGACAACCTCAACAAGAAGAGGATTGGTTCTGCTAGGTTGTTTGACAACCTTTCTTGATACTGCTAATACTGACACTTGTCATTCTCACAATACTGCTTGCAATACTGCTACTTCTGTTTTTTGATACTTGGCATAGAAGATTATGATACCATGCTATTGAGAAGCTGAGTTGTATTCATGATACGTATTACTCAATCAAATAAACTACATAATTGTGATGTCTCTCATTTTTCTAAACAGTATAAACTCTCTTTCCCAGTGAGCAGTTCCAAGTCCAATGGAATTTTAGAGCTCATTCATTGTGATGTATGGGTCCTTACAAAGTTATTTCTCATAAAGGATATAGATTCTTTTTTACTATTGTTGATGATTACTCCAGGTGTACCTAGACCTACTTTTTAAAACAAAAGTCTGATGTAAAATTCAGCATTACTCAGTTTTATAACCTTATTCAAAATCAATTCAACATCAAAATTAAAATTATAAGGTCTGATAATGGGACTGAATTTTTGTTGCATGAATTTTATCATTCAAATGGCATAATGCATCAAACAAGTTGTGTGAAAACAGCACATCAAAATGTTGTTGTTGAAAGAAAACATCAACATACTTTACAAGTTGCAAGGGCTCTAAGGTTTCAGTCAAACATTTCTCTTAAGTTCTGGCCTTATTGCATTGGTTATGTTGTTTTCTTAATCAACAGGGTTCCTTCAAGGGTTTTAAACAATAAAACTCCTTTTGAAATCCTTTCTCATATACCTCATTACTATAACATTTTAAAGTCTTTTGGTTGCTTATGCTATGCATCCACTTTATCTGCTCACATGACTAAATTTGATGTCAAAGCCATCAAGTGTGCTTTCATTGGATATCCAAGAGGAACCAAGGGATATTACATGCTTAACTTTGAAACTCAAAAGGTTTTCATATCCAGAAATGTAAAGTTTTATGAACACATATATCATTTGCTTGACTTAATACATATATCCATTGCTTGACTTACCTGAACAGGAACATTCTATCACTCAAAAACACACTCATATCTGCACAGATTCCTTTATCAATGCACATGTACCAAATTACATTCCTGAGGCTCCACAACCACTCTTCACTCTTACATCAAGTGATTATTTCTCAGCAGATGATGTGATGTCTCAAATACCAAATACTCCAGAGCTATACACTCATAAAAAAACAGAAAGCTCATTCACTCTTGAATCCACTTCATAAGTCCGAGCAATGATCTTGTCAATCAGAAGGAAACTCAAGTCAACAAGGTCAAAGAATGGCAAGAGGTCATGAACAAAGAAATACAAGCCCTGAAGAAAACTCAAACATGAGAACTTACTCATCTACCTCCCAACCACCACACTATAGGGTGTAAATGGGTGTACAAAGTCAAGTACAAAGCTAATGTAAGTGTTGAAAGGTACAAGGCCATAGTAGTGGCAAAAGGATACACCCAAGAAGAGAGAATGGATTACTTTGATACATTCTCACCAGTAGCAAAGTTAACTACTATGAACGTTCTCCTTGTCGTTGTTGCATCAAAGAATTGGTTTATCCATCAGCTAGATGTCAACAATGCCTTCCTCCATGGTGATCTAGAGGAGGAAATATACATGCAACCTCCATGCGGTTACTGTGACATGTCTAACAACAGAGTATGTCTTCTCAAAAATAGCCTATATGGTCTCAAACTAGCATCCAGACAATGGTTCAGTAAGCAAAATTCTTCTTTACCTTTTTTTAGTTATCAGCAATCCATCTCCGATTCATCTATATTCATTAAAAATAATGGGCACATCCTTACTGCACTATGAGTTGATGTTGATGACATTGTATTATTAACAGGTAATGACATGAGTGAAATCAATGACACTAAAAAGAAATAAGATGACAGGTTCACTATTAAAGATCTTGGTACACTAAAATATATACTTGGTATTGAAGTAGCTAGATCTTCTAAAGGTATTAACTTATGCCAAAGGAAATATGCACTTGATATACTCACTGATAGGTTATCTTGGCTGCAAACCATGCAGTACTCCAATGGATGCAAACACTAGACTTCACAATGATGATTATGCCTTGCTGGAGGATCCTTCTATTTACAAGAGGTTGGTAGGAAGGTTGCTTTACTTAGCTATAAGAAGACCATATATTAGCTATAGCATACAATGTCTTTCTCAATTTGTCTCTAAACCAACAACTAACCATCTCAATGCAGCTCACAGAGTACTTAAATACTTAAAAAGTGCCCCTGGTAAAGGCATCTTACTTCAATCTTCTTATGATAATCATCTTAAAGCATTTTGTGATAGTGACTAGGCTGGTTGCCCAGACACAAGGAGAAGTATTACATGGTTTGCTATCCACCTAGGAGACTCACTGGTGTCTTGAAAAGCAAAGAAACAGCCGACAGTGAGCAGGTTCCCAACTGAAGCTGAGTATAGAGCTATTGCCTCCACCACCTGTGAGATTTTATGGCTTCTCCAGCTCCTCAAAGATCTCAACACTCCTCAGACAAGAATGCCCCTGCTCTTCACTAATAGCCACAATGCTCTTTGCATAGCAAACAACACAGCTTTTCATGAGAGAACCAAGCACTTGCAGATAGACTGCCACTGTGTAAGGGAAAAAGTCCAGCAGAAGCTACTCAAAATCTTAAAAATTTCAAGTGATCAGCAGGTTACAGATCTTCTCACCAAACCCTTGACCACTCCAATCTTCAACACCTTAGTCTCCAAGCTTCACATGACTGATATTCATGCTCAGCTTGCGGGAGCTGTTGAAATATCCATTTCACTCTTTATTTTTCCATTTTTTTCTCTATAATTTGTCATGTTTCTGTTATTATGTTTTTACTTAGTTTAATTAGCTGTTAGTTTTAGTTAAAAGAGTTGTTGGTTATTAAAAGCGACAAATAAGTTAGTTAATTATTTTTCATTAAGCTGAAGTGGTCCGTACAATCTGTAAAGGGAATAAAAGGAGAGAACGTTCCTCCTCAAATCCCTAACTTTCATTCGTGTAAAATTGTTACCGTTGGAGATAGAGAATAATCCTCTCTCGAATCGGCGATTCTTCTTTAATAAAAGTTCAATTGTGTTTTGTTTATTTGTGCGTTGTTAATCACCTCTGAATTCAATAACTTCTCACTTTACAAACAAATAGGGTCAATTGTTTGCTTCAAAAGTTCAATTGTGTTTTGTTCTTTTGTGCGCTGTTAATCACCTCTGAATTCAATAACTTCTCACTTTACAAACAAATAGGTAAGGCTGTTCAATGGTTTTTTCGGTTTGGTTAAACCGTGAAACCAAACCGAATTGTAACAGTTTGGTTCAAACCAAACTAGCTTTTTTACTAAATGGTTTGGTTTGGTTCAAACCAAAATTATTTCAGTTTTGTAGCATAGAAACCAAAGTAAACCAAATTAAACCCAAAAACCAAATCAAACCAAACTTTTATTAAAAATAACCAAAAAAAATGTTAATAAATTAAAAAGAAAGCCAATATACCACAAATACTAAGTAAAGTCAGGATCCCTAATTTTCATAAAGTGTTTTCATAATTGAAATTATTGTTGTTTACTTGTTTTCGATCTTTTCTCGTTTCATAATTAAATAACCATAATTATAAAGTCAGCAATTTCATAATTGAAATACAAACTAAGTCATATAGTTTATCCTGATGACTTAATAGTTAATACTCAATATAATAAATCGTATTTTTTGTTGTAACAATATAATAAATCATATAACACATACTAATTACTGACTTAGTGTAAGAAGAAGTCATATAACAATACAAAGAAGAAATCAACTACTTCTATGCACCACTGCTTCCTCTGATACAATTTTGACCCAATTATAATTTAATGGTAAAGGAAACCAAATTCCCTATTCTAAACATTCTTATCTTATAAATTATAGATATAGAAATAATAACATTGTACATTTCAGTTACCGGGGAACACCATTAAAAACATCAGCTACTTTTATGCTAAAATCAACTAATTTTAAGTTGCAACACTGGTGCAACAAATTACTGAATAAAAGCTTTTTATTGTAACAAACCTTCAAGATGAATATTGAGATTAGACTTCATTTTTTTTTTATTTGAGATTATAATACAATATTTAATTTACTCTAATAGAAGCTAATTAATAAAAGAAAAAAGGGTAATACAATATTTAATCTACTCTAATATAAATTTAGTTCAACTTTAATGAAAAAAGTGGGTAATACAATTTTCCTTAAAAACAATATTTTTTTTTTCAAAAACGGCACTATTTCTTGCATTTGCTTTTTTTTGGTTTATCCGAACGGAACCACTAAACTGTTTAAACCAAACTGTAATGTATGGTTTAGTTATGATTTTCTTATTTGGTTTGGTTCGGTTCGCTTTATCTGAAAAACAAAATGGTTTGATTTGGTTCTGGACCATTGAACAGCCTTACAAATAGGGTCAATTGTTTGCTTCATCCATTCAATTATTAGAACCTGACAACTAACCTATTTTCTTAATTCATGACTTAGGCTCCTTAACTACCTTGGCCCAACTTGGGTAATGCAGATTATTATGATGACTGCGAAACTGAATTCTCCACAGTTTGTTAATGATTAAAGCCCCAACAGTGGTTGGACCCCAAGCCCAAAAATCTTTTGGGTCTGGTATATCAAATATTTCAAAGTTTTTTGTTGAAGAGCAAATGATTCAAGTTGAGTAGTCGAATATTTTTCCTATTTAGGCGTGTCCACGTGTGTAGACTGTAAGTTAATTTTTAGAATTGTGATTAGTAAATTTAACAGCTTCGCCTTTGTCTATTGGATAATCTAATTATAAGAAGAAAAAAAAAAAAAAGCAAAAACAAAGAAATAAATCGTCGCCTGAGAGATTCGAACTCTCGCGGGGAAACCCCATGTACTTAGCAGGCACACGCCTTAACCACTCGGCCAAAGCGACGCTATGATCAACCATGTGCTTTATGATATTTCATTTAAATGAAAAAAACGCTTTGGAATAGGATCCAAGCCCAACAAACCATTCGACCACTAGTTTGCAAACGAAACAAAAAGGTCCAAACAAATAGCCACAAACCAAATGTTGAAACAAAACAAAATCAAAAATATATGCAGCTACCCAAGAAATGGGGCGTCAAACATGTTATCGTAGTAAATTAGGGTAAAATATATTGAACGAGTGTTCCGTTGATCCCTGGTCTTGCTTGGGTAGAACATATTTGCTTGTAAGCGTATATCGTCTCACCTTATGTGATCATCATCGATGTTTTGCACATATATCCTCATACTTTATTGCTTAATCTATATTAAGAGTTTCAACATGTTGTACCGTGCCTATATAGACCTTCATTTCACATGAGCAAACCATCATCTACCAGTGTCACGCCTAATGTTGCAAATGTCTCATTCCATTTCTCTCTCTTTTCGTTTTACCTCACATTTCAAGTAATATACGCATTGTAGAATACCACTTCAGAGCTAATGCTTTAAGAAGTAACTTTCTCAAAGATAACAATGAATTGGACATTCGGTGCTAAGCAAGTATAAACTGGTCCAGCATTAACCAAAGATAAGAGTTAGCCCAAGAAGAAATGGCAAATAGATATACGACATGCGTGCCAATCCTATAATTCAGGAACAAGAACTATTGGGCATTCAAATATAAACCATCATCAACTGAAAAGCACAGAAAGTGCATGGAAGAAAATAATCAGATAATTTGAAACACTGAAGTCAAAGCTTTACTTAAACATTGAAATAAAACAAACAACATTTGCTCTCATCAGCTTCTTCCTACCTCCACTTATCTTAGGTATCAATACAGAAACCCCACAGAATCTGGAGGAAGTATTCTGCTACTTTCTATCCAAGTGTCTGAAAAATATACAACATAACTCAATTTCCCATCAGTTCCTTTTCCTTCATAACCTTATTAATATACAAACAAGATGATCAATAGTACTGAAACAAGGGAACCGCCAGCACCTGTCGACAAGGCCGATCGTGGTACGACTCCATTACATCATAGCAAGTAGTTTTTACATAGTCGCTGCTGAACTCCCACGCCAAACCGCGGCAATTGGACTCCTCACAACGTGATCACCATCAGTCCACACAAGTGACCCGAAAGACGACTTAGCTTCGCCAACAATGTCCAATTCAACAGCAGCTCCACTACTCTTAAATGTTACTTCATACGACAATGTGTGGTCCTCCTTAGTAAAAACCAACTTGCTAGGCGACACACTCACCTCCACACCAGGTGGAGAATTCACTTTCACCTTGTAAACCACATCAGCGTCTTTTCCGACATTTTTCACCACTCTCTTGTACTTCACAACGTCATCACTACCCTCAAAGACAACCGAAAACGAAGGGTAATTCAAATTTCCTGGTGTTTTGAAGCCTACTGCATCACAATCTACCGATGCACCCTCTTTGGAGAAAATAGATATCCTCCTCTTATCATAACCGATGGTGCACAAGAATGCCACATAGTCACTAGTGCTCAAGTCGTAAACCAAACCCGGATCCACCGCTCTGTTAGGATCCACATGACCCGCACCGTGAATGAATGGGTTTGATACTCCACCGGTACCAAGGTCGGTAAGATTGCCACCTTTGTTATCCACATTGTAAGCGGTAGTCATCAAAGCTGACCTGATAGCAGCCGGAGACCACTCGGGGTGAGCCTTTCTCAGCAATGCAGCTAAACCGCTCACGTGAGGGCACGACATGGAAGTGCCGGAAATAATATTGAACTCCACCTTCCTCTTATCCGAATCCAAATCAGTTGGGCCAACATTTCCTGTCCATCCAGCTAGAATATTCACTCCAGGCGCAATCACATCCGGTTTCAAAATCTCTGGTGTTCGGTAGTTAGGTCCACGGCTCGAAAAAGAAGCCACACGAGGAGCTGCTGGCCCATTACCGATAACAGTTCCCTTGAACACAATCGTGGCAGTTGGATTTGGATCCGAGTGGGAGTATGCTCGAATCTTGTCGCCCGCAATTTGTCCAACCATTGAAGCTGGAATAAAATGAGCATCGGCTAGGAGTTCCTCGCCCGAATCAGCTAGATTCGCCATTATCAATCCTACACCACCAGCTTCATGAACCGCGCTTCCTTTCTCCACTCTGGCATTACCTCCACGATCGCAGATAACAATTTTACCAGCAACCTTTGTCCGATCAAGGCTACCGGAATAGCAGTACCTACTTCCACAATCAGCTCCGTAAACCAACGGAAGGAATTCCTCGCCAAGCGCTTCGCCCGAGTACAACGACACTCCGCCAAACGTTCTTCCATCGCCTAGAATCACATCAGCAGGAAACTCCCGATCTAAGGTCGAAGCACCAACAGTCAAAATCCAGGGAGCAATATTCGTCGCGGTGTATGCACGAGGTCCCGAATTCCCCGCTGAACAAGAGACAACAATCCCATGATCCGCGGCGTGGAAAGCTCCGATCGCAATAGAATCGTAATCATAAGGCCCCGGATGACCACTAGAGCCAACGGAGAGCGAAATAATGTCAACACCATCGACAATCGCTTGCTCAAAAGCCGCCAATATATCCGAATCGTAACAA
Organism: Linaria vulgaris; assembly: GCA_948329865.1. Lineage (NCBI taxonomy): Eukaryota > Viridiplantae > Streptophyta > Magnoliopsida > Lamiales > Plantaginaceae > Linaria > Linaria vulgaris. The sequence goes on along the minus strand of OX415254.1, from coordinate 96,537,997 downwards.
CCAAACGTCCAACAGATCTTGTAAGCCGCAATCCTCGCCTTAATCGCCATTCCCCTCGCTTCACCCTGAGCATAACCGAACAAACTAGCGTTCGCAACTCTCGATCCAGCCGCAGTGGACGCCGTGTGCGTTCCGTGTCCCTCCGTATCCCTCGGAGACCTCGACTCATTCGATTCCTCCATTTTCCCCTCCCTCGACGCCTCATAACCTAAATAATACGCTTTCGCACCAATAATCTTCCGATTACACGACTTCGCCGGGAAATCAGGCACGTCAACGCAGCTCCCCTTCCACCGCGCCGGAACCGGAGGTAAACCTTCGTCGGAGAAGCTCTCCCTCTCCGGCCAGATTCCGGTGTCCAGCACTCCGACGATGACGTCATCGGCGTAATCGGAGTTCGGCCAGAGCCCGAACGAATCGGCTAGACCTAGAAATTTGGGCGTGTGTGTCGTGTGGAGGTGGCGGACGCCGTCGGGGACGACGTGGAGGACGCCGGAGACGTGGCGGAGGGCGGAGGCTTGTTGCGGTGACAGCCTGGCGGAGAATCCGCGGATCGCGCGGTCGTAGCTGTAGAGGATTTTAGCGAGTTGGTGGTGAGGTGGCAGGGATTGGATGATGCTGGTGTACCAGTGGTGGTGTGTGGAGAAGTGTTGTGGTTTGTCGGATTGGGAGACGTGGATGATGAAGGTCTCCTGGCCGTGGGATGAGAGGGCGGGAGGGAGGAGGAGAGAGAGAGTTATGAGGAGGAGAAGGAGAGAGAGTAAGGCCGTGTTTGGAGAGCGCTTCATCTTTGTTTTTTCCATGGAAAGTGGAGTGTGAGTGTTGTTGTATGGATTCTGGGATCTTTGTGGAGGATGAAATAAAAGAGAGCGGGGGACCATCGTGTGTGCTGATTGGTGGATTGGTATGTGCCACGTGTGGGGTTGTGATTAGTTGTAGACTTTTTTGGGAAATATTTTAATCTTATTTTTGAATTTAAATAAGGAGCAATAATGGTTATTCTAAAGTTGCCAAAAAATTATTGATAAGATTTGAACGTGTATGTTAGTGTCCACGTAGTCTGGTGGGACCCAATTTAAAATTCTTAATTTTCTCTAATCTGTGTTATTATGGTGTACATTGTACATAAGAAAGAATAATTATATTTAATCGGTATTTAATTTTTTCAATCTTAGGTGAAGCTCTTTATTTGGCTTTTTTAACGATCGATAATTCAATATCATTCCTTATTACATGCATTATTAATGTCTAAAAGAGTTTGTTTAACTAAGTTATCACTTATCACAACATTAGGAGACCGGTGAAATATGTGGTTTAGCATAGACTTTCTAGTTTCTAGTGAGTCTCATGTGGGGTGTTATACACAATTTATGAACTATCAATTTTTTTTTTTGGTTTAACTATCAACTACTTATTTTAGAATAATTGTGAGATATACTAAAAGAAATAGAAGTGCAGGGTGTGACTCACGACCTACTTAACATTATTAAAAGTAGACTAAAAGTAGTTCTGATTTTTTTGCAATATTTTGATGTTCAATTAGTTAACCTTCATAATTATTCTACGGATGGTGATAATTTAAGAGTAAATAAATTATTGTATTATTAACGACTTTCTTTAGCTTGACTTTCACATGGCTTCGATAGAGTATGACATACAAAATTGTTATGACTTTCGTAGTAATTATTAGTTGATAGTTGATACCCTAAGTTGCACGGATACGAATACGAGTATCGTTATGTGCCAGATACAGATATGTGTATATGATTTTTTAAAATTTACAAGATACAATACGTCAAATATTAAATATTAATAATTATATATAAAGATATAATTTAAATAAAAACATCAAATAATATTATATCTGATCACTTGCACAGTCATTAGTCACATACTATTACGAAGCATATCAAAGCGTTGTGTATTGTTTTCATTTTGATTTTTCGAAATAGAGGGTTTTCACAATTTATATTTAATTTTCTGAAAAGATATTACAATTTGGTTCTTGTTGGGTCTTTTTTAGTTTAAGAAAACTACCACACTACTCTTTTAAATTGCTGATACGTATCGAATACTCCTCGTATACGCTTCACAACGTATCTGATACATGTATCCATTTTTTTAATTATTTTTAATGCATGATGCACCACGTGGCGTATCCGATACGTATCCAAAGAGTATCTAAAGAGTATTGATATCCGATACGTATCCGGCACTAACATGCCATATTTTTGTAGTATGAGACTATGAGTGCATCATAGTTGATACCATTAGTGAAATTTACGAATTGAGCCATGAACTATGTTAGGATTGCACGTTGTCACTCTGTACCAACTTGAATTAAAAAAGGAGCTACGAAACAAAGTTCTAAAGTTTGGCAATATTTTGATGCCTACTATAGTCAAAAATCAAGATTAAGAAATGTATTACTTTATTATCAACGACTTACTTAAGCTTCACTTTCACATGGCTTGGATAAAGTATGGTATAAATTAGGCTGTCCCATATTAAGCTTAGACCAGTTATCAAAAAAAAAAAAATATTAAGCTTAGACCGTTAGAGATGGGCTAGGCGGAGGAATGGGTTGAAGATAAGGAGCAAGTTGGTAGGGAAAACGCGCACAAACATATATATATATATATATATATATATTGTTGCACTAAATAAAACAAGGAACCAAATTATCAATCTTGGGTTGAGTCGCGGACTAAATCGCTTTAATTAAGATGTTTCGCGGCTCTACCCCAATGTGTAAACAGCGTTCGTAGCCTCATCGTCCCAAGATAAATCAGTCCGGAATCTCCTATGTCTCAATCCTTTATGCACTGTAAAGAAATGGAATACTTTCACATTTTTCTTCTATTTTTATTTATAACTCAGAATCTTGTAAAAGGAGAAGATAACAATTTATATATATATATATATATATATATATATATATATATATAACACAAAGAGCATGCGTACTGTCTCTCTGTTTCTCTCTCTCTCTATTTTTTTTCGAAATCCCTTTTTTTAGGGAAAAAAATCCATTTCGTCATTTAAGTTGGCACCCTCATCGTTTTCGTCCATTAACTTGTCACACCTTTAAAAAGGTCCATTAAGTTGGCACATTTCATCAATTTAGTCCATTTACCCCGACTCTGGTGGTTTCCGGCACCAACTGCTGATGTGGCCGCCGTTGACCCATTGACCCGTTGACACCGATTTTTTTTTAATTTAATTTCCACATGTGCATGACACGTAATAAAAAAAAATCAAAATTTAAAAATAAAAATTATACTTAGTCTTTCCAAAATTTTTCCGTCAAACACTCTGAATCAAAAGCTTCCACAATGGCGCGGCGTGCTCGGAAGTCGATCCCCAAGCCGAAAATTCGTCATCAATCCAAAATCAATGACCCAGCCCCAATTTACGGTAAGAATCAACATGCATTAAGTCTAGTACTTTCAATTTGTGTTTTATGTTTGTTTATTTAGCGTAATTTAAGTTTATTTACTCTAAAATGCGAGTAGGACGATTTCCCCCAAACTGTTAAGAACCCTAATTTCCCAAATCGATTTTATTTTCATGAAAAACCCTAGAACTCTAGTTCGCCCCATTCGCGAAGAACCCTAATTTATCTCAGTCAACCCTAATTTTCCAATTCGACCCTAATTTCTCCAATTCGACCCCAATTTCTCCAATTTGAAGTAATCCCTAAATTACCCCAACCTCAGTAACATTAAATTCCATGAATTTACATGAATCCCCCAATTTGGTCTTAATCCCCTAATTTTTTCTATTTTTTCTTAACAGTACCTGGTGATCTTAACATCACTCTTCAAATTTACTATGGAGGTAATATGAAGTCTGATGGTGTGGTTGAGTATGAGGGAGGGTTCAAGTGTGTAGTTGATTATGTGGGGTATAGGGTTATCAGTATTGAAGGGTTGTTTGTGTTGTGTGACCAGCTTGGGTTAATATTTGTGGAGGGATTGTATTTAAAGAAAGATCATGGGTTTGCTATCATCGAGGCAGATAGTGAATTGCAGTCATATTACTTGGGTTGCCAGAATACAAGATACATGGAATTGTTTGTGAAATGTGATGGGAGGGTTGAGAATGAGACAGTTGATGGTTTGGAGGCCTTGAATGAGACAAATGATGAAAATGCAACTAATGAATGGGTTGAAGATGATGCTGAAGACCTTGAAGATCATAATATTGAACTGGATGACTTCTCAGATGGCTCTTATGGCATGCAAGAGGATGAGGAAATGGGTAATGGTATAAATGAAGCAGCAGTTGACAACATGTATGCAATGAATTTTGGTCCTGTCATTCCAGAAAGAACAGGGGCAGCAGCAGATGTAAATGACAAAGGAGTCAATGACAAAGAGAATGAGACAGTTAGTGAGCAACCTCAGAGAGAGCCACTTCAGAAAGAGCCTAGACAGAAAGTGAAGAAGGTGAAGAAAGTGCTTAAGAGGCTCAATAAGAAGAGAGCTACCAAGAAGGCTGCAAGAGATGGATCTCCTGAATTGGTTGATGAAACAGAGGCTGCTGAGGCTGCTGCAGAAGAGGAAGCATGGGAGAGAAGAAGAGAACAGAAGAGGAATGCTGTTGACAATGACACAGATGAAGGTGATGAGGAGAACATAAATTTGTCAGAAGATGAGCTTGAAAGCTTAAATGGGTCTGATGATGATGTGTATGGAGGGAAGATTGGGGAACCTGGTGGCCAGAAAGGGTTAGAAGAGTTGAACCTGGTGAAAAACCCAAAAAGGAAAAAGAGAAGATGTAGAGGTAAACCTGTGCATGTGTCTAAGGAAGACCCTACAAGACTTAAGAGGAAGCAGAATATTGTGAAGTGCAGCTATTGCAAAGGGCTTGGTCACAATATTCGAAGTTGTGAGGATAAAATTGATGATGAGTTGATATGTGAGATAGCTGCTATGAAAGAAGTAGAGGTGGAGGGTGCTTCAATCAATCCAGAACCAGTGGTTACTCAAGAACAACAATCAACTCAGGAATCTGAACAACAAACAAGACAGGATATGGAGAGGGATTCACACCCTACTAACATTGTGGATGGGTCAGATGATGCTTCCAGAATCCAGAAAGTAAGAATCACTTCATTATAAATAGTATATGCTTTTAGTATTACATATATATTACTGCTAATATGTTGTAACATTTGTATCACAGAATGTAACATTTGTGACTGAGTATATTGATGCCTTGCAATATAACTCCAGGGTGAATGTAAGTGGAGGCCCTTCCATATCTGAACAACTGCAAACAGCTGGTAGACAAGGACCTTCTTCAGTCAGGAAGATCATAGGCAGGGATGGAAGACATGTGGTGTTTATGGTTGGGAATAAGCAAAAGTCAAAGAAGGATACATGTAAACCAGCTTGGAAGTGATTTAAATTGCCTTTCATGATACTTTTGGTTGCAACATAGATCAGTAAATGGTCATATGTTCTGCATATATTTTGTTAATATATGTTCTGCATATATTATGCAACATAGTACTTTCATGATACTTAAGAGTTGTTGCTATTTTGATGTAGTACATTTCGAATTTGGTTGCTATTTTGATATTGTAAGGGCTGAATAGTACTTATATCTTTTACATGCAGTTACTATTTATTATAATTTTGTGCATGATCAAATTTAGGGTAGATGGACGGACGGACGTTAATGTTAATGAAGTGATGCAATATTAACTGTCTGTCTCTTCGATTTTCACTCCTTCATTTAACTCCACTATCTACCCCCACCATATTCATTTCACTTTCAACACCAAGTAAAAATCTGTCACTCTCTAAAATTTTCTCTCTCAAATTCTCTGTTCAAATAATTCTGATGACCGTTGAACAAGGTGCAACTCTAAAAAGGATCTATGACCCCAGGGTGGATGATATAGCCAGAGTGTTCTATAGATCCCCAGGGTTTACGCAAGACGAAGAAACTTGGTTGCTGAACGTGATGAAACAACTGACCAAGACGGATATATGGATCTCGGAGGGACAAATGGAGGACATAAACAGGGAGGTTGCTGTGAGGCTCTCGGAGAAGAGGGGTGCCCTAGTCACCCCATTGATGATAAAGGAGAGGATGATGGTGATGGAGACACGGTTCATGTTGTTCCTCTCACTGTATAGAGTTCCAGGCGTCAAAATCGACAAGCCAACAGGAAACGTCTTCATGGATTCGGTACTGCAGGAACGCTTTCTGAAGAACGTAAGTAGATCTGGCTATATTACTCTTTTATGTAATGATTGATGCGTTTTCATATTGATGAGTTTCAATATTGCATGCAGCCTACAAACATGGACAATCAGTTCATTGAAAATGGGTTTCTGAACTACACGAAGATGCACTATCTCTTCCAGGTGAAAATGCTCCCTCTCCCGAAGATCAGAGTCCTATCTTACATGGACATCATCAACATGGAGGTCTAGTGAGAGTTTGTGAGGTTTATCTGTCTTGTTTTGGATCAGAGTCCTATCTTACAAAGGTGTCTCTTAGATATTACAAATCACATTTGTCTCCTTTTATTCTCCAAACCAGGAAAACCACAAAATACAAACCAGTTAAACAACTACTTCCTAGAGTAAAATAAGACCATAAGCAAACACAACTTCATGAACATCCCAAACACAATCGACCATGCCACACAACAACATATTAAAGCCCCTTTAGTAACATTGGTATTCTGCATAAACTCATTCAATCCAGAACCTTGGCAAACAGATTGAGGGACTGCATTAAGGGTGGTGGACATTCGGCTAACTTCATCATTTTTATCTACAACATTGTTATCTTCATCAAAATTGTCATCCACTTCACCTAAGCCAACATCATCCACAACCTGATTTCTTCTTTTACGCGGCAGTGAAGAATCCTGGGTTCTTGTCACCATGTATGGATGAAGATGAGAGTTTTTTGGCATATGAAGCTCCTCAACCCAAGCAAAGAATTTGGAGTGACGAACTCTTTCTGGGCATATGTAGTAGTATTGACCTGGTCGTGTTGAGTTCATCCCTGCCCTACCGTAAACCATTGTTCCCCGACCACATACACATGGAAACTCGAACACCATCTACAACACAACCAACGACCAACAACATATAATTTAGCCCCAATTCGATATGCCCTAAATTTGAAATTTAACAAAAACCTAAAATTCAAATAAATTAAGTGAAAAAACAATGACTACACCTACTATTAACTCCTTAATAGTAAATTCCATCATCCAAACACCCTTAATTTTAAATTATCAAGCTTAGTAAAGAGATTATTTGGAAAAAATATGAAATTTTACTCTCGGTTAGGTTTGTGTAATTAGTTGAATCGATGTACATACCTTCTTGAATTGTGGAAAAGAGATGAACAGAGAGGCGCGTCGATTCGTGAATTCGTCGTCGATTTCGTCGATTCGTGAATTAGGTTTATTAATTTGTGAATGATTTAGGAATGTTACCGTTATGTGTAATAATTTTTATTTTTGAATTTAGATTTTTTTTATTACGTGTCATGCACATGTGGAAATTAAATTAAAAAAAAATTCCGAGTCAACGGGTCAATGGGTCAACGGCGGCCACATCAGCAGTTGGTGCCGGAAACCACCAGAGTCGGGGTAAATGGACTAAATTGATGAAATGTGCCAACTTAATGGACCTTTTTAAAGGCGTGACAAGTTAATGGACGAAAACGATGAGGGTGCCAACTTAAATGACGAAATGGATTTTTTTCCCCTTTTTTTAATAATTAACGGATGTTTTTCCTTTTCAAAGAGTAGGAATTTTCGAATTGTGAGTGCCTCTAACGTATGCAAATTTGAAGACATTATATAGATGAGAGATAATCATAAGTTTAAAATTAAGGAATCACTCATCCGTTAATTAGGAGAAATTATTATATACATCCGTTGTATGTATAACCGATGGTTAAGATTAGAAGGAGATCCCTAAATTGTAGGAATAACCACCCAACACCCCATCCCCACAGTGTATTGGTAGTGGATGCACATACAGCGGCTGCACCAAATAATCTCTCGTTAATTAGAGAGAGGGTTAGTGTGGATTTGATAATATTATGACTTTTTCAAATAAGACTTAGTCTTTCCTTTTTAACAACGAATTTATTAAGGTATAAGATAAGTCTAAGAAATAATCCATATTAGAGACTAAATCCTTTTCTTTTCAAAACTTAAATACGTGATAAATAAAAATTTCACCAACATTCCCCCACTTGGAAATTTTAATAAATCCTTTTTTTTCATTGAGTTATATTCATATATATGTTAGTGCATAAATAAAGGTGTTCATCAACTTGAACCTTTACGTAGTGTTGATGATTTAGATTATACTAGAGTAACTCGTAGTCTTGAACTCTATCTCTAACAACATCACACACACAAACATATCAAGGTGAGGTTTCAAAGCCCGTGCTCTCCGGCCATGCAGGTGTATCCCAGTGTAGTGAATGCTCTAGAAAATTCGCCTACAATTTTCATAAGAAGTGGCCACACCCCCACATCCACATAGGTGAATCTATCAAGAGTGCTCTTGTAGCTAGACACTCCACTTAATATAGAGTATAGAATTCATTAAGAGTTTATAATTAACTCAACCTATAATCGCTGCAAGATTCATATTTTAATCTTTTTAAATAGGACTTTAATTATAACATGATTCATCTCACTTCACTTCATGACTTGTTATTACCCATTGAACCCAGTTCTTGGGATCTCTAATCTCTAGGTTGGGTTTCCATCACAAGTGATTTATTATTCTAAAGGCTTAAGTCCCATTTCTTTTGAGGTTTTATAAACCTTCTCTTTAGCTAGTCCTTTCATCAAAGGATCAGCTAAATTCTCATCAGAATAAACATGATCCACTCTGACAGCACCCGTTGAGAGAAACTCTCTAATGGTACTATGTTTACGACGTATTTGTCGTCTTTTTCCGTTATAGTAATGGTTCTGAATTTTAGCAATAGCTGCAGTACTATCGCAATGGATCAATATTGCTGGAATCGGTCTCTCCCTTAAAGGGGTATCAGAAAGTAAACTTCTCAACCATGATGCTTCTTCATTAGCTGACGTTAGAGCTATCATTTCAGATTCCATAGTTGATTGAGCCAAAATTGTTTGTTTCTTTGATTTCCAAGAAATGGCTCCACCGGCTATACTAAAAATATAACCACTAGTTACTTTAGAGTCATTTGAAAGGGTGTTTCAATCAGCATTGTTGTATCCCTCGAGTACATCGGGAAACTTTTGATAATATAAACCAAATTTTAAAGTTATTTTCAGATATCTCATGACTCTTTCAATAACATGCCATTGTTCTATACTAAGTCTACTAGTGAACCTGCATAATAATCCTACAACATACGCAATCCTACAACATGAATATTAGAATAAAAAATAAGCAAGTCATCCACATATAAATATATCAAAGTGCATAAGCCATTTTCTGATTTATAGTAAATGCATTTATCACTTTCATTTACTTTAAAACCATGAGAGATAATAAGATTATCACATTTTTCATGCCATTGCTTCAGTGCTTGTTTTAAACCATAAAGAGATTTATCTAATTTACACACTTTGTCTTCTTGATCATAAATGACAAAACCTTCCGGTTGTTTCATATAAATCTCTTCTTCTAAATTCTATTAAAAAAGCAGTTTTAACATCCATTTGATGCACTAAAAGATCATGAATGGAAGCAAGAGAAATTAGGACACGTATTGAAGTAATTCTAGTAACAAGCGAAAATGTGTCAAAGAAATTAATATTTTCTTTTTCTAAAAATCCTTTTGCTACAAGGCGAGCTTTATAATTTTCAATACTTCCATCAGATCGCAATTTCTTTCGAAGAACCCATTTACATCCTATAGCTTTACAACCAGGGGTAAATCTACCAAGTGCCAAGTTTTATTAGATTCAAGTGAATCCATTTCATCGTCGATAGCCTCTTGCCAAAATTTGGCATCTAAAATAGACAAGGCTTCATCAAGTGTATTTGGATAATTTTCTAAATTATAAACATAAAAATATGAACCAAAATCTTTACTAGTACAAGCCTTTTTACTTTTTCTATTTTCAAAATCTACTTCTTTAATTGAATCATCAATTTATAGAAGTATTTTTAGAAGACGAGTCCCCACTATTTTTCAATATAAAAGGAAATTTATGTTCATAAAAATCAGCATCATTAGACTCAATAATCACACGATCATTTAAGGAATAAAATCTATAAGCTTTACTGTTTATAGCATAACCAATAAATACACATTCATAAGACCGACTAGCAAGTTTATTCCTTTTCGGATCAGGAATTCAAGCATAAGCCAGACAACCCCAGGTTTTTAAATGAGTGAGATTTGGTTTTCTATTTTTAAAAATCTCATAAGGTGCAAATTTACTTTTTGACTTTGGTACTCTATTCAACACATAGCAAACGGTTAATCAGATTTCACCCCACCAATAAAAAGTTGCACCAGATTTGAGTAAAATAGCGACATTAGCTTCAGTAAAAGTTCTATTTTTCGTTCAGCTTTACCATTCATTTCAGGAGAATAAGGTGCTGCCTTTTCATGAATAATCCCGTGAGATTCATTAAATTCATTAAAAATAGTAGAGTTATATTCAGTGCCTCTATCACTGCGTAATCGTTTTATTTTTCTATTGAATTGATTTTCAATTTCGGTCAAGAAAAGTTTGAACATATCAAAAGCTTCATTTTTATTTTTCATAAGATATACAAATGTAAAATCAGAGCGGTCATCAATAAAGGTTATAAAATAACGCTTTCCATTTCTAGTCAAAACACCATTAAATTCACATATATCAGAATGGATTAATTCAAGATGTTCAGATTCTCTAAAGACTTATTTATGTTGTGTTTTTGTGATTTAGCTTGACTACAACATTCACATTTCTCAAACTCATTCAAAGATAATTTAGGAATAAGTCCTAAGCTACTCATGTTCTTAATTACACGTTTGTTAACATGACAAAATCTAAAATGCCAAGTATTAAAAGAACACATCATGTAAGCAGAAGATGCATCTTTATTCAATTCAACATTGAACTTAAACATACCATCAGTAGGATAACATTTTCCTACGAAAATATTATTCTTAGTAATACAAATCAGCGCCTATAGTTTGAGTAAACCCGACTTTATTGAGGAGATAGCCCGAAACCAAATTCTTTCTCATCTCTGGAGTATGCCAAACATCTTTGAGAACAAGTGTCTTTCCAGAGGTAAACTTTAATTCCACTTCACCAATACAACAACAATGGTAGTGTGAGAATCACCGAGCAACACTTTTTTATCATCAACATCAGAATATGTTTTAAACATAGCACGATCATAGCAAACATGGCGTGAGGCGCCAGTATCTACCCACCACCCCTCAGATCCACCAACTAAATATATTTCTGAAATCATCGCAATTAGTTGATCTTCGATTAAGTTTGCTAGTGGAACAGAACGATTCCTTAACCGGCAACTTCTCGCAATATGTCCTGGCTTGTTACAGTTATAACAACCGAATGGGGCCGAATCATTCTTTGAGGGAGGTTGATGCCCATGATAACCCTGTGAAGCTCTTTGGAATTGATTTTTATAATTTTTCTGAAAATTGTTGTTGTTGCAATTTTGATTCTTCATAATTTTCTTTTTCGGCTTTTGAAAATTTGTGAAACTTTTCGTCGCAACATTATTTGAAACAACAAGTACTTCATCATTTTTATCTTGTTTACAGGCTTCCTCCTCAATTCAAAAACGAGTAATCAAACTTTCCAAAGAAAATCCTTAGTTTTATGCATCAGTATATTTTTAAAATCTTTCCAACTCATGGTAATTTATCAATCAAAACAGCTACTTGAAATTGTTCATCAATAACCATACCTTCAGAGGTAATTTCATGAGCGATTTTCTGCAATTCATGTGATTGTGCTTCCACTGATTTGTCGTCCGTCATTTGATACTTCAGGTACCGGCTTACTGCATACTTCTTTGTTTCAGCTTCCTCTGTGTCATACTTTTTCTGTAGAGCATCCCAAATTTCCTTTGCGGACTTATCAGAATTATAGTATAATACAAATCATCATATAAACCATTTAGTATATAATTCTTGCAAATAAAATCATTATCTACCCTGAAATTGTGGATCGGTTGATACGCGTTCGTTGTTAACTTCTCAATGTTACTTTACAAACGTCTAGACTAACAATGCAGCGGAATTTAAACAACACAAAGGTTTTAAAAAGTGAATATATTAATATTAACTTCTGAGCCGTAGGTAAAATACCACAAGGGTTTATCAAAATATGTTTCTTACAACTCTCAAGCTCATCACTCTTGAATTTCGCGAACTCAACAAAGCAGACAAGAATTATTCTCTCAATTCTAAATCTAGAACTAATTGAACAACTCACAAACTTTGCAAAAGCAAGACAACACTCAACAGCTCGTGAATTAATCTCTTCGATTTATTAGCTCTTGTCTTGTGTTTGTCTTGATATACTTCACACCTATATATAGGTTCTTGACTTGGACTTCCAGGTGTGTTGTACACAGTTGATAACTCTTTCAATTTCCTTGTCGGACTCCTCATCCTTGTTCTCGTCGTTCTTCTTGAATAATAGTTCATTTTTTAGTAAACTAACTTAGGAAAGACTCCTTCAAATTAGAACTCAACTTGGATGTTTCCTACTTGTACTCGAACACTTCTTTCCTTATATGTTGAGCGGTTAGCTTTAATTAAGGAAACTTCTCTTTATGGAAACTTTGAATGCTCGACCTATGACAAGTTTGTTTCCTAAATAATAACCAAATACAATCACAACTGTGGAACTAGATTAGTCGAGTGAATAAGGCAAAATAATAATTTAGATATTCAAAACAAGATTGTAAAACATATTCTGACAGTCAATGTTACTCTAACATTGACCATCTAACATTACCAGAATACTTGCACTTTCAATCTCCCCTTTTTTGCCTTACTTCACAAAACCCTAGAACATGTTTAGTTATTCAGAACAAACTTATTCAACCTTGTGGTACATCTAAAACAAGTAACTCCCCCTTAATATCAGGAGAGTCCAACACAATGTTATTCTAACATTGATTTTCCAACGTTGTCATAACATCCGTCTGTCTCAGTGTTAACTTAACATTGACTCCAGTCGATTGTTCTAACATTGAACTTTCCAATGTTATCTTAACATCAGATATCAGCCAACACTTGTAGACAGAGTTAGTACTTGACACGGACTCAAGATTTCATAAGAAAAAATACAAAGTACCAATAAGCTGAATACTTAATTACATGCCATAACTATAACAAGGAACACACTCCTTGATCAAAATAAAGAAACATAAAGAAAATAGAAATAGTTCATGCAAAAACAGAAATAGTTCAGAAAAGGCTAAAAAATAGAAAATATAGGACTCGGAAATTAAAATTTTGATCTACTCTCCCCCTTTTTGTGAGGAAGGCAGATCCCTTGGGTTCTTTCTGAGGCTGTCAATCTCCTAAAGCCTAACTTTCTTGTCAGCAATCTCTCTTTGAGTGTCCTTGTATTCTCTGTCCAGCCACTTGAGGGTCTCTTCCACAAAAGCATCAGCTATCATTGAGCAGCTGTCACCACTGGCTATAGGCACTGAAGAAGCAGCAAACTTTTGAGTACTCTTCTTATTATTCTTCTTCTTCTTCTTCTTCTTCTTCTTTCTACTTGGTCCAACTGCATCCTCAGGATTCCATGGAAGATCTTGAATCCTCACCTGTGTGAAGTAGCTCCTGGTGATAGGCATTCTGGCCTTGTTCTTGACCCACCCTAATGTCTTCAAGGTTTTAAATCCTTGTTTCACCAGTATGCTAGATATCAGAGAGGGATATGGAATGATTCCTTTTGATTTTGTTGTGACCTCCTTCATAGACCTCAGCATCTTTCCCCTCTGTTCACATCTAGACCATTCTTCAACTTAAACACCAGCCTTGCAGACTCCTTAGTCATCACTGTTGTGTTGGAAGATGGTAGCCAGTTTTAGGTAGAAATTTTGTGCAGTACAACACTCAAAGAAGTAAGCCTTGTTGTGGAAAAGCTGTCATTCCATTTCCTGGTCAGTCCACCAGTAAGATCAGTGATGATCTCATCCATGCTTGGATCCTCTGATTCTTTAGGATCAGGCAGTCCCCATGCTTCATTGATAGTGGAGGGGCTAATGTCGAAGACACTTTTCCTAACCCAAGCCTTCCCATATTTGGGAGAATTCTAGTGGCACACCCATTGAGAGAGGTTCATATAGAACTCTATGATGACATCTGGAGCAAAGGATGAATGGTTCATCACTGACCCCAGCACACCTCTTGCACTTTGCCTTTCTCTTTCTAGAAGAAGTAGCTAGAGCAGTCAGAGTAAGGCTCTCTTCTTCTTCCTTCTCACTCTCATTGTCCTCTTCAACATTATCAGCAGGGATACCCTCAGTAGTATCCAACCCAGCAACAGTCTCCTCATCCTGATTGTTCTCAACCTCAGAGGTATTCTCCTCAAGAATCTCATTCTCCTCAGCAACAACCTCAACATTCTCTTCATTAACATCCTCAGACTCACCCACATCAACAACATGGGCCTCATTCTCCACCTCAATATCAACTTCAGCAGGTAAATTTTGAGTAGGGTTAGCCATTATTACCTCGTTTTCTGTGTTGGTGGGAGTGGAGGTGTTCTCAGCAGCTTTTGATGTTGAACCAACATTACCATTTGCTGATTTCTTTCCTTCGCGCCGTTGATATGTAGTTTTCCTTTTTGCAGCAGCGGCGACGATCGATTCAGTGGATGCATATCTGGTGTTGTACCTCTTTGGTTGCTCAATCTGCTCAGTAGCATCTGCAAGGGCATCAATTGAAGACTTGCGGGCCATTGTTAAAGTAATTTTGGAGAGGAAAAGAGTTTAAGCACATAAAATTTTGATTGCACAATTTCGATTCAGAGAGCGTGAAGAATTAGAAGAGTCTAGGGCAAATTATATATGGCAATTGATTATGAAGAGTGGTGTTAGTGGTATTGTAACATGTTACCAAAATAATCGGACCACTTACACACGTTCCCGCGTATAGTACTTACCCACGGGTCAATGTTAGATTAACACGTGACCAGAGCAGTTTCCAAACCTGAAAACTTATAAGTCACAGCGTTGCAGTGTTGGACTAACATTGGTAAGTTAACAACAGGTCAGAAAGATGGAGGTGCAGGGCTTTCATCCAAATAGCTTCATGTGAGAGCGTGAGATATTACTAAATACAGATCTGAAACTTCTTCAAAGCACATGAGTACACAAGACACAGTTTAAGATCATCAGTATGAGTAAGTAACACTTCTGACAGAAGAAACACACAGATAGTAGACGTAAATATCCAGGAAAAATTCATTCCCTTAGCATAACAGATTGCAATCCAGTGTGTTTACCTGCTGTATAGTCACCCAAAGTGCGTGCCTCTACACATGAATTTTGGATTACTACTCCCTCTAAGCCCAAACCGACACAACAATAAGATGCAGAAAATGAATGAATGCAACAATGTTAGATCAACATTGGGAGATGGTAACCAAGTACTAACAGCTGTACTAACTGAACGCATCACACATCAATTTAAATCTTTTACACTTATCATGAAACTCTTTTTGAACTAAAGCTGAGAATAGTTAAACAAGGATAATATCATCATTGAATGTGGGCAGCACAATACTCCACACACCCCAGCAACTTTATCATCAGCTACAGACTGGGCAAGTACAAAGGAACTGAATGAGGACAATACACTTATCATATACTTCATCACCCCAACTCCTTATACATACTTGTTGACCAGCCAGTTTACAAGACAAACACCAAGTGATCAGTGCTACTGAATGTGAGGTAGTCGAAACTCCAAACATCCCAGTAGAAAAGACCACCATCATGCATTTCCTTGGCCAAAGATAACAAAAACATGAAAATAAGCACAACTGAATCACACTGAAGCTCTCAACATCATATACCCCAGCTTCTTTTCATTCTTAGTTTAACCTACAATTGGATAAATCACAACTGAATAACACTACAGTAGTGAACTTTGTGCATCCCGGCTTCTCCTGATGTCAGATTAACATTCTCAGACCAACAACGGAGTATCTTACTTTAGAAAACTTTTTGATATGAACTTGTTCACCAGTCAATACAGTCATTTGCATAGGTTAACCACACAACCCAAAAGATGACAAACAAAGATGGAATATGCAAGAAAAATGAATGCAAACAAAGAAATAAAATAATTACAGACACACCACAACTAATAACCAGTGCTAGACAGTGGTGTTATGTCAACACTGGTGAACTGACATTCTTACACAATGCACATGCCAAGAAAATTCCTCAAACTGAAGAACCTCTCAGAATCTAAGGGCTTAGTGAACATATCAGCAAGCTGATTGTTTGTCTCAATGTGCTCAATGTCTATTAACTTGTCCTCAACCATGTTTCTCAGATAATAATTCCTTATGTCTATGCGCTTAGTTCTAGAATGTTGTACAAGATTTTTAGAGATACTTATAGCACTAAGATTATCACAGAACATAAGTAAGGTATCACTATCCAACCCATAATCCAACAACATGTGTTTGAGCCACACAAGCTGGGAGACACAACTGTCTGCTGCTATGTACTCAGGTTCAGCAGTGGATAGAGATACACAATTTTGCTTTCTGTTATACCATGAGACCAAATTGTTCCCCAGATAAAAACATCCTCCACTTGTGGACTTCCTATCATCAGCATCACCTGCCCAGTCTGAGTCACTGAAACCCACAAGGTTAGTGTTAGCGTCAAATGAATACCAGATGCCAAGGGACAAAGTTCTAGATATGTATCTAAGGATTCTCTTCACAGCAATCAAGTGAGACTGCTTTGGACATGTCTGGTACCTTGCACATACACAAACAGAGAACATAATGTCAGGCCTAGAAGCAGATAAGTAAAGCAAACTTCATATCATTGATCTGTACAATGTTGGATCAACATTGGTTCCAGTCCCATCTCTGGTGATCTTGACTGAAGCGGACATGAGGGTCTTACAAGGCTTTGAATCGGAAAGTTCAAACCTTTTCACCAAATTCTTTGCATACTTCTCCTAGTTCAAGAATATGCATATACTTGTTTGTCTTATTTGGAGACCAAGAAAGAAATTTAACTCTCCTATCATACTCATCTCAAATGTTCCTGTCATAGATTCAACAAACTTTTCCAAAATAGAATTGATAGTGGAACTAAACACTATGTCATCAACATAAATTTGAGCTATACAGATATCAGGATTTTTCTTTAAGACAAACAATATTCTGTCTCCATCACCTCTAACAAAACCAAGACTTAAGAGAAATTCAGTAAGTCTTTCATACCATGCTCTAGGAGCCTATTTAAGACCATACAGAGCTTTCTTTAACCTGTACACATAATTTGGGAACTTAGGGTCGGTGAATCCCTTAGTCTGTTAAACATATACTTCCTTATCAATCAGTCCATTTAGGAAGGCACCATTCACATCCATCGGATATAGTTTTATCTTAAGACATCAAGCAATGGCTAGAAGTAACCTAATAGATTCTATCCTAGCTACTGGAGCAAAAGTCTCATCAAAATCTATGCCTTCAACCTGAGTATACCCCTGAGCAACAATTGGCTTTGTTCCTAAAAATTACTCCTTCCTCATTACTTTTATTTTTAAAGATCCATTTAGTCCCTATTACATTTACATCGGGTGGTCTAGGTACCAAAATCCAGACATTAATTTTAGTAAACTGTAATAGTTCATCCTGCATGGCATTGATCCAAAAGTTATCTAGAAGAGCTTCAGATACATTTTTAGGTTCTATGATAGAGACAAAACATGAGGCATTATCAACAGTACATGTGAAGTTCATACAGACACACAGTTTAACCATATCTCTATAATCCAGTCTCTCTTTGTTGCTTGTCCTTACCTGTTTAGTGATCTCACTTATTACTTGAGATGTTGGATGGTCTTTCTGAATCCTAGCAGGGGGGCTCTTCTAGATTCAGTGCCACCTTTGGTTTCTCAGTCAGATTCTTTTGTTGTTAGTTTAACATCCGATCTGGTTGGTGTTAGTCTAACATCCATTTCTGTCTCCTGCTCAGTGGTCCCAGCTTCAAGCTCCAGTGTTGGAATAACATTCTCAGTTTCCAATGTTGGTTCAACATTAGCAACTGAAAAGTCACCAGTACCTATTTCAAATGTGAAATCATCAAACACGACATTCACAGATTCTTGAACAGTCTTTAATCTAGGATTATAGACTCTAAAAGAAGCATTGTTAGCAGAGTAGCCTACAAAGATGCATTTCTCACTTTTTGGATCAAGTTTACTCCGATAATCCCTTTCATTTAGCAGATAACAGTCACATCCAAACTCATGAAAATATTCAATATTTGGCTTTACACCCTTCAAGGTTTCATAAGGAGTCATATTAGTTCCAATTCTGAGATACACCCTGTTACTAATGTGACAAGCAGTATTTAAAGCTTCAGCCCAAAGTCTTTTAGATAGATCTTTAACATTCAACATAACTCTGGCCATTTCTTGAAGAGTTCTATTTTTTTTCCAGCAATACCATTCTGCTGAGGTGTCTTAGAAGCTGAATATTCATGAAAGATGCCTTTAGCATTACAATAGCTATCAAAACTAGCATTCTCAAATTCCTTTTCATGATCAGACCTAATCTTAGACACAGAAGAACCATATAACGCTTTGATGCTAGCACAAAGAATTTTGAACTGATCAAAAGCTTCAGATTTTTCTCTAAGAAACTTTATCCATGCATATCTAAAGAAGCTATCTACAATCACTAAGGCATATTTCTTACCACAGACTGCTTACCTCGATAGGACCCATTAAGTCCATATGCAACAATTCAAAACACCTACTAGTTCTAGAAGTAGCATTTTGTACCTGTAGAGGAGCATGAACAACTCTGGTTTGCTTACCTTTGAGACAATCACCACACACAAGCTTACCTGGATTGGATAGTTTAGGCAAACCTCTTACATTATCAACTTTCTGTAATTTCTCTAAGTTTCTATAGTGCACATATCCCAGTTTCCTATGCCATACATAAGCTTCATCTATCTTCGCATGGAAACTTTCTGCTTCTTCTTGAGCCAGATAGCAGTTGTCTTTAGATCTAGTACATGTCATAACAAGAACATTGTCACTATCATAAACATCAAAAGATACTCTTTTAAAGGTAACTAGCAGATCATCATCACAGAGCTGACTAATGCTAATTAAATTTGGTTTTAACCCATCAACCAACAGAACATCCTTGACTGGTGGAAATCCTTCAACATTGAGTGTCCCATTTCCAATGATTTTTCCTTTGGTGCCTCCTCCATAGGTGAAAGTTCCAACACTTAAGGGAATCATCTGTTTAAGATTCTCTTTGTTGCCTGTCATGTGTCTTTAGCATCCACTGTCAAAGTACCACTTACCTAAAAGGTTAGAGTAAACAGCAGAGAAAACCACATTGCACACAATCTTGATCTTAGGGGATTTCACCTTTTCAACCCAAGTTCTACCTTTCTGTCTAGAACCTAATGTTGGACTAACATCAGGAACAACTGTTGGTTTAACATTAGCCACATAAGTTGTTTTCTTACCACTCACTTTCAAATATTTTTTACAAAATGGTTTAATGTGACCTGGTTGAAAACAGTATTGAGAGATAAAGATAGGTTTATTTTTTGCTATGTTGACTGGACCAGAATTCAATTTAGAAGATTATTTGACAAAACTGATTTTAAGGTAGCAAGAATTCTCATCAGAAGAGGAAAATTTCTCAATAAAATCTTTCTCAACAAAACCTAGACCATTTATACCTGTATTACCCATGTTCAGTACCTCATTAAGTTTGGAAGTTCCTGAGTTCCATTTAGCAATGATCTCAATGTCCTTTTTGAGTTTTTCTTTTACCTCTCTCAACTCAGCTTATGTTATGTCAAGATCTCTTTCATAGAGTTTCATCATGTTCTTCAAACACTCAATATCAAATTCCAGGGCTTTATTACTTTTGATGAGCATAATATTCTCTCTTTCAAGTTTGATGAATGTAGAGTGAAGATCTTCTATGATTTCCTCATGAGACTGTTCTCCTCCCAAGCAGTATTCCTCCTCCAGATCAACTGAACCATGAAAACACTCAAAGTTAGTATCATCAGAATCAGAGTAAAAATCATAATTAACCTTTAAGTCATTGTTGTCCCAATTTCCAAAGAAAATCTCATGTGCTGTTGTTAGTTCCTCAATGTTAGAGTAACATTGTGGACCATTGCAGTTCCAGGAGTCTTCTCCTGACCAGTTAATATGAGTGTAGAGCGCATCAGTGTTGATTTCTTCTAAGTGTTCATCAGTACTTGATCCAGAGTTGAAATCAGCTTCATCAAAATCATCTACACAAACCCAATGAGAGTTCCTTCTAGCTCGAAGGATGTTAGCACATTCATGTTTAAAATGACCAAACCCTTTACATTCATAGCACTGGACATCTTTCAGTTTTTCAGCATCTTGAGGAGTGCTCTTTGATGCCATGTACTTTATGAATTTCGGGGGTAGCTTCTTATAATCAGGACCAACATTACCAGATTGCTTCTCGTTGCCTTTATCTTTGTCACCTAGTTTGCTAAACTTCTTGATAATGTTACCATAGTTAGAGGAGATCAATTCATACTCATCATCATCACTTCCTACATTATCTGAACCAGTTCCAAGTAGGGCTAAAACAGGTTGCTTACTGGACTTACTTAGAAATTCTAGCTCAAATTCTTTCAAAGTGTTCATTAAGGTTTGAAAATCCATATTTGCAAGATCTCTAGACTCATTCATAGCTATTCTTTTGACAGTGAATTTAGTAGACATGGATCGGAAGGCTTTGTAAACCATGGTTTGATTAGAAATAATAAATCATAGGTTTTGACATTGGTTAGTAATATCAAGAAGTTTCTCAAAATAGCTATCAATGCTTTTATCTTCACCCATCACTATTTTTTCAAAATCTTGAAGTAACTTCCTATGTTTAGAGTCTCTCACAGCCACATCTCCCTCACAATGTAATTCAAGAATGTCCTATGCAGATTTAGCTGTCGTGCAATTTTGAATAAGTTTAAACATATGATTACCTACCCAACTAAAAATAGCATTGAGAGCCTTTTCATTGAAGTTGTAGAGAGCAATCTCATTAGCTGTCCATCGTCCTTTGGGTTTAGGCACCAGATCAACATCTCCATCTCTTGGTAAATAAGGGATGGTGTAGCCTTCTAGAACTGATTCCCATGCTCTCAGGTCAATGGATTTGATGTGGACCCCCAGTCTGATCTTCTAATATGCATAATTGTTTGGTCCTTCCAGCACTGGCAAACTGCTGGTATTGGGGTTGGAGTTATCCATCTTGTCGTATCAACTCTAAACACTGGTGAAGTTGGTGCTTGGATCTGATACCAATTGAAATTGTGGACCGGTTAATACGCGTTCGTTGTTAACTTCACAATGTTACTTAACAACGTCCAGACTAACAATGCAATGGAATTTAAACAACACAAAGGTTTTAAGAAGTGAATATATTAATATTAACTTCCGAGCCGTAGGCAAAATACCACAAGGGTTTATCAAAATATGTTTCTTACAACTCTCAAGCTCCTCACTCTTGAATTGCTCGAACTCAACAAAGCAGACAAGAATTATTCTCTCAATTCTAAATCTAGAACTAATTGAACAACTTACAAACTTTGCAAAAGCAAGAGAACAATCAACAACTTGTGAATTAATCTCTTGGATTTATTAGCTCTTGTCTTGTATTTGTCTTGATGTACTTCACACCTATATATAGGTTCTTGACTTGGACTTCAAAGTGTGTTGTACACGGTTAGTAACTCTTCCAATTTTCTTGTAGGACTCCGCTTTCTTGTTCTCGCCGTTCTTCTTGAATAATAGTTCCTTTGTTAGTAAACTAACTTAGGAAAGACTCATTCTTTAAATCAGAACTCAACTTGGATGTTTCATAGTTGTACTCAAACTCTTCTTTCCTTATATGTTGAGCCATTAGCTTTAATTAAGGAAACTTCTCTTTATAAAAACTTTGAATGCTTGACCTATGATAAGTTTGTTTCCTGAATAATAACCAAAGACAATTACAACTGTGAAACTAGATTAGTCGAGTGAATAAGGCAAAACAATAATTAAGATATTCAAATCAAGATTGTAAAACAGATTCCGACAGTCAATGTTACTCTAACATTGACCATCTAACATTGCTAGAATACTTGCACTTTCATACCCAAGTCTCATTTTCCTTTTTCTGAAGTTCATTTGGTACAACAGGTTGCACCGGTTTCTCAGATTGTAAGACACAAGTAACCTTTTTCATTTTTAAGAAAAACAACATTTTTGGTCTCCATCTTTTAAAATGCAGTCCTTCAAAACGAAATGGTTTGTTCAAATCAGCAGCAGAGATCTCAGTAGTCATGGCAGAGAATTCGTCTTAAAGTTGTTGTTGCACTAAATAAAACAAAGAACGAAGTAACCAATCTTGGGTTGAGTCGCGGACTAGATTGCTTTCTTTAAGACGTTTCGCGGCTCTGCCCCAATGTGCAAACGGTGTTCGTAGCCTCGTCGTCTCCAGGATAAATCAGCCCAGAATCTTCTGTGTCTCAATCCCTTATACATTGTAAAGAATTGGAATACTTTCACCTTCTTCTCCAATTTTTTTTATAACTAATCTTGTAAAAGGAGAAGATAACATTATCTATCTATCTATCTATATATATATATATATATATATATATATAACAAAGAGCAGGCGTACTGTCTCTCTGTTTCTCTTTTTTTTTTCTTTTTCGAAATCCCTTTTTTTAATAATTATATAACGGATGTTTTTCAAAGAGTAGGAATATAATTCTCAAATCGTGAGTGCCTCTAACGTATGGAAATTTGAAGACATTATATAGATGAGAGATAATCATAAGTTCTCAAATTAAGGAATCACTCTCGTCCGTTAATTAGAGAGAGGGTTAGTAGGGATTTGATAAGATTTTGACTTTTTCAAATAAGACTTAGTGTTTCCTTTTTATCAATGTATTTATTAAGGTATAAGATAAGTCTAAGAAATAATCCAGAGACTAAATCCTTTTCTTTTCAAAACTTAAATACGTGATAAATAAAATTTTCACCAATATATATATATATATATATATATATATATATATATATCATGATCAGTAGTGCATAACACAAGATTAATTATCTAATCATTTGATGGATAAAATATATGTAGTATTTAGTATTTATTAATTATAGTGGCTCTTCTTTGTTACTTTTTTGTACTAAACAAATTAATTAGCGAAGCATCAAAATACGTTGTTATAGCTCAATCCATCTTTTTTTCATGATTAAGCTCAATTCTATCTTTGTCTTTATTAATCCACATAAATATGTTACTCTGTCGCAAGTTGTTTTTCTTTGTAAAAGATTTAGATTATGTTCGTCCTCTAATATGGATAATGGTACTCTTTTTATTTATTTCTTTGATAAATATGGATAATGGTATTGTATACAATATATGTTTACCTTGTTACAAGTGTCTCAGCAAATCGCAATGAACGTAGATGAGGTAGCGTCTAGCTTCACGTGATGTGAGCCCTACTTCTTTTTATTCCTTTTGTAATTTATACGTATTTTCTACTCTTTTTTATTCCTATGTTTTGTAAGAGACAATATTTACATCCTAAATTAAATGCATGATAGCATTTTATTAGAACGGTCTTAATTACTCAATAATGAAGAATAAAATTACGAGAGAAAGAGGAAATAACCTAAATTTGATAGTCCTAATTAATATTTATTTGAATGCACAATCATACGTAAATTCTATTCTCTAAAATATCAGGAATCATGTTAGAACATCCACTGGTAGATTGACAAACATATAATTCCATGATATATATATATTTATATATATACATACATGTATATTATATTTATATTAGACACATAACAATATATTTTTGCCTACATATCAAGACGGAAAAAATATTATAAGAGATTTTTATTGGTAGCTACGGATGTTATCGCAATGAACCTAGATGAGATAGAGGTTGGCTTCATAGGAATCTTCTCTTCACTTCCTGTCGTTTTCGTTCTTCTAATTTTTTTTTTTTCAGTTTTTATGGATAAACATTGTCATCATTAACTTTTTACTTTCTTCTTGATATTGCTGTATGTAAATCACGAGAAAAATAGGACATAGCCTCCCATTTAATAGTCCTCGATCGGTGTTTATTTGAATATACCTACACAAACAAACCGAAATCCAACTTCCAAAAAGATCATGTCGCAACATCAATTAAGGGATTGCTATAACATGGTTTCATGATGATGACACATAACTATTTATTTTTTCACAATTAAAAATCAAAGAGAGTCGTAGTTTGGTACATCTAAATCCAAAAGTAATTGATGTTCTCTTTAAGAAAGAGATGATAAGTGCCACTATCAATTACTCCAAATGCATGCCATGTAATTAACAGTCTGAGCTGTATCAATATAATTGGAGTGCCCATGTTTCTGTTATCTATTCCCGTTTTTGTGGTTATCTATCACCCCGTTTATTTTTAAACTTTATAGTTTATACACTCTCCAATCTCTTCTAGTTAATGACAGAAAAGTTTATTCCGTACGTGAAGGAAGTTGATCTATATATCACATGTTAGGAAGTTCGTCTTCATATGCATTCTTACATAACACGCAAATCTCTGTATACTACTCGAATATATATTATGTGTCAACTTAATAGTCGTTTAATTAGTGGTATTTAAAAGAAACACTAACCATTAATTCATGGTAAATGGATCTGAAAAATGCCCTCATGAACGTAGAGGAAGACAACTTGATTCCATGATTGTTTCTTCTTTAATTTTTCCGTGCTCCAGTTTGATCTAGTATCAGTCACTATTGCCCCATCGCAATAGTTCAGTTAAACAAAATTGATCTAGTAAAAGTTGAGTTATCCTAAAAACTAGTAAGAAAATTCATCTAGCAAAAGTTCAGTTAAACAAAATTATAGGCAAAATCTCTAGTACATAAACTAAATTACATATAATTTATGATGTATTAGTTCAAAGATAAAAAAATCATGCTTACCAGATTTTAAAGCATGAGTTCAAAGATAAAATAATATTGTTGCTCAACTTATGTCAAGTATGACCTCTCAAACGTCACTTTCAAACACATTAAGACATAATGCGAATGCTTACCTCTTGCTTAAGTTTGAAGAGTTGTCATGTTGATGGAGCATTCTTTAGCATAATATGTACAAAGTTGTTCAAAGCTATCTTGTTATAGAAAAATATCATAGATAGAATAAGATTAAAAAAATTAGTAGCATAAACTTTATAAAACTTGGACCAAATCTTACCAACCAGTCGCTTGGACACAACGAACGGCATCGCCATTAACACATCTTTATTGGGACACTTGCAAGTGTAATCTACATAAAAACGTTACGCTACGCTACAAAATATAACAAAGCATTTTTATCCAATAATAAATAAATCAAACACATCCAATACTCAAGCATAAAAATCAAATTAATACTTTATACCAATTCAACAATCAACACTCCTACTTGATAATAAGCAAATTGTACCAATAATAAGAAGAAAAAAGTACCGAAAGTAGAAAAGCAAAACATATATCCATTATAATACTTGAAAGCTAAATAGAGGCTGAAATTATCAAGAATACTTCTCTAGATTCGTGTCAAAGATATATTTGAATTTTTGTACCTTGGATATCACGGTCTTGTTCGATGATCACATCATCAGAATGTTGAGTTGTTCATTTATCACCCTCTACAGAATGCTACTCATTTCTTTCACTATATCTGGAGCACCTACGTCCTCTTGCCATTCCTGCAAAATTACTTACAAACAATGTAAACAATAAGAACATCAAGTAGAACTATGAAAATATAACTAATAGCGTTGTGGTGTAAGGAAAAACAATTAGTAAAAACTGCCTCACAGAGAAACATAAAGCAATGAGATCAACAAAGTGTTATATTCAACGTGGTTATGAGAGTCCAATAAATAAATACAATTCAGACAGTCATGATACTTGATGTCACTAAAAGATAACTATTACGCTATGTAGTTCAACTATAACCTTTTATTCAGCTAAAGTAGAAGGTTAGTTGCAATAAAGTAGCAAACAACAAAATTATATGGATATTGAATCATTTTGATAGTAATAGCCACCACTCTTGATGAATTTATATATATCATACCATAAGAAGCTTAAAGAAGTTCTACAAGTCTTCTGAGTTCCAGTTCTATGGGACATTTTCTCAAACACGCCTGATAGCCGCATAGTAGCAGATAAAGTTCTTATTATGTTGGATATAACTAATCCTCATCCATATGGTAGTAAAAGAAGAGAAAACTCTACATACCAACAATAAACAAACACATAGACATCCAATACCAAAATTCAGATTGCAAATCGTCAAAAAGTCCCAACCCATGCACCAAAATAGTAATCAAGTATGGAGAATAAATTATCATAATATATTAGTTAAATTAAGAAAATAGTCAAAGCCCATCTCGAGAATGTTTGAAATCCGACTACGTCGAGCGTTTAATCAACCTTAATTTTCAGAAAAGTTAATCAAATGTATATTTTGAAAAAAGTCATAGAATTGTTTTAAGAAGAACTCTTGTAGAATAGATTATCGCTAGCCTTGATTTTGTTGTGGGTTTTTGTTAATCTTACTGATTTGAGAAGAATTGGAATATGGATCAAGAATCTTGGTTGAAGATTGTGAGGAAATTATGCCGCCAAATCCCTTATTACACTAAATGTCTCCCTCTTTTTTTTTTCCCAAAGTGTACAAAGGAGGGAAATAGTTTTTATATTAAAAGAAAGGGAGAGAAAACGTGGGCCTCGTGCTTATGGGAAATTTTCCTCCCCTTGAAGAAATAATAATATTTAGTTACATATTAGCTATGTGTGAATAGTGACACGATTTGGTGAAAATGGTTTTAGTATAGCGTTGCAATAAGGGCGTTTAAGTAAATGGTTCTTTTAATAGTTCCACCAATGTTCAGGTGAGCCATCATTCGACCGCCGTCCTAATAGTCTTTTTTAAAAAAGAAAATAATTTTATTATTAATTTATTTTCTTCTCCTCTCTCTCTCTCTCTCTTTTCCAGATTTTCTAGCTAGTAATCATCAATCCCACTGTTAATTTCCATCCTCGGTAATCTACTTCAGGTACTGAACTGTTAAACATTAGCACTAATAACATGAGTTTTTTTATATTTAAAATGAGCATATTAAAATTATTTATTAATGATGTATTTGTTAACTAAAATGTGTGTTTTAACTATTAATTTACTTATGGATTTTGTTTGATCATGATGTGCTTCTTGATGGATTCATTAACTTTGAAAGTTTGTGGATCGAAACTTGATATAATGTTACCCGTGTTGCGATAACACAATTATCTCAACATTGTATTGATCACAGAATATACCACAGAAATTAAATCAACACAGTAAGTGATTTTTAAGGAGATCATATCTATAAATATAATCTCCCGAGCTTGAGGCTAAATAATCACTAAAGATAAAGATTTTACAAAACTGTGTTCTCTTAATTCTAAGCTCCTCATTGTGAATTGATTCGAACTCAACCAAGCAAACAAAGATTAACTCAACAATTCTTAACTGGACTTTAGACTCAATTCGTTAATCTAAAAACTTAGAGCAACAAGACAACTAAACACAGATGATCTAATTGCTCAGATTATTTTGCTCAAATGTCTTGTTGTTAGTCTTGATGTACTTCTTGCCTTATATAGATAAGTGAGCCTTGATCGCCAATACATGTTGTACACATTGTAGATTGTCCTTAAGTTTCCTTGATCCTCATCACTTCCCTTTTTATCGACTTCGATCTTTATCAAAGAAGGTTTCCTTAAGCATCACGAGTTCCTCTTAAGAAAGACGCTTTCTTTAATCAGAATTTATTCTTGAAAAGTATCTTCATAGAATCTGCTACTTCTAGGTTGAACTTTCCTTCTTTTTCAAACTCATGCGGCTCTATAAGAAAGATGTGAATAATGGAAATAGTTGATTCCCTTATTGAATCGTGTTATCCTGGAACAAACATAGACAACTACAACTGTGAAACAAGATTAATATGTGAATAAGACAAAACAATAATATATAAAAGATAAAGTAGATTGTTCAGTGTTAATATCCAATGTTATGATAACATTTTATTAGCTCAATGTTATGATAGTATCTCATAACATTTCACATCTTCAGTGTTATGATAACATCTCATAACATTGACACTTTCAATCTCTCCTATTTTTTGCCTTACTTCACAAAACATAACTTGTTCACATATCAAGTTCCAATAACACTTAAACTTTTTAGACTGATCCCCATTACTGCTGACTAATTAAACCTAATATTGGCATAATATTGATATATTTTAATGTTGTCATAACATTCATAACATAACATCTGCGCAAAAATATTAGCAATTCAATACTAAGCAGTTCTAAATAGTCTTCAGTAAGAAATACAAATGTAATGCAATTAAGTACAGGCCACGCAGATAACATGGAACATGCTCCTTAATCAAAACAACAAAAGCATGAAAGAAAATGTACTTACAGTTCAGAAATTCCAGCTCCTTGAGGTGCACTTCCTCCTCAGCAATCAGTCTATTGGTGTCCTTGATCTAATATTTAAGCCATTTGACTTGTTGATGTACAAATTCAGAGAATATGACCTAATGTAGCGAGCGGAAGACATAACAAACGATGAAAACACGAAAGATCAAAAACTCGTTGAGAATACCAAAAAATTGACGAAAAAATGAGAAACTTCTCAAGTTTAATTTTTTTATTCAATCAACAACTGCCTACAATGTCTCAAAGACGACTAACTTATAATGTGAAAATCCTAACTAAGAAAAATGCAAAAATTTTAGAAGCCTCCTAAAATAACTAAATAAAACTTAAAAATTATGCTGAAAATAATAAACTGCATATTTAACCCTCTAAACCTTCAAATTTGCCAAAAATTACGAGAGCGTAAAGACTTTACGTTTTGCTTAGGAGACCATTTCCACTTGAAAAGTGGTGTCGTTTGTAAAAAACGGGGCACAATTGACCTTCTAGTCAAACCTCGCTTTGCTTGAACTTCGAGTTGGTTATTTTCAATCAAAAAATATCCATATTTTTGAACTCTATCATTCTCCCTGGGTTGGAAAAGATTGGACCTCAAATTTGAATCGTATTTAGTAACTTTATCACCACAATACAAAATAAGATTTGGAACTTGAAGAAACCCAAAATATTGAGAATGAACATCTTCAACTGTGGCACAATATGTTTCTTCTCTTCGTCGACCACTATCACACCTAAATTCTTCTTTTTCTCTTCAACACCTTCAAGCATATTAAGTTTTCTATCAACCTCGTACTTTCCTGACATCTCCATCTCTTTCACAGGGTGCTCCACCGTGATCTCCTCATCCAAATACTCCATGAAAGCTTTCAACCTAGAAATCTCAACTTCATCAACAACGTCGTCATCGTAATCGTCATACACAACATCATATGATTGGTACTCTTCTTCGTACTCACCATATGATTTGGATAATGATCTTGAAACCCATATTCCCAACGTTTTTCCTCTAGATCATCCTGTCTTCGATGAATTAGCGGTTTCAATGGTTATTCTATTTGTAAAAATGGATTCTCCTCAAAATCTGCAAACAATGGTGTCCAGGTGTTGGTGGGGGTTCAAGTAGTCGAGCAACCATCACCGCTATTTGTTATGTCAATAAGTGAATTTGTTGACGTAATATGTATTCGTCAAATCTATCTTCTTCTATCGGAAGATGATGGACTTTAGGGTTTCTGCTTACCGCCATGGTGAAGGAATGAACCTATCTTTGATGCCAACTGTTGTAGCAAGTGAAAGACATAAGAAAAGATGAAAACACGAAAGATCAAAAACTCGTTGACTCTGCTAAATACCGAGAAATCGACGAAAAACTAAGAAACCTCTCAAGTTTAGTTTTCTTATTTAATCAAAAACTACCTACAATGTCTCAAAGGCGACTAACTTATAAAGTGAAAACCCTAACTAAGAAAAATGGTAAAATTACAAAAGACTCTTAAAATAACTAAATAAAACTTAAAAATCCCACGAAAAATAATAAACTGCGTACTTGACCCTTTAAACCTTCGAATTTGCCTAAAATCACGTGGACGTAAAGATATTTGCCTAAAATTACGTGGGCGTAAAGACTTTAGTCTTTATGTTTTGCTCAGAAGGTCGTTTTCACTTGGAAAAGTGGTATCATTTGTCAAAAACGGACTCAGTTGACTTTTTGGTCAAAACCCGCCTTGCTTGAACTTCGAGTTGGTTATTTTCAATCAAGAAATACCCATATTTTTGAACTCCATCATGACCAAAGCTTCTTGGTCATCAGAAATGCGTAGCAGTAACAGAGGTCAGTAAGGAGATGGTATGGTTGCAAGGCTTTTTAAGAAAAATGGGTAAATGGCAGAGTAATGGCATTATCTAGAGCGATAGTCAAAGTGTTATTTTCTTGGTAAAGAATTTGGTGTTTCATTCAAGAACAAAGCATATTGAGTTGAAGTTTCACTACATACGGTATCTCTTGGAGGTGGACATCTTGCAACTTATGAAGATTCGAAGTACTCAACATCTTGTTGATATGTTGGCTAAGGTTGTAACCTTAGGGAAGTTGAAGCTTTATGTGGCTTCAAATGGCCTTGAAATTTGAAGAAACTCAAGTATTAGCGTATTCAGAGTTCATGATAATGGCACTGGTGAATTTGATGGAGGTCTTGGTTCGTGAAAGTAGTCCAGCTGGTTCAGTCTCCAAGTGGGAGATTGTTAGGATTGTGGAGCCTGAACAATGAAGACGGTGTACTGAAATTGAAGACTGGAGTTCTAACAGCAGCGTAGGATGTAAGAACGACGAACAGATCAAAGCATGCAACTAGGCTGTAGCGCGACAAGATAGGTCGTGTTGTTGGCCGTGCAACTTTTTTAGAAAGTGGCACTGCTCGCGCAGGTCATCCAGGGAGTGGTGCTACAACGTAGAAGAGTGATGATGCTCGTACGGGTAGTTGTGCTACAACACAAGTTGCACGGCTCCATTTTTGGCCATTGAAAGAAAATATGAGCAACAAGGTTCAGTTCAGATTTGACTATTTGTAGCATGGGAGCAAATTACCCAAAAACATCCTAGGAACAATGAAAAAAAATTGATATCTCGGTAACATCCAGTCTTAGTCAAACAAATAGGAGTGGATGCAATTGTTGAACTAAAAATGGGCGATCAAGTTATGCCTCTCTAGCTGAACTGAGCGATGGGGCGTTGGATGCGCTAGCGATGGGCACGGCTTTGTTGAATAAGCTAGATTGTACTGTGAAAATACACGCTAATATCATAAGTAAACCCTAGTTTTTGGCCTATCTCATTTTTGATGCCCTAGCAGCTATAAGTATGTATTTTGTACGTTTCTATGAGGTGCGGCTCATATATATATATATATATATATATATATATATATATATATATATATATAGAGAGAGAGAGAGAGAGAGAGAGAGAGAGAGAGAGAGAGAGAGAGAGAGAGAGAGAGAGAGAGAGAGAGAGAGAGAAATAAAAGACAAAAACACTTGTGAGATTGAGCAACGCTGTGAGAGGTTGTTCTTAATCTGTGAGGCACAATTGTATCTTATTTAAAATCGAAAATCGCTTATCATCATCATAGCGAAAATCGTGGCTTGAATCGCCCCAGAGGTAGACATAGTCGAACTAGGTAAACAAATTGTGTCTTGTGTGCTGATTGTTATTTATCGCTTTCGATTGTGCGTATTTTATTTGTTCTTGTTGTGGTTTTGTATTTTCCGCTGCGCAACATAGTCTTTGTCAAAATATGTAGGTGATCAAGGTTTAGAGTTAGAGAAGTTTCTCTCGTATGAGCAAAAGTGAAGTGACCATGTCTCGAGAGTGTGAAGAGAGTCTTGGACGAAAATCTGCACGACAGAATGTTCACACATCTACTCCAGGTTATCTTTGTTAAACTTAGTCTATTATATATCTTTTCTTTCATAGGACATGTACCAATATGATCTAATTGTTTAACAAAAACAATTTGGTAGAACCTATTTGGTGGTGAAGCACCACTTCTGCATAAGGTTTTCGTTAAAGTTTTGTGTCAAATTTTATCGTCTTTTGGATGTGAGCATAATATTTGAGTGATACAAGTGTTGTTAAAAGCGTTGGCGTAAGCAGGGTGTTTTATATATTTAGAGGCGAGGCGTAAGTCTCTGGGCGCAGGACACAAGCCCTACAAATATTAGTATTTTAATTTTATACATAAATAAATAATCAATAAACATGCAAATAAAATTCAGATAAATCAAAAAGTACTCAAAAAAATAATAATGTCCTAAACAATTGCAGTTAATACTATTTAATAAGTATGAACATGTTTAAAATAGTTCAGTAGCATCAACAAACCGATTGATAAAGCGAAGGAATGAGAATTAATTAAAAAATAAAATATAGGAGTTGTATCATAATTTGGTATTTATTTTATTGTTTCCAAGCATTCATGACGCGTAGCCCACTTTGTTTGTTGGGAATTTTGAATTAAAAAGTGAAACGTGAGCCTAATTCTCGAGAAATAATTATATGCATCCGTTGTATGTACAACCGATGGTTGAGATTAAAAGGTGATCCTTACATTGTAGGAATAACCACCCAACACCTCATCCCCACCGTGTATTAGTAGTGGATGCACATACAGTGGCTGCACCAAATAATCTTTCTCCCCCATTTAGTGAGTTGTGTACTAATTTTATGACAAGTTTCCTCAGTTACGCCTAATTCTAGTACCAGGAGGCGTTTTTGCTTAATTTCGACATGAGCGTCTTTAATAACATAAAGTGATACACAAAAAAATAGAATATAATGGAGAATGAAAGGTTGAATGATATTATGTTTGTGCATTGTAATTTGCGCTTGAAGAGATGCGTTATGATTTTTAATTGTTATGTTGCTTTTGTACAAGTTATTATGTTAACATTTTATTTTATTACTAAATCTAATTTAATAGTTGAATGTTATTTTGTACAAGTTATTATATTAACATTTTATTTTATTTTATTACTAAATCTAATTTAATAGTTGAATGTTATTTTTTAGGGGCGTGAAGGAAAAGAATTTGTATGATTCACTTGACTATGAATGTACTGATAAAGTACAAGAATCGATAGTAGAATAAAATCCAAGAGGAATATCAAGAAAATATCGCAAGTGCAAGTGGCCAGACATCAGGGGTGAGAAATGATGAAGTTTGATTTGGCATTGTATGAGAGTTGGAGAAATGAATTCAATCTACAAGGCTGAATTGAAGGCTTTGTCTCCACAATGATGCCTATAAATACCAAGGCTTATCCGATCATTTTATTCATCCCAACAAAACATAATCTGTATTCTTATATAATTAGCTTAATCATCTAATTATATAAAGAGTATTTAAAAAGTGTTGTTAGTGTGAGGGAAAAATAAAGAGTTTGTGTGATTTTACTACGGTGAAAGTCTGAGAGTTGTAATTCCTAATTTACACTCATAGTGAAGTTCTTCTACCTTAGCCGTGGTTTTTCACCCTAAAGTAATTTGGGATTTTTCACGTAAAATCTGTGAGTCGTTTATTTTTCTGTCTTTCAATTATTGTCGTGTTTTGCGCTCTATCTGAAGGGTCTACTTTACAATAAATGCCTCGACAAAGGAAAATTCGGTGCGAGTGTACCTCACCGTGAAATCAAGGTAAATTCTTTCTAAACCTAATTCAATTTGTAACTTAATTTTACAAGATCACAAATCACGATCTCTTCATTTGATTTCATGTATTTAGAGTAAGTACATAGTAGCGTTGAAGGTGATATTCAAAGAACATATCAAAAAGTGCAATTTTGCACTACCAATTGCAGAGGGAAATGGAGATCCAAACGAGCCTTCATCATTCGAATGTTCTCCGCTTGTACGTTTGGTTTCATGATTCCAAATGTATATTTTTTTGATCTTAGGGTACGCGTTTGGCAGTGAGCTATACAATGAGCTTCGTAAATTCGGGCACTTCTCCGAATCACGAACGGCCACGGTAAATACAATCGCCTTCGAACTTGTTTATCAAGATCGTGTTGATAAAATGCTTATCAATTAAATGTTTGCTCGAAGCTACAGAGATTTAAAACTAGTTTGTTGTAGATAAGTAGAAAATGGTTGTGATGCTAAATTTCAAAGTCATTTTGTGAATCGAAAAGCTGGAAAACAACTTCGTTGAGATTTGCTAGCATTTTGAATGTTACGTTAGAACGTCTTAGTCTCTACTTGGTCTATGGAGCTTTTTTAGTTGATGGATTGTTGAATTAAGACTTGACTTTGACTCGTGATTGTGGTGGAGAACTGTATATATCGAGTTTGACTCAGGCTCTAGCCTATTGCTATGAGACGTATACGATTCACAAAGACATCAAGCCAGAAAACTTGTTGCTCAATCATGAGGTAAAGCCCGTTGTCAACTAACTTTGTTAAGCTCATGTAATAGTTTTATGGCTTGCGTTGCATATGATGCTCTGCATCCAATACCAATTATTGAATTTTCATGGTTGAGGAACTTGTCTAGTGTCTTCCTTCATCAACATCTTTTAAGGCATCTACTATTTGTGTTGTTTTCTTCTAGACTAATTCATTTGTTGATATCCCAATGTTAGTAACTGTAGCGTTAAACGTCCAAGTCTTTAAAATGAAAGACAAGAAAAATCTAAGTACAAATAAATTTTGTATTTCTTCAAATAATACAGTGTTACAATCTCTAGTAGTCCTGTGATTCTTTTCTAATTTTGGAACTTGGTTGACTTGGAGGTGGAATTGACTTTGATCGCTTCCACGTGATTTAAGTTGAACGTTAATACAAGGGCTCTTGAGCTTGATCTTAAATTAGAAATCTACTTGATTTGATCTTCACGACGAACAATTTGATCTTCGTCTTAAACTTGTTGAATGTCAATCTTTTTTGGAGGAATCTTGATCTTCAAAATGCTTGGATGCTTGAGAAACGTCGATGCGAGGGCTTGGCAGCTTGATCTCGGGTCGAACGAAAGTTTGATTTGCAATTCGATTTGAAGATTGATGAAGGATGATATGATCTTCGTCTTTAGTTCTTCGGATATGTTGGGCTTTGATCTTCTTGGATGGACTTGAATCTTCAAAAAACGTTTTTTTCGAGGGTCTTCTGACTTGATCTCGAATCAAAAGAACTTTTTGCTTGAAGATTGTTGAAGAATGGTATAAACTTGATTTGAATTTATTGAATTTCTTGAAGCTCGGTCTTCCTTGGTAGAAGTGCGATCTTCAAAAATGGTTATTTGATGGACTTGAAGCTTGACACCGGATCGAACGGAAATTTTTGGGAAGACGCCTTGAATTCCGAGAAGAACGTCTTGAAGATTGGTGGACTTGATGGAGAGAAAAACCTTGAGCTTTTCCTTCTTCAAACTTGTGAATATTTTTGGTGTGATTTTTCTTTAAGGGAGGACCTATATTTATAATTGTAAAACCTAGAGCTCCTTGTGATTGGTCGGTTTTCACTTCAACATAAAATGGATTTAATTTGCCTTGTTTATCAAGAAATCTCTAGAATACATCATATTTCCACGTGTAATAATGTGATTGGTTGAAATCAGTGTTATTTAAATCAGATCGGACCGATCAGTCGAACCGATTTAACCGGTAGCTTGGCTGATTCGATTGAATTCCAGAACCGGTTACTTTAAGAACCGGGTCAAATTCGGTAAGAACCGAGAATTGGTGACCCGGTTTGGTAATGGTTGAACCGGTTTGTATATTACTTTATAAAAATTTAAATTTTTCATTATAGTGGAGTTGAACCCTAGACCCCTAGGTACATATTAGATGCCTTAACCAGTTGATCTACAATAGAATTGATAGTTTTACACTTATTAATATATATAATAAGTAGCTAGAATATACTTTTCTCATATAAAACAAATATATTATGATATTATTTTTATAAACTTAGTAGTATTATTTTATAAAGCATCTCTGTTATGTTATTTTCTTCGATATAGTAGATGTTCTTAGACTAGTATTATTTTTTATCGAACACTTTAATAATTAGAATTCATGAAATATTATGCATATTTGTTTAAACTTAAACCACTACATGCGTGGTTTAATATTTTAATTATTATATGTTAATCAAATACTCTAATTTAACTTTCTTTATTTTTAAATAACAAATTAACTAAATGAATTAAATTATGAGTTTTATGATTAGAAACATATCAATTAAGAGTGAAGAAACAAATTTATACCTTCTCGTTTCCTAAAATTGATACTAACAAAATTATGTAGAAAGATATATTTTATATATATTTATCACTTTATAATATATTGTGTCATACCAGTGGTTCGACCGGTTTGAACCAGTAAAACCAGTAACCAGTGAGGTTACCGGGTCGACGTCCGATCCGGTTCTGAAAACACTGGTTGAAATATATCATCTTTTCCACATGGCTTTGTTTGATTGGTCAAAACGCATCATCATTTTCCCGCATGGCTTTATTTGATTGGTTGCAATATGCCACTTTCTCCACGTGACTTTATTTGATTGGCCAACTATATATATTAGAAAATCAATTAATTTATCTATTTTCTATTGGAATTTAATTTAGCGAAATTCTAAATTAAAAATAGAAATAATTAATTTAATTTCTAATAATTGTTTTGACACTTGTCAATATTTAATTGGAGGAGACAAAATTAATTTGTCAACAGTAACATACCTTGAATTTATACCTTATAGGATCGGCTTAAAACTGCGGACCTTGGTTGGTCTGTGCAATCTTAATCCAAAAGACACATTATGTGTGGAACTTTGGACTATTTAGCACTAGAGGTGGTAGAGAACAAGGCCAATGACTATGCAGTAGATAACTGGACTTCAGGCGTTCTGTTTTGAGTTTCTATATGGTGTCCCTCCATTTGGGGCTGAGAGCCCTGTTGGGTATTTGAACCGCCTCAAATACCGCCCCCAGGATTTGCCTATGAGGTAATTACGAAGCAACACGAATATAATATTGACGATAGTAACAACACAAGGATTTAACGTGGAAACTCCTTCACCGGAGAAAAACCACGGGGACCCGAGCAAAATTCACTATGTACAAAACTCGTACAATTACATAATTCTCACTCGACCCGACGACCCCGACAGATCTTTTTCACTCTCACCACTCCCTAATCTACACTCTCCCGGTGTATAAAATACTACATTGTATAATTAGAGAGAAAAGAAAAGAACTCTGAAGGGATGCATTTCACTACTGAGGACCTTTGCTATTTATAGGCAAAGAATTTGGAGAAGCCGTCAAAGGAATAGTTGGAGCCGTGAAATGAATAGTTAGAGCCGTGAAAGGAATAGTTGGAGAAGTCGTCAAAGGAATAGTTGGAGAAGCCGTCAAATGAATAGTTGGAGCCGTGAAAGGAATAGTTGTCAAAGTTGGCGGCTGGAAATTTCACACACAACAATCTCCCCCTCCAGCCCCAACTTTACTTAATTATTTCTTCTCTTGCTAAAAGAGGAACACGATTTATCGCTCACCAGGATCATTCCTTGAAACGACTTTACATGTAGGAGTGAACGCTCCCCTTACTCAAAACTTCTCTTTCTCCGTAATCCCCTGAAGAAAGGCAAACAAACGTGGAGATATACAACACCTCCGTATACCCAATCTTTCTTCGAATAACCCTGAAGAAAGGTAAACGATCATGGAAATATCTCTTATTTTCGTATACCCGATCTTTCTTCGAATAACCCTGAAGAAAGGCAAACAAAACATAGAGATATAACGTATCTCTGTATACTCGATCTTTCTCCGTATGACCCTGAAGAAAGGAACACAAACACTTATCTCTTTCTCCGAAAACCCATCGAGAAAGGAAGCACATTCGTGGAGATATAATTATTCTCCGTACACCATCATCCCCTTTTCTCTACTCAACCACGAGAATGGAAACGTCACTGTTTTGTTCTCTTTCTTCGACATCGCTATGGAGAAAGGTATACCCTCCGTAGGTTGAATCCTTGTGTAACCCGACCAAATCGACTTCTCTCCGACTTGAACACGCCACAAGTCATAGTTGATTTTTCCGTCAAAATTTTCCATATCCGTACCCTTGCTTCCTGACATTACTCCGGTGAGTTGGTGAATTTTCTGAGAATAGTACAAAGTAAACCCCCGGAAAGAGATAGCTCGTCTTTCCTGACAAAGTTTCAAGGTTCCCAGGTAATTGGTGGGGTCACAACGGTCCCGCTTAATAACCAATTACCTTTGACAGAACCGCCTTTACAGTACGTATTCATATTACACCACACCACAACTCCACCCCAGCAGTAACTCCACCTCCGGCAGAACCCGGGCTCTGATACCACTTGTTGGGTATTTGAACCGCCTCAAATACCGCCCCCAGGATTTGCCTATGAGGTAATTACGAAGCAACACGAATATAATATTGACGATAGTAACAACACAAGGATTTAACGTGGAAACTCCTTCACCGGAGAA